>OW443304.2:5000-1255000 GCA_937001585.2 Brachylomia viminalis
CCTAACCTAACCTAACCTAACCTAACCTAACCTAACCTAACCTAACCTAACCTAACCTAACCTAACCTAACCTAACCTAACCTAACCTAACCTAACCTAACCTAACCTAACCTAACCTAACCTAACCTAACCTAACCTAACCTAACCTAACCTAACCTAACCTAACCTAACCTAACCTAACCTAACCTAACCTAACCTAACCTAACCTAACCTAACCTAACCTAACCTAACCTAACCTAACCTAACCTAACCTAACCTAACCTAACCTAACCTAACCTAACCTAACCTAACCTAACCTAACCTAACCTAACCTAACCTAACCTAACCTAACCTAACCTAACCTAACCTAACCTAACCTAACCTAACCTAACCTAACCTAACCTAACCTAACCTAACCTAACCTAACCTAACCTAACCTAACCTAACCTAACCTAACCTAACCTAACCTAACCTAACCTAACCTAACCTAACCTAACCTAACCTAACCTAACCTAACCTAACCTAACCTAACCTAACCTAACCTAACCTAACCTAACCTAACCTAACCTAACCTAACCTAACCTAACCTAACCTAACCTAACCTAACCTAACCTAACCTAACCTAACCTAACCTAACCTAACCTAACCTAACCTAACCTAACCTAACCTAACCTAACCTAACCTAACCTAACCTAACCTAACCTAACCTAACCTAACCTAACCTAACCTAACCTAACCTAACCTAACCTAACCTAACCTAACCTAACCTAACCTAACCTAACCTAACCTAACCTAACCTAACCTAACCTAACCTAACCTAACCTAACCTAACCTAACCTAACCTAACCTAACCTAACCTAACCTAACCTAACCTAACCTAACCTAACCTAACCTAACCTAACCTAACCTAACCTAACCTAACCTAACCTAACCTAACCTAACCTAACCTAACCTAACCTAACCTAACCTAACCTAACCTAACCTAACCTAACCTAACCTAACCTAACCTAACCTAACCTAACCTAACCTAACCTAACCTAACCTAACCTAACCTAACCTAACCTAACCTAACCTAACCTAACCTAACCTAACCTAACCTAACCTAACCTAACCTAACCTAACCTAACCTAACCTAACCTAACCTAACCTAACCTAACCTAACCTAACCTAACCTAACCTAACCTAACCTAACCTAACCTAACCTAACCTAACCTAACCTAACCTAACCTAACCTAACCTAACCTAACCTAACCTAACCTAACCTAACCTAACCTAACCTAACCTAACCTAACCTAACCTAACCTAACCTAACCTAACCTAACCTAACCTAACCTAACCTAACCTAACCTAACCTAACCTAACCTAACCTAACCTAACCTAACCTAACCTAACCTAACCTAACCTAACCTAACCTAACCTAACCTAACCTAACCTAACCTAACCTAACCTAACCTAACCTAACCTAACCTAACCTAACCTAACCTAACCTAACCTAACCTAACCTAACCTAACCTAACCTAACCTAACCTAACCTAACCTAACCTAACCTAACCTAACCTAACCTAACCTAACCTAACCTAACCTAACCTAACCTAACCTAACCTAACCTAACCTAACCTAACCTAACCTAACCTAACCTAACCTAACCTAACCTAACCTAACCTAACCTAACCTAACCTAACCTAACCTAACCTAACCTAACCTAACCTAACCTAACCTAACCTAACCTAACCTAACCTAACCTAACCTAACCTAACCTAACCTAACCTAACCTAACCTAACCTAACCTAACCTAACCTAACCTAACCTAACCTAACCTAACCTAACCTAACCTAACCTAACCTAACCTAACCTAACCTAACCTAACCTAACCTAACCTAACCTAACCTAACCTAACCTAACCTAACCTAACCTAACCTAACCTAACCTAACCTAACCTAACCTAACCTAACCTAACCTAACCTAACCTAACCTAACCTAACCTAACCTAACCTAACCTAACCTAACCTAACCTAACCTAACCTAACCTAACCTAACCTAACCTAACCTAACCTAACCTAACCTAACCTAACCTAACCTAACCTAACCTAACCTAACCTAACCTAACCTAACCTAACCTAACCTAACCTAACCTAACCTAACCTAACCTAACCTAACCTAACCTAACCTAACCTAACCTAACCTAACCTAACCTAACCTAACCTAACCTAACCTAACCTAACCTAACCTAACCTAACCTAACCTAACCTAACCTAACCTAACCTAACCTAACCTAACCTAACCTAACCTAACCTAACCTAACCTAACCTAACCTAACCTAACCTAACCTAACCTAACCTAACCTAACCTAACCTAACCTAACCTAACCTAACCTAACCTAACCTAACCTAACCTAACCTAACCTAACCTAACCTAACCTAACCTAACCTAACCTAACCTAACCTAACCTAACCTAACCTAACCTAACCTAACCTAACCTAACCTAACCTAACCTAACCTAACCTAACCTAACCTAACCTAACCTAACCTAACCTAACCTAACCTAACCTAACCTAACCTAACCTAACCTAACCTAACCTAACCTAACCTAACCTAACCTAACCTAACCTAACCTAACCTAACCTAACCTAACCTAACCTAACCTAACCTAACCTAACCTAACCTAACCTAACCTAACCTAACCTAACCTAACCTAACCTAACCTAACCTAACCTAACCTAACCTAACCTAACCTAACCTAACCTAACCTAACCTAACCTAACCTAACCTAACCTAACCTAACCTAACCTAACCTAACCTAACCTAACCTAACCTAACCTAACCTAACCTAACCTAACCTAACCTAACCTAACCTAACCTAACCTAACCTAACCTAACCTAACCTAACCTAACCTAACCTAACCTAACCTAACCTAACCTAACCTAACCTAACCTAACCTAACCTAACCTAACCTAACCTAACCTAACCTAACCTAACCTAACCTAACCTAACCTAACCTAACCTAACCTAACCTAACCTAACCTAACCTAACCTAACCTAACCTAACCTAACCTAACCTAACCTAACCTAACCTAACCTAACCTAACCTAACCTAACCTAACCTAACCTAACCTAACCTAACCTAACCTAACCTAACCTAACCTAACCTAACCTAACCTAACCTAACCTAACCTAACCTAACCTAACCTAACCTAACCTAACCTAACCTAACCTAACCTAACCTAACCTAACCTAACCTAACCTAACCTAACCTAACCTAACCTAACCTAACCTAACCTAACCTAACCTAACCTAACCTAACCTAACCTAACCTAACCTAACCTAACCTAACCTAACCTAACCTAACCTAACCTAACCTAACCTAACCTAACCTAACCTAACCTAACCTAACCTAACCTAACCTAACCTAACCTAACCTAACCTAACCTAACCTAACCTAACCTAACCTAACCTAACCTAACCTAACCTAACCTAACCTAACCTAACCTAACCTAACCTAACCTAACCTAACCTAACCTAACCTAACCTAACCTAACCTAACCTAACCTAACCTAACCTAACCTAACCTAACCTAACCTAACCTAACCTAACCTAACCTAACCTAACCTAACCTAACCTAACCTAACCTAACCTAACCTAACCTAACCTAACCTAACCTAACCTAACCTAACCTAACCTAACCTAACCTAACCTAACCTAACCTAACCTAACCTAACCTAACCTAACCTAACCTAACCTAACCTAACCTAACCTAACCTAACCTAACCTAACCTAACCTAACCTAACCTAACCTAACCTAACCTAACCTAACCTAACCTAACCTAACCTAACCTAACCTAACCTAACCTAACCTAACCTAACCTAACCTAACCTAACCTAACCTAACCTAACCTAACCTAACCTAACCTAACCTAACCTAACCTAACCTAACCTAACCTAACCTAACCTAACCTAACCTAACCTAACCTAACCTAACCTAACCTAACCTAACCTAACCTAACCTAACCTAACCTAACCTAACCTAACCTAACCTAACCTAACCTAACCTAACCTAACCTAACCTAACCTAACCTAACCTAACCTAACCTAACCTAACCTAACCTAACCTAACCTAACCTAACCTAACCTAACCTAACCTAACCTAACCTAACCTAACCTAACCTAACCTAACCTAACCTAACCTAACCTAACCTAACCTAACCTAACCTAACCTAACCTAACCTAACCTAACCTAACCTAACCTAACCTAACCTAACCTAACCTAACCTAACCTAACCTAACCTAACCTAACCTAACCTAACCTAACCTAACCTAACCTAACCTAACCTAACCTAACCTAACCTAACCTAACCTAACCTAACCTAACCTAACCTAACCTAACCTAACCTAACCTAACCTAACCTAACCTAACCTAACCTAACCTAACCTAACCTAACCTAACCTAACCTAACCTAACCTAACCTAACCTAACCTAACCTAACCTAACCTAACCTAACCTAACCTAACCTAACCTAACCTAACCTAACCTAACCTAACCTAACCTAACCTAACCTAACCTAACCTAACCTAACCTAACCTAACCTAACCTAACCTAACCTAACCTAACCTAACCTAACCTAACCTAACCTAACCTAACCTAACCTAACCTAACCTAACCTAACCTAACCTAACCTAACCTAACCTAACCTAACCTAACCTAACCTAACCTAACCTAACCTAACCTAACCTAACCTAACCTAACCTAACCTAACCTAACCTAACCTAACCTAACCTAACCTAACCTAACCTAACCTAACCTAACCTAACCTAACCTAACCTAACCTAACCTAACCTAACCTAACCTAACCTAACCTAACCTAACCTAACCTAACCTAACCTAACCTAACCTAACCTAACCTAACCTAACCTAACCTAACCTAACCTAACCTAACCTAACCTAACCTAACCTAACCTAACCTAACCTAACCTAACCTAACCTAACCTAACCTAACCTAACCTAACCTAACCTAACCTAACCTAACCTAACCTAACCTAACCTAACCTAACCTAACCTAACCTAACCTAACCTAACCTAACCTAACCTAACCTAACCTAACCTAACCTAACCTAACCTAACCTAACCTAACCTAACCTAACCTAACCTAACCTAACCTAACCTAACCTAACCTAACCTAACCTAACCTAACCTAACCTAACCTAACCTAACCTAACCTAACCTAACCTAACCTAACCTAACCTAACCTAACCTAACCTAACCTAACCTAACCTAACCTAACCTAACCTAACCTAACCTAACCTAACCTAACCTAACCTAACCTAACCTAACCTAACCTAACCTAACCTAACCTAACCTAACCTAACCTAACCTAACCTAACCTAACCTAACCTAACCTAACCTAACCTAACCTAACCTAACCTAACCTAACCTAACCTAACCTAACCTAACCTAACCTAACCTAACCTAACCTAACCTAACCTAACCTAACCTAACCTAACCTAACCTAACCTAACCTAACCTAACCTAACCTAACCTAACCTAACCTAACCTAACCTAACCTAACCTAACCTAACCTAACCTAACCTAACCTAACCTAACCTAACCTAACCTAACCTAACCTAACCTAACCTAACCTAACCTAACCTAACCTAACCTAACCTAACCTAACCTAACCTAACCTAACCTAACCTAACCTAACCTAACCTAACCTAACCTAACCTAACCTAACCTAACCTAACCTAACCTAACCTAACCTAACCTAACCTAACCTAACCTAACCTAACCTAACCTAACCTAACCTAACCTAACCTAACCTAACCTAACCTAACCTAACCTAACCTAACCTAACCTAACCTAACCTAACCTAACCTAACCTAACCTAACCTAACCTAACCTAACCTAACCTAACCTAACCTAACCTAACCTAACCTAACCTAACCTAACCTAACCTAACCTAACCTAACCTAACCTAACCTAACCTAACCTAACCTAACCTAACCTAACCTAACCTAACCTAACCTAACCTAACCTAACCTAACCTAACCTAACCTAACCTAACCTAACCTAACCTAACCTAACCTAACCTAACCTAACCTAACCTAACCTAACCTAACCTAACCTAACCTAACCTAACCTAACCTAACCTAACCTAACCTAACCTAACCTAACCTAACCTAACCTAACCTAACCTAACCTAACCTAACCTAACCTAACCTAACCTAACCTAACCTAACCTAACCTAACCTAACCTAACCTAACCTAACCTAACCTAACCTAACCTAACCTAACCTAACCTAACCTAACCTAACCTAACCTAACCTAACCTAACCTAACCTAACCTAACCTAACCTAACCTAACCTAACCTAACCTAACCTAACCTAACCTAACCTAACCTAACCTAACCTAACCTAACCTAACCTAACCTAACCTAACCTAACCTAACCTAACCTAACCTAACCTAACCTAACCTAACCTAACCTAACCTAACCTAACCTAACCTAACCTAACCTAACCTAACCTAACCTAACCTAACCTAACCTAACCTAACCTAACCTAACCTAACCTAACCTAACCTAACCTAACCTAACCTAACCTAACCTAACCTAACCTAACCTAACCTAACCTAACCTAACCTAACCTAACCTAACCTAACCTAACCTAACCTAACCTAACCTAACCTAACCTAACCTAACCTAACCTAACCTAACCTAACCTAACCTAACCTAACCTAACCTAACCTAACCTAACCTAACCTAACCTAACCTAACCTAACCTAACCTAACCTAACCTAACCTAACCTAACCTAACCTAACCTAACCTAACCTAACCTAACCTAACCTAACCTAACCTAACCTAACCTAACCTAACCTAACCTAACCTAACCTAACCTAACCTAACCTAACCTAACCTAACCTAACCTAACCTAACCTAACCTAACCTAACCTAACCTAACCTAACCTAACCTAACCTAACCTAACCTAACCTAACCTTTTTTTTTTTTTTTTTTTTTGTTTCCGGGGTGGAAAATCCTCATGGATGTCCGCCGCCCTGGGGCGGGCGGCGGGGTCTGTCAGACTCTTACTGACTAAAAACCACCCCGGTGTTCCATCTCACACCTACGCCGGGGATCGCGGGAACGTACGATCCTTCCGCAACCCCCGACTGGTGCCGGCCCGCCACTGCGGGCCTCTTCGGGTCTGTGGGGGGGAGTGAGGTGTTTGACTCCCCCCGTGACGCCTAAGAGGGGCGCGCGTGGAACACTACGCGCCGCCACCTCGGGTCCTGGTGTGTGGGTAGCGACGGACGTCCCCGTGTCCGTCGCCCCTGGACCTATTTAGGGGGGCTGGAAGAGGGCGTTGTCCGCCCTCCGCCGACGCCCGGTGCGCCTTCTGCGGGCCGGGTGAGTGGATGAGATCTCCCTCTCCCTTTCCGCAGCCTCCTTCTGCGAGACGACTGTTTCGCAGAAGGAGACCACCGCGTCCCAGGACTCGGCGCTGCTGACCATCGATTCGACTACGGCCGGCAGCGACAAGTCACTGCCTACTTCTGAGATGAGGGCACGGCGCGGCTCCTCCCAAGCGGCACACTCTGCCAGCGTATGCCACGCCGTGTCCTCCCGGCAGTCGACGCAGTGGTGACACCGGGCGTCCGGCTCCCTGTTTATGCGACACAGGTACTTCCCGAAGCAACCATGCCCCGAGAGCACCTGCGTCGCCCGAAACGACAGGGAGCCGTGCCTCCTCCCAAGCCAACGCTCGAGCACCGGCCGGACCGCCTCGATGGTGACGAGGCCGGCGGTAGGGCGTGAAAGCCTGTCCCGCCATTCCGCCACCAGGACCTCGCGAAGCTGAGACCGACGCAGCTCCATAACCTAACCTAACCTAACCTAACCTAACCTAACCTAACCTAACCTAACCTAACCTAACCTAACCTAACCTAACCTAACCTAACCTAACCTAACCTAACCTAACCTAACCTAACCTAACCTAACCTAACCTAACCTAACCTAACCTAACCTAACCTAACCTAACCTAACCTAACCTAACCTAACCTAACCTAACCTAACCTAACCTAACCTAACCTAACCTAACCTAACCTAACCTAACCTAACCTAACCTAACCTAACCTAACCTAACCTAACCTAACCTAACCTAACCTAACCTAACCTAACCTAACCTAACCTAACCTAACCTAACCTAACCTAACCTAACCTAACCTAACCTAACCTAACCTAACCTAACCTAACCTAACCTAACCTAACCTAACCTAACCTAACCTAACCTAACCTAACCTAACCTAACCTAACCTAACCTAACCTAACCTAACCTAACCTAACCTAACCTAACCTAACCTAACCTTTTTTTTTTTTTTTTTTTTTTTTTTTTTTTTTTTTTTTTTTTTTTTTTTTTTTTTTTTTTTTTTTTGTCGCTGAGAAATGACATTACGCATCTCCGCTCGTCGGGGGACGAGACGGAGTATGTGGGACTCCCTGCCAAAATGGCAGTATACCCACTAAAACTCAGCGGTGTTCCCGCGACGCCGTGATGGGAGGGCTATGGGAAATTGGCTCAGCCTCTGCTTCCACAGCCCTCCCGGCGTATGCCCGCCTAGCTGGCGGGCCCCGCATGCCCCCCAGCCTGGGGGGCTACGGGAATGGCCGGGAACACCTGGCCATTCCCGTCCGACACTGGTGGAGGCCCGTGCAATACAGGCAAGGGTGCCCCCGCACCCGTTGCCTGCTGGCCTCCACCGGGGAGGAGTCGGAGATGGCCGTCATACTGACGTCCTCTCCGACCCCTCCTCCGTCTTCGGAGCGCCGCCGCGTGAGGATCGTCCTCCCGCGCGCGCTCCGCCGCCTCCTTCTGGGACATGACGTGTTCGCAGAAGGAGGCCACTGCCGCCCAGGACCTCTCATCGCCGAGCATGGCGTTGACCAAACCGGGGAGTGAGAGGTCCGGTCCGATCACCGCAGTGAGACCGCGGCGCGGCTCGGACCACGACGGGCACACCGCGAGGGTGTGCTGCGCCGCGTCCTCCGCCGCACCGCAGTCGTGGCACGACGGTGTCTCCTCCCGTCCGATTCGGTGCAGGTACGATCCGAAACAACCGTGTCCGGACAGCACCTGCACCAGACGGAACGAGAGGAACCCGTGCGACCGATCGAGCCAGTCTCGCAGGACCGGCCCGATCGCGTCGAGGGTTCGGCGGCCGAAGGCTGCGGTGGCGAGGTCCCTCGTCCAATGGACGACGATGGCGTCCCTCGCCTCCCGCCGGACGGCCTCCCGCTCTTCCGGGGCGGGGCGTTCTCCTCTCGCCCTCCGCCCCGCCGTCCATTCGTATACTCTGGCGAGCACCCACGCCTCGAGTTCCCAAGGAGGGGTGCCAGCCAGAGCACACGCTGCCGCGAAGCCCACCGTGCGGTAGGCCCGCGACACCCGCTGGGCTATGGCCCTTTGGGGGGCCCGCAAGGCGGCGGCGTTCTCCCGCCTTTGGAGGGAGTCCTCCCAGATAGGGGCCCCGTAAAGGGCCATGCTCCTCAAGATGCCGGCGTAGAGTTGCCGGCATCGCGCGCTGGGCCCCCCCAAATTGGGGAGCAGCCACGAGAGGGCGCCCGCAGCCTTCAGCAGGCGCGTCGACAGCCCGCTAAAATGCGGGCCGAAACGCCACCTGCTGTCGAGTACAAGGCCCAGATATTTCATCTGGGCCTTCACCTCGATTCGGACGCCCTCCACAAATATGTGGGCGTCTGGTGGTTGGCGCTGCCGAGGCCCGTGGAAGAACACAGCCTCGGTCTTGTGCAGCGCCACCGTCAATCCTAGGCGGCGGATCCTCCCTGCGACCAAGGATCCGCCCGCCGAGGCCAAGTTGGCCGCCTCCCTGAAACTCTCCCCCCGGGCGGTGAGGAGAGTGTCATCCGCGTAGCAGACGACACTCGTACCTCGGAGGAGAGTTCCCCGCAAGAGCCAGTCGTAACCGACGTTCCAGAGGAGAGGTCCCAGGACTGACCCCTGTGGAACGCCGGCCTCGACTGCGTACCGCCGGACTTGGCCAGCCCTGTTCACGAGGACGATCGTCCGATCCTCCAGGTAGCTGGCCAGTAAACGCCGCATATATTGAGGCACCCCGTGGAATCGGAGCGCCTCTAGGATGGTGCTGTGGGGAACAGAGTTGAAGGCGTTGGCAATGTCGAATGACACCGCCAACAATCCGTCCCCCACCTCCACCGCCTCCTTCACCTGCCTCTTGAGGCAGGCCAGCGCGTCCACCGTCGAACGCTCAGCCCGAAAACCGAACTGAGCGTCCGACAAGTCCGGCCCGATACGCCGCATATGGCCCTTTAGGCGGGCAGCGATTATCCCCTCGAACATTTTTCCGACCTCATCGAGCAGAACGATGGGCCGGTATGCCGAGGGGGAGTCTGCAGGGCGGCCCTCCTTGCGGAGGAGGCACAACTGGCCCTCCTTCCACGGTTTCGGGAACCTTCCAGACGTAAGGCATGCGCTGAAGAGGTCCCGAAACCGCTCCTCCATTTGGGTGGCGGCAATTGCCACCACCCTCGCCGGGACACCGTCGGGGCCCGGAGCCGTCTTCTTGGCGCGGATATGCACAATCGCCGCGCCAAGTTCCGACTCCGTGACAGGAGAGGGAGCCTCCTCTTCCTCCTCATCCTCCAGCAGCGGGGCTCCACACATCACTGGCGGGGTGAAGTTGTCCCTGCACGGAAACAGGGACTGAACCACCCCATCCAGAAATGTGGGCTCCAGGGTCTCGACAACCGGGGGACCAAAGGGGCGCAATTTGTTGCGTGCCGCCTTATACGGTCTCCCGTATGGGTCGTTGTCGAGACCCTCCAGTAGCTCGGCTCTCGCCGAGTCTTTAGCGGCGGCGATGGCCCGATCGAGGCCCATTTTTGCCTCCACGTACACCTCGTAGAGGCGGTCCTCGTCGGGCCGGTTGCGTCGACGCCGCCGCCGACTCCGCGTGTAGGCCCTCTTGGCCGCCACGCAGGCGGTTCTGAGCCCCGCCAGTGCCTCCGACCACCAATAGACGGCGCGGCGGGGAGCCGGGCGGCGAGACCGGGGCATGCTGGAGTTGCACACCTCGGTCAGAGACTCCCTCAGCTGGCCCGCTATGGTGTCCACATCCAGGCCGGTGGTAGGAGGCGACAGCCAGTCCTGGATGAACGCCGCCTCCGCCGCTGCCTCCCTGTCCAGGCGGGTGAAAGCCCACCGCGGAAACGGTGATCGCCCCGAGAGGGGCTGCACCGCTCCGGGGCCACTGGCGGAGATGTCGAACCGCACGTAGCGGTGGTCCGACATAGTCTCCACCAGGTCCACCCGCCAGTTCAGCACGCGCGCGGCTAACCCAGGGGTGGCGAAAGTGACGTCCACTACTGAGCCACCCTGACGCCGCACGCATGTCTGGACGCTTCCTCTGTTCAAGAGGGAGAGTCCAGAGGAGGCTGCCCACATCTCCACCGCCCGCCCGCGAGCGTCGGTGGCCCGGTTGCCCCAGGTCACCGACTTGGCATTCAGGTCTCCCAGCACGGAGACCTGACGCGGCGCCGCCCTGCCGACCACGGCGGCCAGGACTCCGAGATAATTCTCAAAGTCCTGGAGAGGGCGGTTTGGGGAGAAATATACCCCCACAAGGGCAAAGTCTCCCCACGCGGCGGCCACGTATCCCGGTCCCCTCTCTAATAGCGAGAGGGGAGGGGAGTCTGTGGAAGACCGCGCCGCTAGTGCCACCGAGTCGTCCTCGTCACCCAGCCAGCTGCTGGGGATCGAGTATGGCTCGGCGACCACCGCTACGTTCACCAACCACTCGGCCATGACCTGCACTGCCAGGTCCTGGGCCGCTCTGCAGTGGTTGGTGTTCGCCTGGAGGATGCGGTAGTCGGAAACCTGCATTATTCCGACATGGCACCCTCCTCCTCAGCTACCGCCGCTGGAGCTGCAGCGGCGGCGACGACGGCGGCGGCGGTGGTGGCGACAGGTCGAACCTGCGCCGGCACTATGCCCTTCTTGACGGGGGGCTTACAGCTCCTGCCCGTCATCCTGTGGCCCGCGGGGCGGCCACTGGCGGCACACGCCGTGCAGTGTGGCGTGGTGGCGCGGCAAGTGGCACTCTTGTGCCCCTCTTGCCCGCACTGGTAGCACGTGTCTCCCCAGTCGGCCTTGGAGGGACACGTGGCTCGGGTGTGGCCGAAGGAGAAGCACTTGAAGCAGCGCAAGGGCTGGTCTTCAAGTGCCCGGACCACAGCCGAGCTGAGCCCCACAAGCAGCCGTCCCTTGGTCGCAGCAAGGGCGGCCCCAGCCGCGGCGACTGGGCACTCGACGCGGACGATGCCCATGCCGCGGCGGCCGAGCCTGATGGCTCCAGCCTTCACCGCGCCAGCGTCGCAGCCTCCAGCCGCCGCGACGGCCGCCACCACATCCTCCTTGGTGGCCGAATCGTCCAGATCGGCCACCTCCAAGGCTGCGGTCTTGATGGGCCTGACGACCGTTGCCGCGTCGGCGATGACCTCTTGCAACTTCGTTGCGAAGAGGTCCGCGTTTGTGCCGCGCTGTTCCCCCGAGAACTCGAAAATTCGAGCTCCGGTTAGGGTTCGGCGGCACGTTATTTTGCTGATCCCCAGCTGGGAGGGATCAGCATTGGTACGAGCCCGTCTTAGGACGGACTCGTACGTCTCGCCCCGCTCCGCGGCCTCCGGGGTGATGGTCACCACGACGGCCGCGGTCTTGGGAGGAACTAACTTCCTCCCGCCGGCTGGAGCCCTTTTGACTGCCGGAGCAGTCGCGGCGGGCTTGGGGGCCGACTTTTGCCCTCCCTTCCCTTTTCCCCTCCTGACCACTTCCGTCCACGACTGGTTGGACGGGGTGGTGGAGGGAAGAAGGGCGTCTTCCTCCAGCGAGCTCTGGGGGGCTGCCGCTGGAGTGGCAGCCGACCCAGACGCTCCCTCCGAGCTGATGGTGAGGGTTTGAGGAGCCGCCTTGGTCCTCTTGCCCTCGCCTTTGCCCTTGGAGGGCTTCGGGGCCTGGGGCTGCGCACCCGATGCCGGGCCTGCTAAAGGCGCAGGTTCCGGCACCCTGCGTGGTGCCTTATCCGCCGCTAGCGGCGGGCGGAGCCGCTTCTCCGGCAGGAGCCGGTCCTCGATGCCTGCGAAGCAGGCTCTGGTGAAGGCCCTCTCCTCCATGACAACCTTTCGGAGTATCTCCTCAAGGTTGTGAGGGGAGGAGGTGGAGCCTCCTACCACCGGTCCAGGGGCTGATTGCGCAGGCCGAGCAGTGACCTCAGCCAGCTTCTGGTGCAGCTGGCTGACCTCCGCCTGCAGGCGATCCACCTTCGCCTGCAGTTGCCGCGTCTCATCCGTGGCCGTCCGCTGCACCAGCTCCTGCACAATGCCATGCAGACTGGCAGCCCGGCATTTAAGGGCCTTCTGGAAGGTCCCCTTCAGGTTGGAGGACTTTGAGGCGACCTCCAGGACCTCCTCCCTGTCCTCCCGTGCCATGCGCTCAAGTTCCGCCAAGGAGTGGCCAGCATACAGGACACTGGATGCCCCATAGCCGGCCCTCGACCGGGCGGCCTGCGCCTGGCGCTCTCTGGCAGCGACCCTCTCCTCCAGGTCCTGCTGGAGTTGCGCCCGTTTTACCAGATTTAGCTGGCGCTCGGCGTCCACCAAACCCACAACGTGGGTATCTCCTGCTTTCGAAGAAGTCGAAGCCCTTTTGGACTTTGACTTCTTCTGCGCCCCGCCTCCAGCCGACGAGGATCCCTCGGATCCGTGCCGCAGGTAGGCCCTCTTTCGCTCGAGGCGGTCGCTCTCAGCTGCCGACGTGTCGATGATTGAGTCGTCGGAGTCCGACTCGTCTGCTCTGGCCGCACTCGGTGCGCGGTCAGCGTCCGACGCTAATGCGTCACCGGCGTGGCCCTGAAAAGGGCCTTTGGATTGGCCCTGAGAAGGGCCGTTGGGTTGGCCCTGAGAAGGGCCGTTGGGTTGGCCCTGAGAAGGGCCGTTGGGTTGGCCCTGAGAAGGGCCGTTTGAATCGCCCTGAGAAGGGCGATCCGGGTTAAAACTGAAACGCCCGGAGGCGTCCCGCACGGGTTTCTTCGTCATTTTAATAATACTCACACTCCGCATTGATAACTGTGAGTCACAGCGCACTTTAGCCACCGGTCTGCCACTCCGTTACGGTGGTCAGACACGGCGTTGCCCAGGGGATACTACGTGGAAGTATGCGCTGTGGGGGATCCCCCAACCTAACCTAACCTAACCTAACCTAACCTAACCTAACCTAACCTAACCTAACCTAACCTAACCTAACCTAACCTAACCTAACCTAACCTAACCTAACCTAACCTAACCTAACCTAACCTAACCTAACCTAACCTAACCTAACCTAACCTAACCTAACCTAACCTAACCTAACCTAACCTAACCTAACCTAACCTAACCTAACCTAACCTAACCTAACCTAACCTAACCTAACCTAACCTAACCTAACCTAACCTAACCTAACCTAACCTAACCTAACCTAACCTAACCTAACCTAACCTAACCTAACCTAACCTAACCTAACCTAACCTAACCTAACCTAACCTAACCTAACCTAACCTAACCTAACCTAACCTAACCTAACCTAACCTAACCTAACCTAACCTAACCTAACCTAACCTAACCTAACCTAACCTAACCTAACCTAACCTAACCTAACCTAACCTAACCTAACCTAACCTAACCTAACCTAACCTAACCTAACCTAACCTAACCTAACCTAACCTAACCTAACCTAACCTAACCTAACCTAACCTAACCTAACCTAACCTAACCTAACCTAACCTAACCTAACCTAACCTAACCTAACCTAACCTAACCTAACCTAACCTAACCTAACCTAACCTAACCTAACCTAACCTAACCTAACCTAACCTAACCTAACCTAACCTAACCTAACCTAACCTAACCTAACCTTTTTTTTTTTTTTTTTTTTTTTTTTGTTTGCGCTGGGAAAAATGCATTACGCATGCCCACCCGTCGGGGGACGGGAGGGGTATGTGGGACTCCCCGGTAGAACCGGTATACCCACTAAACAACCCAGCGGCATTCCCGCATCGTCTGAGTGGAGGGGGACTGGGAATCGGCAGAGCCTTTCCATCCTGCCCCCCGCCGACGACCGCCCGCCTTTACGGCGGGCCCGGCGGGCCCGTCCCGTCGGGGGGGAGGGGCCCAGGAATGACTGACGACGTGGGTGGTGGACAGTGCAATGCAGGAGAAGGCGCCCCCGCGCCTGTCTCCCGCTGTTCACCACCTGGAGGCGCGTGACGACGATCATACAACCGCCGTCTCACGCCCCGTCTTCGCCTGCGGAGCGGCGCCGCGAGAGGGTCTTCCTCCCGCACGCGCTCCGCCGCCTCCTTCTGTGACATTACCTCTTCGCAGAAGGAGGCGACCGCTGCCCAGGCCCCCTCGCTTTCCAGCATCGAGTTGACGACGCCGGGAAGCGAGAGGTCCTGCCCGACTGCTGCGACCAGTGTGTGGCGCAGCTCGGACCAGGCTGGGCACACCTCGAGGGTGTGCTGCGCCGTGTCCTCCGCCGCGCCACAGTCGTGGCACGACGGGGTCTCCTCCCTTTGGATCCGATGCAGGTGCGATCCGAAGCACCCGTGTCCGGACAACACCTGCACCAGACGGAAAGAGAGGAAACCGTGGGACCGCTCGAGCCAATCCTTCAGGACCGGCCCGAGCGCGTCCAGTGTTCGGCGGCCGAATGCGGCAGTGGCGAGGTCCTCCGTCCAATGATGGACGATTGCGTCCTTCGCCTCTTGCCGCACGGCCTCCCGCTCTTCTGCGACGGGGGGCTCCCCGAGCGCCTTGCGGCGCGCCGTCCATTCGTACACTCTGGTCAGCACCCACGCCTCGAGCTCCCAAGGAGGGGTGCCGGCCAGAGCGCACGCCGCAGAGAAGCCTACCGAGCGGTAGGCCCTCGCCACCCGCAGTGCAATGGCCCTTTGGGGCCTGCGGATGGCCGTGGCGTTCTCCCGCCTGTGGAGGGAGTCTGCCCAGATTGGGGCCCCGTAAAGGGCCATGCTCCTGAGGATGCCAGCATACAAGCGCCGGCATCGTGCCTTCGGACCCCCCAGGTTCGGGAGGAGCCACGACAGGGCGTTCGCGGCCTTCAGCAGGCGCGTCGACAGCCCGCTAAAGTGTGGGCCGAAGCGCCACCTGCTGTCGAGGACAAGGCCCAAGTACTTCATCTGGGCCTTGACCTCGATCCTGACGCCCTCCACTATAATGTGGCCGTCGGGAGGGATGCGCTGCCGTGGACCGTGAAAATACACGGCCTCGGTTTTGTGCAGCGCAACCTTCAGTCCGAGGCGGCGAATCCTTCCTGCCACTAAGGATCCGCCGGCAGAGGCCAGACTGGCCGCCTCCCTGAAATCCCTCCCCCGGGCGACGAGGAGGGTGTCATCCGCGTAACAGATGACGCTCGTGCCACGGAGGAGGGTTCCCCGCAGTAGCCAGTCGAATCCAATGTTCCACAGCAGTGGTCCTAGGACAGACCCCTGTGGAACACCGGACTCTGCGCCGTATCGCCTCACTGTGGCCGTCTTGTCCGAGAGGAGGACCACCCGGTCCTCCAAGTAGCTGGCCAAGAGTCGGCGCAGGTACTGAGGCACTCCGTGGTACCGGAGCGCCTCCAAGATTGTCGAGTGGGGGACGGAGTTGAAGGCGTTGGCTATGTCGAATGACACCGCCAACACTCCGTCGCCCGCCTCCACGGCCTCCCTCACCTGGCCCTTGAGTAGGGCCAGCGCGTCGACCGTCGAACGACCCCGTCGGAAACCGAATTGGGCGTCCGACAGGTCCGGCCCCACCGTCCTCAGCAGGCTCTTTAGCCGGTCGGCAATTATCCCCTCGAACAACTTACCGACCTCATCGAGCAAGACGATGGGCCGGTAAGCCGAGGGGGAGTCCGCCGGGCGTCCCTCCTTTCGGAGCAGGCATAGCCGCCCCTCCTTCCAAGGTTTCGGGAACCTCCCAGTCGTAAGACACGCGCTGAAGAGGTCCCGAAACCTCTCCTCCATGTGTGAGGCGGCGATGGCCACCACCCGTGCGGGAACGCCGTCCGGCCCTGGGGCTGTGTTCTTTGCGCGGAGGTGTAGAGTCCCCGCGCAAAGTTCCACCGCCGTCACCGGGGGGACCTCCTCCTCCGGCGGAGCCGCCTCCCGCGGGGGATCCATCACTGGCGGGGTGAAGTCGGTCCTGGACGGAAACAGGGACCGGACCACCCCGTCCAGCAACGCCGGCTCGAGGGTCTCCGTCAGTGGAAGACCGCAGGGGCGCAGTTTATTCCGCGCCGCCTTGTATGGTCTTCCAAATGGGTCCCTGTCGAGACCCTCCAGCATTTCGGCTCTCGCCGAATCTTCGGCCGTGCGCATAGCCGACTTCAAGACCGTCTTGGCGTCGACGTACGTGGCATAGAGGGCCTCCTCGTTGGTGGGGTCTCGGTGCCTGCGCCTTCGACTCCGCGTGTAGGCCCTCCTGACCGCCACGCAGGCGGTTCGGAGCCCCGCCAGTTCCTCCGACCACCAATAGACGGCGCGGCGGGGAGTTGGGCGGCGAGACCGGGGCATGCTGGAGTTGCACACCTCGGTCAGCGACCTCCTCAGCTGAACCGCTGCGGTGTCCACGTCCAGGACCTCGACAGGAGGCGCGAGCCAGTCCTGGACGAACGCCGCCTCCTCCGCAGCCTCTCGGTCCAGGCGGGTGAGAGCCCACCGCGGGAACGCAGATTGGCCCGAGCCTGGAGCAATTCCCTGGGAGCTCTGGGTGGAGCTGATGTCGAACCGCACATATCGGTGGTCCGACAAGGTCTCCACCATCTCCACCCGCCAGTTCACGACGTGGGCGGCTAGCACGGGGGTGGCAAACGAGACGTCGACCACTGATCCTCCCCGTTGCCGCACACACGTGTGAACGGTCCCTCTGTTCAGGAGGGACACACCGCACGACGCCGCCCAAAACTCCACGGCGCATCCCCGGACGTTGCAGGACCCGGCCGGGTTGCCCCAGGCCGTCGACTTGGCGTTCAGGTCACCCAGTACGGCGACCTGGCGTGGCGCCGCCCTCCCGACCACCGCGGTGAGGATTTCGAGAAAGTTCTCGAAATCCGAGAGAGGGCGGTTCGGGGAGAAATAGACGCCCACCAGGGCTAATTCTCCCCACGCGGCGGCCACGTATCCCGGTCCCCTCTCTAAGAGCGAGAGGGGAGGGGAGTCCGTGGAAGACCGCGTCACCAATGCCACCAAGCCGTCCCGATCGCCCAGCCAACGGCCAGGGACTGAATACGGCTCGGCGACGGCCGCCACGTCCACCAACCACTCGGCCATGGTCTGCATCAGCAGATCCTGGGCCGCTCTGCAGTGGTTGGTGTTCGCCTGGAGGATGCGATGCTTGACCGAACTATCCATCGACAGACATCGCACCCCCTTCCACAACCGCCGCCGATGTCCCAGCCTCAGGGACGGCAACGGTGGCAGCGACAGGCCGGATCAGCGCCTGCGCTTTGCCCTTCTTAGGGGGAGGATTGCACTTCCTCCCCATCATCACGTGGCCTGCCGGGCAGCCACTGGCGGCACACACCGCACAGTGCGGCGTGGCGGCCTCGCAGGAGGCCGACTTGTGGCCTTCCTTGCCACAGCGGAAGCATTTGTCCGCCCTGTCGACCTCGGACGGACAAAGGGCCCGAGTGTGTCCGACTCCAAGACACTTGTAGCAGCGCAGAGGCTGGGCTGCAAGTGCCCGGACTACACCCGAGCTGAACCCGACAGTCAGCCGTCCCTTGGCTAGGACGGCTGCAGCTGCGGCGACTGGGCACTCGAGGCGAATGGTGCCCATGCCGCCGCGGCCGGGCCTGATGGCCCGACCTTGCACCGCTGTGACGCCACAGCCCCCCATCGCAGCGACCGCCGCCACCACCTCCTCTTTGGTGACCGAGTCGTCGAGGTCGGTCACCTCCAAGGCCACAGACTTTACGGGCCTGGTGACCTTGGCCGCGTCGGCGATGACCTCTCGCAGTTTGGTTGCGAAGAGGTCCGCGTTGGCGCCGCCCTGAGCCCCCGGGAACTCGAACATTCGAGCCCCGGCCTGGGTCCGGCGGCAGGAACCTTTTTTTTTTTTTTTTTTTTTTTTTTTTTTTTGTCGCTGAGAAATGACATTACGCATCTCCGCTCGTCGGGGGACGAGACGGAGTATGTGGGACTCCCTGCCAGGATGGCAGTATACCCACTAAAACTCAGCGGTGTTCCCGCGACGCCGTGATGGGAGGGCTATGGGAAATTGGCTCAGCCTCTGCTTCCACAGCCCTCCCGGCGTATGCCCGCCTAGCTGGCGGGCCCCGCATGCCCCCCTGCCTGGGGGGCTAGGGGAATGGCCGGGAACACCTGGCCATTCCCGTCCGACACTGGTGGAGGCCCGTGCAATACAGGGAAGGGTGCCCCCGCACCCGTTGCCTGCTGGCCTCCACCGGGGAGGAGTCGGTGATGGCCGTCATACTGACGTCTTCTCCGACCCCTCCTCCGTCTTCGGAGCGCCGCCGCGTGAGGGTCGTCCTCCCGCGCGCGCTCCGCCGCCTCCTTCTGGGACATGACGTGTTCGCAGAAGGAGGCCACTGCCGCCCAGGACCTCTCATCGCCCAGCATGGCGTTGACCAAACCGGGGAGTGAGAGGTCTGGTCCGATCACCGAAGTGAGACTGCGGCGCGGCTCGGACCACGACGGGCACACCGCGAGGGTGTGCTGCGCCGCGTCCTCCGCCGCGCCACAGTCGTGGCACGACGGTGTCTCCTCCCGTCCGATTCGGTGCAGGTACGATCCGAAACAACCGTGTCCGGACAGCACCTGCACCAGACGGAACGAGAGGAACCCGTGCGACCGATCGAGCCAGTCTCGCAGGACCGGCCCGATCGCGTCGAGGGTTCGGCGGCCGAAGGCTGCGGTGGCGAGGTCCCTCGTCCAATGGACGACGATGGCGTCCCTCGCCTCCCGCCGGACGGCCTCCCGCTCTTCCGGGGCGGGGCGTTCTCCTCTCGCCCTCCGCCCCGCCGTCCATTCGTATACTCTGGCGAGCACCCACGCCTCGAGTTCCCAAGGAGGGGTGCCAGCCAGAGCACACGCTGCCGCGAAGCCCACCGTGCGGTAGGCCCGCGACACCCGCTGAGCTATGGCCCTTTGGGGGGCCCGCAAGGCCGCGGCGTTCTCCCGCCTTTGGAGGGAGTCCTCCCAGATTGGGGCCCCGTAGAGGGCCATACTCCTCAAGATGCCGGCGTAAAGTTGCCGGCATCGCGCGCTGGGCCCCCCCAAATTGGGGAGCAGCCACGAGAGGGCGCCCGCAGTCTTCAGCAGGCGCGTCGACAGCCCGCTAAAATGCGGGCCGAAACGCCACCTGCTGTCGAGTACAAGGCCCAGATATTTCATCTGGGCCTTCACCTCGATTCGGACGCCCTCCACAAATATGTGGGCGTCTGGTGGTTGGCGCTGCCGAGGCCCGTGGAAGAACACAGCCTCGGTCTTGTGCAGCGCCACCGTCAATCCTAGGCGGCGGATCCTCCCTGCGACCAAGGATCCGCCCGCCGAGGCCAAGTTGGCCGCCTCCCTGAAACTCTCCCCCCGGGCGGTGAGGAGAGTGTCATCCGCGTAGCAGACGACACTCGTACCTCGGAGGAGAGTTCCCCGCAAGAGCCAGTCGTAGCCGACGTTCCAGAGGAGAGGTCCCAGGACTGACCCCTGTGGAACGCCGGCCTCGACTGCGTACCGCCGGACTTGGCCAGCCCTGTTCACGAGGACGATCGCCCGATCCTCCAGGTAGCTGGCCAGTAAACGCCGCATATATTGAGGCACCCCGTGGAATCGGAGCGCCTCTAGGATGGTGCTGTGGGGAACAGAGTTGAAGGCGTTGGCAATGTCGAATGACACCGCCAACAATCCGTCCCCCACCCCCACCGCCTCCTTCACCTGCCTCTTGAGGCAGGCCAGCGCGTCCACCGTCGAACGCTCAGCCCGAAAACCGAACTGAGCGTCCGACAAGTCCGGCCCGATACGCCGCATATGGCCCTTTAGGCGGGCAGCGATTATCCCCTCGAACATTTTGCCGACCTCATCGAGCAGGACGATGGGTCGGTATGCCGAGGGGGAGTCTGCTGGGCGACCCTCCTTGCGGAGGAGGCACAACTGCCCCTCCTTCCACGGTTTCGGGAACCTTCCAGACGCAAGGCATGCGCTGAAGAGGTCCCGAAACCGCTCCTCCATTTGGGTGGCGGCAATTGCCACCACCCTCGCCGGGACACCGTCGGGGCCCGGAGCCGTCTTCTTGGCGCGGATATGCACAATCGCCGCGCCAAGTTCCGACTCCGTGACAGGAGAGGGAGCCTCCTCTTCCTCCTCATCCTCCAGCAGCGGGGCTCCACACATCACTGGCGGGGTGAAGTTGTCCCTGCACGGAAACAGGGACTGAACCACCCCATCCAGAAATGTGGGCTCCAGGGTCTCGACAACCGGGGGACCAAAGGGGCGCAATTTGTTGCGTGCCGCCTTATACGGTCTCCCGTATGGGTCGTTGTCGAGACCCTCCAGCAGCTCGGCTCTCGCCGAGTCTTTAGCGGCGGCGATGGCCCGATCGAGGCCCATTTTTGCCTCCACGTACACCTCGTAGAGGCGGTCCTCGTCGGGCCGGTTGCGTCGACGCCGCCGCCGACTCCGCGTGTAGGCCCTCTTGGCCGCCACGCAGGCGGTTCTGAGCCCCGCCAGTGCCTCCGACCACCAATAGACGGCGCGGCGGGGAGCCGGGCGGCGAGACCGAGGCATGCTGGAGTTGCACACCTCGGTCAGAGACTGCCTCAGCTGGCCCGCTATGGTGTCCACATCCAGGCCGGTGGTGGGAGGCGACAGCCAGTCCTGGATGAACGCCGCCTCCGCCGCTGCCTCCCTGTCCAGGCGGGTGAAAGCCCACCGCGGAAACGGTGATCGCCCCGAGAGGGGCTGCACCGCTCCGGGGCCACTGGCGGAGATGTCGAACCGCACGTAGCGGTGGTCCGACATAGTCTCCACCAGGTCCACCCGCCAGTTCAGCACGCGCGCGGCTAACCCAGGGGTGGCGAAAGTGACGTCCACTACTGAGCCACCCTGACGCCGCACGCATGTCTGGACGCTTCCTCTGTTCAAGAGGGAGAGTCCAGAGGAGGCTGCCCACATCTCCACCGCCCGCCCGCGAGCGTCGGTGGCCCGGTTGCCCCAGGTCACCGACTTGGCATTCAGGTCTCCCAGCACGGAGACCTGACGCGGCGCCGCCCTGCCGACCACGGCGGCCAGGACTCCGAGATAATTCTCAAAGTCCTGGAGAGGGCGGTTTGGAACCTAACCTAACCTAACCTAACCTTTTTTTTTTTTTTTTTTTTTTTTTGTCGCTGAGAAATGACATTACGCATCTCCGCTCGTCGGGGGACGAGACGGGGTATGTGGGACTCCCTGCCAGAGTGGCAGTATACCCACTAAAACTCAGCGGTGTTCCCGCGACGCCGTGATGGGAGGGCTATGGGAAATTGGCTCAGCCTCTGCTTCCACAGCCCTCCCGGCGTATGCCCGCCTAGTTGGCGGGCCCCGCATGCCCCCCAGGTTGGGGGGCTACGGGAATGGCCGGGAACACCTGGCCATTCCCGTCCGACACTGGTGGAGGCCCGTGCAATACAGGCAAGGGTGCCCCCGCACCCGTTGCCTGCTGGCCTCCACCGGGGAGGAGTCGGAGATGGCCGTCATACTGACGTCTTCTCCGACCCCTCCTTCGTCTTCGGAGCGCCGCCGCGTGAGGGTCATCCTCCCGCGCGCGCTCCGCCGCCTCCTTCTGGGACATGACGTGTTCGCAGAAGGAGGCCACTGCCGCCCAGGACCTCTCATCGCCCAGCATGGCCGTAACCAAACCGGGGAGTGAGAGGTCCGGTCCGATCACCGCAGTGAGACCGTGGCGCGGCTCGGACCACGACGGGCACACCGCGAGGGTGTGCTGCGCCGCGTCCCCCGCCGCGCCACAGTGGTGGCACGACGGTGTCTCCTCCCGTCCGATTCGGTGCAGGTACGATCCGAAACAACCGTGCCCGGACAGCACCTGCACCAGACGGAATGAGAGGAACCCGTGCGACCGATCGAGCCAGTCTCGCAGGACCGGCCCGATCGCGTCGAGGGTTCGGCGGCCGAAGGCTGCGGTGGCGAGGTCCCTCGTCCAATGGACGACGATGGCGTCCCTCGCCTCCCGCCGGACGGCCTCCCGCTCTTCCGGGGCGGGGCGTTCTCCTCTCGCCCTCCGCCCCGCCGTCCATTCGTATACTCTGGCGAGCACCCACGCCTCGAGTTCCCAAGGAGGGGTGCCAGCCAGAGCACACGCTGCCGCGAAACCCACCGTGCGGTAGGCCCGCGACACCCGCTGGGCTATGGCCCTTTGGGGGGCCCGCAAGGCGGCGGCGTTCTCCCGCCTTTGGAGGGAGTCCTCCCAGATAGGGGCCCCGTAAAGGGCCATGCTCCTCAAGATGCCGGCGTAGAGTTGCCGACATCGCGCGCTGGGCCCCCCCAAATTGGGGAGCAGCCACGAGAGGGCGCCCGCAGTCTTCAGCAGGCGCGTCGATAGCTCGCTAAAATGCGGGCCGAAACGCCACCTGCTGTCGAGTACAAGGCCCAGATATTTCATCTGGGCCTTCACCTCGATTCGGACGCCCTCCACAAATATGTGGGCGTCTGGTGGTTGGCGCTGCCGAGGCCCGTGGAAGAACACAGCCTCGGTCTTGTGCAGCGCCACCGTCAATCCTAGGCGGCGGATCCTCCCTGCGACCAAGGATCCACCCGCCGAGGCCAAGTTGGCCGCCTCCCTGAAACTCTCCCCCCGGGCGGTGAGGAGAGTGTCATCCGCGTAGCAGACGACACTCGTACCTCGGAGGAGAGTTCCCCGCAAGAGCCAGTCGTAGCCGACGCTCCAGAGGAGAGGTCCCAGGACTGACCCCTGTGGAACGCCGGCCTCGACTGCGTACCGCCGGACTTGGCCAGCCCTGTTCACGAGGACGATCGCCCGATCCTCCAGGTAGCTGGCCAGTAGACGCCGCATATATCGAGGCACCCCGTGGAATCGGAGTGCCTCTAGGATGGTGCTGTGGGGAACAGAGTTGAAGGCGTTGGCTATGTCGAATGACACCGCCAACAATCCGTCCCCCACCTCCACCGCCTCCTTCACCTGCCTCTTGAGGCAGGCCAGCGCGTCCACCGTCGAACGCTCAGCCCGAAAACCGAACTGAGCGTCCGACAAGTCCGGCCCGATACGCCGCATATGGCCCTTTAGGCGGGCAGCGATTATCCCCTCGAACATTTTTCCGACCTCATCGAGCAGAACGATGGGCCGGTATGCCGAGGGGGAGTCTGCAGGGCGGCCCTCCTTGCGAAGGAGGCACAACTGCCCCTCCTTCCACGGTTTCGGGAACCTTCCAGACGCAAGGCATGCGCTGAAGAGGTCCCGAAACCGCTCCTCCATTTGGGTGGCGGCAATTGCCACCAACCTCGCCGGGACACCGTCGGGGCCCGGAGCCGTCTTCTTGGCGCGGATATGCACAATCGCCGCGCCAAGTTCCGACTCCGTGACAGGAGAGGGAGCCTCCTCTTCCTCCTCCTCCTCCTCCAGCGGGGCTCCACACATCACTGGCGGGGTGAAGTTGTCCCTGCACGGAAACAGGGACTGAACCACCCCATCCAGAAATGTGGGCTCCAGGGTCTCGACAACCGGGGGACCAAAGGGGCGCAATTTGTTGCGCGCCGCCTTATACGGTCTCCCGTAAGGGTCGTTGTCGAGACCCTCCAGCAGCTCGGCTCTCGCCGAGTCTTTAGCGGCGGCGATGGCCCGATCGAGGCCCATTTTAGCCTCCACGTACACCTCGTAGAGGCGGTCCTCGTCGGGACGGTTGCGTCGACGCCGCCGCCGACTCCGCGTGTAGGCCCTCTTGGCCGCCACGCAGGCGGTTCTGAGCCCCGCCAGCTCCTCCGACCACCAATAGACGGCGCGGCGGGGAGTCGGGCGGCGAGACCGGGGCATGCTGGAGTTGCACACCTCGGTCAGAGACTCCCTCAGCTGGCCCGCTATGGTGTCCACATCCAGGCCGGTGGTAGGAGGCGACAGCCAGTCCTGGATGAACGCCGCCTCCGCCGCTGCCTCCCTGTCCAGGCGGGTGAGAGCCCACCGCGGAAACGGTGATCGCCCCGAGAGGGGCTGCACCGCTCCGGGGCCACTGGCGGAGATGTCGAACCGCACGTAGCGGTGGTCCGACATAGTCTCCACCAGGTCCACCCGCCAGTTCAGCACGCGCGCGGCTAACCCAGGGGTGGCGAAAGTGACGTCCACTACTGAGCCACCCTGACGCCGCACGCATGTCTGGACGCTTCCTCTGTTCAAGAGGGAGAGTCCAGAGGAGGCTGCCCACATCTCCACCGCCCGCCCGCGAGCGTCGGTGGCCCGGTTGCCCCAGGTCACCGACTTGGCATTCAGGTCTCCCAGCACGGAGACCTGACGCGGCGCCGCCCTGCCGACCACGGCGGCCAGGACTCCGAGATAATTCTCAAAGTCCTGGAGAGGGCGGTTTGGGGAGAAATATACCCCACAAGGGCAAAGTCTCCCCACGCGACGGCCACGTATCCCGGTCCTCTCTCTAATAGCGAGAGGGGAGGGGAGTCTGTGGAAGACCGCGCCGCTAGTGCCACCGAGTCGTCCTCGTCACCCAGCCAGCTGCTGGGGATCGAGTAGGGCTCGGCGACCACCGCTACGTTCACCAACCACTCGGCCATGACCTGCACTACCAGGTCCTGGGCCGCTCTGCAGTGGTTGGTGTTCGCCTGGAGGATGCGGTAGTCGGAAACCTGCATTATTCCGACATGGCACCCTCCTCCTCAGCTACCGCCGCTGGAGCTGCAGCGGCGGCGTCGACGGCGGCGGCGGTGGTGGCGACAGGTCGAACCTGCGCCGGCACTATGCCCTTCTTGACGGGGGGCTTACAGCTCCTGCCCGTCATCCTGTGGCCCGCGGGGCGGCCACTGGCGGCACACGCCGTGCAGTGTGGCGTGGTGGTGCGGCAAGTGGCACTCTTGTGCCCCTCTTGCCCGCACTGGTAGCACGTGTCTCCCCAGTCGGCCTTGGAGGGACACGTGGCTCGGGTGTGGCCGAAGGAGAAGCACTTGAAGCAGCGCAAGGGCTGGTCTTCAAGTGCTCGGACCACAGCCGAGCTGAGCCCCACAAGCAGCCGTCCCTTGGTCGCAGCAAGGGCGGCCCCAGCCGCGGCGACTGGGCACTCGACGCGGACGATGCCCATGCCGCGGCGGCCGAGCCTGATGGCTCCAGCCTTCACCGCGCCAGCGTCGCAGCCTCCAGCCGCCGCGACGGCCGCCACCACATCCTCCTTGGTGGCCGAATCGTCCAGATCGGCCACCTCCAAGGCTGCGGTCTTGACGGGCCTGACGACCGTTGCCGCGTCGGCGATGACCTCTTGCAACTTCGTTGCGAAGAGGTCCGCGTTTGTGCCGCGCTGTTCCCCCGAGAACTCGAAAATTCGAGCTCCGGTTAGGGTTCGGCGGCACGTTATTTTGCTGATCCCCAGCTGGGAGGGATCAGCATTGGTACGAGCCCGTCTTAGGACGGACTCGTACGTCTCGCCCCGCTCCGCGGCCTCCGGGGTGATGGTCACCACGACGGCCGCGGTCTTGGGAGGAACTAACTTCCTCCCGCCGGCTGGAGCCCTTTTGACTGCCGGAGCAGTCGCGGCGGGCTTGGGGGCCGACTTTTGCCCTCCCTTCCCTTTTCCCCTCCTGACCACTTCCGTCCACGACTGGTTGGACGGGGTGGTGGAGGGAAGAAGGGCGTCTTCCTCCTGCGAGCTCTGGGGGGCTGCCGCTGGAGTGGCAGCCGACCCAGACGCTCCCTCCGAGCTGATGGTGCGGGTTTGAGGAGCCGCCTTGGTCCTCTTGCCCTCGCCTTTGCCCTTGGAGGGCTTCGGGGCCTGGGGCTGCGCACCCGATGCCGGGCCTGCTAAAGGCGCAGGTTCCGGCACCCTGCGTGGTGCCTTATCCGCCGCTAGCGGCGGGCGGAGCCGCTTCTCCGGCAGGAGCCGGTCCTCGATGCCTGCGAAGCAGGCTCTGGTGAAGGCCCTCTCCTCCATGACAACCTTTCGGAGTATCTCCTCAAGGTTGTGAGGGGAGGAGGTGGAGCCTCCTACCACCGGTCCAGGGGCTGATTGCGCAGGCCGAGCAGTGACCTCAGCCAGCTTCTGGTGCAGCTGGCTGACCTCCGCCTGCAGGCGATCCACCTTCGCCTGCAGTTGCCGCGTCTCATCCGTGGCCGTCCGCTGCACCAGCTCCTGCACAATGCCATGCAGACTGGCAGCCCGGCATTTAAGGGCCTTCTGGAAGGTCCCCTTCAGGTTGGAGGACTTTGAGGCGACCTCCAGGACCTCCTCCCTGTCCTCCCGCGCCATGCGCTCAAGTTCCGCCAAGGAGTGGCCAGCATACAGGACACTGGATGCCCCATAGCCGGCCCTCGACCGGGCGGCCTGCGCCTGGCGCTCTCTGGCAGCGACCCTCTCCTCCAGGTCCTGCTGGAGTTGCGCCCGTTTTAGCAGGTTTAGCTGGCGCTCGGCGTCCACCAAACCCACAACGTGGGTATCACCTGCTTTCGAAGAAGTCGAAGCCCTTTTGGACTTTGACTTCTTCTGCGCCCCGCCTCCAGCCGACGAGGATCCCTCGGACCCGTGCCGCAGGTAGGCCCTCTTTCGCTCGAGGCGGTCGCTCTCTGCTGCCGACGTGTCGATATTCGAGTCGTCCGAGTCCGACTCATCTGCTCTGGCCGCACACGGTGCGCGGTCAGCGTCCGACGCTAATGCGTCGCCGGCGTGGCCCTGAAAAGGGCCTTTGGATTGGCCCTGAGAAGGGCCGTTGGGTTGGCCCTGAGAAGGGCCGTTGGGTTGGCCCTGTGAAGGGCCGTTGGGTTGGCCCTGAGAAGGGCCGTTTGAATCGCTCTGAGAAGGACGATCCGGGTTAAAACTGAAACGCCCGGAGGCGTCCCGCACGGGTTTCTTCGTCATTTTAATACACACAGTCTTCCGCATTGATAACTGTGAGTCACAGCGCACTTTAGCCACCGGTCTGCCACTCCGTTACGGTGGTCAGACACGGCGTTGCCCAGGGGATACTACGTGGAAGTATGCGCTGTGGGGGATCCCCCAACCTAACCTAACCTAACCTAACCTTTTTTTTTTTTTTTTTTTTTTTTTTTTTTGTTTGCGCTGGGAAAAATGCATTACGCATGCCCACCCGTCGGGGGACGGGAGGGGTATGTGGGACTCCCCGGTAGAACCGGTATACCCACTAAACAACCCAGCGGCATTCCCGCATCGTCTGAGTGGAGGGGGACTGGGAATCGGCAGAGCCTTTCCATCCTGCCCCCCCCCGACGACCGCCCGCCTTTACGGCGGGCCCGGCACGCCCCTCCCGTCGGGTGGGAGGGGCCCAGGAATGACTGACGACGTGGGTGGTGGACAGTGCAATGCAGGAGAAGGCGCCCCCGCGCCTGTCTCCCGCTGTTCACCACCTGGAGGCGCGTGACGACGATCATACAACCGCCGTCTCACGCCCCGTCTTCGCCTGCGGAGCGGCGCCGCGAGAGGGTCTTCCTCCCGCACGCGCTCCGCCGCCTCCTTCTGTGACATTACCTCTTCGCAGAAGGAGGCGACCGCTGCCCAGGCCCCCTCGCTTTCCAGCATCGAGTTGACGACGCCGGGAAGCGAGAGGTCCTGCCCGACCGCTGCGACCAAAGGTGGGCGCAGCTCGGACCAGGCCGGGCACACCTCGAGGGTGTGCTGTGCCGTGTCCTCCGCCGCGCCACAGTCGTGGCACGACGGGGTCTCCTCCCTTTGGATCCGATGCAGGTGCGATCCGAAGCACCCGTGGCCGGACAACACCTGCACCAGACGGAAAGAGAGGAAACCGTGGGACCGCTCGAGCCAATCCTTCAGGACCGGCCCGAGCGCGTCCAGTGTTCGGCGGCCAAATGCGGCAGTGGCGAGGTCCTCCGTCCAGTGATGGACGATTGCGTCCTTCGCCTCTTGCCGCACGGCCTCCCGCTCTTCTGCGGCGGGGGGCTCCCCGAGCGCCTTACGGCGCGCCGTCCATTCGTACACTCTGGTCAGCACCCACGCCTCGAGCTCCCAAGGAGGGGTGCCGGCCAGAGCGCACGCCGCAGAGAAGCCTACCGAGCGGTAGGCCCTCGCCACCCGCAGTGCAATGGCCCTTTGGGGCCTGCGGATGGCCGTGGCGTTCTCCCGCCTGCGGAGGGAGTCTGCCCAGATTGGGGCCCCGTAAAGGGCCATGCTCCTGAGGATGCCAGCATACAAGCGCCGGCATCGCGCCTTCGGACCCCCCAGATTCGGGAGGAGCCACGACAAGGCGTTCGCGGCCTTCAGCAGGCGCGTCGACAGCCCGCTAAAGTGTGGGCCGAAGCGCCACCTGCTGTCGAGGACAAGGCCCAAGTACTTCATCTGGGCCTTGACCTCGATCCTGACGCCCTCCACTATAATGTGGCCGTCGGGAGGGATGCGCTGCCGTGGACCGTGAAAATACACGGCCTCGGTTTTGTGCAGCGCAACCTTCAACCCCAAGCGGCGAATCCTTCCTGCCACTAAGGATCCGCCGGCAGAGGCCAGACTGGCCGCCTCCCTGAAGTCTCTCCCCCGGGTGACGAGGAGGGTGTCATCCGCGTAACAGATGACGCTCGTGCCACGGAGGAGGGTTCCCCGCAGTAGCCAGTCGAATCCAATGTTCCACAGCAGTGGTCCTAGGACAGACCCCTGTGGAACACCGGACTCTGCGCCGTATCGCCTCACTGTGGCCGTCTTGTCCGAGAGGAGGACCACCCGGTCCTCCAAGTAGCTGGCCAAGAGTTGGCGCAGGTACTGAGGCACTCCGTGGTACCGGAGCGCCTCCAAGATTGTCGAGTGGGGGACGGAGTTGAAGGCGTTGGCAATGTCGAATGACACCGCCAACACTCCGTCGCCCGCCTCCACGGCCTCCCTCACCTGGCCCTTGAGTAGGGCCAGCGCGTCGACCGTCGAACGACCCCGTCGGAAACCGAATTGGGCGTCCGACAGGTCCGGCCCCACCGTCCCCAGCAGGCTCTTTAGCCGGTCGGCGATTATCCCCTCGAACAACTTACCGACCTCATCGAGCAAGACGATGGGCCGGTAAGCCGAGGGGGAGTCCGCCGGGCGTCCCTCCTTTCGGAGCAGGCATAGCCGCCCCTCCTTCCAAGGTTTCGGGAACCTCCCAGTCGTAAGACACGCGCTGAAGAGGTCCCGAAACCTCTCCTCCATGTGTGAGGCGGCGATGGCCACCACCCGTGTGGGAACGCCGTCCGGCCCTGGGGCTGTGTTCTTTGCGCGGAGGTGTAGAGTCCCCGCGCAAAGTTCCACCGCCGTCACCGGGGGGACCTCCTCCTCCGGCGGAGCCGCCTCCCGCGGGGGATCCATCACTGGCGGGGTGAAGTCGGTCCTGGACGGAAACAGGGACCGGACCACCCCGTCCAGCAACGCCGGCTCGAGGGTCTCCGTCAGTGGAAGACCGCAGGGGCGCAGTTTATTCCGCGCCGCCTTGTATGGTCTTCCAAATGGGTCCCTGTCGAGACCCTCCAGCATTTCGGCTCTCGCCGAATCTTCGGCCGTGCGCATAGCCGACTTCAAGACCGTCTTGGCGTCGACGTACGTGGCATAGAGGGCCTCCTCGTTGGTGGGGTCTCGGTGCCTGCGCCTTCGACTCCGCGTGTAGGCCCTCCTGGCCGCCACGCAGGCGGTTCGGAGCCCCGCCAGTTCCTCCGACCACCAATAGACGGCGCGGCGGGGAGTTGGGCGGCGAGACCGGGGCATGCTGGAGTTGCACACCTCGGTCAGCGACCTCCTCAGCTGAACCGCTGCGGTGTCCACGTCCAGGACCTCGACAGGAGGCGCGAGCCAGTCCTGGACGAACGCCGCCTCCTCCGCAGCCTCTCGGTCCAGGCGGGTGAGAGCCCACCGCGGGAACGCAGATTGGCCCGAGCCTGGAGCAATTCCCTGGGAGCTCTGGGTGGAGCTGATGTCGAACCGCACATATCGGTGGTCCGACAAGGTCTCCACCATCTCCACCCGCCAGTTCACGACGTGGGCGGCTAGCACGGGGGTGGCAAACGAGACGTCGACCACTGATCCTCCCCGTTGCCGCACACACGTGTGAACGGTCCCTCTGTTCAGGAGGGACACACCGCACGACGCCGCCCAAAACTCCACGGCGCGTCCCCGGACGTTGCAGGACCCGGCCGGGTTGCCCCAGGCCGTCGACTTGGCGTTCAGGTCACCCAGTACGGCGACCTGGCGTGGCGCCGCCCTCCCGACCACCGCGGTGAGGATTTCGAGAAAGTTCTCGAAATCCGAGAGAGGGCGGTTCGGGGAGAAATAGACGCCCACCAGGGCTAATTCTCCCCACGCGGCGGCCACGTATCCCGGTCCCCTCTCTAAGAGCGAGAGGGGAGGGGAGTCCGTGGAAGACCGCGTCACCAATGCCACCAAGCCGTCCCGATCACCCAGCCAACGGCCAGGGACTGAATACGGCTCGGCGACGGCCGCCACGTCCACCAACCACTCGGCCATGGTCTGCATCAGCAGATCCTGGGCCGCTCTGCAGTGGTTGGTGTTCGCCTGGAGGATGCGATGCTTGACCGAACTATCCATCGACAGACATCGCACCCCCTTCCACAACCGCCGCCGATGTCCCAGCCTCAGGGACGGCAACGGTGGCAGCGACAGGCCGGATCAGCGCCTGCGCTTTGCCCTTCTTAGGGGGAGGATTGCACTTCCTCCCCATCATCACGTGGCCTGCCGGGCAGCCACTGGCGGCACACACCGCACAGTGCGGCGTGGCGGCCTCGCAGGAGGCCGACTTGTGGCCTTCCTTGCCACAGCGGAAGCATTTGTCCGCCCTGTCGACCTCGGACGGACAAAGGGCCCGAGTGTGTCCGACTCCAAGACACTTGTAGCAGCGCAGAGGCTGGGCTGCAAGTGCCCGGACTACACCCGAGCTGAACCCGACAGTCAGCCGTCCCTTGGCTAGGACGGCTGCAGCTGCGGCGACTGGGCACTCGAGGCGAATGGTGCCCATGCCGCCGCGGCCGGGCCTGATGGCCCGACCTTGCACCGCTGTGACGCCACAGCCCCCCATCGCAGCGACCGCCGCCACCACCTCCTCTTTGGTGACCGAGTCGTCGAGGTCGGTCACCTCCAAGGCCACAGACTTTACGGGCCTGGTGACCTTGGCCGCGTCGGCGATGACCTCTCGCAGTTTGGTTGCGAAGAGGTCCGCGTTGGCGCCGCCCTGAGCCCCCGGGAACTCGAACATTCGTGCCCCGGCCTGGGTCCGGCGGCAGGAGACTGCACCGATCCCCAGCTGGGTAGGGTCGGCGTTGGCACGCGCCCGCATCATTACGGACGCGTACGTCTCCCCCCGCTCCACAGCCTCAGCGGTGAGCGTCACCACAACGGCTGCGGTCTTCGGAGGAACCAGTTTCCTCTTTGACTTGGCGGCGGGGGCCCCATTAGCTACAGGAGCAGCAGCGGGAGCAGCGGCGGTGGGCTTGGCGGCCGACATCTTCCCCTTCCCCTTTCCCTTGCCTTTTGTCTGGGACGGGCCGGGAGTGGTGGTGGCGGGGGTGGTAGGGGCAGCCAGGGCCTTCTTTTTGCCCTTTTTCACCTTCGTCCACCCTTGCTGGTTCGATGGGGTGGTGGACGGAAGGTGGGCGTCCTGGGAGGACAGCTCAGGCTGGCGTGGCCGACTGTCCGCCGCGAGCGGCGGTCGCAGGCGTTTCTCCGGCAAGAGCCTGTCCTCTATGCCCGCAAGACAGGCTCTCGTGAAGGCCCTTTCCTCCATTACGACCTTGCGGATTACATCCTCAAGGTTGGAGGGCGGGGCCTCAGCCGCTGGTCTCGGCTCGGACACCTTAGTATTTGGCCGGGCCGTGGCTTCAGCCAGCTTCAGATGAAGCTGGCTGACCTCTGACTGCAGACGATCGACTTTCGCCTGCAGTTGCCGCGTTTCGTCGGACGCCTTGCGTTGCACCAGCTCTCCGACGATGCAGCGCATGCTCGCGGCCCTGCATTTAAGGGACTTTTGAAAAGTCCCTTTTAAGTTAGAGGACTTGGAGGCGACTGCCACTATCTCCTCTTCGTCCTCCTCAGCCATCAGCTGCAGCTCCGCCAGGGAATGGTCCGCGTAGTGGACGCGGGACGCGCCGTACCCGGACTTGGCCCGGGCGGCGTGCGTCCGTTGCTCCGTGGCCGCAACCCGCTCCTCCAGGTCTTGTTGGACCTGCGCCCGTCGAGACAGGTCCAACTGGCGCTGGGCTTCTGCCAGACCCACGTCGTGGGTGTCAGACACCGGCCTCTTGGCCCTCGGCTGTGACGCAGTGTCCGAGGAACCCCCAGACCCCTTCCGCTGATAAGCCCGCTTCATTGTGTCCCGGCGAGCAATCGCCGAACCACACGACATGATGGACTCGTCGTCGGAGTCCAGCAACTCGCCCGCCGAGCTATAGAAGCTAGTCGCAGACGGCGCGCGGCTAGCCTCTGATGCCGAGGCACCCTCAGATTGGCCCTGAGAAGGGCCTTTTGCTTGGCCCTGAGAAGGGCCTTTTGGGTGGCCCTGAGAAGGGCCTTTTTGTTGGCCCTGATAAGGGCCTTTTGCTTGGCCCTGAGAAGGGCCTTTTGGTTGGCCCTGAGAAGGGCCTTTTTTAAAACGCCCGGAGGCGGTCCTCAATTGCTTTGGCATAGCCTCCGCAGGTGTCGTAGATGCCGACATGAAATAAAATGGGATAAAAAAAACAGTTAAAATACGCTACGACTGCACAGTGCACTTTAGCCGAACACCGGTCTGCCACTCCGTTACGGTGGTCAGAACCGGGTCGTTGCCCAGGGGACGCGACGTGGACGCAAGCACTGTGGGGTGGTCCCCCTGTGGGGTGGTCCCCCAACCTAACCTAACCTAACCTTTTTTTTTTTTTTTTTTTTTTTTTTTTTTTGTTTGCGCTGGGAAAAATGCATTACGCATGCCCACCCGTCGGGGGACGGGAGGGGTATGTGGGACTCCCCGGTAGAACCGGTATACCCACTAAACAACCCAGCGGCATTCCCGCATCGTCTGAGTGGAGGGGGACTGGGAATCGGCAGAGCCTTTCCATCCTGCCCCCCGCCGACGACCGCCCGCCTTTACGGCGGGCCCGGCACGCCCCTCCCGTCGGGTGGGAGGGGCCCAGGAATGACTGACGACGTGGGTGGTGGACAGTGCAATGCAGGAGAAGGCGCCCCCGCGCCTGTCTCCCGCTGTTCACCACCTGGAGGCGCGTGACGACGATCATACAACCGCCGTCTCACGCCCCGTCTTCGCCTGCGGAGCGGCGCCGCGAGAGGGTCTTCCTCCCGCACGCGCTCCGCCGCCTCCTTCTGTGACATTACCTCTTCGCAGAAGGAGGCGACCGCTGCCCAGGCCCCCTCGCTTTCCAGCATCGAGTTGACGACGCCGGGAAGCGAGAGGTCCTGCCCGACCGCTGCGACCAAAGGTAGGCGCAGCTCGGACCAGGCCGGGCACACCTCGAGGGTGTGCTGCGCCGTGTCCTCCGCCGCGCCACAGTCGTGGCACGACGGGGTCTCCTCCCTTTGGATCCGATGCAGGTGCGATCCGAAGCACCCGTGGCCGGACAACACCTGCACCAGACGGAAAGAGAGGAAACCGTGGGACCGCTCGAGCCAATCCTTCAGGACTGGCCCGAGCGCGTCCAGTGTTCGGCGGCCGAATGCGGCAGTGGCGAGGTCCTCCGTCCAATGATGGACGATTGCGTCCTTCGCCTCTTGCCGCACGGCCTCCCGTTCTTCTGCGACGGGGGGCTCCCCGAGCGCCTTGCGGCGCGCCGTCCATTCGTACACTCTGGTCAGCACCCACGCCTCGAGCTCCCAAGGAGGGGTGCCGGCCAGAGCGCACGCCGCAGAGAAGCCCACCGAGCGGTAGGCCCTCGCCACCCGCAGTGCAATGGCCCTTTGGGGCCTGCGGATGGCCGTGGCGTTCTCCCGTCTGTGGAGGGAGTCTGCCCAGATTGGGGCCCCGTAAAGGGCCATGCTCCTGAGGATGCCGGCATACAAGCGCCGGCATCGCGCCTTCGGACCCCCCAGATTCGGGAGGAGCCACGACAAGGCGTTCGCGGCCTTCAGCAGGCGCGTCGACAGCCCGCTAAAGTGTGGGCCGAAGCGCCACCTGCTGTCGAGGACAAGGCCCAAGTACTTCATCTGGGCCTTGACCTCGATCCTGACGCCCTCCACTATAATGTGGCCGTCGGGAGGGATGCGCTGCCGTGGACCGTGAAAATACACGGCCTCGGTTTTGTGCAGCGCAACCTTCAGTCCGAGGCGGCGAATCCTTCCTGCCACTAAGGATCCGCCGGCAGAGGCCAGACTGGCCGCCTCCCTGAAGTCCCTCCCCCGGGCGACGAGGAGGGTGTCATCCGCGTAACAGATGACGCTCGTGCCACGGAGGAGGGTTCCCCGCAGTAGCCAGTCGAATCCAATGTTCCACAGCAGTGGTCCTAGGACCGACCCCTGTGGAACACCAGACTCTGCGCCGTATCGCCTCACTGTGGCCGTTTTGTCTGCGAGGAGGACCACCCGGTCCTCCAAGTAGCTGGCCAAGAGTCGGCGCAGGTACTGAGGCACTCCGTGGTACCGGAGCGCCTCCAAGATTGTCGAGTGGGGGACGGAGTTGAAGGCGTTGGCTATGTCGAATGACACCGCCAACACTCCGTCGCCCGCCTCCACGGCCTCCCTCACCTGGCCCTTGAGTAGGGCCAGCGCGTCGACCGTCGAACGACCCCGTCGGAAACCGAATTGGGCGTCCGACAGGTCCGGCCCCACCGTCCTCAGCAGGCTCTTTAGCCGGTCGGCGATTATCCCCTCGAACAACTTACCGACCTCATCGAGCAAGACGATGGGCCGGTAAGCCGAGGGGGAGTCCGCCGGGCGTCCCTCCTTTCGGAACAGGCATAGCCGCCCCTCCTTCCAAGGTTTCGGGAACCTCCCAGTCGTAAAACACGCGCTGAACAGGTCCCGAAACCTCTCCTCCATCTGTAAGGCGGCGATGGCCACCACCCGTGCGGGAACGCCGTCCGGCCCTGGGGCTGTGTTCTTTGCGCGGAGGTGTAGAGTCCCCGCGCAAAGTTCCACCGCCGTAACCGGTGGGACCTCCTCCTCCGGCGGAGCCGCCTCCCGCGGGGGATCCATCACTGGCGAGGTGAAGTCGGTCCTGGACGGAAACAGGGACCGGACCACCCCGTCCAGCAGTGCCGGCTCGAGGGTCTCCGTCAGTGGAAGACCACAGGGGCGCAGTTTATTCCGCGCCGCCTTGTATGGTCTTCCAAATGGGTCCCTGTCGAGACCCTCTAACATCTCGGCTCTCGCCGAATCTTCGGCCGCGCGCATTGCCGACTTGAGGACAGTCTTTGCGTCAACGTACGCGGCATAGAGGGCCTCCTCGTTGGTGGGGTCTCGGTGCCTGCGCCTTCGACTCCGCGTGTAGGCCCTCCTGGCTGCCACGCAGGCGGTTCGGAGCCCCGCCAGTTCCTCCGACCACCAATAGACGGCGCGGCGGGGAGCTGGGCGGCGAGACCGGGGCATGCTGGAGTTGCACACCTCGGTCAGCGACCTCCTCAGCTGAGCCGCTGCGGCGTCCACGTCCAGGACCTCGACAGGAGGTGCGAGCCAGTCCTGGACGAACGCCGCCTCCTCCGCAGCCTCTCGGTCCAGGCGGGTGAGAGCCCACCGTGGGAACGCAGATTGGCCCGAGCCTGGAGCAATTCCCCGGGAGCTCTGGGTGGAGCTGATGTCGAACCGCACATATCGGTGGTCCGACAAGGTCTCCACCATCTCCACCCGCCAGTTCACGACGTGGGCGGCTAGCACGGGGGTGGCAAACGATACGTCGACCACTGATCCTCCCCGTTGCCGCACACACGTGTGAACGGTCCCTCTGTTCAGGAGGGACACACCGCACGACGCCGCCCAAAACTCCACGGCGCGTCCCCGGATGTTGCAGGACCCGGCCGGGTTGCCCCAGGCCGTCGACTTGGCGTTCAGGTCACCCAGTACGGCGACCTGGCGTGGCGCCGCCCTCCCGACCACCGCGGTGAGGATTTCGAGAAAGTTCTCGAAATCCGAGAGAGGGCGGTTCGGGGAGAAATAGACGCCCACAAGGGCTAATTCTCCCCACGCGGCGGCCACGTATCCCGGTCCCCTCTCTAAGAGCGAGAGGGGAGGGGAGTCCGTGGAAGACCGCGTCACCAATGCCACCAAGCCGTCCCGATCGCCCAGCCAACGGCCAGGGACTGAGTACGGCTCGGCGACAGCCGCCACGTCCACCAACCACTCGGCCATGGTCTGCATCAGCAGATCCTGGGCCGCTCTGCAGTGGTTGGTGTTCGCCTGGAGGATGCGATGCTTGACCGAACTATCCATCGACAGACATCGCACCCCCTTCCACAACCGCCGCCGATGTCCCAGCCTCAGGGACGGCAACGGTGGCAGCGACAGGCCGGATCAGCGCCTGCGCTTTGCCCTTCTTAGGGGGAGGATTGCACTTCCTCCCCATCATCACGTGGCCTGCCGGGCAGCCACTGGCGGCACACACCGCACAATGCGGCGTGGCGGCCTCGCAGGAGGCCGACTTGTGGCCTTCCTTGCCACAGCGGAAGCATTTGTCCGCCCTGTCGACCTCGGACGGACAAAGGGCCCGAGTGTGTCCGACTCCAAGACACTTGTAGCAGCGCAGAGGCTGGGCTGCAAGTGCCCGGACTACACCCGAGCTGAACCCGACAGCCAGCCGTCCCTTGGCTAGGACGGCTGCAGCTGCGGCGACTGGGCACTCGAGGCGAATGGTGCCCATGCCGCCGCGGCCGGGCCTGATGGCCCGACCTTGCACCGCTGTGACGCCACAGCCCCCCATCGCAGCGACCGCCGCCACCACCTCCTCTTTGGTGACCGAGTCGTCGAGGTCGGTCACCTCCAAGGCCACTGACTTTACGGGCCTGGTGACCTTGGCCGCGTCGGCGATGACCTCTCGCAGCTTGGTTGCGAAGAGGTCCGCGTTGGCGCCGCCCTGAGCCCCCGGGAACTCGAACATTCGAGCCCCGGCCTGGGTTCGGCGGCAGGAGACTGTGCCGATCCCCAGCTGGGTGGGATCGGCGTTGGCACGCGCCCGCATCATTACGGACGCGTACGTCTCCCCCCGCTCCACAGCCTCAGCGGTGAGCGTCACCACTACGGCTGCGGTCTTCGGAGGAACCAGCTTCCTCTTTGACTTGGCGGCGGGGGCCCCATTAGCTGCAGGAGCAGCAGCGGGAGCAGCGGCGTTGGGCTTCGGGGCCGACGTCTTTCCCTTCCCCTTTCCCTTGCCTGTTTTCTGAGGCGGGCCGGTAGGGGTGGTGGCGGGGGTGGCAGGGGCAGCCACCGTCTTGGCCTTCTTTTTGCCCTTTTTCACCTTCGTCCACCCTTGCTGGTTCGATGGGGTGGTGGACGGAAGGTGGGCGTCCTGGGAGGACAGCTCAGGCTGGCGTGGCCTACTGTCCGCCGCGAGCGGCGGTCGCAGGCGTTTCTCCGGCAAGAGCCTGTCCTCTATGCCCGCAAGACAGGCTCTCGTGAAGGCCCTTTCCTCCATTACGACCTTGCGGATTACATCCTCAAGGTTGGAGGGCGGGGCCTCAGCCGCTGGTCTCGGCTCGGACACCTTAGTATTTGGCCGGGCCGTGGCTTCAGCCAGCTTCAGATGAAGCTGGCTGACCTCTGACTGCAGGCGATCGACTTTCGCCTGCAGTTGCCGCGTTTCGTCGGACGCCTTGCGTTGCACCAGCTCTCCGACGATGCAGCGCATGCTCGCGGCCCTGCATTTAAGGGACTTTTGAAAAGTCCCTTTTAAGTTAGAGGACTTGGAGGCGACTGCCACTATCTCCTCTTCGTCCTCCTCAGCCATCAGCTGCAGCTCCGCTAGGGAGTGGTCCGCGTAGTGGACGCGGGACGCGCCGTACCCGGACTTGGCCCGGGCGGCGTGCGTCCGTTGCTCCGTGGCCGCAACCCGCTCCTCCAGGTCTTGTTGGACCTGCGCCCGTCGAGACAGGTCCAACTGGCGCTGGGCTTCTGCCAGACCCACGTCGTGGGTGTCAGACACCGGCCTCTTGGCCCTCGGCTGTGACGCAGTGTCCGAGGAACCCCCAGACCCCTTCCGCTGATAAGCCCGCTTCATTGTGTCCCGGCGAGCAATCGCCGAACCACACGACATGATGGACTCGTCGTCGGAGTCCAGCAACTCGCCCGCCGAGCTATAGAAGCTAGTCGCAGACGGCGCGCGGCTAGCCTCTGATGCCGAGGCACCCTCAGATTGGCCCTGAGAAGGGCCTTTTGCTTGGCCCTGAGAAGGGCCTTTTGGGTGGCCCTGAGAAGGGCCTTTTTGTTGGCCCTGACAAGGGCCTTTTGCTTGGCCCTGAGAAGGGCCTTTTGGTTGGCCCTGAGAAGGGCCTTTTTTAAAACGCCCGGAGGCGGTCCTCAATTGCTTTGGCATAGCCTCCGCAGGTGTCGTAGATGCCGACATGAAAATCAACCTAACCTAACCTAACCTAACCTAACCTAACCTAACCTAACCTAACCTAACCTAACCTAACCTAACCTAACCTAACCTAACCTAACCTAACCTAACCTAACCTAACCTAACCTTTTTTTTTTTTTTTTTTTTTTTTTTTTTTTTTTTTTTTTTTTTTTTTTTTTTTTTTTTTTTTTTTTTTTTTTTTTTTTTTTTTTTTTTTTTTTTTTTTTGTTTCCGGGGTGGAAAATCCTCATGGATGTCCGCCGCCCTGGGGCGGGCGACGGGGTCTGTCAGACTCTTACTGACTAAAAACCACCCCGGTGTTCCATCTCACACCTACGCCGGGGGTCGCGGGAACATACGATCCTTCCACAACCCCCGACTGGTGCCGGCCCGCCACTGCGGGCCTCTTCGGGTCTGGGGGGGGAGTGAGGTGTTTGACTCCCCCCGCGACGTCTAAGAGGGGCGCGCGTGGAACACTACGCGCCGCCACCTCGGGTCCTGGTGTGTGGGGGGCGAGGGACGTCCCCGAGTCCGTCGCCCCTGGACCCATTTAGGGGGGCTGGAAGAGGGCGTTGTCCGCCCTCCGCCGACGCCCGGTGCGCCTTCTGCGGGCCGGGTGAGAGGACGAGATCTCCCTCTCCCTTTCCGCATCCTCCTTCTGCGAGACGACTGTCTCACAGAAGGAAACCACCGCGTCCCAGGACTCGTCGCTGCCGACCATCGACTCGACTACGGCCGGCAGCGACAAACCTTTTTTTTTTTTTTTTTTTTTTTTTTTTTGTCGCTGAGAAATGACATTACGCATCTCCGCTCGTCGGGGGACGAGACGGGATATGTGGGACTCCCTGCCAGAGTGGCAGTATACCCACTAAAACTCAGCGGTGTTCCCGCGACGCCGTGATGGGAGGGCTATGGGAAATTGGCTCAGCCTCTGCTTCCACAGCCCTCCCGGCGTATGCCCGCCTAGCTGGCGGGCCCCGCATGCCCCCCAGCCTGGGGGGCTACGGGAATGGCCGGGAACACCTGGCCATTCCCGTCCGACACTGGTGGAGGCCCGTGCAATACAGGCAAGGGTGCCCCCGCACCCGTTGCCTGCTGGCCTCCACCGGGGAGGAGTCGGTGATGGCCGTCATACTGACGTCTTCTCCGACCCCTCCTCCGTCTTCGGAGCGCCGCCGCGTGAGGGTCGTCCTCCCGCGCGCGCTCCGCCGCCTCCTTCTGGGACATGACGTGTTCGCAGAAGGAGGCCACTGCCGCCCAGGACCTCTCATCGCCCAGCATGGCGTTGACCAAACCGGGGAGTGAGAGGTCCTGTCCGATCACCGAAGTGAGACTGCGGCGCGGCTCGGACCACGACAGGCACACCGCGAGGGTGTGCTGCGCCGCGTCCTCCGCCGCACCGCAGCACTATGGGACGAACCGGCATTTTCCATCTCATAAATGGTTGGGACGAAAGTCGTGTTTTTAAAACTGTATTGATTGTTTTACATTCTTAAATGATAGATCTATCCGATACAATAGAAAAAAAAAATAAAAAAATTTTAAGGTACATAAAATTACACCCAAACTTTAGACTTTGATAATTTCATATTAACTAAACTTCTGATTGTGGAAGTTCAACTTGCTACATTTTCTATGTTGTTTAAGTAAATATATAAGTTTTATACATTTTTGGATTGCTACAGATTTCTAGTTTACAACTACGTTACGTTTTTATGAGAAATATTTTTTCCTATTTTTTATTGATTTTTTAAATGTCATAAGGAAATTTTCAGTGTTTTTAATTTTAAAATTGAGGTTTCATTGTTATCGATGGCTGCCGATGTTGAGTTAATGATATTTTTGGATACCTTACTTATTCAGAAATACAGGGAAATAAAAAAAACCTGCGTCATTACTGCGCCATTTTGAGCTAGAAGCAAAAATGTCGCCCGAAAAATATTTTTACCTGATATCTTTTTTTGCGGTAATTATTTTAACCGCACATAATGATAAAGAAAATGTTGCATAGTTCTTATCTATTGTGGTAATTATAATCAATATTGGTGTGAGAACTGTTTTTATCAATTTTCTCACTGGTTTTGCACAAGTTACTAAAACAAAGGTCCTATAAATACTCGAGTTTTCATCGTGTTTATCAAAGTATCCAGATACCTTCCTTCAGTAACTGTGAATTTGCTGAAAAAAGTTAAAATGAGTGAATTCGTTTTGTTTTCGACGCGATATATGTGCTCAAATTATAAGCGGGAAAAATACTTCAGATATTGAAAAATATCTGTTGGAAAATTTCCAGTTATCAACAACAGAAGTGAATACGGATATGCACAGTATACAAAAAAAATTGATTACTATTTGTAACCAAAAATGGGTGAAAGCTCAAAGAAAAAAAGATCGCTTCGAGAGCCAAAACACAAATTGGTTGAATGGTGAGTTTAAAGTACCATTGGACTCGTGCAGTACCTCAACATCAGAAAATACAGACTTGAATACATCTGGAGATCGTGGTAGACCAACAAAACCATATGAAGCGAGTTCGGAGAGTACGAAAAAATGTAAAAACATGGAATTACTCCAGGAGTATGGAATGGGGCATGTGCATCAAGCATATGTACAAGGACTACGATCTATGGGTGAAAATGATGAAGCTTCGATTGTGAGTATTATGAGAAATACAGAAAAGGAGGAGAAAAAAGTCATTCTAAGAAACATTTTACAAAGTCCAGATGGTGTACCTTCCTATACCAAAGAAGAAGCATTATGTATATATATTGAAACAGATCTATCCAAAGCTCAATATTCCTATCTGAGGCTAAAATTTGTTGAGAAAAACTTATTTTCTGTATTTCCATCATATCAAATTTTGGCTGAAGCAAAAAAGGATTGCTACCCTCTTGCGTCAAGCATATCCATTACGAATATAAGTGCCAAAGTGAATCTTCAAGATCTCTTAGATCACACTGTCTGCCGTATTTTGAAAATAGACTCTGTTTCCAAAAATTTCACCCGTCTTAAACTATATAGCAAATGGGGTTGCGATGGATCTTCGGGACAAAGTGAATATAAACAAGTTTTACCCGAAGAAAATGAACAAATATCAGATGCTAATATGTTTATAGTTTCACTTGTGCCGTTGAAGCTAGTGGATGAAGCAAGTAAAACAGTTATATGGCAAAATCCAACGTGCTCTTCAGTTAGATATTGCAGACCCATTTCTCTGGAATTAGCTAAGGAAACTCCGGAAAAAACTACATCTGTTGTAAGTGAACTTGAAGCAAAAATTAATGAATTAACTCCAACGCGAACGCCTGCAGCAATAGAAGGTAATATTATAGAAGTAAGACATGAGCTGTACATGACTATGATTGACGGAAAAGTTGCTCAAGTATTAACACAGACTCCGTCAAGTGCTTCATTGCATGTTCTTTTGTATCAATTTTATAATTTTGATTAATTTTATCAACTTTACCAATTTTATCGATCTCGTAATTAAGGGGAACAACGCAGTCACACAATTTTGTCCTATGGGTATTTTCTATTTATTTTTTATATAGGTAATACGCACATATTGGTTATTTATTTTACTTTTTTTTTCACTAATCACAATACAACACACACACATGTATGTCACAACATTTTATTTGTTTTTGTATGAGCTTTTCTTTATGTACTATCACATTTAATTAATTCTATTAATGTATTAAAACGGACACAAGCTTCTCTATGTTTTGTTATTCTAGCGTATGGCACTCGTGGGTTGCAGCTGAAAATCAGCGTCAGGTGGTACACCTTGTGTTGTCATCTGACATTATGCTGAGCTGAGGCCCGTTTGGCATTATAATTTTTGTATACTGTTTTTATAGTATTAAGGTGTATTTATTTTGCTGTAATGCCAATAAACGCATTTTCTTTCTTTCTTTCTTTCATGCACTATTTGTGGAGCAACTCCTAGACAGATGAATGATCTAACGAAAGTTACTGCAAGAATTGAGAATAAAGATGCGTTTAAATATGGACTGTCTACCTTACATGCATGGATAAGGTGTATGGAAATGATTCTGCATATTTCTTATAACCTAGGATTTGAAAAGTGGACTGCATCGACTCCAGAGAACAAAAAGATAATGGAAGAAAAAAAGAAGCACGTTCAAACTCGTTTTAGGGAATTGCTTGGTTTACACATTGATAAACCTCGTCAAGGTTCTGGAAATAGCAATGACGGAAACACGGCAAGGAGATTCTTCCAAAATTATCAATGTTCTGCAGAAATCATAGGTATTGATGAAGAGTTGATCAAGAGATTATACATAATTCTGCAAACTATGTCATCGGGATTTTCTGTAAACGCTGTAATGTTTGGTGAATATACGCTTGGGACTGCACAGTTATATGTGAGTAAATATAACTGGTACTATATGCCATCTTCAGTCCACAAAATTCTTATACATGGTGCCAAAATAATTGAGCATTTTGCAGTTTTGCCAATAGGCCAATTATCTGAAGATGCTCAAGAGGCTCGTAATAAGGATTATAAGAACTACCGGTTAAATCACGCTCGAAAGTGTTCCAGGTTAGCCACAATGGAAGACGTTCTACAACACTGTTATATACTTCTGATCCTTATATATCTAGCTTAAATAGATCAAGTACTATGATACCAAAAGAATTATTTAACGAAGCTAAGGAGCTTTTAGTATTGTCAAGTGATGAGTAGATTAATGTATATTTTTTAGGATATATATATATATATTAATTTTTGTTTAAAATAATTTATTTACGTAGTTATTAACTTATTAATCATTTAAATTTAACCATATTATGTAAGTAAATGATTCATAATAGGAATTTAATTTAATTACTGTGTGAAATTTTTCAACATTTTATTTTTGTCATTGTTTTACTAAATAAATATAGTTTTTAAATTAGCAGTGTTTTAATTTTCTAATAGCATATGTATTCAGCAATACGTACACAAAATTTCAATAAAAAATGTCAAGAAACAAAAAAGTTATAGATTTTTGAGATGGATCGCACAGGTCCGTCCCATAGTGCGCAGTCGTGGCACGACGATGTCTCCTCCCGTCCGATCCGGTGCAGGTACGATCCGAAACAACCGTGCCCGGACAGCACCTGCACCAGACGGAATGAGAGGAACCCGTGCGACCGATCGAGCCAGTCTCGCAGGACCGGCCCGATCGCGTCGAGGGTTCGGCGGCCGAAGGCTGCGGTGGCGAGGTCCCTCGTCCAATGGACGACGATGGCGTCCCTCGCCTCCCGCCGGACGGCCTCCCGCTCTTCCGGGGCGGGGCGTTCTCCTCTCGCCCTCCGCCCCGCCGTCCATTCGTATACTCTGGCGAGCACCCACGCCTCGAGTTCCCAAGGAGGGGTGCCAGCCAGAGCACACGCTGCCGCGAAACCCACCGTGCGGTAGGCCCGCGACACCCGCTGGGCTATGGCCCTTTGGGGGGCCCGCAAGGCGGCGGCGTTCTCCCGCCTTTGGAGGGAGTCCTCCCAGATAGGGGCCCCGTAAAGGGCCATGCTCCTCAAGATGCCGGCGTAGAGTTGCCGGCATCGCGCGCTGGGCCCCCCCAAATTGGGGAGCAGCCACGAGAGGGCGCCCGCAGTCTTCAGCAGGCGCGTCGACAGCCCGCTAAAATGCGGGCCGAAACGCCACCTGCTGTCGAGTACAAGGCCCAGATATTTCATCTGGGCCTTCACCTCGATTCGGACGCCCTCCACAAATATGTGGGCGTCTGGTGGTTGGCGCTGCCGAGGCCCGTGAAAGAACACAGCCTCGGTCTTGTGCAGCGCCACCGTCAATCCTAGGCGGCGGATCCTCCCTGCGACCAAGGATCCGCCCGCCGAGGCCAAGTTGGCCGCCTCCCTGAAACTCTCCCCCCGGGCGGTGAGGAGAGTGTCATCCGCGTAGCAGACGACACTCGTACCTCGGAGGAGAGTTCCCCGCAAGAGCCAGTCGTAGCCGACGTTCCAGAGGAGAGGTCCCAGGACTGACCCCTGTGGAACGCCGGCCTCGACTGCGTACCGCCGGACTTGGCCAGCCCTGTTCACGAGGACGATCGCCCGATCCTCCAGGTAGCTGGCCAGTAGACGCCGCATATATCGAGGCACCCCGTGGAATCGGAGTGCCTCTAGGATGGTGCTGTGGGGAACAGAGTTGAAGGCGTTGGCTATGTCGAATGACACCGCCAACAATCCGTCCCCCACATCCATCGCCTCCTTCACCTGCCTCTTAAGGCAGGCCAGTGCGTCCACCGTCGAACGCTCAGCCCGAAAACCGAACTGAGCGTCCGACAAGTCCGGCCCGATACGCCGCATATGGCCCTTTAGGCGGGCAGCGATTATCCCCTCGAACATTTTTCCGACCTCATCGAGCAGAACGATGGGCCGGTATGCCGAGGGGGAGTCTGCAGGGCGGCCCTCCTTGCGAAGGAGGCACAACTGCCCCTCCTTCCATGGTTTCGGGAACCTTCCAGACGCAAGGCATGCGCTGAAGAGGTCCCGAAACCGCTCCTCCATTTGGGTGGCGGCAATTGCCACCACCCTCGCCGGGACACCGTCGGGGCCCGGAGCCGTCTTCTTGGCGCGGATATGCACAATCGCCGCGCCAAGTTCCGACTCCGTGACAGGAGAGGGAGCCTCCTCTTCCTCCTCCTCCTCCTCCAGCGGGGCTCCACACATCACTGGCGGGGTGAAGTTGTCCCTGCACGGAAACAGGGACTGAACCACCCCATCCAGAAATGTGGGCTCCAGGGTCTCGACAACCGGGGGACCAAAGGGGCGCAATTTGTTGCGCGCCGCCTTATACGGTCTCCCGTAAGGGTCGTTGTCGAGACCCTCCAGCAGCTCGGCTCTCGCCGAGTCTTTAGCGGCGGCGATGGCCCGATCGAGGCCCATTTTAGCCTCCACGTACACCTCGTAGAGGCGGTCCTCGTCGGGCCGGTTGCGTCGACGCCGCCGCCGACTCCGCGTGTAGGCCCTCTTGGCCGCCACGCAGGCGGTTCTGAGCCCCGCCAGCTCCTCCGACCACCAATAGACGGCGCGGCGGGGAGTCGGGTGGCGAGACCGGGGCATGCTGGAGTTGCACACCTCGGTCAGAGACTCCCTCAGCTGGCCCGCTATGGTGTCCACATCCAGGCCGGTGGTAGGAGGCGACAGCCAGTCCTGGATGAACGCCGCCTCCGCCGCTGCCTCCCTGTCCAGGCGGGTGAGAGCCCACCGCGGAAACGGTGATCGCCCCGAGAGGGGCTGCACCGCTCCGGGGCCACTGGCGGAGATGTCGAACCGCACGTAGCGGTGGTCCGACATAGTCTCCACCAGGTCCACCCGCCAGTTCAGCACGCGCGCGGCTAACCCAGGGGTGGCGAAAGTGACGTCCACTACTGAGCCACCCTGACGCCGCACGCATGTCTGGACGCTTCCTCTGTTCAAGAGGGAGAGTCCAGAGGAGGCTGCCCACATCTCCACCGCCCGCCCGCGAGCGTCGGTGGCCCGGTTGCCCCAGGTCACCGACTTGGCATTCAGGTCTCCCAGCACGGAGACCTGACGCGGCGCCGCCCTGCCGACCACGGCGGCCAGGACTCCGAGATAATTCTCAAAGTCCTGGAGAGGGCGGTTTGGGGAGAAATATACCCCCACGAGGGCTACCTCTCCCCACGCGGCGGCCACGTATCCCGGTCCCCTCTCTAATAGCGAGAGGGGAGGGGAGTCTGTGGAAGACCGCGCCGCTAGTGCCACCGAGTCGTCCTCGTCACCCAGCCAGCTGCTGGGGATCGAGTAGGGCTCGGCGACCACCGCTACGTTCACCAACCACTCGGCCATGACCTGCACTGCCAGGTCCTGGGCCGCTCTGCAGTGGTTGGTGTTCGCCTGGAGGATGCGGTAGTCGGAAACCTGCATTATTCCGACATGGCACCCTCCTCCTCAGCTACCGCCGCTGAAGCTGCAGCGGCGGCGACGACGGCGGCGGCGGTGGTGGCGACAGGTCGAACCTGCGCCGGCACTATGCCCTTCTTGACGGGGGGCTTACAGCTCCTGCCCGTCATCCTGTGGCCCGCGGGGCGGCCACTGGCGGCACACGCCGTGCAGTGTGGCGTGGTGGCGCGGCAAGTGGCACTCTTGTGCCCCTCTTGCCCGCACTGGTAGCACGTGCCTCCCCAGTCGGCCTTGGAGGGACACGTGGCTCGGGTGTGGCCGAAGGAGAAGCACTTGAAGCAGCGCAAGGGCTGGTCTTCAAGTGCCCGGACCACAGCCGAGCTGAGCCCCACAAGCAGCCGTCCCTTGGTCGCAGCAAGGGCGGCCCCAGCCGCGGCGACTGGGCACTCGACGCGGACGATGCCCATGCCGCGGCGGCCGAGCCTGATGGCTCCAGCCTTCACCGCGCCAGCGTCGCAGCCTCCAGCCGCCGCGACGGCCGCCACCACATCCTCCTTGGTGGCCGAATCGTCCAGATCGGCCACCTCCAAGGCTGCGGTCTTGACGGGCCTGACGACCGTTGCCGCGTCGGCGATGACCTCTTGCAACTTCGTTGCGAAGAGGTCCGCGTTTGTGCCGCGCTGTTCCCCCGAGAACTCGAAAATTCGAGCTCCGGTTAGGGTTCGGCGGCACGTTATTTTGCTGATCCCCAGCCGGGAGGGATCAGCATTGGTACGAGCCCGTCTTAGGACGGACTCGTACGTCTCGCCCCGCTCCGCGGCCTCCGGGGTGATGGTCACCACGACGGCCGCGGTCTTGGGAGGAACTAACTTCCTCCCGCCGGCTGGAGCCCTTTTGACTGCCGGAGCAGTCGCGGCGGGCTTGGGGGCCGACTTTTGTCCTCCCTTCCCTTTTCCCCTCCTGACCACTTCCGTCCACGACTGGTTGGACGGGGTGGTGGAGGGAAGAAGGGCGTCTTCCTCCTGCGAGCTCTGGGGGGCTGCCGCTGGAGTGGCAGCCGACCCAGACGCTCCCTCCGAGCTGGTGGTGAGGGTTTGAGGAGCCACCTTGGTTCTCTTGCCCTCGCCTTTGCCCTTGGAGGGCTTCGGGGCCTGGGGCTGCGCACCCGATGCCGGGCCTGCTAAAGGCGCAGGTTCCGGCACCCTGCGTGGTGGCTTATCCGCCGCTAGCGGCGGGCGGAGCCGCTTCTCCGGCAAGAGCCGGTCCTCGATGCCTGCGAAGCAGGCTCTGGTGAAGGCCCTCTCCTCCATGACAACCTTTCGGAGTATCTCCTCAAGGTTGTGAGGGGAGGAGGTGGAGCCTCCTACCACCGGTCCAGGGGCTGATTGCGCAGGCCGAGCAGTGACCTCAGCCAGCTTCTGGTGCAACTGGCTGACCTCCGCCTGCAGGCGATCCACCTTCGCCTGCAGTTGCCGCGTCTCATCCGTGGCCGTCCGCTGCACCAGCTCCTGCACAATGCCATGCAGACTGGCAGCCCGGCATTTAAGGGCCTTCTGGAAGGTCCCCTTCAGGTTGGAGGACTTTGAGGCGACCTCCAGGACCTCCTCCCTGTCCTCCCGCGCCATGCGCTCAAGTTCCGCCAAGGAGTGGCCAGCATACAGGACACTGGATGCCCCATAGCCGGCCCTCGACCGGGCGGCCTGCGCCTGGCGCTCTCTGGCAGCGACCCTCTCCTCCAGGTCCTGCTGGAGTAGCGCCCGTTTTGCCAGGTTTAGCTGGCGCTCGGCGTCCACCAAACCCACAACGTGGGTATCTCCTGCTTTCGAAGAAGTCGAAGCCCTTTTGGACTTCGACTTCTTCTGCGCCCCGCCTCCAGCCGACGAGGATCCCTCGGACCCGTGCCGCAGGTAGGCCCTCTTGCGCTCGAGGCGGTCGCTCTCAGCTGCCGACGTGTCGACATTTGAGTCGTCGGAGTCCGACTCGTCTGCTCTGGCCGCACACGGTGCGCGGTCAGCGTCCGACGCTAATGCGTCACCGGCGTGGCCCTGAAAAGGGCCTTTGGATTGGCCCTGAGAAGGGCCGTTGGGTTGGCCCTGAGAAGGGCCGTTGGGTTGGCCCTGAGAAGGGCCGTTGGTTTGGCCCTGTGAAGGGCCGTTGGGTTGGCCCTGAGAAGGGCCGTTTGAATCGCCCTGAGAAGGGCGATCCGGGTTAAAACTGAAACGCCCGGAGGCGTCCCGCACGGGTTTTTTCGTCATTTTAATATTCACAGTCTTCCGCATTGATAACTGTGAGTCACAGCGCACTTTAGCCACCGGTCTGCCACTCCGTTACGGTGGTCAGACACGGCGTTGCCCAGGGGATACTACGAGGAAGTATGCGCTGTGGGGGATCCCCCAACCTAACCTTTTTTTTTTTTTTTTTTTTTGTCGCTGAGAAATGACATTACGCATCTCCGCTCGTCGGGGGACGAGAAGGAGTATGTGGGACTCCCTGCCAGAGTGGCAGTATACCCACTAAAACTCAGCGGTGTTCCCGCGACGCCGTGATGGGAGGGCTATGGGAAATTGGCTCAGCCTCTGCTTCCACAGCCCTCCCGGCGTATGCCCGCCTAGCTGGCGGGCCCCGCATGCCCCCCAGCCTGGGGGGCTACGGGAATGGCCGGGAACACCTGGCCATTCCCGTCCGACACTGGTGGAGGCCCGTGCAATACAGGCAAGGGTGCCCCCGCACCCGTTGCCTGCTGGCCTCCACCGGGGAGGAGTCGGTGATGGCCGTCATACTGACGTCTTCTCCGACCCCTGCTCCGTCTTCGGAGCGCCGCCGCGTGAGGGTCGTCCTCCCGCGCGCGCTCCGCCGCCTCCTTCTGGGACATGACGTGTTCGCAGAAGGAGGCCACTGCCGCCCAGGACCTCTCATCGCCCAGCATGGCGTTGACCAAACCGGGGAGTGAGAGGTCCGGTCCGATCACCGAAGTGAGACCGCGGCGCGGCTCGGACCACGACGGGCACACCGCGAGGGTGTGCTGCGCCGTGTCCTCCGCCGCGCCACAGTCGTGGCACGACGGGGTCTCCTCCCTTTGGATCCGATGCAGGTGCGATCCGAAGCACCCGTGTCCGGACAACACCTGCACCAGACGGAAAGAGAGGAAACCGTGGGACCGCTCGAGCCAATCCTTCAGGACCGGCCCGAGCGCGTCCAGTGTTCGGCGGCCAAATGCGGCAGTGGCGAGGTCCTCCGTCCAGTGATGGACGATTGCGTCCTTTGCCTCTTGCCGCACGGCCTCCCGCTCTTCTGCGGCGGGGGGCTCCCCGAGCGCCTTACGGCGCGCCGTCCATTCGTACACTCTGGTCAGCACCCACGCCTCGAGCTCCCAAGGAGGGGTGCCGGCCAGAGCGCACGCCGCAGAGAAGCCTACCGAGCGGTAGGCCCTCGCCACCCGCAGTGCAATGGCCCTTTGGGGCCTGCGGATGGCCGTGGCGTTCTCCCGCCTGTGGAGGGAGTCTGCCCAGATTGGGGCCCCGTAAAGGGCCATGCTCCTGAGGATGCCAGCATACAAGCGCCGGCATCGCGCCTTCGGACCCCCCAGGTTCGGGAGGAGCCACGACAGGGCGTTCGCGGCCTTCAGCAGGCGCGTCGACAGCCCGCTAAAGTGTGGGCCGAAGCGCCACCTGCTGTCGAGGACAAGGCCCAAGTACTTCATCTGGGCCTTGACCTCGATCCTGACGCCCTCCACTATAATGTGGCCGTCGGGAGGGATGCGCTGCCGTGGACCGTGAAAATACACGGCCACGGTTTTGTGCAGCGCAACCTTCAACCCCAGGCGGCGAATCCTTCCTGCCACTAAGGATCCGCCGGCAGAGGCCAGACCGGCCGCCTCCCTGAAGTCCCTCCCCCGGGCGACGAGGAGGGTGTCATCCGCGTAACAGATGACGCTCGTGCCACGGAGGAGGGTTCCCCGCAGTAGCCAGTCGAATCCAATGTTCCACAGCAGTGGTCCCAGGACCGACCCCTGTGGAACACCAGACTCTGCGCCGTATCGCCTCACTGTGGCCGTTTTGTCTGCGAGGAGGACCACCCGGTCCTCCAAGTAGCTGGCCAAGAGTCGGCGCAGGTACTGAGGCACTCCGTGGTATCGGAGCGCCTCCAAGATTGTCGAGTGGGGGACGGAGTTGAAGGCGTTGGCTATGTCGAATGACACCGCCAACACTCCGTCGCCCGCCTCCACGGCCTCCCTCACCTGGCCCTTGAGTAGGGCCAGCGCGTCGACCGTCGAACGACCCCGTCGGAAACCGAATTGGGCGTCCGACAGGTCCGGCCCCACCGTCCCCAGCAGGCTCTTTAGCCGGTCGGCGATTATCCCCTCGAACAACTTACCGACCTCATCGAGCAAGACGATGGGCCGGTAAGCCGAGGGGGAGTCTGCCGGGCGTCCCTCCTTTCGGAGCAGGCATAGCCGCCCCTCCTTCCAAGGTTTCGGGAACCTCCCAGTCGTAAAACACGCGCTGAAGAGGTCCCGAAACCTCTCCTCCATCTGTGAGGCGGCGATGGCCACCACCCGTGCGGGAACGCCGTCCGGCCCTGGGGCTGTATTCTTTGCGCGGAGGTGTAGAGTCCCCGCGCAAAGTTCCACCGCCGTAACCGGGGGGACCTCCTCCTCCGGCGGAGCCGCCTCCCGCGGGGGATCCATCACTGGCGGGGTAAAGTCGGTCCTGGACGGAAACAAGGACCGGACCACCCCGTCCAGCAATGTCGGCTCGAGGGTCTCGGTCAGTGGAAGACCACAGGGGCGCAGTTTATTCCGCGCCGCCTTGTATGGTCTTCCAAATGGGTCCCTGTCGAGACCCTCTAACATCTCGGCTCTCGCCGAATCTTCGGCCGCGCGCATTGCCGACTTGAGGACAGTCTTTGCGTCAACGTACGCGGCATAGAGGGCCTCCTCGTTGGTGGGGTCTCGGTGCCTGCGCCTTCGACTCCGCGTGTAGGCCCTCCTGGCCGCCACGCAGGCGGTTCGGAGCCCCGCCAGCTCCTCCGACCACCAATAGACGGCGCGGCGGGGAGCTGGGCGGCGAGACCGGGGCATGCTGGAGTTGCACACCTCGGTCAGGGACCTCCTCAGCTGAACCGCCGCGGCGTCCACGTCCAGGACCTCGACAGGAGGCGCGAGCCAGTCCTGGACGAACGCCGCCTCCTCCGCGGCCTCTCGGTCCAGGCGGGTGAGAGCCCACCGTGGGAACGCAGATTGGCCCGAGCCTGGAGCAATTCCCCGGGAGCTCTGGGTGGAGCTGATGTCGAACCGCACATATCGGTGGTCCGACAAGGTCTCCACCATCTCCACCCGCCAGTTCACGACGTGGGCGGCTAGCACGGGGGTGGCAAACGAGACGTCTACCACTGATCCTCCCCGTTGCCGCACACACGTGTGAACGGCCCCTCTGTTCAGGAGGGACACACCGCACGACGCCGCCCAAAACTCCACGGCGCGTCCCCGGACGTTGCAGGACCCGGCCGGGTTGCCCCAGGCCGTCGACTTGGCGTTCAGGTCACCCAGTACGGCGACCTGGCGTGGCGCCGCCCTCCCGACCACCGCGGTGAGGATTTCGAGAAAGTTCTCGAAATCCGAGAGAGGGCGGTTCGGGGAGAAATAGACGCCCACCAGGGCTAATTCTCCCCACGCGGCGGCCACGTATCCCGGTCCCCTCTCTAAGAGCGAGAGGGGAGGGGAGTCCGTGGAAGACCGCGTCACCAATGCCACCAAGCCGTCCCGATCGCCCAGCCAACGGCCAGGGACTGAGTACGGCTCGGCGACAGCCGCCACGTCCACCAACCACTCGGCCATGGTCTGCATCAGCAGATCCTGGGCCGCTCTGCAGTGGTTGGTGTTCGCCTGGAGGATGCGATGCTTGACCGAACTATCCATCGACAGACATCGCACCCCCCTCCACAACCGCCGCCGATGTCCCAGCCTCAGGGACGGCAACGGTGGCAGCGACAGGCCGGATCAGCGCCTGCGCTTTGCCCTTCTTAGGGGGAGGATTGCACTTCCTCCCCATCATCACGTGGCCTGCCGGGCAGCCACTGGCGGCACACACCGCACAGTGCGGCGTGACGGCCTCGCAGGAGGCCGACTTGTGGCCTTCCTTGCCACAGCGGAAGCATTTGTCCGCCCTGTCGACCTCGGACGGACAAAGGGCCCGAGTGTGTCCGACTCCAAGACACTTGTAGCAGCGCAGAGGCTGGGCTGCAAGTGCCCGGACTACACCCGAGCTGAACCCGACAGTCAGCCGTCCCTTGGCTAGGACGGCTACAGCTGCGGCGACTGGGCACTCGAGGCGTATGGTGCCCATGCCGCCGCGCCCGGGCCTAATGGCCCGACCTTGCACCGCTGTGACGCCACAGCCCCCCATCGCTGCGACCGCCGCGACTACCTCCTCTTTGGTGACCGAGTCGTCGAGGTCGGTCACCTCCAAGGCCACTGACTTTACGGGCCTGGTGACCTTGGCCGCGTCGGCGATGACCTCTCGCAGCTTGGTTGCGAAGAGGTCCGCGTTGGCGCCGCCCTGAGCCCCCGGGAACTCGAACATTCGAGCCCCGGCCTGGGTACGGCGGCAGGATACTGTGCCAATCCCCAGCTGGGTGGGATTGGCGTTGGCACGCGCCCGCATCATTACGGACGCGTACGTCTCCCCCCGCTCCACAGCCTCAGCGGTGAGCGTCACCACTACGGCTGCGGTCTTCGGAGGAACCAGCTTCCTCTTTGACCTGGCGGCCGGGGCCCCATTAGCTGCAGGAGCAGCAGCGGGAGCAGCGGCGTTGGGCTTCGGGGCCGACGTCTTCCCCTTCCCCTTTCCCTTGCCTGTTTTCTGAGGCGGGCCGGGAGGGGTGGTGGCGGGGGTGGCAGGGGCAGCCACCGTCTTGGACTTCTTTTTGCCCAACCTAACCTTTTTTTTTTTTTTTTTTTTTTTTTTTTTTTTTTTTTTTTTTTTTTTTTTTTTTTTTTTGTTTCCGGGGTGGAAAATCCTCATGGATGTCCGCCGCCCTGGGGCGGACGGCGGGGTCTGTCAGACTCTTACTGACTAAAAACCACCCCGGTGTTCCATCTCACACCTACGCCAGGAGTCGCGGGAACGTACGATCCTTCCGCAACCCCCGATAACCTTTTTTTTTTTTTTTTTTTTTTGTCGCTGAGAAATGCTTTATGCATCCCCGCTCGTGGGGGACGAGACGGGGTATGTGGGACTCCTGTCGAAAACCGCACTCGACAGTATACCCACTAAAACTCAGCGGTGTTCCCACAACGCCGTGATGGGAGGGCTATGGGAAATTGGCTCAGCCTCTGCTTCCACAGCCCTCCCGGCGTATGCCCGCCTACTTGGCGGGCCCCGCATGCCCCCCATTCAACTGGGGGGCTACGGGAATGGCCGGGAACACCCGGCCACTCCCGTCCGACACTGGTGGAGGCCCGTGCAATACAGGCAAAGGGCGCCCCCGCACCCACCACCTGCTGGCCTCCACCCGGGAGGAGCCGGAGGTGACTACCAGACCGGCGTCTTCCTCGACCCCTCCCCTCTCCAGAGCGGCGCCACGCGAGAGAATCATCCTCCCGCGCGCGCGCCACTGCATCCCTCCGGGACACGACCGCCTATTCCGCAGCGGCGGCCGTGCCCAGTCTACGCCCACTCACCTCCCTCTGTAAGCAGAGGAGGAGTGGGCGTATCTGCCCTCTGTAGCCCGGTTCCCTTCACCGACCATCAAGCATGATCGGTGATTGGAACCGCGACCTTTCCCCGCTTGTTGAAGATTAGCCGCCAGCCCCAATTGTCCCCCGAAACCGCACTGGGAGAAATTGGAGCCGACGTTGCCCAGGGTGCGCCACGAGGAGGCTCTTCAACATGCACCCCAACCTAACCTAACCTTTTTTTTTTTTTTTTTTTTTTTTTTTTTTTTTTTTTTTTTTGTCGCTGAGAAATGACATTACGCATCTCCGCTCGTCGGGGGACGAGACAGAGTATGTGGGACTCCCTGCCAGAGTGGCAGTATACCCACTAAAACTCAGCGGTGTTCCCGCGACGCCGTGATGGGAGGGCTATGGGAAATTGGCTCAGCCTCTGCTTCCACAGCCCTCCCGGCGTATGCCCGCCTAGCTGGCGGGCCCCGCATGCCCCCCAGTCTGGGGGGCTACGGGAATGGCCGGGAACACCTGGCCATTCCCGTCCGACACTGGTGGAGGCCCGTGCAATACAGGCAAGGGTGCCCCCGCACCCGTTGCCTGCTGGCCTCCACCGGGGAGGAGTCGCTGATGGCCGTCATACTGACGTCTTCTCCGACCCCTCCTCCGTCTTCGGAGCGCCGCCGCGTGAGGATCGTCCTCCCGCGCGCGCTCCGCCGCCTCCTTCTGGGACATGACGTGTTCGCAGAAGGAGGCCACTGCCGCCCAGGACCTCTCATCGCCCAGCATGGCGTTGACCAAACCGGGGAGTGAGAGGTCCGGTCCGATCACCGCAGTGAGACCGCGGCGCGGCTCGGACCACGACGGGCACACCGCAAGGGTGTGCTGCGCCGCGTCCTCCGCCGCACCGCAGTCGTGGCACGACGGTGTCTCCTCCCGTCCGATTCGGTGCAGGTACGATCCGAAACAACCGTGTCCGGACAGCACCTGCACCAGACGGAACGAGAGGAACCCATGCGACCGATCGAGCCAGTCTGGCAGGACCGGCCCGATCGCGTCGAGGGTTTGGCGGCCGAAGGCTGCGGTGGCGAGGTCCCTCGTCCAATGGACGACGATGGCGTCCCTCGCCTCCCGCCGGACGGCCTCCCGCTCTTCCGGGGCGGGGCGTTCTCCTCTCGCCCTCCGCCCCGCCGTCCATTCGTATACTCTGGCGAGCACCCACGCCTCGAGTTCCCAAGGAGGGGTGCCAGCCAGAGCACACGCTGCCGCGAAGCCCACCGTGCGGTAGGCCCGCGACACCCGCTGGGCTATGGCCCTTTGGGGGGCCCGCAAGGCGGCGGCGTTCTCCCGCCTTTTGAGGGAGTCCTCCCAGATAGGGGCCCCGTAAAGGGCCATGCTCCTCAAGATGCCGGCGTAGAGTTGCCGGCATCGCGCGCTGGGCCCCCCCAAATTGGGGAGCAGCCACGAGAGGGCGCCCGCAGTCTTCAGCAGGCGCGTCGACAGCCCGCTAAAATGCGGGCCGAAACGCCACCTGCTGTCGAGTACAAGGCCCAGATATTTCATCTGGGCCTTCACCTCGATTCGGACGCCCTCCACAAATATGTGGGCGTCTGGTGGTTGGCGCTGCCGAGGCCCGTGGAAGAACACAGCCTCGGTCTTGTGCAGCGCCACCGTCAATCCTAGGCGGCGGATCCTCCCTGCGACCAAGGATCCGCCCGCCGAGGCCAAGTTGGCCGCCTCCCTGAAACTCTCCCCCCGGGCGGTGAGGAGAGTGTCATCCGCGTAGCAGACGACACTCGTACCTCGGAGGAGAGTTCCCCGCAAGAGCCAGTCGTAGCCGACGTTCCAGAGGAGAGGTCCCAGGACTGACCCCTGTGGAACGCCGGCCTCGACTGCGTACCGCCGGACTTGGCCAGCCCTGTTCACGAGGACGATCGCCCGATCCTCCAGGTAGCTGGCCAGTAAACGCCGCATATATTGAGGCACCCCGTGGAATCGGAGCGCCTCTAGGATGGTGCTGTGGGGAACAGAGTTGAAGGCGTTGGCAATGTCGAATGACACCGCCAACAATCCGTCCCCCACCTCCACCGCCTCCTTCACCTGCCTCTTGAGGCAGGCCAGCGCGTCCACCGTCGAACGCTCAGCCCGAAAACCGAACTGAGCGTCCGACAAGTCCGGCCCGATACGCCGCATATGGCCCTTTAGGCGGGCAGCGATTATCCCCTCGAACATTTTGCCGACCTCATCGAGCAGGACGATGGGTCGGTATGCCGAGGGGGAGTCTGCTGGGCGACCCTCCTTGCGAAGGAGGCACAGCTGCCCCTCCTTCCACGGTTTCGGGAACCTCCCAGACGCAAGGCATGCGCTGAAGAGGTCCCGAAACCGCTCCTCCATTTGGGTGGCGGCAATTGCCACCACCCTCGCCGGGACACCGTCGGGGCCCGGAGCCGTCTTCTTGGCGCGGATATGCACAATCGCCGCGCCAAGTTCCGACTCCGTGACAGGAGAGGGAGCCTCCTCTTCCTCCTCATCCTCCAGCAGCGGGGCTCCACACATCACTGGCGGGGTGAAGTTGTCCCTGCACGGAAACAGGGACTGAACCACCCCATCCAGAAATGTGGGCTCCAGGGTCTCGACAACCGGGGGACCAAAGGGGCGCAATTTGTTGCGTGCCGCCTTATACGGTCTCCCGTATGGGTCGTTGTCGAGACCCTCCAGCAGCTCGGCTCTCGCCGAGTCTTTAGCGGCGGCGATGGCCCGATCGAGTCCCATTTTTGCCTCCACGTACACCTCGTAGAGGCGGTCCTCGTCGGGCCGGTTGCGTCGACGCCGCCGCCGACTCCGCGTGTAGGCCCTCTTGGCCGCCACGCAGGCGGTTCTGAGCCCCGCCAGCTCCTCCGACCACCAATAGACGGCGCGGCGGGGAGCCGGGCGGCGTGACCGGGGCATGCTGGAGTTGCACACCTCGGTCAGAGACTCCCTCAGCTGGCCCGCTATGGTGTCCACATCCAGGCCGGTGGTAGGCGGCGACAGCCAGTCCTGGATGAACGCCGCCTCCGCCGCTGCCTCCCTGTCCAGGCGGGTGAAAGCCCACCGCGGAAACGGTGATCGCCCCGAGTGGGGCTGCACCGCTCCGGGGCCACTGGCGGAGATGTCGAACCGCACGTAGCGGTGGTCCGACATAGTCTCCACCAGGTCCACCCGCCAGTTCAGCACGCGCGCGGCTAACCCAGGGGTGGCGAAAGTGACGTCCACTACTGAGCCACCCTGACGCCGCACGCATGTCTGGACGCTTCCTCTGTTCAAGAGGGAGAGTCCAGAGGAGGCTGCCCACATCTCCACCGCCCGCCCGCGAGCGTCGGTGGCCCGGTTGCCCCAGGTCACCGACTTGGCATTCAGGTCTCCCAGCACGGAGACCTGACGCGGCGCCGCCCTGCCGACCACGGCGGCCAGGACTCCGAGATAATTCTCAAAGTCCTGGAGAGGGCGGTTTGGGGAGAAATATACCCCCACGAGGGCTACCTCTCCCCACGCGGCGGCCACGTATCCCGGTCCCCTCTCTAATAGCGAGAGGGGAGGGGAGTCTGTGGAAGACCGCGCCGCTAGTGCCACCGAGTCGTCCTCGTCACCCAGCCAGCTGCTGGGGATCGAGTAGGGCTCGGCGACCACCGCTACGTTCACCAACCACTCGGCCATGACCTGCACTGCCAGGTCCTGGGCCGCTCTGCAGTGGTTGGTGTTTGCCTGGAGGATGCGGTAGTCGGAAACCTGCATTATTCCGACATGGCACCCTCCTCCTCAGCTACCGCCGCTGGAGCTGCAGCGGCGGCGACGAACCTAACCTAACCTAACCTAACCTAACCTAACCTAACCTAACCTTTTTTTTTTTTTTTTTTTTTTTTTTTTTTTTTTTTTTTTTTTTTTTTTTTTTTTTTTTTTTTTTTTTTTGTCGCTGAGAAATGACATTACGCATCTCCGCTCGTCGGGGGACGAGACGGAGTATGTGGGACTCCCTGCCAGAGTGGCAGTATACCCACTAAAACTCAGCGGTGTTCCCGCGACGCCGTGATGGGAGGGCTATGGGAAATTGGCTCAGCCTCTGCTTCCACAGCCCTCCCGGCGTATGCCCGCCTAGCTGGCGGGCCCCGCATGCCCCCCAGTCTGGGGGGCTACGGGAATGGCCGGGAACACCTGGCCATTCCCGTCCGACACTGGTAGAGGCCCGTGCAATACAGGCAAGGGTGCCCCCGCACCCGTTGCCTGCTGGCCTCCACCGGGGAGGAGTCGCTGATGGCCGTCATACTGACGTCTTCTCCGACCCCTCCTCCGTCTTCGGAGCGCCGACGCGTGAGGATCGTCCTCCCGCGCGCGCTCCGCCGCCTCCTTCTGGGACATGACGTGTTCGCAGAAGGAGGCCACTGCCGCCCAGGACCTCTCATCGCCCAGCATGGCGTTGACCAAACCGGGGAGTGAGAGGTCCGGTCCGATCACCGCAGTGAGACTGCGGCGCGGCTCGGACCACGACGGGCACACCGCGAGGGTGTGCTGCGCCGCGTCCTCCGCCGCACCGCAGTCGTGGCACGACGGTGTCTCCTCCCGTCCGATTCGGTGCAGGTACGATCCGAAACAACCGTGTCCGGACAGCACCTGCACCAGACGGAACGAGAGGAACCCGTGCGACCGATCGAGCCAGTCTCGCAGGACCGGCCCGATCGCGTCGAGGGTTCGGCGGCCGAAGGCTGCGGTGGCGAGGTCCCTCGTCCAATGGACGACGATGGCGTCCCTCGCCTCCCGCCGGACGGCCTCCCGCTCTTCCGGGGCGGGGCGTTCTCCTCTCGCCCTGCGCCCCGCCGTCCATTCGTATACTCTGGCGAGCACCCACGCCTCGAGTTCCCAAGGAGGGGTGCCAGCCAGAGCACACGCTGCCGCGAAGCCCACCGTGCGGTAGGCCCGCGACACCCGCTGGGCTATGGCCCTTTGGGGGGCCCGCAAGGCCGCGGCGTTCTCCCGCCTTTGGAGGGAGTCCTCCCAGATAGGGGCCCCGTAAAGGGCCATGCTCCTCAAGATGCCGGCGTAGAGTTGCCGGCATCGCGCGCTGGGCCCCCCCAAATTGGGGAGCAGCCACGAGAGGGCGCCCGCAGTCTTCAGCAGGCGCGTCGACAGCCCGCTAAAATGCGGGCCGAAACGCCACCTGCTGTCGAGTACAAGGCCCAGATATTTCATCTGGGCCTTCACCTCGATTCGGACGCCCTCCACAAATATGTGGGCGTCTGGTGGTTGGCGCTGCCGAGGCCCGTGGAAGAACACAGCCTCGGTCTTGTGCAGCGCCACCGTCAATCCTAGGCGGCGGATACTCCCTGCGACCAAGGATCCGCCCGCCGAGGCCAAGTTGGCCGCCTCCCTGAAACTCTCCCCCCGGGCGGTGAGGAGAGTGTCATCCGCGTAGCAGACGACACTCGTACCTCGGAGGAGAGTTCCCCGCAAGAGCCAGTCGTAGCCGACGTTCCAGAGGAGAGGTCCCAGGACTGACCCCTGTGGAACGCCGGCCTCGACTGCGAACCTAACCTTTTTTTTTTTTTTTTTTTTTTTTTTTTTTTGTCGCTGAGAAATGACATTACGCATTTCCGCTCGTCGGGGGACGAGACGGGGTATGTGGGACTCCCTGCCAGAGTGGCAGTATACCCACTAAAACTCAGCGGTGTTCCCGCGACGCCGTGATGGGAGGGCTATGGGAAATTGGCTCAGCCTCTGCTTCCACAGCCCTCCCGGCGTATGCCCGCCTAGCTGGCGGGCCCCGCATGCCCCCCAGCCTGGGGGGCTACGGGAATGGCCGGGAACACCTGGCCATTCCCGTCCGACACTGGTGGAGGCCCGTGCAATACAGGCAAGGGTGCCCCCGCACCCGTTGCCTGCTGGCCTCCACCGGGGAGGAGTCGGAGATGGCCGTCATACTGACGTCTTCTCCGACCCCTCCTCCGTCTTCGGAGCGCCGCCGCGTGAGGGTCGTCCTCCCGCGCGCGCTCCGCCGCCTCCTTCTGGGACATGACGTGTTCGCAGAAGGAGGCCACTGCCGCCCAGGACCTCTCATCGTCCAGCATGGCGTTAATCAAGCCGGGGAGTGAGAGGTCCGGTCCGATCACCGCAGTGAGACCGTGGCGCGGCTCGGACCACGACGGGCACACCGCGAGGGTGTGCTGCGCCGCGTCCTCCGCCGCGCCACAGTCGTGGCACGACGGTGTCTCCTCCCGTCCGATCCAGTGCAGGTACGATCCGAAACAACCGTGTCCGGACAGCACCTGCACCAGACGAAACGAGAGAAACCCGTGCGACCGATCGAGCCAGTCTCGCAGGACCGGCCCGATCGCGTCGAGGGTTCGGCGGCCGAAGGCTGCGGTGGCGAGGTCCCTCGTCCAATGGACGACGATGGCGTCCCTCGCCTCCCGCCGGACGGCCTCCCGCTCTTCCGGGGCAGGGCGTTCTCCACTCGCCCTCCGCCCCGCCGTCCATTCGTATACTCTGGCGAGCACCCACGCCTCGAGTTCCCAAGGAGGGGTGCCAGCCAGAGCACACGCTGCCGCGAAGCCCACCGTGCGGTAGGCCCGCGACACCCGCTGAGCTATGGCCCTTTGGGGGGCCCGCAAGGCCGCGGCGTTCTCCCGCCTTTGGAGGGAGTCCTCCCAGATTGGGGCCCCGTAGAGGGCCATACTCCTCAAGATGCCGGCGTAAAGTTGCCGGCATCGCGCGCTGGGCCCCCCCAAATTGGGGAGCAGCCACGAGAGGGCGCCCGCAGTCTTCAGCAGGCGCGTCGACAGCCCGCTAAAATGCGGGCCGAATCGCCACCTGCTGTCGAGTACAAGGCCCAGATATTTCATCTGGGCCTTCACCTCGATTCGGACGCCCTCCACAAATATGTGGGCGTCTGGTGGTTGGCGCTGCCGAGGCCCGTGGAAGAACACAGCCTCGGTCTTGTGCAGCGCCACCGTCAATCCTAGGCGGCGGATCCTCCCTGCGACCAAGGATCCGCCCGCCGAGGCCAAGTTGGCCGCCTCCCTGAAACTCTCCCCCCGGGCGGTGAGGAGAGTGTCATCCGCGTAGCAGACGACACTCGTACCTCGGAGGAGAGTTCCCCGCAAGCTGCGAACCTAACCTAACCTAACCTAACCTAACCTTTTTTTTTTTTTTTTTTTGTCGCTGAGAAATGCTTTATGCATCCCCGCTCGTGGGGGACGAGACGGGGTATGTGGGACTCCTGTCGAAATCCGCACTCGACAGTATACCCACTAAAACTCAGCGGTGTTCCCACAACGCCGTGATGGGAGGGCTATGGGAAATTGGCTCAGCCTCTGCTTCCACAGCCCTCCCGGCGTATGCCCGCCTAGTTGGCGGGCCCCGCATGCCCCCCATTTAACTGAGGGGCTACGGGAATGGCCGGGAACACCCGGCCACTCCCGTCCGACACTGGTGGAGGCCCGTGCAATACAGGCAAAGGGCGCCCCCGCACCCTCCGCCTGCTGGCCTCCACCCGGGAGGAGCCGGAGGTGACTACCAGACCGGCGTCTTCCTCGACCCCTCCCCTCTCCGGAGCGGCGCCGCGCGAGAGAATCATCCCCCGCGCGCGCGCCGCTGCCTCCCTCCGGGACACGACCGCCTGTTCCGCATCGGCGGCCCTGCCCAGTCTACGCCCACTCACCTCCCTCTGTAAGCAGAGGAGGAGTGGACGTATCTGCCCTCTGTAGCCCGGTTCCCTTCACCGACCATCAAGCATGATCGGCGATTGGAACCGCGACCTTTCCCCGCTTGTTGAAGATTAGCCGCCAGCCCCAATTGTCCCCCAAAACCGCACTGGGAGAAATTGGAGCCGACGTTGCCCAGGGTGCGCCACGAGGAGGCTCTTCAACATGCACCCCAACCTAACCTTTTTTTTTTTTTTTTTTTTTTGTCGCTGAGAAATGACATTACGCATCTCCGCTCGTCGGGGGACGAGACAGAGTATGTGGGACTCCCTGCCAGAGTGGCAGTATACCCACTAAAACTCAGCGGTGTTCCCGCGACGCCGTGATGGGAGGGCTATGGGAAATTGGCTCAGCCTCTGCTTCCACAGCCCTCCCGGCGTATGCCCGCCTAGCTGGCGGGCCCCGCATGCCCCCCAGCCTGGGGGGCTACGGGAATGGCCGGGAACACCTGGCCATTCCCGTCCGACACTGGTGGAGGCCCGTGCAATACAGGCAAGGGTGCCCCCGCACCCGTTGCCTGCTGGCCTCCACCGGGGAGGAGTCGGTGATGGCCGTCATACTGACGTCTTCTCCGACCCCTCCTCCGTCTTCGGAGCGCCGCCGCGTGAGGGTCGTCCTCCCGCGCGCGCTCCGCCGCCTCCTTCTGGGACATGACGTGTTCGCAGAAGGAGGCCACTGCCGCCCAGGACCTCTCATCGCCCAGCATGGCGTTGACCAAACCGGGGAGTGAGAGGTCCGGTCCGATCACCGAAGTGAGACCGCGGCGCGGCTCGGACCACGACGGGCACACCGCGAGGGTGTGCTGCGCCGCGTCCTCCGCCGCACCGCAGTCGTGGCACGACGATGTCTCCTCCCGTCCGATCCGGTGCAGGTACGATCCGAAACAACCGTGCCCGGACAGCACCTGCACCAGACGGAACGAGAGGAACCCGTGCGACCGATCGAGCCAGTCTCGCAGGACCGGCCCGATCGCGTCGAGGGTTCGGCGGCCGAAGGCTGCGGTGGCGAGGTCCCTCGTCCAATGGACGACGATGGCGTCCCTCGCCTCCCGCCGGACGGCCTCCCGCTCTTCCGGGGCGGGGCGTTCTCCTCTCGCCCTCCGCCCCGCCGTCCATTCGTATACTCTGGCGAGCACCCACGCCTCGAGTTCCCAAGGAGGGGTGCCAGCCAGAGCACACGCTGCCGCGAAGCCCACCGTGCGGTAGGCCCGCGACACCCGCTGAGCTATGGCCCTTTGGGGGGCCCGCAAGGCGGCGGCGTTCTCCCGCCTTTGGAGGGAGTCCTCCCAGATTGGGGCCCCGTAGAGGGCCATACTCCTCAAGATGCCGGCGTAAAGTTGCCGGCATCGCGCGCTGGGCCCCCCCAAATTGGGGAGCAGCCACGAGAGGGCGCCCGCAGTCTTCAGCAGGCGCGTCGACAGCCCGCTAAAATGCGGGCCGAATCGCCACCTGCTGTCGAGTACAAGGCCCAGATATTTCATCTGGGCCTTCACCTCGATTCGGACGCCCTCCACAAATATGTGGGCGTCTGGTGGTTGGCGCTGCCGAGGCCCGTGGAAGAACACAGCCTCGGTCTTGTGCAGCGCCACCGTCAATCCTAGGCGGCGGATCCTCCCTGCGACCAAGGATCCGCCCGCCGAGGCCAAGTTGGCCGCCTCCCTGAAACTCTCCCCCCGGGCGGTGAGGAGAGTGTCATCCGCGTAGCAGACGACACTCGTACCTCGGAGGAGAGTTCCCCGCAAGAGCCAGTCGTAGCCGACGTTCCAGAGGAGAGGTCCCAGGACTGACCCCTGTGGAACGCCGGCCTCGACTGCGTACCGCCGGACTTGGCCAGCCCTGTTCACGAGGACGATCGCCCGATCCTCCAGGTAGCTGGCCAGTAGACGCCGCATATATCGAGGCACCTCGTGGAATCGGAGTGCCTCTAGGATGGTGCTATGGGGAACAGAGTTGAAGGCGTTGGCTATGTCGAATGACACCGCCAACAATCCGTCCCCCACATCCATCGCCTCCTTCACCTGCCTCTTAAGGCAGGCCAGCGCGTCCACCGTCGAACGCTCAGCCCGAAAACCGAACTGAGCGTCCGACAAGTCCGGCCCGATACGCCGCATATGGCCCTTTAGGCGGGCAGCGATTATCCCCTCGAACATTTTTCCGACCTCATCGAGCAGAACGATGGGCCGGTATGCCGAGGGGGAGTCTGCAGGGCGGCCCTCCTTGCGGAGGAGGCACAACTGCCCCTCCTTCCACGGTTTCGGGAACCTTCCAGACGCAAGGCATGCGCTGAAGAGGTCCCGAAACCGCTCCTCCATTTGGGTGGCGGCAATTGCCACCACCCTCGCCGGGACACCGTCGGGGCCCGGAGCCGTCTTCTTGGCGCGGATATGCACAATCGCCGCGCCAAGTTCCGACTCCGTGACAGGAGAGGGAGCTTCCTCTTCCTCCTCCTCCTCCTCCTCCAGCGGGGCTCCACACATCACTGGCGGGGTGAAGTTGTCCCTGCACGGAAACAGGGACTGAACCACCCCATCCAGAAATGTGGGCTCCAGGGTCTCGACAACCGGGGGACCAAAGGGGCGCAATTTGTTGCGTGCCGCCTTATACGGTCTCCCGTATGGGTCGTTGTCGAGACCCTCCAGCAGCTCGGCTCTCGCCGAGTCTTTAGCGGCGGCGATGGCCCGATCGAGGCCCATTTTCGCCTCCACGTACACCTCGTAGAGGCGGTCCTCGTCGGGCCGGTTGCGTCGACGCCGCCGCCGACTCCGCGTGTAGGCCCTCTTGGCCGCCACGCAGGCGGTTCTGAGCCCCGCCAGCTCCTCCGACCACCAATAGACGGCGCGGCGGGGAGCCGGGCGGCGTGACCGGGGCATGCTGGAGTTGCACACCTCGGTCAGAGACTCCCTCAGCTGGCCCGCTATGGTGTCCACATCCAGGCCGGTGGTAGGAGGCGACAGCCAGTCCTGGATGAACGCCGCCTCCGCCGCTGCCTCCCTGTCCAGGCGGGTGAAAGCCCACCGCGGAAACGGTGATCGCCCCGAGAGGGGCTGCACCGCTCCGGGGCCACTGGCGGAGATGTCGAACCGCACGTAGCGGTGGTCCGACATAGTCTCCACCAGGTCCACCCGCCAGTTCAGCACGCGCGCGGCTAACCCAGGGGTGGCGAAAGTGACGTCCACTACTGAGCCACCCTGACGCCGCACGCATGTCTGGACGCTTCCTCTGTTCAAGAGGGAGAGTCCAGAGGAGGCTGCCCACATCTCCACCGCCCGCCCGCGAGCGTCGGTGGCCCGGTTGCCCCAGGTCACCGACTTGGCATTCAGGTCTCCCAGCACGGAGACCTGACGCGGCGCCGCCCTGCCGACCACGGCGGCCAGGACTCCGAGATAATTCTCAAAGTCCTGGAGAGGGCGGTTTGGGGAGAAATATACCCCCACGAGGGCTACCTCTCCCCACGCGGCGGCCACGTATCCCGGTCCCCTCTCTAATAGCGAGAGGGGAGGGGAGTCTGTGGAAGACCGCGCCGCTAGTGCCACCGAGTCGTCCTCGTCACCCAGCCAGCTGCTGGGGATCGAGTAGGGCTCGGCGACCACCGCTACGTTCACCAACCACTCGGCCATGACCTGCACTACCAGGTCCTGGGCCGCTCTGCAGTGGTTGGTGTTCGCCTGGAGGATGCGGTAGTCGGAAACCTGCATTATTCCGACATGGCACCCTCCTCCTCAGCTACCGCCGCTGGAGCTGCAGCGGCGGCGACGACGGCGGCGGCGGTGGTGGCGACAGGTCGAACCTGCGCCGGCACTATGCCCTTCTTGACGGGGGGCTTACAGCTCCTGCCCGTCATCCTGTGGCCCGCGGGGCGGCCACTGGCGGCACACGCCGTGCAGTGTGGCGTGGTGGCGCGGCAAGTGGCACTCTTGTGCCCCTCTTGCCCGCACTGGTAGCACGTGTCTCCCCAGTCGGCCTTGGAGGGACACGTGGCTCGGGTGTGGCCGAAGGAGAAGCACTTGAAGCAGCGCAAGGGCTGGTCTTCAAGTGCTCGGACCACAGCCGAGCTGAGCCCCACAAGCAGCCGTCCCTTGGTCGCAGCAAGGGCGGCCCCAGCCGCGGCGACTGGGCACTCGACGCGGACGATGCCCATGCCGCGGCGGCCGAGCCTGATGGCTCCAGCCTTCACCGCGCCAGCGTCGCAGCCTCCAGCCGCCGCGACGGCCGCCACCACATCCTCCTTGGTGGCCGAATCGTCCAGATCGGCCACCTCCAAGGCTGCGGTCTTGACGGGCCTGACGACCGTTGCCGCGTCGGCGATGACCTCTTGCAACTTCGTTGCGAAGAGGTCCGCGTTTGTGCCGCGCTGTTCCCCCGAGAACTCGAAAATTCGAGCTCCGGTTAGGGTTCGGCGGCACGTTATTTTGCTGATCCCCAGCTGGGAGGGATCAGCATTGGTACGAGCCCGTCTTAGGACGGACTCGTACGTCTCGCCCCGCTCCGCGGCCTCCGGGGTGATGGTCACCACGACGGCCGCGGTCTTGGGAGGAACTAACTTCCTCCCGCCAGCTGGAGCCCTTTTGACTGCCGGTGCAGTCGCGGCGGGCTTGGGGGCCGACTTTTGCCCTCCCTTCCCTTTTCCCCTCCTGACCACTTCCGTCCACGACTGGTTGGACGGGGTGGTGGAGGGAAGAAGGGCGTCTTCCTCCTGCGAACTCTGGGGGGCTGCCGCTGGAGTGGCAGCTGACCCAGACGCTCCCTCCGAGCTGATGGTGAGGTTTTGAGGAGCCGCCTTGGTCCTCTTGCCCTCGCCTTTGCCCTTGGAGGGCTTCGGGGCCTGGGGCTGCGCACCCGATGCCGGGCCTGCTAAAGGCGCATGTTCCGGCACCCTGCGTGGTGCCTTATCCGCCGCTAGCGGCGGGCGGAGCCGCTTCTCCGGCAGGAGCCGGTCCTCGATGCCTGCGAAGCAGGCTCGGGTGAAGGCCCTCTCCTCCATGACAACCTTTCGGAGTATCTCCTCAAGGTTGTGAGGGGAGGAGGTGGAGCCTCCTACCACCGGTCCAGGGGCTGATTGCGCAGGCCGAGCAGTGACCTCAGCCAGCTTCTGGTGCAGCTGGCTGACCTCCGCCTGCAGGCGATCCACCTTCGCCTGCAGTTGCCGCGTCTCATCCGTGGCCGTCCGCTGCACCAGCTCCTGCACAATGCCATGCAGACTGGCAGCCCGGCATTTAAGGGCCTTCTGGAAGGTCCCCTTCAGGTTGGAGGACTTTGAGGCGACCTCCAGGACCTCCTCCCTGTCCTCCCGCGCCATGCGCTCAAGTTCCGCCAAGGAGTGGCCAGCATACAGGACACTGGATGCCCCATAGCCGGCCCTCGACCGGGCGGCCTGCGCCTGGCGCTCTCTGGCAGCGACCCTCTCCTCCAGGTCCTGCTGGAGTTGCGCCCATTTTAGGAGGTTTAGCTGGCGCTCGGCGTCAACCAAACCCACAACGTGGGTATCACCTGCTTTTGAAGAAGTCGAAGCCCTTTTGGACTTCGACTTCTTCTGCGCCCCGCCTCCAGCCGACGAGGATCCCTCGGACCCGTGCCGCAGGTAGGCCCTCTTTCGCTCGAGGCGGTCGCTCTCTGCTGCCGACGTGTCGATATTCGAGTCGTCCGAGTCCGACTCATCTGCTCTGGCCGCACACGGTGCGCGGTCAGCGTCCGACGCTAATGCGTCACCGGCGTGGCCCTGAAAAGGGCCTTTGGATTGGCCCTGAGAAGGGCCGTTGGGTTGGCCCAGAGAAGGGCCGTTGGGTTGGCCCTGAGAAGGGCCGTTGGGTTGGCCCTGAGAAGGGCCGTTTGAATCGCCCGGAGAAGGGCGATTCGGGTTAAAACTGAAACGCCCGGAGGCGTCCCGCACGGGTTTCTTCGTCATGTTTATACTCACAGTCTTCCGCATTGATCACTATGAGTCACAGCGCACTTTAGCCACCGGTCTGCCACTCCGTTACGGTGGTCAGACACGGCGTTGCCCAGGGGATACTACGTGGAAGTATGCGCTGTGGGGGATCCCCCAACCTAACCTTTTTTTTTTTTTTTTTTTTTTTGTCGCTGAGAAATGACATTACGCATCTCCGCTCGTCGGGGGACGAGACGGGGTATGTGGGACTCCCTGCCAGAGTGGCAGTATACCCACTAAAACTCAGCGGTGTTCCCGCGACGCCGTGATGGGAGGGCTATGGGAAATTGGCTCAGCCTCTGCTTCCACAGCCCTCCCGGCGTATGCCCGCCTAGCTGGCGGGCCCCGCATGCCCCCCTGCCTGGGGGGCTACGGGAATGGCCGGGAACACCTGGCCATTCCCGTCCGACACTGGTGGAGGCCCGTGCAATACAGGCAAGGGTGCCCCCGCACCCGTTGCCTGCTGGCCTCCGCCGGGGAGGAGTCGCTGATGGCCGTCATACTGACGTCTTCTCCGACCCCTCCTCCGTCTTCGGAGCGCCGCCGCGTTAGGATCGTCCTCCCGCGCGCGCTCCGCCGCCTCCTTCTGGGACATGACGTGTTCGCAGAAGGAGGCCACTGCCGCCCAGGACCTCTCATCGCCCAGCATGGCGTTGACCAAACCGGGGAGTGAGAGGTCCGGTCCGATCACCGAAGTGAGACTGCGGCGCGGCTCGGACCACGACGGGCACACCGCGAGGGTGTGCTGCGCCGCGTCCTCCGCCGCGCCACAGTCGTGGCACGACGGTGTCTCCTCCCGTCCGATTCGGCGCAGGTACGATCCGAAACAACCGTGTCCGGACAGCACCTGCACCAGACGGAACGAGAGGAACCCGTGCGACCGATCGAGCCAGTCTCGCAGGACCGGCCCGATCGCGTCGAGGGTTCGGCGGCCGAAGGCTGCGGTGGCGAGGTCCCTCGTCCAATGGACGACGATGGCGTCCCTCGCCTCCCGCCGGACGGCCTCCCGCTCTTCCGGGGCGGGGCGTTCTCCTCTCGCCCTCCGCCCCGCCGTCCATTCGTATACTCTGGCGAGCACCCACGCCTCGAGTTCCCAAGGAGGGGTGCCAGCCAGAGCACACGCTGCCGCGAAGCCCACCGTGCGGTAGGCCCGCGACACCCGCTGAGCTATGGCCCTTTGGGGGGCCCGCAAGGCCGCGGCGTTCTCCCGCCTTTGGAGGGAGTCCTCCCAGATTGGGGCCCCGTAGAGGGCCATACTCCTCAAGATGCCGGCGTAAAGTTGCCGGCATCGCACGCTGGGCCCCCCCAAATTGGGGAGCAGCCACGAGAGGGCGCCCGCAGTCTTCAGCAGGCGCGTCGACAGCCCGCTAAAATGCGGGCCGAATCGCCACCTGCTGTCGAGTACAAGGCCCAGATATTTCATCTGGGCCTTCACCTCGATTCGGACGCCCTCCACAAATATGTGGGCGTCTGGTGGTTGGCGCTGCCGAGGCCCGTGGAAAAACACAGCCTCGGTCTTGTGCAGCGCCACCGTCAATCCTAGGCGGCGGATCCTCCCTGCGACCAAGGATCCGCCCGCCGAGGCCAAGTTGGCCGCCTTCCTGAAACTCTCCCCTCGGGCGGTGAGGAGAGTGTCATCCGCGTAGCAGACGACACTCGTACCTCGGAGGAGAGTTCCCCGCAAGAGCCAGTCGTAGCCGACGTTCCAGAGGAGAGGTCCCAGGACTGACCCCTGTGGAACGCCGGCCTCGACTGCGTACCGCCGGACTTGGCCAGCCCTGTTCACGAGGACGATCGCCCGATCCTCCAGGTAGCTGGCCAGTAGACGCCGCATATATTGAGGCACCCCGTGGAATCGGAGCGCCTCTAGGATGGTGCTGTGGGGAACAGAGTTGAAGGCGTTGGCAATGTCGAATGACACCGCCAACAATCCGTCCCCCACCTCCGTCGCCTCCTTCACCTGCCTCTTGAGGCAGGCCAGCGCGTCCACCGTCGAACGCTCAGCCCGAAAACCGAACTGAGCGTCCGACAAGTCCGGCCCGATACGCCGCATATGGCCCTTTAGGCGGGCAGCGATTATCCCCTCGAACATTTTGCCGACCTCATCGAGCAGGACGATGGGTCGGTATGCCGAGGGGGAGTCTGCTGGGCGACCCTCCTTGCGAAGGAGGCACAGCTGCCCCTCCTTCCACGGTTTCGGGAACCTCCCAGACGCAAGGCATGCGCTGAAGAGGTCCCGAAACCGCTCCTCCATTTGGGTGGCGGCAATTGCCACCACCCTCGCCGGGATACCGTCGGGGCCCGGAGCCGTCTTCTTGGCGCGGATATGCACAATCGCCGCGCCAAGTTCCGACTCCGTGACAGGAGAGGGAGCCTCCTCTTCCTCCTCATCCTCCAGCAGCGGGGCTCCACACATCACTGGCGGGGTGAAGTTGTCCCTGCACGGAAACAGGGACTGAACCACCCCATCCAGAAATGTGGGCTCCAGGGTCTCGACAACCGGGGGACCAAAGGGGCGCAATTTGTTGCGCGCCGCCTTATACGGTCTCCCGTAAGGGTCGTTGTCGAGACCCTCCAGCAGCTCGGCTCTCGCCGAGTCTTTAGCGGCGGCGATGGCCCGATCGAGGCCCATTTTAGCCTCCACGTACACCTCGTAGAGGCGGTCCTCGTCAGGCCGGTTGCGTCGACGCCGCCGCCGACTCCGCGTGTAGGCCCTCTTGGCCGCCACGCAGGCGGTTCTGAGCCCCGCCAGCTCCTCCGACCACCAATAGACGGCGCGGCGGGGAGTCGGGCGGCGAGACCGGGGCATGCTGGAGTTGCACACCTCGGTCAGAGACTCCCTCAGCTGGCCCGCTATGGTGTCCACATCCAGGCCGGTGGTAGGAGGCGACAGCCAGTCCTGGATGAACGCCGCCTCCGCCGCTGCCTCCCTGTCCAGGCGGGTGAGAGCCCACCGCGGAAACGGTGATCGCCCCGAGAGGGGCTGCACCGCTCCGGGGCCACTGGCGGAGATGTCGAACCGCACGTAGCGGTGGTCCGACATAGTCTCCACCAGGTCCACCCGCCAGTTCAGCACGCGCGCGGCTAACCCAGGGGTGGCGAAAGTGACGTCCACTACTGAGCCACCCTGACGCCGCACGCATGTCTGGACGCTTCCTCTGTTCAAGAGGGAGAGTCCAGAGGAGGCTGCCCACATCTCCACCGCCCGCCCGCGAGCGTCGGTGGCCCGGTTGCCCCAGGTCACCGACTTGGCATTCAGGTCTCCCAGCACGGAGACCTGACGCGGCGCCGCCCTGCCGACCACGGCGGCCAGGACTCCGAGATAATTCTCAAAGTCCTGGAGAGGGCGGTTTGGGGAGAAATATACCCCCACAAGGGCAAAGTCTCCCCACGCGGCGGCCACGTATCCCGGTCCTCTCTCTAATAGCGAGAGGGGAGGGGAGTCTGTGGAAGACCGCGCCGCTAGTGCCACCGAGTCGTCCTCGTCACCCAGCCAGCTGCTGGGGATCGAGTAGGGCTCGGCGACCACCGCTACGTTCACCAACCACTCGGCCATGACCTGCACTACCAGGTCCTGGGCCGCTCTGCAGTGGTTGGTGTTCGCCTGGAGGATGCGGTAGTCGGAATCCTGCATTATTCCGACATGGCTCCCTCCTCCTCAGCTACCGCCGCTGGAGCTGCAGCGGCGGCGACGACGGCGGCGGCGGTGGTGGCGACAGGTCGAACCTGCGCCGGCACTATGCCCTTCTTGACGGGGGGCTTACAGCTCCTGCCCGTCATCCTGTGGCCCGCGGGGCGGCCACTGGCGGCACACGCCGTGCAGTGTGGCGTCGTGGCGCGGCAAGTGGCACTCTTGTGCCCCTCTTGCCCGCACTGGTAGCACGTGTCTCCCCAGTCGGCCTTGGAGGGACACGTGGCTCGGGTGTGGCCGAAGGAGAAGCACTTGAAGCAGCGCAAGGGCTGGTCTTCAAGTGCCCGGACCACAGCCGAGCTGAGCCCCACAAGCAGCCGTCCCTTGGTCGCAGCAAGGGCGGCCCCAGCCGCGGCGACTGGGCACTCGACGCGGACGATGCCCATGCCGCGGCGGCCGAGCCTGATGGCTCCAGCCTTCACCGCGCCAGCGTCGCAGCCTCCAGCCGCCGCGACGGCCGCCACCACATCCTCCTTGGTGGCCGAATCGTCCAGATCGGCCACCTCCAAGGCTGCGGTCTTGACGGGCCTGACGACCGTTGCCGCGTCGGCGATGACCTCTTGCAACTTCGTTGCGAAGAGGTCCGCGTTTGTGCCGCGCTGTTCCCCCGAGAACTCGAAAATTCGAGCTCCGGTTAGGGTTCGGCGGCACGTTATTTTGCTGATCCCCAGCTGGGAGGGATCAGCATTGGTACGAGCCCGTCTTAGGACGGACTCGTACGTCTCGCCCCGCTCCGCGGCCTCCGGGGTGATGGTCACCACGACGGCCGCGGTCTTGGGAGGAACTAACTTCCTCCCGCCGGCTGGAGCCCTTTTGACTGCCGGAGCAGTCGCGGCGGGCTTGGGGGCCGACTTTTGCCCTCCCTTCCCTTTTCCCCTCCTGACCACTTCCGTCCACGACTGGTTGGACGGGGTGGTGGAGGGAAGAAGGGCGTCTTCCTCCTGCGAGCTCTGGGGGGCTGCCGCTGGAGTGGCAGCCGACCCAGACGCTCCCTCCGAGCTGGTGGTGAGGGTTTGAGGAGCCGCCTTGGTCCTCTTGCCCTCGCCTTTGCCCTTGGAGGGCTTCGGGGCCTGGGGCTGCGCACCCGATGCCGGGCCTGCTAAAGGCGCAGGTTCCGGCACCCTGCGTGGTGCCTTATCCGCCGCTAGCGGCGGGCGGAGCCGCTTCTCCGGCAGGAGCCGGTCCTCGATGCCTGCGAAGCAGGCTCTGGTGAAGGCCCTCTCCTCCATGACAACCTTTCGGAGTATCTCCTCAAGGTTGTGAGGGGAGGAGGTGGAGCCTCCTACCACCGGTCCAGGGGCTGATTGCGCAGGCCGAGCAGTGACCTCAGCCAGCTTCTGGTGCAGCTGGCTGACCTCCGCCTGCAGGCGATCCACCTTCGCCTGCAGTTGCCGCGTCTCATCCGTGGCCGTCCGCTGCACCAGCTCCTGCACAATGCCATGCAGACTGGCAGCCCGGCATTTAAGGGCCTTCTGGAAGGTCCCCTTCAGGTTGGAGGACTTTGAGGCGACCTCCAGGACCTCCTCCCTGTCCTCCCGCGCCATGCGCTCAAGTTCCGCCAAGGAGTGGCCAGCATACAGGACACTGGATGCCCCATAGCCGGCCCTCGACCGGGCGGCCTGCGCCTGGCGCTCTCTGGCAGCGACCCTCTCCTCCAGGTCCTGCTGGAGTTGCGCCCGTTTTAGGAGGTTTAGCTGGCGCTCGGCGTCAACCAAACCCACAACGTGGGTATCACCTGCTTTTGAAGAAGTCGAAGCCCTTTTGGACTTCGACTTCTTCTGCGCCCCGCCTCCAGCCGACGAGGATCCCTCGGACCCGTGCCGCAGGTAGGCTCTCTTTCGCTCGAGGCGGTCGCTCTCAGCTGCCGACGTGTCGAGATTTGAGTCGTCGGAGTCCGACTCGTCTGCTCTGGCCGCAGATGGTGCGCGGTCAGCGTTCGACGCTAATGCGTCACCGGCGTGGCCCTGAAAAGGGCCTTTGGATTGACCCTGAGAAGGGCCGTTGGGTTGGCCCTGAGAAGGGCCGTTGGGTTGGCCCTGAGAAGGGCCGTTGGTTTGGCCCTGAGAAGGGCCGTTGGGTTGGCCCTGAGAAGGGCCGTTTGAATCGCCCTGAGAAGGGTGATTCGGGTTAAAACTACTGAAACGCCCGGAGGCGTCCCGCACGGGTTTCTTCGTCATGATTTTACTCACAGTCTTCCGCATTGATAACTGTGAGTCACAGCGCACTTTAGCCACCGGTCTGCCACTCCGTTACGGTGGTCAGACACGGCGTTGCCCAGGGGATACTACGTGGAAGTATGCGCTGTGGGGGATCCCCCCCCCCCAACCTAACCTTTTTTTTTTTTTTTTTTTTTTTTTTTTTTTGTCGCTGAGAAATGACATTACGCATCTCCGCTCGTCGGGGGACGAGACGGGGTATGTGGGACTCCCTGCCAGAGTGGCAGTATACCCACTAAAACTCAGCGGTGTTCCCGCGACGCCGTGATGGGAGGGCTATGGGAAATTGGCTCAGCCTCTGCTTCCACAGCCCTCCCGGCGTATGCCCGCCTAGCTGGCGGGCCCCGCATGCCCCCCAGCCTGGGGGGCTACGGGAATGGCCGGGAACACCTGGCCATTCCCGTCCGACACTGGTGGAGGCCCGTGCAATACAGGCAAGGGTGCCCCCGCACCCGTTGCCTGCTGGCCTCCACCGGGGAGGAGTCGGTGATGGCCGTCATACTGACGTCTTCTCCGACCCCTCCTCCGTCTTCGGAGCGCCGCCGCGTGAGGGTCGTCCTCCCGCGCGCGCTCCGCCGCCTCCTTCTGGGACATGACGTGTTCGCAGAAGGAGGCCACTGCCGCCCAGGACCTCTCATCGCCCAGCATGGCGTTGACCAAACCGGGGAGTGAGAGGTCCTGTCCGATCACCGAAGTGAGACTGCGGCGCGGCTCGGACCACGACGGGCACACCGCGAGGGTGTGCTGCGCCGCGTCCTCCGCCGCACCGCAGTCGTGGCACGACGATGTCTCCTCCCGTCCGATCCGGTGCAGGTACGATCCGAAACAACCGTGCCCGGACAGCACCTGCACCAGACGGAATGAGAGGAACCCGTGCGACCGATCGAGCCAGTCTCGCAGGACCGGCCCGATCGCGTCGAGGGTTCGGCGGCCGAAGGCTGCGGTGGCGAGGTCCCTCGTCCAATGGACGACGATGGCGTCCCTCGCCTCCCGCCGGACGGCCTCCCGCTCTTCCGGGGCGGGGCGTTCTCCTCTCGCCCTCCGCCCCGCCGTCCATTCGTATACTCTGGCGAGCACCCACGCCTCGAGTTCCCAAGGAGGGGTGCCAGCCAGAGCACACGCTGCCGCGAAACCCACCGTGCGGTAGGCCCGCGACACCCGCTGGGCTATGGCCCTTTGGGGGGCCCGCAAGGCGGCGGCGTTCTCCCGCCTTTGGAGGGAGTCCTCCCAGATAGGGGCCCCGTAAAGGGCCATGCTCCTCAAGATGCCGGCGTAGAGTTGCCGGCATCGCGCGCTGGGCCCCCCCAAATTGGGGAGCAGCCACGAGAGGGCGCCCGCAGTCTTCAGCAGGCGCGTCGACAGCCCGCTAAAATGCGGGCCGAAACGCCACCTGCTGTCGAGTACAAGGCCCAGATATTTCATCTGGGCCTTCACCTCGATTCGGACGCCCTCCACAAATATGTGGGCGTCTGGTGGTTGGCGCTGCCGAGGCCCGTGAAAGAACACAGCCTCGGTCTTGTGCAGCGCCACCGTCAATCCTAGGCGGCGGATCCTCCCTGCGACCAAGGATCCGCCCGCCGAGGCCAAGTTGGCCGCCTCCCTGAAACTCTCCCCCCGGGCGGTGAGGAGAGTGTCATCCGCGTAGCAGACGACACTCGTACCTCGGAGGAGAGTTCCCCGCAAGAGCCAGTCGTAGCCGACGTTCCAGAGGAGAGGTCCCAGGACTGACCCCTGTGGAACGCCGGCCTCGACTGCGTACCGCCGGACTTGGCCAGCCCTGTTCACGAGGACGATCGCCCGATCCTCCAGGTAGCTGGCCAGTAGACGCCGCATATATCGAGGCACCCCGTGGAATCGGAGTGCCTCTAGGATGGTGCTGTGGGGAACAGAGTTGAAGGCGTTGGCTATGTCGAATGACACCGCCAACAATCCGTCCCCCACATCCATCGCCTCCTTCACCTGCCTCTTAAGGCAGGCCAGTGCGTCCACCGTCGAACGCTCAGCCCGAAAACCGAACTGAGCGTCCGACAAGTCCGGCCCGATACGCCGCATATGGCCCTTTAGGCGGGCAGCGATTATCCCCTCGAACATTTTTCCGACCTCATCGAGCAGAACGATGGGCCGGTATGCCGAGGGGGAGTCTGCAGGGCGGCCCTCCTTGCGAAGGAGGCACAACTGCCCCTCCTTCCATGGTTTCGGGAACCTTCCAGACGCAAGGCATGCGCTGAAGAGGTCCCGAAACCGCTCCTCCATTTGGGTGGCGGCAATTGCCACCACCCTCGCCGGGACACCGTCGGGGCCCGGAGCCGTCTTCTTGGCGCGGATATGCACAATCGCCGCGCCAAGTTCCGACTCCGTGACAGGAGAGGGAGCCTCCTCTTCCTCCTCCTCCTCCTCCAGCGGGGCTCCACACATCACTGGCGGGGTGAAGTTGTCCCTGCACGGAAACAGGGACTGAACCACCCCATCCAGAAATGTGGGCTCCAGGGTCTCGACAACCGGGGGACCAAAGGGGCGCAATTTGTTGCGCGCCGCCTTATACGGTCTCCCGTAAGGGTCGTTGTCGAGACCCTCCAGCAGCTCGGCTCTCGCCGAGTCTTTAGCGGCGGCGATGGCCCGATCGAGGCCCATTTTAGCCTCCACGTACACCTCGTAGAGGCGGTCCTCGTCGGGCCGGTTGCGTCGACGCCGCCGCCGACTCCGCGTGTAGGCCCTCTTGGCCGCCACGCAGGCGGTTCTGAGCCCCGCCAGCTCCTCCGACCACCAATAGACGGCGCGGCGGGGAGTCGGGTGGCGAGACCGGGGCATGCTGGAGTTGCACACCTCGGTCAGAGACTCCCTCAGCTGGCCCGCTATGGTGTCCACATCCAGGCCGGTGGTAGGAGGCGACAGCCAGTCCTGGATGAACGCCGCCTCCGCCGCTGCCTCCCTGTCCAGGCGGGTGAGAGCCCACCGCGGAAACGGTGATCGCCCCGAGAGGGGCTGCACCGCTCCGGGGCCACTGGCGGAGATGTCGAACCGCACGTAGCGGTGGTCCGACATAGTCTCCACCAGGTCCACCCGCCAGTTCAGCACGCGCGCGGCTAACCCAGGGGTGGCGAAAGTGACGTCCACTACTGAGCCACCCTGACGCCGCACGCATGTCTGGACGCTTCCTCTGTTCAAGAGGGAGAGTCCAGAGGAGGCTGCCCACATCTCCACCGCCCGCCCGCGAGCGTCGGTGGCCCGGTTGCCCCAGGTCACCGACTTGGCATTCAGGTCTCCCAGCACGGAGACCTGACGCGGCGCCGCCCTGCCGACCACGGCGGCCAGGACTCCGAGATAATTCTCAAAGTCCTGGAGAGGGCGGTTTGGGGAGAAATATACCCCCACGAGGGCTACCTCTCCCCACGCGGCGGCCACGTATCCCGGTCCCCTCTCTAATAGCGAGAGGGGAGGGGAGTCTGTGGAAGACCGCGCCGCTAGTGCCACCGAGTCGTCCTCGTCACCCAGCCAGCTGCTGGGGATCGAGTAGGGCTCGGCGACCACCGCTACGTTCACCAACCACTCGGCCATGACCTGCACTGCCAGGTCCTGGGCCGCTCTGCAGTGGTTGGTGTTCGCCTGGAGGATGCGGTAGTCGGAAACCTGCATTATTCCGACATGGCACCCTCCTCCTCAGCTACCGCCGCTGAAGCTGCAGCGGCGGCGACGACGGCGGCGGCGGTGGTGGCGACAGGTCGAACCTGCGCCGGCACTATGCCCTTCTTGACGGGGGGCTTACAGCTCCTGCCCGTCATCCTGTGGCCCGCGGGGCGGCCACTGGCGGCACACGCCGTGCAGTGTGGCGTGGTGGCGCGGCAAGTGGCACTCTTGTGCCCCTCTTGCCCGCACTGGTAGCACGTGCCTCCCCAGTCGGCCTTGGAGGGACACGTGGCTCGGGTGTGGCCGAAGGAGAAGCACTTGAAGCAGCGCAAGGGCTGGTCTTCAAGTGCCCGGACCACAGCCGAGCTGAGCCCCACAAGCAGCCGTCCCTTGGTCGCAGCAAGGGCGGCCCCAGCCGCGGCGACTGGGCACTCGACGCGGACGATGCCCATGCCGCGGCGGCCGAGCCTGATGGCTCCAGCCTTCACCGCGCCAGCGTCGCAGCCTCCAGCCGCCGCGACGGCCGCCACCACATCCTCCTTGGTGGCCGAATCGTCCAGATCGGCCACCTCCAAGGCTGCGGTCTTGACGGGCCTGACGACCGTTGCCGCGTCGGCGATGACCTCTTGCAACTTCGTTGCGAAGAGGTCCGCGTTTGTGCCGCGCTGTTCCCCCGAGAACTCGAAAATTCGAGCTCCGGTTAGGGTTCGGCGGCACGTTATTTTGCTGATCCCCAGCCGGGAGGGATCAGCATTGGTACGAGCCCGTCTTAGGACGGACTCGTACGTCTCGCCCCGCTCCGCGGCCTCCGGGGTGATGGTCACCACGACGGCCGCGGTCTTGGGAGGAACTAACTTCCTCCCGCCGGCTGGAGCCCTTTTGACTGCCGGAGCAGTCGCGGCGGGCTTGGGGGCCGACTTTTGTCCTCCCTTCCCTTTTCCCCTCCTGACCACTTCCGTCCACGACTGGTTGGACGGGGTGGTGGAGGGAAGAAGGGCGTCTTCCTCCTGCGAGCTCTGGGGGGCTGCCGCTGGAGTGGCAGCCGACCCAGACGCTCCCTCCGAGCTGGTGGTGAGGGTTTGAGGAGCCACCTTGGTTCTCTTGCCCTCGCCTTTGCCCTTGGAGGGCTTCGGGGCCTGGGGCTGCGCACCCGATGCCGGGCCTGCTAAAGGCGCAGGTTCCGGCACCCTGCGTGGTGGCTTATCCGCCGCTAGCGGCGGGCGGAGCCGCTTCTCCGGCAAGAGCCGGTCCTCGATGCCTGCGAAGCAGGCTCTGGTGAAGGCCCTCTCCTCCATGACAACCTTTCGGAGTATCTCCTCAAGGTTGTGAGGGGAGGAGGTGGAGCCTCCTACCACCGGTCCAGGGGCTGATTGCGCAGGCCGAGCAGTGACCTCAGCCAGCTTCTGGTGCAACTGGCTGACCTCCGCCTGCAGGCGATCCACCTTCGCCTGCAGTTGCCGCGTCTCATCCGTGGCCGTCCGCTGCACCAGCTCCTGCACAATGCCATGCAGACTGGCAGCCCGGCATTTAAGGGCCTTCTGGAAGGTCCCCTTCAGGTTGGAGGACTTTGAGGCGACCTCCAGGACCTCCTCCCTGTCCTCCCGCGCCATGCGCTCAAGTTCCGCCAAGGAGTGGCCAGCATACAGGACACTGGATGCCCCATAGCCGGCCCTCGACCGGGCGGCCTGCGCCTGGCGCTCTCTGGCAGCGACCCTCTCCTCCAGGTCCTGCTGGAGTAGCGCCCGTTTTGCCAGGTTTAGCTGGCGCTCGGCGTCCACCAAACCCACAACGTGGGTATCTCCTGCTTTCGAAGAAGTCGAAGCCCTTTTGGACTTCGACTTCTTCTGCGCCCCGCCTCCAGCCGACGAGGATCCCTCGGACCCGTGCCGCAGGTAGGCCCTCTTGCGCTCGAGGCGGTCGCTCTCAGCTGCCGACGTGTCGACATTTGAGTCGTCGGAGTCCGACTCGTCTGCTCTGGCCGCACACGGTGCGCGGTCAGCGTCCGACGCTAATGCGTCACCGGCGTGGCCCTGAAAAGGGCCTTTGGATTGGCCCTGAGAAGGGCCGTTGGGTTGGCCCTGAGAAGGGCCGTTGGGTTGGCCCTGAGAAGGGCCGTTGGTTTGGCCCTGTGAAGGGCCGTTGGGTTGGCCCTGAGAAGGGCCGTTTGAATCGCCCTGAGAAGGGCGATCCGGGTTAAAACTGAAACGCCCGGAGGCGTCCCGCACGGGTTTTTTCGTCATTTTAATATTCACAGTCTTCCGCATTGATAACTGTGAGTCACAGCGCACTTTAGCCACCGGTCTGCCACTCCGTTACGGTGGTCAGACACGGCGTTGCCCAGGGGATACTACGAGGAAGTATGCGCTGTGGGGGATCCCCCAACCTAACCTTTTTTTTTTTTTTTTTTTTTGTCGCTGAGAAATGACATTACGCATCTCCGCTCGTCGGGGGACGAGAAGGAGTATGTGGGACTCCCTGCCAGAGTGGCAGTATACCCACTAAAACTCAGCGGTGTTCCCGCGACGCCGTGATGGGAGGGCTATGGGAAATTGGCTCAGCCTCTGCTTCCACAGCCCTCCCGGCGTATGCCCGCCTAGCTGGCGGGCCCCGCATGCCCCCCAGCCTGGGGGGCTACGGGAATGGCCGGGAACACCTGGCCATTCCCGTCCGACACTGGTGGAGGCCCGTGCAATACAGGCAAGGGTGCCCCCGCACCCGTTGCCTGCTGGCCTCCACCGGGGAGGAGTCGGTGATGGCCGTCATACTGACGTCTTCTCCGACCCCTGCTCCGTCTTCGGAGCGCCGCCGCGTGAGGGTCGTCCTCCCGCGCGCGCTCCGCCGCCTCCTTCTGGGACATGACGTGTTCGCAGAAGGAGGCCACTGCCGCCCAGGACCTCTCATCGCCCAGCATGGCGTTGACCAAACCGGGGAGTGAGAGGTCCGGTCCGATCACCGAAGTGAGACCGCGGCGCGGCTCGGACCACGACGGGCACACCGCGAGGGTGTGCTGCGCCGTGTCCTCCGCCGCGCCACAGTCGTGGCACGACGGGGTCTCCTCCCTTTGGATCCGATGCAGGTGCGATCCGAAGCACCCGTGTCCGGACAACACCTGCACCAGACGGAAAGAGAGGAAACCGTGGGACCGCTCGAGCCAATCCTTCAGGACCGGCCCGAGCGCGTCCAGTGTTCGGCGGCCAAATGCGGCAGTGGCGAGGTCCTCCGTCCAGTGATGGACGATTGCGTCCTTTGCCTCTTGCCGCACGGCCTCCCGCTCTTCTGCGGCGGGGGGCTCCCCGAGCGCCTTACGGCGCGCCGTCCATTCGTACACTCTGGTCAGCACCCACGCCTCGAGCTCCCAAGGAGGGGTGCCGGCCAGAGCGCACGCCGCAGAGAAGCCTACCGAGCGGTAGGCCCTCGCCACCCGCAGTGCAATGGCCCTTTGGGGCCTGCGGATGGCCGTGGCGTTCTCCCGCCTGTGGAGGGAGTCTGCCCAGATTGGGGCCCCGTAAAGGGCCATGCTCCTGAGGATGCCAGCATACAAGCGCCGGCATCGCGCCTTCGGACCCCCCAGGTTCGGGAGGAGCCACGACAGGGCGTTCGCGGCCTTCAGCAGGCGCGTCGACAGCCCGCTAAAGTGTGGGCCGAAGCGCCACCTGCTGTCGAGGACAAGGCCCAAGTACTTCATCTGGGCCTTGACCTCGATCCTGACGCCCTCCACTATAATGTGGCCGTCGGGAGGGATGCGCTGCCGTGGACCGTGAAAATACACGGCCACGGTTTTGTGCAGCGCAACCTTCAACCCCAGGCGGCGAATCCTTCCTGCCACTAAGGATCCGCCGGCAGAGGCCAGACCGGCCGCCTCCCTGAAGTCCCTCCCCCGGGCGACGAGGAGGGTGTCATCCGCGTAACAGATGACGCTCGTGCCACGGAGGAGGGTTCCCCGCAGTAGCCAGTCGAATCCAATGTTCCACAGCAGTGGTCCCAGGACCGACCCCTGTGGAACACCAGACTCTGCGCCGTATCGCCTCACTGTGGCCGTTTTGTCTGCGAGGAGGACCACCCGGTCCTCCAAGTAGCTGGCCAAGAGTCGGCGCAGGTACTGAGGCACTCCGTGGTATCGGAGCGCCTCCAAGATTGTCGAGTGGGGGACGGAGTTGAAGGCGTTGGCTATGTCGAATGACACCGCCAACACTCCGTCGCCCGCCTCCACGGCCTCCCTCACCTGGCCCTTGAGTAGGGCCAGCGCGTCGACCGTCGAACGACCCCGTCGGAAACCGAATTGGGCGTCCGACAGGTCCGGCCCCACCGTCCCCAGCAGGCTCTTTAGCCGGTCGGCGATTATCCCCTCGAACAACTTACCGACCTCATCGAGCAAGACGATGGGCCGGTAAGCCGAGGGGGAGTCTGCCGGGCGTCCCTCCTTTCGGAGCAGGCATAGCCGCCCCTCCTTCCAAGGTTTCGGGAACCTCCCAGTCGTAAAACACGCGCTGAAGAGGTCCCGAAACCTCTCCTCCATCTGTGAGGCGGCGATGGCCACCACCCGTGCGGGAACGCCGTCCGGCCCTGGGGCTGTATTCTTTGCGCGGAGGTGTAGAGTCCCCGCGCAAAGTTCCACCGCCGTAACCGGGGGGACCTCCTCCTCCGGCGGAGCCGCCTCCCGCGGGGGATCCATCACTGGCGGGGTAAAGTCGGTCCTGGACGGAAACAAGGACCGGACCACCCCGTCCAGCAATGTCGGCTCGAGGGTCTCGGTCAGTGGAAGACCACAGGGGCGCAGTTTATTCCGCGCCGCCTTGTATGGTCTTCCAAATGGGTCCCTGTCGAGACCCTCTAACATCTCGGCTCTCGCCGAATCTTCGGCCGCGCGCATTGCCGACTTGAGGACAGTCTTTGCGTCAACGTACGCGGCATAGAGGGCCTCCTCGTTGGTGGGGTCTCGGTGCCTGCGCCTTCGACTCCGCGTGTAGGCCCTCCTGGCCGCCACGCAGGCGGTTCGGAGCCCCGCCAGCTCCTCCGACCACCAATAGACGGCGCGGCGGGGAGCTGGGCGGCGAGACCGGGGCATGCTGGAGTTGCACACCTCGGTCAGGGACCTCCTCAGCTGAACCGCCGCGGCGTCCACGTCCAGGACCTCGACAGGAGGCGCGAGCCAGTCCTGGACGAACGCCGCCTCCTCCGCGGCCTCTCGGTCCAGGCGGGTGAGAGCCCACCGTGGGAACGCAGATTGGCCCGAGCCTGGAGCAATTCCCCGGGAGCTCTGGGTGGAGCTGATGTCGAACCGCACATATCGGTGGTCCGACAAGGTCTCCACCATCTCCACCCGCCAGTTCACGACGTGGGCGGCTAGCACGGGGGTGGCAAACGAGACGTCTACCACTGATCCTCCCCGTTGCCGCACACACGTGTGAACGGCCCCTCTGTTCAGGAGGGACACACCGCACGACGCCGCCCAAAACTCCACGGCGCGTCCCCGGACGTTGCAGGACCCGGCCGGGTTGCCCCAGGCCGTCGACTTGGCGTTCAGGTCACCCAGTACGGCGACCTGGCGTGGCGCCGCCCTCCCGACCACCGCGGTGAGGATTTCGAGAAAGTTCTCGAAATCCGAGAGAGGGCGGTTCGGGGAGAAATAGACGCCCACCAGGGCTAATTCTCCCCACGCGGCGGCCACGTATCCCGGTCCCCTCTCTAAGAGCGAGAGGGGAGGGGAGTCCGTGGAAGACCGCGTCACCAATGCCACCAAGCCGTCCCGATCGCCCAGCCAACGGCCAGGGACTGAGTACGGCTCGGCGACAGCCGCCACGTCCACCAACCACTCGGCCATGGTCTGCATCAGCAGATCCTGGGCCGCTCTGCAGTGGTTGGTGTTCGCCTGGAGGATGCGATGCTTGACCGAACTATCCATCGACAGACATCGCACCCCCCTCCACAACCGCCGCCGATGTCCCAGCCTCAGGGACGGCAACGGTGGCAGCGACAGGCCGGATCAGCGCCTGCGCTTTGCCCTTCTTAGGGGGAGGATTGCACTTCCTCCCCATCATCACGTGGCCTGCCGGGCAGCCACTGGCGGCACACACCGCACAGTGCGGCGTGACGGCCTCGCAGGAGGCCGACTTGTGGCCTTCCTTGCCACAGCGGAAGCATTTGTCCGCCCTGTCGACCTCGGACGGACAAAGGGCCCGAGTGTGTCCGACTCCAAGACACTTGTAGCAGCGCAGAGGCTGGGCTGCAAGTGCCCGGACTACACCCGAGCTGAACCCGACAGTCAGCCGTCCCTTGGCTAGGACGGCTACAGCTGCGGCGACTGGGCACTCGAGGCGTATGGTGCCCATGCCGCCGCGCCCGGGCCTAATGGCCCGACCTTGCACCGCTGTGACGCCACAGCCCCCCATCGCTGCGACCGCCGCGACTACCTCCTCTTTGGTGACCGAGTCGTCGAGGTCGGTCACCTCCAAGGCCACTGACTTTACGGGCCTGGTGACCTTGGCCGCGTCGGCGATGACCTCTCGCAGCTTGGTTGCGAAGAGGTCCGCGTTGGCGCCGCCCTGAGCCCCCGGGAACTCGAACATTCGAGCCCCGGCCTGGGTACGGCGGCAGGATACTGTGCCAATCCCCAGCTGGGTGGGATTGGCGTTGGCACGCGCCCGCATCATTACGGACGCGTACGTCTCCCCCCGCTCCACAGCCTCAGCGGTGAGCGTCACCACTACGGCTGCGGTCTTCGGAGGAACCAGCTTCCTCTTTGACCTGGCGGCCGGGGCCCCATTAGCTGCAGGAGCAGCAGCGGGAGCAGCGGCGTTGGGCTTCGGGGCCGACGTCTTCCCCTTCCCCTTTCCCTTGCCTGTTTTCTGAGGCGGGCCGGGAGGGGTGGTGGCGGGGGTGGCAGGGGCAGCCACCGTCTTGGACTTCTTTTTGCCCAACCTAACCTAACCTAACCTTTTTTTTTTTTTTTTTTTTTTTGTCGCTGAGAAATGCTTTATGCATCCCCGCTCGTGGGGGACGAGACGGGGTATGTGGGACTCCTGTCGAAAACCGCACTCGACAGTATACCCACTAAAACTCAGCGGTGTTCCCACAACGCCGTGATGGGAGGGCTATGGGAAATTGGCTCAGCCTCTGCTTCCACAGCCCTCCCGGCGTATGCCCGCCTACTTGGCGGGCCCCGCATGCCCCCCATTCAACTGGGGGGCTACGGGAATGGCCGGGAACACCCGGCCACTCCCGTCCGACACTGGTGGAGGCCCGTGCAATACAGGCAAAGGGCGCCCCCGCACCCACCACCTGCTGGCCTCCACCCGGGAGGAGCCGGAGGTGACTACCAGACCGGCGTCTTCCTCGACCCCTCCCCTCTCCAGAGCGGCGCCACGCGAGAGAATCATCCTCCCGCGCGCGCGCCACTGCATCCCTCCGGGACACGACCGCCTATTCCGCAGCGGCGGCCGTGCCCAGTCTACGCCCACTCACCTCCCTCTGTAAGCAGAGGAGGAGTGGGCGTATCTGCCCTCTGTAGCCCGGTTCCCTTCACCGACCATCAAGCATGATCGGTGATTGGAACCGCGACCTTTCCCCGCTTGTTGAAGATTAGCCGCCAGCCCCAATTGTCCCCCGAAACCGCACTGGGAGAAATTGGAGCCGACGTTGCCCAGGGTGCGCCACGAGGAGGCTCTTCAACATGCACCCCAACCTAACCTAACCTTTTTTTTTTTTTTTTTTTTTTTGTCGCTGAGAAATGCTTTATGCATCCCCGCTCGTGGGGGACGAGACGGGGTATGTGGGACTCCTGTCGAAATCCGCAACCGACAGTATACCCACTAAAACTCAGCGGTGTTCCCACAACGCCGTGATGGGAGGGCTATGGGAAATTGGCTCAGCCTCTGCTTCCACAGCCCTCCCGGCGTATGCCCGCCTATTTGGCGGGCCCCGCATGCCCCCATTTAACTGGGGGGGCTACGGGAATGGCCGGGAACACCCGGCCACTCCCGTCCGACACTGGTGGAGGCCCGTGCAATGCAGGCAAAGGGCGCCCCCGCACCCACCGCCTGCTGGCCTCCACCCGGGAGGAGCCGGAGGTGACTACCAGACCGGCGTCTTCCTCGACCCCTCCCCTCTCCGGAGCGGCGCCGCGTGAGAGAATCATCCCCCGCGCGCGCGCCGCTGCCTCCCTCCGGGACACGACCGCCTGTTCCGCATCGGCGGCCCTGCCCAGTCTACGCCCACTCACCTCCCTCTGTAAGCAGAGGAGGAGTGGACGTATCTACCCTCTGTAGCCCGGTTCCCTTCACCGACCATCAAGCATGATCGGTGATTGGAACCGTGACCTTTCCCCGCTTGTTGAAGATTAGCCGCCAGCCCCAATTGTCCCCCAAAACCGCACTGGGAGAAATTGGAGCCGACGTTGCCCAGGGTGCGCCACGAGGAGGCTCTTCAACATGCACCCCAACCTAACCTAACCTTTTTTTTTTTTTTTTTTTTTTTTTTTTGTCGCTGAGAAATGCTTTATGCATCCCCGCTCGTGGGGGACGAGACGGGGTATGTGGGACTCCTGTCGAAATCCGCAACCGACAGTATACCCACTAAAACTCAGCGGTGTTCCCGCGACGCCGTGATGGGAGGGCTATGGGAAATTGGCTCAGCCTCTGCTTCCACAGCCCTCCCGGCGTATGCCCGCCTAGTTGGCGGGCCCCGCATGCCCCCCATTTAACTGGGGGGCTACGGGAATGGCCGGGAACACCCGGCCACTCCCGTCCGACTCTGGTGGAGCCCCGTGCAATACAGGCAAAGGGCGCCCCCGCACCCACTGCCTGCTGGCCTCCACCCGGGAGGAGCCGGAGGTGACTACCAGACCGGCGTCTTCCTCGACCCCTCCCCTCTCCGGAGCGACGCCGCGCGAGAGAATCTTACCCCCGCGCGCGCGCCGCTGCCTCCCTCCGGGACAGGACCGCCTAAACCGCAACGGTGGCCCTGCCCAGTCTACGCCCACTCACCTCCCTCTGTAAGCAGAGGAGGAGTGGACGTATCTGCCCTCTGTAGCCCGGTTCCCTTCACCGACCATCAAGCATGATCGGTGATTGGAACCGTGACCTTTCCCCGCTTGTTGAAGATTAGCCGCCAGCCCCAATTGTCCCCCAAAACCGCACTGGGAGAAATTGGAGCCGACGTTGCCCAGGGTGCGCCACGAGGAGGCTCTTCAACATGCACCCCAACCTAACCTAACCTAACCTAACCTAACCTAACCTAACCTAACCTTTTTTTTTTTTTTTTTTTTTTTTTTTTTTTTTTTTTTTTTTTTTTTTTTTTTTTTTGTCGCTGAGAAATGACATTACGCATCTCCGCTCGTCGGGGGACGAGACGGAGTATGTGGGACTCCCTGCCAGAGTGGCAGTATACCCACTAAAACTCAGCGGTGTTCCCGCGACGCCGTGATGGGAGGGCTATGGGAAATTGGCTCAGCCTCTGCTTCCACAGCCCTCCCGGCGTATGCCCGCCTAGCTGGCGGGCCCCGCATGCCCCCCAGTCTGGGGGGCTACGGGAATGGCCGGGAACACCTGGCCATTCCCGTCCGACACTGGTAGAGGCCCGTGCAATACAGGCAAGGGTGCCCCCGCACCCGTTGCCTGCTGGCCTCCACCGGGGAGGAGTCGCTGATGGCCGTCATACTGACGTCTTCTCCGACCCCTCCTCCGTCTTCGGAGCGCCGACGCGTGAGGATCGTCCTCCCGCGCGCGCTCCGCCGCCTCCTTCTGGGACATGACGTGTTCGCAGAAGGAGGCCACTGCCGCCCAGGACCTCTCATCGCCCAGCATGGCGTTGACCAAACCGGGGAGTGAGAGGTCCGGTCCGATCACCGCAGTGAGACTGCGGCGCGGCTCGGACCACGACGGGCACACCGCGAGGGTGTGCTGCGCCGCGTCCTCCGCCGCACCGCAGTCGTGGCACGACGGTGTCTCCTCCCGTCCGATTCGGTGCAGGTACGATCCGAAACAACCGTGTCCGGACAGCACCTGCACCAGACGGAACGAGAGGAACCCGTGCGACCGATCGAGCCAGTCTCGCAGGACCGGCCCGATCGCGTCGAGGGTTCGGCGGCCGAAGGCTGCGGTGGCGAGGTCCCTCGTCCAATGGACGACGATGGCGTCCCTCGCCTCCCGCCGGACGGCCTCCCGCTCTTCCGGGGCGGGGCGTTCTCCTCTCGCCCTGCGCCCCGCCGTCCATTCGTATACTCTGGCGAGCACCCACGCCTCGAGTTCCCAAGGAGGGGTGCCAGCCAGAGCACACGCTGCCGCGAAGCCCACCGTGCGGTAGGCCCGCGACACCCGCTGGGCTATGGCCCTTTGGGGGGCCCGCAAGGCCGCGGCGTTCTCCCGCCTTTGGAGGGAGTCCTCCCAGATAGGGGCCCCGTAAAGGGCCATGCTCCTCAAGATGCCGGCGTAGAGTTGCCGGCATCGCGCGCTGGGCCCCCCCAAATTGGGGAGCAGCCACGAGAGGGCGCCCGCAGTCTTCAGCAGGCGCGTCGACAGCCCGCTAAAATGCGGGCCGAAACGCCACCTGCTGTCGAGTACAAGGCCCAGATATTTCATCTGGGCCTTCACCTCGATTCGGACGCCCTCCACAAATATGTGGGCGTCTGGTGGTTGGCGCTGCCGAGGCCCGTGGAAGAACACAGCCTCGGTCTTGTGCAGCGCCACCGTCAATCCTAGGCGGCGGATACTCCCTGCGACCAAGGATCCGCCCGCCGAGGCCAAGTTGGCCGCCTCCCTGAAACTCTCCCCCCGGGCGGTGAGGAGAGTGTCATCCGCGTAGCAGACGACACTCGTACCTCGGAGGAGAGTTCCCCGCAAGAGCCAGTCGTAGCCGACGTTCCAGAGGAGAGGTCCCAGGACTGACCCCTGTGGAACACCGGCCTCGACTGCGAACCTAACCTTTTTTTTTTTTTTTTTTTTTTTTTTTTTTTGTCGCTGAGAAATGACATTACGCATTTCCGCTCGTCGGGGGACGAGACGGGGTATGTGGGACTCCCTGCCAGAGTGGCAGTATACCCACTAAAACTCAGCGGTGTTCCCGCGACGCCGTGATGGGAGGGCTATGGGAAATTGGCTCAGCCTCTGCTTCCACAGCCCTCCCGGCGTATGCCCGCCTAGCTGGCGGGCCCCGCATGCCCCCCAGCCTGGGGGGCTACGGGAATGGCCGGGAACACCTGGCCATTCCCGTCCGACACTGGTGGAGGCCCGTGCAATACAGGCAAGGGTGCCCCCGCACCCGTTGCCTGCTGGCCTCCACCGGGGAGGAGTCGGAGATGGCCGTCATACTGACGTCTTCTCCGACCCCTCCTCCGTCTTCGGAGCGCCGCCGCGTGAGGGTCGTCCTCCCGCGCGCGCTCCGCCGCCTCCTTCTGGGACATGACGTGTTCGCAGAAGGAGGCCACTGCCGCCCAGGACCTCTCATCGTCCAGCATGGCGTTAACCAAGCCGGGGAGTGAGAGGTCCGGTCCGATCACCGCAGTGAGACCGTGGCGCGGCTCGGACCACGACGGGCACACCGCGAGGGTGTGCTGCGCCGCGTCCTCCGCCGCGCCACAGTCGTGGCACGACGGTGTCTCCTCCCGTCCGATCCAGTGCAGGTACGATCCGAAACAACCGTGTCCGGACAGCACCTGCACCAGACGAAACGAGAGAAACCCGTGCGACCGATCGAGCCAGTCTCGCAGGACCGGCCCGATCGCGTCGAGGGTTCGGCGGCCGAAGGCTGCGGTGGCGAGGTCCCTCGTCCAATGGACGACGATGGCGTCCCTCGCCTCCCGCCGGACGGCCTCCCGCTCTTCCGGGGCAGGGCGTTCTCCACTCGCCCTCCGCCCCGCCGTCCATTCGTATACTCTGGCGAGCACCCACGCCTCGAGTTCCCAAGGAGGGGTGCCAGCCAGAGCACACGCTGCCGCGAAGCCCACCGTGCGGTAGGCCCGCGACACCCGCTGAGCTATGGCCCTTTGGGGGGCCCGCAAGGCCGCGGCGTTCTCCCGCCTTTGGAGGGAGTCCTCCCAGATTGGGGCCCCGTAGAGGGCCATACTCCTCAAGATGCCGGCGTAAAGTTGCCGGCATCGCGCGCTGGGCCCCCCCAAATTGGGGAGCAGCCACGAGAGGGCGCCCGCAGTCTTCAGCAGGCGCGTCGACAGCCCGCTAAAATGCGGGCCGAATCGCCACCTGCTGTCGAGTACAAGGCCCAGATATTTCATCTGGGCCTTCACCTCGATTCGGACGCCCTCCACAAATATGTGGGCGTCTGGTGGTTGGCGCTGCCGAGGCCCGTGGAAGAACACAGCCTCGGTCTTGTGCAGCGCCACCGTCAATCCTAGGCGGCGGATCCTCCCTGCGACCAAGGATCCGCCCGCCGAGGCCAAGTTGGCCGCCTCCCTGAAACTCTCCCCCCGGGCGGTGAGGAGAGTGTCATCCGCGTAGCAGACGACACTCGTACCTCGGAGGAGAGTTCCCCGCAAGCTGCGAACCTTTTTTTTTTTTTTTTTTTTGTCGCTGAGAAATGCTTTATGCATCCCCGCTCGTGGGGGACGAGACGGGGTATGTGGGACTCCTGTCGAAATCCGCACTCGACAGTATACCCACTAAAACTCAGCGGTGTTCCCACAACGCCGTGATGGGAGGGCTATGGGAAATTGGCTCAGCCTCTGCTTCCACAGCCCTCCCGGCGTATGCCCGCCTAGTTGGCGGGCCCCGCATGCCCCCCATTTAACTGAGGGGCTACGGGAATGGCCGGGAACACCCGGCCACTCCCGTCCGACACTGGTGGAGGCCCGTGCAATACAGGCAAAGGGCGCCCCCGCACCCTCCGCCTGCTGGCCTCCACCCGGGAGGAGCCGGAGGTGACTACCAGACCGGCGTCTTCCTCGACCCCTCCCCTCTCCGGAGCGGCGCCGCGCGAGAGAATCATCCCCCGCGCGCGCGCCGCTGCCTCCCTCCGGGACACGACCGCCTGTTCCGCATCGGCGGCCCTGCCCAGTCTACGCCCACTCACCTCCCTCTGTAAGCAGAGGAGGAGTGGACGTATCTGCCCTCTGTAGCCCGGTTCCCTTCACCGACCATCAAGCATGATCGGCGATTGGAACCGCGACCTTTCCCCGCTTGTTGAAGATTAGCCGCCAGCCCCAATTGTCCCCCAAAACCGCACTGGGAGAAATTGGAGCCGACGTTGCCCAGGGTGCGCCACGAGGAGGCTCTTCAACATGCACCCCAACCTAACCTTTTTTTTTTTTTTTTTTTTTTTTTTTTTTTTTTTTTTTTTTTGTCGCTGAGAAATGACATTACGCATCTCCGCTCGTCGGGGGACGAGACAGAGTATGTGGGACTCCCTGCCAGAGTGGCAGTATACCCACTAAAACTCAGCGGTGTTCCCGCGACGCCGTGATGGGAGGGCTATGGGAAATTGGCTCAGCCTCTGCTTCCACAGCCCTCCCGGCGTATGCCCGCCTAGCTGGCGGGCCCCGCATGCCCCCCAGCCTGGGGGGCTACGGGAATGGCCGGGAACACCTGGCCATTCCCGTCCGACACTGGTGGAGGCCCGTGCAATACAGGCAAGGGTGCCCCCGCACCCGTTGCCTGCTGGCCTCCACCGGGGAGGAGTCGGTGATGGCCGTCATACTGACGTCTTCTCCGACCCCTCCTCCGTCTTCGGAGCGCCGCCGCGTGAGGGTCGTCCTCCCGCGCGCGCTCCGCCGCCTCCTTCTGGGACATGACGTGTTCGCAGAAGGAGGCCACTGCCGCCCAGGACCTCTCATCGCCCAGCATGGCGTTGACCAAACCGGGGAGTGAGAGGTCCGGTCCGATCACCGAAGTGAGACCGCGGCGCGGCTCGGACCACGACGGGCACACCGCGAGGGTGTGCTGCGCCGCGTCCTCCGCCGCACCGCAGTCGTGGCACGACGATGTCTCCTCCCGTCCGATCCGGTGCAGGTACGATCCGAAACAACCGTGCCCGGACAGCACCTGCACCAGACGGAACGAGAGGAACCCGTGCGACCGATCGAGCCAGTCTCGCAGGACCGGCCCGATCGCGTCGAGGGTTCGGCGGCCGAAGGCTGCGGTGGCGAGGTCCCTCGTCCAATGGACGACGATGGCGTCCCTCGCCTCCCGCCGGACGGCCTCCCGCTCTTCCGGGGCGGGGCGTTCTCCTCTCGCCCTCCGCCCCGCCGTCCATTCGTATACTCTGGCGAGCACCCACGCCTCGAGTTCCCAAGGAGGGGTGCCAGCCAGAGCACACGCTGCCGCGAAGCCCACCGTGCGGTAGGCCCGCGACACCCGCTGAGCTATGGCCCTTTGGGGGGCCCGCAAGGCGGCGGCGTTCTCCCGCCTTTGGAGGGAGTCCTCCCAGATTGGGGCCCCGTAGAGGGCCATACTCCTCAAGATGCCGGCGTAAAGTTGCCGGCATCGCGCGCTGGGCCCCCCCAAATTGGGGAGCAGCCACGAGAGGGCGCCCGCAGTCTTCAGCAGGCGCGTCGACAGCCCGCTAAAATGCGGGCCGAATCGCCACCTGCTGTCGAGTACAAGGCCCAGATATTTCATCTGGGCCTTCACCTCGATTCGGACGCCCTCCACAAATATGTGGGCGTCTGGTGGTTGGCGCTGCCGAGGCCCGTGGAAGAACACAGCCTCGGTCTTGTGCAGCGCCACCGTCAATCCTAGGCGGCGGATCCTCCCTGCGACCAAGGATCCGCCCGCCGAGGCCAAGTTGGCCGCCTCCCTGAAACTCTCCCCCCGGGCGGTGAGGAGAGTGTCATCCGCGTAGCAGACGACACTCGTACCTCGGAGGAGAGTTCCCCGCAAGAGCCAGTCGTAGCCGACGTTCCAGAGGAGAGGTCCCAGGACTGACCCCTGTGGAACGCCGGCCTCGACTGCGTACCGCCGGACTTGGCCAGCCCTGTTCACGAGGACGATCGCCCGATCCTCCAGGTAGCTGGCCAGTAGACGCCGCATATATCGAGGCACCTCGTGGAATCGGAGTGCCTCTAGGATGGTGCTATGGGGAACAGAGTTGAAGGCGTTGGCTATGTCGAATGACACCGCCAACAATCCGTCCCCCACATCCATCGCCTCCTTCACCTGCCTCTTAAGGCAGGCCAGCGCGTCCACCGTCGAACGCTCAGCCCGAAAACCGAACTGAGCGTCCGACAAGTCCGGCCCGATACGCCGCATATGGCCCTTTAGGCGGGCAGCGATTATCCCCTCGAACATTTTTCCGACCTCATCGAGCAGAACGATGGGCCGGTATGCCGAGGGGGAGTCTGCAGGGCGGCCCTCCTTGCGGAGGAGGCACAACTGCCCCTCCTTCCACGGTTTCGGGAACCTTCCAGACGCAAGGCATGCGCTGAAGAGGTCCCGAAACCGCTCCTCCATTTGGGTGGCGGCAATTGCCACCACCCTCGCCGGGACACCGTCGGGGCCCGGAGCCGTCTTCTTGGCGCGGATATGCACAATCGCCGCGCCAAGTTCCGACTCCGTGACAGGAGAGGGAGCTTCCTCTTCCTCCTCCTCCTCCTCCTCCAGCGGGGCTCCACACATCACTGGCGGGGTGAAGTTGTCCCTGCACGGAAACAGGGACTGAACCACCCCATCCAGAAATGTGGGCTCCAGGGTCTCGACAACCGGGGGACCAAAGGGGCGCAATTTGTTGCGTGCCGCCTTATACGGTCTCCCGTATGGGTCGTTGTCGAGACCCTCCAGCAGCTCGGCTCTCGCCGAGTCTTTAGCGGCGGCGATGGCCCGATCGAGGCCCATTTTCGCCTCCACGTACACCTCGTAGAGGCGGTCCTCGTCGGGCCGGTTGCGTCGACGCCGCCGCCGACTCCGCGTGTAGGCCCTCTTGGCCGCCACGCAGGCGGTTCTGAGCCCCGCCAGCTCCTCCGACCACCAATAGACGGCGCGGCGGGGAGCCGGGCGGCGTGACCGGGGCATGCTGGAGTTGCACACCTCGGTCAGAGACTCCCTCAGCTGGCCCGCTATGGTGTCCACATCCAGGCCGGTGGTAGGAGGCGACAGCCAGTCCTGGATGAACGCCGCCTCCGCCGCTGCCTCCCTGTCCAGGCGGGTGAAAGCCCACCGCGGAAACGGTGATCGCCCCGAGAGGGGCTGCACCGCTCCGGGGCCACTGGCGGAGATGTCGAACCGCACGTAGCGGTGGTCCGACATAGTCTCCACCAGGTCCACCCGCCAGTTCAGCACGCGCGCGGCTAACCCAGGGGTGGCGAAAGTGACGTCCACTACTGAGCCACCCTGACGCCGCACGCATGTCTGGACGCTTCCTCTGTTCAAGAGGGAGAGTCCAGAGGAGGCTGCCCACATCTCCACCGCCCGCCCGCGAGCGTCGGTGGCCCGGTTGCCCCAGGTCACCGACTTGGCATTCAGGTCTCCCAGCACGGAGACCTGACGCGGCGCCGCCCTGCCGACCACGGCGGCCAGGACTCCGAGATAATTCTCAAAGTCCTGGAGAGGGCGGTTTGGGGAGAAATATACCCCCACGAGGGCTACCTCTCCCCACGCGGCGGCCACGTATCCCGGTCCCCTCTCTAATAGCGAGAGGGGAGGGGAGTCTGTGGAAGACCGCGCCGCTAGTGCCACCGAGTCGTCCTCGTCACCCAGCCAGCTGCTGGGGATCGAGTAGGGCTCGGCGACCACCGCTACGTTCACCAACCACTCGGCCATGACCTGCACTACCAGGTCCTGGGCCGCTCTGCAGTGGTTGGTGTTCGCCTGGAGGATGCGGTAGTCGGAAACCTGCATTATTCCGACATGGCACCCTCCTCCTCAGCTACCGCCGCTGGAGCTGCAGCGGCGGCGACGACGGCGGCGGCGGTGGTGGCGACAGGTCGAACCTGCGCCGGCACTATGCCCTTCTTGACGGGGGGCTTACAGCTCCTGCCCGTCATCCTGTGGCCCGCGGGGCGGCCACTGGCGGCACACGCCGTGCAGTGTGGCGTGGTGGCGCGGCAAGTGGCACTCTTGTGCCCCTCTTGCCCGCACTGGTAGCACGTGTCTCCCCAGCCGGCCTTGGAGGGACACGTGGCTCGGGTGTGGCCGAAGGAGAAGCACTTGAAGCAGCGCAAGGGCTGGTCTTCAAGTGCTCGGACCACAGCCGAGCTGAGCCCCACAAGCAGCCGTCCCTTGGTCGCAGCAAGGGCGGCCCCAGCCGCGGCGACTGGGCACTCGACGCGGACGATGCCCATGCCGCGGCGGCCGAGCCTGATGGCTCCAGCCTTCACCGCGCCAGCGTCGCAGCCTCCAGCCGCCGCGACGGCCGCCACCACATCCTCCTTGGTGGCCGAATCGTCCAGATCGGCCACCTCCAAGGCTGCGGTCTTGACGGGCCTGACGACCGTTGCCGCGTCGGCGATGACCTCTTGCAACTTCGTTGCGAAGAGGTCCGCGTTTGTGCCGCGCTGTTCCCCCGAGAACTCGAAAATTCGAGCTCCGGTTAGGGTTCGGCGGCACGTTATTTTGCTGATCCCCAGCTGGGAGGGATCAGCATTGGTACGAGCCCGTCTTAGGACGGACTCGTACGTCTCGCCCCGCTCCGCGGCCTCCGGGGTGATGGTCACCACGACGGCCGCGGTCTTGGGAGACGACTCCTGACCACTTCCGTCCACGACTGGTTGGACGGGGTGGTGGAGGGAAGAAGGGCGTCTTCCTCCTGCGAACTCTGGGGGGCTGCCGCTGGAGTGGCAGCTGACCCAGACGCTCCCTCCGAGCTGATGGTGAGGTTTTGAGGAGCCGCCTTGGTCCTCTTGCCCTCGCCTTTGCCCTTGGAGGGCTTCGGGGCCTGGGGCTGCGCACCCGATGCCGGGCCTGCTAAAGGCGCATGTTCCGGCACCCTGCGTGGTGCCTTATCCGCCGCTAGCGGCGGGCGGAGCCGCTTCTCCGGCAGGAGCCGGTCCTCGATGCCTGCGAAGCAGGCTCGGGTGAAGGCCCTCTCCTCCATGACAACCTTTCGGAGTATCTCCTCAAGGTTGTGAGGGGAGGAGGTGGAGCCTCCTACCACCGGTCCAGGGGCTGATTGCGCAGGCCGAGCAGTGACCTCAGCCAGCTTCTGGTGCAGCTGGCTGACCTCCGCCTGCAGGCGATCCACCTTCGCCTGCAGTTGCCGCGTCTCATCCGTGGCCGTCCGCTGCACCAGCTCCTGCACAATGCCATGCAGACTGGCAGCCCGGCATTTAAGGGCCTTCTGGAAGGTCCCCTTCAGGTTGGAGGACTTTGAGGCGACCTCCAGGACCTCCTCCCTGTCCTCCCGCGCCATGCGCTCAAGTTCCGCCAAGGAGTGGCCAGCATACAGGACACTGGATGCCCCATAGCCGGCCCTCGACCGGGCGGCCTGCGCCTGGCGCTCTCTGGCAGCGACCCTCTCCTCCAGGTCCTGCTGGAGTTGCGCCCATTTTAGGAGGTTTAGCTGGCGCTCGGCGTCAACCAAACCCACAACGTGGGTATCACCTGCTTTTGAAGAAGTCGAAGCCCTTTTGGACTTCGACTTCTTCTGCGCCCCGCCTCCAGCCGACGAGGATCCCTCGGACCCGTGCCGCAGGTAGGCCCTCTTTCGCTCGAGGCGGTCGCTCTCTGCTGCCGACGTGTCGATATTCGAGTCGTCCGAGTCCGACTCATCTGCTCTGGCCGCACACGGTGCGCGGTCAGCGTCCGACGCTAATGCGTCACCGGCGTGGCCCTGAAAAGGGCCTTTGGATTGGCCCTGAGAAGGGCCGTTGGGTTGGCCCAGAGAAGGGCCGTTGGGTTGGCCCTGAGAAGGGCCGTTGGGTTGGCCCTGAGAAGGGCCGTTTGAATCGCCCGGAGAAGGGCGATTCGGGTTAAAACTGAAACGCCCGGAGGCGTCCCGCACGGGTTTCTTCGTCATGTTTATACTCACAGTCTTCCGCATTGATCACTATGAGTCACAGCGCACTTTAGCCACCGGTCTGCCACTCCGTTACGGTGGTCAGACACGGCGTTGCCCAGGGGATACTACGTGGAAGTATGCGCTGTGGGGGATCCCCCAACCTAACCTTTTTTTTTTTTTTTTTTTTTTGTCGCTGAGAAATGACATTACGCATCTCCGCTCGTCGGGGGACGAGACGGGGTATGTGGGACTCCCTGCCAGAGTGGCAGTATACCCACTAAAACTCAGCGGTGTTCCCGCGACGCCGTGATGGGAGGGCTATGGGAAATTGGCTCAGCCTCTGCTTCCACAGCCCTCCCGGCGTATGCCCGCCTAGCTGGCGGGCCCCGCATGCCCCCCTGCCTGGGGGGCTACGGGAATGGCCGGGAACACCTGGCCATTCCCGTCCGACACTGGTGGAGGCCCGTGCAATACAGGCAAGGGTGCCCCCGCACCCGTTGCCTGCTGGCCTCCGCCGGGGAGGAGTCGCTGATGGCCGTCATACTGACGTCTTCTCCGACCCCTCCTCCGTCTTCGGAGCGCCGCCGCGTTAGGATCGTCCTCCCGCGCGCGCTCCGCCGCCTCCTTCTGGGACATGACGTGTTCGCAGAAGGAGGCCACTGCCGCCCAGGACCTCTCATCGCCCAGCATGGCGTTGACCAAACCGGGGAGTGAGAGGTCCGGTCCGATCACCGAAGTGAGACTGCGGCGCGGCTCGGACCACGACGGGCACACCGCGAGGGTGTGCTGCGCCGCGTCCTCCGCCGCGCCACAGTCGTGGCACGACGGTGTCTCCTCCCGTCCGATTCGGCGCAGGTACGATCCGAAACAACCGTGTCCGGACAGCACCTGCACCAGACGGAACGAGAGGAACCCGTGCGACCGATCGAGCCAGTCTCGCAGGACCGGCCCGATCGCGTCGAGGGTTCGGCGGCCGAAGGCTGCGGTGGCGAGGTCCCTCGTCCAATGGACGACGATGGCGTCCCTCGCCTCCCGCCGGACGGCCTCCCGCTCTTCCGGGGCGGGGCGTTCTCCTCTCGCCCTCCGCCCCGCCGTCCATTCGTATACTCTGGCGAGCACCCACGCCTCGAGTTCCCAAGGAGGGGTGCCAGCCAGAGCACACGCTGCCGCGAAGCCCACCGTGCGGTAGGCCCGCGACACCCGCTGAGCTATGGCCCTTTGGGGGGCCCGCAAGGCCGCGGCGTTCTCCCGCCTTTGGAGGGAGTCCTCCCAGATTGGGGCCCCGTAGAGGGCCATACTCCTCAAGATGCCGGCGTAAAGTTGCCGGCATCGCACGCTGGGCCCCCCCAAATTGGGGAGCAGCCACGAGAGGGCGCCCGCAGTCTTCAGCAGGCGCGTCGACAGCCCGCTAAAATGCGGGCCGAATCGCCACCTGCTGTCGAGTACAAGGCCCAGATATTTCATCTGGGCCTTCACCTCGATTCGGACGCCCTCCACAAATATGTGGGCGTCTGGTGGTTGGCGCTGCCGAGGCCCGTGGAAAAACACAGCCTCGGTCTTGTGCAGCGCCACCGTCAATCCTAGGCGGCGGATCCTCCCTGCGACCAAGGATCCGCCCGCCGAGGCCAAGTTGGCCGCCTTCCTGAAACTCTCCCCTCGGGCGGTGAGGAGAGTGTCATCCGCGTAGCAGACGACACTCGTACCTCGGAGGAGAGTTCCCCGCAAGAGCCAGTCGTAGCCGACGTTCCAGAGGAGAGGTCCCAGGACTGACCCCTGTGGAACGCCGGCCTCGACTGCGTACCGCCGGACTTGGCCAGCCCTGTTCACGAGGACGATCGCCCGATCCTCCAGGTAGCTGGCCAGTAGACGCCGCATATATTGAGGCACCCCGTGGAATCGGAGCGCCTCTAGGATGGTGCTGTGGGGAACAGAGTTGAAGGCGTTGGCAATGTCGAATGACACCGCCAACAATCCGTCCCCCACCTCCGTCGCCTCCTTCACCTGCCTCTTGAGGCAGGCCAGCGCGTCCACCGTCGAACGCTCAGCCCGAAAACCGAACTGAGCGTCCGACAAGTCCGGCCCGATACGCCGCATATGGCCCTTTAGGCGGGCAGCGATTATCCCCTCGAACATTTTGCCGACCTCATCGAGCAGGACGATGGGTCGGTATGCCGAGGGGGAGTCTGCTGGGCGACCCTCCTTGCGAAGGAGGCACAGCTGCCCCTCCTTCCACGGTTTCGGGAACCTCCCAGACGCAAGGCATGCGCTGAAGAGGTCCCGAAACCGCTCCTCCATTTGGGTGGCGGCAATTGCCACCACCCTCGCCGGGATACCGTCGGGGCCCGGAGCCGTCTTCTTGGCGCGGATATGCACAATCGCCGCGCCAAGTTCCGACTCCGTGACAGGAGAGGGAGCCTCCTCTTCCTCCTCATCCTCCAGCAGCGGGGCTCCACACATCACTGGCGGGGTGAAGTTGTCCCTGCACGGAAACAGGGACTGAACCACCCCATCCAGAAATGTGGGCTCCAGGGTCTCGACAACCGGGGGACCAAAGGGGCGCAATTTGTTGCGCGCCGCCTTATACGGTCTCCCGTAAGGGTCGTTGTCGAGACCCTCCAGCAGCTCGGCTCTCGCCGAGTCTTTAGCGGCGGCGATGGCCCGATCGAGGCCCATTTTAGCCTCCACGTACACCTCGTAGAGGCGGTCCTCGTCAGGCCGGTTGCGTCGACGCCGCCGCCGACTCCGCGTGTAGGCCCTCTTGGCCGCCACGCAGGCGGTTCTGAGCCCCGCCAGCTCCTCCGACCACCAATAGACGGCGCGGCGGGGAGTCGGGCGGCGAGACCGGGGCATGCTGGAGTTGCACACCTCGGTCAGAGACTCCCTCAGCTGGCCCGCTATGGTGTCCACATCCAGGCCGGTGGTAGGAGGCGACAGCCAGTCCTGGATGAACGCCGCCTCCGCCGCTGCCTCCCTGTCCAGGCGGGTGAGAGCCCACCGCGGAAACGGTGATCGCCCCGAGAGGGGCTGCACCGCTCCGGGGCCACTGGCGGAGATGTCGAACCGCACGTAGCGGTGGTCCGACATAGTCTCCACCAGGTCCACCCGCCAGTTCAGCACGCGCGCGGCTAACCCAGGGGTGGCGAAAGTGACGTCCACTACTGAGCCACCCTGACGCCGCACGCATGTCTGGACGCTTCCTCTGTTCAAGAGGGAGAGTCCAGAGGAGGCTGCCCACATCTCCACCGCCCGCCCGCGAGCGTCGGTGGCCCGGTTGCCCCAGGTCACCGACTTGGCATTCAGGTCTCCCAGCACGGAGACCTGACGCGGCGCCGCCCTGCCGACCACGGCGGCCAGGACTCCGAGATAATTCTCAAAGTCCTGGAGAGGGCGGTTTGGGGAGAAATATACCCCCACAAGGGCAAAGTCTCCCCACGCGGCGGCCACGTATCCCGGTCCTCTCTCTAATAGCGAGAGGGGAGGGGAGTCTGTGGAAGACCGCGCCGCTAGTGCCACCGAGTCGTCCTCGTCACCCAGCCAGCTGCTGGGGATCGAGTAGGGCTCGGCGACCACCGCTACGTTCACCAACCACTCGGCCATGACCTGCACTACCAGGTCCTGGGCCGCTCTGCAGTGGTTGGTGTTCGCCTGGAGGATGCGGTAGTCGGAATCCTGCATTATTCCGACATGGCTCCCTCCTCCTCAGCTACCGCCGCTGGAGCTGCAGCGGCGGCGACGACGGCGGCGGCGGTGGTGGCGACAGGTCGAACCTGCGCCGGCACTATGCCCTTCTTGACGGGGGGCTTACAGCTCCTGCCCGTCATCCTGTGGCCCGCGGGGCGGCCACTGGCGGCACACGCCGTGCAGTGTGGCGTCGTGGCGCGGCAAGTGGCACTCTTGTGCCCCTCTTGCCCGCACTGGTAGCACGTGTCTCCCCAGTCGGCCTTGGAGGGACACGTGGCTCGGGTGTGGCCGAAGGAGAAGCACTTGAAGCAGCGCAAGGGCTGGTCTTCAAGTGCCCGGACCACAGCCGAGCTGAGCCCCACAAGCAGCCGTCCCTTGGTCGCAGCAAGGGCGGCCCCAGCCGCGGCGACTGGGCACTCGACGCGGACGATGCCCATGCCGCGGCGGCCGAGCCTGATGGCTCCAGCCTTCACCGCGCCAGCGTCGCAGCCTCCAGCCGCCGCGACGGCCGCCACCACATCCTCCTTGGTGGCCGAATCGTCCAGATCGGCCACCTCCAAGGCTGCGGTCTTGACGGGCCTGACGACCGTTGCCGCGTCGGCGATGACCTCTTGCAACTTCGTTGCGAAGAGGTCCGCGTTTGTGCCGCGCTGTTCCCCCGAGAACTCGAAAATTCGAGCTCCGGTTAGGGTTCGGCGGCACGTTATTTTGCTGATCCCCAGCTGGGAGGGATCAGCATTGGTACGAGCCCGTCTTAGGACGGACTCGTACGTCTCGCCCCGCTCCGCGGCCTCCGGGGTGATGGTCACCACGACGGCCGCGGTCTTGGGAGGAACTAACTTCCTCCCGCCGGCTGGAGCCCTTTTGACTGCCGGAGCAGTCGCGGCGGGCTTGGGGGCCGACTTTTGCCCTCCCTTCCCTTTTCCCCTCCTGACCACTTCCGTCCACGACTGGTTGGACGGGGTGGTGGAGGGAAGAAGGGCGTCTTCCTCCTGCGAGCTCTGGGGGGCTGCCGCTGGAGTGGCAGCCGACCCAGACGCTCCCTCCGAGCTGGTGGTGAGGGTTTGAGGAGCCGCCTTGGTCCTCTTGCCCTCGCCTTTGCCCTTGGAGGGCTTCGGGGCCTGGGGCTGCGCACCCGATGCCGGGCCTGCTAAAGGCGCAGGTTCCGGCACCCTGCGTGGTGCCTTATCCGCCGCTAGCGGCGGGCGGAGCCGCTTCTCCGGCAGGAGCCGGTCCTCGATGCCTGCGAAGCAGGCTCTGGTGAAGGCCCTCTCCTCCATGACAACCTTTCGGAGTATCTCCTCAAGGTTGTGAGGGGAGGAGGTGGAGCCTCCTACCACCGGTCCAGGGGCTGATTGCGCAGGCCGAGCAGTGACCTCAGCCAGCTTCTGGTGCAGCTGGCTGACCTCCGCCTGCAGGCGATCCACCTTCGCCTGCAGTTGCCGCGTCTCATCCGTGGCCGTCCGCTGCACCAGCTCCTGCACAATGCCATGCAGACTGGCAGCCCGGCATTTAAGGGCCTTCTGGAAGGTCCCCTTCAGGTTGGAGGACTTTGAGGCGACCTCCAGGACCTCCTCCCTGTCCTCCCGCGCCATGCGCTCAAGTTCCGCCAAGGAGTGGCCAGCATACAGGACACTGGATGCCCCATAGCCGGCCCTCGACCGGGCGGCCTGCGCCTGGCGCTCTCTGGCAGCGACCCTCTCCTCCAGGTCCTGCTGGAGTTGCGCCCGTTTTAGGAGGTTTAGCTGGCGCTCGGCGTCAACCAAACCCACAACGTGGGTATCACCTGCTTTTGAAGAAGTCGAAGCCCTTTTGGACTTCGACTTCTTCTGCGCCCCGCCTCCAGCCGACGAGGATCCCTCGGACCCGTGCCGCAGGTAGGCTCTCTTTCGCTCGAGGCGGTCGCTCTCAGCTGCCGACGTGTCGAGATTTGAGTCGTCGGAGTCCGACTCGTCTGCTCTGGCCGCAGATGGTGCGCGGTCAGCGTTCGACGCTAATGCGTCACCGGCGTGGCCCTGAAAAGGGCCTTTGGATTGACCCTGAGAAGGGCCGTTGGGTTGGCCCTGAGAAGGGCCGTTGGGTTGGCCCTGAGAAGGGCCGTTGGTTTGGCCCTGAGAAGGGCCGTTGGGTTGGCCCTGAGAAGGGCCGTTTGAATCGCCCTGAGAAGGGTGATTCGGGTTAAAACTACTGAAACGCCCGGAGGCGTCCCGCACGGGTTTCTTCGTCATGATTTTACTCACAGTCTTCCGCATTGATAACTGTGAGTCACAGCGCACTTTAGCCACCGGTCTGCCACTCCGTTACGGTGGTCAGACACGGCGTTGCCCAGGGGATACTACGTGGAAGTATGCGCTGTGGGGGATCCCCCCCCCCCAACCTAACCTTTTTTTTTTTTTTTTTTTTTTTTTTTTTTTGTCGCTGAGAAATGACATTACGCATCTCCGCTCGTCGGGGGACGAGACGGGGTATGTGGGACTCCCTGCCAGAGTGGCAGTATACCCACTAAAACTCAGCGGTGTTCCCGCGACGCCGTGATGGGAGGGCTATGGGAAATTGGCTCAGCCTCTGCTTCCACAGCCCTCCCGGCGTATGCCCGCCTAGCTGGCGGGCCCCGCATGCCCCCCAGCCTGGGGGGCTACGGGAATGGCCGGGAACACCTGGCCATTCCCGTCCGACACTGGTGGAGGCCCGTGCAATACAGGCAAGGGTGCCCCCGCACCCGTTGCCTGCTGGCCTCCACCGGGGAGGAGTCGGTGATGGCCGTCATACTGACGTCTTCTCCGACCCCTCCTCCGTCTTCGGAGCGCCGCCGCGTGAGGGTCGTCCTCCCGCGCGCGCTCCGCCGCCTCCTTCTGGGACATGACGTGTTCGCAGAAGGAGGCCACTGCCGCCCAGGACCTCTCATCGCCCAGCATGGCGTTGACCAAACCGGGGAGTGAGAGGTCCTGTCCGATCACCGAAGTGAGACTGCGGCGCGGCTCGGACCACGACGGGCACACCGCGAGGGTGTGCTGCGCCGCGTCCTCCGCCGCACCGCAGTCGTGGCACGACGATGTCTCCTCCCGTCCGATCCGGTGCAGGTACGATCCGAAACAACCGTGCCCGGACAGCACCTGCACCAGACGGAATGAGAGGAACCCGTGCGACCGATCGAGCCAGTCTCGCAGGACCGGCCCGATCGCGTCGAGGGTTCGGCGGCCGAAGGCTGCGGTGGCGAGGTCCCTCGTCCAATGGACGACGATGGCGTCCCTCGCCTCCCGCCGGACGGCCTCCCGCTCTTCCGGGGCGGGGCGTTCTCCTCTCGCCCTCCGCCCCGCCGTCCATTCGTATACTCTGGCGAGCACCCACGCCTCGAGTTCCCAAGGAGGGGTGCCAGCCAGAGCACACGCTGCCGCGAAACCCACCGTGCGGTAGGCCCGCGACACCCGCTGGGCTATGGCCCTTTGGGGGGCCCGCAAGGCGGCGGCGTTCTCCCGCCTTTGGAGGGAGTCCTCCCAGATAGGGGCCCCGTAAAGGGCCATGCTCCTCAAGATGCCGGCGTAGAGTTGCCGGCATCGCGCGCTGGGCCCCCCCAAATTGGGGAGCAGCCACGAGAGGGCGCCCGCAGTCTTCAGCAGGCGCGTCGACAGCCCGCTAAAATGCGGGCCGAAACGCCACCTGCTGTCGAGTACAAGGCCCAGATATTTCATCTGGGCCTTCACCTCGATTCGGACGCCCTCCACAAATATGTGGGCGTCTGGTGGTTGGCGCTGCCGAGGCCCGTGAAAGAACACAGCCTCGGTCTTGTGCAGCGCCACCGTCAATCCTAGGCGGCGGATCCTCCCTGCGACCAAGGATCCGCCCGCCGAGGCCAAGTTGGCCGCCTCCCTGAAACTCTCCCCCCGGGCGGTGAGGAGAGTGTCATCCGCGTAGCAGACGACACTCGTACCTCGGAGGAGAGTTCCCCGCAAGAGCCAGTCGTAGCCGACGTTCCAGAGGAGAGGTCCCAGGACTGACCCCTGTGGAACGCCGGCCTCGACTGCGTACCGCCGGACTTGGCCAGCCCTGTTCACGAGGACGATCGCCCGATCCTCCAGGTAGCTGGCCAGTAGACGCCGCATATATCGAGGCACCCCGTGGAATCGGAGTGCCTCTAGGATGGTGCTGTGGGGAACAGAGTTGAAGGCGTTGGCTATGTCGAATGACACCGCCAACAATCCGTCCCCCACATCCATCGCCTCCTTCACCTGCCTCTTAAGGCAGGCCAGTGCGTCCACCGTCGAACGCTCAGCCCGAAAACCGAACTGAGCGTCCGACAAGTCCGGCCCGATACGCCGCATATGGCCCTTTAGGCGGGCAGCGATTATCCCCTCGAACATTTTTCCGACCTCATCGAGCAGAACGATGGGCCGGTATGCCGAGGGGGAGTCTGCAGGGCGGCCCTCCTTGCGAAGGAGGCACAACTGCCCCTCCTTCCATGGTTTCGGGAACCTTCCAGACGCAAGGCATGCGCTGAAGAGGTCCCGAAACCGCTCCTCCATTTGGGTGGCGGCAATTGCCACCACCCTCGCCGGGACACCGTCGGGGCCCGGAGCCGTCTTCTTGGCGCGGATATGCACAATCGCCGCGCCAAGTTCCGACTCCGTGACAGGAGAGGGAGCCTCCTCTTCCTCCTCCTCCTCCTCCAGCGGGGCTCCACACATCACTGGCGGGGTGAAGTTGTCCCTGCACGGAAACAGGGACTGAACCACCCCATCCAGAAATGTGGGCTCCAGGGTCTCGACAACCGGGGGACCAAAGGGGCGCAATTTGTTGCGCGCCGCCTTATACGGTCTCCCGTAAGGGTCGTTGTCGAGACCCTCCAGCAGCTCGGCTCTCGCCGAGTCTTTAGCGGCGGCGATGGCCCGATCGAGGCCCATTTTAGCCTCCACGTACACCTCGTAGAGGCGGTCCTCGTCGGGCCGGTTGCGTCGACGCCGCCGCCGACTCCGCGTGTAGGCCCTCTTGGCCGCCACGCAGGCGGTTCTGAGCCCCGCCAGCTCCTCCGACCACCAATAGACGGCGCGGCGGGGAGTCGGGTGGCGAGACCGGGGCATGCTGGAGTTGCACACCTCGGTCAGAGACTCCCTCAGCTGGCCCGCTATGGTGTCCACATCCAGGCCGGTGGTAGGAGGCGACAGCCAGTCCTGGATGAACGCCGCCTCCGCCGCTGCCTCCCTGTCCAGGCGGGTGAGAGCCCACCGCGGAAACGGTGATCGCCCCGAGAGGGGCTGCACCGCTCCGGGGCCACTGGCGGAGATGTCGAACCGCACGTAGCGGTGGTCCGACATAGTCTCCACCAGGTCCACCCGCCAGTTCAGCACGCGCGCGGCTAACCCAGGGGTGGCGAAAGTGACGTCCACTACTGAGCCACCCTGACGCCGCACGCATGTCTGGACGCTTCCTCTGTTCAAGAGGGAGAGTCCAGAGGAGGCTGCCCACATCTCCACCGCCCGCCCGCGAGCGTCGGTGGCCCGGTTGCCCCAGGTCACCGACTTGGCATTCAGGTCTCCCAGCACGGAGACCTGACGCGGCGCCGCCCTGCCGACCACGGCGGCCAGGACTCCGAGATAATTCTCAAAGTCCTGGAGAGGGCGGTTTGGGGAGAAATATACCCCCACGAGGGCTACCTCTCCCCACGCGGCGGCCACGTATCCCGGTCCCCTCTCTAATAGCGAGAGGGGAGGGGAGTCTGTGGAAGACCGCGCCGCTAGTGCCACCGAGTCGTCCTCGTCACCCAGCCAGCTGCTGGGGATCGAGTAGGGCTCGGCGACCACCGCTACGTTCACCAACCACTCGGCCATGACCTGCACTGCCAGGTCCTGGGCCGCTCTGCAGTGGTTGGTGTTCGCCTGGAGGATGCGGTAGTCGGAAACCTGCATTATTCCGACATGGCACCCTCCTCCTCAGCTACCGCCGCTGAAGCTGCAGCGGCGGCGACGACGGCGGCGGCGGTGGTGGCGACAGGTCGAACCTGCGCCGGCACTATGCCCTTCTTGACGGGGGGCTTACAGCTCCTGCCCGTCATCCTGTGGCCCGCGGGGCGGCCACTGGCGGCACACGCCGTGCAGTGTGGCGTGGTGGCGCGGCAAGTGGCACTCTTGTGCCCCTCTTGCCCGCACTGGTAGCACGTGCCTCCCCAGTCGGCCTTGGAGGGACACGTGGCTCGGGTGTGGCCGAAGGAGAAGCACTTGAAGCAGCGCAAGGGCTGGTCTTCAAGTGCCCGGACCACAGCCGAGCTGAGCCCCACAAGCAGCCGTCCCTTGGTCGCAGCAAGGGCGGCCCCAGCCGCGGCGACTGGGCACTCGACGCGGACGATGCCCATGCCGCGGCGGCCGAGCCTGATGGCTCCAGCCTTCACCGCGCCAGCGTCGCAGCCTCCAGCCGCCGCGACGGCCGCCACCACATCCTCCTTGGTGGCCGAATCGTCCAGATCGGCCACCTCCAAGGCTGCGGTCTTGACGGGCCTGACGACCGTTGCCGCGTCGGCGATGACCTCTTGCAACTTCGTTGCGAAGAGGTCCGCGTTTGTGCCGCGCTGTTCCCCCGAGAACTCGAAAATTCGAGCTCCGGTTAGGGTTCGGCGGCACGTTATTTTGCTGATCCCCAGCCGGGAGGGATCAGCATTGGTACGAGCCCGTCTTAGGACGGACTCGTACGTCTCGCCCCGCTCCGCGGCCTCCGGGGTGATGGTCACCACGACGGCCGCGGTCTTGGGAGGAACTAACTTCCTCCCGCCGGCTGGAGCCCTTTTGACTGCCGGAGCAGTCGCGGCGGGCTTGGGGGCCGACTTTTGTCCTCCCTTCCCTTTTCCCCTCCTGACCACTTCCGTCCACGACTGGTTGGACGGGGTGGTGGAGGGAAGAAGGGCGTCTTCCTCCTGCGAGCTCTGGGGGGCTGCCGCTGGAGTGGCAGCCGACCCAGACGCTCCCTCCGAGCTGGTGGTGAGGGTTTGAGGAGCCACCTTGGTTCTCTTGCCCTCGCCTTTGCCCTTGGAGGGCTTCGGGGCCTGGGGCTGCGCACCCGATGCCGGGCCTGCTAAAGGCGCAGGTTCCGGCACCCTGCGTGGTGGCTTATCCGCCGCTAGCGGCGGGCGGAGCCGCTTCTCCGGCAAGAGCCGGTCCTCGATGCCTGCGAAGCAGGCTCTGGTGAAGGCCCTCTCCTCCATGACAACCTTTCGGAGTATCTCCTCAAGGTTGTGAGGGGAGGAGGTGGAGCCTCCTACCACCGGTCCAGGGGCTGATTGCGCAGGCCGAGCAGTGACCTCAGCCAGCTTCTGGTGCAACTGGCTGACCTCCGCCTGCAGGCGATCCACCTTCGCCTGCAGTTGCCGCGTCTCATCCGTGGCCGTCCGCTGCACCAGCTCCTGCACAATGCCATGCAGACTGGCAGCCCGGCATTTAAGGGCCTTCTGGAAGGTCCCCTTCAGGTTGGAGGACTTTGAGGCGACCTCCAGGACCTCCTCCCTGTCCTCCCGCGCCATGCGCTCAAGTTCCGCCAAGGAGTGGCCAGCATACAGGACACTGGATGCCCCATAGCCGGCCCTCGACCGGGCGGCCTGCGCCTGGCGCTCTCTGGCAGCGACCCTCTCCTCCAGGTCCTGCTGGAGTAGCGCCCGTTTTGCCAGGTTTAGCTGGCGCTCGGCGTCCACCAAACCCACAACGTGGGTATCTCCTGCTTTCGAAGAAGTCGAAGCCCTTTTGGACTTCGACTTCTTCTGCGCCCCGCCTCCAGCCGACGAGGATCCCTCGGACCCGTGCCGCAGGTAGGCCCTCTTGCGCTCGAGGCGGTCGCTCTCAGCTGCCGACGTGTCGACATTTGAGTCGTCGGAGTCCGACTCGTCTGCTCTGGCCGCACACGGTGCGCGGTCAGCGTCCGACGCTAATGCGTCACCGGCGTGGCCCTGAAAAGGGCCTTTGGATTGGCCCTGAGAAGGGCCGTTGGGTTGGCCCTGAGAAGGGCCGTTGGGTTGGCCCTGAGAAGGGCCGTTGGTTTGGCCCTGTGAAGGGCCGTTGGGTTGGCCCTGAGAAGGGCCGTTTGAATCGCCCTGAGAAGGGCGATCCGGGTTAAAACTGAAACGCCCGGAGGCGTCCCGCACGGGTTTTTTCGTCATTTTAATATTCACAGTCTTCCGCATTGATAACTGTGAGTCACAGCGCACTTTAGCCACCGGTCTGCCACTCCGTTACGGTGGTCAGACACGGCGTTGCCCAGGGGATACTACGAGGAAGTATGCGCTGTGGGGGATCCCCCAACCTAACCTTTTTTTTTTTTTTTTTTTTTGTCGCTGAGAAATGACATTACGCATCTCCGCTCGTCGGGGGACGAGAAGGAGTATGTGGGACTCCCTGCCAGAGTGGCAGTATACCCACTAAAACTCAGCGGTGTTCCCGCGACGCCGTGATGGGAGGGCTATGGGAAATTGGCTCAGCCTCTGCTTCCACAGCCCTCCCGGCGTATGCCCGCCTAGCTGGCGGGCCCCGCATGCCCCCCAGCCTGGGGGGCTACGGGAATGGCCGGGAACACCTGGCCATTCCCGTCCGACACTGGTGGAGGCCCGTGCAATACAGGCAATGGGCGCCCCCGCACCCACCGCCTGCTGGCCTCCACCCGGGAGGAGCCGGAGGTGACTACCAGTCCGGCGTCTTCCTCGACCCCTCCCCTCTCCAGAGCGGCGCCGCGCGAGAGAATCGTCCCCCCGCGCGCGCGCCGCTTCCTCCCTCCGGGACACGACCGCCTATTCCGCAGCGGCGGCCGTGCCCAGTCTACGCCCACTCACCTCCCTCTGTAAGCAGAGGAGGAGTGGGCGTATCTGCCCTCTGTAGCCCGGTTCCCTTCACCGACCATCAAGCATGATCGGTGATTGGAACCGTGACCTTTCCCCGCTTGTTGAAGATTAGCCGCCAGCCCCAATTGTCCACCAAAACCGCACTGGAAGAAATTGGAGCCGACGTTGCCCAGGGTGCGCCACGAGGAGGCTCTTCAACATGCACCCCAACCTAACCTAACCTAACCTAACCTTTTTTTTTTTTTTTTTTTTTTTTTTTTTTTTTTTTTTTTTTTTTTTGTCGCTGAGAAATGCTTTATGCATCCCCGCTCGTGGGGGACGAGACGGGGTATGTGGGACTCCTGTCGAAATCCGCACTCGACAGTATACCCACTAAAACTCAGCGGTGTTCCCGCGACGCCGTGATGGGAGGGCTATGGGAAATTGGCTCAGCCTCTGCTTCCACAGCCCTCCCGGCGTATGCCCGCCTAGTTGGCGGGCCCCGCATTCCCCCCATTTAACTGGGGGGCTACGGGAATGGCCGGGAACACCCGGCCACTCCCGTCCGACGCTGGTGGAGGCCCGTGCAATACAGGCAAAGGGCGCCCCCGCACCCACCGCCTGCTGGCCTCCACCCGGGAGAAGCCGGAGGTGACTACCAGACCGGCGTCTTCCTCGACCCCTCCCCTCTCCGGAGCGGCGCCGCGCGAGAGAATCATCCCCCGCGCGCGCGCCGCTGCCTCCCTCCGGGACACGACCGCCTGTTCCGCATCGGCGGCCCTGCCCAGTCTACGCCCACTCACCTCCCTCTGTAAGCAGAGGAGGAGTGGACGTATCTGCCCTCTGTAGCCCGGTTCCCTTCACCGACCATCAAGCATGATCGGCGATTGGAACCGCGACCTTTCCCCGCTTGTTGAAGATTAGCCGCCAGCCCCAATTGTCCCCCAAAACCGCACTGGGAGAAATTGGAACCGACGTTGCCCAGGGTGCGCCACGAGGAGGCTCTTCAACATGCACCCCAACCTAACCTAACCTAACCTTTTTTTTTTTTTTTTTTTTTTTTTTGTCGCTGAGAAATGCTTTATGCATCCCCGCTCGTGGGGGACGAGACGGGGTATGTGGGACTCCTGTCGAAAACCGCACTCGACAGTATACCCACTAAAACTCAGCGGTGTTCCCACAACGCCGTGATGGGAGGACTATGGGAAATTGGCTCAGCCTCTGCTTCCACAGCCCTCCCGGCGTATGCCCGCCTAGTTGGCGGGCCCCGCATGCCCCCCATTCAACTGGGGGGCTACGGGAATGGCCGGGAACACCCGGCCACTCCCGTCCGACACTGGTGGAGGCCCGTGCAATACAGGCAAAGGGCGCCCCCGCACCCACCGCCTGCTGGCCTCCACCCGGGAGGAGCCGGAGGTGACTACCAGACCGGCGTCTTCCTCGACCCCTCCCCTCTCCGGAGCGGCGCCGCGCGAGAGAATCATCCCCCGCGCGCGCGCCGCTGCCTCCCTCCGGGACACGACCGCCTGTTCCGCATCGGCGGCCCTGCCCAGTCTACGCCCACTCACCTCCCTCTGTAAGCAGAGGAGGAGTGGGCGTACCCTCTGTAGCCCGGTTCCCTTCACCGACCATCAAGCATGATCGGTGATTGGAACCGTGACCTTTCCCCGCTTGTTGAAGATTAGCCGCCAGCCCCAATTGTCCCCCAAAACCGCACTGGGAGAAATTGGAGCCGACGTTGCCCAGGGTGCGCCACGAGGAGGCTCTTCAACATGCACCCCAACCTAACCTAACCTTTTTTTTTTTTTTTTTTTTTTTGTCGCTGAGAAATGCTTTATGCATCCCCGCTCGTGGGGGACGAGACGGGGTATGTGGGACTCCTGTCGAAATCCGCACTCGACAGTATACCCACTAAAACTCAGCGGTGTTCCCACAACGCCGTGATGGGAGGGCTATGGGAAATTGGCTCAGCCTCTGCTTCCACAGCCCTCCCGGCGTATGCCCGCCTAATTGGCGGGCCCCGCATTCCCCCCATTTAACTGGGGGGCTACGGGAATGGCCGGGAACACCCGGCCACTCCCGTCCGACGCTGGTGGAGGCCCGTGCAATACAGGCAAAGGGCGCCCCCGCACCCACCGCCTGCTGGCCTCCACCCGGGAGGAGCCGGAGGTGACTACCAGACCGGCGTCTTCCTCGACCCCTCCCCTCTCCGGAGCGGCGCCGCGCGAGAGAATCATCCCCCGCGCGCGCGCCGCTGCCTCCCTCCGGGACACGACCGCCTGTTCCGCATCGGCGGCCCTGCCCAGTCTACGCCCACTCACCTCCCTCTGTAAGCAGAGGAGGAGTGGACGTATCTGCCCTCTGTAGCCCGGTTCCCTTCACCGACCATCAAGCATGATCGGCGATTGGAACCGCGACCTTTCCCCGCTTGTTGAAGATTAGCCGCCAGCCCCAATTGTCCCCCAAAACCGCTGTTCAATGTTACCTTTGGACATTGACTCAGCACTCTGCCTGCCTCATGCGATCCAGTTAAAATATTGACTTGGTTGCATATTACACGCATAGGACACATAGAATTAAGTATAATAGTGTGTGTTAAGAGAAACTAGTATATAAGCAGAACATTTTGTAAATAAATCAGATTTGAATTTTATATTCTTGTCTCATTACCCCTCACTGTGGCCAAGACACCTTTAGCCATCTCCGATCAGTCTCGTGAGTCTGCGTGACTGGCAGTGAGTGTACCCTTCCCGAACCTGGTATTCCTGTCTACTATCCGTCTGTTACCTTAGGTCGCATGGTGCAGACATCCTGTACTTATCTATATATTTATTTATCACGCACTAAGTATATGGTAGGCTAGGGACTGTTAGGCTTGTAGGTCTTTGTAGGTTCCTTAACTTTATCATATATTTCCATGTACCGTCACACCCTTGACAATATTGCGGCCTTACGTGACGTTTGTTAAGGGTGGATGTACATTTTGGTCCTTCGAGCATTTGAATCACGCGGTTCCCCTTGCCCAGAGTAGGGATAGACTTTGACAGACTGACATTTTGGAGAACTGAGGGCTGGTGTGCTCAACAAAGCACCAGTTTTCGGTAATCTGAAGAACATTGTACTAGGGTATTCTGTCGGAAAGCCTCTCGTTGCGGATCGGTCACTGGCCTCCCACAAGCGGGTCTCACCAGCTGATTGAGAAGTCGCACAAATATAACAAGAGCGCAGATACCACTAGTACGGACTTGACTGTTAGAGTAGGGTAGGGCGTTAGGGAAGAAGAAAGAAGAGCACAATGGAGATACAGGAAATTAACGAATTAATCAAGAGCCAGGAAGCGGATTACAACGAGATCAGAAGAGTATTGACAAACATAAAAAAAGACTCGCCCACAAGAAAAACAGAAAAATACATCAATGAGAGAAAAAAAACCTTATACCAAGTTTTTCAGCGAGTTCAAGAAAACCATACAAGACTACAGGAACAGGAGGTGTTATCAACTCATAAGTATATGACTACAAACTACTTTGACAACATTAAAAAATGTTACGACGAAGGAATCGAGTACCTCGAAAAATGCGAAGAAAGGCTACAACATGTACAAAGTGTCTACGAACCACGACTTTTAGATGAAGAGGAAGACAAGGATGAAGTCAGTAGCCCAAAACTATTTATACAGCTATTCCGAATGTCACAGATAGCTAAGAAAATATCTCAGGCTAAGGAATCTGTAATACAAAATAAGCCGATATGGCACTTACAAACACTATTACAAACATTACAAAAACAATGGCTAGAAATCGAAGAAACTCACATCGAACTACTAATGGCCGAAAGTACACTGGACAACAGCTACTTCAGAGATACTTGTTTCGAAAAAACGCAGAAAGATTATGAAATTACTACGGAGTTATTGGAAGAAAGAATCTTTCAAATCTCAGATGAAAAAGTTATTACGACAAAATCCTCGGGAAAACTTCCACGAATAAGTATTCCCATATTCACGGGGAACTATGACTCTTGGGACACATTCCAAGACTTATTTAGAAAAATTATTCACGAAGATAAATCGATTTCTTCAACAGAAAAAATGCAGTACCTAAAAACACACGTAAAAGGCGACGCAGCAAGATTAATACGTCATCTAACAATAAGCGAAATAAATTATGAAACAGCTTGGAAGTTGCTGACGCAGAGATATGAAGACGAGCGCATGATCGCTACTAAATTTATTGACAAACTATTAGATTTGCCTAAAATGCAACGAGCTAACGCGGCACAATTACGAGACATGCATGACACTGTAAATGAATGTCTTGAGGCACTAAAAAATCAACGCATAAACACATCGTCTTGGGGCCCGCTATTGATAAGAATAGTCAGTAGAAAATGGGATGAAGAGACAAATACGAAGTATGAAGATCAACTACAAAACCGAAATAAAATACAATCCTTTGACGAGATGATGAAATTTATGGAAAACCGTTTCAATTGCCTTAAGTCTTTTGACGGATCGACATCATATACAAACAAGCAACTATCACGGGACAGACAGACAACGGAAAAATATAAACGTTGTTGGTTTTGTCAAAATAACGACCATACTATTCATCACTGCCCTAGTTTCAAGGCGTTATGCGTCAACGATCGATACAAGGCTGTCGCGCAAAAAAGAATGTGCAAACGTTGCTTAAATCACGATGATCAGAAACAATGTGTGAGTGCAGTTTATAAACAATGCGAAATTTGTCAACATAAGGGTCACAACGTTCTATTGCATCAATCTAGGCCGTTTCAAAACAATGACAACGCTAAAAAATACGCACCAAAAAATACAGGTACAGAGAAGGCACAAAATATAGCGACTTCGAACTTATCTGCAACAAATACTGACGCTACAAACACTACTTTACTAGCTACTGCCATAGTAAGAACTACCGCGTATGACGGGATGCCGCAGTTGCTGAGAGTATTGTGTGATCAAGGATCAGAAGCGTCATTCTGTACTGAAGAAGTAGCACAATTGTTATCTTACCCACGACAAAAAATCCAAGCCGAAATAAAAGGTATCGGAGATGAAAAACCAAAAACGTCAAACTACACAATCAACATTACTCTACAACCAAGGTATTCCAGCGATTACAAACTACCAGTAACGCTAATAGTACTACCAAAGCTAACAAGTTCCCTACCAAGGAATGATCTACAACAATTACAAGAAAAAATCTTGGATAATGCACTTGTAGCAGACCCAACTTATTATAAAAAGGGACCTATTGATATTATATTAGGTGCCCAAGAATACAGCAGAATATTACTACAGGGTTTCGAAAGACTAAGGGACGGAATTATCGCTCAGAATACAGAATTAGGGTGGATTTTATCCGGATTTTATCCCAATGAAACAAAGAATGGAGTTAAAATACTCAGTATGGTGGCTTGCACCGAAGATGTACGACAACTTACCAAATTTTGGGAATTAGAAGAAATTCCACAAAATTACGAACTTACAAATGATGACCAGACCTGCGAAAACTACTATAAAGAAACAACAATAAGAAACCCAGACGGAACTTACACAGTACGACTTTCTTTAAAAGATGCAAACGTAAACTTAAACTTAAACGGTGAATCACGCAGGAAAGCCGCTGCACGGCTACTACAATTAGAACGACAGTTCGCAAAAAATGAAAATTTACGACAACAATACATTGACTTCATGAATGAATACCTACAAATGGGTCATATGAGAAAAGTAGGTACAACGAACTACAACTCAGGAAAATACTACATACCACATCAGGCAGTAATCAAAGAAGACTCATTAACTACAAAACTACGCGTGGTTTTTGATGCGAGCAGTAAAAGCAGCACAAAAATAAGCCTTAACGACAATATGTATAAAGGACCACGATTACAACAAGACTTATCCACTATACTTCTACGATGGCGAAAACACAAGTTTGCCTTTATGGCAGATATTATGAAAATGTACCGTTTCATAAAAATTAACGAATTAGACTACGCACATCAAAGGATACTATGGAGATTTTCACCAAAACACGCAATTAGTGAATATGAACTTACAACTGTAACCTACGGTACAACTAGTGCCCCCTATCTTGCGGTACGAACATTGCAACAACTTGCGATAGACGAACAAAACAATTACCCAATTGCAAGTCAAGCTACTTTACAAGATTTCTACGTGGATGATATTTTATCCGGAGATTCCCAGGAAAGTGCAGCTAAAGAGTTACAGAGTCAGTTAATAACCATGTTAAACAAGGGCGGTTTCAAACTACGAAAATGGTCCTCAAATAGTTCAGAGCTACTGGAAAATATACCAGTGGAAGACAAAGACGATCAACTGCTCAAACTACCGTTAGACGAGTCCAGGAAGTCATTGGGCATAATATGGTCACCACGGGAAGACAGTTTTCATTTCCAGATAACTATAACGGAAAATAAAAAACCAACGAAAAGATTTATTATGTCAGAAGTTGCGAAAATATTCGATCCCTTGGGCTGGTTAGCGCCAATTATTATTAAAATGAAGCTGCTCATACAAGAACTCTGGACGAACGAGATAGGATGGGATCAACCTGTTGATGACATAATCCAGAAAAAATGGGTTGAATTACAAAACCAAATTAAAAGCATAGAAGAAATTAAAATACCACGATGGTGTTACATAACAGACAGCACAGAAATTGAGCTATACGGTTTCAGCGACGCTTCCGAAAAAGCTTACGGAGCGGTGGTATACAGCCGCGTAAAAATCAATAACATTTACTACGTTACATTATTACAAGCAAAATCGAAAGTGGCGCCAAAGAAACAAAAAACTACTCTACCTCGACTTGAGTTATGCGCTGCACTGCTACTAGCCGGTTTAATGGAAAAAGTAAAAGAAGCGCTTATCTGCAAGAACATTACGATATTTTGTTGGACGGATTCTATGATCACGTTAGGCTGGATAAGAGGAGAGCCAGAACGGTGGCAAACGTTCGTAGCCAATAGGGTGTCTCAAATTAAACAACTTTTACCAAACGCAGAATGGAACCATGTAATTTCTGCTGATAACCCGGCTGATATCGTTTCAAGAGGTCTTGAGCCGGAAAAATTGATTAACTATTCACTGTGGTGGAACGGGCCACATTGGTTAAAAACCAACCAGATTCCTATCACGAAAGGTATGCCGCAGACGAACCAAGAAATCAAAGTGTGTCATACAACTACAACTGAGATTGAAAATAATGATCTCTGGAATAGATTCTCCAGTTTAGATAAAATGGTAAGAGTGTTATCTTACTGCTACAGATTTACAAACAAACAATCAACAAATAAGCTACTTACTAGTAATGAACTAAACGTGACAGTAAAACGAATAATTCAGAAGATACAACAACAGGAATTCAAAGATGAATTGAAAACCATACAAAGTGGACAACCCTTGAAGAAAAATAAAACATTATCCACTTTAGATCCGTTCATAGACGAGGACGGACTACTTAGAGTTGGAGGCAGATTACAAAACTCCAATTTGCCTTACAATCAAAAACATCCAATACTTTTACCATATAACCATCACGTAACGTCATTAATTATACAAGACGCACATACAAAAACTTTGCATGGTGGTAACAAATTAACAATGGCTTATTTACGACAAACATACTGGATCATTAGTGGAACAAGAAAAGTAAAGAGTATAATTAACAAATGTGTGAGGTGCATACGATACAAAGCAGACACAAACTCACAAAAAATGGGAATACTGCCAAAAGCACGAGTAACGCAATCCTACCCATTCACTTATACTGGAGTGGATTATGCGGGACCAATACAAACAAGAACCATGAAAGGGAGAGGACACAAGTCTTATAAATCATACATTGCTGTTTTTGTATGTTTAGCAACAAAAGCAGTGCACCTAGAATTGGTGGGAGATTTAACAACAGAAACATTTATCGCTGCGCTACGCAGATTCATGGCACGAAGAGGTCACGTGTTACACATGTACAGTGACAATGCAACAAACTTCGTAGGAGCAGCCAACTTTTTACATCAAGAAATATTACAAATCACGCAATCGCCGGAATTTCAAAACGCAATGACGAATATAGGAACACAGTGGCATTTCATTCCTCCATCATCACCACATTTCGGTGGCATCTGGGAAGCTGGCGTAAAGTCAGTGAAACATCATTTACGTCGAGTAATCGGGGATTCGACACTAACATACGAGGAAATGACAACCTTTCTACACCAAATTGAAGCGTGTTTGAATTCAAGACCATTGTGTGCGCAAACCGAAAATATTAATGACAACACAATACTAACTCCAAGCCATTTTCTTATTGGCCGAGAAGCAGTAGGAGTACCAAACCCGCTCGAAAACATCAATACTGACCTAGTTAACAGATGGAAGCAGATTCAAAAAATGAAAAAAGATTTTTGGAACAGTTGGACAAAAGACTATCTTCATCAACTACAGCAAAGATACAAATGGAAACAAGCACATGAAAATGCTAAAATTGGAACGGTAGTACTAATAAAAGACGACAATATAAATCCAAGTAAATGGCCATTAGCAAAAATCACAGAAGTACACCCGGGAAATGATGGTGTAGTTAGAGTGGTAACTCATCAAAAATCAACAGGCGCTTGTCATAAAAGATCAATTCACACGTTGATCCCGCTCCCTGTGAACGAAAACGAAGAAATTGAAACAACTAGCAAAAACATGCAAACGTCTACGCAATGTAACATGTCAACAGCCACGATAAACAAAAAAGGTATACGATCATCGAAAAGTTGGCTAAAGGGTTTACTAGTTCAGACAATGCTTATTTTATTAATCGGCACCGTATCGACTACGCCCACATACACATTAAAAAATTTAAAGCCAGGGCTATACGTTGAAGACATTGGAACCACAACTATTAATCGAGGAACGTTTAGAATTGAAACTGATTACGAGAGAGGAAGCTTGGAACTAGACCAAAAGAAGATCGAAAAAATAACAACACAATTTCAACAACTTTGTAAGGACACTCAATACATCATGGATGAAACGCATTGCAATGAATTTTATCACCATTTAAATGAAGAAAAAGCAAAATTTGAGACAACAAAGGAATACCTAACAGAGATAAAGAAAACTAGGAAGAAACGAGGTCTCTTGGGACAACTTTTAACATCGGTATTCGGAGTTAATGATGAAGTATACAGGGACATAGAAACATTAAATAACAATCAGCAGAAGCTTATAGACGCTGCCAATCATCAAACAAAGATAATGATATCCACCATCGCAGGTGTAAACCAAACTGAAGAACAAATCCAGAAGAAGTTAGAGAAGTTCCAAGCAAAACTAAATGAAGCAATATCGTTCATGAATAACCACAATGTTTGGTATAAATCGATTGACAAAAATCATATCAAGATACAAGTAATGCAAACCTACGAGTTAGCAAACAATTTTATAAACGAAATTATGGACTATTATAAAGGCTTACTTGAAATTTATTCACAAAAAACCACTATATACAGTATACTAACACCAAAACACATTAGCAAAATTATACAAATGGCTAATCAAAAACTACCATCAAACTTAAAAATTATTCAGGGTCAGATAATACAAACAGAGATGAATGTTAATACTACGCACATAAGAGTGTACGCGTACTTCCCAATACACGACATCACAAAGTATACTCTGATACACGTAACGCCAATTCCAGAAAGGAAAACAGATGGATCTTTCGAGTGTTTAACGATACAGCAGACATTCATGGGTTTCGATTACAACAACGAGCGCTACTTTGAATTAAATCAAGACGAATTTAAAGACTGCCTTCAAAGTAACACAGAGTTTGTCTGCTATCCCGTAGCTGTCAAGAACATGCAATTAAATAAAAATTGCATAGTTGAACAACTCTTCAGAACAGAGAACGACACCCACACCCAATGCACGTCAAAGACCTTCAAAATTTCGACAGATGTTGTATGGAAACAATTATACATGCAAAACACCTGGCTCTTCATTGCAACAAAATCGGTTGCCATATCGATTGTGTGTGACGGCCAAAGACAAGAAATAACGATACAAGATGTCGGAGTTCTCTATATTTCTGAGAATTGTGTCATTAAAACACTAAACAACATACTTGCTGCAAAAAGGACAACGACTATAACAGTACTAGCGTCTTATTCCAAAACGACGAACTTCTCCATTAATACGCAAATCCTACCAACACATATAAAAGACATATCCAAGGAAGAATTAGTTTTAGACAAGTCAAAGGGAGTTTTCGACCATTTACTCACTTCGGAAACAAATTTACAAACTCAGCTAGACAACACAATTTGGAAACAACTACAATCACATACATACATCGCCAGCATTAGCACCTCACTTGTCATTATAAGTTTAGCATGTGTTTTAATTTATTTCGGTCCACAGGTATTGAACAAATTTCGAGCCACCATTGCAGCAAGAAGGAAGACTACGCCACCTATGCAGCAACCAACAAACTGCCCACCACACCCGCGACAAACTCCACAACGGTACGGCATTCCACACAGCGTGCCCACCCCGTCACAACAAACTGAACAAGGCCAGGCCAGACCATACGAGACCATCGAGTTGTACCAATTGGAGTCCCGTTCCTGAGAGTCGCCAGAATGTTCAATGTTACCTTTGGACATTGACTCAGCACTCTGCCTGCCTCATGCGATCCAGTTAAAATATTGACTTGGTTGCATATTACACGCATAGGACACATAGAATTAAGTATAATAGTGTGTGTTAAGAGAAACTAGTATATAAGCAGAACATTTTGTAAATAAATCAGATTTGAATTTTATATTCTTGTCTCATTACCCCTCACTGTGGCCAAGACACCTTTAGCCATCTCCGATCAGTCTCGTGAGTCTGCGTGACTGGCAGTGAGTGTACCCTTCCCGAACCTGGTATTCCTGTCTACTATCCGTCTGTTACCTTAGGTCGCATGGTGCAGACATCCTGTACTTATCTATATATTTATTTATCACGCACTAAGTATATGGTAGGCTAGGGACTGTTAGGCTTGTAGGTCTTTGTAGGTTCCTTAACTTTATCATATATTTCCATGTACCGTCACACCCTTGACAATATTGCGGCCTTACGTGACGTTTGTTAAGGGTGGATGTACAACCGCACTGGGAGAAATTGGAACCGACGTTGCCCAGGGTGCGCCACGAGGAGGCTCTTCAACATGCACCCCAACCTAACCTAACCTAACCTAACCTAACCTAACCTTTTTTTTTTTTTTTTTTTTTTTTTTTTTTTTTTTTTTTTTTTTTTTTTTTTTGTCGCTGAGAAATGACATTACGCATCTCCGCTCGTCGGGGGACGAGACAGAGTATGTGGGACTCCCTGCCAGAGTGGCAGTATACCCACTAAAACTCAGCGGTGTTCCCGCGACGCCGTGATGGGAGGGCTATGGGAAATTGGCTCAGCCTCTGCTTCCACAGCCCTCCCGGCGTATGCCCGCCTAGCTGGCGGGCCCCGCATGCCCCCCAGCCTGGGGGGCTACGGGAATGGCCGGGAACACCTGGCCATTCCCGTCCGACACTGGTGGAGGCCCGTGCAATACAGGCAAGGGTGCCCCCGCACCCGTTGCCTGCTGGCCTCCACCGGGGAGGAGTCGCTGATGGCCGTCATACTGACGTCTTCTCCGACCCCTCCTCCGTCTTCGGAGCGCCGCCGCGTGAGGATCGTCCTCCCGCGCGCGCTCCGCCGCCTCCTTCTGGGACATGACGTGTTCGCAGAAGGAGGCCACTGCCGCCCAGGACCTCTCATCGCCCAGCATGGCGTTGACCAAACCGGGGAGTGAGAGGTCCGGTCCGATCACCGAAGTGAGACTGCGGCGCGGCTCGGACCACGACGGGCACACCGCGAGGGTGTGCTGCGCCGCGTCCTCCGCCGCACCGCAGTCGTGGCACGACGATGTCTCCTCCCGTCCGATCCGGTGCAGGTACGATCCGAAACAACCGTGCCCGGACAGCACCTGCACCAGACGGAATGAGAGGAACCCGTGCGACCGATCGAGCCAGTCTCGCAGGACCGGCCCGATCGCGTCGAGGGTTCGGCGGCCGAAGGCTGCGGTGGCGAGGTCCCTCGTCCAATGGACGACGATGGCGTCCCTCGCCTCCCGCCGGACGGCCTCCCGCTCTTCCGGGGCGGGGCGTTCTCCTCTCGCCCTCCGCCCCGCCGTCCATTCGTATACTCTGGCGAGCACCCACGCCTCGAGTTCCCAAGGAGGGGTGCCAGCCAGAGCACACGCTGCCGCGAAGCCCACCGTGCGGTAGGCCCGCGACACCCGCTGAGCTATGGCCCTTTGGGGGGCCCGCAAGGCCGCGGCGTTCTCCCGCCTTTGGAGGGAGTCCTCCCAGATTGGGGCCCCGTAGAGGGCCATACTCCTCAAGATGCCGGCGTAAAGTTGCCGGCATCGCGCGCTGGGCCCCCCCAAATTGGGGAGCAGCCACGAGAGGGCGCCCGCAGTCTTCAGCAGGCGCGTCGACAGCCCGCTAAAATGCGGGCCGAAACGCCACCTGCTGTCGAGTACAAGGCCCAGATATTTCATCTGGGCCTTCACCTCGATTCGGACGCCCTCCACAAATATGTGGGCGTCTGGTGGTTGGCGCTGCCGAGGCCCGTGGAAGAACACAGCCTCGGTCTTGTGCAGCGCCACCGTCAATCCTAGGCGGCGGATCCTCCCTGCGACCAAGGATCCGCCCGCCGAGGCCAAGTTGGCCGCCTCCCTGAAACTCTCCCCCCGGGCGGTGAGGAGAGTGTCATCCGCGTAGCAGACGACACTCGTACCTCGGAGGAGAGTTCCCCGCAAGAGCCAGTCGTAGCCGACGTTCCAGAGGAGAGGTCCCAGGACTGACCCCTGTGGAACGCCGGCCTCGACTGCGTACCGCCGGACTTGGCCAGCCCTGTTCACGAGGACGATCGCCCGATCCTCCAGGTAGCTGGCCAGTAGACGCCGCATATATCGAGGCACCCCGTGGAATCGGAGTGCCTCTAGGATGGTGCTGTGGGGAACAGAGTTGAAGGCGTTGGCTATGTCGAATGACACCGCCAACAATCCGTCCCCCACCTCCACCGCCTCCTTCACCTGCCTCTTGAGGCAGGCCAGCGCGTCCACCGTCGAACGCTCAGCCCGAAAACCGAACTGAGCGTCCGACAAGTCCGGCCCGATACGCCGCATATGGCCCTTTAGGCGGGCAGCGATTATCCCCTCGAACATTTTTCCGACCTCATCGAGCAGAACGATGGGCCGGTATGCCGAGGGGGAGTCTGCAGGGCGGCCCTCCTTGCGGAGGAGGCACAACTGCCCCTCCTTCCACGGTTTCGGGAACCTTCCAGACGCAAGGCATGCGCTGAAGAGGTCCCGAAACCGCTCCTCCATCCGGGTGGCGGCAATTGCCACCACCCTCGCCGGCGCGGCGAACCGACCGAACTATCCATCGACAGACATCGCACCGCCCTCCACAACCGCCGCCGATGTCCCAGCCTCAGGGACGGCAACGGTGGCAGCGACAGGCCGGATCAGCGCCTGTGCTTTGCCCTTCTTAGGGGGAGGATTGCACTTCCTCCCCATCATCACGTGGCCTGCCGGGCAGCCACTGGCAGCACACACCGCACAGTGCGGCGTGGCGGCCTCGCAGGAGGCCGACTTGTGGCCTTCCTTGCCACAGCGGAAGCATTTGTCCGCCCTGTCGACCTCGGACGGACAAAGGGCCCGAGTGTGTCCGACTCCAAGACACTTGTAGCAGCGCAGAGGCTGGGCTGCAAGTGCCCGGACTACACCCGAGCTGAACCCGACAGTCAACCGTCCCTTGGCTAGGACGGCTGCAGCTGCAGCGACTGGGCACTCGAGGCGAATGGTGCCCATGCCGCCGCGGCCGGGCCTGATGGCCCGACCTTGCACCGCTGTGACGCCACAGCCCCCCATCGCAGCGACCGCCGCCACCACCTCCTCTTTGGTGACCGAGTCGTCGAGGTCGGTCACCTCCAAGGCCACTGACTTTACGGGCCTGGTGACCTTGGCCGCGTCGGCGATGACCTCTCGCAGCTTGGTTGCGAAGAGGTCCGCGTTGGCGCCGCCCTGAGCCCCCGGGAACTCGAACATTCGAGCCCCGGCCTGGGTTCGGCGGCAGGAGACTGTGCCGATCCCCAGCTGGGTGGGATCGGCGTTGGCACGCGCCCGCATCATTACGGACGCGTACGTCTCCCCCCGCTCCACAGCCTCAGCGGTGAGCGTCACCACCACGGCTGCGGTCTTCGGAGGAACCAGCTTCCTCTTTGACTTGGCGGCGGGGGCCCCATTAGCTGCAGGAGCAGCAGCGGGAGCAGCGGCGTTGGGCTTCGGGGCCGACGTCTTTCCCTTCCCCTTTCCCTTGCCTGTTTTCTGAGGTGGGCCGGGAGGGGTGGCAGGGGCAGCCACCGTCTTGGACTTCTTTTTGCCCTTTTTCACCTTCGTCCACCCCTGCTGGTTGGATGGGGTGGTGGACGGAAGATGGGCGTCCTGGGAGGACAGCTCTGGCTGGCGTGGCCTACTGTCTGCCGCGAGCGGCGGTCGCAGGCGTCTCTCCGGCAAGAGCCTGTCCTCGATGCCCGCAAGACAGGCTCTCGTGAAGGCCCTTTCCTCCATTACGACCTTGCGGATTACATCCTCAAGGTTGGAGGGCGGGGCCTCAGCCGCTGGTCTCGGCTCGGATACCTTGGTGTTTGGCCGGGCCGTGGCTTCAGCCAGCTTCAGATGAAGCTGGCTGACCTCTGACTGCAGGCGATCGACTTTCGCCTGCAGTTGCCGCGTTTCGTCGGTAGCTTTCCGCTGCACCAGCTCCCCGACGATGCCGCGCATGCTGGCGGCCCTACATTTAAGGGACTTTTGGAAAGTCCCTTTAAGATTAGAGGACTTAGAGGCGACTGCCACTATCTCCTCTTCGTCCTCCTCAGCCATCAGCTGCAGCTCCGCAAGGGAGTGGTCCGCATAGTGGACGCGGGACGCGCCGTACCCGGACTTGGCCCGGGCGGCGTGCGTCCGTTGCTCCGTGGCCGCAACCCGCTCCTCCAGGTCTTGTTGGACCTGCGCCCGCCGAGACAGGTCCAACTGGCGTTGGGCTTCTGCCAGACCCACGTCGTGGGTGTCGGACACCGGCCTCTTGGCCCTCGGCTGTGACGCCGTGTCCGAGGAACCCCCAGACCCCTTCCTCTGATATGCCCGCTTTTTCGAGTCTCGGCGACTAATCGCCGAACCACATGACATGATGGACTCGTTGTCGGAGTCCAGCAACTCGCCCGCCGAGCTATAGAAGCTAGTCGCAGACGGCGCGCGGCTAGCCTCTGATGCCGAGGCACCCTCGGATTGGCCCTGAGAAGGGCCTTTTGGTTGGCCCTGAGAAGGGCCTTTTGCTTGGCCCTGAGAAGGGCCTTTCGGTTGGCCCTGAGAAGGGCCTTTTGCTTGGCCCTGAGAAGGGCCTTTTGGTGGGCCCTGAGAAGGGCCTTTTTTAAAACGCCCGGAGGCGGTCCTCGATTGCTTTGGCATAGCCTCCGCAGGTGTCGCAGGTTCCAGCATTAAAATAAAATTCGATAATAAGAGTTAAAATACGCTACGACAGCACAGTGCACTTTAGCCGAACACCGGTCTGCCACTCCGTTACGGTGGTCAGAACCGGGTCGTTGCCCAGGGGACGCGACGTGGACGCAAGCACTGTGGGGTGGTCCCCCAACCTAACCTAACCTAACCTAACCAGTCGCGCGGCACCCCTCGTCGCGAGCAGATCATTTTTATGTCGCTCCGTACTTGAAAAATCTAAAAAAAAAAAAAAAAACGGTTTTTTCACGGAAAGTTATAAGTGTGATACATTGTTAGAAGCGCGCTGCCAAGACGCACGCGAAAGTGAAAGTGAATTGGTGAAAAGTTGAAAACTGTGAAAGTTATTGGTGAAAAACCACTTCTCGAGAACTTTCGAGCTCGACGCTGCTCGATTTTGAGTGAACATTTATAAATCGGCGATTACAGCCGTGTGCGCCGCACCCCCCCCCCCCCCCCCCTCTCGGAACTACCTGACCCCCTCGGGCCTTAACTTTGATACCAGAGGTCTTAGACCCATCGAGTTTGGGGTCTTTCGAATCGGAAGGAAGAGACCTACCTTTTGGCTCCAAAATAAATTGTATTCGAAATTAAATTTAATTTTAAGATTTACCAAAATTATATTAAGTAGGTTAGGTTAAGATAATTGGACAAAGGGTCTGAGACCCAGTTTGTTTTTATTAACTGTAGCTTTATTGAGCACAATAATTAGCATAAGGCAAGTAGTTTATAGAGTTGATTTTTATTATATATTATTTTATTGAATACTTTCTGTGCGTATCCCCCCTCTACAGGGACACAGAAGTAACGCCAGTGTCCTCTGACTGGTCTTTGATGAAATTGACATTCACAAAGGCCACCACCATGTTCCGCACACCGGCCAAGAAAGACGCGAGCTCACCGGGCTCCAGGGGCTCGCCGCGTTCGACAGAGAAGGCTGGACCCTCGCTTCCCAGTGTGAGGCGTAGCATTGGGGAATGGGAGGCTGGGAAAGTTGAGCCCCAGGCCAAGTCCCCGGCCAATCCAAAGCGTGACACCACACCACCTGCTTCCAGCTCTATGGAGACGCTCCAAATACCCGCGGACACCGAAAAGCCACCAAAGAGGCCCGAGTCCGGCTATCCCAGCCTCACTGCGGAGGCGAGAGCTTGCCTAAATAAAGCAAAGCTTCATTTGGGCAACTCTCGCAACCTCAAGACAGAGATAAAGACGGAGGTGGTCAACGCCATCAACAGGCTCTTTGAGCTGGTAAAGGAGTCAGAGCGAAGCAAAGCTCCCGTTGCGGCTGCGGGTAAAACAGCGGATACACCTGTGTCCGCAGTTGTGCCTGCAGTCGCACCGGCGGCGCCCGCATCTATTAAACCGACCACGGATGAGCCGACAGAGCTAATGAAGAGCCTTGTGGCAGGCCTCATGGAGCACAAGCAGGCGTTGGAGGAGTGCCAACAACACACCCGAGCTCTGTCGGAGCACCTTCAGCAGGCCCCTCGGTACGTCGCAGGCCAGGGTCCGTCGTTCGCGGAAATCGCCGCCGGTCCGAAGCAGAACATCCAGGAACCTCTTCACTCGGTGGTTGTATCATCTGTGAATGATCAGGATACGAGTGAAGAGGTTATTGAGAAGCTCAGGACTGCGGTTGATGCCAGAAACGAAGGCACTAGGGTGGAGCGGCTGCGCAAGGCGAGGGACCAAAAAGTGGTTGTCGGCTTTAGGACCAGGGAGGAAATGACGTTGGTAACAGAAAGAATAAGGAAGACGGGCAATCTAGTGGTAGAGGAGGTAAAGAACAAAGATCCTCTCATCATCATCAAGGACGTCCTCTCCTGCCACTCGGATGTGGAGGTTACACAAGCCCTGCAGCGGCAAAATACCCACCTGATCGGGGACATACCTGCGGAAGATTTGAGGTTGGGGGTGAAGTACCGTCGTAAAACGAGGAACCCCCACATGTGCCACGTCATCCTGCGGGTGTCCCCTACGGTATGGCAGAGGCTGACTACGGCGGGTCGCGTGCACATTGACCTACAGCGGGTGCGTGTGCAGGACCAGTCACCACTGGTGCAGTGCACTCGCTGTCTGTGCTTCGGGCACAGCAGGAAACTGTGCACGCTGCCCGCCGACCTCTGCATCCACTGCGGTGATCCCCACATGCGTGCAGACTGTCCGTCACGTCTGGCAATGGAAGAGCCGAAGTGTCACAACTGCCAAACAGCAAAAATGGAGAAGACTGACCACAACGCCTTCGACAGCGTGTGCCCGATACGCGCCAAATGGGACGCGTTAGCGCGCCTGTCGGTGGCGTACTGCTAAAGTCAAGTTATCACCCACAAGAAAGAACCACAACGGTATTGGTTCCAAAATTAACATTCGTTCAAACCTACAAACTCAAAAAACAGAAACAAAATAAGTAAACTCATTGAAAAAGCGAATTGGAGACAACTTCATGAGAAATTGCCCCAATTGAATACAAGAAATTAATTTAAATTAAAAATATTAGAAAAAACTTACCTTACCGTTGTGGTCAAAAAGTAATGTTAATATAAAGCAGGAGGTCAGCACCATGAGAAGTCGCATTCGGAGCGCTGCACCAGACCAGAGCGCGCAGGTTGTCGAGCGGGATCTGAAACAAAAAGGGAATGAGTATGAAGAAGTGGAAGTTACTATACTGAGAGAGGCAGCGGCTGAGTCTGGCAAGACCTTTTAAAAATTAATTGTCTAAGAGGAATATATAATAAGATAGAAGTAATAATTTATAGTATAGGAATTAAATATAAACAAGTAGTATAAGAAATTATGTCTATATGATATATTGTATATATATTAGGATAGCCATATTAAAAATAGAACATAGAATAAGAATAAGAAAAGACTTGAACAATTATAGTTTGCTCAAAAAAAAAAAAAAAAAAAAAAAAAAAAAAAAAAAAAAAAAAAAAGATTTTAAAATATCATAACTATAATAATAAATAGAGCATTAAGTTATTACTTACGTAAGGTGTTAGCCTGTTAAGATACGCATAACATGTAAATGACGGAATTAGATTGGTTAAGTACTACAGACAAATCGGATGAAGTGTGGAAACCGCTTCCAGGAACTCTCCATTTCCTAAAACAGGATGCATGAAAGATGATGAAGAAACAGAATGATAAGCAACCAGAAACATGGCCAAACAAGGTCTCTGATCATGTCAGAGGGACACTGAGCAAAGGCAGGAGTGGGTTTTAGCCGGTAAGAGTCCGGCACTGCCCAGACTGGCTCACTAGTGAGGTAGTCTGGGCGTCCATGAGGATTTCCCCTCCTGCCCAAACAAAAAAAAAAAAAAAAAAAAAAAAAAAAAAAACCTAACCTAACCTTATATATTAAACCCAGCATTATTATAACTTTGCATCCAGGTGACGCATTCTGAAGCTGTTTTCAGCTGATTTGATCTTAATTGGGTTCCGTCCCACTATCTGACTAGTAAAAATTGACAAAAACACGAAAAAAATTTTTTCGTTCATCGACTTACAAAAAATTTCAACATTTTCTTATAGAAACCTAATTTTAATTTTATCTCAAAATTTCTCTTGTAAATCTGCTTAGTCAAAATTTTAATCGTTACTTACCTGCCATACCTGCATTCTGGTGCGCGTTCCGCGAGCTCGAGTCCTGTTTGGTAGTCGTAATTTTAGATTTTTACACATTTTTCAGTCGAAAAACACGTTTTTTGACCAAAATTCAAAATTTTTGTTCGGCATAAATTTCAGTTATTCCACAGATCGCTAACCCGCGCAAAGACGCGTCTTTTGACACCTCGCACGTGCGCCTAGCGAATATAAAAAGTCAAAAATTTGCCCACCCACCCACCCTTTTCTCATTGGTCAAGTTAACTTTCAGTTTTTGCAAAAATATAAATTTTAATTTTTGGCTCTTTAAGCTTCATTCTGACCTTTAGCCAATAGAAACAAATAAAATCAGTGGTTTCAAGGTATTTAATCGTCACCTTGAAGGTATTTAATCGACAATTTGTTTAATTCGACTAAGTCCTAGCTATAGGGCCCATATTTTTACTTTTATTTTATTGATACTTGTTGATCCCCCTTTTACAGGGATTTAGTATAAGTGTCCCCTGACAACATAGTCGCTCTGCAGCCCTGAACCTGTGAACTGCCAAAATGTTTGGAATAAGGACTCCGGTGAATAAAAACAAGATCTCGGATGAGAGTTCAGATAATGGGAGGCCTCGACCTGCACAGGATGGCCCGTCGGTGAGGCGTAGTGTGGGGGAATGGGAGGCCGATAAATCAAAGTCTGGACAACCTCTTAAAACTCCAACGCCTCCGAAAAGGACTCCATTGACTACTCCTCCTAAAACTAAACCCAAAGGAACGTTTGCACAGCAGAGAAAGTTGGATGGAACGAAGCAGCCGGAGGGAACAGAGGAGAGCTCGCCACAGGAAGCGCAACCCGTGAGGTACGCAAATAGAACCACGGAGGCTAAGGCGTGTCTCTCAAAAGCGAAGATGCAGCTTTTAAGTTCCCGAAACCTGAAAAAGGAAATTAAGGACGAGCTGACGAAAGCGATCGAAAGACTGTACCAGCTAGTAAAGGAGGCAGAGGTCGAGAAAGGAATTGGAGCCGAGGGTGTACTTGAGCCCAAAAAAGCCCGAGAGGTCCTCGGGGAGACCACGGTTGTACCGACAGAGCTCATGATGCAGCTCATGGAAAACCTTCAACAACATAACCAGGCGTTGGAGGAATGCCAACAGCACACACGGGCTCTGTCGGAGCAACTCAAGCAGGCCCCTCGCTACGTGGAAGGACAAGGCCCGACTTTTGCGGAAATGGCTGCCGGCTGCCCAAAGCAACACATCCAAGAACCTCTTCACTCGGTGGTCGTATCATCTGTAAATGACCAAGACACCGGTGAAGAGGTTATTGAGAAGCTAAGGACGGCGGTTGACGCTCGAAATGAGGGCACTAGGGTGGAACGCCTGCGCAAGGCAAGAGACCAAAAGGTGGTGGTCGGATTCAAGACCAGGGAGGAGATGACAAAAGTTACTGAACGGATAAGGAAGACGGGAAATCTGGTGGTAGAAGAGGTAAAAAACAAGGATCCGCTTGTCATCATTAAGGACGTCCTCTCCTGCCACTCAGATGAGGAGATAACCCAATCCTTACAGCGACAAAACACCCACCTGGTCGGGGACATACCTGCGGAGGATCTGAGGATGGGGGTTAAGTACCGTCGCAGGACGAGGAACCCACACATGTGCCACGTCATCCTTCAGGTGTCCCCAACTGTGTGGCAGCGGCTGACGATGGCGGGTCGCGTGCACATTGACCTGCAGCGAGTGCGAGTGCAGGACCAGTCACCACTGGTGCAGTGTACTCGCTGCCTGCGCTTCGGCCACAGCCGTAAACTGTGCACGCGGCCCGCCGACCTCTGCATCCACTGCGGCGACCCGCACATGCGTTCCGACTGCCCATCGCGGCTAGCAGCGGAGGCGCCGAAGTGCCACAACTGTGTATTGGCCAAAGTGGATAAGACCGACCATAATGCCTTCGACGGCGAGTGCCCGATACGCGTAAAATGGGACGCATTGGCGCGCCTGTCGGTGGCGTACTGCTAAGGTGGCACCGGCCTTTCCACGAAACATGATCCCAGGCAGTGAGACCCGAACTCACCCCAGTGCCCGCTCAAACTACCGGGTGGTCCAAGCGAATCTGCAGAGGAAGAACCTTGCAACCCAAGAGCTCATGGTTGTGGCTAGTGAGCAGAAGGCGTCTTTCGCACTGCTCCAGGAGCCATATGTGGGTGGGGTTAAAAGGATGCGTGACTACCGGGGAGCGAGAGTCTACCAGTGCGCGGAACAAGGAAGTGGAAACGTGAAGGCAGCAATTGTCGTTTTCGATCAAGACCTGGACGTAACACAGTGTCCAAAACTCACCACCAACAACATCACGGTGGTGAGGATCCGAACTAGCGCCTGGGAAATCGCAGTAGTCTCCTTCTACTTTGAACCGGACCAGCCCATACAACCATACCTGGAGCACCTCTTGCAGATTCGTGAGGAAATGGGCCCCACAAAAATTTTAATAGGAGGCGATGCAAATGCGAAGAGCACCTGGTGGGGTAGTCTTGTTGTGGACGGCAGGGGTGAGGATATGTCGGGAATACTGGACGAAATGGGCTTGCAGGTGCTCAACGTCGGAAGCACGCCAACTTTCGACACCATCAGGGGTGGCAAGTCATATACCAGTTTCGTTGACGTAACTGCGTGCTCAGCGGATATGCTGGATCTGGTGGAAGACTGGAATGTAGAGGAAGGCATCACAAGCTCGGACCATAACGGTATTGTATTTAAAATTAATCTTAAGAAAGCAAAAGGGACACACATTAAAAGAACCACCAGACTTTTTAACACAAAAAAAGCAAATTGGAGCCAATTTCATGAGAAATTGGCCCAATTAAAAGTAGATATCAACTTAAACTCAATAGAAATCAATAAAATTAGCAATAAAATCGATTTAGAACATAGTGTAAACAATTATATAAGTACAATTACCGAAACCTGTGAAGAAACCTTACCAAAAATTAGAAATAATGACACAGTTACAATACCGTGGTGGTCCAACGAGCTTGCTGATATGATGAATGAGATCACCACCAAGAGACGCCGCGTTCGATGTGCCGCACCAGTCCGGAGAGCGAAAGTCGTCGAGGAGTACCTGCGGGCAAAAGAAAGGTATGAGTTCCGAGCCAAGAAGGCGCAGATTTCAAGCTGGAAGGAGTTCTGCGAAAAACAGGACAAGGAAGGAGTTTGGGAGGGCATCTACAGGGTTATAGGACGGACCGCTAAAAGACACGAGGACTTGCCGTTGGTGAGGGATGGGGTGCCACTGGATGGTGAGGATTCGGCTTCACTGCTGGCGGAGACCTTCTACCCCGAAGACCTGGAAGAGGAAGACAACGACGACCACCGTCGGACGCGAGAAGCGGCCAGTCGTGTAAACGAGTGGACGCATGATGAACACCATGACCCACCGTTTACGCTTCAGGAGCTTAAAACCGCGGTGGCAAGTTTCAACCCGAAAAAGGCACCAGGGGCGGATGGTCTCACAGCCGACATCTGTGCCCAAGCCATATTCCGGGACCCGGGGATGTTTCTTGCACTGGCCAACAAGTGCCTTGAGCAGGGCCACTTCCCCGGAGCCTGGAAGGTGGCCACAGTGGTGATACTCCGAAAGCCAGGAAAGGACTGTTACACCATCCCAAAGTCCTATAGGCCGATCGGCCTCCTACCAGTCCTGCAGTCCCATACAGCCATGGGGTTCGTGAGCCTGGAGGACCAGTCCCTTGTCGACACCCACAACAATCAGGCGGTCCGGTTCTTCACTGACGGCAGCAAGATTGCGGGCAAGGTCGGAGCAGCACTGTCACTGTGGGACGGTGAGGCCGAGATCAAGTCCGTGAAGCTTTGTTTGCCGTCGTGTTGCACGGTCTACCAGGCGGAACTCCTGGCAGTATGCGTAGCCACAAGGGAAATCCTCAAGCGCAAAGAGGGAACCTTCGGAATCTATAGTGACTCAAAGGCAGCATTACAAACAGTCACGAACCAAGGTTCCCTCCACGCCCTGGCGGTGGAAGCAAGAGCGAACCTGGGCGCGGCATTATCCCAGAGCAAAGATGTTTCCTTGTTCTGGATAAAAGCTCACGCTGGGTTAGAGGGTAACGAACGCGCAGACCACCTTGCGAAAGAGGCTGCACTTAAGCTAAAAAAAGAAGCCGGACTATGACCACTGCCCGGTTTCATTCGTCAAGCGGCAGATCCGTATGGGGTCGCTGGACGAATGGAACCGGAGATACAAAAACGGTGAAACAGCCACCGTAACAAAAGTGTTTTTTCCGGACGCGATTGATGCCTTCAACATCATTAAAAAGGTGAAGCCTGTGGGAGTGGTAACACAGATCTTGACCGGACACGGTGGGTTCTCTGAATACCTGCATCGCTTTAAGTGTAAGGAGAGCCCATCGTGCGTCTGTGAGCCGGATGCACTGGAAACGGTCCCTCACATATTGATGGAATGTCCTGTGTTCGGATCGGAACGATTAGATGCGGAGATGGAATTAGAGACGGAAATAAATAGAATAAATATCAGCAAATTAATGGCAAACAAAAAATCACGAACAATCTTATTAGAATACAGTACTGCAATAGCCACAAGTGTAATAAAACGAAACAAAGAAATATAAAGCTATGCTTTTAATATATAAATTTATATACAGACAAAGCATAGAACAAATAAATAGGTTTCTACAAGTTAAATACTAGATAATGTAAGACAATAAATAAACAATTAAACTTCTTAATATACAGTAAAATCTAAAAATTCAATGCAAATTCATATGAAAACTTTAATAAAAAGGTCTCTGATCATGTCAGAGGGACACTGAGCAAAGGCAGGAGTGGGTTTTAGCCGGTAAGAGTCCGGCACTGCCCAGACTGGCTCATACGTGAGACAGTCTGGGCGTCCATGAGGATTTCCCACTCCTGCCAATAAAAAAAATAAAAAAAAAAACCTAACCTAACCTAACCTTTTTTTTTTTTTTTTTTTTTTTTTTTTTTTTTTTTTTTTTTTTTTTTTTTTTTTTTTGTCGCTGAGAAATGCTTTATGCATCCCCGCTCGTGGGGGACGAGACGGGGTATGTGGGACTCCTGTCGAAATCCGCACTCGACAGTATACCCACTAAAACTCAGCGGTGTTCCCACAACGCCGTGATGGGAGGGCTATGGGAAATCGGCTCAGCCTCTACTTCCACAGCCCTCCCGGCGCATGCCCGCCTAGTTGGCGGGCCCCGCATGCCCCCCATTTAACTGGGGGGCTACGGGAATGGCCGGGAACACCCGGCCACTCCCGTCCGACACTGGTGGAGGCCCGTGCAATACAGGCAAAGGGCGCCCCCGCACCCACCGCCTGCTGGCCTCCACCCGGGAGGAGCCGGAGGTGACTACCAGACCGGCGTCTTCCTCGACCCCTCCCCTCTCCGGAGCGGCGCCGCGCGAGAGAATCATCCCCCGCGCGCGCGCCGCTGCCTCCCTCCGGGACACGACCGCCTGTTCCGCATCGGCGGCCGTGCCCAGTCTACGCCCACTCACCTCCCTCTGTAAGCAGAGGAGGAGTGGGCGTATCTGCCCTCTGTAGCCCGGTTCCCTTCACCGACCATCAAGCATGATCGGCGATTGGAACCGTGACCTTTCCCCGCTTGTTGAAGATTAGCCGCCAGCCCCAATTGTCCCCCAAAACCGCACTGGGAGAAATTGGAACCGACGTTGCCCAGGGTGCGCCACGAGGAGGCTCTTCAACATGCACCCCGAGCGAACCTAAACTTTTTTTTTTTTTTTTTTTTGTTTGCGCTGGAAAAAATGCATTACGCATGCCCACCCATCGGGGGACGGGTGGGGTATGTGGGACTCCCCGGTAGAACCGGTATACCCACTAAACAACCCAGCGGCATTCCCGCATCGTCTGAGTGGAGGGGGACTGGGAATCGGCAGAGCCTTTCCATCCTGCCCCCCGCCGACGACCGCCCGCCTTTACGGCGGGCCCGGCGGGCCCCTTCCGTCGGGGGGGAGGGGCCCAGGAATGACTGACGACGTGGGTGGTGAACAGTGCAATGCAGGAGAAGGCGCCCCCGCGCCTGTCTCCCGCTGTTCACCACCTGGAGGTGCGTGACGACGATCATACAACCGCCGTCTCACGCCCCGTCTTCGCCTGCGGAGCGGCGCCGCGAGAGGGTCTTCCTCCCGCACGCGCTCCGCCGCCTCCTTCTGTGACATTACCTCTTCGCAGAAGGAGGCGACCGCTGCCCAGGCCCCCTCGCTTTCCAGCATCGAGTTGACGACGCCGGGAAGCGAGAGGTCCTGCCCGACCGCTGCGACCAAAGGTAGGCGCAGCTCGGACCAGGCCGGGCACACCTCGAGGGTGTGCTGCGCCGTGTCCTCCGCCGCGCCACAGTCGTGGCACGACGGGGTCTCCTCCCTTTGGATCCGATGCAGGTGCGATCCGAAGCACCCGTGGCCGGACAACACCTGCACCAGACGGAAAGAGAGGAAACCGTGGGACCGCTCGAGCCAATCCTTCAGGACTGGCCCGAGCGCGTCCAGTGTTCGGCGGCCGAATGCGGCAGTGGCGAGGTCCTCCGTCCAATGATGGACGATTGCGTCCTTCGCCTCTTGCCGCACGGCCTCCCGTTCTTCTGCGACGGGGGGCTCCCCGAGCGCCTTGCGGCGCGCCGTCCATTCGTACACTCTGGTCAGCACCCACGCCTCGAGCTCCCAAGGAGGGGTGCCGGCCAGAGCGCACGCCGCAGAGAAGCCCACCGAGCGGTAGGCCTTCGCCACCCGCAGTGCAATGGCCCTTTGGGGCCTGCGGATGGCCGTGGCGTTCTCCCGTCTGTGGAGGGAGTCTGCCCAGATTGGGGCCCCGTAAAGGGCCATGCTCCTGAGGATGCCGGCATACAAGCGCCGGCATCGCGCCTTCGGACCCCCCAGATTCGGGAGGAGCCACGACAAGGCGTTCGCGGCCTTCAGCAGGCGCGTCGACAGCCCGCTAAAGTGTGGGCCGAAGCGCCACCTGCTGTCGAGGACAAGGCCCAAGTACTTCATCTGGGCCTTGACCTCGATCCTGACGCCCTCCACTATAATGTGGCCGTCGGGAGGGATGCGCTGCCGTGGACCGTGAAAATACACGGCCTCGGTTTTGTGCAGCGCAACCTTCAGTCCGAGGCGGCGAATCCTTCCTGCCACTAAGGATCCGCCGGCAGAGGCCAGACTGGCCGCCTCCCTGAAGTCCCTCCCCCGGGCGACGAGGAGGGTGTCATCCGCGTAACAGATGACGCTCGTGCCACGGAGGAGGGTTCCCCGCAGTAGCCAGTCGAATCCAATGTTCCACAGCAGTGGTCCTAGGACCGACCCCTGTGGAACACCAGACTCTGCGCCGTATCGCCTCACTGTGGCCGTTTTGTCTGCGAGGAGGACCACCCGGTCCTCCAAGTAGCTGGCCAAGAGTCGGCGCAGGTACTGAGGCACTCCGTGGTACCGGAGCGCCTCCAAGATTGTCGAGTGGGGGACGGAGTTGAAGGCGTTGGCTATGTCGAATGACACCGCCAACACTCCGTCGCCCGCCTCCACGGCCTCCCTCACCTGGCCCTTGAGTAGGGCCAGCGCGTCGACCGTCGAACGACCCCGTCGGAAACCGAATTGGGCGTCCGACAGGTCCGGCCCCACCGTCCTCAGCAGGCTCTTTAGCCGGTCGGCGATTATCCCCTCGAACAACTTACCGACCTCATCGAGCAAGACGATGGGCCGGTAAGCCGAGGGGGAGTCCGCCGGGCGTCCCTCCTTTCGGAGCAGGCATAGCCGCCCCTCCTTCCAAGGTTTCGGGAACCTCCCAGTCGTAAAACACGCGCTGAACAGGTCCCGAAACCTCTCCTCCATCTGTAAGGCGGCGATGGCCACCACCCGTGCGGGAACACCGTCCGGCCCTGGGGCTGTGTTCTTTGCGCGGAGGTGTAGAGTCCCCGCGCAAAGTTCCACCGCCGTAACCGGTGGGACCTCCTCCTCCGGCGGAGCCGCCTCCCGCGGGGGATCCATCACTGGCGGGGTGAAGTCGGTCCTGGACGGAAACAGGGACCGGACCACCCCGTCCAGCAGTGCCGGCTCGAGGGTCTCCGTCAGTGGAAGACCACAGGGGCGCAGTTTATTCCGCGCCGCCTTGTATGGTCTTCCAAATGGGTCCCTGTCGAGACCCTCTAACATCTCGGCTCTCGCCGAATCTTCGGCCGCGCGCATTGCCGACTTGAGGACAGTCTTTGCGTCAACGTACGCGGCATAGAGGGCCTCCTCGTTGGTGGGGTCTCAGTGCCTGCGCCTTCGACTCCGCGTGTAGGCCCTCCTGGCTGCCACGCAGGCGGTTCGGAGCCCCGCCAGTTCCTCCGACCACCAATAGACGGCGCGGCGGGGAGCTGGGCGGCGAGACCGGGGCATGCTGGAGTTGCACACCTCGGTCAGCGATCTCCTCAGCTGAGCCGCTGCGGCGTCCACGTCCAGGACCTCGACAGGAGGTGCGAGCCAGTCCTGGACGAACGCCGCCTCCTCCGCAGCCTCTCGGTCCAGGCGGGTGAGAGCCCACCGTGGGAACGCAGATTGGCCCGAGCCTGGAGCAATTCCCCGGGAGCTCTGGGTGGAGCTGATGTCGAACCGCACATATCGGTGGTCCGACAAGGTCTCCACCATCTCCACCCGCCAGTTCACGACGTGGGCGGCTAGCACGGGGGTGGCAAACGATACGTCGACCACTGATCCTCCCCGTTGCCGCACACACGTGTGAACGGTCCCTCTGTTCAGGAGGGACACACCGCACGACGCCGCCCAAAACTCCACGGCGCGTCCCCGGACGTTGCAGGACCCGGCCGGGTTGCCCCAGGCCGTCGACTTGGCGTTCAGGTCACCCAGTACGGCGACCTGGCGTGGCGCCGCCCTCCCGACCACCGCGGTGAGGATTTCGAGAAAGTTCTCGAAATCCGAGAGAGGGCGGTTCGGGGAGAAATAGACGCCCACAAGGGCTAATTCTCCCCACGCGGCGGCCACGTATCCCGGTCCCCTCTCTAAGAGCGAGAGGGGAGGGGAGTCCGTGGAAGACCGCGTCACCAATGCCACCAAGCCGTCCCGATCGCCCACCCAACGGCCAGGGACTGAGTACGGCTCGGCGACAGCCGCCACGTCCACCAACCACTCGGCCATGGTCTGCATCAGCAGATCCTGGGCCGCTCTGCAGTGGTTGGTGTTCGCCTGGAGGATGCGATGCTTGACCGAAAAATAAAAACTACAACATAAAACCATGGATCACGACAGGACTCATTCGCTGCATGAAAAATAGAGATAAACTGCATATGAAAGCGAAATCTAATCCAGATAATTTAATTTTGCAACTGTCGTATAAACGATATCGTAACTTTTGTAATAATCTCCTTAGAAAAGTAAAAAGCAACTACGATAAAATTGCACTTGAAAAGGCTGGTACAAATAGCAAAAAAATCTGGAGTTTTATTAAAAATGTAACGTATCACACGAAACAAAACCAGTCGTCCTCAGGTTTATTGCAAGCACACTCATCACCGTTAACAGCTGCCAACATTGCAAATAATTTCTTTGTGAATGTTGGAAAGAGTCTGGCTGAAAAAGTTCAGAGAGAATCACAAAATTTAACAAGCACACCATTTCCTTCTAGAACTATCTCATCATCTTTTGGGTTGATTGACACTGACGAGGCTGAGGTGGCAGCAATCATTATGAGTTTAAAAGACGCCTGTGCAGTTGGCTGGGATAACATATCTAATAAAATTATTAAACAGTTTAGACACATCTTGGCACCGCCACTAACTTACATTTTCCAAAAATGCCTATCTACGGGTATATTTCCCGAATGCCTAAAAAAAGCTGTTGTGGTTCCTGTTTATAAATCGGGCGGCAAAGATCAAGTGACAAACTATAGACCTATTTCCTTACTGCCTTCTATGTCTAAAATATTAGAAAAAATAATTAATAAAAGACTTCACAAATACTTGGAAGATAAACAAATTTTATCAAAGCGGCAGTATGGTTTTAGGCCTGGAATGTCAACAGACGATGCTGTGCACCATCTGACTGACTTCTTAGCAAAAGAACTTGATAACGGTAACCACACAGTAGGTATCTTCTTGGACCTCGCCAAAGCTTTTGACACGGTTTCTATTTCTGTTCTATTGCACAAGCTTGAAGCCATAGGTATAAGAGGCACGCAGCTAAAGCTATTTAAAAGCTATCTAGAAGGCCGTACCCAATGTGTGAAGATTGGTAATGTTCTGAGTGAGGATAAAAAAAACACGTCTTTCGGAATACCCCAAGGAAGCATTTTGGGACCTACACTATTTTTGATTTACATCAATGATCTTTGTAATCTAAACCTAGATTACGGCCAAATTATTTCTTATGCTGACGATACTGCCCTTCTATTTTCCGCTGACTCCGAACACAATGTCTACAAGCTTGCGCAGCACGGATTCAATATTGTAAATAAATGGCTTCAACAAAATTCGCTGACATTAAATGCAGACAAGACTAACTACATAAAATTTTCGATGCGTAAGCAAACATCGACTGGCACTTCCTCGACATTATATGCCCATTACTGTGCTATTCCTACAAATAACCAATGTATGTGCCCCAAAATTAAAATGACAAATACAATAAAATATCTTGGCATAATAATGGATGAAACACTTTCGTTCAAACAACATATAGGAGCTTTAAATAGTAAAATTCGCAAGCTGATATTTGTTTTTAAAAAGTTAAGATACATTGCTGATCCAAAAATAGTTAGACAAGTTTACTTTGCTCTGTGTCAGTCGATAATAACTTACTGTATTACCACTTGGGGTGGTGCTGGGAAAACACTGTTACTAACCGTCGAGAGAGCTCAGAGGGCGATTCTCAAAGTGTCTACTGCTCGCCCTTTTCTCTTTCCTACTAACCTACTATACAAATCTTGTGAAGTATTAACAGTTCGACAGTTATTTATAATGGGCATTGTATTAAAACAACACACAGCTTTACCTTACACTACAGAATATAAAAATAAAAGACGTAAAGATATAGTCTGCCCACAAATTATAACTAAACATGCTTTTATCTCCAAATTTTACCTGTACCTCGGTCCTCTCCTGTATAACAGATTAAACTTCAAAGCTAACATTTATTCCCTGAATAACGCAAATTGTAAGAGAACTCTGAATGAAGCTCTCCAAAATATGTCGTATGAAGAAACAGAGAATTTACTAACTGTGTTTAAGTAAATATTCACCTATGTTAAGTATGTATCCATTTTAGAAAATATGATTTAATAAGCTACTCAATATTTGTTAATTATTTGTCTTTTGTCAACTTTTGATTATTTATTAACTTTTAAAGACTATTTTAGCTCTTCTTGCCTGAAACACAGGATTACCTAGTTCAGGCACGTAAGTCTTAGGAATATAATTTACATTTAAGCAAATCTGTACATATTTTTAAGCCATGTGATTTCTGAATAAATATATTATTATATTATATTATTATTATTATATTATTATATTATATTATATTATATCCATCGACAGACATCGCACCCCCTTCCACAACCGCCGCCGATGTCCCAGCCTCAGGGACGGCAACGGTGGCAGCGACAGGCCGGATCAGCGCCTGCGCTTTGCCCTTCTTAGGGGGAGGATTGCACTTCCTCCCCATCATCACGTGGCCTGCCGGGCAGCCACTGGCGGCACACACCGCACAATGCGGCGTGGCGGCCTCGCAGGAGGCCGACTTGTGGCCTTCCTTGCCACAGCGGAAGCATTTGTCCGCCCTGTCGACCTCGGACGGACAAAGGGCCCGAGTGTGTCCGACTCCAAGACACTTGTAGCAGCGCAGAGGCTGGGCTGCAAGTGCCCGGACTACACCCGAGCTGAACCCGACAGTCAGCCGTCCCTTGGCTAGGACGGCTGCAGCTGCGGCGACTGGGCACTCGAGGCGAATGGTGCCCATGCCGCCGCGGCCGGGCCTGATGGCCCGACCTTGCACCGCTGTGACGCCACAGCCCCCCATCGCAGCGACCGCCGCCACCACCTCCTCTTTGGTGACCGAGTCGTCGAGGTCGGTCACCTCCAAGGCCACTGACTTTACGGGCCTGGTGACCTTGGCCGCGTCGGCGATGACCTCTCGCAGCTTGGTTGCGAAGAGGTCCGCGTTGGCGCCGCCCTGAGCCCCCGGGAACTCGAACATTCGAGCCCCGGCCTGGGTTCGGCGGCAGGAGACTGTGCCGATCCCCAGCTGGGTGGGATCGGCGTTGGCACGCGCCCGCATCATTACGGACGCGTACGTCTCCCCCCGCTCCACAGCCTCAGCGGTGAGCATCACCACTACGGCTGCGGTCTTCGGAGGAACCAGCTTCCTCTTTGACTTGGCGGCGGGGGCCCCATTAGCTGCAGGAGCAGCAGCGGGAGCAGCGGCGTTGGGCTTCGGGGCCGACGTCTTTCCCTTCCCCTTTCCCTTGCCTGTTTTCTGAGGCGGGCCGGTAGGGGTGGTGGCGGGGGTGGCAGGGGCAGCCACCGTCTTGGCCTTCTTTTTGCCCTTTTTCACCTTCGTCCACCCTTGCTGGTTCGATGGGGTGGTGGACGGAAGGTGGGCGTCCTGGGAGGACAGCTCAGGCTGGCGTGGCCTACTGTCCGCCGCGAGCGGCGGTCGCAGGCGTTTCTCCGGCAAGAGCCTGTCCTCTATGCCCGCAAGACAGGCTCTCGTGAAGGCCCTTTCCTCCATTACGACCTTGCGGATTACATCCTCAAGGTTGGAGGGCGGGGCCTCAGCCGCTGGTCTCGGCTCGGACACCTTAGTATTTGGCCGGGCCGTGGCTTCAGCCAGCTTCAGATGAAGCTGGCTGACCTCTGACTGCAGGCGATCGACTTTCGCCTGCAGTTGCCGCGTTTCGTCGGACGCCTTGCGTTGCACCAGCTCTCCGACGATGCAGCGCATGCTCGCGGCCCTGCATTTAAGGGACTTTTGAAAAGTCCCTTTTAAGTTAGAGGACTTGGAGGCGACTGCCACTATCTCCTCTTCGTCCTCCTCAGCCATCAGCTGCAGCTCCGCCAGGGAGTGGTCCGCGTAGTGGACGCGGGACGCGCCGTACCCGGACTTGGCCCGGGCGGCGTGCGTCCGTTGCTCCGTGGCCGCAACCCGCTCCTCCAGGTCTTGTTGGACCTGCGCCCGTCGAGACAGGTCCAACTGGCGCTGGGCTTCTGCCAGACCCACGTCGTGGGTGTCAGACACCGGCCTCTTGGCCCTCGGCTGTGACGCAGTGTCCGAGGAACCCCCAGACCCCTTCCGCTGATAAGCCCGCTTCATTGTGTCCCGGCGAGCAATCGCCGAACCACACGACATGATGGACTCGTCGTCGGAGTCCAGCAACTCGCCCGCCGAGCTATAGAAGCTAGTCGCAGACGGCGCGCGGCTAGCCTCTGATGCCGAGGCACCCTCAGATTGGCCCTGAGAAGGGCCTTTTGCTTGGCCCTGAGAAGGGCCTTTTGGGTGGCCCTGAGAAGGGCCTTTTTGTTGGCCTTGATAAGGGCCTTTTGCTTGGCCCTGAGAAGGGCCTTTTGGTTGGCCCTGAGAAGGGCCTTTTTTAAAACGCCCGGAGGCGGTCCTCAATTGCTTTGGCATAGCCTCCGCAGGTGTCGTAGATGCCGACATGAAATAAAATGGGATAAAAACAGTTAAAATACGCTACGACTGCACAGTGCACTTTAGCCGAACACCGGTCTGCCACTCCGTTACGGTGGTCAGAACCGGGTCGTTGCCCAGGGGACGCGACGTGGACGCAAGCACTGTGGGGTGGTCCCCCAACCTAACCTAACCTTTTTTTTTTTTTTTTTTTTTTTTGTCGCTGAGAAATGCTTTATGCATCCCCGCTCGTGGGGGACGAGACGGGGTATGTGGGACTCCTGTCGAAAACCGCACTCGACAGTATACCCACTAAAACTCAGCGGTGTTCCCACAACGCCGTGATGGGAGGGCTATGGGAAATTGGCTCAGCCTCTGCTTCCACAGCCCTCCCGGCGTATGCCCGCCTAGTTGGCGGGCCCCGCATGCCCCCCATTCAACTGGGGGGCTACGGGAATGGCCGGGAACACCCGGCCACTCCCGTCCGACACTGGTGGAGGCCCGTGCAATACAGGCAAAGGGCGCCCCCGCACCCACCGCCTGCTGGCCTCCACCCGGGAGGAGCCGGAGGTGACTACCAGACCGGCGTCTTCCTCGACCCCTCCCCTCTCCGGAGCGGCGCCGCGCGAGAGAATCATCCCCCGCGCGCGCGCCGCTGCCTCCCTCCGGGACACGACCGCCTGTTCCGCATCGGCGGCCCTGCCCAGTCTACGCCCACTCACCTCCCTCTGTAAGCAGAGGAGGAGTGGGCGTACCCTCTGTAGCCCGGTTCCCTTCACCGACCATCAAGCATGATCGGTGATTGGAACCGTGACCTTTCCCCGCTTGTTGAAGATTAGCCGCCAGCCCCAATTGTCCCCCAAAACCGCACTGGGAGAAATTGGAGCCGACGTTGCCCAGGGTGCGCCACGAGGAGGCTCTTCAACATGCACCCCAACCTAACCTAACCTAACCTTTTTTTTTTTTTTTTTTTTTTTACGGGGGGAAATCCTCATGGACTACCTCCGCCTGGGGAAAAGGCGGAGGGGCGTGCCGGACTCTTACCGGCTAAAACCACCCCGGTGTCTCCTCGCACGTGCGCGCGGGGCCGCGGGAATCTAAATTCTTCCGCAGCCCCACACTAGTGCTGGCCCGGTCTGTCCGGGCCTCGTCTCCAGCACGGGGTAGTGAGGTGTTTAACTACCCCGTGCATCGCCTCAGAGGCGCGCTCCGACACCCGCGCGCGCCTTCGCCTCGGGTCCATCAAATAGGGGGCGAGGACTTCCCCAAGTCCCACGCCCCTGGACCCATTCATGGGGGCCGGAAAAGGGCGTTGTCCGCCCTTCTCCTGCGCCCGGTGCGCCTTCTGCGGCCGGGGAAGGGAGTCGAGATCTCCCTCTCCCGTTCCGCAGTTTCCTTCTGCGACATCACGTCCTCGCAGAAGGAAACCACCGCTTCCCACGACTCTGCGCTACCGACCATCCTCCGCACTACGGTCGGCAGCGACAGATCGCCTCCTACTTCATTTGTGAGGACACGGCGCTGCTCCTCCCAAGCTACACACTCAGCGAGCGTGTGTTGCGCCGTGTCCTCCCCGCAATGGACGCAATGGTGGCACCGAGCGTCCGGCTCCCTGTTTATGCGGCACAGGTACTTGCCGAAGCAGCCGTGCCCCGACAGCACCTGCGTCACCCTAAACGACAGGGAGCCGTGCCTTCTCCCGAGCCAGTCGTCGAGTACTGGCCGGATTGCCTCGACGGTAGCGAGGCCGGCGGTAGGGCGCAGAAGCCTTTGCCGCCATTCCGCCACCAAGACCTGACGGAGCTCTTCTCGGCGCAGCGCGATCTGCCGCTGCACCGGCCTCGAGCCCCGTGCCCGCTCTTCCTCGCGCCATCGATGTAATGACGCGAGTACTTTCGCCTCTAGGTCCCAGGGCGGAGATCCGGCCAGGACACAAGCCGCCTCGTAGGAAATCGAACCTAACCTAACCTAACCTAACCAGTACCCCCCCAGCTCTCGAGGCAGTCGGATCGTTTTTAGAGTCACTCCACGTTTGAAAAATCAATTAAATGGTATTTTTTAACGCTACAAGGTCGTGAAGTACACCAAAAGAACCGGCTCAGTGCCGCGCAAGTGATTGTGAAAACCCTGTGAGTCGCAAAAGTCAGGGAAAAAAGTGACAAGTGAAAAAGTCAAAAAGTGTGAACTTGGGAAATCTTTGGACTGCTATAACTCCGAAGAACGATCTTTTACCCCAAGTTTTTATAACACTATATTGTGAGGCACAAGAAGAGGCATCGAGAAACTTCAAGCCCAGAAGAATCCGACTGCGCATTCCCGAGAAAACGGCTGAAAACTGCGATCCTAACCTCCAAATTGGAACACGTGGTTTCCGAACGGGGCTTTGCTGGTTGCTGATTTTTTGGGAGAGAAGAGGAGGTACACGAGCGAGACCAACGATTTCTTGTTTGGATTTTTACAAGCAACAGGTACCGAGTTATTCAATTTCGAAAGTCCAAACTTCGGTCCCCTGTCCTGACGAATTTTCAGGCAGGACCTCTAGTTTTTCTGGCGGATCCTGCTGCGGGCTCGTTGGGAGAAGAGACCAAGATTAATTTTAAATTTTTAGATTGCTTATTTTATTAAATAATATAGTTTTTGTTAAATTTTATGTTTTTTCAAAAATTTGGTCCTTAAAATTATTAATATTTTATTTTTTATAACATTATCTTTAAGAACGGTATTTACCAATAATTATTATATTTTTTCCAAAATTTTATGTAAAAGGACTCCAAAGATATTGAATTTTTTGTAATTTTCTCTAATTAAATGCAAACTATTAGTCCTAAAAATATTTTGACCACAGAATCGTGCTCTGAACACCTGTCTCGACTTGTTTAAGCCCAAAGTTGCCCCCTATAGCTCCAGGAACTGAGAAATTAGACTTTTTCAGCCATATTGGTTTTTATGGTTGACCGCTTCAATAGTGATTATCTCTGGAGCTATTGGGCGCAGAACTTTCGGATTTTCATAGTTATTAGGAGTGTATGAACGGGAACATTCGTTGTAAATTTCAGGCGTTTTTCAGGCCTGAAACTTTTTGGTCCTGAAATTTATTTTGCCGAATAGGGGAGGTTAAGTCGAACACCGCATCCAAAACCGCGTCTCTCTCCGACAAACGGGCACGGAGCTGCAGCTGCCCAAAATCAACCTTTGGCATTAGGGCGGCCATCTTGAAATCTTTCAATCCATCGTAGCTCCGGGCTCGGTGGTCGTAGAGGTTCGCCGTTTCGACACTCTGGATTGTGGGGACAAAGCCTATCGTGCGGAGTAGGTTTCGAGAGTATTCGGGCCTGAAATTTTCAGGATCCTGGAGTTCGCCACGCGCGAAAGAACGGGTCGGGGCAGGTCTGGGGAGCCCAAACTCGGGTGTTCTGCGACCACCCGAAGCGGAGATATTACCTGTCAAACATTGACACTGATAGCTGATCCGCCATTTTTGGAAAATTTAAAACATTCATATCTTCGCAACGGAGGGTCGCAGAACGACGGGGTTTTGGATGTGTGGGGTAGATAACTGTGTTCTGTCGGGTGGGACATTTTTCAGGCGCTTTTCGGGTGTCAAGACTTTTCGGCCTGAAAACTATTTCAGTGGATAGGTCTCACCGAGCCAAGTGCGGAGAGCCCGAGCACGGGGTTTTTCGGACCGGCGGAACCGGAGATAACCTCCGGTAACCATTTTTCGATCTCCATCTTAGGAAAAAACCCAAATCTTTGAGCCGGGATAGCTCCGGAACCGCTTGGGGGAATTGCCTCGAGTTTGGGGTCATCTGAATGGGCTCGGGGAGATCTATCCATTGACGATAGAAAATCAGCTCGACATAGATTTTACTTTTATTTTCGCTCTACATCGGCAGTTTTGACGCCTGAAAGCAGAAATTTCTTTAGTGTATGTTTTTTATGTACGTTGAAACCTGTTGACACCGACATTTATAGACCTGAAAATTTTCTTAGACATAAATTAATTAATTATTTTGACCTATTTTATCCGACTGACATTTATTCACCCCATTCTTATACAATTTTATTTTATTTTATTTTTTACTTATTGACTTTCTACAATTATACAATTAATTTTGCTTCTTTACAAAGTAAAAATTCATAGTTTTCATAAGGGCGCCCCTCGGACATTATAAAAATGCTCAGAACTCCATCTAAAGAGAAAATGGACAACAGAGACACTAACAAATCACCGACGGTAGATAATAACAACACTTTCACAAAAAACACACCCCCTATGGAAGCACCAAAAAAGACAACAACCAAGAACATTGGAGAACTGGAGACTGGGAAGCCAAAGGCTCCAGCTCAGAATAAGCCTCAGACAACTCCAAAAGAGGCCTCATCCTCTTCCTTGCCGGATGACAAAACATCGACGGAGCCGGACGGAGGTCCCCCTGTAGAAGTAGGCAAAACAACACCTAAATATGCTAACAGGATCTCCGAAGCACGAGCCTGCCTCCTAAAGGCAAAAGTGCACTTGGGGAACTCCCGAAATATTAAGACCGAAATTAAGACGGAGGTCATCCAGGCGCTGGAAAGACTTTTCCAGCTGGTCAAAGAGGCAGAGGCTGAAAAGGGGAAAAGTAAGGACCCACAAACAGACACACACACAGACACACACACACACACACAAACACACACACAGACGGAACAAAAAGCAGTGCAGAGTGCGGGAACCGAGGGCAACAAAGAGATCGTAGCTCTCATCGGGAAGCTGAAAGAGCACGCTGAACTCATAAAAGAGAACACCGAAAGCATGGGGCAGCTAAATGACCAGATAAGGAGCATGGAAAAGCGGTCCTATGCTGGTGTAGCTGCAACTTCCACCAGTAAGCGACCCCCGGTGCAGACGGCTCTGCACTCCTTTATTGTGACCGCGAAAGACGACCAAGAGACCGGAGATGAGGTAATGAGCAAAATCAGACAGGCGGTTAATGCAAAAGAAGGAGGATTTGCGGTAGAGAGAGTAAGAAAAGCCAAAGACCGCAAAGTAATACTGGGCTGCAAAACCGACGAGGAAAGAGAGCGAGTAAAAAACAGGATCAGGGAAGCTGGCGGAAGCCTTATAGTAGAAAACATCCAAAACAGAGATCCCCTCGTTATCCTGAAGGACGTGCTCACTTGCAACAGTGACGAGGACATAGTAAACGCACTAAGGAACCAAAATAAAAGATTGTTCACCAACCTGGAAGAAAACGACAATAGGATGGAAATAGCATACAAAAAACGCACCAGAAATCCACACACCAGTCACATCGTGATGAGGGTGACAGAGGCTGAGTCGGTCCTCATTGACCTACAGAGGATAAAAGTAACCGACCAGTCTCCGATTGTACAGTGCTCGCTTTGCTTGGGCTATGGGCATGGTAGGCGTTTTTGCCAGGAAACCCGGGCAAGGTGCAGTCATTGCGGGGGCCCTCACATGAAGGCAGAATGCCCTGACTGGATTGAGGGTGCGACCCCGTCGTGTTGCAACTGTGTGCGTTCAAAGATTGAAAAGACAGCTCATAACGCATTTAGCCAGGACTGCCCCATCAGGGCAAAATGGGATGCAATAGCCAGATCAAGGGTGGCGTATTGCTAAGGTGGTCCCAGGAGAAAACTCGGTCTCTCAAAATAAGCCATACCTCGTGGCACAAGCAAACCTGCGAAAAAAGGCTCTGGCTACAAACGAGTTCATGCTTGAGTCTCACAAGAAGGGGGTGGCTTTTGCACTGCTCCAGGAGCCGTACATCGGAGGTTTGGGTAGAATGAAAGACTACCGCGGTGCTCGAATATACCAGCATACCGGCAATGAAGACGGAGTCATCAAGACCGCAATCGCAGTCTTTGATGGCGATATAGACGTCATCCAGTGTCCGAATCTCACCACGCCCAACATCACAGTGGTGAAAATGAAGACAAGCGCCTGGGAGATTGCGGTGGTCTCATTCTACCTAGAACCGAAACCAACACCGATAGGGCCATACCTGGAGCAGCTAATCAAGATAGAGAGGAGCTTCGGTCGGAGGATCATCTTGGGCGGAGACGCAAACGCCAAAAACTCTTGGTGGGGTAGCCGCAAAATTGACCGAAGAGGGACCGAAATGGCGGGCGCCCTAGAAGAGATGGGAATGCAGGTGCTCAACATAGGCGACACACCAACGTTCCACACAGTGAGGGGAACCACACTATACACCAGCTTCGTGGATATCACGGCATGTACGGCGGATCTGCTTGACCTGGTCGACGACTGGAGAGTGGACGAAGGCATGACGAGCTCTGACCACAATACCATTCTATTTAAAATAAAACTGGAAAGGGCAAAGGGCTTTGATATAAACAGAACCACAAGAATTTTCAATACTAAAAAAGCGAACTGGGAGCAATTTCGTGAGAAACTGGCCCGGTCGCTTGAAGTAAATCATCTTAATAAAATTGAAATAGACAAAATTAATATTAAAACAGAATTAGAAATTAAAATAGATAAATATATTAATGTAATAGTAGAAGCATGCAACAATAGTATTCCAAAATTAAAGCCCAATAGTAAAATCAACATACCTTGGTGGTCCAATGAGCTAGCAATGCTGAAAAAGGAGGTCGCTACTAGGAAGCGCAGAGTCCGCTGTGCAGCGCCGATCAGGAGGGAGAAAGTCGTGGGGGAGTACCTGCAAATGAAGGAGAAATACGAGCAAGCAGAAAGAGCTGCCCAAACAGAAAGCTGGAAAAGCTTCTGTGGAAAACAGGATAGAGAGGGACTCTGGGAAGGAATATACAGGGTCATAGGCAGGACAACAAAAAGACAGGAGGATCTGCCCCTAATTAAGGACGGAAAGGTGCTAAACCACCTCGAGTCTGCCACGTTGCTGGCAGAAACATTCTACCCCGAGGACAGGAAGGAGGAAGATAGGGAGGAGCACAGGAGTATCAGGACGGTGGCTGAAAAAGTAAACGAGATGGGCCAAGATGAAGAACATGACCCACCGTTTACTCAGGAAGAGCTGAACTCCGCTATGTGCAGCTTCAATCCCAAGAAAGCCCCGGGGGCGGACGGCCTTACGGCGGACATCTGCCAGCAATCAATTGGTCAGGATTCAGAGCTCTTCCTATCACTGGCAAACAAATGCCTAGAGCTGGGCTACTTCCCGAGGATCTGGAAGGAAGCCACAGTGGTTATCCTGAGGAAACCCGGGAAGGAGAGCTATACAACTCCCAAATCATATAGGCCAATAGGACTGTTGCCAGTGATGGGAAAAGTCTTTGAAAAAATGCTGATAGGCAGAATAAAGTGGCACATCATACCTGGACTCAGCTCACGTCAATATGGGTTTATGCCACAAAGAAGCACTGAAGACTCCCTCTATGACCTGCTAGAACATATACGCAAAAAACTAAAGGATAAGAAACTTATAGTCATGATATCGCTGGACATAGAGGGAGCCTTCGACAGTGCATGGTGGCCGGCTATAAAAACCGGTTTGGCGGAGGCAAAGTGCCCGAAAAATCTGAGAAGAGTGGTGGATAGCTACCTGGAACACCGGTCGGTCAAAGTAAGGTACGTCGGACAGGAGGTCAAAAGAGAGACGAGTAAGGGATGTGTGCAGGGATCGATAGGGGGCCCGATATTTTGGAACATCTTACTCGACCCCCTACTAAAAGGGCTTGTTCAAAGGGGAGACTACTGCCAAGCTTTCGCCGATGACGTAGTCATGTTATTTGACGGGGACTCCGCGATGGATGTCCAGCGACGTGCCAATGACGCCCTCGAGTATGTTCACCAGTGGGGAGTCAGTAATAAGTTAAGATTCGCACCGCATAAAACCAACGCAATGGTCATCACGCGGAAACTCAAGCACGATACCCCACTGCTGAGCATGGGCGGGGTCGATATTGGCATGTCGCAGGACATCAAAGTCCTGGGGCTGACCATAGACAGCAAGCTGACGTTTAATGTCCATGCATCTAACGTATGCAAAAAGGCATTAAACCTGTATAAGCAGCTGTCTAGGGCAGCCAGGGTCAGTTGGGGACTAAATCCGGAGGTAATACACACCATCTACACGGCAGTAGTCGAACCAATTATTCTCTATGCGGCAAGTGCGTGGGCATCAGCGTCCGAAAAACTGAATGTGCGCAAACAACTTAACGCGGTCCAAAGGGGGTTCGCGCAGAAAATGTGCAAATCCTACCGCACGGTCTCCTTGAACTCGGCACTAGTGCTGGCTGGGATACAACCCCTTGACCTCCGAATAGAAGAGGCAGCTGCCCTATATAGGGCAAGGAGGGGGGTACCTCAGCCAGCGCTGGGAGATAAGGAGATCGAGCGGCGTACCGCGTTCGATAAAACCCCTCACCCGGCCAAACATATAAGCCTGCAGTTTATATGCCTGGCAGACCAGGAGCAACTGAATAACCACTGCACTCCAGCAGTGCAGATATACACGGACGGCAGCAAAATCGAAGGCAAGGTCGGGGCGTCACTGTCTCACTGGAGCAATGACACTGAACTAAAAAGTCAGAAATTGAAGCTGTCGGCCCACTGTACCGTCTACCAGGCCGAACTGCTGGCTGTATGCAAGGCCACGAGGGAAATTTTGCGTAGCCCAGACGATACCAATAGCTTCGGAATATACAGCGACTCTAGGTCATCATTGGAAACGGTCGCTAACCATCGCTCATTCCACCCCCTCGCTGTCGAAATCCGCGAAAACCTGCGACAATGCAAGGAACGATCCAAAAAAGTGGAACTCTTTTGGATCAAAGCTCATGCAGGATTGGAGGGCAACGAAAGAGCAGACCAGCTAGCTAAGGACGCCGCCCTAAAACTAAAAACAAAGCCAGACTACGACCAATGCCCGATCTCATTTGTCAAGCGACAGATCCGCGCGGATACGCTTGACAAATGGAATCGGAGATACAGATCCGAGGAAACAGCTGGCGTGACAAAAATATTTTTTCCAGATGCCATCCAAGCTTTCAAGCTCGTAAAACAATTAAAACCGACCGGTACACTCACACAAATACTGACAGGGCACGGTGGGTTTTCCGAATACCTGAACAGGTTCAAGTGTAAGGAAAGTCCATCGTGCATATGTGACCCTGACAAACAAGAGACCATAGTGCATATTTTGACTGACTGCCCCGCTTACGGCCTGGAGAGACATGACATAGAACAGGAAATAGGTACCAACATAGCGATAGACACAATAAATGACATAATAACATCTAAGCAGACTAGAGACAAGTTTATTGGGTACTGTTTAAAAATAGCTAACATGACCATTGCTAGGAATAAGTAGACTAAATTTATTATGCTCAGGATTCATATTTGTCTAATAATATAATTATAACAGTAGCATTTACGCAAGTTGTCGAAAAGTCCGAAACCCAGCTGTGACGAACTCAATAAATTACGCTTAACTAAGATGTATTGTATACCTAGAATAAGAATGTTCCGAAACAATTACTATATGATAATCTCCTAGAATTAGAATTAAGAAGTCGTTTAGATATAAGAATGTGTAAATGTACGTAATGTAAATGTAACGAATGTATGTAAATTTAATGTAAATGTAATCTAAATGTAATTTAAATGTAATTCAAATATAATGTAAATGTAATTTAAATGTAATTCCAATATAATGTAAATGTCAAAGACTGTAAACAATGTTTAAACGCAATAATTAAGACCTTAATTGTAAAGAAGTGAATGAATGGAAATATACTATAAGGATAGGAATAATGCTAGCATAAGTATAGTTATAAGAATAAAGAGAATGTGACATTAGTATAGATAGATATAAGAAAATTAAAATGTTAAAAATCCTATAGAATAAGAAAAATGTAAGATGTAATGTATTATATGACTGAAATTTTGAAATAAATAAAGAATGATATTAAAGAATAGCAAAAAAGGTCTTGGACTATGTCCGAGGTAAATTAGCTCGCAAAAAAAAAACCTAACCTAAAAAAAAAAAAAAAACCTAACCTAACCTAACCTTTTTTTTTTTTTTTTTTTTGTCGCTGAGAAATGACATTACGCATCTCCGCTCGTCGGGGGACGAGACGGAGTATGTGGGACTCCCTGCCAGAATGGCAGTATACCCACTAAAACTCAGCGGTGTTCCCGCGACGCCGTGATGGGAGGGCTATGGGAAATTGGCTCAGCCTCTGCTTCCACAGCCCTCCCGGCGTATGCCCGCCTAGCTGGCGGGCCCCGCATGCCCCCCTGCCTGGGGGGCTACGGGAATGGCCGGGAACACCTGGCCATTCCCGTCCGACACTGGTGGAGGCCCGTGCAATACAGGCAAGGGTGCCCCCGCACCCGTCCTGCTGGCCTCCACCGGGGAGGAGTCGGAGATGGCCGTCATACTGACGTCTTCTCCGACCCCTCCTTCGTCTTCGGAGCGCCGCCGCGGGGCCTCCCGCTCTTCTGCGGCGGGGGGCTCCCCGAGCGCCTTACGGCGCGCCGTCCATTCGTACACTCTGGTCAGCACCCACGCCTCGAGCTCCCAAGGAGGGGTGCCGGCCAGAGCGCACGCCAACCTAACCTTTTTTTTTTTTTTTTTTTTTTGTTTGCGCTGGGAAAAATGCATTACGCATGCCCACCCATCGGGGGACGGGTGGGGTATGTGGGACTCTCCGGTCAGACCGGCATACCCACTAAACAACCCAGCGGCATTCCCGCATCGTCTGAGTGGAGGGGGACTGGGAATCGGCAGAGCCTTTCCATCCTGCCCCCCGCCGACGACCGCCCGCCTTTACGGCGGGCCCGGCACGCCCCTCCCGTCGGGGGGGAGGGGCCCAGGAATGACTGACGACGTGGGTGGTGAACAGTGCAATGCAGGAGAAGGCGCCCCCGCGCCTGTTTCCCGCTGTTCACCACCTGGAGGCGCGTGACGACGATCATACAACCGCCGTCTCACGCCCCGTCTTCGCCTGCGGAGCGGCGCCGCGAGAGGGTCGTCCTCCCGCACGCGCTCCGCCGCCTCCTTCTGTAACATTACCTCTTCGCAGAAGGAGGCGACCGCTGCCCAGGCCCCCTCGCTTTCCAGCATCGAGTTGACGACGCCGGGAAGCGAGAGGTCCTGCGCGACCGCTGCGACCAAAGGTAGGCGCAGCTTGGACCAGGCCGGGCACACCTCGAGGGTGTGCTGCGCCGTGTCCTCCGCCGCGCCACAGTCGTACGCCAACCTAACCTAATTTTTTTTTGTTTGCGCTGGGAAAATTGCATAACCTAACCTAACAGTCTGATGTATTAAAACCCAATAAGTATATCATATTTTTTGTGTCATCAAAATTCGAGTTGTTTTTGATGGATCAGCTCCTACTTCATCTGGATTGTCAATCAATGATATTCTTATGATAGGTCAAAATATGCAAGACTCTCTATTCTCCATTCTAGTACGGGCTAGATAACATAAGTACCTCCTGACCGGTGATCTAGAGAAAATGTACCGCCAGGTGCAAATTAACGAGGAGGACCGAAATCTCCAGCTCATACTGTGGAGAGAAGATGAGTCCCAACCTATCAAAACGTTATGACTAAATACTGTAACTTACGGCATGGCAAGCTCCTGCTATTTGAGTACACGTTATCTGTGGCAGCTTGGCGAAGAAAGATCAGATGAAACCATTAAAAATGTAATTCAGCACGACTTTTATGTAGATGACATGATAACTTCGAGTAACAGTGAACACAAACTAAAACATATTCTTCAAGGGGTTACCGCGGCACTTAAATTAGGCTGCTTTAATGAGGATTTCCACCCCGGAAACAAAAATAAAAAAAAGGCTGCTTTAATCTAAGAAAACTAATATAACTAGCTTTTTTGACTCATGTTCTTTAGATGTTAGTGAAAGGTTAACACTCAGTGAGTCTTCTAGCACCCTGGGTTTGGGCTGGGATCCATTAACGGATACATTGCATTTTCCAATGCAATTACCAGTTCCTTTGGATAGCAATCGCCCAACCAAACGTTCAATAATATCAAAATTATTTAAAATTTTTGACCCCTTGAGTTTGCTTAGTCCGTGTGTAATGCAAACAAAGGTTATATTACAACAGCTTTGGCTGGAGAAATTAGGCTGGGATGATCCGATTCCTGAAAATATTGCTTTGACCTGGGCTAAGTTTGCTGATTCTCTATCCGCACTTGGGGACATAAAAATTCCAAGGCATGTACTCTGTGATGAGCCAATATATATAGAACCTCACTGTTTCTGTGACGCTTCTCAAATTGCGTATGGAGCTTGTATTTATGCACAATCAGTAAACTCTGCTAATCAGGTCACTGTAAAATTATTGTGTGCTAAATCCAAGATTGCACCTACAAAACCTACAACAATCCCGCGCTTAGAGCTTTGTGCTGCGCTCTTGGCCGCTCGATTGTGTAAGGCGGTCAGAGATTCCTTGCGGTATAAGGTAAATAGTGAGGTTTATTGGAGTGATTCCAGTGTTGTGCTGGCATGGCTTCATTCGAGTTTTAAGAATCTTAAAACTTTTGTTGCGAATAGAGTTTCAGAAATTTGTGAGCTGACAGACCTAACTTCTTGGCGTCACGTTCCAACATCAGTTAATCCAGCTGATCTCATATCTAGGGGGGTCAGTCCTAATCATATCAAATATAATTTGCTGTGGTGGTCAGGTCCACCATATTTATTGCAATCGAATGAGACTTGGCCTGTTTTAAGTAACAATGAAGTTAATGTGATTAACTTACCGAAAACCAACCAGAATTATGCAATTGTTAATATGGAAACCTCAACAGAATCTTTCATCAATTTTCAAAACTATCAAAGATACGATCACTTAAAACGTACACTTGCATACGCTATACGATATATTATTAATAATTTAAAATTAAAGTCTTGCAAAAAATCTATAGTATATCAGGTACTTTAAAAACAAATGAGCTACATATGTCATTATTGACTTGTGTCGTTTTGGCACAGCAACAGTCATACTCAAGCGAATACAAAACACTCGCCAACGGCCACCCATTAAAATCTAAATCTAAACTTTTATCATTGACTCCTTTTTATTGCTCCAACGATAAATTAATTCGAGTAGGCGGTCGTATTGAATCGTCAAAATATCAGCATGATAAAAAACACCCCGTGTTGCTTGATGCATCTCATCATCTCACGAAATTAGTATTTCAATATGAACATATTCGTAATTTACATGCTGGCCCACAGTTGCTGCTGGGCATTATTAGAGATTATATTTGGCCTATTAATGGCAGACGTCTCGCTAGACAAACTGTTCGTCATTGCGTCAAGTGTTGGCGGTTTCAAGCTAAGCCGTTGGAACCTATAATGGGTAATTTACCTTCCCAAAGGGTCACGCCAAACTTCCCATTCACTACTGTAGGCATAGACTTCGCCGGTCCTTTTTTTATTTTAAATAGGAAAGGACGCGGCTCGAAATTAGTTAAAGGCTATCTTTGTCTTTTTATATGTTTAACGTATACATGTATACACCTTGAAGCTGTAAGTGATTTAACTAAACACGCGTTTATTCTTACCTTTCGACGGTTTGTGTCACGACGTGGAAGGCCAATGGAGGTATTTTGCGATAATGGTCGCAATTTTGTATCTGGTGCTATGGAACTAAATCATTTTTTTAAGATTAACGCGGACTCTCTTTCTGATTTTGCAAGCGGGGAAGGGATCAAATTTATTTTCTCACCATCTTACGCCCCTCATTTCGGTGGAATTTGGGAGGCCGGTGTGAAATCGGCTAAGTACCATATTAAACGTGTGATGGGCAATTCCCATTTAACTTTTGAAGAGCTGTTATACCCTTTTTGCACATGTAGAATCCATTTTAAATAGTCGTCCGCTTTGCCCGTTATCCTCCTCACCTGATGATCTTCTTTGCCTCATCCCTGGTCACTTTCTTATTGGCCGGCCCCTCACTGCTCTTCCATCACCTGCCATAGAAGACCGCAATTCCAACAATTTACAACGCCACCAACGAAAACAGCAACATTTTTGGCGTCGGTGGCAGCGTGAATATATCGCTGACTTACAGCAACGTAGCAAATGGAGAACCGATAAGTCAAGCCTGAATATCGGTGATTTAGTCCTTCTGAAGGAGGATAATTCGCCGCCTCTGTGTTGGAGACTGGGACGAGTGCAAAAATTGTTTCCTGGATCAGACGGAGTTTCTCGAGTTGCTGATGTAAATACTCAACGGGGAGTTGTACGACGTCCTTTAGTTCGCCTCTGCCTTCTGCCTTCCTCAGATGAAATAAAGGGTTGAAAACTGAAGATTTCAACGGCGGGAGGATGTTGGCGCCTAGTGCTACATTCATAGCAACAAACTTAATTCGTATGAGACGCAGTAAATAGTTAGGACTTTACTTTTTTTTCTTAGTTTTTTTATGGTACCCCACATTACTTTTTATTATATTCATTCTTGCACAACTTTGATCGCTCCACTAAATTATGTAAAAAAAACCCATTCTGTGTCGAAATACAAGTTTAAAACTATCCGGGGGTTTCATTTATGTCCAATTCGAAACAATAGTTTATATAGTTTAAGTACCTTAAGAATAGGTGGGAAAAAAAAAAAATATATAAATGTAAAAGAAAATGTACAAATAAGAAAAAGTGGTACTAAGATAAGGTTACACATAAGTTAAATGTTGTTGTTTCATGTAAATGTTGTCTAGCAAAAGAACTTAAAATTTCCCTGTGTTTGTTGTTGCAAATGTCTTCAAGTTATAATAACACTTACAATGCACAAAAGGGATCACGTCAGAGGGACACTGGACAAGGCAGGAGTGGGTTTTAGCCGGTAAGAGTCCGGCACTGCTCAGACTGGCTCACAAGTGAGGTAGTCTGGGCGTCAACCAACCTTTTTTTTTTTTTACGGGGGGAAATCCTCGTGGACGTCCTCCGCCTGGGGAAAAGGCGGAGGGGCGTGCCGGACTCTTACCGGCTAAAACCACCCCGGTGTCTCCTCGCACGTGCGCGCGGGGCCGCGGGAATTCAAATTCTTCCGCAGCCCCACACTAGTGCTGGCCCGGCCTGTCCGGGCCTGGTCTCCTGCACGGGGTAGTGAGGTGTTTAACTATATAATAATAATATCGTTTATTTATAAAAATGGTGCAGATTTACAATAATATAAATTAAAAATTATAAAGGACTCAGTTGCTTATTTGCCTGAACTAGGTAGAACCTGTGTCCTGTGGTCGGGGGTAACCCCATGGATGCTTTCTACGTAATTGCGAGCACCTTCACGGCCTTCCTCACCCCCCGCGCTAGGAGGATGGCCAGCGAAGTCGTTGCCGCCCGACAGGCCGGCAACCTCTTCCAAATCCAATCCATTTATAATGCGTATCCGGAAATTACGCAAGCCCTCGTGTCCTACACCAACATAACCTCATAATGAATAACACATCCATTACGAGAACCAAACCCCGATCCCTCAAGTTAGGCTATTTTAATGCCAATAGCATCCAGGGACAACGCGAAGAGATCACCGAGTTCCTGCATGTCCATAAATTAGATGTCCTACTTGTACAGGAAACATTCCTTAAGCCCCGCCACCGAGACCCGTCAATTGCGAACTACCGTATAGTTCGAAATGACAGGACTCGGTGCCACCGAGGCGGAACCATCATTTATTACAGAGAGTATCTGTACTGCATTCCTGTGGACGCGCCCCCTCTCTTGCGTTTAGAACTGTCTGCCGGCTCGGCATGACAGGTCACCAGTCGATCACTCTAATATCGGTCTACATCCCCCCGCAACTATCAGAAAACTACTCGCAGTTATCTGACGACCTCGCTATCCTATTTGGCTTGAGTGACTCCGTTATCATAGCGGGCGACCTCAAGGCCAAACACACAGCCTGGAATAGTCACAGGATCTCGACCAGGGGCAAACATCTGTTTGACCTCTGACCCATCCTTAACTTTGAGGTCATCGCCCCACTCACTTTCCCCACGCCCCCCTTCATGCCCTTGACGTCCTTGACGTGGCACTTCTAAAGAATGTCAACCTTCGGTTGGATTCTATTGAGGTGGTACATCAACTGAAATCCTACCACCGACCTGTAGTTCTGACACTAGGACCCCGACTAGGACTCCCTGACCCCGACAGACCGCCCCTCACCAAAGTAGTCACGGACTGGAGGAAAGTAAGCGAAAGACTGAAATCCTCCACATCCTCCTCCCCCCGACTAGACTCCATTCCCGATCAGTTCGACTCGATCAATGACACGACAGCCGCGATCGACTCACTCACGGATCACGTACAATCCGTCCTGAACGAAAGTTCAAGGGAAGTTCCAGCGATGGATGACCATCGCTGGAAGTTGCCGGACGATGTACGTGAACTGCTGACTGAGAAGAACGCGGCTGTCCGTGACTACAGCACTTTTCCTTGTTATGCTAACAAGGCCCATATGCGCTATTCACAGAGATCTGTAAAGAAACGCATAACGGAGCTGCGTGACGCTGGCTGGGACAAGATGCTGAGCGAGTTAGAGCCCACCCACCAGGCCTTTTGGGAACTGCAGAGGAAACTCCAGTCCCCAAAAGTAGCCTCCACGCCCCCATTTTTCCGTCCCGATAAGACCATCGCCTTCGACGACATCGACAAGGCCGAGTGCCTTGCCGACAGTCTTGAGGCCCAATGCACACCCAGCTCTCAACCAGTAGACCAAGCTCACCTCTCTGAGATTGACGCGGAAGTCGAACGTAGAGCCTCCCTTCCTCCCGTTGAAGACCCAGATAATCCTCTGCACCCCGTCACTCCAGACGAGGTACACGATATCATCAAGGGTCTGAAACGCCGTAAAGCCCCCGGCCCAGACGGAATCACGAATAGGGTGATCCAATTGTTCCCCGCTAACCTCATAATGCTCATGACCATCATCTTCAATGGTGCTCTGAGCAACAACATCTTTCCCCAAGCTTGGAAAAGGGCCACTGTCATCGGTATTCCAAAGCCGGGTAAGCCGAAAACCGACCCCTATAGTTACCGTCCCATTAGTCTGCTCAATGTTCTGGGCAAAATCTATGAGAGGCTTATATACAAGCGACTCAGAGATTATGCCGAGACCAAGGGCCTCATCCCCGACGAACAGTTCGGTTTTAGATCCCAACATTCGAGCGTCCAACAGATTCACCGTATCATCGAACACGTAAGCGTTGGTTTCCAACGTGGTTTCATGGCGGGTGCTGTGTTCTTAGACATAGCAAAAGCGTTCAACAAAGTCTGGCACAATGGCTTATTATATAAGCTTTACCAACTCGGTGTGCCAGACCGTCTCGTACTCATCCTACAAGACTTATTGCCTTTTTTGAAAAGGCGGGAGGGCGTGCCGGACTCTTACCGGTTAAAACTACCCCGGGCAATATAAATAAAGTGCCATCCGCCGGCAAATCGTTCCGTCTCGTACTCATCCCACGAGACTTTTTGGCTAACCGAACCTTTCGCTATCGTATCGAAGGGGAGCTGTCCTCCTCCCACCCTATCCGCGCAGGCGTCCCTCAGGACTCTGTACTAGCTCCCTTCATGTTCACCCTATTCACCAGTGACATCCCCAAATGTAAAAATGCGCAGTTGACTCTGTTCGCAGACGATACGGCCATTTATTACACTGGGCTCCTCCCCGACTCGATATCTCGTACTCTCCAAACCGCAGTCAACAAGCTGGGCGCATGGTTTAGAAAGTGGAGAATCGAAGTTAACCCCGACAAGAGTCAAGCGGTTCTCTTCTTGAAACCGCGTGTCAAACGCAGACATGACGACCCCCGCCCAATCAAGATGTTTGGCAAGCCGATCCCTTGGGCGAAGCATGCCAAATATCTGGGTGTGACTTTGGACAGACGTCTCTCCTTCTCAAAGCACATAAAGGTGGTTCGTTCGCGAGCCGCCTTTACTCTGGGTAGACTACATTCCGTCTTAAATGCACGCATTAAATTGTCACTCAGGTGCAAACTGCGCATTTATACGGCATGCCTCCGACCTATAATGACATACGCGTGTGCTGTTTTCGCACAGGCCCACCCCCGGCGCGTCCATAGGATGCAGACCCTACAGAACCGTTTTCTACGTAAAATCACGGGTTTCCCCTGGTTCGTTCGTAATAATAACTTACACTTAGATTTGAAAATCCCCACCATTCAGCAATTCATGAAACGCGCTTGCAAGCGTTTCTTTGATACCGCTGGCAGCCATCGCAACCCTCTGGTTGTGAAGGCCGCCAGTTATGTCCCCTCTAGAATCAGTAGAATCCACCGTCCAAGGCACGCACTGACCGACCCTGACGACCACATCACCCTCCTCCAGGAAAGCAGTAGAGCCACTAGTACAGTATACAGCACACACGGACACAAATCGAAGTTCCGACCTCACCGCTAAGGTCATTCGCGTCCGCGTTCGTCCCCGATAAATTCCCCTTCCTTGATCGGATCCACAGAACCAGCTGGTGGCGTAGCTGAGCCAGTAGTTTTACCCATTAATAATAATGAACCCATTTTGATCCAGCCTGTCCCCAACTTGCTCCCCCCCCCCCCCCCCCCCCAGCGACGCCCTAAGCCAAGGTTCGTACCCCACAGGGGGTCCCCTTAGGTGATGGTCGCTTAGTTTATAATTAATATTAGGCCCCTGGCTGGAGGCTTTCGAGTTAGCTCGAGGGCACCACAGGATTGACCGGTTAAGCAGTCACGGCCTCTCAAAGCCAACTGCGAGATGCCAAACACCAAAATAAAAAAAGCATCCGCGCCGATACTTATTATTGCGAATTTAATAGTGGAATAAGTCATTATGACGTCAATCGATTTCGCAAACTGTTGTTTGTTCAATAAATTGTAAGAATGAATCTATTGTCCTACTTCGACCTGGAATCATCATTCATAGGATTCATTTTGTAATATTAATTCAGTAATTAAATTTATTTAAAATCATTTCGGTTTTTTTTCGATCCTCCAGTCGCAGCAAACGTAATTTGCGCGCGCCCAGTGTGTACCGATGCGATGCACGATGGTCCGTCATCAACCGAATGCCTGTGAATATGTAAAGTGACATAAATAAATATTATGTTTGTTTTTGAATATGAATATGTTGCATATGTCTATAATATAAATAAATGAACTAAATGATAATGTGTTTATCGTACAACCTCTTTTAGATCTTGACGTTTGTCATTATATGTACCAATGACTAAAGATTCTTTAGTCATTGATATGTACTTATGGCTTGCTTCACCTGTCTCAACCTGACTTGTCATGGTGATACGTTTGTTTACAAAGCGATCGTGATATTAAAACGAATGAACAAAATTGTACAATGACTCTGTCGCCAAAAAAATACATGTCAAATTACACAACTAGCACAGCACACAGAGGAGTTGAAGCTAAAGAAATCGAGTTGGCAAACACGAATTTGGGTAAGAGCTTAGCACTCACTTCCATGCCGCACTCTGTCTGGAGTTCTGGACAAGTTCTTACTCTTTCGTTATTCATTATTATGCGTAGGTGGTTATATGAAAGTTTAAGTGGATTGTATTTTAATGTCGGTTGACAGAGCTGGACATGTCTGTGCTAACGCACTTCCCGGCGGAGAGCAGTGCAGGCTCGGGCGGGCGCGTGGCAGACGCCGGACCTCACCTGGCCTCCAACGACGACACCGGCTCCTACTTGCAGGTTACCACATCTTCAGAGCATCTTGTGCACACCGAAATGTTTTAACCAGTTCTAACTAAATAATAAGGTAAGTAGGTAAATACTTCGGGCGCCGGGCGCTTCGGATCGCCATTTCTCGGTTTCGGATCGAATGCAGTGCGCAAACGCGGAAAAATCTACTTATGCACTATCTGTAATAGTTACTTAGCTATGTATTTGCAAATCTATTATTTCATAGTAATTAGGCACAGAGGTAATATGCTGGAATAACGGCCTTACTTATTTCTATGTCAACGTTAAGCATAGGTTTACAGGATTCAACTATTCAAGAGATAAATTAAAATACTAATACCTACCTAATATTAGAACATCAATTACTTATTACAAAAACAAACGGTCGGTTTACTGACGATAGTTGAACGTGACAACGTCATATAAAATACTGATGGGATGGTTGCATTTTTCAAAAGAATATTTTATTTTTATTTGTTTGATAGATATTTTGTATGGATACAGAGAACTTATTGTTATAGTTTTGTCAATTATAGCATAACCTACAATCGCTGCACTAGCGGACCGATGCTATTTACTTTAATGATGAAAGCACGAATATTCGACAATATATCACTGAACATATATTTAATATCGAAAGAATCATTACCTTTATCGCCGCAATTATCGTTGCTATAGACAATTGACACCACATTCACTTTTCACTGCACTTCATACTTGACGAAAACATGTAAATGTATAGCATAATATAAATAAAAGCATAATGCAAATGTATGTATTGTATAGCAGCTGTCCACGCCGACGCATCGCTCACTCAAGTAGGAGAGAGAAAGCCGGTCGATTCTGTAACAATCTCACCGTGATAACTTAGGTGAAGTGAGCTTGAAGTGAGTTGTCGATAGTGTCAATCCCTAGCATCAGGTGCTCACTTCACTTAAGTTATCACGGTGAGAATGTTACAGAATCGACCGGCAGATGTCGAACGCTGCCGAACGCGGAGGCCGATTGTGCCTCTTTGTCGCTCGTTCCGCGCTCTCGCTTGCACTTCAAGCCTTAAATGGAACGCCTCAGAGCGAGGTAAGACCGCATGAGTCATGTGTAACGCCGCATGAGTCATGTTTTTTCGTGCGTGCAGCCGGCTCCATCGAATTATAAGACGTTGTCACGTCAAAACTCTAGCAAGTCCAAATAACTTTTTGGGAAGACGTTATAGCAGATTTGATTTTTTTTATTGTGGTACCTAGTGTGTACCTACCACACACAAATAATTCATGTAGGTACTTGATATATTTTATATTGATACTTGGCAATTGGTTTTTCACATACCGTACGATAACCCAGTCACAATAGGTAGGTACATAATACTGTTCGTCATTGAAGAGTTCCGTGACAGCAGGATTTCTTCGCAGTCCATGATCAGTTGCCCACTGTTAGGTACCTATCTACTTTACTAGCTACTGTGTTTCATCTTCCGTAAGACTAACAATTACAAAAAAAAAAACCTCTGAGTAGATTGGCTGTGTGACATACGGACAAACAGACGGATAAGACAAAATGATAAGAGTTCCGTTTATGTTTGCCATATGGCTACGGAACCCTAAAAACAGACAAATTAAAAACTTCTACCGTTTTGAAGTCAGTTAAAAAGATGCCTCAAAGAATCTTCACTTTTTCTTCAAATTTAGATTCTGTTGAAGAGAACTGAGTGAGATGAGAGAAAAATCCAGAACCAATTAATGTTCCAAGACTATTACTTTTCCGTCAACTTTATTGCAAAGATTGAACAGTAGGTACAGAAACTTGATTGACATTATCAATGAGTGTCACTGCCGCGATTCAGAAAATGACGACAGTCGCACAACGCCATATCGAGTACAGTAGTGAACTCGGAACCCGCACAATTTTTTTTTTTTTGTCAAACTTAAGCCCCAGTAAAAGCAAATGTGATGATTAAATAATTATGTATCATTGAATTCTTTATCACTCAGAACACCACGTCAATTATTATTATTATCTTACACTAACACCACTATATATTTGAAATTCTTGTTGCGCCACGCCAGGCATGCCTCTAGCACAGACAAAGTTACGTAATTGTTAAGGTTATTGGTTATGGTTACATTATTTGTTAGTAGGTACTATTTGGCGTCAACAGGGGCCCTATTATGAACTCTTATTTCCAGACAGTTTACGGCGTAAACAGAACTGCCTTGCAATTTCGTATTATGAACTCTCCAAACAAGCCAGTCAGAGGTCACGTGACACCCTGGCCGGCTTCTGCCTGGATATTGCCTGGCAATACCGTATTACCATTGACCTCTATTAAAATACGCTTTTAATAGAGGTCAGTGCGTATTACGAACGTTCGTTTGACATTTTTTGTCATAATAAAATTGTCAAAAAGTAACCTCACCAAAGAGTATAGTAATATATGTAGATGGAACTCACAATCCATTCAGTTTACGCTGCTTCAGACGAACTTTTATTGAATTGCTTAGGGTTTATTTGGCGAAATTATTCGAGTGTCATCTAGATAACAAAATAATATATCATGTGTGACGAATATGAATTGTTCGAGTTCCTGGAAAGTGACTTTTCTCATCAAAATAGTGAGTCAAGGAACAAAAGAAGATGACTTCGTGATGAATTTAATGCGTTCGACATGGATAATTCAACGATATCGACTTAGCAAAGACTTGGTACTGAATCTTTGTGAGGAGCTAAGGACTCACATGTCAGGGCTTGGGCAGATTTATTGTACCCAATGGCCACTTCTTTGTGGGAACATAAAAACTCCCACAATGTTTCCAGCTGAACATAAGTTACGCGCCGACGAGTGCGAGAACTCTCATCCACTGAACTATAATAATTACAATGGTAATATTATATCGTGTTTTAATAATAATTAAAAACACTCAATAACACTTAGGTACGCCATATTTAAATAAAAAATACGATAGTGTTCTTATTACGATATTATAATTTATCATTAGATATAAGTACTTTGTATCTCATTTTAAGTGAACTATGTAAAGTTCTTATGAGAAATAAATGTCTTTAAACCTATTACTTTGTAAAACAATACTTCCATTGCAGTGGTCGAATTCCCCGTGTCACGTATAAAGGACGTGTACAAGAGAGAAATAAAACTAGGTTTAGAATTAACAAATATGTAGGTATATTAAGAAAAAAAATAAGGTTCTGCCTAGGTCTTGCGCACTTGTCTAGCCTACCACACTTCCCTGGCGAGCTCCCGTCCTTCAGGCGTAGTTCCCGTCAGCTCGGCCACTCCACTCAGGTGATGTAGGCGACAGATCCAGTGTACGGTTTCGGTCAGTAAAACCGTGACGTAATTCCTAGGGACAAAGGCCACATCAGTAAGCTGCCGGTATAAGGGGTGCACGGGAAACGCTAGGTATGCATGGCAAGAACTAGATTGGCAAATTAGGGCTTGTAAGGCGGGAAGAATTCTAAGCGTGAATCTAAATCTATAATGTAAATACATGTTCGCTAGCAGAGGCGGTTACAAACATTATACTAAGAAGAACATAGTGAAAGAAAGGCAAAGCATTACACACAGGATAGGAATAAGTTACGAAATTTAGACGGACTCGTACCTTAAAATTAACACAAGATAATATAATAAAAAAATAGGTAGGTAACGGCCGTTAGGAATCTTTATACAAAATTGTGCATAACTTACCCAAGTTTGGGAATCACAGTCACTTATAGTTATTACAACTTTTAATTTAGAAGTATGAAGAAGCAGTCCAGTCTCAAGATACTTAGTATAAAATATTCGAATGGTGTAAATTGTCTATTAGTTATATTTCGCAATGACGGTAAGCAAATGTAGAAATTAGTCCGAGCGACAGCGTCCGTGCCTCAAGAGGTTTGGCTGCGGACTACGTGATGTCGTCTCGCTCGCGCTCTCGCGGCGCGCGGCCGGGTGGCGGGCCGCGACGAGGAACCTAGGCTGTTACTCCGTATATATAAAATAATGCGGTTGTCCGCGTCACTTGATTGTTACACTACTACAACCTAAGTACAATTTTAGTTTTATAGTTATGTATGTATAGTTAAATAATAGTTGATTTGTTATTTATTTATTTTTAGTAGTTTTATTTATATTGTTTACTTAGTAAGTTATATTTTTTAAATTGTTTATTTTTAAGTTAAGTTGTCTTTTTTTATTTATTATTTACAGTAGTTGTAGTAGTAATGTACATGTTATGTACACTATGTTACACCCGCTGAACTTCGAGTGGAGTACGTTCGGAAACTTAATCTCGCGTTACAATTTACAAACAGAAAATTATAATAATGTGCGATTGAGGGGGCGAGAGAATTACCTCCTCTGGAAGTTTAATGTGAGAAACCTACTTATCCATGACGACCTTTGGTGTTCTATCGACGGGTATCCGGAGGGCGATAAGTCGACTCCAGAGCTGAAACGGCGTAAGGATGAAAAGGCGTTGGCTAAGATCTGCCTGTCACTGGACGCTTCATGCGTGTCTCACGTGATGACTGCGAAGACGAGTAAGGATGCCTGGCTGAACCTGGAGAAGGCGTACGACGATAAGGGCATAGGCAGGAGATTAAAACTGTTGCGGATGCTGTGCTCGGTAAAGTTGGACGACTTTGGTGGCGATATGGACAAATATGTTGGCGAATGTTTGTCGTTTTCGCAACAGTTGGCGGCTATAAATAAACCGATTGACGATGAGTTCTTGGCGGCGATTATTCTTCAGGGATTACCTCCTAAGTTTGATCCAATGATCATGGCCTTGGAGAGTAGTGTGACCGACCTGACCAGTGACTTCGTGAAGGCTAAATTGCTTCAGGATACGAAGTGGTCTGACAATTGCAAAGGTGGAGATTGCCTGATTGCTGATAAGTCGGAGAATAAGACTGGTAAGAGACGCAAAGACAAGAAGCCGAAGTGTTGGAACTGTGGAAAGTCTGGTCACGTAAAGAAGGAGTGTATCCAGAAAGGGGCGGCAATGGTCGCGACTCGGTTCTTGGCTGACACGTGGTACGTAGACTCGGGTGCGTCGAGTCACATGACGGGACAGCGAGACTGGATACATGATTTTTCTACAAGCAGTGTAGAGGTAAACGTGGCGAGCGGACATACTTTGAAATGCGTCGGTATCGGTAATGTGTGTTTAAAACTCGGAGATTATGGTTTGACTCTTAAAGAAGTGATGTACGTTCCGGGATTGAGTGTAAATTTACTTTCTGTAAATAGTTTAGCGGTTAAAGGGCTTAGAGTGGAATTTATTCAGTCTACTTGTAAGATTTTTAGAAATAAATCTTGTATAGCTAGTGTTAGGTCTGTTGGCGGGGTAAATAAACTGCATACTAACGCGGTAGCTTTAAGTAGTGTAAATAAAGAGGTTTCAAAGGAGTCTTGGCACCATAGATTGGGTCATTTAAGTTATGACAGCTTGAAGTCACTGTCACACGTTATTGATTTTCAGAATTCAGAAATTGCAAATAATTGCGATGTTTGCATTCTTGGAAAACAAATAAGGTTTCCGTTCAAGAAATCTAGGCGTGATATAGTGGCTAAGCGGTTGGATCTGGTTCACACGGACTTGTGTTCGATTCCTGTTGCGTCCCACTCAGGTAAGCGGTACATTTTAACATTTCTAGATGATCACTCGCGGAAAGTATTCTTGTACTTCTTGAAGAATAAGAGCGAAGTAGCTAGCGTCACCAAAGACTTTGTTAGGCTCGTGGAAAATCAATGTGAATCCAAGGTAAAGACTCTACGCAGTGATAACGGTACGGAATACGTAAACAAAGAGCTGAGCGCATTCTTCAGACAGAAGGGCATTGTGCATCAGATCACTGTTCCGTATTCACCCCAAATGAATGGTGCAGCGGAGAGGTTGAACAGAACTCTTTTGGAACGGGTACGTTGTATGTTGCATCATGCGGGTTTGGATCACAAGCTGTGGGCTGAGGCGGCTAACACTGCCGGGTACCTTATTAATCGGTCTCCGTCTAGTAGATTAGGCGGGAAGACGCCCGAAGAGGTTTGGTCGGGTAACAGGGTAAAGTATGACCACTTACGGGTTTTCGGTTGCGAGGCCTATGTACATATTGATGACGTTAAGCGGAATAAGTTACAACCTAAGAGTAAGAGGTATATTTTTGTCGGTTATGAAGACAATGGCAGATCTTACAGGTTGTATGACTCTGAGACACATGCTATAAAGAGAAGCCGTGATGTCTTATTTAATGAGAGTGTGGTACCAGTCAAAGTGCTAGGAACTGGACACGGATCAGCCACTATAGAAATCTTTCTTTCAGGGGAAGAAGTTGACGATTCCACTGGAGAGGGGAAGTCAAGCGTGCCTGAGAGTGAGGTGGCTGGTGATGCAGCTCAGGAGCCTGTCACTGAAGAGTCGGTAATGGTGAATGTTGAGCCGATTGTGTCAGCGAGCGGTGATGAGGGCGGCGACGACACTTTGGTTTTTGAAGATAGCGTTGAGGAGGTGGTGGAACCTCCGGAACCGAGGTACAATTTTAGATCAAGACAATCTAAGGGTTTGTACGTACATGATACGATCCCAGCTGAACCGCACACTGTTAAGGAAGCTCTGGGTTCTGGGCAGAGCGACTTGTGGCGGCAAGCTATGCAGGAAGAGATTGACTCCTTCAATCAACATGTGGCTTGGGAGTTGGTGGATCGGCCTATGGGCAAAAAATGTGGTTCGGAATAAATGGATCTTCAAAATTAAGTGTGACGCCAATGGGAAGATAGCCCGGTATAAAGCTAGGTTAGTAGCCAAGGGGTTCACCCAAAAGTATGGTGAAGATTATTTTGAAACGTTTTCACCGGTATTACGGTACAGTTCAATGCGACTGTTGTTGGCGATTGCTGTAGAGATGGATCTGGATATAGACCATCTGGACGTACAGACGGCGTTCCTCAACGGTAATTTAGATGAGGAGATATTTATGTTTCAACCGGAGGGGTTCATTTCACCTGGTGGAGAAAATAAAGTCTACAGATTGAAGAAGGCAGTCTACGGACTAAAACAAGCTTCGCGAGCTTGGTATCAGAGGGTGAAGGACGTGCTTCTGTCGACAGGTTTTGTTCAATGCCAACTTGAACAATGTATTTTTTACAAACGAAATGGTAAGTGGGTTGTTTACATTGCTTTGTATGTGGACGATTTCGTTGTCTGTTACAATGATACACGCATGGCTGAAGAGCTGAAAGAGAGTTTACGTCAGCCATTTAAGATTACAGACTTGGGTGCGGTGCGGCATGTTCTCGGGGTCGCGGTAGTGCGTGACAGGATGAACAAAACTCTTAAGCTTTGTCAGGCGCGGTATGTTGAGCGCTTGCTCGACAGTTTCGGTATGTCGGAATGCAAACCAGTCCAGACTCCTTTGGACCCAAATGTTAAGTTTACTGATACGAGTGTGTTAGGCGAGGGTACTGTTCTGTATAGAGAATTGATAGGTTCTCTTATGTATCTGAGACCCGATTTCACCAACGTTGAATTTACACGAGAGTAGCTATCCTAGTATAACTTTACTCCAACGATTTACTCGATGGATAACTTCAATTTCGTTTCACCACACTAATCTATGGATATCTTACTCTCGCATAGTTACTCTGTGATGGTGAACGAATGAAAAGAATGAAAACATTAAGCACCCAAGAGGATAGGTAGTTTGTCGCATGCTTGAACAATAATGCTGCGTATTACTGTATTTGTTCGGGTAATACGTTAGCTTGACGTTTTGGTTAACCTTCAGTTTAACTTTAACTTTAAGTTAACTTTCAGTGTGCAGCCCAAAACCTAATGCAGGAAAACGTCTCTTCCATACTCCATAGGACCTTTCAATAGGGTTACGTGTCCGTATTTGTGACTCATTATAGAGTTGTTCCACTGGGGTCCTCGGATTCTCTAAAGGAGTCATTGTGTATGACGTGGAAGCATAACCGCCATCTACTAACAGCAATGCATTTCCATATTGACCAGACTCAAATTTAGCCTTTATGGAACTATTATTGAATATAGTGCTATCGTGAGATGAACTTGGCCACCTGGCCACTATGTCAGTGATCTCTAGGTTGGTATTGCATATTGTTTGCACATTGATAGAAAAGTAACCCTTTCTGTTGCGAAATAGCTCTGCATGATCTCCACCTGGTGAGGTTATACGAATGTGGGTACAATCCATAGCACCAATGACACGTGGAAAACTTGCTATTTGAAAGAATGCGTCCTGTGCCTTTCGTATTTCCTGGTTTGTGGTAGGAAATCTTATAATTCTTTGTGCAACGATGCTATCGCTGCACTGACTCGGTGAATAATTCGGTGTGTTGTTGGTGTACTCATTCCGCCAAAGTCACCAATACTCATTTGGGTGTTATTTGTTGCATAAAATCTTAACGTAGCTAATAATTGGTTAACAGGCGATATTGACTTATTTCTGAAACATAACAAACAGTGCCGGAATCAGCTAATCAATGATAACAAGGGGGTGAATTTCCCAAACGACTTTTTTTTTTGTCTTCATTGAAATTAGTATTTGAAAAAAGGAATATTGTTCTGTACTATTTTTTTTGTATTCATTAGGTATTTATTGGGTTGTGGCATAAAATATTATTTGTCTAAGTCTATTTACAAAGGTAGAAATAAATACATAAACCTCTATTTTTGTCACATCGGTGCTGTCCCTCTACTTTTTTTACAAGCAAAAACGCTTATATCGTTATAAAAATAAGTAACTTAAGAATATAACTTATTCTATTTCATAGAATATTAGTTTTATTATTAATATGTAGCATATTTTATTACGTAATTCATAATATTTATTACTGAGAGGCATAAATGTACTTGTCTCGCAAAATTTTGTCATATCGCTGCACAAAAGTAATTTAAACCTAACTTTGCATCGATGAGTCCGACAGTGTCCCCACCCCAATTTTATTTCCCTCGTTAGTGTGTGCTAGTGCGCAGTCAGGACGGACGTGTGTCAAATCGCTGCATATTCCCGCCAATTACGTAAGTACGACATTTCAGTTACTTCCAAGCAATTATTTTATATTATCGGTGGTTGCATTTTTCTAGTGTAATGTGAAGTTTTATTACGATTGTTTGGTTCTAACAGACATAGTAAGTAAATTAGCATCATTAAAGGTACTTGAATTTAGCCTAAATATTATACATTTTTCATAATTTTCAAAAAAGTCGATAATTTCTCACGTCGCTGTTCTCATATCGCTGTAATCGGTGGTCTTTTTTACCACCGATGTGATAATTTACACCGATGTGATAAGAAAAATCAATCGGTGTCTTAAATATCATATCGGTGTTTTGATTCATGATCGACGCATAGTTTTGTCACATCGGTGGATTGTTTTATCACATCGGTAGATCATATTATCACCTCGGTGTAATTTTATCATATTGGTAGACATAGTGTCATTTCATTAAAGTAAACAAAAAAACAATGGAGCATACCTACAACCATACATTATATACATACATATACACATATTATATTTTTTAACTTTCATAAATATTAACTTGTGTGCAGCTCGTGCCGCACACAATTCGTTCGAGTAATTTTGTTTAAGATTAATTTTGTTTAAGAATGCTGAAATCAAAACTAAACGAGGAGGAGAAAAAAGAGAGAAAGAGGTTGATGGAAAGAATAAGAAAAGCTAAAATCAAAAGTGATCCTGTGTTAAGAGAGCAGCATTTAAGAAAAGACAGAGAACGCTTAGCTAAAAGAAAGGCAGCTGGACTTATCCTAACCCGAAGCCAAATGACTGCACATGCACGTCGCAATGCACAAAAGAAAAACCGAATCAGTGCCCGTGCATATTATCAGCGGAAAAAAAATAAGGCAAATGGTGCCCGCAACAACCCAACAAGTGTTTCAGAGACCAATGACGCAGAATCGCTACCGAAAAATCAAGATAATGAGCCCGGTATTTCTCAAGAACTAATAGGACCTCATAGCCCACGGCTATTGCGACAGAATGTTCGATGTAATAGTCCTAATTTGCGTATTGATGCCATAGTAGCGAGTAGTTCCCACTATTTACGTACAAGCAGTCCCCTAGATTTATCAATAGCATCTCCTTTACGAACGCCAAGTATTAGTTCTATAAATTCAGAAGAATCAACATTACGCCCAAATAGTCCTAACTTAGACACATCCTTTAATACTGTTAAATTCAAACAAGACATTAAAATGAAATTTCGTAAATATCAAAACGTTAAAACTCAGCAAATACACGATTTAAGAAAACAATTGGCAAAGGCTAATAAAGAGAAACTAATGTACAAAAAGAGATACATGAGACTACATCAAGAATTTAAGAAATTAAAACAGAGTAATTTAGAAGTGAGACGAATCCCAACGAAGCCAAAAAATATAGACCTGCAAAAACGTATCCGTAAGATTGTTGTTCAGTTTTTTGAGGATGATGAAAATTCAAATCTTTGCCCAGGTAAAAAGGATACTGTCACACAAAATGGAGTAAAAAAACAGAAAAGGCTGATGAAAGACACAATTAAAAATTTACACAAAAAGTATTTGACTTCGGGCTACCCTCCAATCAGTTACGTCACTTTTACAAGAATGAGGCCGTTTTGGGTCACGCAGCCAAAATTAAACTTGAGAAATACATGCCTATGTGAGAAACATGAGAACATGGATCTTGTTATATCATCTTTAAAAAGAAATCGTATCATAAAAGAAAACACCACGACTGAAATTCTAAGTAGTATTTGCTGTGATATTTTTAAGGTAGAATGCCTGCAAAGAACATGTCCTGTCTGTAAGAATCGTCATTTAAATTATCAAGAATTTGATAACTCCAAAGATGTTATTTATTGGAATTGGAAGAAGATAAAAAAGAATTACAAAAAAAATGGAGTCGATAAAATAGCCGTTAATGTAGAAAAAGTAAAAATAACCGTTAAACCATTACAACTAATCAAAATATTTGAAAACAATCTGAAACCGTTCTTAACACATTGTAGTAATATACGAAATCAAAGTCAAGCTTTTAAGCACTACAAACAAAACATGACTGAAAAGGATTGTGTCGTTCACATTGACTTTAGTGAGAACTATAGCTCCAAGTACGGGTCCGAAATACAATCTATGCACTTTGGTGGCAGTCGTCAACAATTCACATTACACACTGCTGTAATTTACTATAAAAATAAGGAAGAGAATATAACAACTCAATGTTTCTGCACTATTAGTTCTTCACTGCGCCATGATGCTGCCGCCGTTTGGGCTCACCTTGTTCCAATATTAGAAGAAATTAAACAGGAAGCTCGAATTGTTCAGAATCTTATTATTATTTCTGATTCTCCATCAGGCCAGTATCGGAATAAGAAAATTTTTTATATTATGTCCCAACTCAGTATTTACTGCTCTTCTCTGACTAACATAATATGGAACTATAGTGAATGTGGTCATGGAAAAGGTGCGCCAGATGGAGTAGGTGGGCTACTGAAGCGAACGGCGGATCGATTTGTTGCACACGATGGTGATATGAATAATATAGACTCTTTTGTAAACTATTTAAAATCTGCTGTCCAAGGCGTGAAAATTAGTACTGTAGAAGAATATGAAGTTGAAGAAAAGGACTGGCTTCTCCCTACAAATTTGAACACATTTCGTGGAACATTGCAAGTCAAACAAGTCATTTGGACTAAAGAAGCTAAAAATCGTATAGTTTTACGTCGACTTTCTTGTATAGAAGATGAATGTATGAAATATGTTGTTAAATGTCCACATGGCAAACATCTAGACTTCCACAATTTGTCAACCGAACACGAAATTAAGTCTAAACCTCAACTTTCTACTTCGAGTAATAAAAAATCCAGAACTAAATCCAAAATAGATATCACTAAAATGCGACCAGTAAAGTTAACTGACAAATTAATTTTGTTCCCACAGCCATCACATTCAAAGTATTTTACACCATCAAATACATTAAAAATCTCGGAAAATGCGGCACCCAGATCATCCTCTTCGACAAAAATGTCTGAAAGTTTGCTATTGAACTATGTAGATCTTGATCAAAGTACTCCTGCCTGTTCATTTTTAGAGAAAATTGACACGAACATTTTAGTTGGTTTAGAGGAATCAACTCAATTCGTAAATAAAGAGGATACGGTAAAAGCATCTAATAGATTTTCAAGTCCTACCGTGGAAGACAGTGACACCGATGAGGAAATATTTAGAATAAAATCTAAAATTAACTTTAAAAAAGAAAAAAATGAGCCACGTAAACCAACTCCTGACATCAAACAGAGATTTAATTATATATTTGGTTGCAGTGACACTGATGATGACTTATTTTGATCTGGGCTGATTTGTTTTTAAAATTTTTATTTTTATTGTTTTTAGTTTTAATTGAAAAAAAAAGGTTTAATTGTTGTAACAGATAATAATTATAAAAGTACGTAATTAAGTGCTGTGATTAACTATAGGTATACTACATAGTCTTCTATGACTTAAAAGTCTAATTATGGTGCAATTTAATAAAAGTGGAGTACGAAGACGGTTCAAGTTCTGTAGTGATTTATGTTGAACTTAAAGGCTGATTAACATAATAACCAAATTATACTGACAGATTTAATTTAAGTTTTTTTTTTAAGGGTAAAGATTATTTGCTAGATGTAAGATATAAGCGATCTCTATGTAATCTATGATACTTACGCACTGAGAACAAAGATTTTAAAAATATTAAATTAAGTGATAATTAAAGCTGTGATTATTGTAGTGTTGTTATGATTAAGGTTAAACTTAAAAGGCTGATTAATTAGGTATATAAAGTTTTCTTATATAAAGTTTCTATTCTTAGTATTGTTGAACCTAGAACGCCACAATGTTTTAAGTGTACACATGGCAAAACAATTAGCTTGATCGCCACATTAATAAATGTGTATTGTACAATAACGTACAAGAAATTTTTGTTTTTTATACTTCTTTTAAATAAACAGAATGATAATAAAAAAAAACATTATTTTTTATTCTAAGAAAATAATACCCTTAGTTCAGGTATTCAGTTCTTAGTCACTCCTTCAAAAATGTATAAGCCTACTATTTCTTTTTTGATGTTCAAAGGTGGATAGATTATCATATCGCTGTATATGTATATCACATCGGTGAATAAATTTATCATATCGGTGTACAGAAAAGATAATCGGTGCCGGATTGTCACATCGGTGGAAACCAGAATTCAAACTGAATTTTCTCCATAGTCTTAAAAGATACGTTGATGGTTACCAATAAGGGAGTATTTAGTATCCTAAATATTACATTAAACATGAAAAAAATAAAAAATATATATAAATGAAAAAGTTCACCGATATGATAAGAAAAATGGCATTTGTTGAAATTCACCCAAGGAATACTAACAAAATTATTATCTAGGACACTCACCTATCTGTTGGGTACTCTAAACGATGCTCGATTTTTGCCAATAAGCTTAATGCTACCTCCTTAGATAAACGAAATCTTAAAACGAAATCGTGGTCGTCATAATTTTCGAAGTATTGGCTCCTCTCCTTATACCACCGTGGGCGAGGAAATTCATAATCGTCATCATCACTATCGGTTTCATTTATTAACATACTTAAACGACGCGCCATTTTTGTTTTGATTCACAGCTTTATTACCTTCGTATATTTGTTTGTATAATCTTACGATCAATGTTACAGCTTATAACGGTTGCAATGCAATCGACTTGACAGTTACAGACACAAGCTGTCAACTTAATCTACGAATAACAGTTTACTCGGCCGAAATCGGTGGTATAAGAATTTACTCTAGTATAGCGATTTTATCCTTAGGTTAAATGTTGGTGAAATGTAAAATGGGCTTACTCGCGAGTAATTAACGATTTATTCTTGGAATAAGACTTATGCTGCGTTGGTGAAATCGACTCTGAGTGTATTTACACGGCCGGACATTACGTATGCAGTTTCGTACTTAAGCCAGTTTAATACGTGTCATACTATAGAACACTGGAGGGCTGCGAAACGTGTATTGAGGTATCTTAAGGGGACTCAAAACGTTAGCCTTGTGTTTAGCAGGTCGGGTCATGTTAAGGTAGAGGGGTTTGTAGATGCGGACTGGGGCGGTGACGTACGTGACCGAAAATCATTTTCGGGGTTTGTTTTCAAGTATGGGGGTAACACCATCTCCTGGGAATGTAGAAAACAAACATGTGTTAGTTTATCAAGTACTGAGGCTGAGTACATTGCTCTTAGCGAGGCTGCTAAGGAGGCAAGTTGTCTTAGGGAGTTGGTGACTGAATTGACTGGTAGTTCTGGGTTGATAATAGATTTGTTCAATGACAATCAGTCTGCTCAGAAACTTGGTGTCAATCCAGTGTTTCATAGGAGGACGAAGCACATAGACATCAGGTACCACTATGTTAGGGAGGCTGTGAATAATGATGTGATTAAGTTGAATTATTTGTCTACTCAGGAAATGTTGGCTGATGTACTAACTAAGTCTTTGTGTGCTCCTAAACATAAGTTCTGTGTTGTGAACTTGGGCTTGGGTTTTTAGGCCAGTTGAGCCAGCGGTGATGTCTGAGTTCAAACAGCGATTGAGGGGAAGTGTTGAATGTTGACCTTCTTTGTGCAGTCACTGTTTGATTCTTAATTCTCTATTCTATGCTACTGTCGTAGGTTTTTGAATTGAGATTGTCTTTTTTTGTATTGGCCAATGTGATCGCCTGACGGCTGCGCTCATGTATTTTCTATGTGATTTTATTTTAATATATCTGGTGTACAAATTCTTCTAGTACTTTGATTGCATCCACGAAAAATCTCTCTACGAGAAGTTAACAGAAACCGCTGCAAATGCACGGGGTGCCGAGGACAGGCCGAACGGTAGTGCTGTTAACTGAAGGATTTCTCCATCGTAAACAACCCGTAAAAACCTTCTGTGAGTCTCCGCGACACTCAGATGGAAATAAGCCTGGTGAAGATCGATCTTCACTAACCAGTCGTTTGTCTGAAGAAAGTCTACTACATCTATCTGTGATATTAGATGAAAATGCTTTGTCATTACATATGTATTTAGAGCCTTGAGGTCGAAAATTGGGCGCAATCCCCCATCTGATTTCTTTATTAGAAACATTTTTGAGAAGAAGCCTGGGTCTAGGATTATTAGTATTTCTAAAATGCCCATGCTTTTCAACTCCTTGACCATTTGTGTCATTTCCGGGGAAACTTTGGTAGCCAGACATTCTAAAAATAATTTGGTCGGGTATTTTAGAGGAGGTTTCTTCCTGAAGGGCAAGCGGTGATTTGCTATTGACTTTAAAATGAACTGGTTTGCCCCTAGTTGAGCCCATTTTTCTGTGGCAAATTTCGGGCATCCCCCTCTGAAATTCCGTTGCGAGTCAATTTTCTTTGGACTTGGAGTTTGACCTCTCCACATTGGAACGACGCTGACGAAAGGGCAGAGTCTTTCGAACCATATTATTCTTAGGGTATCATTTAAGCTATTACCAATTTAATTAGTTTTGTGTTTCTTAAATAATAGGGTTTGTCCTCCAAATAGTAGATCTGTCACCAAAATGTAGTCACCAAACAATGCAAAATCAGTTCCACAATAAATCACCTAAAATCCTGAGATATAAGGTCTAGTACCAAATAAATGTTTTTGTATGTATTATAATAGGTGTGTCCTAATAAGTATTTAAGCAAACTAATTTAAAGAGATCACCAATAGTAGTAGTTTTCTTATTCACCACGGATCGATTGATATACATAATATGTCGACGGTAGGGCTTGGTCGACGGAGCCCCGCTTCGCGGGGCTCCTACTTCTGGGTGGTTTATAAAAAAATAAACCACGAAGGGGATGGCGGGGTCTCTCGACCCCGCCATCCCCTTCTAACCTAACCTGTCCGAGTCGGGGTGCCCTAAAGTCCAGATTAATAATATTGATATTCATAATATTAACACTAGAAACAAGGAGAAACTACGTGCTCCCTTTCACCGGCTTCATAAGGTCCATAACTCATTTGTTGGGCTTGGTATAAACTTTTATAACAAGCTTCCCTCTTCTTTGTTAGAATTGCCTTTTAATGCGTTTAAAGCTAAAGTAAAATCCAACCTTTGTTCAAAGGCATACTATTCAATCAACGATTACTTAAACGATAAAAATAGTTGGTCGCTGTGATTAACTCAAGACAATGTTTATGTTCTTTCTCCAAAATTAGCTTACCTACTGACAAGTTATACGAGTTCATATAATTGTTTATTTTATTTGACTATATTTATTAGTCACCTTAGTTTAATTTAATTTTTATTTATTATTGACATAATCTACTCATTTCAATGTTTTTTAATGAGTTGTATTGCAATATATGGTTAGCTAGTGACCTCGACAGTTCATCATATTATTCTTTTGAGCAACCGGCAGCAAGTTCGTCATGCTCCCTTTTTTTTTTTTTTTTTTTTTTTTTTTGAGGATGGGAAATCATCAAATGACTCCTCCCGCTCTGGGTGGAGCGGAAGGGAGTGTCAGACTCTTACTGACTAAAACCCACCCGTGTTCCTTCCTTGGCCCTTTATGTTCCGGGTCAGCGGTACCCCTTTTGGATGATCCCGCTTTCCCGGCAGGCTTGGGCCCTAGTGGGCCCCCTCTATGATGCTGACATCTCTTTGAGGCGCGCGTGGAACACGTACGCGCCGTCCAGCACGGGCCTGGTCCTGATCGGACGGTGAGCTACCCATTACTCACCGCCCGCAGGCCCGCGCCTACGGTGGCCGGGAGTCGTCACGCGGCTCCCGACGCCCGGAGCGTCCACCTCGGCGGCTTGGACGGGAGACTCTCTCCCTCTCCCGTCCCGCCACCTCCTTCGCTAGCATGACTGCTTCGCAGAACGAGGCGACTGCCTCCCACTCCCCCTCGCCCCGGACCATGGCTTGAACCAAGGCCGGGCGTGAGAGATCGCCGCCGCTGCCGATCGCCTCTACGAGGACACGGCGGTGCTCCGCCCATGCAGGGCAGGCCCCCACCGTATGCTCCACCGTGTCCTCGGGGCGATCATCGCAGTGGTGACACCCGGGCGTTTCCTCCCGCCTGATGATGTGCAGGAACCTCCCGAAACTTCCGTGTCCGGTGAGGACCTGCGTCAGGCGGTAGGTGAGGACGCCGTGACGCCTCTCTAGCCACTCCTCAAAGAGGGGTCTTACCGCCGCTATCGTGGCGTGCCCTGCGCTGGGTTGCGACAGTCGCTCTTTCCATGCCGCCATGAGATCGCGCCGGAGGTCCGTCCGCTCCGCCGCGATTTGCCGCGGAAGCGGGGTTTCCCCCCGGCGTAGTGCCTCCGCGCGCCACTCATACAGGCGCGCGAGGACTATCGCCTCCAGATCCCACGGCGGCAGTCCGGCAAGGAGGCTTGCCGCCTCGCCCGAGATCGTGCGGTAGCCCCGGATCAGCCTTACGGCTACCACCTTTTGGGGCGCGTTCAGATAGTGGGCGGCTCTCCGCCGCAGTGAACGCGCCCACACCGGGGCCCCATATGTAGCCATGGACCGCACGACCCCCGCGTAAAGCCTCCGGCAGGAAGCGTTTGGACCCCTCAGGTTGGGCAGGAGCCGCTTGAGGGCGGCCCCAGTCCGTTCCAGTTTGGGGGCCAAACGTCGGAAGTGCTCCACGAAGTTCCACCGGCTATCGAGCACGAGTCCTAAGTATTTCATCGTGGACTCGACGCCGATGTGAACCCCTCCTGCCGTTAGTTGGGATCCCGATGGTGGCCTGTTCCGGGGCCCATGGAAAGACATGGCCTCGGACTTGTGCAAAGCCACCTCGAGACCCAACTGCCGTATCCTCTCCACGACTATCGCAACCCCGCGTGTCATCGCGTCGGCCGCCGCCTGATGCGACCTCCCCTGCGCCAGGACCAGCGTGTCGTCAGCGTAGCACACCACGCTGACGCCATCAGGGAGGTCGGCCCGCAGCACCCAGTCGTAACCGATGTCCCACAGGAGCGGCCCTAGAACCGATCCCTGTGGGACGCCGCACGACATCTCTCGCCGGTTCCACTCCCCATCGCGACCGGGGTAGATGACGGCTCTGTCCGTCAGATATGCCTCGACTATTCGACGGAGGTAGGTTGGCACCCGGTGATACCGGAGTGCCTCCCCAATGCAACTCCAGGGCAGGGTGTTAAATGCGTTGGCGATGTCGAGTGACACCGCCACAACAACCCCGCCCCGAGACACCGCGTCCCCCGTCGTGAGGGCTCTAACGCGCATGATGGCGTCCACCGTCGAGCGCCCCTTGCGGAAGCCGAACTGACTATCCGCAAGATCCGGCCCCGTCCTCACCAGGTGCCCGACGAGGCGGCCTGCAATTACTCTCTCAAAGAGCTTGCCGACCTCGTCGAGCAGCACAATGGGCCGGTATGCGGACGGAGAGTCCGCAGGGCGCCCTGGCTTCCGAATGAGGACCAGCTTCCCCGTCTTCCAACGGAGTGGAAACTGGCCTCTCTCCATACATGCGCTTAAGAGCGCCTCCAGTCGAGGCCCAAGAGCCGTCGAGGCCAGGACCCAGGCTTTCCCTGGCAGGCCGTCGGGTCCTGGGGCGGTATTTTTGGCCTTCAGCCTACCTACCGCCACTCTCAGATCTACCCCGGTCACTTCAGGGGTGTCGTCGTCGTCCGCGTGGTCCGCTTCAGGCACCGCGAGCGGCGGAGCCATGGGCGGGGGACTATGCTCCCCCCGTGAAGGGAACAGAGCGCTCACCACCTCCTCCACCAGCTGGGGGCGGAGACTCTGCGTCAGCGGGGGGGCCCAGGTGCGGAGTTTATTCCGCACCATTTTGTAAGGGCGCCCCCATGGATCTCCGTTCAGAGTCTCCACCAACTCCTCGCGGGCCGTATATTTGGCCCGCTGGACAGCCTCTTGGAGGGCGGTCTTCGCCGCTCTGTATCCCTCGTACAGCTCCGCCTCCGTCGCTTCCGCATCCGGAGGGCGGATGCGGAGCCTACGGTGCCTGGAGTACAGGTGTCGCACTGCGACGCACGCCTTGCGTAGCGTCTCCAGCTCCTGCGACCACCAGTACACCTGACGTCGGGCGCTTCCAGGACGGACTCGGGGCATTGCCACGTCGCAAATCTCGGACATGGCCTCCCGGAACCACTCCGCCTCATCGTCAATATCGGCAGGCCTGTCCGGTGATGACACCCAGGCCTGCACGATCGAGGCTTCCAGGAGTAGCTCCCGGTCCATCTGCTTGAGCGCCCACCGCGGACCACTCGGGGCCTGTTGGACCGGCGCGCTAGAGGTCTGGGCGGAGACGTCGAACCGGATATACCGGTGGTCGGAGTAGGTCTCCACCTCCTCCATGACGCGCCAGTCAATGACACGCTGTGACAGAGCGGGGCTGGCAAACGAGATGTCCACCACAGACTCACCCCGCATCCGCACACACGTAGGAACAGAACCCCGGTTTAGGACGACCAGGCCTGTCTCCAGAGCCCAGTCCTCCACCATCCTGCCCCGCACATCAGTGTAACGGGAACCCCAAGCCGGATTTTTGGCGTTGAAGTCCCCGAGCACTAGCACGGGGAAGCGATGGTACCCGGCGACGACGACACTTAACTCTGTTAAAGAGTTCTGGAACTCGGCGAGAGTTCGGCTCGGAGAGAAGTACACTCCCACTACTACTATCTCCCCGAACCGTGCTGCTACGCACCCCTGTCCCTTCGTGACACCTTCGAGGGATGGGGTGCCGGCGGCGGCCGACGAAATTATGGTCACTGAGCCGCTCAGGTCCTCAACCCAGTCATCCCTGGGCAGGACAAAATACGGCTCAGCGACCACGGCAATGTTAATCGACCACTGCGCCATGCTCTGGAGCAACAGGTCCTGAGCGCAGGCGCAGTGGTTGATGTTCGCCTGGAGGAGTCTCAATGGAGCCGTTACTCCTCCATTTCAGTCTCCTCCCGGGTGGCGGCAGTGGCGGCAACGGTAGCAGTGGCACTGGCCGCGGTGACGGTGGTTGTGGCAACGGCGGCGGAGGGCCTGCCTCTCCTCCTGGTTCCGGCGGGTGGAGCGCAGGACCTACTGCCCGCCCGGTGATCGGCCGGCTTGCCAGCACCCGCACATGCTGTGCAGTGCGGCGCGGCTTCGCACGAGCCGGCCTTATGTCCGGGCTGACCGCAGCGGAAGCAGAGAGTGCTGCGGTCCACCTCCGAGGTGCACTGGACGCCAACGTGGTGCCCCACATGGCATCGGAAGCACCTCAGAGGTCTGGGTTCCAGCAGTTTAACCTGCGCCGAAACCCAGCCCACCAGAAGCCTTCGGCCCTCCACAATCTTTTTCGCCGCCGTCACGGGACAGCTTACCGTTACGGTTCGCATACCCGCGGGGTCCGGACGTATGGTGCCCGCCTTCACCTGGTCGGCCAGACACCCGCCCGTCCTGACGACGGCGGCTACCACCTCTCCCTCCGTTACGGAGTCATCCAGGCCCAAGACTCGCATGTCTGCGCACTTGACGGGCCTGGAGACTCGAGCCTCGTCCGCATTGAGGGACGCCCTTAGCTTCTCAGCTAGGGCGTCAGCGGTGGGGCCACTCGTCACACCGGGGATCTCCAGCATGCGGGCGCCAGTTGCGGTCACCCTGTGCCGGAGGCCCTCGGTGATCCCGAGCTCCTGGAGGTCCACCGTCTCCCTCGCCTTGGTGAGCACGTCACGGTACGTCACGCCCCTCTTAACCGCGTCCGGCTGTAGCGTGATCACTACAGCCGCGGTCTTTGGGGCGCGGAGCCTTGCCGCGACGGCTCGCTCCTTGTGGCGCCGCCTTTGCCCCTTTTTTCTGGCCGCCTTGGCCGCCTTCTTTTTCTGCCCGACCACCTGCCACCCGGCGTCAGTCGTGGGAGATTCCTGTGGCCGGGAAGTAGGCTCTGGGGCCTGCGCCTCCCGTGCCGTCCTGCCCTTCCTCTTTAGAGCCCCAGCTGGTGTTTTGCTGGCCGGCGTCTGCGTTGCCGGCGCCGGGGCTCCACCGGCCGACGCCGATTTTGCCTGGGCTCCGCCTGTCGACGCCTGGGCTCCGCGTGCCGACGCCGGTTTGGCCGGCGGCTGGGCCCGGCCAGACGACGCGGGCTTAGGGGCGGCGGCTCCCGCAGCAGCCGCATACGAGGCCACCCTCGGCCCCGGTGCTGTCCTGCCCGCTAGTGGTGGGCGCAGGACTATGCCCTCCAGGACGGAGAACCGCGCCTGGAAGGCCGCCAGCTCCTGCCGAACCAGATTGAGGACCTGGTTCTCCTCCGGAATGGGCTGGCTTGGCCGAACGGGCTGGCTTGGCTCCTGTTCCGCCTGCAACTGCCCGCTGCCGGTGGCCTTCAGGCCAGCCAGGTCCTCCCTGAGCCTCCCATTCTCCTCCCGGAGAAGTTTCGTGGCGGCCGTCAGGCGAGCGACCTCCGCCCGCAGTTCGGCCACTTCGCCGCCCGAAGGCCCGTCGGTTTTGGCCGCCTCCACCGCCGCCATGATGGAGGCCGTTGCCGCGACCACGGCCCTGCTTTTGGAAGACTTGATCTTCTTCAGGGTCACCTTCCGAAGCTCAGCCTCCACTACCTCCTTGAGGCTGGTTGCACAGGCCTCACTGTCATTGTCGCCGATGTCGTCGGGACCACTCGACAGGCTCGCCTCGTCGCCCGAGGGCCCCGAAGCGACTGCACGACCATTCACCCCCTCCTTTGCGGGTTCCTCCTCTAGTTCCGCTGCCTCCCGGGCTGTGAGCCCCCTCCCCCTGCCTCGCTCTTGGACCCCCCCACCCCGCCTTCCGGTGGGGATTTTTCGAGCCGAGGCTCTCTCGCCATCAGAGGACGACCCCTGGCCGTCCACTGATCTTGGCCGCTTACTGAAGAACCTGATATTCTTCTTCTTAGTTTCAGCGGCCAACTCCTCCGCGCGGCGGTTGCTCAATGAGCCTCCCGTGCTCGCGCCACTTGGCGCGGTGTCGGGCTCCGACCCCGCACCACTCCTCCCCTCTTCGGTTTTTTTGTTTTTATTTAACTTTTCCATATTTGATCCCACGAGTAAGAACTTTATTTATTGACTCAAAATTTGCGTGGTTCGCACTAGCGACTGAATCAAGCTACCCATCAGCCAAGCTTACAACCTCCCTCACGGTGCGCCGCCGCTTAGAGGTTTGGGGAATTTTTTATAGAGGTTGATCTTCCTCGCGGTCCGGGCGGTTAAGCCAGGACCCTCGACCCCCGTCAAAAGTCAGAGACATGACCTGTACAGTCTTCGGGGCTACGAGATTAAAGCGGTGGCAGGAAGAGACTTCTTCGTGCCAGCCCGGCGGCAGGGTTAGTGCACACCGAGCCCGCTCCCTCCACGGCGGTCAAACCGCTCCTTCCCCCTTCCACGACCACTCACCTTCCTCTGTAAGCAGAGGGGGAGTGGCCGTATCCGTATATAGCCCGGTTCCCTTCACCAACCATCAAGGATGATCGGTGATTGGAACCGTGGCCCTTCCCCGTGTGTTGAAGATTCGCCGCCGGCACCAAGTACCCCCCAAAAGCCTGGTGGGCACTTGAGCCCGGCGTTGCCCAGGGTGCGCCACGTGGAGGCTCTTCAACATGCACCCCGTCATGCTCCCTTAGATGTCAATGCTTGCGGTAGCGTCGGGGGTCGGGTTGCCTCCTTCCCTCAAATATGGCGAGGGGGGTAATGGCTGATCTTTGCGTTATGCTCGTGAACGGGTGCTGCTTGTGGTGACAGGTCAGCTTGCTGACTATGGTTTTGTTATTGTTATTAGAAATTAATGTTTCTTTATTTTACTTCGAAGGTCCTAGTTTATCATTTGTGGCTACTAGTTACAGCTATATACATATAAACATAATGCAGCATTGCATATGTAAGCGGGCACGCCCTTTATGTCAGGAGGCTTTTTATTATGTATTAAGTTCTGTTTGCGTTTTTGTTTTTATTATTTATTTATGCTTGAGTATAGTTTTAAATATTGGCGTGTGCTAGCTGACATATGGCAAATAATTTTAATATTTTGTGTTTCGTAATGTTAATTTATTTATTACTATATTGTATAGAATCCAGTTCTTCTAACTGAACAGACAGCAGTGCTGCTGGGGAGTTTGTTCCGCCACTTCTTCTTCCCAGCTAAAGCACTAGGAAGTGGTGAAGGGTGGGCGTTTTGGGGGGACTGTCTTATGTGATTTTGACGTTCAAAAAGTGCTGATTCTCAGCCTAATTTGAATAAATGACTTTTGATTTTGATTTTGATTGCATCCAGTTTCTCCTGGTAATTTGTCTCGGGTATCATTTAAGCTATTACCAATTTAATTAGTTTTGTGTTTCTTAAATAATAGGGTTTGTCCTCCAAATAGTAGATCTGTCACCAAAATGTAGTCACCAAACAATGCAAAATCAGTTCCACAATAAATCACCTAAAATCCTGAGATATCAACCTGAGAACAATTTTTGTTTATCTGAGAACGAAAATATTTCGTGGCGATAGATCTATTTATTAGGTGATACAACTTGATGACAAATATAAATTTTGGTGATAGAAAATATAGTTCCCTTATTCTTAAACTTGTTTTCAGACTTCCTAGTTTTATTTTTATTGTAGCCTTTCCTGTTTTGATATGTATGATCCCTACGCTCTGAAAACTTTTTTTCTTTTAAATAGGTTGGAGTATTCAACCAGACCTGAGACCCTCCGAGGGACTGTATTATAGGTTGCAGAGCCTCTCTACTAAATAAGTACTCTGAGCTGGGTGGGACATTTCTTAGCGTGTTTCTAAGATTTTCATTAGAAACTTCCTTTAAAATACGTTCACGCCTGGCTTCAATACACTCGGAACGCTTTCCGCATATAATTTGCATGGTAGTTTCCGAGTTCTTATGACATAATGATCCCGGTCCAAAAATCACAGAAATTTTCTCAAACAAAGTATTTGGATTTAAGCCCTGTGGATTAGAACTAGCCCAGTCAACCATAGACTGTAATCCAGTTCTTAATATCTGCCTCTGTTCCAAAACCTTATTGGATAAGCCAGCTAAAATCAACTCAGTTGAAGCCATATAGTCTTTGCTTTTATTAAAGTGACATAATTCATCATTGATATGAAGGCCTGTAAATCCTGGGGTCGCCAAGCAGCCCTGCAAAACCTGCTTGTACCTAATGCCTTTCCATGCCTGAGAGCCAAACTGTTGTAACTTATTTAGTTCTAAAAACCTATCCCTATCACTAGGTGGGATAATCTTCTTAACGTCAATATCGGTGTTTAGAGAACCCCAATTAAGAGACAGCGACTCGGGCTGAGTAGGCAATGTAATGAACGGTTCCGAAATACTTTCATTGTTATTATTAATAACAAGATGTTGCGAATCAACACTTTTAGTTATGGTACTAGGAATTACAATACCACTACTTTGCGGGTCTGCACTATTATAACAAACGGGATAGTGGCTTAAGTAATTCGAAATATACGACATTTGCGACATTAAGGTATCAATACGAGGATCGGTGCGAACCTGTTTCGACTTGTACTTACGGTTTCGCGCCGAGGTACGAGAACGCTTATTGGGCAGGGGTGAAGCCGTGCCCTCCTCAAACTCCGAGGATGTGGAGGAGCTGCTTTCCGATGCCCCAGAGCTAGTTGCCGATAATTGTTCTCCATCCGAAGCAACAATACCGGCTCGCTCGTGGTTCTCATTACCGCTACTTACCGGCTCCATTTATTGGTGAAATACACTGCTGTGTTTCCAAAAAGCACTAAAAACACACTCACTAACACTTTTAACACTAATTCAACTCAGTTACAGTGGTTAAAAAGCACTTCAAAATACTTTTTTCTTATTAGATAAAAGTTTTGACATGACTCGAAAGAATCACAAGAATGCAATGACGCTTGACAGCAAAAATGGCGGTAAAGTATTAAGAGCGTTTAAACCTTAAGAGTGGCAACTTCGCAATTTAGTGTCATATTTCGTGGTTTTCAATTTTTATCATTTAATCGGAGCTATATTTAAAAAATCTGTTTAATTAACTTTTTAGAATTACGTGAAAGTGTTTAAAAAGTAAGTAACCGTAATGCTTACAATTGTTTTACAATGAAAATAACGCCCTGCAAGTTTCCAATGTATTATTTGCATATAAATAGAACTGTAAACGCAACGATTTCGTACATTTTACACAGTTTTCACATAATTCTAAAAAGTTAATTAGACAGATTTTTAAAATATAGCTCCGATTAAATGATAAAAATTGAAAACCACGAAATATGACACTAAATTGCGACGTTGCCACTCATAAGGTATAAACGCTCTTAACTGCGCCCTCAGGTGCCAGAAATAAGAAGGTATGCTCGATATTCCTACCGAATTAGGGGAATATTCTCGTATTTTCACAGAATCATAAGGACTGCTTCTTCATATCATTGCTGTGTTTTCGAATACATACATATAATAGGAAATTTAACCAGCCAGTAAAATGAATTGCCTGGAACTTGCCTGGTTTTTTAAAAGTTCGTAATAGGCACCCAGATGTCGTTACATGTATGTACATTACCTACCTAATGAAAAGTTCTTCTTGAACACTTTAAATTCATATATCTTGTGATATATTGAAGCGATAAAACAAAAATTAAATATCACTCTGAAATACACACAATAATTGAGAATAAAAGTTAATTATAATGATTTCGTACTTTATGCGTGATACTTGAACAACTTATGTTAGTGCCACCAAAATCAATTAGTGGAACACAGTGGACGTCAAAATTGTGAACATTCCACTTTGTCTGACTGGTGAGACAGGTTGGTGGGGCATAGTGAAATAATCCATCGTCGGATAGGTGGTGGTGGAGAAGCACCGGCGCAAGCGGTCACCGGCGCGCGGCGCGGCTGCCGCGGCGCAGACGTCGCCGCGCCTACCCGCCGCCTCCAGCCCGCTCACGCAAGCCCAGGTGCAACCCTTCCAACAGCACACACCCACACCACCACACTCTCCCAATAGAATCGATTACCCATTGTAATCTGCTTGCTGATAGCTCAGCAACGTGCATTATTTACTGTACCCACTATAGTATTTGTATTTCATTGTTTACTGTAGGTACCCACTAAAGTATTGGTAATACACTGTAATCTGCTCGCTGGTAGCTCAGCAACGTGCATTGTTTACTGTACCCACTATAGTATTTGTATTTCATTGTTTACTGTAGGTACCCACTAAAGTATTGGTAATACACTGTAATCTGCTCGCTGGTAGCTCAGCAACGTGCATTGTTTACTGTACCCACTATAGTATTTGTATTACACTTGCTTATATCAAGTCTCGTGGTCGCAAGCGCGGCTGGTAGCTCAGCAACGTGCATTGTTTACTGTACCCACTATAGTATTTGTATTACACTTGCTTATATCAAGTCTCGTGGTCGCAAGCGCGGCTGGTAGCTCAGCAACGTGCATAGTTTACTGTACCCACTATAGTATTTGTATTACACTTGCTTATATCAAGTCTCGTGGTCGCAAGCGCGGCTGGTAGCTCAGCAACGTGCATAGTTTACTGTACCCACTATAGTATTTGTATTACACTTGCTTATATCGAGTCTCGTGGTCGCAAGCGCGGCTGGTAGCTCAGCAACGTGCATAGTTTACTGTACCCACTATAGTATTTGTATTACACTTGCTTATAATATCAAGTCTCGTGTTCGCAAGCGCGGCTGGTAGCTCAGCAACGTGCATAGTTTACTGTACCCACTATAGTATTTGTATTACACTTGCTTATATCGAGTCTCGTGGTCGCAAGCGCGGCTGGTAGCTCAGCAACGTGCATAGTTTACTGTACCCACTATAGTATTTGTATTACACTTGCTTATATCGAGTCTCGTGGTCGCAAGCGCGGCTGGTAGCTCAGCAACGTGCATAGTTTACTGTACCCACTATAGTATTTGTATTACACTTGCTTATAATATCAAGTCTCGTGTTCGCAAGCGCGGCTGGTAGCTCAGCAACGTGCATAGTTTACTGTACCCACTATAGTATTTGTATTACACTTGCTTATATCGAGTCTCGTGGTCGCAAGCGCGGCTGGTAGCTCAGCAACGTGCATAGTTTACTGTACCCACTATAGTATTTGTATTACACTTGCTTATATCGAGTCTCGTGGTCGCAAGCGCGGCTGGTAGCTCAGCAACGTGCATAGTTTACTGTACCCACTATAGTATTTGTATTACACTTGCTTATATCGAGTCTCGTGGTCGCAAGCGCGGCTGGTAGCTCAGCAACGTGCATAGTTTACTGTACCCACTATAGTATTTGTATTACACTTGCTTATATCGAGTCTCGTGGTCGCAAGTGCGGCTGGTAGCTAGCAACGTCCATAGTTTACTGTACCCACTATAGTATTTGTATTACACTTGCTTATATCAAGTCTCGTGGTCGCAAGCGCGGCTAGTAGCTCAGCAACGTGCATAGTTTACTGTACCCACTATAGTATTTGTATTACACTTGCTTATATCAAGTCTCGTGGTCGCAAGCGCGGCTGGTAGCTCAGCAACGTGCATAGTTTACTGTACCCACTATAGTATTTGTATTACACTTGCTTATATCAAGTCTCGTGGTCGCAAGCGCGGCTGGTAGCTCAGCAACGTGCATAGTTTACTGTACCCACTATAGTATTTGTATTACACTTGCTTATATCAAGTCTCGTGGTCGCAAGCGCGGCTGGTAGCTCAGCAACGTGCATAGTTTACTGTACCCACTATAGTATTTGTATTACACTTGCTTATATCAAGTCTCGTGGTCGCAAGCGCGGCTGGTAGCTCAGCAACGTGCATAATTTACTGTACCCACTATAGTATTTGTATTACACTTGCTTATATCGAGTCTCGTGGTCGCAAGCGCGGCTGGTAGCTCAGCAACGTGCATAGTTTACTGTACCCACTATAGTATTTGTATTACACTTGCTTATATGCCGCCCCCGCCGCCCCCCGTGCCGCTTACCCCTCCCGCATCGCCGCGTACGCGACACTCGCCATCTCAATCTTTGATAAATCGTACATTTTGGAATTTTAATAAAGCGGACTTCAATCAAGTGTATACTTTACTAGCTGAAATAGATTGGAGTGAGATTTACGGTTCACGCGATCCAGATATAGTTTTAGATTTGTTTTATAATAAGATATATAACGTTTTTGATAATTGTGTTCCCCTAAAAAGTAAACATATCCATTCATTAAATAAGAGATACGTTTATCCAGTTTGGTATACAGCTGAAATTATTAGAGATATAAAAGTTAAATATTTATTACATAAAAAATATAAATTAAGTAAATCACGCAGTGATTATGTGGAATTTGCACGATGCAGGGCGAGAGTGAAAACCGAGACTGCTCGAGCGCATGATCAGTACCGCAACCGCGTGCAAGGGCACCTGGCGAAGGATCCGCGAGCGTTTTGGGGATATATTAGGTCTAGGAAAGGCAATTCGAATCAGCGGAAGTTAGTCAAGGATGGCCGGGTATTGTCGGAATACGAATGTGCCAATGAGTTCGCTCGGTTTTTTCAGTCGGTGTACAATCCGGATCCTCCGAAGCTGAATGTAGCGGCGGCGAGTGCGAGCGAGGCTGCGGGCGCGTCGCCGGGCGCGCGGGCGCACCTTTCATGCGTGGGTCCCGCTGACGTACAGCGCGCACTCGCACGCTTGCCGCCTAAGCGCTCGGCTGGGCCGGATGGTATTCCGGTGTACATTTTTAGAGACTGCCGCGCGGTGTTGGTTAAGCCGTTGCTACACTTGTTCAACGTCTGTATCGAGACCGCAACTTTTCCTGAGCGATGGAAACTTACCCGGGTTGTACCCGTGCCTAAAGGTAGTGGAGGTACAGCACCCTGCGATTATAGGCCAGTAGCGGTATTATGCACTCCAGCTAAAGTGTTTGAGTCGACCATTCATGGTAGCCTCTATCCACAGATTAGCGCTCTGTTGTCCGACGCGCAGCGTGGATTTCGTCCTGGCCGGGGGACAACGGGGAACTTACTGGATCTTATGACACAAATAGTACCATCGGTGGATGCGGGTCAACAGGTAGATGTTGCCTACTTCGACTTCAAGAAGGCCTTTGACACAGTAGATAACGACGTCCTTTTGGCTAAATTGGCTGGTGTAGGCTGTACACCTCACACTTTGGCATTTTTCGCCTGCTATTTACGAGACCGTTGTCAGTACGTCGACTGCAGTGGGCAGCTCTCTGAGCCCTATTTCACGAGATCAGGAGTCAGTCAGGGCACTAATTTAGGGCCTTTGCTCTTCATTTTAACAGTTAACGACCTGCCGAGAGTAGTCAATAAATCCACACCATTGTTATTCGCTGACGACTTGAAACTGGTTCTTAAAATAAAACAGAAAACTGATCATGACATACTGCAGCAGGATATTAATGAGGTAGTGGAGTGGGGTCTTCGCAATAAGTTGTATTTCAATGTGGCCAAATGTTCGGTACTATCATTTACCCGAGCGCGCGACCCAAGTCATTATCAATATTGCATGGATGGAATCCAACTGAAACGTGTCTCAGAGGTCAAAGACTTGGGCGTGCGCTTTACAACTGATTTAAATTTCCGTAAACATTCCATTGATGTTTGTAAGAAAGCATACCGCAATTTAGGATTGGTCTTGCGGCTAGGAAACCAGTTCACGAACATCAGTGCTCTGAGATCGTTGTACGAAGCGCTCGTAAAAAGTCATTTGGAATGCAATGCTGTCGTCTGGTCGCCACATGAAGCCAAGTACAAACTAATGCTAGAACGTATCCAGAACAAATTTGTGAGATTCCTATACTTAAAGCAGTATGGTGTGTATCCAGGGTATCCACTGTTGTATCCTACTCTATTTGTGCTGGGCATGGTAGGCTATAATAAACTGGAAGTAAGAAGGGAAGTAGCTCTCGCCACTTACTTATTTAAGATTATGCGTGGTAAAATACACAACCCAGGCGTTCTACAAACAATTGGGTTGTGTGTACCTGATGGGCACGGGGGGCGGCGGAGGCGGCCGCCGCTGCTGTGGGTGCCGCCCGCTCGCACCAACCTGCTGCAGCACGCGCCACTGACGCGCGCGCTGCGCACACTCAATGCGGTGTCGCAACAGATTGACTGCTTCAACTGTACTCTGAGTGAATTCACACGGGCCGCATTTTGTAAGATTACTCTTGGTTAAGGCAACTACATGACCTAAAGCGCGGTCTTCGTCAGACTGCATAGGAAAGAAGGAGAAGCGCGGCGGCACGGCGCTGGTAATTTATTTTTTTATATTAATTTATGGTTTTTTTGTTTGCGTTTAGGTCCTGTAAGCCCTTAATAATAATATTAATATATAATTGTAACACAGTTATTGTAAGTTTATATTGCTACACTATTGTATTAGGTAAGCCTGTGATGATAGTGTATGTGTGTTCAAATAAATAAATAAATAAATATCAAGTCTCGTGGTCGCAAGCGCGGCTGGTAGCTCAGCAACGTGCATAGTTTACTGTACCCACTATAGTATTTGTATTGCACTTGCTTATATCGACTCTCGTGGCCGCAAGCGCGGCTGCTGAGCGTGTGGTCCTGGGTTTGATTCCCAGATGGCGCAACGTGTTATTGATTTTTTCCATTATAAATTTCTCATGTCTGGTGTTATGATAAGCACTTTTTTATATTAGCCTCGATTTTAACTAAGCTTCGAAAAGCGCGGTAGTCTGTCAAGAAAATAATATAGGTAGCTTATAACTGCAGGCAAGGCAAGTAAAGTAACTTGCACTACTGCAGGCATAGATCTGCGCAGTTACCCGCCGCGCGCCGCGCGCCGTCCGGCGATATCGGAGAGGTAGGTGCCTACCTATGTCGAACTCCTACCGACTAAAACCCCGCAGTTCCTACTGCTAGTGCTACTGCCCGTGTCGGGACTCGGGGGATACTTTGCACACTCGCGCGCACCCCCGACTACCTAGCTAGACTATGTTGTATCGGGTACATACGAGACGCTTTTGTGACCGTGGTAAACTGCGCAGGGAGGGCGCGGCGACGGCGTGGGCGGCGGCGAGCGCGGCATGTACGTGCTGCCGCACCCGGTGCTGCTGGCGTGTCCGACCGGCTCACCCCTTTGCTCGGCGCTACAGGCACACACTTATTTTACGTAAGCTGCCTTTTAGGTATAATACTGCGTTTTTGGAAGCACTCACAAACCTAGAAGTGTTACTATCTGTATGACGCCCATGGCCCAGGCTCAATACAGTCACGAGAGACGAAGGCCGCTATGGATAGCGACTAACCTTTTTATAGACATTGACAAACAGTCTATGTAAGTTTGTCTTACCCATTTTAAACACCGAGGGTGAACTAGGAGAGTCGGAAAGTATTCTGCATTTCTGATCGGAAAATTGGGATAGTGACCCTATACATACCTACCGTTTACCTGAGACGGTTCCCGAGACAGGCGTGCAATGCGGGAAGGGTGTGCGTCAGTGGTGACGTGACGTCCGCTTGTTGGGCGTTAACACGTGTTTTCTTCTACAGCCGTTTTGAGTAAAATGCACTTAAGATTGGAGACACAAAAATTCGTTCTCCGAATAAGAACTAAACGAAATAAGTACTTATCTAATAACATTGTTAAAATAAATTCCCATGATCAATAAACTAAGACCATATTTGATAAACTCAAACTCAAACTCAAAGCATTTATTTCAAATAAACCAATTACAGGCACTTTTGAATTGTCAAGGGGTCGGTCAGTCAGAAAGATGAAGCTAGTTGCCCATTCCAAAGCGTAGTAGGTACCTATGGAGAAGAACGGGCAAGAAACTCCATGGACACTCTTTTAAATAAAAATAGTGGTTACTTAATTCATGTTGAAATTATACATGTGAGAACGATGTAGAAAGACGTGCACGTTAAAAGCGTCCGTAATAAAAAGATAAAAAACAATTCAGGAATCAAAATAAGCCGTGGCAGCTAAGACGACCAGTGCCTACTGACGGCGCCCGTTCACGAACATGACGTATGCATCAGCACCATTCAGCTCAACCTTTTTGAAGGGAACTCAATGATCCAATACACACGCCACCACCAGCGACACATTTGAGCATGACCTACTCTCAGCCGCCAGGGCACACTCAAGTCAATAAAAGATGAACCCAATAACCTATATTATAGTAGGTACATAGTGCTCACACATGTGCTATGCAATTATACAATAATAATGCCCGGTTTCTGAAGTTCCCAGATAAACTCTCATTACTTATGGTTCAATAAAGTTAAGCATAAGATAAACGTCGGTTAACTGTCACTGCGTTTCTGGATACGCAACCAACCATTCAATTACTACGAGTATGAAACCGATAACTAGTTTTTTAGTTGCCGCTAGATGGATCTGTATAACAGTTTTATTAATTATTATATTTTTCGAGGGTAATTAAGTGGCTTAAATTACTATTAGAAAGTCGCCGACTTGCTATTATTTCTACATATAATAATTAAATAGTGCCTGTTCGTTCTACAATCAGCAAAAACAATGAATCCCAGTGTTATTTTTTTAAATATTGTTTTTTTTCTTAAACTTTTTTTATGAAACGTTTAAAGGAGTTAATTAATTTACCTTTGAATGACAAATGATAAATGATTTTATTTCTGTAAGTAGGTTCAAACACATTTACACGTCAATCGTATTTTAAAAACTAGATGAGGTCGGCATTTCTTAACTGACTACTCTGAGAAGAAAGGCCGAAACAAACTCAGAGGTCACAGTCTCTTTTAAAGTCCAGACAAAATCTTGGTCAGATCATGTGAAGGCTACGTAGATCGGTGACTGCAATGGTCTTTTGAGGAAAGAACCACACAGATTGAGTGGACCTGTCCAGTCAGTGCACGCTATTGTCAGCAATCGTGCAGCTCAACTTAGACTTAAGGAGCTCAACGATTCGACGAACAATACCAAAGAAAGGACATTTGAGTAGGCCGCATACGTTACTCAAAAAGTAATTTTACTTAAATAAATGCAAAAGGATTTATGACAAACAAGACGTCAATCATCATAAATATCGTCCCTCAAAATAAAAATCAAACATGTTGTGTTCAACAGCTTAGCTGTGAAACGAAGGGTGGGTCGACTTTTATGATGACCAGTATAGTTATCGAACCGATAAACGGCAAATATTGGTCAGTTAAGTTAACTTAAGTTTAAACGGAGCTTGTCCTACATTGGAGTTGTACTGTTCTGTGCTGTGTTCCGACCGACCCATGTAGATTTACTTACCTAACCTATTATAATAGTTGTACAGTCCACTAGTTTTTTATTGAAGACACCAATCCCAAACATTGATGCGGTGTTCGGAAACGCATTTTGCAAGTTATCGAACCAATAGCGCTATTGGATAGATAAACCACCGTTAAAAGTGCCTCAGAAACCGGGCATTAGAGATTGAATTTTTACAATGCAAAGATAGATTGTACAACCTTCATCAGCTCCAACAATATCTTCGAATGCTAATTAATTAGTTTACGCGCCTTTGTGGAGCAGGACCAGCCCTTTTTTTTTTGTTTCTGGGGTGGAAAATCCTCATGGATGGGTATGTCAGACTCTTACTGACTTAAAACTACCCCGGTGTTCCATCTCACACCTACGCCGGGGGTCGCGGGAACGTACGATCCTTCCGCAACCCCCGACTGGTGCCGGCCCGCCGCCGCGGGCCTCTTCGGGTCTGGGGGGGAGTGAGGAGTTTGACTCCCCCCGCAACGTCTAAGAGGGGCGCTCGTGGAACACTACGCGCCGCTATCTCGGGTCCTGGTGTGTGGGGGGCGACGGACGTTCCCGAGTTCGTCGCCCCTGGACCCATTTAGGGGGGCTGGAAGAGGGCGTTGTCCGCCCTCCGCCGACGCCCGGTGCGCCTTCAGCGGGTCGGGTGAGTGGACGAGATCTCCCTCTCCCTTTCCGCAGCCTCCTTCTGCGAGACGACTGTCTCGCAGAAGGAGGCTGCGGAAACCACCGCGTCCCAGGACTCGTCGCTGCCGACCATCGACTCGACTACGGCCTGCAGCGACAAATCACTGCCTACTTCTGAGATGAGGGCACGGCGCGGCTCCTCCCAAGCGGCACACTCTGCCAGCGTATGCCGCGCCGTGTCCTCCCGGCAGTCGACGCAGTGTGCGTCATCGCCCCGCGGAACCACAGCGCCTGCTGCTCGACGTCTACGGGTCCATTCGTTGCCGACTCCCGGAACCAGGCCTGGACAAAAGCGGCCTCCTCGAGATGCTCCCTGTCGATGCGCTTACGCGCCCAGCGCAGACCGTTCATATTCGCGGGGCCATCAAACCGCGGCCACCGGTGGTCTGGGCGGAGACGTCGAAACGGATGTATCGGTGATCCGACAACGTCTCCACCTCCACGGCGACACGCCAGTCGCGGACACGACTCGCGACAGCGGGGCTAGCGAACGAGACGTCCACTATAGAGCCGCCCCGCTGCCGCATGCACGTGTGGACCGAGCCCCGATTTAGGACGGTCCACTCCTCCAGCACCTCGCCCCTAGCATCGGTCACAGGAGATCCCCACGCCACAGACTTGGCGTTGAGATCCCCCAGCAACAGCACAGGGCGAGGGTGGAGTCGGCCCACGACGGCACCCAACTCGACAATCACTGACCGATTTACATGCTACTAAATCATTTGACTTTTTTATTTTATTTTTATTGTGCCTAACCTTGATGACATTTAACATTTTGAATTTTTTTTTGTAATTTAACTGTAGATAACCTTAGTTGACATTTGCCATTATTTTAATGTTGTGACATTTTTAGTTGACATTTGCCATTATTTTATTTTATTATTGCGACATTTTTTACTGTCAGGACTACCACAGGACTGCTCCGATTACTGCTGCTAATGAGCATGAGTCACAACATAAATACAAATAGGTAGAAAAGTCGTGTAATGGAACCCATTTGTTTTCACAGCTAGCTTTAATGATCTTGCAAGTAGACTGCTCCTTTTTTTCACAGAATTGTTCATTAGCACCTAAACTTCGGATAGGACCTCGAAGACTACAAAGGTAGGTTTCCGCTTGATATTCACAATTTTGAAGATCGTTGGCGCTGGCTGTTACGTATGAGTCACTTCTCAAGTTGATCGCGACATATTCGGATGCTGGTTTGATGCTGATCATACTTTTGTTAATTTGCATCGGTACTGGTATCAAATTTTATAGCTGGAACGTATCCCTGCTAATTAACGGTAATGTAATTTCAAATATGAAATATTCCTCCGTCATCCTCGCTTTAACTTTTAATAACTTGTAGATTTCATACAAGTTGAACTGAATGTTATCTACAGGTAATGCTAGCTCTTTAGAGATTTGACTAGACACAATCTGTAACTCCCCACGGAGCTGCTGTGGAGTCAAGAGATGTAGATTGATCTGACCCCGGATGATCTCTGTCATAGTATCGAGAAAAGTATCCTGTATCCGCTTTAAATTCTGGATCATATTTAAGGTCGCTAACGCTGCTAACGTGAAATCTTGCTGATAAGACATAACGTCGATCTCTTGCTGCAATTTATTTGTGACGTTGTCTAAGTTATTTAAATGCTTGTTAATTATCTTATGCTGCTTTTCAATTGTCGCTTCTGTTCTCTTTAAGATATTGTACTCCGCTTCTATGACCGATGTCTGATTCCTGTATAGCTGACTAAGGTGAAATGCATTCTTACGTATTAGGTCAATGTCACGTTTATAGTTTTCTGCGAATTCTTGATCCAGTACTCCGAACAATGAATTAGCTACGGAACCGACTGCGTTGATAAGTCCGCGTCGTGTTCTCGGATGCGCTTCAAACTGCTGATTTAGCAACAATTGATTATAATATTGTAGTTCATTATACTCGTGCTGTATTTGCAAGGTTATCATTTTACAATGGCTCTGCTCTTGAATTTTCCCACAGGTTTGCTCGGTATATTGGAAAAATTGTTTGACCGCTTTGTCTCCTTGCCAATAAGGAGACATATTATAATAAGATATGATTTTCCACTGATCACGAATAAGATGCATTTGTCCCAAAGGGTCAGAATACAATGTTTGATGGCTATCAAATGCTGTTAATTTGTAACTTGCTTCAGTAGATAGTATAAGGCTCATAAAAAATAGCAATGATAATACTATGCTATAGATTTTAGGACATCTCCTAGATTGTTTGCTAACATTCTCTTCCGCTTTGCTTTGCTGATGCTGCTTTATTGCTTTGCTTTTCTCAGGTTGCTGCTTATTTGCTTCTTTTTCAGATATAGGTAAGATAGAAAGCTTGATGATCGGCCGCTTTATAAGACCATTTTTTGTTTTTAAAGTCATCACTCGGACAGCTCCATCTTTTCCAGGATGGACCTCTACTACCCGACCAACGGGCCATTTTCCAGGGGTTATGTTGTCGTCGTGAATGGTTACCATGTCGCCAATCTCTATATTCTTTTGTGCTTTTAACCACTTGCTGCGTACCGATAATTGGCTAAGATACTCTGCTTTCCACCGCTTCCATATATCTTGGAACGTTTTATTTACTAAATACCATCTCGTTCTCGCATCTTGTGCCGTTTCTATTACAGTAAGACCGGCACGAGTGGTTAGAAAATGCGCTGGCGTGAGAAAATCGATGTCGTCGATATCCTCAGATATTGGACACAGCGGTCTTGAGTTAAGACTTGCTTCGATTTGAGATAAGATCGTGCTGTATTCTTCGAATGTTAATGCTTGGTCCCCTACTCGGTCCTACCGGTCCTATTACTCTTTTCAGATGTTGTTTTAGGCTCCAAATAGATCGCTCCCAGATTCCTCCAGCACTCGGCCACGAAGGACAATTCCAATGCCATTCTATCTTCATCTCAGCTATCTCCCTGTAGAAAGTATCGTTAAAGATTCGCTCGAACTGTTGCTGTTCCTCCTGAAGAATCTTGTTGGCACCTACAAAGTTTGTACCATTATCCGAATAGATATGGTTTGGGGCCCCTCGTCGAGCCGCCATTCGTCGTAACGCTGCTATAAATGTGGTACTGCTTAGGTCAGTGACTAGCTCTATATGGACCGCTTTTGTAACCATGCAAATAAACAAGGTGATATAACCTTTCGTCGTTTTAATGCCTCTCCCTTTGTTCGCTTTGATTCGAATAAATCCTGTATAATCTATTCCCGTGTGATAAAATGGAGGCGCTGGGTTAGATCGACAATCAGGCAGGTCTCCCATTATTTGCTGTAACTTTCTAGGTTCTTGTTTTTTGCAGGTCACGCATTTACGAAGATGCTTCTTGGTAGCTCTGTTTCCTTGAATTCTCCAAAATTGCTGTCGTAATAAGGATAAGGTAAGTCGAGCTCCGCCATGGAAGGAGTGCTCATGTGCTTGCTGGATAAGAAGTTCCGTTAATCTGCCGCTGTATGGAATTATTATTGGATGTTTCATATCTGAATGAATATTAGCATTTTTAAGACGTCCTCCGACTCTTAATATTCCGTTTTCATCCAAAAATGGTTTCAGATTTAATAATTTGCTATTGGAATTGAGTTTTTTGTTCATAAGACACTCGATATCCGAGCTAAATTCACTGCGCTGTATGCATTTTATTATAATTAATTTTGCTTTCCTTAGCTCTTGTAACGTGAGATATGACGGCCTTTGTTTACTAGTGAGTGCAGTTGCACGTAGTAACCAGGCTACAATTCGATTTACTTTTATGAATGAACTGTAACGATCTAATAAGTTTTCAATCACATTTTGTTCTGGATTGCTATTTTGGACGGTTATTACTTGCTTTCGGACCTCTTCTTCCGTCGTATATTTTGCTTGCTCTAGCTTCGGGTTAAAGTGTGGGGTTGATGACCAAGCTGGGCCTTGCCACCACAATTTATGCTCCGTTAATTGTGTAATGGATAGTCCTCTACTCGCTGAATCGGCTGGATTTTCTTTAGTCGATACGTAATTCCAAACCTCCGGTGAGGTTACGCTAATCATTTTCTTCACTCTATTCGCTACAAATGGCTTCCATCTTTCTGGACAGCCTTGTATCCAGCTGAGGGTGACCATAGAATCGCTCCAGGCATAGATTTCGTAGTCTATGCCAGTCATGCTTGTGACTATTTTTGTAAATAATCTGGTTAAAAGTTCTGCTGCGCTAAGCTCCAATTTTGGAAGTGATATTGTCTTGCTGCTAGGTACTAATCTCGTTTTAGCTGCGACTAGTACTAACGATGCTTGTGTTTCTGATACGATTCTGGCATATATGACACACGCGTACGCTTTAAGAGATGCATCACAAAACCCGTGGAATTGTACAGTGTCATCTCGTTTGCTTTGCAACCACCGTGGGATTTTAAATTCGCTAATACGTCCCATATCTTCAGTTAGTTTTAGCCACTCATTGCTGATCTCGGCTGAAACTTCATCGCTCCATTGTATGTCATATAACCCATACCTTTGGAAACAACAATTTGAATTTTGTAGTCAATGGTGCTAACCAACCTAAGGGGTCGAATAACTTGGATATTTCCGACAGAAGTAACCTTTTTGTTAGCTTTGTTGTGTTCGCTGATGAAGTATATTGGAAAGTGAATTCATCTGTTGTTGGGTCCCATCTTAAACCCAAAGTTTTTGCTGCATTTTCTGGATTGAAAAAGAATGATGGTGCTTGGGTATTTTGCTTTGATGAATTTATATCTTCCAATAGCTTTTTTTCATTTGCTGACCACTTCCTCAGCAAAAATCCACCGCTGCTTAGACACAAGTTTAGTTCCGATATGCGGCTTCTACCTTCTTCGATTGTATGAGCACCGGATACTAGGCCATCCATATAGAAATCTTCTAGTATTATTTTTGCTGCTGTAGGAAAGTTATTCTTCTTGTCCGCTGCTAATTTTCGAAGAGTCATCATGGCTAAAAAGGGCGCTGACTTCGTGCCATATGTAACAGTAGTTTTAAACTGATATGGTTTAATTGGCTGTTTAGTTTGTGCTCTCCAATAGATTTGTTGAAACTTTTGATCCGCTTCGCTAACTAGTATCTGGCGATACATTTTTTCAATATCGGCAGTAAATACGTACTGATATTGTCTCCACTTAAGTAACAATGCCTGTAAATCTTGCTGCAAATTAGATCCACGATGCATTACATCATTGAGACTGTATCCTGAAGAGGTTTTTGCTGATGCATCAAATACGACACGTAACTTGGTAGTAGTAGATTCCGTTCGCTGAACCCCATGATGAGGTAAATAACACTCTATTTCTTCGCTGCTGAGAGTAGCTAATTTCATGTGTCCCAATTCTTCATATTCGGCTAAGAACTGTTTATATTGCTGAGCTAAAGATTCTTGCTTACTAAGCTTTTTCTCTAGATTTTTTAATTGTGCTAGTGCTATTTCCTTTGAAGATCCTAGCTTTTCGCTCGCTTGCTGCTTCATAGGCAACCTAACTTCATATCGACCGCTTTCAAGACGTTTTGTCGTTGATAAATAATACTCCACGCATTGCTGATCTTCCGCTGACATTTCATTTTGCTCGTGGATATCTTCAATTTGCCAAAATTGGTCAATATCCGCTATGTTATTTACGATAACGTTACAATGAAATTGTGGCTTAACGCTTCCACACAGTAACCATCCTAGGTGTGTTTGCTGAGCTAAGGGCGAAGACGAATCAGAACCTCTTATTAAGCCGTCTAGCATGATAAGAGCATAGGCGTCTGCCCCGAGTAACAAGTCAACAGGACGACTTGTATTAAATTCTGGATCCCCTAAATTTATATGTTCCAAATACGACCACGATGGCTTTTCAAATGATCTATTTGGTAAGTTTTTGATTAGACTTTTTATAATCAAAACATCCATAGGGAATTTAAAGCTATTATATATAGACTGGCATATAATGCTTAGCTTGCCTGTACAGTTAGATTCCTTCTCTGCTATCCCAGTTATTGCTCCATTAAATTGCTGTCGTTTTAAACCTAACTGTTGAGCGGAGTGGATTTCTCGCGATAAGATGTTGACCACATCTTCGATTTGATAGCCTTCCTCATGCTGTTAAATGTTCGCTCGTGCTTAGTGAAGTTATATTCATAATCTGCTGCTACATCTTCCCCCGCCTCACCAATGATTTCCCAATGAAGGTTGTCAATGGTAGTCCACCGGTTGTGCAGGTTTCGAAGGGCGTCTTCGAACTCCCACTTGCCCACAATATTTTCAACGTCAATATTGTCGACTACTCTAAGAAACGCTTTAAAATTGACCGACTGCTTATGAAGCATATCGTCAAGCTTGCTGTTGAACCCTCTTGACTGAAAGGTCGGGGTTGCTGGTGCTATTGCTGGTGGGTCTAGCTGACCCGCTGAGTTTCCAGGAGTCTCTCGCTGTGGTGGTTGAGGGAGATATGGTGATTTTTGATCTCGTGACATTAACTCTTCTTTACATTTATTTATGTGCCTTTGGCTGTTAAATAAAGCTGATTCGTCGTATCAAATTCCATATTGGTAAAATATTTACTATCAGTCTGTCCTAAAGCTAGAATCTTTTCATGATTCACTTGAAACTCTTTCCAGTACTTCTCAAGTAACTCGAGTTTACGCTTACAGTAATCTATTGTTTTACGCTCTACGCTATCCTTTTTAAAATTGACGAGGAGTTTTCTAATCCCCTCCGCTATCTCGGATTGAACAAAATAAACATTCTCCATCTCGCTGCTGGTGTAAGAAAATTAAACGATCTTACATGGAAGAGTCCTTTATCGCTGCTAGCCTGACGAGAGTTGCTCCTCACGTCAGACACCCGTTGCTGCTAGCCTAACGAGAGTTGCTCCTCACGTCAGACGCTCGTTGATGTCGCTAGTGTGAGCTGTTAACTCACTGCTGGTGTGATGGTACTCCCAGAGTACCGCTGTTGCTGCTGCTGCTGATATTGAGCACTCCCGCTCAATATACTGCCGCTAAAATCACTCGCTGAAACCTCGCTGCTACGGTACCCACTACAGTCACTGCTAAGTTACGCTAAGAAACACTGTAATGCCACGTGTCACTAGTTCAACTAAAGTTCACTTCACGACTGTTAGTCCCGAAAAGACAAGTCCAACCGCGAAGTCCTTTATAAACGCTCGAAGGACCAAAATGTAGGGGTTGCGACCTAAGTGGTACCTGATGGGATGGCTACTTGTTAATTAAACACTCGGATAACTATTGAAAGTTTATTACGAGGTTATTTAGGCTAAATTATCGCTAATGGTTGGAAATGAATGCACCCGGTTGCTTTCCGTAATACACTGAGCTAGCGGCGCACACAGTGCGGCCGCGTTGTATCGCTAAGTCAGCAAACGTGGTCGATTACAAAATATTGCATCGAACACATGGTGTTCACATATTTACAAACATTGTAAAAGTATACGATTTCCCAAATTATGTAACCAATTAATATGTCAGTGTGTGAGTTAAAGTAGTCACAGAATGTAAATCAATGGCATAAAAATAACAAACCATACAATTAAAGTAGCAACAAGTTTTAATTTTGTCAAGACCCTAGATTGTCCTGTGGAGCTGGACCAGCACGTTTCCAAGCATTCTTATCTTGGATAATATATAATCATCTAATTTGTAATATGCTTGTTTACACAGTGAACTTTTTATATGAGTTTTAAATTTTCTTTAATTTAATTGCAATATTTTACAAGGTTTTTTGTTGTAGCATTTAACACAGTACCTACCCCATAAAAGATGTATGTACTTTAGCTAATCTGAAAAATGGTTGATCTATTTTATCTTTATTTCTTGTATTAAAATTATGTCTATCACTTATTTTATTAAAAAGATGTAGATTTTTTATCAGGGCCGCATGGAGAGTGCGATTGTCGCAACCCAGCGCTGGGCACGCCACAATTGCGGAGATAAGTCCCCTCTTTGAGGAATGGCTAGAGAGGCGCTACGGCGTCCTCACCTTCCGCCTGACGCAGGTCCTCACCGGACACGGTTGTTTCGGGAGGTTCTGTTCCGGATAAGGCGGGAGGAAACGCCCGGGTGTCACCATTGTGTGGATCGCCCGGAGGACACGGTGGAGCATACGGTGGAGGTCTGCCCGGCTTGGGCGGAGCACCGCCGTGTCCTCGTGGAGGCGATTGGCGGTGGCGATCTCTCGCGTCCGGCCTTGGTCCAGGCCATGGTACGGAGCGAGAGGGCTTGGGAAGCCGTCACCTCCTTCTGCGAAGCAGTAATGTTCGCGAAGGAGGAGGTGGAACGCGTGAGGGAGAGGCAAAATTTGCACCCTCACGCCCCTAGCCGCCGCAGGAGACGCCCTGGGCGTCGGGAATCGCAGGCCGATTCCCGGCTCGCCGTTCGATAAGGACCAGGCCCGGGTCGACGGCGCGTTGTGTTCCACGCGCGCCTCAAAGAGATGTCAGCACCAATGACGGGGTTTGCTAGGACCGATGCCTGCTAGGGTTGCGGAAAAGTCCGAGAGGGATACCGTGGCCCCTGGCACAGGTAACTGAAGGAACACGGGTGGGTTTTAGTCAGTAAGAGTCTGACACGCCCTCCTGCTCTGCCCAGAGCGGGAGAAGTTATTTGATGATTTCCCACCCTCAAAAAAAAAAAAAAAAGGGTCGATAAACGAAATGGCCGGTTTGTTTTTACCTAAGGTCTTAGCCTAAGGTTTGTACCCTGACCTGTAAAAATCCTTCATTCTCAATCCTTCAATCCTCTAAAATGATCAGAACACAACCTTGAATGTTTTGTGACTATAAAGTTAGTGCGACGACGCGCGACGCGCGACGTAGCAATGTAAGCGAAGCTTTTGTCGTTCCTGCATGTACTACCTAATGTCACACCACCACCGACCACCGACTCATGCATTCTGACAGATTTTTCCTGACGAAACTACTAAAATAAATATACCTAACAGTACTTAGTTAGTAAACACACGGGATTTCCAATAACAGACACCCAGGTCCCAGGCACCTAACCATATTTATTTATTTTTATTATAACCATAGTTGACAGTAGAGGTATAAACGGTGGCGGATACAAATAAAACTCAAGGGGACAAAAGACATCTTGAGCTATGGGTGATAAACAAAAAACGTAATAACAATATAATCAAGTCACATGCAAAGTTTAAGATTTTTTTATTAATAACAAAACAGGATACCTACTAGTAATACCTACCTACTATACCAAATACATAGTAGTACCTACTATACTAGCGCACAAAAAATAACTACCTACTACTAATAACTACCTACTACTAATAACTACCTACTACTAATAACTCCCTACTACTAATAAATACTATATTGTAGTCTGTGGTTTAGTCGTACAGTTGCCACTTTTTTTTGGAAAGAATTAGATAAATTCACAATCGCAATTTACGTGATCCTATAATGTTAAAATAATTTTGTTTGAATCCTAGTCATTTTCGTTTCAATGCAAACCATTTATGATGAAAGTTGATTATAATATTGACATAATTTACCTATTTATCTAATTAAACGTATTGATTAACGCATTTTTTGTTTAAAAATTTAGAAACAAAAACACTTGGTGGGTATTGTTACTTATTTTTCCAAAAATCCCCACTAGGCTGAGTTTATTTACTAGTGGGGATTTCTGGAAAAAAAATTAACAATCCCCACTGGTGGGGATTTCTGGAATAAACCGAAAAACTGAATTTATAGGCTTAGGGTGGATTCTCGGACATCCGTTTCCGCGTATCCACCTTAGGGTGGATTTTTGGGTGGATAAACGAAATAACCGAAACAAACATCAGTATAAAAATTGCCAGAGGAAAGAAATAAACGCCGCAATAACGTGTGCGGTGTGCAGGCGGCGCGCGCTGGTGGACGCGGGCACGGGCGCTCGCAGCCCCGCCGCGCCGCCCGAGCGCACCGAGCAAGCGCCCGCGCTGCAGCCGCCGCCCCGCCCGGTACGTGCGAGCCTGCCCACCTGCCCCACGCCCCGCCCCGTGCTATGAATATTTTTAATATATTTATTATTTCACAGAAAAAAAATAAAGCTTGGAAGTTATTTCGAGACATCGGCACGGACAAATTGTGCGACAATGGTAGGTAGGCCCGGTAAATGGTAATATCATTGATACACATGAGGCACTACATTAGGCTATAGGTCCATGCATACACATCATGACATCAGTCCCGTCAAAAATATAGATAGTTTAGAGGTCGTAGAACATCCATCCTGTATAACATACAAGTATAGGTACCTAGCTTACTTGGTTTCTCTATGATGACCTCAATTAATTAATTAATAATTATTAATTAAATTATTATTAATTATAATTATTAATTGTTACTTAATAAAGGTCGTATTCCGCCGGGAATACCAAAGCAAAACGTAATTTTGACGTATGTAGTCGGTACGGCAATGGTATACATTCCGTATCAGAAATGTTCTTAGCGAGAGCAAATTGGCACTGCCGCGTTCTAGCTAATGTTTGTTATTTTATGTTACTCGCTCATTACTCACACAAATGCATATTGTCTCTAATTGGGGGAAACTAGGAAGGGGTGTGGTTTGTCACTAGCTGCGCTCTCGCAGGAATATTTTCTTAAGTGAGCATGCTTAACTTTTGCCGATAGTACGTCAAACTATCTTCACCTGCCCACCGCCCACTTACATAATTGTAGTTAGCAGCCGTACGTAGACAGTAGACACGTGCGGGTCACACCTCCCCAGTAGAGCCGGACCGCGTGGAGCTGTACTACTTCGAGCACGGCTCGGGCGACTTCCTGTCGGCGTGTGGCGGCGCGCGGCCAACGCGCGTGGAGCGCGCAGCGCGGCGCGGCGGCCGAGCGGCGGGCGCGCTGCTGGCCGAGCTGCTGGCGGCACCGCAGCTACTGCTGGCGCTACCCGTGGCGCTGCTGTTGCACGTGCAGCGCTGCATGCTGCTGGCGCTGCGCGGCGCGGCGTCGGGGCTAGTGCAGACGGCGTCGGACTACGCGCTTAAGCCGGCGCTGGCGCTAACGTTCAACGCGCTGCTGCAACCGCTGCTGGTGTTCTGCGGCAACGTGGCGCGCGGACTGCGCGCGGCGCTGCGGCCGCTGGCCGGCGCGCTGCAGGACGCGCTGGAGCCGGCAGCGCGCGTGCTGGGCGCGGTGCGCCTGGTGGACGTGCACGTGGCGTGCCACCACGCCACGCACGTGTAGCGCACGTCGCACTGACGTGCACGACTGGTGTCCTTTATGGGCTACACGCCTACACCACATAATATTTTTGAAATACAAAATAATGTATTGCTTCTGATATTAAATTGTGTTACGTAGGTAATACTAGTTAGAGCCCGGTAGTTCTAGTTTGTCTGTACAAAGCGCACTTCAGTCCTATATATTATAACTATCTATAGGAAATAATAAAATAAAATAATATCTATGCATAATATGCTTAGTCCTCTTTCAATGGAAGTTCTATACCTACTAATAATAAAGGTGAATCGTTTATTTGTTTGAACGCGCTAATCTCTGGAACTAGCAGATAAATATTTTCTTGTATTTGACAGATAAATAACCCAATTCTTGAGGAAGGTGATAGACCTCAGAACAATAACTAAAGCATAGAAGGCGCTTTAGGACATTTGAAGTGTACGCTGTCATAGACAAAAGAGTATTAGCTAGTGATGTGACTATGCATAAAATAAATACCGATATCGACTTCTTAGTTTATGGTATCGCTCCTTGGCATTTAAATCTAAAATATGCTAAGGTGAAATAAACTCACTTCTGTCTGATTAATTTATTTATTTATAAACACAGGATAAATTATTAACAAATTGAAATTACCAAGAAAACGCTTAAATAATTTTTAAAGAGCGATTGGCACCGGAACAAGTAACAAAAAATTTAAATCACTGTCCTTTAAAAATTATACTTTTTGTTAGAAATGTCCTTACTTTTTCTACAGGAGAAGATAATTCTTTCGCGATATTATAATTAATTCAAATTGTTAAATATTCTTTGCTTATCAATTTAATCAACAAATTTCTATGTTCATCCAATACATCGTTATCGAATGAATGTTCGAGTAAATCATCAAAAATTGACGTTGGTAGCAATATTTTAATAAAGCAGTCATCGCTGGAATGTTTGGAACAATTACGATGTTGTTTTTTCCATTCCCAGTAGTTACGTGCAATAGCGTTGATCCATGTTTGCCTCATATCAATATCGGAAGGAAATCTGAAAATTAAAAAAAAATCATAGCTACACATGAGTTTAAATTATTATACCATGAGCCACACGGCTTTTTGACCACTGTTATTTCATTACTCATACGTATGATTTGCTGGCAAGACCGTAGGTATTTAGGTATTTATTTCACTCTTAAATATTTAATCCTTCCCAAAACTACGTGTAAAGAAAAATAATGTAATAATTTAGATGACGCTAGTTCTATCGATATTCTATCGATAGTTTATTTTTGCAAGCACTATTGCAAAAATTTCTATGCCGATTTAAAATTTCTATTTTCCCTAGAATCGAATTATTTAATTACATAAAATATTGATTTCAAAACACTACCGAGTACACTAAACTCAAATAATTTGAAAAATTGGCAAAATAACCTACAGTGAGAATACAAAACCTATAAAATTACCATATTTGATTACTTACCGATGGAAGCTTATGATTTCCGCATCATTTTCTTTGCGGGATGAATGTGATTTACATCCCACTATAATGCAGGACATTATTTAATCTTTAAGCTTTGCGATTTACACTAAATCACTATTAATTTTGTACTATTTTTACAAAAACACGTAAAATCAACGAAGCACTTCAACTCCCATGCGCCCATAAGCATTATACGAAAAAATGCGTTGAACAAAGTCATACACAAAAACCTGAGACGTTAAGTAGCTTTTAAACTTAGTATCATAAAGGTAGCCAAGGTTGCCAAATTGACGTTTGCTTTGTGACGCTTTGCATTTTGAGCAACCTACATCTGTCTCTTTCTAATGCTGTTATGAGTGTATAAGAAAACAGAGACGACTATATTAGTTAAATTTAGCTTCCTTCTATGCTTTAGTTATTGTTCTGAGTGATAGACTAAAACATCACGCTATGACCCTTAGGAGCCGAGCAAAAAGAAAAATATCGGTTGTCTGTAAAGTCGGTTTACTGACGATAGTTGAACGTGACAACGTCATAAGAAAATACTGATGGAATGGTTGCATTTTTCAAAAGAAAATTTTATTTTTATTTGTTTGATTGATATTTTGTATGGATATAGAGAAGGAGGTAAATGGAAATCACAATTGAATTCATCAAGTTACATTTATGTGTACGCATAAATACAATTATGTAAATCTTTACCTTTATCGCCGCAATTATCGTTGCTATAAACAATTGACTCCACATTCACTTTTCACTGCACTTCATACTTGACGAAAACATGTAAATGTATTATTGTATAGCAGCTGTCCACGCGGACGCATCGCTCACTCAAGTAGGAGAGAGACAGATGTCGAACGCTGCCGAACGCGGAGGCCGATTGTGCCTCTTTGTCTTAAATGGAACGCCTCAGAGCAAGGTAACGCCGCATGAGTCATGTTTTTTCGTGCGTACAGCCGGCGCCATCGAATTATAAGACTTTGTCACGTCAAAAGTCAGAAAGAACGGGAAGCGAAAATGAATTAATAGCGCGGGCGGGTGATGGGATGCGACACGATGGGTCAAGAGCATCGATCACAATAACTAGATATACAATCAGGGACAATAAATGTCCTCGCCAAATGAGCGCCCACTTGGACATTTGGGTGCTCTTTCTAAATGCCTGTCTAAAATAAAAATCTAAAATAATATATAACGGCGTGTGATTCAATAATGATAATCAGTTAATTTTGAGAGTTGTAATTTATTTTGTATTTTTTTAATCATTGGTAATTATTCTGTTATTTTTAACGATTAATCGGTTTGAATTCGACTAAATGGTAATTTTAATTAAGAACGGGTAACACCGAATGGAGTTGCGTCTGTCATGGCGGGCGAACGTCGTGTCAATTATATAGCAATTGAATCTGGTGAGAAATTTTCATTTTGTTTTGATTCCGCCGCCCAGTGCTCCCTAGTCAAAGAAAGTTTAGCAAATAGGCTCCCAGGCAAGCGTCATCAAACCTTGGTGACATTAATAGGTATACGCCAATCAAACGTTAAGTGTAATATTCAAATATTGTCATCTGTAACTATACAGGGATACTCAATGCAGTTATTATTACATGTCGAGCCAGACTATTGTAACTCTTATTCTATTATGATTGAAAGGGACTTGCTATCAATGGGATTTTTGGTTGAAGTTTGTGAAAGCCAACTTGTTTTGAGGAAAATTAGAACAGTTTTAGCTTGTGATGTAGGCGAAAAATTTGTAATTTTAACAATATCAATACTGATATTCCTACTGAGTATAAACGTCTATTAGTTTCATTGCTCGAAGGTAGCTCGGATTATTTTGTGGAAGGCACGCCGACGGGTAGAGTAACGACGGAGCAGTTACAGGATTCGATTAGCTGATCCAAACCGCACAGTACAACGGCGGCCCTATCGCTTAAGCTCCGAAGAGAGAGAAGCAGTGCGCACTAAAATCAAAGAACTTCTAGAAGCTTTTAACATTCGGGAGAGTTGTTCACCCTTTGCGTCGCTAATATTACCGGTTAAAAAGTAAGACGGAACTGATCGTCTTTGCGTCGACTACCGAGAATTGAATAGCAATACAGTACCCGACCGTTATCCATTGCCACTAATTTCTGACCAGATAGGACTTTTGGTAAGGGCAAATTACTTTACCTCGCTTGATATGGCTAGTGGCTATCATCAGATACCGGTTCTAGAAGAGTCCATAGAGCGTACAGCTTTTGTAACGCCGTACGGGCAGTTTCAATATCTGACCATGCCGTTTGGTCTGTGAAATGCCCCTTCGATGTACCAATGTGCCATAAATAAGGCCCTAGGACCCTTAACTGAGTCATTTGCTGTAGTCTATATTGATGACGTCATAATTCCTTCAGACTCTATTGCAGAAGGCTTAGATCGCTTACATCAGGTTTTGGAAGCTTTGACAAATGTCGGTATTTCACTGAACCTTCATAAGTGTGCTTTTTTGAAAACTGAGATTGAATTCCTAGGATACCGCGTGTCTGTTGGTAAAATAAGACCAAATCCACGTAAAATCAGAGCTTTAACAAAGCTTCCACAGCCAGAGACGGAAACACAGTTACGGCAACTTATAGGATTGGCTTCTTACTTTAGACAGTTTATTCAAGGATTCTCACAGAAAACTGCCCCCCTTTTACCGACTCACATCCGATAAAGCAAAAGTTAGTTGGACTCCAGCACTTGAAGTTAAAAATAACTTCTAAACAAAAAAAAAATAAAAAAAAAAATTATAATAAAATAAATTTCTAATAAAAATTAGACAGGAAATCATTAACTTACTGACAGACACACCAGTTTTCGAGTATTTTTGATCCTACTAAGCAGATAGAAGTGCACACTGACGCCAGCACTGAAGATTATGGCGCTTTAGTAATGCAGAAAATTGAATGTAAGCTGCATGTAATTGCATACTACAGCCGTCGAACTGAGTCCAGGTTTCATTATTACGAAATAGAGACGCTCGCAGTAGTTAATGCTGTAAAACATTTTCGTCATTATTTGCATGGGTGAAAATTTACAGTAGTGACTGATTGCAATGCAGTCAAAGCATCTAAGTCAAAAGTAGACCTTACTGCGCGAGTGCATAGATGGTGGTGCTTTCTACAAACGTTTGAGTTTGATATTGAACACCGTCAAGGTAAAAATATGGGGCACGTTGATTTTCTATCACGAAATCCCTTACCCTTAGCTGATGTCCAACGATCTGTCCCAAAAGTAGAGCAGAAGCGAGCCAATTTCACTGAAATCTCTGATACGTGGTTACAGGCTGAGCAGGAAAATGATAGCGAAATAAATTCCATAATAGCTAAACTTCAGCATAATGAGCTTGACCTTGCTACGACTTACGAAATTAGACCAGGGGTTCTGCATAGAAAGATAGAGCGTAACAGCAGCAGTATTTGGTTACCCATAGTACCAAAAGCGTTTCAGTGGGCAATTATAAATCATGTTGTGGTTAAAGAACTTTATTATTCCTCATCAAGAATTAACAATAATTCACTTACTGTGAAACTAAATTTACATAAAATGTTTATAAGCGTACAAATATGACGTAAAAAGTAAAATAGGAGGGTAGTGATAAAAATGTAAATATCAACCTTATCATTTACCGAGTAAACACGGATCTAAAGTAAAAGTAGATGCATTACTAGATGTGGCATACCTGGCAGCGTACTACCTAATTTATTTACTTAACACTTTAAGCACACAAATGTACCGAGGCGGACTTAATGCCATAGGCATTTTCTACCAGTCAACCTTTGGGCGATGCAGAGACAAACAGTGGCAGGTGCAATTTATAATGATGTTTTAGGATTAAATATGTTTAAATATATAGACACGCATAAACTTATTTAGTCTATAAATACATATAATACATTTATACCTAATTATATATAAATATAAGCACAAATAAAAATGTATATAAAAACACGAATATTCTAAAAACAAATAGGACAAACAATGAGAAAACATTACCGCTGTGATGATACTGCCAGCTTCTTGCGAATGTGCTCGCAAACTTTAGTTTTAAAGGATAATCGGTTGGTTGCCATCCTGATTTTCTGGGGGAGTGCATTCCACAGAGAGATATAGATTGAACAAAGAAGGAAGAGTGAATGTAGTCTGTGCGGTGAGTGGGACATTGAAGAAGACGATTGTGTGATGAACGTAGATTTCTATTGTGGTTGGCGTAAATGTACTGAAAGTGGGGGGTTATCTAGAACTAGGGAAAGAGGGAGAATCAGGAAATGAAAACAAGGTAGTCAGCGCTGCGCTGGCGTCTGGGCAACCACTTTAGAAGCGACCGATGCGCAGAGACGTGATCTTACTTACGCAGATTGAAAACGAATCGAATGCAGTTATTCAGAAGACGGTCAAGTTTGTCAAGAATATCTGCATACTAATAGAGATATTTTTTTTTTGTTTGCGTGACCTTCGCTAAAGCTAGTATCATTATTATTGTTGATTGATTCTTATACAGGGTGGCCCAAAAGTCGTGGATCAAACGCAACTAGGGGTTAGGTGGGGTCATCAGCTGCAAAAAGTTGTTCTACGGGAGGTCCTTAAGGTCAACCCCTGCAGAGTATAATTTATTTTGAGTTTTTATGAGAAAATTGACTTTTTTTAACTAATTCTTATTGAAATTCGAAAAAATCTACATCCTGTATCTTTTTTATAATTTTCACTAGATTGGTACTGATGAGTACTTGCCTTAGACATGCTATTTATGGTTGTTTATTGGGTGTGTTGAAGATAATATTAAGTTTTACGAATTTTTTTTTCTCAAATCATAACTTTTCATTTACTTTGGACCCCACTGTGAAAAAAAAATACTCTACCGAAAAGTGACCCTGTGTTACAAGTTTTGGCGCATTTAATAGGGATTCCGAAAAGGTATTACACATGGCCATGAGTGGCTCTAATATCTTTCTAGGACGAAAAAACAAGACAACGATTGTGAAATAATTGTTTTATTAAGCAAAACATTTTACAATAAATGCTCAAAATTCCTGCCTCTGTCTGTCGTAGTGTGCGTTTTTCAAAATGCTGATTCAGTAACATTCCATTGTAGTCTTAGAGCATTAAACCAACATGCTCTAAGATTGTAGTACTTCAGTTCGTCATGAGAGTGACGTAGCTGCAGTAGGACGATGTCACATAATACTTTGTTTGTTTCTCTTTCACAGACACTGTTTATTTGTTTGAGGTATTTATCGAAGGTTGCCGAACCGTCCCAATAAGGGTTCATGTCGTAATACACAATGAGTTTCCATTCGTCGCGAATGAACTGCATGTTTGAGATTCGGTCAAAATAGAGTGCTTTGCGTATTGTTGTCAAAGTATATGGAGATGCTGACTGTTCGTGGCCAAAGACGGATGTCATGAAGAGAAATATTGTAACGAGAGTTGCTATCAGATTAGACGCCGTTCCAGGTCGTCGTTTTGATTGGATGTCCTTGGTCTGGATATTTTGGCTGTCTGACATTTTCCCTGTCTGCTCGGTTACTGTTGTTGATTTGTGGTCAGATTCCAGCACGGCCAGTTTAATCACTGGCCGCTTGAGGTACCCATTTTTTGTTTTCAAAGTAACAACCCTGACCAATCCATCGGTACCGGGATGTTGCTCGGTGACTCTGCTTAGAGCCCATCTTCCCGCGGGGAGGTTAGGCTGATGAGTGATGACAACGTCTTCCACTCGTACGTTTTTGTGAGGTCTCTTCCATTTACTCCTTGTTGAGAGTATCGCGAGATATTCAGTCTGCCACCTCTTCCAAATATCTTCGAAAAATTTCTGTGTTCGCTTCCATCTTGACCTTTCATCTTGTTCGGTGTCTACGATAGTCAGTATGGGGCCGCTACTTAAAAAGTGTGAAGGAGTTAGATAATTCAAATCGTTTGGGTCCTCTGTAAGTGCGCACAGCGCCCGACTGTTGAGACATGGTTTGAGTTGAGCAAGTAAAGTACTATAACTATTCCTCGAACGTGAGTTTTTGCTAGCCAACAACACGTTGAAGATGATGTTTCAGACTTTTTACCGCTGTTCCCCATAAGCCTCCTGCACTTGGCCAGGCGGGGACATTAAAATGCCACTTTATTCCCAACTAGTTGATTTCTGTATGAAACTCGTCGTTAAATGTCTTACAAATTTCTGCCAGTTCTTACTGCTGTGCTCTATTGGCGCCAACAAAATTGGTGCCATTGTCACTGTACATATGATGTGGTTTACCCTGACGTGAAGACATGCGTTTTAGAGCAGCTAAAAATGCAGATGAACTCAAGTCTGATACTAGTTCGAGGTGCATAGCTTAGGTCACCATGCACACGAACACTGCTATGCATCCCTTACTTGTCTTGACTCCTCGCCCTTTATTGAGTTTCACGTCAACGTAACCTGTGAAGTCAACGCCAGTGTACTGAAATGGGCGCGACGGATTGCTCCAAGATTCAGGTAAGTCCCCCATCATTTGCTTTTATATATGAGAGCTTTATGCTTCTTACGTGTACTGCATGCATGTACCTAAGCGCTTCTTTACAGCTCTGTTTCCGCCTAAGATCCAGTAGTTTTGTCTGATACTCGCGAGCGTCGTCCGAGCCCCTGCATGAAAGGTGCGGCGGTGGGCTTGGTCGATAATAAGGTCAGTAACGTGGGTGCTGTGTGGTATGATCAGTGGATGCTTCATATCTTCGTCAACATTCGCATGCTTGAGTCTGCCTCCCACTCTCAAAAGTCCATCCTTATCCAAAAACGGGTTGAGTTGAGGCACAACGTTTTGCTTTTGTTCTGTATTTGCTCCTGTTTTCGCAACTTGCTAATTTCTTCAGAAAATTCAGTTTATTGTACAGTCAGCGTCACAATGCGGGTACCCCCCTTCAAAGTTAATTTTAATACAACTGGGGTACCCAATTAATGCAGCCGCCCACCGTCATATTTTACAATCATATGTTTTGTGGTTTCTAATTCATTTCCGGTCAAGTAAGCAGTGCGCTCGCTGTGACGTCGTGTGATACGTAGCACCCATGCAAGCACGCGCACGGCGCGTGTCAAATTACTGTTTCTTTGTAATGTGGATTGTATGTCATCATCGCTATGCGGTTGACGAATTGTGACGGTGCTCTGTTTTGATTTTCGCTCCTCCTGGTCCGGGACGTAGACGCACTTCTCTGTTACTGATGACTCATCGAATCCAAGGAGAAATTGCGGGCCGCTCCATCCCAGATTATGTTGCTTCAATTGGTCTGTTGTTGATTTGTTTGACTCTGTTCGCTACGAATGGTGCCCAGCGATTGATGTTGCCTTGAATCCAGCCGAGAACTGCAGTGGAGTCACTCTAACCAAAAACTTTGATTTTGCGTCCGTTGACGGCTTGCTGTATTTTTTGCATAAGTGTTGTAAGTAAATGTGTTCCACTCAGCTCAAGACGTGGTAAAGTGAGCTTTTGGTTCTCCGGCACAAGTCTTGTTTTTGCAGCGACGAGTGTAATGTTGGTATCAAGGTTACAATACACGACACATGCATATGCTTTTATAGAAGCATCGCAGAAGCCGTACAGTTGAATTGTGTCTTGCCTGACTGAAACTGATTCCATCTTTGAATTTAAAACTGGCTGATGTTCTTATAAATCGATGAACACCGGCTGCATGCACGAAAAAGTGTAGCTTCTAACATTTTTTTTTTTTTTTTTTTACTTACACCGATATTGTTATTTAGGTTGTAGCATTCGATTCACACTATCCTCCGTACTAGTACTCCCGTCCGTACTACCGAAACTGTATCACGGTAGGACAGTCTTCCTCTTACTCAATTAACCAGTTCTAAATACAAATAGTACCTATTCCACTATTATTTATTTTATTTGGTTCACCAACGATTGTTTGCACGGGTTGTATGCTAAAAAGTAACATGCAGAAATTTAAATGCAACAGTGCAACAATCACTTATAGGTAAACTCCGCATGCATAAAGGAGTTGTACAATTTTATAATATTAATCTAGTTTAAAAAACGAAAAATACTAATCTAAAGGACTAAATAATATAACAACTTATGAAACTAATAACATTTAAATAACATTTAAATTTTATTTCACAGTATAATAATTTAGTATCTATGATATTACGTTCCAATGTAAACAGGTAGGTATCAGAACATTATACATTACTTGTCTACGAACAGAAGTGATCACAATGCAGGTAGCGTTAAAATAAATTTAGTATATGCAAAGTTTACAGACGATCGTTGCATTTTTTATCCTCTAAGACTTAATAACTATCTTCCTGGGAACTTACATAAACATAGTTAATAGCTACAGGCTCAAATAATAAGTTTAATTTTAGATTTGAATCATAAGTTAATGTTTAAGCAAGTGATATGAGTGTGTGTGTGTGTGTGGGAGCGTGATATTTTGAATATGGGGTTAGATGTTTGTAAGGTGTCGTGTGTGTTGTGTGTTGTTTGTTCGTAAGTGTGGATGTGTTTGTTTAAGTCAAGCTTTTCAATAGTTTCTCCGTTTTATCATAGTTGAGTTTTTTTAAATATTCAACAAGAACTTTCTTACAGGCAAATGAAGTCATATTACGTAGGTTGACGTATTGTGATATTTGACTCAATTGCAAATTACACAAATCATTAAGGTATATTAGGAACAATGTAGGCCCCAGGATACTGCCTTGGGGTACACCATACAAAATTTTTTTAGGTTGACTCACACAGTCACTCACTTTTACACTCTGTTCCCTGCCCTTTAGGTAGTCTTTTAAAAAATTGAGGGTAATCCCGCGAACACCAATTAATTCTAACTTCCTGAGAAGAATGGGAACAGAAACGGTATCGAAGGCCTTGGCTAGGTCGAGAAAGATTCCAATAGCTTTTTCTCCCCTGTCCAGGCTATCTACTATGAAAGAAGTTAGCTTATGTGTAGCATTTGCAGTTGATTTTTTTTTAGTTACACATAGTTATATTTGTAGTGGACACTAGCGTCAAGTTTATTTCCACCAGAGCATAAGATTCGTTTCATTTTACTCGATGTTGTTAAAACGGAACAAAAACTCGAAATCACTCGTCTTTACGCTCAGATAGCATTTCTTCCACTAACTTCGAATCCCGAAGCGTGTTTAGCTTTTTTTGATCAAGAATGTGATGATACTGTCAAGTTCACAATATCGCTACTGTCGTAGCCGCTACTTGCGGAACCCTAAATTCCTAAGACGATGACTAACACCGCATTGCGCTCAACACCGTGAGATTCGCCTTCTCAGAAATCCGATGGCGTGGGACTGATAAAGTGATAATTGTGCAATAGCAGTAATTAATATTAATTTAGTGTATTTGGTGAATCACTCCTGTTTCTCACATCGAGCAATTGTCACGCATCTTAGTTTTACCGATCTTATTGTAATAATTATATTATTAGTCTGCCTCTGATATAAAATCTATTGAAGTCTGCGAAACTGAGGTACTAAAACTGCTAAAGGCCACTGACGTGAATAAGACGTCAGTGGGGCCTGGTGGTATTCCTGCTATACTTATAATTCGGTGCGCACAAAGCTTAACTTTACCGCTTATATCCTAATATTTCGCCGTTCTCTTGGTGAAGGACTGGTGCCACATGTTTGGAAAACAGCTTTTATTACAGCCGTGCAGAAAAAAAGGCCCTAAGGACAATGTAGAAAACTACAGGCCAATATCTAAGCTTTGTTTGTTTGCAAAGGTTTTAGAAAAAAATGTTTACTCTTCAGTTTATAGTGCTATTAAACAATCACTTAATAACTGTCAACATGGCTTCTTAAAAAACAGGTCTATTGTGACGAATTTGCTTATCTGTTACGACTACTTGTCCTCTACCATGTCTGAACCCTCTCAAGTGGATGTGGTCTACACTGATTACAGCAAGGCATTGGACCGTATAGACCACGGTGTCCTTTTATGTAAGCTGCTTGCAGGAGGTATTAGAGGCGATTTATTCAGATGGTTTACGTCTTATATTGAGAATCGCTGTCAAACAGTTGTACTGAATGGATACAGTTCTGTAACTATTAAAATACCCTCGGGAATACCACAAGGATCCCTTTTGGGTCATTTGCTTTTTCTTATTTTTATAAATGACATTGATTCATGCTTTACACGTTCCAAAATTATTCTTTACGCCGACGATATGAAAATTTTATGCCCTATATCAGAACTTTCCGACTGTTTTTGTTTACAGCAGGATTTAGATAGACTTCAAAATTATTGTCTCCTTAATAAGCTTGAACTGAATGTTTCTAAATGTTTTGTTAGTACCTACACACGCAAACCACATGCAATCACGTATCAGTATAAGTTATGTAATTCTATTATCAATAGAATAGAATAAGCGTTATCAGGGACCTGGGTGTAACGTTAGACTCTAAGTTGCTTTTTGATGCACACATCGAAAGTGTTGTTAATAAAGCTTCCAAAGCACTTGGATTTATACTTAGGTTATCGGCAGATTTTAAAAACGTAAAAACTTATAAAGTTCTTTATTGTGCTTTTGTCCGCAGCCATTTGGAATTGAGGGAATTCAAAAGCGGTTCCTACGTTTCTTGCAATATAAAACTAGGAAATATACTGCCAATTATATAGCGCGATGTAAGAGGTTTCACATCTTACCACTGCACGAGCGCAGACGCATTGCAGATGTGACGTACTTATTTAAAATCGCAAATGGTACTATAGATTGCCCTGAGCTGTTAAGCTGCTTAGGATTAGTAACACACTGCAAATTCTTTCGCAAACCTAGCCTGTTACACATGTCCCTCATTCCAAGTCCACGTGCAGGCAGAATTCGTTTCTGATCCGTGCGAGCAGAAGTTTACCGACATTTGTCTCGTTTTTAATTTTAATTTTGGTGTTTATCTGTGGAAACTTGTAAATGGCCTTCAATTGCATATTGTTTATGTACACTGTATAAATATTATAGCTGTAAGTTTCCCGAATAAAAATAAAATAAAATAAATAAATTACATTATTTAAGTAAATTATATCGGTTTTATTTGCATCCTAGACTGCAGGCGAAAGTAATTTATTCAACAATAATTTAAAAAAATAAACAAAATTAAGCCAAAATATTCAGTTGCTATATCGAGAAATGTCGAACTTCGAACTGAGCCGAAGGCTGACACACACTTATATAAAAAAGTACTCTGTGGCTGACACCGACGTATCAATGAAAAAAATTCGAGTACCTTTTTATTCATTCAACAATTGAAAAAGGAAGCATTCCTACAAAATTTTAAAATTAAGAATGCTGTGAAACCAAGAGGGAAACGACGCCGGTTTATCCCATATATTCTGTCTATCCCATATATTGAATCGAATAATAATATCGTGACAAATCCGTATGACATATCGAATGAATTTAATGACTATTTTGTAGATAAGATATCACCCATTAATACTATGCACATCGATCGGCATAAGCAATACCTTACATCTAGGCTAAACTCAATCTTCATGAAGCCATGTCTACCAGAAGATATAAAACAAATTATAAAAGGGCTAAAAAACACCAATAGTGTAGGATATGACGGTATCTGCACTAAAGTCATCAAGCTAGTAACGGAATGTATTTCGCGACCCCTGAGTTACATTTTAAACCTGTCTATTGAAAATGGTATATACCCAGAAAAATTAAAAGTAGCAATTATAAAACCGATACATAAAAAAGAGAGTAAAGAAAGCATGATTAATTATAGACCTATTGCCTTACTACCAATCGTCTCAAAAATTTTTGAAAAATACATCTATAGTGAGCTGATTAAATACTTTGAAACCCATAACATCTTAGCTAAGGAACAAAAAGGATTCAGACAAGATAAAAGTATCAACCTTGCTATATATGAGTTCTTAGAAATCATAATGTCTAATGTCGACAAGCGAATACCGATCTGCGGCATCTTCATGGACATGACACAGGCTTTCGATCACGTGGTGCATGACGTTTTACTTTATAAGCTCGAGTTATATGGCATAAGGGGCAACGTTTTAAAATTAATAGAAACGTACCTCAAGAACCGCACTCAATTTACACAAATTAATAGAATTAATAGTAGAACTAAGATGGAGGAGACATTTTTATCAGGGGGACGTGAAATTCAGTACGGTGTCCCACAGGGAGGCGTATTAAGCTCACTACTTTTCATTATATACATTAATGACCTTCCGAACGCGAATTCAAACCCAATGACACTCTTTGCTGACGACAGCACCGTTGCAATTAAGTGTAATGACAGAACATCTTACGAGCATGATATAAACAGTAGCCTTAATGCAATCATTCAATGGTTAGATAGTAACAATCTGAAGGCGAACATTGGGAAAACAAAAATAATGCATTTCAGTCAGCGTATAAATGCAGGTACACCTAAGATTAATTATAAGGGTGAACCTGTAGCTGAAGTCCTATTAACAAAATTTCTTGGGCTTACTCTGGATAATAAGTTAAATTGGAAATCCCAGATTGAAACATTGTGCAAAAGATTAAATAAATCATTATATGCCCTACATGAACTTAGAAAGGTCTCAAATATAAATACGTTGTTAGCGGCTTATCATGGTTTGGTTGCTTCAGTACTGAGGTATGGTGTAATTTTCTGGGGAAATTCGACAGATATTGACATAATTTTTAAAGCACAAAAACGGTGCTTAAGGGCTATGTTTGGGCTTCAAATGGTCGAAACCTGTAAACCGTTTTTCCAAGAGTATAAGATTCTGACTCTCCCAAGTCTGTATATCTATGAGGTCTCATTATTTGTGAAAACCAATAAAAACATATTTAAATTAGCATCAGAAATAAATAATAGGCAACAACGGGACGCACTACGCCTCTATGTACCCCGAACATGTACCTCTTTAATGTACAAGAGTGTGTTCCATATGGCTCCTGTAATCTTCAATAAATTACCTAAAGAAATAAGGGCAATGAATACGGCCCTATTTAAGAAAAGTCTAAAAAAAAATCTGGCTAATAAATGCTACTATAACTTGAATGACTTCCTCAATGATAATTTTGCAAAATTATAGACCTCACAGTGACATCAAGTAAAATCAATTATTCAATGAATTCTGCATGTATCGCTTAATAACTAATTTTGACATTGACATTGAAATAATTTAAATATTTTTATTATTTAATGAATAATTTATTCTCCACTATGACTTTAACTTATTATAACTATTCGTGCTTATTTCATCTAATTTTATTTATTTCAATGTCTATTTTGATTAATTGATGAATAACTATGACTGTATAAATTTTTTGCATGCCTTATGGTAGAATCACTTGAAACATGTAATTCTTATAACACCATTGTAACAGTGTATTCAGCAAAAATAAATGATTTGATTTGATTCGATTTGAGGATAAGGAAAAATATATTAAAATAGAAATCAGAAATTAGAATGAAGAAATCGCGAAAAAAAATCTGCTGGTCCCTAAATTTTTTGACGAGTTCTGCAAACATAAATGTGGGGAACAGCTGATATTTTTTCGCGATTTCTTATTTGGTCCCATAATAAAAGTTGTTCACAATGATGAGTATAATGACCCCTTAAGAGGTTGATGGTGTTTTACCAATAACCCTGTATATTCATGACATATAAAGAATTTTACCCTCGAGAGTACTTTCGTCCATTTGGGAAACCGGCCTTATAGGAATTTGGCTTTGTAGAAATCTGGCCTTAGAGGAACAAACGACTTTTTTTAACTTTCGTCGTATGTAGTCAGAGGTTTTGCGATCGGAACCATCCTTTTTGAAGTTTGTGTAAACTTGCTCTATCTGATTGAGTCGTTGCTATTGTTGGGCGAGAATGTAAATGATGGACAGAAATGGTAATAAATGGAACGACCTTACTTGATTGTCAAAGTCAAACCATTTATTTCAAATAGGCACATAAAAGGCACTTTTGAACGTCAACATTTACTGTTCATGTTCAAGCGGGAGCATTGTTGCTCACCAAATGCGGATCTGTTGATCCCTGCTGATTGCTGTTGCTGCTGCTGCTGCTGCTATGTTCTGCAATATTGCTGGCAGTATAAACACCTTGGTCTGCGCCATTTCTTCTATTCAATTAATTACGCACTTTCTTTAAAAACAATGAACCCATTTTACACATTGCAATACTCAACATAGATCACTCCTTCGAAGGCCATTCCTTCCTTATTCCTATAAACTCATTCCATTCACCTCTCACTCAAACTACAAAGTCAAATCATTTTTATTTCAAGTTGGCACATAAAAGGCACTTTTGAACGTCAACATTTACATTAAAATAGAATTGATTCTAGTCGCCCCTTACAAAAGGTAGTTTCATATGGAGAAGAATGGGCAAGAAACTCTTCGTCTCCGCAACCGATCTACCGCTAGTAGACACGTCGACCAGGGGTCGCATCAAAACTCTCTCAGACATGTGCAAATAAGTGAATAAGTACCGGTGTTGTGTGGTGATTAAATAAAAATTTACTTGGTGTGGGAAGTCGCAAATTAATAACCAAGCTGTCGAAGAATTTATACATGTGAGTACCTTTCCCATCCAAGATCTGGTCCTTCGAGCTGGATAAAGAAAAAAAGAACGCTTACACTGATACTCATCATACATTCACCTAATTATGCAATAATTTGCACAAACACGCATACTTTTCAAACATACCCTCACGCCATTATGTATATATCGCAGACGCAGTCCCACAAGGACAACTCTCTCGCTTGTTATCTCATTAACGCTAAAACATATGAAAAAATGCATTTAACCTCACTAGTACGCATCTAAACTTAAAATATTACAATAATATTTTATACACGAATATTAAAGAACTTTTTCCCCGAAATAATAGAATAGAATAGAATAAAACACTTTTATTTCAGACCGGAGTCCATAGGGTTAGTAACAATTTTACTTAACTTCTAGTGTTAGTAGGTTACAGATACAGATATACAATAAAATTCAGCGTGGAGCTGCATCCACCTCCGCAACATCGGGCAATCCCACCGATCTGCGAACACACTGAGAATACTGTTAGTGCTGCCGCGAACACGCGTCATCAGGGATGCACATCTATTACTAATAATGGCGGAAAACCCATTAATATTATTATCCGGAAACATCCCTGATGCACTACAACGCCACGGCAGCCGCAGCAGTACTCTCAGTGCATTATTGTATTGAACGCGTAGGTCGCTGTATGCCCGCTGAGTGAAGTTGACCTTCAGGCTGCACGTGTAGAACTGACAGTAAGCGAACTTGAAGAGCGTTACTTTAACTGCCCTTGTACATCGCGCAAACCTGTGGGCCAGCATGTTACAACGCACAGCCAGCGACCTACGATCCCTTTCAATATCACAATTGTATTTTAGATCTACAGTGACCCCGTGGCCCAGATATTTAAACTTGTCTACCCTTCGCAGGGGTTCTCCACACAGTGCCAAACTAATAACCACCAGTTGGTGTATAATATAACCTCATTTAAGAGTAACCTCAACAAGGTTTGGTGTTTCTTATGTCAAATTGTCAATTAAGTTTCATACACTCAGGTTCAGCGTTAATAATGTGTTCAGCAAAATCTTGTATAATGTACTACTTTATTTACGACTTTTAATTTAATATAAAACATAACTTAATCAAGTAATTTATGAATTTAAATTAAAAGATTTTTTTATATAGGCTAATTATTAGCTAGTATTTTAAGGTGATGTTGGTTGAAACGAAACACACGCATGATTGTGAGATGACATTCAAGGACAGTAAATTATGTCTATCATCAATAGCGATATGTATTTGACTAAAAGTGGGTTATTGGGTTCTGCCGTAAGTTAATAATCTAGGAAGTCTGGTGATCTAGTAATCGTATGCTTACTGCGGGTGAAAAATCTGATCAGTCGGTGACAAAATAACAGTCGTACGTTTCGGTGGTAATATTTATTATTGTCTGGGGTCGGGCGCGCGCGGCGGGGGCGCGGCCAGGTGCGCCACCACGACGTGCGAGTGCGGCGCGCGCGCCAGGAGGCGAGGACCCGGCGGAGCGGCTGCGCGACGCACGCCCAGCTGCAGCCTACTGTCTGGGGTCGGGCGCGCGCGGCGGGGGCGCGGCCAGGTGCGCCACCACGACGTGCGAGTGCGGCGCGCGCGCCAGGAGGCGAGGACCCGGCGGAGCGGCTGCGCGACGCACGCCCAGCTGCAGCCTACTGTCTGGGGTCGGGCGCGCGCGGCGGGGGCGCGGCCAGGTGCGCCACCACGACGTGCGAGTGCGGCGCGCGCGCCAGGAGGCGAGGACCCGGCGGAGCGGCTGCGCGACGCACGCCCAGCTGCAGCCTACTGTCTGGGGTCGGGCGCGCGCGGCGGGGGCGCGGCCAGGTGCGCCACCACGACGTGCGAGTGCGGCGCGCGCGCCAGGAGGCGAGGACCCGGCGGAGCGGCTGCGCGACGCACGCCCAGCTGCAGCCTACTGTCTGGGGTCGGGCGCGCGCGGCGGGGGCGCGGCCAGGTGCGCCACCACGACGTGCGAGTGCGGCGCGCGCGCCAGGAGGCGAGGACCCGGCGGAGCGGCTGCGCGACGCACGCCCAGCTGCAGCCTACTGTCTGGGGTCGGGCGCGCGCGGCGGGGGCGCGGCCAGGTGCGCCACCACGACGTGCGAGTGCGGCGCGCGCGCCAGGAGGCGAGGACCCGGCGGAGCGGCTGCGCGACGCACGCCCAGCTGCAGCCTACTGTCTGGGGTCGGGCGCGCGCGGCGGGGGCGCGGCCAGGTGCGCCACCACGACGTGCGAGTGCGGCGCGCGCGCCAGGAGGCGAGGACCCGGCGGAGCGGCTGCGCGACGCACGCCCAGCTGCAGCCTACTGTCTGGGGTCGGGCGCGCGCGGCGGGGGCGCGGCCAGGTGCGCCACCACGACGTGCGAGTGCGGCGCGCGCGCCAGGAGGCGAGGACCCGGCGGAGCGGCTGCGCGACGCACGCCCAGCTGCAGCCTACTGTCTGGGGTCGGGCGCGCGCGGCGGGGGCGCGGCCAGGTGCGCCACCACGACGTGCGAGTGCGGCGCGCGCGCCAGGAGGCGAGGACCCGGCGGAGCGGCTGCGCGACGCACGCCCAGCTGCAGCCTACTGTCTGGGGTCGGGCGCGCGCGGCGGGGGCGCGGCCAGGTGCGCCACCACGACGTGCGAGTGCGGCGCGCGCGCCAGGAGGCGAGGACCCGGCGGAGCGGCTGCGCGACGCACGCCCAGCTGCAGCCTACTGTCTGGGGTCGGGCGCGCGCGGCGGGGGCGCGGCCAGGTGCGCCACCACGACGTGCGAGTGCGGCGCGCGCGCCAGGAGGCGAGGACCCGGCGGAGCGGCTGCGCGACGCACGCCCAGCTGCAGCCTACTGTCTGGGGTCGGGCGCGCGCGGCGGGGGCGCGGCCAGGTGCGCCACCACGACGTGCGAGTGCGGCGCGCGCGCCAGGAGGCGAGGACCCGGCGGAGCGGCTGCGCGACGCACGCCCAGCTGCAGCCTACTGTCTGGGGTCGGGCGCGCGCGGCGGGGGCGCGGCCAGGTGCGCCACCACGACGTGCGAGTGCGGCGCGCGCGCCAGGAGGCGAGGACCCGGCGGAGCGGCTGCGCGACGCACGCCCAGCTGCAGCCTACTGTCTGGGGTCGGGCGCGCGCGGCGGGGGCGCGGCCAGGTGCGCCACCACGACGTGCGAGTGCGGCGCGCGCGCCAGGAGGCGAGGACCCGGCGGAGCGGCTGCGCGACGCACGCCCAGCTGCAGCCTACTGTCTGGGGTCGGGCGCGCGCGGCGGGGGCGCGGCCAGGTGCGCCACCACGACGTGCGAGTGCGGCGCGCGCGCCAGGAGGCGAGGACCCGGCGGAGCGGCTGCGCGACGCACGCCCAGCTGCAGCCTACTGTCTGGGGTCGGGCGCGCGCGGCGGGGGCGCGGCCAGGTGCGCCACCACGACGTGCGAGTGCGGCGCGCGCGCCAGGAGGCGAGGACCCGGCGGAGCGGCTGCGCGACGCACGCCCAGCTGCAGCCTACTGTCTGGGGTCGGGCGCGCGCGGCGGGGGCGCGGCCAGGTGCGCCACCACGACGTGCGAGTGCGGCGCGCGCGCCAGGAGGCGAGGACCCGGCGGAGCGGCTGCGCGACGCACGCCCAGCTGCAGCCTACTGTCTGGGGTCGGGCGCGCGCGGCGGGGGCGCGGCCAGGTGCGCCACCACGACGTGCGAGTGCGGCGCGCGCGCCAGGAGGCGAGGACCCGGCGGAGCGGCTGCGCGACGCACGCCCAGCTGCAGCTTGCGCACGGCCGGCGCCGGCTCACCACTGCCGGCACTGCTGCCAGCGCCGCTCTGCTAAACGATCAAAATAAAATAACGTTAAATACTGCAGTTATTGCTTGTATTAAGTTACTGGTTGATCTTAGTTATAGTAGGTACAGCTATTATTCCTCATTATGGTACAGTCAGCTTCAAAAAGATGTATACTCACAGGGTGGCAGGGACATCGACGCGCTAACTGTAACCATGAATTCAGCACATGATTCTGAACAACCTAGGCTTCGAAATTTGTCGTCGGTTATAAAAAAAAAACACTTCCATACATTTTGACCAAGTAGTGCACTTTTCTATGACAGCAGATATTTTTGATAATCGACGAATAATTTCTAGGCTAGGGCGTTTAGAATCATGTGCTGAATTCGCGGGCGCCTCGATGTCCCTGCCACCCTGTATAAATGCCATTAGATACAAAACACGATGTATAACCTTAATTATTTTTTTTCGGTAGCATTTTACGTCCCCTGTGTTAGGTTGTATTTGAAGTCATATACCCTATAACCCGAAAAACATCATGACGGTTCGAACAACACTTCTTTTTGTCAAATTCTAGTAATTCGGGTACTGGTGTACATACATACAGTTTCTTAAGAGCGTTTATACCTTATGAGTGGCAACGTCGCAATTTAGTGGCATATTTCGTGGTTTTCAATTTTTATCATTTAATCGGAGCTATATTTTAAAAATCTGTTTAATTATCTTTTTAGAATTACGATTTATGACCGAGTCTGCAGCGAGATTTTAACTATACTATAGTTTATCATTTATGACTTCAAGTTACAGCTATACAGTGTGGTACCAAGAGCGAAGTCAATAAAAAAAAAACGCCTTTATAATATTCCTCATACTTAATTAAGGGGTATCCGAAAATACCCCATGCATGTTCCGCTATTTTTGATAGTTTACGAGTGTTTGCGCCATTTCTTCTATTTAATTAATTACGCATTTTCTTTGAAAACAATGAACACCTTTTACACATTGCAACACTCAACATAAATCACTCCTTCGAAAGCCATTCCTTCCTTGTTCCTATATATTAATTCCATTCACCTCTCACTCAAACTTCCTTTCCGCAACCGATCTACCGCTAGTGGACACGTCGACCAGGCGGTCCCATAAAAACTCTCAAACATGTGCAAATAAGTGAATACCGGTGTTGTGTGGTGATTAAATAAAAATGGTCTTGGTGTGGGAAGTCACAAATTATTAACCAAGCTGTCGAAGAATTTATACATGTGAGTACCTTGCCCATCCAAGTTCTGGTCCTTCGAGCTGGATAAAGAAAAAAATTACGCATTTACTACTCAATTCTTATCACACATTTTTGGTATACATCAATGACCTGTATCAACTGGCAATTAACAACTGCAGATTTATTAGATATGCAGATGACACGGCGTTGATTGTGCATGCCAAAGACTGGCAGCTAGCCTATAGGGAAATTGAAAAGGCCCTGTCGATCGTAATATCCTGGCTTAACGACAACCTGTTAACCCTTAACGCACTTAAAACAAAATTTATAACTTTTTCTGGTATTCCGCGTCTCAATCATCGGACTCACAAAAAAATATTGCTCACACCTGTCGTCACTCTAGTCCTAATAGGGTAAATGCATGTATTTATTTTATAATTTTAATGAATTGTTTACAACACCGATAAAACATAGTAAAATATATAAATACTGTTTAAAAATGATGTAATTATTAGGTTAAAAAAAAAATTAAAATAGAGACTAATTTTGAGCTGTTTAAACGCCACTATTTTCGCGCGCTCTGTTGATGACGTCAAATACTATGTCCAGTGACAGTCCAGTCCATTGTTTACTACAGGTGTCCTCGTTCTGAACTCATTTCACCATGAAAATTACAATAGGTGCAAAAATACGTAAGGAACGGTGTAAGGTTATCAAAAGAGATGAAGTATCTGCACTATCCATCGATCAATAATAAAGTTCTATAAATGTTAAGAATGATTCTAAATTATTTAAAAAAGTTTGAAGTGTGGCCAAATCACGTTATTTGAATTCAAAAATTAAAAATTGTAGTAACGTAATTAAAATGAGATGGAGTATCATTCATAGCGAAAAGGGAAGGTCATGCAACTGATGTAGTGACTACAGCCTTGCTATTGATGACAATATAATAAATTAAATCATATTCTCAAATCGCCTTTGTAAATTCCCGTATCGACTACTAAATCTCTAAACTCTTCACCCACTGCTGCAGAGTCTTTACTTAAAGAAAACATTCCAGTTTGGGATTCTGAATTTCATTTCCAATATGTCACCTGTAAAGATATAATTAAAACCTTTCACACGTTAAATGTTAAAAAGATTGCAGATCTATGGGGTAATTCCGTGGACGTTACTAATGCCCGTTTTCACCGACATCCCCTAAGTTTATGGGATCCGCTGAGTATGGTTCGGGGGCTGTTAGAAGGTGGTTTCTGTTTCACCAGCATTAAGGGGTCAGTTAAACGTTAAAAGGTCCCCTAAATTTAGGTCGTCGAAATGTGGGCCCATCCATAACCGGCACATACGTACGATCTCTCAAGCAACGAAGATGGATAGCGATTTATATGAATTTGTTGAAAATTTAGAAACTGTTTCTACTATATTCGACATAAATAACAGCCGTAGACCAAAAATACATCGGAAACGACCAAATTACTTCGAAAGTTTTGATGAAACTGACTTTTTTCAGAGGTATAGGTTATGTAAATCTTCAGTGTTGTATTTGTTACAAATGATGGAACACACTTTAGAATTTCCTGATAATAGGTGAGTACTTAACATAATATTAAAGTTTTTATACCTAACAACGTGGTATATTTTCTTTGTTTAGTCGCCGATACTTACGTCGATACCTAACTAAGAAGGTACATGTGCGGAGGTACGTGTGTGGGATCAGTGCGGCTACCTGCAGTCGAATAATTAAAAGAGTTTCTGCAGCACTTGTGACTCTACGTCCACAGTTTGTCAAACTTCCTAAAACATGTGAGGAACAAGAAAAAGTGAAGATGGAATTTTATAATATTGCAAGATTCCCTAATGTTCTTGGATGCATCGACAGTACACATGTGAAAAAAAATCTAAAAAAACAATTTTCATGTCAGTACGTCACAAAAGCTTTCACACACACACGAGCTTTCGTAATGTATATACAGAGTATAAAAGCCAGAAATTATTAAATTTATTAAAAATATGAATGAAATCATATTTATTATGGCTACCAAAACATGATTTATTAATAACTATATAAATATAAGTGTATACTTTAGGGAATTTCATATATCTTGTTTCAAAGTATCGATAAGTTCAAAGACGAATCAGTCACTATTATCGAAAACAAAACGTCATTTAGTTGTGTCCCATAGTTAGGTGATAAAAATACTGGTGAAACGAAATTTAATTTAGGGGCTAGTTTCGGGGAGCTTTTAAGCTAAGAGTCCCATACTTAGGTGGTAGTATAGGGGATGTTGGTGAAAACGGGCATAAGTCAATTATAAACATTGTAGCACCTACTTTAGGTGTTATTTTTAATAATTGTATTCACCGTGGTGAGTTTCCTGATCTTATGAAAAACAGTAAAATAATACCGTTGTTTAAATCGGGTAGTACATCAGACCCTACTAATTATAGACCTATTTCAGTGCTACCTAACTTTAGTAAAATTTTTGAAAAACCTATTTTAAATCAAATGCAAAGACGTTTGTAAGTATGTACATAAATTACTGCTTAACAAAAAGTTCGGTTTTACAAGGGGTCGTTCAACTACCGATGCCCGAGTTGAACTTTTAGGGCATGTATACAGGGTGTTTGGCGCATGGACCGACACAATTTTTCCAGGGATTTGGGAGGTCATTAGCTAGGTTCTACCCATACACCCTTTGTCCCAAACGTCACGGTTGGTTACATATGATTTATTTTTAATGAAAAAAAAACACCCAAAATATTTCCTTTTATTCGAAATAGTAAGTTTTTTGTTTGTGGGTGTAGTGGCAGTGATACAACTGGTTTCAAGAAAATTCCTTACAAGCTTCCAAAGTTTATTTTTGTATGAAATTTTACAACTTCTGAATTCGTTAAAAAAAATTGGGACAAAGGGTGTATGGGTAGAACCTAGCTAATGATCCCCCAAATCCCTGGAAACATTGTGTCGGTCCATGCGCCAAACACCCTGTATAATGCATAGGAGGACAAATGCGATGCGTTGGGCATCTTTTGCGATTTGTCCAAGGCATTCGATTGCGTTCTTCATGAATCCGGAACGCCCTATCTGGATCTTCTTAATTAAAAAAAAATAAGACAACATCATGAATGTGCGCTCGAAACTCTCGAGACGCGCTCGCGAAGGCGAAATATTAGCAACATGGCCGCCCGTCTAAGGTTTCTCACTCACGTAATTTTTGACCAATTAAAAAGAAATGGTATTATGAATTCGTTTTAATTCATAAATTGCATTTTTTACGTTGTTAAAATTTAAAAATCAACAAAAAAATACAGTAGGATTCGAGTACCTAACACTACCAAGCGAAAAATTAAATGTGCATCAGCACAGGTAAATAAATACCAGTCATGATCACTTCTGTTCGTAATGATAAATGATAAATGATTTTATTTCTGTAAGTAGGTTTGTTACAAACACTTTTACACGTCAATCATATTTTTAAAACTAGATGAGGTCGGCGTTTCATAACTGACTACTCTGAGAAGAAAGGCCGAAACAAACTCAGAGGTCACAGTCTCTTTTAAAGTCCAGACATAATCTTGGTCAGATCATGTGAAGACCATGTAGATTGGTGTCTGAAACGGTCTTTTGAGGAAAAACCATACAGATTGAGCGGACCTGTCCAGTCAGTGCACGCATTTGTCAGTAATCTTGCCGCTCAACTGAGAACTTAAGGAGCACAACGATTCGACGAACAATACCAAAGAAAGGACATTTGGGTAGGCCGCATAAATTACTCAAGCTGCCAGATCGTGAAACTAACTAAGAAATAAAATAAAAAAAGTAAGACGTAGACAAGTAATGTAAAATGTTCCCCTCCTGATCAGAAGGTCTAAGTAGCAAAATGTCCAACAGCGCGAAACGTCTAATGAGCAGTAAGTCTAATTAGCAAAATGTCCATGTAGCAAAACGTCCAACTAGCAGATGGTCTGTATAGCAGAAAAGAAAGAAAGAATAACGTTTATTTGGACATAGTTCGAGAAACACAGAATACAAATAACAAAATAAAAAGTGAAAATAACGGTTTAACAACAATAGTGTGTCTCACGGCTGCGCCAAAAAGGATAATTTCAGCATTAATGCCAGACACATGCTGTCTGACGCTGGTTTTCTAATGAACCTTTAGGGACAAGTGACGGGGAGTACAAACAGTTTCGACATAGGTAAATACCTAATAAATAATATATATTTTTATACTTATACATAAATAAATGAACTAGTAATCAAATATAATTACTTACAAAACGAAAACAACAAGAACCAACTCGGCACTACCTGTTTTTAGCGATTACCTTGCAAGATTGATCCATCCACGATGCACTCACAAAGCGCTACAGGCCGCCGAGCGCGGCGGACAATTCACCGACAGTTGCTTAGTTTTATGACAAGTTTTTTTTACTGTGGGTTAATTGAATAACAAAATAAAAAATTGAATACCTAGTTATAATAATAATAAAAATTAAAGATAAAAACAAAAAAAAATTATAAATTGTTAATTTAATACCTACTATTTGGAGAATGTGAAGTACCTACATTATAACGAAAGAGAAGTATCGTCTTGGACCAAGATTTTATTGAAAAAATAGGAGGGTGAATGATACGATCTCGACGCCGCCCGGCTATGCGTCACAGTCGCAAGTAGGCCAGGCACAAAGGGTAAGTACGAAAACAACGCCCTAAGATAGATATCGCATATAGATAGAACAGAGTATGAGATGGTGGTGAAAAAAAAATAGGAAAAATGAAATCATGTATCCGTTTATGTTTCCCACAGGTCTCACAACTGCGACGGCCCCCTGATGCCGCGAATGGCACAGCAACGCCATCGGGTCGGGGACATTTTGAAGTAGCAAAGGACGGAAAATCACCGAAAGTGCGCCGCCATATCATATATATTTTCGCGACACAACAGGAATTATGTTTTAAACTAAGTACTATAGGCATTTCATATAAGTGAAACATTTGTAAACAATACAAGTGAATACAAGTGAAACACAGCGCGACCATGTCAAGTTTCTGTTGCGAATCTATCAGATACTGCCGCAAACGTGTTCTGAACGTGTGGATAGTGCCCAGAACCCTTACTGGTATCGGAAAGTGCCTCTGAAAGCCGCTGTCCTATGAGAATGTGTTGAAAGTTGTTGTGCACATTGCCTGGGCGCGCAATCTCGTCTACTAGCCATCCAATTAAGCTTGTCATACAAATACTTCGGTTTTTCAGACTTCACGACACCAAAAAGCAAACACGCCAGGTGTAACTTTCGTCTCGACTTCATCTTGAGAATAAAGTGTTTGTTAAGAAAGGGGGTGATATGACTTCTAGGGGGAACAGAGTAACAGAAGCGCGCACATGCATTTTGGACTCTTTGTATAAGTCGATCGGTACGAGACAGCAAGCGGGGGCCGTAAACCGTATCAGCGTGGAACTAGACGTTCTGCTATACAGACCATCTGCTAGTTGGACGTTTAGCAAAAAGTCAGATTCTCAAAACGTCTGGATACTCAGGCACAAAATTCAACACACAATTTGCATCGAGCGGGAAACTGACACGGCATTATAATATGTACATACAGACTCTTTGGTCTATGTACTCGTAGCGTATATCATATCTTTTTAATGGTGACTGACACATATTGTCATGAATATTGCTATTTGATTAGCATTACTTTACTATATTCATTACACACATAACACAACAAACAACACATACAAAAGGAGTTGTAAAAATGAATGAAAAACAAACATTTACTTTCATTGAAAGTCAAAAGAAGTAGCGTGTGCTGCTGCTGAACGGTCACAGGTACAAATTGAAATATCACAAATAAGGGAGGGTCAACTCTATGGAGATGCTCCCAGCGCAATGAGTGTAGTGCATCTGTTACAATAAATAAAGACGAAAACAAAATAATTCGTCAGTTAAATGAGCATACTTGCAAAGCTAATTTTGATAAAAACAGGACTGACATAGTGATGGACACATGCAAGAAATTAGTTCATCAAAAATCAAAACCTGTCCAGAAAATTTTTGAGAAATATTTCGGAAATGTGGATGAGGTACAACAGGTACCAGATTTTAACTCAAAAAAGACACACTTTTCAGGGCTCGTCGCAAATATTTAAATGTTTGTGAATCTGAATTCAGAAACTTGAATGATGTTACAATTCCAGAAATAATGGCCGACAGTTTCCTTGTTTGTGAAGATGGATGTGACAACAATAAAATCTTAATATTTTCAACACCTGTGAGTAGACAATGAAAGAAAGAAAGAAAGAAAATGCGTTTATTTGCGGTAAACATGACGCAAAAAATAACACAAAAAATATGAAAAGGTTGGGGGAAACATGCGTCACATCCACGCAAAACGGCTATCGCTCAGCATTATGCCGCGACCCTATGCAAGACAGAGCCCCAGCGCTGGTTTTCAGCGACAGCCGGCGCTGACGTAGTGACGTCGTCCGGTGAGGCATACAATAGTTGCAATTAATTAAGGTTGCAACAATGTGTTGGGGCGTAACTCCCAACAGTGAAAATGTGGGTATTTCCCAGTGGTCAGATTGACGGTTAGACTAGTCTTTCCAACGGGAATTTTTTGTTCCCGTTGGTCAGATCAGCTCATAATTTAGTAAAGTACTGTTGAATACGAAGAGGTTATAAAACTAGTTTTATTTGTGACATCATGGAATTTGTTGACACTGGTTGAAATTCTTTGCAAGTTGTTTCATGGTTTTATAAAACAAAATTTTCCTGTTTGTCATGAAATGTCAATCACATCATGTACTATACTATTTTTTAACCAGAAGTTGAGTAATGTGTATCGGTATTATGGATCTTAATTTTATAAATAGAAAGGGTGGAGTTGTCTTGCTTTATAATGGATATCAATTTTATAAAAACAAAACGTACACAAACGGAAACGAATTTTGGCTTTGCGGTCAGTTCAAAAGAATGCGATGCTTGGGATCTGTGACGATTCAAGTGAGTAAACTGGTTGTTACCTCAAGGAGTTAATTCTGTTATTTAGTTCGCAGTACGTTCAAGATCCTTGGTCATACCTTGATCACTTTATTGCCAAACTCATGTCCGTCTCAATGCCCAACTATTATGTAGGTATAGGTATATGCATGTAGATACGGGTCCCGACCGCTAGTAAGTGTCTATGTTTTTTCAGAACCGCAATCAACTTATTAAGTCAAAAAATCACACCTGCGTTCAAGATGTTGGCAAGAATGACATAGAAGTTTCATTCCATAACATGCGGGAACAAGCTTGCAAGGAGTTTCAACCAGTGTCAACAATTTATAAAGAGTATGTCACAAAATTAAAAGATTCCGGCTTAAACTTAACGAATATACCGTCTTTTCAATCTATTAAAAGTACGGTGTACCGTCAACGAAATAAAGCCGCTAAAGTTACCAAAATATTTCATAACAACCCTATTGACGTTGAAATCCCTGAAGAATTTCAAAATTTCATTTTAGCGGATTTTATTGACCAAGGAACACGTATAATTGTTTTTTGTACGCCGCAATCGAAGGAATATTTAAAACGAGTAAAACATTTCTTTTGTGACGGAACATTTAAGAGCGTGGCCTTTACATCATTTTCACAGTTATATAGCATCCATGGTGATATTGGAAGCAGCATTGACACCACTAATATTATACCATTAATTTATGTATTGATGTCCCATAGATCGGAACAAAGCTACATCAGTCTTTTTAGCATGCTACGATCACAACTGCCGTATATGGAACCAAAACAGTTTACCCTGGATTTTGAAGTTGTTGTTTCTAATGCGTTAAAAAAAGTATACCCTGGTGCGGAAATAAAAGGTTGCTATTTTCATTTTTCTCACAATGTGTGGAAGCAAGCAAAAAAATGAAAATTGACAAAATCAAAAGCAACAAAACGCATAATTGCACTTTCGGGAATTCTGCCATTACTACCGCCACATTTAGTGGATGAAGGTTGGCAATATATAATTAATGATGCTCCTGATTCGGCCAACATACAAAAATTTAAAAAATATTTTCAAAAACAGTGGCTAGAAAAGTCTAATTTCAAGCAAACTTGGTCTGTTTTTGGGCAGAAGCACAGAACTACTAACTGTTTAGATAGTTGGCATAAAGAACTAAATAAAAAAATTACAAGAAAAGGACCCGGGATAATCAACTTACTGAGAATTTTACTGAAAAGTGATTTTACGAAAATAACAAATAAACGGACAAAGGAAAATGTAATGAGAGACGAATTCATAATGTATTCACAAATGATGTTAACTATGGAGAATTGAATGTTGGTAATTTTTTAGAACGTTTAAGATAAAATTGTGGTTTTGTTCAAATCCGCCCAATAATCACATTTCTTTAAACATAAAACAAATTCTCCTCTAATACTTTCTAGCCTGCTTTCTAACATGTACCTATTAAAATGCAAAACTGTTTTTACTTTCATTGTACTTTTTTTCTGTTGTTTTTCTAGCTGTCAAATAAATCTGACCAACGGGAAAAAAAATTCCCGTTGGAAAGACTAGTCTGACCACCAATCTGACCACTGGGAAAAACCCGAAAATGTTATGGTTCTGTTATGTAAGATACGCACTTGTAAGGTGCGTTATGTTATGTTATGTAAATGAGTAGACGAATGATTTCCCTTGACGGATTTATTGCTACTGAATGTAATTACATAATTGTTCTACTTAAATGCTATGTAGGAGGAATGCACAGCTAAACAATATTGATGTGCCTATAGAAATGTGTGACGTACAAACAACCACAAAGGTCAATGTACAGCGTAGCTCGTACACAATGCATTAAGACATTGAAAAATAAGATGTATTTCATTGATGGAACATTAAAAGCTACACCCAAGCCATTCTACCAGCTGTTATCAGTTCATGTTGATTTGAATAGCTGTGATGATATAACTTGTGTTATGGGAGTTATATAATATGCGTTACTACCTGACAAAAGACAAGAAACCTACGAACGCTTATTTGGCTTCATCAAGCAGCATTTAGAAATAGACATGATGGCCATTAAATGCGATTATGAGATAGCGCTTATCAATGGAATTAAAGAAGCTTTTCCAAACACTCAAATAACGGGCTGCTATTATCATCTTAGTAAGGCCGTTTGGAAAAAAGCGTCATCATTGGGTCTTCCTGAAAACAGAGAGTGCAGAAACATTGTCACAGTATGTTCCAATTTACCTCTGCTACCTTCTCCATACATTACGGAATGTTGGACTAGCATTGTTGAAAACGCCACGAAAAGCGAAGAAATGGTGGCTTTTTTAAATTACTTTAAAAGACAATGGCTTCAGTCTCTGGCAGATATAATAAACTGTCCTAGTATCTATAATTTTCGCACAAACAATGCACTCGAAGGCTGGCACAGGCGGCTAAACACGAATATAAAATCAAAGCCAACCCTGCTACTATTCCTCAAAGCTCTTAGAAAAGAAGTGCTTTGGCAAGATCGCAAATACAAGAATATGTTATTTGAAGGAAATAAAAGAATAAAGATTGATATAATGTTTAATGCCAAATACAAAAGAGAGCTGCAAAAGCTTGAGGGCCAAAAAGTTAGTCCCTTTGAATTTTTGATAAACCTTGGCCATATCAAAAGGATATTACGGGAATAAATGCAGGGGAATTTGTGCGCCTCATATCCTAATAATATTTAAGAGGCTACTAGCTTTTTAACCTTATTAATATTTTTTTAACAAATAAATTTACTGTAATTTACAAATGACTTTTACTTTCTATCATGAGTGTACACATTTTAAAAATGACTTTTTGCTAAATAGACGTTCAACAGATTAATAATTCGACTTAATACAGACCATCTGCTAGTTGGACGTTTTGCTACATGGACATTTTGCTAATTAGACTTACTGCTCATTAGACGTTTCGCGCTGTTGGACATTATGCTACTTAGACCTTCTGATCAGGAGGGAATGTTCCCCTCCCTTCCCTCATGTTTTCCGCACCCAGGTTACACGCGGCTTACTCGAAACAACTGAACTCTACATACATCCGTTGCGTAGCGTGTGCTAGGTTAATATAGGCACGTTACGTAAACGAAATACAGACACCCACCTCTATACAGGCGCCTAAACACACACGTGAATGCACGGCGCGGGCGGCGATTCACGTAGACACTGAGGTCTCAGGTAACTGGGGGTCTCACCTGGCGGGGACAGACCGCCGAGGTGTCGTGAAGATAGCGGCGCTGTGAAACAGCGCCGTGGCGCGCCTACAGAAAAATACATAGCAACCACTCACACCGCGCCCGACCGCGTGTACCGCTGGCCGCGCCCTCTTACGGGGACGCAGCGACTTCTAACGATTAAACATACTCATTCCATTTTACACTCAGTCTGTGTTTTACTTTGACCCATCTCGATTAGAGGACCCCTCCTCTAAAAACCTAAATAACAATATCAGTGTAAGTAATTGTTTCCGAGTGATTAGTGCTTAAATACGTGCTGAATGATTATCAAGTGACGTAAGTACCTAACAAGATCTATAAGACTTTAGAAAGGTGAGAAATATAATTATGACATTATTGGCTAGTATTTAACTGCAGGAACCTATTTAACTGCGTTTGTAGTGACTAAGGTCTGTTTTTTAATCTCGTAGACTAAATTGACACATGCAAATGTCAAATTTACAAATAATGTTGCCAGCTCTTTTGTGCAGTGTTGTACCTACGATACCGGTTTGTTGAATCGTAACTTTTTATCTTTATTAGACGAATTTTATTTTCATTCAAAGTTTTATATTTAAAATTCTCGTACGTACACACGGCCGCACGACGTGCTACAAACTGCCAGGGAAATCTGACCACGCAACGCCATGCGTAATCCGACCATGTTTCGATGCCTTAAAATTAAACAAAAAAAAAATGATAGATGACATCAGTGTTGTTCCCGTACGCGTTAAAACGGCAATCTTAACCCTTTTCTCTTACGAAACGGCAGAACTTAAAAAATACGGCAATTATGGAACTTACACCATACAAACAACTGCAATTTTTAAAATAATTATGATAATACGATAGTTTTAAAAATGTTAGATTTTGAATACGGCAATATGACCAGAAAACGCCGCAGTGTATTAATTGACCGAGATGACATAACTTTATGGCGGCATCGTTATTTCCAAAAAATTAAACAGTATCGTAGGGAAGGTCGCTCTATATATTATCAAGATGAAACGTGGATTAATGAAGGTTGGTACTAACATTAGCATTTAATTTTTCTTGTTTCTCGGGACTGTCGTTTTTATTATATTATAAGTTATTTATGTTTTTTATTATTTTGTTCACACACATACTAATAATCATTTTAGGCCATACTGAGAATAAGCACTGGGTGGACACCAGTGTGAAATCATCACGTCAGGCTTTCTTAGAAGGGTTAACCACTGGGTTAAAAGGGCCTTCAGGCAAGGGGAGACGACTTGTAGTGTCCCATATTGGAAGCGAAGAGGGTTTCGTGGATGATGGTCTATTAATATTCGAAGCGAAAAATGGGCTAGATGATTACCACAAGGAGATGACTTCTGATATATACGAAAACTGGTTGAAAAATATTTTTCCGAAATTAAAAGAAAAGCAGTACTTGTAATAGATAATGCTCCATATCACACCAGGAAACTGGAATCGTTACCTACTTCTAGTTGGCGAAAAGGGCAAATCCAAGATTGGCTAAAATCAAAAAATATTTCATATGACGAGACAATGTTAAAGCCCGAATTAAATGAAATTGCCCGAAAGCACAAAAAAGCCCATGAAAGGTATGTCGTCGACGAGATGGCTGCTGGACGGGGTGTCACTATTTTGCGACTGCCCCCTTACCACTGCGAGCTATACCCGATTGAGTTGGTCTGGGCTCAAGTAAAGGGGCATGTCGCTAAAAATTATAAAATATTCAAAATGAATGAAGTACGAAGCCTTTTTGAAGAAGGGCTTCGTGAAGTGACCCCGCAGCGGTGGAAAGACTGTGTAGGCCATGTAATTAAAATTAAAGATGAAATGTGTCATTTGGGCCATATAACCGACGACATTACTGATAGGTTTATCATAAAAGTAGGTGGCGATTCTGATGATTCAGAATATTCCTCAGATATGGAGTCATTATCTGAATCAGATTAACGAATACCTGTAATTAATTATTAAGTAATTAAAAATATATGTTTTACATGATTAATTTTGTATTATTACGTTTTAAATAAGTACCTACACATTATTTCAGGATAACTTATTATAAAAAAACGATACTTGATTTTACTAACGCTAAGTTTCGGTTGTGCCACATCACTATTTAAGAATTGCAATAAACTGACAACACTCGTAATGTCAGTTTAGTCTACGAGATTAAAAAACAGACTGTACCTACCAAATGTTAAAAATAGCTAAATATATGGTTGTACTTTTATTTTATGATGCAAATAAAAATATTTTTATTATTATAACACCAACAAAGCAAAAAAATCTTGCAAACATATTTTGTCGTATGTGTAGCGAACCTTGTTTGTAACGTGTGTAGTAAAGTCCGTAGATACCAAATGGACCACTACAAAAACCTGAGTAATACGGAATACTAACAGGGAATCTTCAATTAATTGAATATATTTCACTTTAAAAAGTGCATTATTATGCTTATTAGGAACTGACAATCGTTATTTCTATACTACTGTAATGAAAAGAACGTAAAATATGTGTAAACAAAACTAAAATTGTCCGACAACAAAAGAGCGGCCATTTTTTTTCGAAACAATTATACTTTGAAATTAGAATTAGACTTGATTTATCAAATAAAACTGTGATATGCAAAGATCATTGCAAAGCACGAATATTTTAGTTTATTTTGATGTATAAATAACACTCGTAATATAAATAAGAAAAAACTATAGTACTTACGCTATAATCGCTATACTATAGTCTCACGAGTTGACTGAAGGTAAACAATTCTCATTCAGTTGTCAAAACATTTTACACTGGCATCGCGAGTTTTTTTAGTCGGAATATTTCATCAACTATCTATCTAATCAATCAAACTTACCAAATAGTACCATGTTTTAAAACTAGATGGAACTAATGACGAGTGGTCGCTTTGGAAGGTGTCTTAACCATGGACGTACGACGCGACTTTTGTTTTGGATGCTATGGTATCCTGGGACGGTTGAGTGGATAATAATTTTTTTAATGGTTAAAGTTCACCTGAGCGTGGGTCGCGGTCGTCTGATGAAGGATTTTAAGATGTCTCGCTGGGAACGTCTGCTGTCGGTAGAGCAGCTGGGCCGCACTCGGCGCGCCGGCGGGCGCGGCGGGAGCGGCCGGCGCGCGGGCCGCGTGGGTCGCGTGGGCCGCGTGGGCCGCGTGGGCCGCGTGGGCTGCCTCGCCCGCGGGCCGCACGCGCCGCGCCGCGTCCGCCTTGCCGGCCGCCTGCGCCGCCAGCACGACGCGCGGCGGCGCGGGCGCGGGCGCGGGCGCGGGCGGCGCGGCGCCGGCCTTGAGCTTCTCCTTGGCGATGCGCTCGGCGCGCCGCTCGGCCACCTCCATGGGCGAGGGCGGCGCGTCCAGCTGCACGCCGTGCTCGTGCAGCAGCGCCGCGTGCTTGGGGTTGTGCGCCTGCTCGTCGTGGCGCCGCCGGGGCTGCGCGCGCCGGCGCTCGGCCGCGTCGCGCATGGCGTCCAGGCGCGCCAGCGGCGGGCGCGGCGCGTCGTCGTCCAGGCGCCGGCGCGCGGCGGGCGGGCGGCGGTGGCGGCGGCGCGCGCGCTCGGGGTCGGCCAGCGCGTCGTGCCGGTCGCGGCAGGCGCGCTTGGAGCGGTAGGCGCGCGCGGCGCCGCTCACCAGCTCGGCCGCCCAGTCCCAGTTGGGCTGCAGCGCGGCGGGCGGCTCGGCGGGCAGGCGCTGCAGGCGCAGCGCGCGGCGCAGCGCGGCGTCCTCGCTGGGCGCCCAGTCGGGCGGCGGCGCGGGCGCGTGCGCGTGCGGCGCGGCGCGGGCGCGCGGGCGCGGGCGCGGCGCGGCGCCACAGAACAGCGAGGGCGGCGCCAGCGAGGCGCGCGGCGCCAGGCGCGGACGGCGCGGCGAGCGCGGGGCGCGCGGCTCGCGGCGCGGCGCGGGCGGCAGCAGGCCGTCGGGCGCGGGCCCGGCGCGGTAGAGCGCGCGCGCCCAGCTGTCGCAGTACACGTCGCCGTCGCCGGAGGGCGGCGTGGGCGGGCACCACATCTGTAACGGGAGGCACGTGAGCGTGCGCGGACGGGCCGCGGGAGGGGGGGACTGTTGATCGTGACGACGTTTAACTATACTCACGGGCATTCGTTCCACAGTTCCGGCGCTGCTGCTCACCCATATCTGAAAAAGGGCATCGTGTTGAATGGTAATAGTATGAAATACAATATGACATTATTTTGAAATAAATGTAATCTTGCGATGGAAATTACTTTGTTTACTTCCAACCATTCACATTATAAAAATAGAAAATATATCTAAACGCTGTTCAAAACTTTTTGAAGATTTCTTTATATTTTATAAAAAAAATCTGTTAAATATATAATCTATATGGTAACACACTCTCTATGACAATTCAAATACTTTTGAAAGAAATTCCTAATAATGTATACTCCAAATTCCTATTGTATGCTTCAAATCCATAGCATATGTTTAGAGGAAAGAAAATACGTTTTCTTAACAAAATTCACACACCGTGAAACCGTTTTCATCGTGTATTGAAATATTCACACCAAGATGGTAGCAACCGACTGCGACCAGTTCAGAATCGACATTTTCACAGCATTCGACCCCTTTATTAATTAACGTTGCTTAAAGTTAAGACACGTCCTAACGTCATAAATGTATGGTTAAACAAACACTTATCATTACTTATCTTTAAGCAACGTTTATAATATGATAGTAATGAATGACCTCCACCTTTTTTGAAATACCAAAGGTTCCGTACCTTTATAAATATTCAGTTTTATTGTTTTTCTGATTCCAATAAAATTGTGGTATGTAGTTAGAGAAATCGTCAACATATTTAATACCAAAAAATATATATTCAGGAAACGGTTAGTAGCGTCAGTATGTGACGAACTGACGAATAAATCTAAATTAAATTGAATTGAATAGAAGGTATACAGACAATCACCACATACCACTCACACACACCCACTCGCAACTTCTCATGCCCACTCCTACACACTCACCCACACTGTACACTTAGCAATGCTTAGATGGTGCTAGCAGTTCACTTCATTCTGTAGGTATGTTTGTTTCTGCAAGTATTTTATAGCTAATAAATTGTAAACCCGTAATTGGCTGTAAGACTAGTTTATATATTTTAAGATAAAATTTGAAAGAGCTGTGGATTTAGTGAATATTAAATAAATAAAATAAACTCGTTTTATATTTGTGAAATATTAACAAAAAACTCCATCAACTTAACTCATGGACAAATTTAGAGTAACACAAAAAAAAAGTGTACACAAGAACAAAATATCATGGTTATTTGTGACAAATTTAAGTTTATTTACAAAGGTTATTTTCAAACGTCGAAAAAACCAACTATCGAATGATAAAAAATTACCAAATTAAGAAAATTGAGCGGTCGCGGGACGCCTGGCAGATGTGAAACATCCTAACCCATTTTAATAAAAGAAAATAAATATGACATAGTCAAAAACCAAATATTCAGTTTTTTTTTAAGAAATAACCGATGGCTGGCGTGGCGACGCATGCTGTTGCGATGCGTCGCCACGCTATATTTTAAATAAAGAACAATAAAATTATTTTCTTAAAAAAAACTGAATATTTGGTTTTTGATTATGCCAATTTAATTTCTTTTATTAACAGCCCCTAACAATTTCGGCGCGCTACTAGTATAAGTAACTATCGGAGCGCAGTGTGTCTGTGTGCGTTCGAGCTATAGCTGACAATCGTAGTGTACGTTGTCGTACGGTAAAGCGGGAACAAAATAATCTTGGTCCGTAACCGCTATTATCAGTACTCCATATTTTTTTACTTACTAGGCTCCGTAATACTGGATAGATTTTATTGTGATTATGACGTGTTATGTTTAGGTACCCACCCTATAAGAATAGCGTTACCTATTGCGGAATTCACTATAGTAAAAGCAAACTATAAAGTGTGACCAGCGTATATATTAGGTCTTTACCTATGAAATTGCCGTTTAGTATACAGAAAGTTAGACATTAAAAAAAAACAAAATTCTGCCTATTTAATTCTCTACAAATTATAATTAACACGTTTCAAGATTAGAAATAATAGTAAATTATAACAATTTTCTTAATTAAGATGATGGCAACAAATTACCTAAGAACTGCACATGCCTTTCGTGTTTTTTCAACTTCTTTCTTTTTACCTTTGATTTTTTCGTAATAATAAAGTTTTCGACCCATTTTCAAAAAAATTATCACTATTTTATTAATAGTACAATACAAAACATTAAATAAAATGTATGAATAACATTAACTACTCACAAAGTGTAAAACACTTTGCATGAATAAAATAAACAATACTCAGGCTCAAAACTGGTTAGGCCTAGTATAAAATTACGCGCGATTCGCAAGTTACGTCGGGAGCGGCGAACGTCATCCATCGTCGAGAAGCCTTCGGGCGCGACCAACTATATTGTAGTCTGTGGGCGCGACTGAATGCCTCGAGCAAGCGCATCTGTTTATAAGGCATTATTTAGATATTTTATTACAATTAAATAAGTCGTCAAAAATAAAATATAAAAATTGAGTTTGATAGATAAAACACCTTAACTTTTTTTTTTAACACATGGATATTTTCAATAAATTTATACGCGTAGACGACGGTTTTGCACATGATTTTACTAGCGTTTTTTCAACGCGGGTCACATTTTTTAAAAGTACTAATTCATTAAACTTAAAAAAAAAATATTGTAGACTTGCTAATATACCATATGCCCAGTATTTCAGATTTTCCTCAGATTGTTATTTGCTACCAGTAAGCTTGAAAAGCATTTGAAAAACCTGGTGCTTACGTGAAAACGTGTGTTAGATTTTTATTTTTTGTAATTTATATTGAGTACTTAGCAAAATTTTAATTCGTAGACTTACTAGATGAATAAATTGTGCATTAAAAAAATATACCTTAAGGTTATTGAGAAATTAGCGATGAAAAAACTTGAATTTTTGGTTTTTAGACCCACAAACTGATAGTGGCTCTTAAACCATTCTTTCATACTTATTTACTATACTATTTTGTATAGTAATTAAGTATCAAAGAATGGTTTTCGATGTTTCACATCTGCCAGGCGTCCCACGACGGCTCAATTTTTTTTCTTTATTTATAATATAGCGTGGCAAATCGATTTTACGTGCGGCTACAGATGTTTCACATCAAATAAGAAAAATTTTACAGGAGAGTACATTTTTGTACTTAACATGTTATTATTATTTTTTGAGCGTGCATTAGCATACATAAAGGCACCTATAAAAGGAGCAAATAGCACTACATTTTCATCCATAATCTCGGTTACATATCGTGCCGCAGTTAGTGAACCATTCATGACGGGGAGTTCCGTACGTACAAATACCTCCCCATACCATAACTGACCCTCCACTATATGCCTCTTTTCCAATGATGTTGCACAGAGCGTACGTCTCTCCCGGGCTTCTCCACACTTTAGTCCTTCCATCGTCTGGCTATAGGCAAATCTAGACGCATTTGTGAATAGAGGTGGACTCCAAGTTTCGTCATTTCAATTTTCATGATTGCAAGCAAAATTAAGAAGAGCTACTACTACTACTTCTACTACTCGATGGCATGTGGCACGAAGCGGGCTTGCCTCTGACGGCCGATTTTAGTTTTCTTCTCACAGTCGTTGTGCTAGCTGTATCCCCTCGAACTTCTTGGAGCTTCCTTCTTACCTCAGAAGAAGTTAATGTCCGGCTTCTAAGCACGCTGGTAACGATGAACTCGTCATCTGTGGCCACAGTTTCCCGTTTATGTCCCTGTCCTGCGAGTCTCGTTTACTGTCCGGTCTGGCGATACCTCTCGACAACTCGGATTTTGATACTCGTAATGTTTGACCCACGTGTTTGCAGGTGTGCCCAGTTTCAATGAAAATAACAGCCCTAGCAACTTGAGTGGCGTTTACATATGGCATTCTCAGTTTACTTGCAGAAACAATTCACACTTAAAACTATAAACACTGCATTCTAGGCAAAAATTTAAACAAGGCAGTCTAGGCAAAAATTCAAATTCAAAAGTTGGCAAAATTTCGCAGTATGAAAGAACGCAATAATACGCAATAATTACATATAAACAAATGAAATTTCGTAAAAAGCATTCCAAAACTTTTTTAGCATTAACTAATGCAGCTAATTTTATAGCATTTACTAATGTTTGTGGCCAGTGCGTACGATAGTTACAACAGGAGAAATTAATTTCTCCTGTTGTTCCATTATATTTCTCCACGAGTGTAGTTTGATTTCTGATTTTTCGCTTAGCAAACTTTGGAGATAAGTATAATGGATAATCTTCGATCTACAATAGTACTAGCTTTTCGATGAGCGCATCAAAAACGGCCGGAAAAAAATAAGACCCCAAATAATGTTGTTGTTTATTTTTCAATAAATATATGTGTTCATATTTCAAACGCTTACTTTTCAATCGAAGTAGTAAATATATTGCGAACGATAATAAACCTTATTTCAGAGTGTTAAGTTAAGTTATAATCAAGTAATGTGCAATCGCGGCCACTTGAGCGATGTGTTTTTTTTCCTAATCCGTAATCTAGTGCTATTATTGATCGAAGTGGATAATGGTAATTTTTCGGTCAATTATCATCAGAAGTCAAAAATTATGTTTTGTAGGTTATTGTCAAAAGAAACCATTTCCTAATATACCCCACTTGACCTAGTAATTCCAGTTTAACATATTAACAATCCATTTCGGCTCCAGTTGTATTAAAAAAAATTGGATCAGGTAAATAATAAAGATCGCGATGATCTGGATGACCGCGTTGTTCTTCTAAACTTTGCAACAGGTTTTGAATTGATGCGGTGTTCACCAGCATTTAGAGAACTTTACTCCAGAATGTTTATGTTTATGTATTCAGACTGTATGAGAAAGGCGTTGTCATATTTAAGGGTGTGGTACAGACCATCAAACTAAATAACTTTCTCCATGTGACCAAGTTTTGCATGGGACCGTTTTTTTTTTTTCCCGATTACGATGTTGGTCCCCTGAAGAAAGTTGTTCAATTTGATGGTCTGTACCACACCTTTCTGATACATCCTGAATAATACATGAATATTAGACATACCTACATATAATAGGAACCTCAATGTTTTGTCAAGACGTAAAAACCGTGCGAAGCAAGGGCGGTTCGCTGGTAACTTATAAATGTAATAGGCCAATGCGCCTTTATTACGGCAGATAGAAAAACATCATCGATTATTTTCATTATTTAGTTACGATTTCATGATTTTCCTCCAATTTTAAACGAAATGTTTATTAAAGATTGTATCCTTGTAGCGGCATCTACATCGCCACATGCGAGCTGCGCGTCATACTAACGTCACACAAATCCTGCATCGCGCAAGCAGAGTTTACCGCGCGACTAGCATTTATGTACAACTTTCCGGCATCAAGCGTTGGGCAGTTGCCCACCAGACACGACACCCGTCTGGTCGGAGGATCCTCCCTTTTATATGGAGGTATGAGTGAACTTTACATCCTGTTCCACGTACCTCTATATCATTCAATAATAAGGGTAAAATCTCTCTAATAATCATTTCGTATTTTCCCCTACGATACGAACTCCACCCTTTTTTATCATTCGAGTTGGTTCGATACCCGGTACCTACAGGCTACCGACTTTCAAAAACGTTTGAATGCAGTTTTCATTATATTTACAAAAAAAAAACTTCCATTTGAGTAAAAATTAGTGACAACAATAATTTGGGGACTTCCCGTCTAGTGAAAAAAAATCACCTTACGTTGATTTTCGTTAAATCCTTTCTTAGCGTGTATGTTTACTATATATAATCAACATAATATAAGTAGCTCATAAATTAACCAGAGAGGGTAGATTGTGTGCGTTTCGATGGCGCGGCCTCGGCGATAATTAAAAAAAAAATATCAAGCCAAGATTTTGTAAAAAATTGTAAAGGTTTATTCCCAAAACCATAAATTTATCAAAGTTATGTTTTTTTTTTATGTTTGAACGTGGCCGCACCATTGAAACGCGGAGAACCGCGCGGCCACGGAGATCTTTAAAAGTAAGCGTTGCAGACACCTGAAATTTAGGTAAACAACAGACTGAATTTGTAAAAAAAATATAGAAAAAAAATATAAGGTTTATAATTTAGGAGATGTAAGACTAGAACCCCGTGGCCGCGTAATTGAAACGGTGAAAAACACGTCATCGCCGATATCTCCCGGAAAAAGCATCGCATACGTCAGAAGTTTTTATTGTAAAACCTAGATTTGAATTTGTCAAAATTTGTAAAATACACAAAAATATCCTAGGTTTATATTTCAGGAGCCGTAGTACGGTATCGCGTAGGAATAATTGAAGCGATTGTCTATCGAAGCGAGATATTTTTTTGTAAACAACACCTATTATTAATATGTAGAACTATCGATAAAAGGCCATAAATCTGTAATTTTTAAAGAAATAAGCGTTTGGTTTTGTATCTTATTTCACTTTAATTTAATTTAGAATCATTAAGATATATTTTCTAATACAATAGATGGAAAGTTTTCTGTAAACAATAAGCCATGGTCACCCCACCCTCCCTATCGAAGGTTTCATATTACGAAAAAAATTTTTTTTGCATTTCAGCGCTAGTTCTACCTTAATATTGAATTAAATAATAATTAATTTAATAATAGGTGTTGTTTACAAAAAGATCTCGCTAATACTTACTTTCTTCGATAGACAATCATGATGACTTATTTCTACGCGATACCGTACTACAGCTCCAGAAATATAAACCTAGGATTTTTTGTGTATTTTTACAAATTTTGACAAGTTCATATCTAGGTTTAACAAAAAACTTCAGACCTCTGTGATGCTTTTTCAGCGAGATATCGGCGATAACGTGATTTTACCGCTTCAATGGCACGGCCTTAGTCTTACAGCTCCTAAAATAAACCTAAGATATTTTTTCTGTCTAAATTTGTTTTACAAATTGAGTCTTTTATTTACCCAAATTTCAAGTCTTGGCAACGCTTAGTTTTAAAGATCTCCGTGGCCACGCGGTTCTCCGCGTTTCAATGGCGTAGCCACGTTCAACCCTTATAACTTTTTAACCTTAACACTTTCACTGCCCAGCACCCGGCTCCCGATACGAACGATAATTCGTTCGTGTGCCCACAACTCGGCTCCCACGTCGTGTCTATAGATAGCTATTGTTGACATGTGACCATGCCCAGCACCCGCCTACCAGGTGCAAATCAAAACACGCTACTAGGGCTGCCAAACATAAACTAGGTGTGAATGAATGATTTAAATGCCTAATATTTTCTCATTGATAAATTTATGGTTTTGGGAATAATTTTTTTTTTTTTTTTTTACGAAATCTTGTCATGTTTTTTTTTTAGATGTAGATTTTAGATAAATCCAAAAGCGAATGCTCGAAAATTACGTCAGTAGAAGTGGGCCTGCTACGTTTAAGGCTTATCGACCTATGGATTAATTCACCCCCTTCAATTTAGGTTTTAGCTCAGTGGGTGTTTTCATTATTTTATCACAGACTTTTGTTGTACAGATTGTTGGTAGTCAATGCAGAATTGATACCTTTGTGTTATGGCTGTGTGGCGGTTTAGGTAGGTAAACCATTCCTATTTTTATGGTACCAATCGTGACGTGGGCTTCGTCCGAATTCCTCGATATAGTGACCAGCTCACGATGGCTGATGCATGTGTACCTTCTGTTGGGTGGATTTACTCACAACTGTCCTGGTTCCTAAGGCCAGTCTCTCAGAAGAGACCTCTACCCTTGAGTTTGTTTAGTAATTCCTTCTGGCGTAGTCAGATAGGAAAGCTAACTATTACTTCAATTGTGTGTAAGAGCTTCTAATTCAACTAGGCTGCTAGCTCGCTATTACATTTGTCATTTATAATCATGTATGGTAGTGTAATTAATGCATTTTACTGATAGCGTCTTTATGACTTATGGATTGGCCCTTTTCTATTGCGACGTAATGTTAATTGTACGAATGTAATAGCGGGTTTCAATGTGTGAATGCAGTCATAGGGATGGAGGGCCGGGACCGAGACGGCCCCGACGCATCGCACGGGAATCGGTTCTCGGGCCGGGCCGACTCGGTTCGCCGTAAATGCTTGTACGCCGTACATCCCTGACGTTCAGATCGGTGCCGCCGTTTCGCCGACCACGAGGAAACATCGCCGTCTCGGGGACAGTTCAAGCATTTACGGACGAACATCGAGCGGCACCGAAACGTCGAACGTCAGAAATATAAAACGCACGAGTATGTCAAAATCATTTATTATCGTCATGTTCGCGGTCGCGGTCGGCCGCGTTGGCGAGCCACGCGTCCAGAGTCCCGTTGCGCAGAGGCCGGCGTCGCGCGCCCGCGCCCGCGCCCGCTCCTGCTCCCGCTCCCGCTCCCGCTCCCGCGCCCGCGCCGCCCGCCGCGCGCGCCTCGTCCAGCGACCACAGGTTGATGTGCACCGTGCCGCGCGAGCGCGTGCGCGCGGGCGGGGCGGCGGGCGGGGCGGGCGGGGCGGCGGGCGGGGCGGGCGGGGCGGGCGGGGCGGGCGGCGAGGGCGGCGGCGACGGCGGCGCGGCGCGGCGTCGGCGAGCACGCACCTTGGCCCGCGCGTCGGCGCGGCTGTAGGTGAGCTCGGCGTCGTCCGGCGTGCGCGCGCGCTCGACGCTCTCGCTGCGCAGCTGGCGACGCGCCTCCTCCCACTCGCGCAGCTGGCGCCGCATCTCGCCCAGCGCGGCGCGCTCGGCCGAGGTGGCCGCCTCGCTGCTCTCCACCAGCCGCATGGCGTACTTCTCTATCGGCGTGAGCTGCGGACAGAGCGGCGGTTAGCGCGGTGCGGCGGGGCGGGCGGGGCGGGCGGGCGCTCCGGGCGCGACTCACCTGGCTCATGAGCGTGGCGAGGTCGTCGGGCTCGGCGCGAGGAGCGGCGGCGCGAGGCTCGTCGTCGAGCGGGAGCGTCTCGTCAAACTCGGCGAGGTCGCCCTGCGCCTCGGCACGCGCGGCCGTGGCGGCGGCGGCGTCGGCCTCGTCCTCGGCGGCGGCGAGCGCGGACTCGAGCTCTCCGCCGACGGCGGGTTCGGCCTCCCCGGCTCCAGACTCGTTGTTTTCCGCCTCCGAACCGAATAACTCCTTAATGTTAGCCTGCACCAGTGAAATAGATGGATTATTTGCCGATACACATACACGAGATAAGAGCAGCAGGATGAAACGGCACTGACCCCGCGCAGGTAGGAGGTGGTGAAGTGGCCGTCCTCGATGGCCAGGTGGCCGAGCGCGCGCTTCTGCTCGGCCTTGCGCAGAATGTTCTCCTCGACGGTAGCGGCGGTGACGAGGCGGTACACATGCACGTCGCGTGTCTGGCCGATACGGTGGCAGCGGTCCTGTGCTTGCGCGTCCATGGTGGGGTTCCAGTCGGAGTCGTAGAACACGACGGAGTCGGCGCCAGTGAGATTGAGGCCGACGCCGCCGCTGCGCGTAGACAGGATAAAGGCGAACACGCGCGGGTCGGCATTAAAGCGATCCACCAGCGTCTGGCGCCGGTCCACGCGCGTGGCGCCGTCCAGGCGCAGATAGGCGTGGCCGTGCATGGACAGGAAGGCCTCCAGCACGTCCAGCACGCGCGTCATCTGCGTGAATATGAGCACGCGGTGTCCGCCCGCCTTCAGGCGCCGCAGCAGGCCGTCCAACGTCTGCAGCTTGCCTGCGCACACACACGGCGTCAGTGTCGATTTATATCGAATTCATTCACTTTATTTAACATGATCAGAAATGGGAATATTACGGGGCAACAAGTGTAATATCATCATGTATAATGACTTTTTGATCATAAAATTGTATTTTTTTATATATAAAATTTTTCGTCATCAGAGTGAGTAGTACCTACCTAACAGTACAGATGTTTGAGTAATTTAAAAGTGCTCGTACTCACCGCAGTCGTACTGCAGCAGCGAGGGATGCGGGAAGGCGACGGCTTGGCGCGAGGCGGGCGCGTGGAACAGCTGCAGCAGGCGGCGCGCGTGCGGGCTCGCGTCGCGCTCCAGCCCCGAGTGGCGCCGGCGCCACTCGCGCGCCGCCGGCCCGCCGCCCAGCGCCAGCGTCGGCGCGGCCGCGCGCGCGCTCGCCCAGCACACGCAGAACCTGCCGCCGCAGGGTACGTTGTATGGTTTCGTTCTTTCGTAAGGGTCAGCGCAGACAGAGAGGAATAATCTCTGCGCGGTCTCGGGCATTTTCTTTTATTCGTATCTTCGAGGACGCGCGAACATTTTTTGTCAGGTTGCATTTATGCACTTTATTGTAAATTTAGAAGTTTATTTTCAAGTGCGTTAATATAATCCTCTCCGCTGCGCTCCGTTCTGTCTGCGCCGAGCAGCGTCTCGGGCGGGCGGGCGACTCACCTGTCGATGATCGGGCGCAGGTCGGCCAGCACGTCCCGCACGTCGCGCGGCGGCAGCGCCGGAACGGGCGCGCGCACGGCCGCGCGCAGGTCCGCGCCGAACAGCGGCAGGCGCCAGCAGCGCCGCTCGTTGCACGCCGCCAGGCGCCGCAGGCACGCGCGGCGCCGCGCCTCCAGCCGCGCGCGCGCACCCGCCGGGGGCGCGGGCGCGGGCGCGGGCCGCGCGCGTGGCGCCGGCGCCACGGCCGCGGCCAGCGCGGGCGCGGCGTCGGGCGGCGCGGCGCGCGGCACGAGGCGCAGGTGCAGGCGCAGGCCGGCGGGCGGCGGGCGCGGGCCGGGCGCGCGCGCGACGCCCAGCTCCTCCACGAGGCGGCGCGGCGGCGCCAGGTGGCGCGCGCGGTGCGCGGCGAAGGCGCCGGCGCCGCTGACTTCCAGCGAGGCGAGGTCGCCGCCGAGGCGCGCGGCCAGCGAGGCGCGCTCCACCAGGCCGACGGCCAAGACGAGCGCGGGCGCGGCGAGGCGCAGGCCAGACAACTGCAGCGGCGAGGACACGGGACGCGGCTCGAACAGGTCGGGGTGGTTGCACACCTTACGCAGCTGCATGAGCACGTTGATGACGCTGAGCAGGTGGCCGGACGCCAGGCTCTCCTTGGTCCTGCGACAGCGAGGCGGGGGTGAGGCGAGCGCGTGTGGCGTGCGTGTGCATGTGCGCAGGTGGTGCGTGTGTGAGTACTCACTTGGCGCGCGACATGAAGTCGTCGTAGAGGAAGCGCTGGCGCTTGGACAGGCGACACAGCAGCACGTGCTCGTACTTGCGCGGCATCTGGCGCTCCACGTCGGCCTTGAGCCGGCGCAGCAGGAAGGGCCGCAGCACCTCGTGCAGACGCCGCACCAGTCCCTCGTTGTACCGGTTGGTGCCGTCGGCGATGCCGGCCACCTCGCTGAACCACTCACGGAACTCAGAGTGCGACGCGAACACGTCCGGCATGAGGAAGTGCATGAGCGACCACAGCTCCAGCAGACTGTTCTGCAGCGGCGTGCCCGTCAGCAACAGGCGCCTGCGAAACGCGACACGTTAGCGACCCGACACAGTGCTCGAGTCTAATCATATCAGTTAACATACATTCTTTCATTCGTTTGTACATCACCTCATCTATTTTGACGATTTTGGATTTTGTTTGACATTAGCATTAATATGACATGTAACTTAATTTGACATTTATTAAAATCAATTGTATTTTAAATCTGTATTGATATGCATGTACTATCGAGGAAGTTCATATCTATGCACCTTTAGGACTATTTTTCCCTGTAGCGCTCGGGCGCTAACAGTAACTAACGTAAAACAGATGCGGTCATCGTGTTCACGGGATTTTGTTCTAAAACTGCTTAGATATGAACTTCCTCGATAGTACCTATTAATATTGGCTTTATTACTAATGTTAAACTTTACATAATTCTACCACCATATAACTTAAGTTAAATTTGCGTTAAAAAGTAAAAAATTCGACAAGGTTAATTAAATATATTTGTATGCCTCTAGGCAAAACATAGAGGATGTACCAATCTGTAACATCTTGTACACTGTTGTAATTTGACATATGTTTACAAATAAAGCATTCTGATTCTAACATAACATTGAACACAGTGAATTGTGTATGAACATAAAGATCAAGTCCATGCAGCAACACGCGCAATACTCTACTACGTCAGCAAGTAGCAAGTTTAAATACTTATAATATAAAACTGCATAAAAATCACTCACCTCTCTGTTTGAAAATTTAATAACATCTGCCACCTTTGAGATTTGAAATTTTTAATGTTCTGTGCCTCGTCGAGGATGAGATATTTCCATCGTTTTCTTCGGAAACTTTGATGGTCTTGCACTACGAGTTTATACGAGGTTATACACACATGGAAAGAGTTAGCTTTAGTCCACCCGACACGTTTCATTTTGCGCTCCTTGATGGTGCCGTAGTAGGTGAGGATCTTAAAGGCGGGACACCACTTCTTGAACTCCATCTCCCAGTTGAGCACCACGGACGTGGGCGCCACCACCAGGTGCGGGCCCCAGTCGCGTCGCTCCAGCGCCAGGTGAGCCAGCAGCGCGATGGTCTGCACCGTCTTGCCCAGCCCCATCTCGTCCGCCAGGATACCGTTGAGGCCGCGCGCGTACATCGTGGCCAGCCAGTGCAGGCCCACGTGCTGGTACTCGCGCAGCACGTGGCGCAGCAGGCGCGGCACGGGCGTGGCCACCTGCGTGTCCGACAGCGTGGTGCCCGTGGGCTGCAGCGAGGCCGCCAGCACGGCCGCCGCCTCCACGCGTCGCTCCGAGCCGCCCGCGCCCGCCTCCGCCGAGTCCATGAGCGCCTCCAGCGCCTCCGACGCGGCCGAGGAGGCGCTCGCGTCCGACGAGTCGTCGTCCGAGTCGGCCCGCTCGGAGTCGGAGTCGCGCTGCCGGTCGGGCGGGTGCGCGTACCGGCGGCGCAGCTCGTCCAGGCCGAGGCCGGCGTCGCGCTGCAGCGCGGCCAGCTCGGCGGCGGCGTCCGTGGGCTCGGCGCGCTCCTGCTCGGCGATGGTGCGCTCGTCGTCGGCCGAGTCCTCCTCGGGCCCGTAGTCGGAGGGCGGCGGCGAGTGCGCGGGCAGGTAGCCGGGCGGCAGCAGGTCACCGAGCGGCGCGTGCAGGTCGCGGCGCAGCGCCTCCAGCTCGTCGCGATGGTCGCGGCGCGGCTCGTCGCGCTCGGCGGCGGCGATGGTCTCCTCGTCGTCGTCGGAGCAGCCGCGCGGCGTGAACTCGGCGTCGTCGTCGGCAGGCGGCGCGTGCAGGTTGGCGGCGAGCTGGCGCGAATAGCGCTCTGTCTTGTCCACGATGTAGCTGAGCTGCTCGTCCAGTGCCTCCTTGCGTGCACGCTCCACTCGCCGGACGCGTTTCCACTCCACCAGCTACACAGAATGAGAGTTCATTTTCAGCTTTAGTATTTAAATTAGCGCTAAAATCTTTAAAGACCCTAACAACAGGTTATCGGACAGTCCTCAGGAAAAATCTAAAATGTACTTAGAAATCTACAGGTTCAAATTAAAGTAGCTAGCGAAACTCCGCAGACATGATAGCTATCGACATCTAAACACGATAAAACATAAGTATTTTATTATTTCAAATCATACTTCATGTAAGAACACTACCAGCGGTCGTTGAACCCCAAAAAAAGAACTTCAAATAATTTTTATTTTACCTTGTTTAGGTATCGATACCCATCACGTCTGCGAAGTTTTGTCAGCTAATTTAATTTATACTAATATTCTAAAATTCACGAGAAAAAAAAACTGCTGTTCATACACGAGCATTTTCATTTTTTTTGTATGCCACTACACGTTTCTAGAATGTTCCACGATATTGTTGATGGATAATTTTGGTGTAATCTATAAATTACTGATACTGTTTTGCATAGGAGCATATTTTGTTACTAAAATTTACAGAAAATATTTTAATAAATTTTAAAAATCAACTAAATATAAGCTGTCAAAAATTGCAATGTATGAAAATTCGTGAGTCGAATCCACCATTCGAAATTTCAAACTGAATTATTTTGATAAGGTTCAAAGAAACTATACTGAGATCTGCCGAGCTATTCTGTAACAATCTCGCCGTGAAAACTTAGGTGAAGTGAGCGTGAAGTGAGTTGTCATTAGTGCCATCAGGTGGAATGATAGCTCACTTCACCTACGTTTACGGTGAGATTGTTACAGAATCGACCGGCAAGTGGAATGATAGCTCACTTCACCTAAGTTATCACGGTGAGATTGTTACAGAATCGACCGGCAGACGCATTCCTTTTACTAAAGCCGAAAAGCCCGGCTTTCAATCAAACGTGAGTCCATCAATAAAAATAAAAAGTCAAATTGATAAGAATAATAACATTATTAATAAATACCGAGGTACCGTATTACAAGTATGCGCCCGACGACCCAGTTCTCGAAAATGACCAAGTCACGTTGTACCTACTAGGATCGGTCTACTATTACCGACAGGACTATTGTCGCCAATAAGCCTGATATAGTGGTGATAGATCGATTAGCGCGCCGCACAATGATTATCGATGTTACCATTCCACATGACGAGAACCTCGTGAAAGCTGAGAAAGAGAAACAAATTAAATATCTCGACTTAGCACACGAGGTTGTTGACATGTAGAATGTGAGCTCGGCTGTCATTGTGCCGATTGTCGTATCGGCCAATGGCCTGATGGCCGAAAGCCTCGATCAACATCTTTCGAGGCTCTCGTTAGGCGGTTGGACCAAGGGCCTGATTCAGAAGACAGTACTCCTCGATATGGCTCGTATCGTGAGAAGGTTCCTGTCTTTGGAGCCCTAACCACCGGTAGCTTGGACCCTGCTCCTGATACCGGCGGACGACTATTTTTTATATTTTTAAATGTTTTTTATAAAAATATTTAAAAATGTTGAATGAAAATGTAAGAAAATAAATAAACGGAATAACATTAAAGTCCGCGCGTCGCCGCGCAGCACCGGCAGCGCGCTATACGTGCGATGCAAGGTTGCCAGGTTTACGTACTTTCAAAAAGCGTTCGACAAAGTAGACCACAATTTGCTTCTTACCAAAATTGCATTTAACGGCATACGGGGAGATTTGCTTCGCTGGTTTGCATCGTATGTTAGTAATAGATCACAAAGAGTTGTTATCAAAGGATTCCACTCGGCGACTACTGTCGTAACCTCTGGCGTACCCCAGGGCTCACTTTTAGGACCTCTTTTATTCATTTTGTTCATAAATGATATTGGAAATTGTTTCAGACACTCCAAATTTTTTATCTATGCTGACGACCTAAAAATCTTTAAAGCTTTAAGAAAACCTGCAGATTGTTGTCAGTTACAAAAAGATTACAAGAAGACAAACTTTACCTTAGTATTTCTAAATGTTTAATGATATCATTCACAAAAAATAAAAACGTTTTAAATCATAATTATAATCTAAACAATGTAACTCTATTGAAAGCTCCATCCGTGCGAGACCTGGGGGTACTGCTAGATAACAAACTTCACCTTGATCAACATATTGATAACATCACCAAAAAGGCTTATTGTATGTACGGGTTCGTTATGAGATCAGCTACTGAATTTAAACACGCAAGCACTTATTCTCATCTCTTTATAGCACTAGTTAGATCTCAACTCGAATATGCAGTGGTAGTGTGGAACCCTTTTTATAATAAATATGTTGAGATGCTAGAAAAAGTGCAGCGCAAATTCCTCAGATCGATGCACTATAGGTGCTCCCACAATTTCCCAACCTATAAAAATCTACTTAATAAATACAATCTAATGAGCCTGAAGTCTAGACATTCATATCTGGAAATTATGTTTCTTTTCGACGTATGCTATAACAAGTATAATATAACTGCTCTGAGATAACTAATAAAATATGCTACCGTGTCCCAAGAACTGTTATTACACGAGAGCACGTCCTCTTTTTGCTGTGTCCCATTGCCGCACCAATGCTGGTCTGCGGGCGCCTCTACGTCGCTTGTGCAAAAACTATAATGATTTTTGTTCAGAAACTACAGAATTAGATTTATTCTCAGTATCAGCAAATAGATTTCGTTCTGCTTTGTTAAAGAAACTCAAGGATTCCAATGTATAGTTGTTTGAACCGTCTTGTAGTCTTACTCGCATAGATTGTTCATTAGTAAAGTTATATGAATTGTATATGCTGTGGATAATGGTGTGAGTTTCACATTTATATAATATCTTTGTTTATATTATTTGCGCAGATATAACGTGTTACTGTTTGTTTGTCCCAAATAAATAAATAAATAGTCAAAGAATAATATTTAATTAATATTTATTTTATTTATTTATTATTTACATTTCCGTAACTGTATATTCTGGAAATGGCCATGTTTGTAAAGACCAATAAAAACCTATTTCCAACGATGTCAGAAACTAAAAAACAACCTGTCAGAAACCAATACAAAAAATTATTACAAATCGAGCTCTGTAACACAGCACTGTTGAGAAAGAGTGTTATTTGTATGGGTTCTACTACCACATACAATAAATTTCCAGATGTAATGAAAAATGTACAATTAATAACTTTAAAAAGAAACTAGTGGCATTCCTAATAGAAAAATTAAATTGAAATAATTTGATTAATGATTTTTAATGGAAAAATCTTTTTAATTGGCAATGTGTATAGTAAATATAATTAATAATATTATCTTAACCATATGGACATATTATACATTTATTTTAAATTTTATTTTACAGTAACATTTTGATTTGACATTTTTCAATATTCATGAATGTATATTTGTAATAATTCTGACAGTGACATAATAATTTGTAATTTTACTTCTGGATAGCTTCTTAACAATATTTATAATTTTTGGGTGCCTATTTCCAGACAGAATGTACATGGCTCACTCCTATCTGCTCCACCTGTAGGTATGTAATGCAACCTACATTCGTTGCATATAAATTGATTAAATTCCACGCCGTTTTTATTACGCACCGTTGCCCAAAGTATCTCCAATGCCGCAGTTGCGATCTCGCTCTAACGCTATAGCGTTAAGCAAGATGCGAGATTGCATAATTGAATGGAGACGGTCAAGTCTGTGGTATAATGCATAAATGCTTTCTCGGACGGTCGGTTCGTTTCTTATAACAACATAAGAAGCCGGCGTGTCTCTAGACCTCTCATTTTGACAAAGAAAATGTTACCCTTGTTGATAGTGATAACATTGGTATGTATGTACTAATTTTGCAAATTGTTATGATTTTTAAGCCCGGCTTTAGACATTGACATGAATGCACAGTGGTCCCGGTTCCTAAGACGGGCGGTCATAGTGGTTGCAGGTAGGATTGAAAATGAAAGAATAACTTTTTTCCTGTGAAATGATTGTCTTGAGGTACTACGAGGCAAAAAAATATTTTTTTTAAGCAAGATATATATATATTCTCTAAAAAAAAGCATTATTCGTCTATACTTAAAAATTGGTAGGTAACAAAAAAAATGGTTTTATACATTTATTATTTCTGAGCATAGCTTATTTGGCATATAAATAATAGATAGCAGAACATAGTATTTTATATAAAACTAGGGCTATTTACATATTAGGAAACCATTATAATTAACAATATTTACATTTTAGAAAAATTGCAATATGGTTCAAGCACATAATAAATCCAACACTTCTTTTGCAAATACAACTTCTTATTACATGGTAACTTTGTTAACTAGACATAAGTGGGTCTGAATTAAGAAGAAGTCTGTTCAAAAGATCCATGTTAGTCATTTCTCGGGAATGTTTCCTAGTGTTCCTAGTGTTATCGCGTCTAAATAATTTAACTAATTTATTACAAGATTCGACGGCCTCTTCAGACAAGTCACCGATAGACAATAAATAATTATCAATCACCTCTGATCCGTGCATTAAAACCGTATGTATGTATAAGATGGATTATATTGTTGTCCGAAACTGAATAAATAAATAAATAAAATAAATACTTAATTTGTGTACCCAAAAGCTGGTTTAGCACAACACCCGTGCACATGTTGGCAAATGAAAAGCAAATATAAACACGTTTACGTACGAACGGATTCTCTTCTTCGCCTCAACACAGCTTGTGTGTTGGGTTGAAGAAGCATACGAAGCTCGTATAAAATATTTGCCGGTTCGAAAGCTACTTTAGCAAAAGGAATGTGTGAACATGAAGAAGAATTAGTAAACACGCGTAACAAACATTACCGTGCGCGATAAATTCCTTTTTTAACTGAAATTACTGTAAAAGTTTACGGCTGAGGAATAACATTCGATCAAGTGCACATTGACCCATTTTAACTCGTCAACATACTCGCTAGTCGCTAGTCGCTATGCACTATGGCCTGAGTAGTGAGTAAACTTCGTATTATTACACACTGCTTTAATCTATTTCACCAGTGGTCTTTCGTGAATCTGCGAAACTGGACAAAACTAAGCAAATTAAAAAATGTAGTGAATTGAAAGTTTTTACCTTTTCCACATTGGACCAGAATGTTCGTATTTCTTTTGCTGCAAAAGCGGCGATTTTTTTCAATTGTAATTCTTGAGCTTTCTCTGCCTTCTGTGCTGCTAGAGCTTTATCTTGAAAATATTTTTGGACCGCCCGAGCACACTGTAACAGAAATCAGCTTAGTGTAAGGTCCACAGATCATATAAACACAGGAGATATGGCGAATGTCATCTTGCGACGTCTTCGCTGCTCATGATTTTTGACAAAATACCGCGTTGTTCAGTGATTGTGTGCAAAAGTAACAGCTATATTGTGAATTACATGAAAGATGGCATCTCATTTCACGCGTAAGTACCTACTAAAATATTATTGTTTTTCGTATCAAAGGACATGTTAGGTTTTTGTATGGAGGCTGGGCTTTCATTCGAAGCTGCTGTGAACAGGGAAGAGATTATATTTTTATGAAAGTACATAAATTAAGGAGACTTTGTATATTGTTTTATTTTTTTTAAAAGCACCCTTCCCTTATTATTATATATTTAATTAATTATATTTAAAAAAAGGAACTGCAACCCACAATAATTATTGATTTTGGCAACATTTTTCGGTTGGATGTCAGTAATGTCATTGTGAAATGTGAATGTTAATCAAGTGTCCAATTATAATTAAATTCATTCAATTCAATGCGTACCCATGCGTCCGTGGATTGCGTGGTTTGAATTTGTTTGTTTTTGTTGTGCTTTTTTTGTTCAAGTTTCATGTTTTAAGTGGATCTTTATTTGACCTGGCTTTTAATTTGGATTCTTTGGATACTGCACACGATTTTGGCACCTGACGACCGGCGTTAATGACGACCCTGATTTCTCATTCGGACTTGGATTTTGCACACAATTTATACATCATCTATTTGCATGAGCTTTCTGACAATGCAACAAGTATTTAAAATTGCAGCTTTTTGTAGGGTGATGTAGAGGGTTTCTTTTAGGTTTAGTAATTTAAAGCTATGTAGAAGGTGATTTGGGATGACGCCTGTTGGGGAGAGGACTATAGGGACCACGTAAACTTTTTGTTGGCGCAATATTCTAGTTACTTCATCTTTCGAGTTCCGCGTATTTACTAATTTTTTCAGATATTGTCTTCTGAATGTTATGAGTGTTGGGGACCGCAATATATAATAGGTAAGTAATTTTATTTATTTTATCCTGTAGGGTGATATCCGGTCGGTTGTAGTGAATTGTCTTGTCGGTAAGAATGGGGCAGTCGTAGTAAAGTTTATGTGTGTTATTTTCAAGGATAGTTTGTGGTGTGTAATTGTAGTAAGGAGTGTTTGTGTCTTGTATGAGAGTGTATTTGACTGCAAATTTTTGATGAGTTACATTGCTACCTGATTATGCCCATGTGTATAGTCTGTCTGCGTGAGAGTTGTGCACGCTCCTGTTGTGTGCTCAATTGTTTCTGGTTGAATGTGACACTTGCGACATTTATCATTTGTTACTGATGGATCTTTGGTAATAATTTTTCTGTAACTTTTGGTAATAATATACTGATCTCGTATCGCAATTATAAATCCTTCGGTTTCTGGGAAAAAATTGCCTATTTTAAGATTTGACGCTACTTGGTTTACATGGGATTGCTCTAGGTCATGGGGATGTCGGCCCATAAAGTATCGTTTTCTTCCACACCTCATTTTTTTTTGTTTTTGCGGGTCATTTTTGGTAATTTGTGGAATATCTAGCTGCTCATTTAAGTTAAGTGGGGTGTAGTTAAAATCATTTTGAACTATGGCTTTATGAATGTTACTAGTGCGAGATTTTGACTAAAATAATGTTTTTAGCCGACAGACTTGTTTCCGCCAAAGGTGCTGGACGACTATTATGCCTATCCCTCCGTTTTGCCTTTTGGTCTATTGCAGATTTAGGGTGTAAGTTGTTATGTTTCGTAAGTGTTGCGTGTTGTTTGTTCTAATTGTTCTGTGTCTGTTTTTGTCCATTTAATAACTCCAAATGAGTATGTTAATATGGAGATGGCAAATGTATTTAGGGCCTTGATGAGATTTTTACTAGAAAGTTGTGTCTTACAAATGGCATTGTCTCCTTTTGTACTCTGCAGTAAGTGTTTCTTTAATTCTAACACGGATCTAGCCCCTTTTAGTTGCGAGTACCCTAAATATTTATATAAGTCGGTCGGTTACATTGCTGTTATGGTGTCTGCGTTATTTACGACATAGTTGCCGGGTCGTATCTTGCCACGTATGATATGAAGTGTTTTACATTTATCCAGACCAAATTGCATATTTATAACTAAGCTAAACTCTACTGTAGGTTATACTAGTTTCTTCATATCTTTTCAGTTTGTGCGTATAGTTTAATATCATCCATGTAAATGAGATGTGATACTGTTCTTTGTTCTGTAGCATGTTTGAGACAATATCCGGCTGGACGGCGCTGCAGCAAATGAGACATTTTCTTAAAGCTAGCAGGAGTCGGGTGCTTACGTACCTTCTTAGCGGCCTGTTTCTTCCACTTGCGCTCGTGCGCGAAGTCCTGCGCCAGCCACGCCATCTCCTCCAGCAGGTAGTCCCAGTGCGACTTGCTGCGCGGCGGCTCCAGCACGCGCGGCAGGCGGCGCTCGGCCCACAGCCCCGCGCGCGCCAGCTCCGCCACGCGGCCCGCCACGTACGCCTCCTGCTTGGCCTTCTCCACCATCTCGTCCGCCGGCGACGCGGCCGGGGCGGCCGGGGCGGGCGGCGAGGGCGGAGCGGCCGCGGCCACGGGCGGCGGCCGCCGCGCCTCCAGGAACGCTACCAGCTGCGGCGCCGGCGGCCGCTTGCGCCACACCGCGTAGTCCATCATGTTGCCGCCCGCCTGCAGGAAGTAGAGCTCGCTCAGCTGCTCCGTGAACCGCTCGCGCAGGCTCCTCAGGCGCTGTAGTTCGCCCTCGAGGATGCGGCGGCGCAGCGCGACAGGCTCGTCGCCCGGCAGCTTGACGCGCTTGCGCGGCGGCTCGTCGCGACGCTCGCCGAGCCGCTCGGGCGACCCACCGGGCGCGAGCGGCGTGCCTCCATTGAGCGCGCTCGCTCCGCCGCCGCCCGAAGCGCCGACGCGCTCCACACCCTGCGATTAAAATAACTATCAGTTTTGACTCTACAGAAAGTTATCACAATGATCACTTTGACCTCAGTAAGTCGTAGTCGATGCGTCCGAATAAAACAAAACGCAAATTAAATCAAAACAGCTCGCTGTGTATATGATTCTGTAATCAATCAGCATGAAACCTTTATTATTTTCTCTTGCTGGTTTTTCTGTCTATCTGTACAAAGGTGGGCTCCACTGTAATTTACCTTCTGCACGTGCGAAGCTTCACGATTTTATAGCGTATACAATGTCTTTATATTAAACGCTTTTGTAAAAAAATATATGTATGTATATTATGTATGCTCAAAAGAATAATTTGATCAATTGTCGAGGTCGCTAGCTAACCATATATTGCAATACAACTCATTAAAAAACATTGAAATGAGTAGATTATGTCAATAATAAATAAAAATTAAATTAAACTAAATTGACTAAATATAGTCAAATAAAATAAACAATATAAAAGATTTTAACAGAGTTTTAAATATTTGTAAACTTTTTGAGGTTTTATTTCTCGTGGTAGTTTGTTGAACATCTGTGCCCCTTCGTATGTAATACTTCTCTTTCTGTAATTTGTACGTGTTCTCGTGAGACAAATATCATTTGCTAGTTGTGTTAGTTTTAAAACTTAGTTCCAAGTGTAGCTTATTATCTTAATTTTTTTTTAATAAGATGAATGTATTAAAGTAATAAATTTGTTTTATATTCATTCATTTAGTTTCAGAGTAAATTTTATCTGTTGGTGTGTAAACTTTTTGAGGTTTTATTTCTCGTGGTAGTTTGTTGAACATCTGTGTCCCTTCGTATGTAATACTTCTCTTTCTGTAATTTGTACGTGTTCTCGTGAGACAAATATCATTTGCTAGTTGTGTTAGTTTTAAAACTTAGTTCCAAGTGTAGCTTATTATCTTAATTTTTTTTTATTAAGATGAATGTATTAAAGTAATAAATTTGTTTTATATTCATTCATTTAGTTTCAGAGTAAATTTTATCTGTTGGTGTGAGAAAGTCGTAATGAAATAAGATTTTAATTACTTTATTTTGTATTCTTTAGATTCAGTTTAGGTTAGTTTTGGCTGCACTACCCCATATTTCTATTAAATAATCTAGATGCGATCTGACGAGGGAGTCATAGATATTCAGTCTAACCTGTCGTGGCAAACATCGAACAACACCGTAGAGACGCCCTGATAATGAAGATAACGTAGATCTTATTTTGTTTATATGCGACTTCCATGTTAATCCACTGTCCAAAATTAGCCCTAGGTATTTCTCTTCGATTGATTCCTTCAATTGAATACTATTAATATAAAGCTTAGGGCAGCTTTGTAATTGTTTGTTTTTTGCCTTAAATATAATATAGCTCGTTTTTAATTTATTGATTGTGAGTAAATTATATTGGAACCAATCAATTAATTTGTCTAAACCCATTTGTGCATATTCCATCATTTCGTTTATTGAGGAAGCATAATAAAATATTCATGTGTCATCTGCATATAGACCAGGGATGGGACACTGCCGTACTTGATGTAGACGTCCAATTTTTCACAAAGATACTAGCACCATCTTTTACGAAATCCGCGTAAACTTGAGAGATTTAGTACGAAAAAATGACATAGATAGTGCTTACGCCAATTATCGCCAGTGTGCATAGTTACGCCTTGTTGATAATGAAAATTTAGTCAAAAATAATAAATGTACATTCTAAAACAGAATAAATATTTATTTATTTACTATAAAAGCATTTTGCAATTGCAAATTTTTTTTTTGGGTTCGGCATAATATTACTATACTCTGTGGTTTACAAAATGGTCACTACTTTCGGCGTGTGCGCTTGTTTGTAACTCTCTTCCATTTTGTGTAATTTTTATGGTGTTTCGGTTCTATTAAAGCTCCAGAAAGTGCGGTTGAGTTGAGTGGTAGTCCTCCTACCGTCTTCCTTGTCAGTTTTTCATCCGGAAACCTCATTAACTTTAGTGCTGTGTTTTGCTAAATAGACGTTTTCAGATCTTGTGTTTTATAGTTTACTGTTAAAATGCCAAGACGTTGTGGTTTAGGATGTACACCCACGAGTAAGTACATTACTTGCTTTAATACAGATTTACATACTTATATTTATAATTTTTTTAAAGAAATGTACATGCACTCAGAATTGTAAAGTATGTCCCTCATTCACCCAATGTTATGTTGTCAAAGTTTCACAGCATAACGAATGAATAGGAATAGTACCTACATTCAGGATTACAGGACATACTGTGTCTCAGACGGATTCTGCTACTTAGTCTCAATCAGAACAATAACACTGCTTTAGGTCTCGGACACTTTTGGGTTAAATTGTAAGCAAGACGGGTTTTTGATTAATTTATGTTATAAAGTTACCTAAACCAAATACAAAAAAAAACATATACTGTTGACAAATGAATATTCACTAAATAGTTTGTATAATAAACAATGTTTTTACAGGAGGTGTACTTCATGTATTTCCTAATCCCGACAAGTTTCCCGAGCAGTTCAAAGCTTGGGTTCGTCTCGTTTGTGGCCAAGATGAATGTAATTTTAATTACCGAAATATGAGAATTTGTGACAGACATTTTACTGAAAAGGATCGGATTCGCTATAACCGCTTGAATGCTCTAGCAGTTCCATCACTGTTTTTGCGTGGTATGTATATTTTCATGTTAAATAGTATTTAAATAATGAAGTAGGCTTTTTAAAATCTAATAATAATAATGATTTGTTTTTCAGAACAACCAAGTAATACTTGTGGCTTATCGAACTCCACATCAGAACAGACGTTCAATCAACCTGAAGTATCCGACAATTATTATCATCAATCATCATCAGGTATGTTTGGTAATTTATGCTTTTAAAATTAGAGTATAATTATAAGTAAAAGTAAACACTATATACAGGGTGTTTGGTAGGGAGCTGTACATACGCCTAGGGTAGAAACTAGGGATAGTCTGCTACCTACCCCCGCCCATTATATTGACCTTGGCCTCAAGGTTTTTTTTACCTTACTACCTTACCTTAAAATTATTTCTTTACCTTACTACGGTACTTCAGGCCCCATAACTTTTCTTCTCCACAATTTTCTGGTGTAAAATAATTTTTTGCAGGACCCTAAGACTCTAACGATTAAAACAAGACCATTAGCCGACCGGTCCCATGGATAGATTTTGAGCTACAGGTAGTTTTAGTCAAAAAATCACAAAAAAGTCAAATAAAAAATAAAAATAAATTAAAAAAAATCCTTGAGGCCAAGGTCAATATAATGGGCGGGGGTAGGTAGCAGACTATCCCTAGTTTCTACCCTAGGCGTATGTACAGCTCCCTACCAAACACCCTGTAGAACAGAAAATATTATTTTCATATCATATTAAATAGATAGTATCATTATTCATACTTTTAGATTACCTTACTTATCTGTAACTTAGGTACTAATGATTTATTATTAGGATTTCAAAATAAAGTACCACTAAAAGAAAGAAAGAAAAAGTTTACTATAGCAATGAACAAGTACTAACTTAAAGGAAGTAACTTTACCATTATGCATTCCAGGTAAAACTGAATGGAGAAGAGTTCTTTGGATATTCCTGAAGTATCAGACATTCAACAGTCTACATCTGGTAAGTCACAAACAAAACTCGCACTTTCATTTGCCATTAAAAATGACCATCTAAGAGTATGACATGTGACATCCACCAACCCTTGTAAAATAAAAATCATACCTAATTTTTACCTATTTTTTCAGGTGCATCTCAAGACGTACCTCACCATCCACTGCTGGAGCATAATTATTACAACAATGCAAGAAGTATGTACTTATTCATTATGTTAATCTGGAATTCTTAAATTACTTTTTAATGAACCAAGCTTTATCTAATCCTATTGTAGGCATTTAAGAATTACAGTTCATGGGATTGTTCTTATTTGCTTTTGATAGTTAATAAGTTTTTAAATTTTGTAATGGAAATGAAATGCTGAACATTTCCAAAATGTCACTTGTAATACATTAATTTTCACATAACAATGATGATTGATACGATTATTGTATTTTACAGGTTGGAATAAGAATAAGCTTTCTTCAGTGAATTCGAAGAAATGTATTATTAATTTATAATACATCAAAAAACTGTGAAAAATTTAAGAAGACAGATGTGTTGTCTGAATCGGGGTAAAAGTCTAAAGTCGCGACTGGAAATGGCCCGAAAAGCAATTTAAGAAATCGTTTTTTCTAAAAGTTGTCAAGGATATGACACCTGCTGCAAAAATTTTCACCAACATGCAGTATTTCCAAGTAGGAAAAAAACCAACTGGACGGCGTTTTCCTATTGAAGAGAAGGTTCTTTCACTTTCATTATATAAAAGTAGTCCAAAATGTTACGGCTTAATGTCGAAATATTTGTTTTACCGTCTACAAAATCCTTAAAGCGGTTGTTAGCTCAAATTAAACTAACCCCTGGCATCAATAAAATAATTTTTGACAAACTCAAACAGAGTGTCTAACTTGGATACTGAAGACAGACTGTGTACCCTGATATTCGATGAGATGTCAATAATGCCACAAATACATTATGACTCATCAAGAGATGAATTAAAGGAATTTACCAGCAATGGAAAAAACAAGATTGCAAACCATGCTCTAGTTTTTATGGTTAAGGGCATAAAAAAGCATTACAAACAACCAGTTGCTTATTTCTTCACCAATGCCTTAAAACCAAATTGATTTAAAATCTATTGTAAAGGATGTTATTAGAAATATTCAAAAAACTGGTCTAATCGTACGTGCGACCAAAGTACGGTTAATGTAAGCGCCATAGAAGGCTTAATAAAAGAAACAAAAGTAAAATATTTGAGAAAAGGGAAGGAAATGCCTCTTGATATATTTGAAATAAATGGAAAGAAAATTATTCCTTTATATGATGTTCCTCATTTATTGAAAGGTTTGCTTCTCAATAAAACCATGACCTATGTGGATTATCAAGATGGAAATAAAATTAAATCAATAAAATGGGAATATTTCCAGCAGTTATATGCTGCAGATAAATCTTGTGGAGAACTGAGCTGCCTCCAAAAGTTGACAGAAGAACACGTCGTTCCCGATAAAATCAAGAAAATGCGAGTGAAGACTGCAGCGCAGATTTTTAGCCATAGTGTGGCGGTTACCACAGACCATTTAATGGCTAGAGGAAAGTTACCCGAAGAGTGTCAAAGTCAAAGCATTTATTTCAAATAGGCACATAAAAGGCACTTTTGAACGTCAACATTTACATTTCAATAGAATTGATTCTAGTCGCCCCTTCCAAAAGGTAGTTTCGTATGGAGAAGAATGGACAAGAAACTCCATCGTTACTCTTTTAAAATGTGTGTCGCTGTCTTATTCCTATTGTTTTATTAGTGGATAATTTATTTGATAGTCTTAATTGTAATACCTTCCAAATTCCAAATGGTAAAATTTATAAAGGGCCTGTAAGCATGAATTCACCTCACCATCAATTGTGGCTAAAAGCAAAAAAATATCTAAAAAGTAAGAACATTTCAATCACGCAAAAAGGTAGGGAATAAAATCCGAAAATTTTAAACTGTAGTTCAATCTGTAAAAAAAAATGTAAAAACTATTGAAGGCATTCAAGAATTGTGGAAACTTTTATCACAAAAATATTCTTTTGACTCAATGTTGACGAGAAATTTTAATCAAGATCCCGTTGACAATTTCTTCGGAAGTATTAGAAATTGCGGGGCAAGAAACATTACACACAATGTTTTTGATGATCACAATGATTTTATTAAATAATTTAAACGCTCATTCAGCTCAGGCAAATTGCGAAGAAGATAATAATAGTTTTTTACACTTTGCGTGCACTGTCTGGACAGGTCCACTCAATCTGTGTGGTTCTTTTCTCAAAAGTCCATTTCAGACACCAATCTGCATGGTCCTCAATGATTATGTCCGGATTTTATATACACAATGACATTAATGAATTTTATATACATATACTATGACAAGAGTATTTACTTTGTAAAGTATTATGCTATTATTTTAACTATTGTGAATGTGAGAACTATGTTGGTCATTGCTTTCTTTTTGTATTTTTACTCTTAGTGTAATCATGATCTGGCAGTTTGAGTAACTTGTGCGGCCTACTCAAATGTCCTTTCTTTGGTATTGTTCGTCGAATCGTTGAGCTCCTTAAGTTCTGAGTTGAGCTGCACGATTGCTGACAATTGCGTGCACTGACTGGACAGGTCCACTCAATCTGTGTGGTTCTTTCCTCAAAAGACCATTTCAGACACCGATCTACATAGCCTTCACATGATCTGACCAAGATTCTGTCTGGACTTTAAAAGAGACTGTGACCTCTGAGTTTGTTTCGGCCTTTCTTCTCAGAGTAGTCAGATAGGAAACGCCGACCTCATCTAGTTTAAAAAAAATATATGATTGACGTGTAAAAGTGTTTGTAAAAACCTACTTACAGAAATAAAGTCATTTATCATTTATCATTTACAGTCGCTACATTTTTTTACGAAAAATTCTGACACTGTCCCATAATCGACATTTCTGAAGAAAAAGAAATAACTCTTAGAGAGGAAGTCCTAAAGGATATAAAACTTCCGAACGATTGAGGCCAGAGAAATTATGTGCGTGTGGGGTGGATCTTGAGGAAATGTCTCAAAAATATTATAAAAAAACTGCAAATCATGCAGAAAAACTGTTCTATGCAGTAAAAATGATAAAAATTCCTACATTGCAGCAAAAGAATATTTTCCTGACAAAATGTTGTTATGTTATCCCTCTAAACAATTGGAATAATGTTTTCTTAGTATACAAAGTATATGTGTTTCACATTTGAAAAGTGATGTGCTGAAAACTGGAATAAAAAAAGAAATAAAAACAGTAATGGAAATATTTGTGCAGTTTCCATTCAAATGTGAAACACATAAAGAAAAGTTGAAAGAATACTTTACACATGTAACAATACACATCTTAATTTATAGTTGGTGCAAGTCAATAAACCGGATTTTAGCAGGGAAACATACATACGATGGTGAGCATGAAACTAAAATGTATGCTCAAAATTATTTTAATAAACATCGCCTTATTAAGACAAATAAATGACTTAAATATTAACACATTCATCATTTTTATTTTGTGCTGGCTTTGTAAAACATTCAATTTTGTAAACATTAACTGTATTTGTTTTTTTTATTTTGTAAATTCTTATTTCATAAGTTAATTAAGAACTAAGCACGAATTGCTATGGAACAAATACAAAATGTTTATAAAACTGATTTTTATATGGCCTACATTGCAAATTACCCGCCTATCCATAGAAAACCTATTCGGAGTATAGTAAATATATAGATAAATACGTACCTATGTACGCACCTATAGTTTTGGGATTAGTTCAGCGGATATAGTACCAGATGGCGACACCGTTTAATATTCTAGAGAGAGGGTTCTCTATTCCATCTATATTCTCTTTTAAATAGACTACCTAATTTCGCCATTTAAAGACACGACCGGACATATGTCATTAACATAGATTAAAAATAGTAGGGCCCAATAATTGAGCCTTGTGGTATACCGCATGAAATAGGCTGGGCAGTACTCTGATATTTACCTATTTTTACGACTTGAAAGCGATTCGTTAAGTATGATTCCAAAATTATTTTGAGCGCATTGTCGGTGATTCCAATATGTTCCAACTTTTTTTATTTACGTAATAAAATTGACATTTTACCACAGATAATGTACGAATTTCACTCCTGGGCTGTTCCATTTTACGTTCAGACAACACTTTGTCGTTTAAGTTTTTAAATGTTTTAAGTTTTTAACTTTAATTCATTTTTAAATATCTGGTGATAGAGATAAATTTAAAGATAAATTTGATAGAATAATTTTAATAAAAAAAAAAGATAGAAGATAAATTATGTCATGTCTTACAATTTGTCTTAACTAAGTCGACGGCCCGCCTATGCGCTGCCGTCTAGACGTGACGCTGCGCGCTGGCAGAGAAAATATAAAAATAAAAATATAGGTATAATATACATCAAAAAAGTCTAAGCAACATGTACGGTTTTGAACTTTTGAATGATTTTTACTATTGTAATATATTTATATTTCTTTTATAAATAATAAATTAATAACTAAGCATTTTTTGATGCATTAGTAACTAAAGTAACAAAATCCTTCATTTAATCACAATAATTAAAACTATGTGTACCGTATCATACGTAGTATAAAATAAAGTTACTTAGACGAAATTAAAATTTTCATGTTTTACAAAACTGAATAGCGATTTTTTTTTTAATTATTTGGTAATTCAATACATAGTGTGACCGCCTCTGTTGTTTAAAACTTGTCGGCAACGATTATTCATTGAATTTATAATATTGTTTTTAAGATCCTGCGGGAATACCTCCCAATGGAATTTTAACAAGACTCAGTTGTTGGGTTGTCGACACTCGGGAGTGTCGACAACCCAACAACTGAAAGTCTCCAGGTCCAGGTTCTCTAGAACACGTCTCTGGAGCTTACCCCATGCGTGCTCGATGGAATTGAGGTCTGGCGATTGTGCAGGCCACGGCAATACCTGGATGTTTTCCATTGCCAAGCACTCTCTGGTCCTCCCAGCTGTGTGCGAACGCGCATTGTCATGCATCAGCGTGAAATCTGAGCCAAGGACATCTTTAACGTAACTTTCAGCGTCCATATTGCCATCTCCAAAAACGAGCTCAGTTCGTCTGTTCTTCATAATACCCGCCATACCATCACTGCGGAGCCACTGTAAGGGTGCCCTTTTTGGATGCATCTCAGCCGTTCAGCATTTCCAGGACGACGATACACTCTTACCCTTCTCGTGTCAGGCCTAAATCCAAACTGGGACTGATCGCAAAATAAAATTTTATCCCATTGCTCCTGGGGCCTTGTCAAGTATACCCTAAACCATTATTTTCGACGGGCGCGATTCCCATGCCGTATAGGTGGGCACCTGGCGTCGTGCTCGTAGGCCGTATTCATGGAGCCTATTTCTCACGGTTTGGTGATCAACAACACCGCTTGAGAATTGTAGCTTTAAACCTATCTCCCGGTTGGTTAACAAAGTCTGACAACTAGCTTCATATTTCTGCCTGAGCGACCACTTGACAATTCAAAAGTGCCTGTAAATGATTTAATTGAAATAAATGCTTTAGAGTTTGAGTTGGAGTTCGGACGTCTTTGAGTCAGTCGTATGTATCGGTCCTGTCGAGCAGTTGTACAGTTCATTTATGTTTTTAAATACGATTATTTCAAAAAGTAATAAACGGTGCGGGGGGGGGAGTGGTGTCATTGGAATCAGTGATCGTGCGGATTTCTCAGTCACGATGTCGCACTGGTCGAGTGAGCATCGCGCGTTCGCCATCGAGGCATTTTTCAAGAGTAACGATTCGTACGTAACTGCGCGTCGACAGTTTTGTTCACACTTCGGTATACGACGAATAAGTGATGGGCCGAGTGTGAATTTAATTCGTTCCTGGGTGCAGAGGTTCCGCGCAACTGCTTCGGCTATGAACACTCCACGGCCAGGGCCCAGTCGATCTTCAAGGACTCCCGAAAACATTGAAGTGGTTGAAGAAAGTTTACGTGAAAATCCACAACGTTCGATACGGAAAAGGGCAGCCTCACTGGGACTTCCAAGAGCGATTATTCATGAAATTTTAAAAAAGGATTTAAAGTTCCATCCATTCAAAATTCAAATCGTTCAAGAACTCAAAGAAAGTGATTTTGTTTCACGCAAAAAAAATTGTGAGACGATGTTGGAGCGTTTTCGTACTGTGAATCCCATTTTTTGGAGTGACGAGGCTCATTTTCATTTAAACGGGCACGTTAATAAACAAAACTGCCGTTACTGGGCTCCAAGAACTCATAACCCTCGACTGAAAGACCAAAAGCCATTGCATTGCCCCAGGGTAACTGTTTGGTGCGCCTTATCCACGCATGGGATAATTGGACCATTTTTTTTCGAAAATGCTCGGGGCCAGGCGACAAATGTCAATAGTGACAATTACCGACGCATGATAACGGACTTCTTTTTGCCAAACCTGCGAGCTCATCCATCGTTTTCATCGCACACGTGGTTCCAACAGGATGGTGCGACCGCACACACGGCTAGAGATTCAATGAATTTGCTTCGGGAAACTTTCCCTCAAAAACTTATCAGTCGCTTTGGGGACATCCCGTGGCCACCCAGGTCCCCCGACTTAACCCCAATGGATTTTTTTTTATGGGGCTACCTCAAAGAGAGAGTTTACAGCAACAATCCCCGAACTCTAGGCGAGGTTGTTGCATTTTTAAGTTTTTTGGAGCTATTTATATCTAATCAATGTAAATATTTCGCAAAATAAAAATCATTTTAACAAAATTGAACATATGGTCAAGCGCTGACTAAAGACGGAAACGTAATTATTAATAATTGACTCGATAAAAAAAAATCGCAAAGATGACACTAAACCGATATTTCGAACGTACTTCTTAGCAAAAAATTATAATACGAAACCATCTAAGTAATATATATAAAAAAATAGGTTTTAATATTTTCTAGCGCTGGGTAAGGAACATTTTTATTATAAGTGGTTATTTATTTTCGTAAGAATAAAAATCAGACGATACTGAGCAGTTCAAGCGCTCACGCCTGCCGAGCGAGCAGTTTAGTTAGTGCCGGCCGCGAGGTCTTCGAGGACGGACGCACGCCAATTTTCTCCCGCGCTTGCGCTTTGGATTACAAGAAACATTACACACTAAAAGAACAAAAGTTCATACAGGAAATTGACACCTCGGGCATTACGAAAATATCAACTCGAGAAATGGTACTTAAGTAATTTCTCATTATCAATACTATAGCACTACAAATTTTCTTGATGACTTTTCCGTTCTTGTATTTTTTTTGTTTTGTTGTGCGCTAAATTTTAATTCTGTGATATCTTCTAAAGTATTCAATCTAATGACATGCTGTAAACGGCAGTTTTGATCTAAATTGAATGCTTAATTTTACTAACATATTTAATGAGATATGGATTAATACGTACGCCAAAACGTACGTACGTCAAAATTGCTTCGAAAGTCACTCATTATATTTTATTAATTGTAAAAAGATAAAAATGGTTACTGTGAGTTATCCTTATAATATAGACATATACACCATCGCGAACTTTTTTGAGGGCATTTTCAAGATATACTATTTTGAATTCTGTAGTACATTATTTTGAAGTTCCTCGTATGGTTTAGCCAGCGTTAGCAATATAAGCGGCCGAGCGACGAGATTTTTTCCGAGTTAAATCACATTTATTATGATTTCCTATGGAAAATACATCTTTATCAGAAAAAAAATTGCTTGTAGCACTCCATAATAATGTAACTACCTTGAAAATAATAATGTAACTACTTTACATTGAAAAAAAAATTGTGAAATAATTTTCTAAATCGGATCAGTAGTTTCAGAGATTACCCTATACATACAAAACTTTCAATTTTATCTATTTATAATATATAAAATAAAAGCTTGTAAAAAAAAATACAATAATAATATATAACATATTCTTAGTGTAAATAAATGATTTTCTTTGACGGAAAAGCACGAAAACGTTCCGACCATTGTTTAGACGCGACATTGTACAAAACAGTACAGTAGGTTTGTTATTGAATACGTTGAAATGATTATTTTCGTTGCTCAATAACTTCGAAATATTGCTAAACTTATTTATCAATTATAAAATATCCTTCTAAAATGTATAATTTAAACGATTTGAAATGCCACTATAATGTCAACATTTTATTTTGCAGCGTTTCAATGAGAAAAACCAAGCTATTGCCTACCGTAAGGGAGAAGAGAAGGGAAAATAAAGCAGACCGAGGGTGTAGTTTGGCATCCGGTACCTACTCTCATTCACCAAACGAAATGCAACAGTACGGGTAATGCTACTTTACGTCGATATTCTGTGTGAGGGCGGCGAAATATGGGTGTACTACAGGTACACCTCTTCCTAACCGTTCGGGGAATTTTTATATGCAGTGTCTATTGCCTGAAATTATAGATCCCCGAAATATTAGAGGAATGAATATAAGAAAAATAAAAATGCGAGAAGATAAAGAAAATATTGCAACACCTGCTATTGTTTCCACTTCTGCATCACAACTAGTGAATTTTGAGAATGTGGCTTCTACTTCTATGTCACAAATAGTTCATTTTAATAATTATTAAATACGTTTTTTAACCGACTTCAAAAAAGGAAGAGGAATCTCAATTCGGATACTTAGTTATATTTTTTTTTGTGTATAATTTTCACTGTCTTAATTTTTTCTGTTTGTAACATAAAAATAAAGACAGTTTAATCGATTTTGTTGTTTTTGTTGCTGACACTACATTATTGACAAGTTGTAAGTGAAGTTGTCCCGAACGTATCTTCTCATCTGAAACGCATAGTATATGTATGTGAAAGGAACGTCGTTCCATCCAGGTGTCCCGCGACACCTCTCGTTTATTTTTTTGTAAAAAGTCTTATTTATGAGATGTTTTGACATTAAGTTGATGGTTTGTGTATTTTAAATATAGGTACAAACATACCTTAGATTTTTTACTTATTGCGTTTCTTTGGCAAACTAACCTAATTTTTACTAACCGGAAACTGTCATGAGAATTTATCAAGCGTAGATGATAAGTTCCTACATATTTTTTTTATTAAGTAATTAAAAATAAAATATAACATCAAAGTTGATCTACTGTATTTGTCTGTTTCGTGGCGCGCATTCATTGCACAAAGGTCAGTCGCGGTCACAACGTGTCACGAGGCGCGGTCCTGCTCAGCGCATCGTAGTTACATAGGTACGCCGCGTTCAACTGGCGGGGGCTGAGGTAGTGTTTTCTATGCCTATCGGTCCGGGAAAACCTCGCCTTAACATTCGTCGAGAAATAGCGCAATTGAATCAAGTTTACTGCAGCAGCAGCGTGTGGCGCGTAACACGAGGCTCCGTTTTGAACAATGCGTGCAACTTGACGGAAGACATTTGGATGACATAGTGTTCAAAAAATAAAATCCGCATTATTATTAGTCTGTCGTTTAATATTTCAAATAAAACAATAGGTATATCAAATAGATTTTTTTAAATTTAATTTTGAAAATATAAATCTGCCGCCAGACACCCTGTACTTCTTCGGTCCTTCCACGTCCTGGGTGCTGCTCAGCAGGATCCCCTGTATTGACGTAACGCTGCCAAAGACGACAAATCACGCTTCTATTGACACCAAAATAACGAGATACCTGGGACTGATTTCTTCCCGCTTGTAGCATTCCTACAGCTCTCTGCATTTCATCAGCAGTCAAATGGCGTCGCTCCATGACATAAAAAATAACTCGCCCCGAATTTTTTTCAAAAACTGTCTAACTCAAAATGATAAAAGTGAGATAAAACCAAATTCATCAAGCAACGAAAACACATGAAATCAGGAAAAAATAATTAGCTTTTATTTTAATGAAAACAAAACATCTTGAAACGTTTCTATTTTTAAAATCAGCCAGTATAAATGTTTCCGAGAACAAAAATGTTGTATACCAATCCACTTTGTTAAGAAAAAAATAAAGAATCAATTAATAAAACATGCAGTTTCTGTAAATGATGAGTGTTGCTTAGAATTGTTTGATGTGTGTATTTTAGTTTGAAAGTTGCGAAAACAGTACTGTATGTTTTTTCTTTTCTTTTGCTTATATCTCGAAAATGGTGTGTCCTATCGCAAAAATTATTAAAATTTCGACAATTTCGTAGTTATGTCAATTTCCCTATAAAACCAATTACCTACATACAGTTTATTGCCACTTGGTGCATTAATTATTAGGAAAATATTGTTTTTATCAATTTTTAAGTTGTGCCACTTTAGTCAATTTCAGAATGGGAATGTTGGTAATTGATAATGTGCTATGTAAACGCAATCCAACGTAATTGCTTTGCGGACTTCGTAAACGTGTCCATACTAGTGACAGCTGTGTGTCATCTGTCACTGCTGTCGTCCCTTTTTTCTTCCTGTGTGCTTGTGGCCCGTAGACAGAGAAACTAATAGACGCAGTGACGATTCCTTTCTCGCTTACACAAGAAAGAGAGCGAAAATTACGCTATGAATGTTTTAGACAGAGATACAACTATCAATTTTTTTGTCTCTTACCGTGTAACCTGTTTTTTCAAGGTCCGCAACTCAAATTGCGAAACAAACTTTGACACTTCGTGCCGTCATTGTGTTTGGTGTTAAAATTTTGCTTATTTTTATGATAAAAAACGATTTTAATCCAGTGAGAAGACAGAGAAATTATCCGTATTTCACATCGACGATTATACAATGGTGCGTTGTCGTGTTATTTCATGTAAAAGCGATAGTGAGAAGAAAATTGCCGGTGTGTCTTTTCACGCGTAAGTACGACGGTTTTGTACCTAATTATAGTTTCTTAAATGATGATTATTTATGCCATAGCATGACGGAACGATATGTCTCATTAAAACTGAAGATAATAGGATTTTGTCGAGTTTTTAACATTCATAACCAATAAATTATATCATGTAAGTGTTGCCAGCGTCAGCTCAAAAATGCCCCGAGTCACGATAAAAAATATTGGCTCTACAATGTAATAAAAACAAATAATATTGGATCAAATAATAGCATAGTATATGTGTATATATATATATGTATATACATCAATAATGTGTTTTTTTCAAATTGTTTGGAGTGTTTAGTTTCTAAGTGTTAGTGTTTTTTTTAGTTACCTCATAAAGGATATAGTGCTCATGATATAGTGCTGTTTGCAGACGACACTTCACTTTTATTTAAACTCAAACTTCAGCAGCTGGTTACTGACAATGTAAATAATGCCCTCGCAAAAGTAGTTAACTGGTTTAATGTTAATAACCTTCTTCTTAACGAGAAAAAAACGAAATGTAATAAGTTTACGATACCTCATGGTAGACAAGTAGAAACAAGTATTCTCATAAAGGGTGAAGAGTTGAAACCCGAAAATACCACAGTATTCTTAGGCAAAACTTTGGATGCCAAGCTTCAATGGGGCCCCCATATAGATAAATTGTCAAAGAAGCTTAGCTCTGCAGCATACGCCGTTAGGAAAATTCGTGGTTTAACTGATTTAGAGACAGCCCGTTTAGTATACTTTAGTTATTTTCATAGTGTAATGTCGTACGGTATTCTGTTGTGGGGAAATGCCGCCGATATTCAGACGATTTTTGTTATTACAAAAAAGGGCAATTCGTTCAATTTATAAATTAAGTCCCAGACACTCCCTCAGAGACAAATTTAAAGGGATTAATATAATGACTGTGCCTTCTCAGTATATTTATGAAAATCTTTTGTATGCACATAAAAATATTAATCTGTTTAAAAAGTACAGTGATATCCATAATTTAAATACTAGGAACAAACACAAATTTGTTGTTGCTACTACAAGGCTCAAGAAAATAGGTGGCTCGTTTAGATGCCAATGTATACGTTTTTATAATAAACTTCCTAGCCAAATTAAAGCACTAAGCCTTAATTAATTCAAATCTTTTATAAAAAGGAAACTATGCCAGAATGCCTATTATACTGTCAAAGACTATATTGAGGACAAAAAGGCTTGGGATTGAGTTGCTCCAATAAAGCACAGGCAATGTTAATTTATTTTATTTCGCGTACTATTTTTACTTTTAATCTTTGCTATAAGTATGTATACTTATTTTCATAAACAATGACACTAATATTTACTGTACAAAGTATTATATTATTTTAAATTATTGTGAATGTGAGGACTATGTGTGTTTTTGTTCCAGTTTTAATCATGTTCTGGCAGTTTGAGTAGCTGATGCGGCCTACCAAAATGTCCTCAACGACAATTCGACGATTCGACGAACAATACCAAAGAAATTTGGTATTGTTCGTCGAATCGTTGAGCTCCTTAAGTTCTGAGTTGAGCTGCACGGTTACTGACAAATGCGTGCACTGACTGGACAGGTCCACTCAATATGTGTGGTTCTTTCCTCAAAAGACCATTGCAGACACCGATCTACATAGCCTTCACATGATCTGACCAAGATTTTGTCTGGACTTTAAAAGAGACTGTGACCTCTGAGTTTGTTTCGGCCTTTCTTCTCAGAGTAGTCACATAGGAAACGCCGACCTTATCTAGTTTAAAAAAAATATGATTGACGTGTAAAAGTGTTTGTTCAAACCTACTTACAGAAATAAAATCATTTATCATTTAAGTAGTATAATAAATCTTTATTAAAAAACTCGTTTCGTTTCAATTAAATCCTGAAAATAATTTACCCTACTTCATCTAATAACACTCCAAAAACAGGGGAATGCAGTTACTATGGCAACATTATACGCACACATTGACATATTATCTCTGTCTCGACTGCGGTTACAGGGTCCCTTCGTCTATTAGTTTCTCTGTCTACGTTGTGGTCGTATGTCTATCTGATGGTTGTAGTACAATAAATCCAAACCAATCTTATTAGTTCTTTTTCTTTTATGCCCATAATCCATCAGGTTATGGGCCCAGACAACGCAGCAAATAAAGTTTACGGGTTATTTCATCAAAACACGGCATTTAAGAAAAAATACGGTTACGTGCACTCGACCACGACGACATCATGGCAACCGGCTCTTCATCACTCATCATGGACAAACTGAAAGGCATTGAAAACTACCATTCCTGGAAGTTCATGATGAAAATGTTCTTAAAACATGAAGACCTGTGGGACTTCGTCGAAAAAGAGACATTGGCTGACTAAGACCCGAAAAAGGGCCAGAAGGCACTCGCCCGGATAGCGTTGTCGGTGCAGCCGTCTGCGTTTGCACACATTCGAAACGCAAGCTCGGCTCATGATGCGTGGAACAATCTTCAAAGAGCATATGAAGACAGGGGGCCTTTGTCGGAGGCTTGGTTTATTGAGAATCCTGTTCAGCACCAAACTAGGTGAGTGTGCAAGCATGGAGAGCTATCTGAATAAAATCATAGATGTATCTCAGCAGCTAAGCGATATTGGGTCATCACTCGACGATGATTTTGTGGCTGTCATTATGCTAAGCGGTCTAACAGAAGACTATGACCCATTGATAATGGCTATCGAGAACTCCAATATAAAGTTGTCCAGTAAAGTCGTCAAAAGCAAGTTACTGCAGGAGAATATTCGTCGTGATGACAAGAATGACAGCGTGACTGCACTGGCAGCCATGCGGAAGCAGCCGAAATGCTTTGGTTGCAAGAAAACCGGTCATTTCATCAAGGACTGTCCTAGGTCTAAACGGAAGTCGTCAACTGAAAAGGATGACATGTCTAAGGCTCTGCTGACTGCTCCGTCGGTTAACATTGAAAGTGATTCGTGGTACATCGATAGTGGTGCGACTAGTCATATGTGTCGGGATAGAAACTTATTCAGTGATTACGTGAGTGAAAAGGCATTACCAGTGAAAGTGGCTAGTGGAGAATTGCTTTATCACAGAGGGACGAGGAACTGTTCAAGTCAAACTCAAGAACGGTATCTTTAGAGACATTAGTGATGTTTATTATGTACCAAAACTAGCAACAAATTTATTATCTGTTAGTGCCATGACAAAGAAAGGTTACAAGGTTGTATTCAGCTTTCAGAGGTGCCATGTACATGACAATCAGTCAGTTATTGCAAGTGCTACTCTAAGTGATGGTGTTTATAAGCTTGATACTGATACAAAGACTTTGTGTACAAATGTTGAAGTTCTACCTCTGCAGGATAATTTAGTAGCGAATGCGGCCAATGTTCAGTGTAAGGCAGCTACCAAGTCCTCAGAGAAGATATGGCATCAGCGGCTTGGACATCTCAACCGGAAGAGCATGGAGCTACTTAAGAAAGGTATGGCTTCTGGTATAACTTATGATAGTTCTGATTTCGAACCTTGCATTGCATGTATAGAAGGGAAGAAAAGCAGGCTACCCTTTCCTAAGAAATCATACAGTAGGGCCACTGAAACTTTGGAATTGGTACACACAGATCTATGTGGACCAATGCCATGTTCATCATTTAGTGGAACAAGATATTTTTTGCTTTTCATCGATGACTTTACTAGAAATACATTTGTTTATTTTCTGAAGAATAAAAGTGAAGTATTCGAGAAATTTAAGCACTTCAAAGCTTTAACGGAGAACCAAATAGATAAGCGGATTAAAATACTAAGGAGTGATAATGGTGGTGAATACATTAATTCTGTATTTCAGAACTTCTTGAAGGAGAATGGAATTCGACACCAAACGACCGTTCCTCACACACCACAACAGAATGGAGTGGCAGAACGAGCCAATAGGACTATTATGGAGAAAGCACGATGCATGCTCCAAGATGCACATCTGCCAAAGCAGTACTGGGCAGAAGCTGTCAACACAGCTGTTTACATAAAAAATTGCTGTCCTAGCAAGGCCGTGCTGGCCCTGCAGTCTCGACATAGTTAGCAATAGTTTTCGGTTGCTATGAATGCTACCAATGGAGACAGGGTTGAAACTGGCAAAAGGTACTCAGAAGGATGTGTCCTATGACTATCGAAGTCTAGTGGGTTCACTTATGTACATCGCAGTTTGTAGTCGACCGGATATTGCTCATGCCATCAGCTATCTTATGCCCGGTTCCTATATCCGAGAAACGATTCGTTTTGCTTACGGATGGTAGAATTGTCTACGAGGCGTAACCCAAAAGTGTTCCTATAAAAAACGTTTCGTAAGCGACGTTACCGTTGGCTTGCTACCTACGGACGGGAGGGTTACTAATAACGATCCGTATTCGTAAAGTATGGAAATGTTGATCTGTGGTGTTCCTATAAAAATTTCGAGCGTCGGTCCAACTGTCAAATCTACCGTTCGTAGTTCGTTTGCCTACCGGCCGATTTCGGCGGATAGTTTTGTGGAATTTTTCAATTGTAAAGTGAAGTCGAGTTCAGAAAGTGAAGTGAGTGATTTTGAAATGATACGTTTACTAACGAACTCCAGCGACTCTGATTCAGAAGAAAATAATCGCCGTATTAAAGTTTACAAACAAAGAGACGTTGGATGATTTTGAGTTCTAGCTGAGATTTCGGCTTGATAAACCGTCTGTTCAAGAGTTACTGCTAGAAATATATCCCTATCTAAGAATAACGGGAGCCAGGTTAGTAAACCTACCCGTGTTTATGTACTTACCTATTTGATAAGAAAAATTATTGGCAATACATTGTATTTCACCAGTGTTACCTTGAACTCAAGACACGTTTAACGAAATTAACTAATGTTTTACTTGGCCTTTTTAAGGAATCATGGAATATCTCCGATACACCAACTCTTATTAACTTTAAGGTTCTATGCATTGGGAACAATGCTAATATCAGTGGCAGATTTTATAGGAGTGTCGAAGGCATCTGCATGTCGTATTGTTGCTGATGTCAGTAATGCTATAGCACAGCTGTACAGCAGATATGTATACATGCATACCAATACTGAGCAGGATTTTTATTCAGTATCTCGATTTCCACTAGTATTTGGTGCACTAGATGGAACACACATCAGGATACAATCACCATGTAAGTGCATTACACTTGTACCAACTAACTTTAAACTTCAATGGCCTCATTGGTCTGATTGGTTCGATTCCTGGCCTGGGCAGTATTACTGGGTTTTATATCAGGAATTTCTCAGTAACGGCTCGGAATCTGGATTGATGACCGATTGATGGCAATAGGCTCGCCAATAACTAAACATAACTAGCAAAATGTGGGTGTACCTACTATAGGTGCACCTGCACTGTTTACACGCTGCCTAGCCCTTCAGGGTATACAGACATGATGTTACGTTAGTATTTTAATCTTGTTTTTAATGCATAATTTTTATTTCAGGTTCTCAGATTGGAGAAGAATTTAGAAACCGTAAAGGGTACTTTTAGATAAATGTTCAAGCAGTATGCAATGCCAATTTGCTGTTTATGAATGTAGTGGCTCGCTGGCCAGGGTCTGCTCATGATGCCACAATATTTAACAGTTCAGAACTGAGAGGTAAATATTGATGTTGATATACATATTTCATTATTTGAAAACAAAGTAAATGGGTACTTACTTAATTTAATTCTGTGTTACTAAACTATAATTAAATTTTTCAGCACAGTGTGAGAATGGACAATTTGGGAATAAGTGGCTGCTTGGGGATAGTGCATATCCTTTGAAGCCATACCTTTGTTAAATCCAGACACACGAGGAGAACAACTTTATAATGAAGCCCACATCCGAACTAGAAACACCATTGAAAGGTATGTAGATGTTAAGTCCTTACAGATTTGTGATTGTCTAGAATCCACTTAAGTATTCAAGTTAATGTAATACCTATTTTGTTATAGGTGTTTTGGAGGTTGGAAACGAAGGTTTCCAGTAGTGGCTTTAACTTTATGTTTGAGTCTTTTAAGAGCCATTGCAGTTATTATCTCTACAGCAGTACCTACTTCATAACATTTGTATATTAAAACGGCTGGATGATATCCCACCAGAGGTTGAGATTCCAGATGTGTATGCAGTGCCCACATCTAATAATATTGAGGCAAATAATAATCAAACATTAAGAGAAACTTTGATAACAGAATATTTTAATATGTAAGTTATGCATGTATATGTACTTTAATTAAGTATCTCTATTTTTCATACTTAAGTGATATACATTTGTTCAGTTCAGGTGTTGCCACATAAGTATACAGGAAACCTTAATCTAATTTCTGAATAATAGTCCCTAAAATTTAATAGTGCCAATCACAAGACACACTAGGTGGTAAAACTTTTGTCAAAGATTAATCTACAAGGATGTGGGCAGTATCTGTGTAGCTAATAAATTAAATTACTGGGTGGAAGACACCTAAAAAGTGATGTGTACTAAAAGATAATTATTATTATTATTTTCAGTTTGGAGTAAGAAATATTACATCTTTATATTTTCGTGACAAGATCATGAAAATAAAAACAAGAAGCCAAAACAGTGTTTTATATTAAATAAAAGTAAATATTCAGATTTTTATATTCTATAATATTTTGTATAAGTAATTAAAATAAGTGTTGATTAAAACCTAGAATTCAAATTAATAAATGAATATGAAATATGAATACAACTTTATTTACCCTACTTAAGTATCAAATTACTTAATTATAAACTAAATATCATTAATATTTTCCTTATTAGCTAGCTTTAACAGTCTTATCTCTAAATCTAACTTTTCTGCCTTCTTATTATAATAATTTGCTATTGCTACATTTTTTCCAGGCGTCCATCGTCACTTCTTTTCTTTTTTCCTGTAATAAAAATATAATCTGTGTTTATACCTACAATAATAGCTGTACTTGCTGTTAAACATTAGAGAAACACAAAGTATAAGAGAAAATATTTCATAAAAATTACCCTTGTTTTGCAGAGATTTTGACATTGTAGGCATGCCATATAAAAAATTTGCTCCTGCATTGCCCTGAACAACCCCTTCTGGGTTCAAAATATTAATTTTTCTCTTTTTTACTGAAAATAAAAGGGAAATAAATTAAACTATGTACTAACAATGACTATTTAAGCTCCGCTACACCACTTACTTCCTCTTAACACATTGTGTATGAGCAGGGTTTGTAAGAATCTTAATTACTTATAACAGAGTTAAGTAATGATTGATTGAGCCTTATTGATCCAACCACATCCAGCCCTATCAGCAGACTACCATTATAACAAATACTCAGACAAATTAGTTCTACTAACTGCTTAAATTATGTAGATTAAAGAATTAAAAAACTTAGCATCATTGCTCCACCAACATGTGCCTTACCTAGCACTTAAATTTTGAAAGGATGGATGATAAAATTAAAGAGTTGATTTATTTAGACATAATAATATTAAGCCTGTGAAGGTAGACCCCATTAGACTTGCCACTTTATCGAGGATTTCATCGGTGGGAATGAAATCTCCTTTTCCACCACCAGTCTGCAACAAAATACAATTTGCATTGTAAATATAATTGAGTAAGTATATGATATTCTAATCCATATATCAATAAATAGTATCTACCTAGTTACAAAGTTGTATCACTTGTCAATAAGTACCAGGTAAACTGAACATATAAAGTGAGCTGAATAATGCAAAATTACTATTTATTACATTAGGTACAGTAGGGATAGGATAAATATTTATTCATTTGCTTAGAGTAGGAACCTACTACTATATAAATACTATTTAAGCTACTGACACTTGCTAAAAAATAGTAAATAGGTACAAGGAACTGAATAATGTAAGTAGTTACAGTATATTATATTAGGTAAGTAGGTACCTTAAACGTATTCATGCGAATTTGTTGCGTTCCTTTCCTGGCTGCCTTTTTCATTGTCCGATTTTAGTTTAAGTTGGTCTTTTTGTTTGGGATAGCCTCCACACTTTGCGTTGAAGGCAGCCGCCAAAGAGACCCACGCTTGTTCTTTTAGCTTGTTGGAGCTGGCGTTTGTTTCCTTTCTCAATAAAATGCCATAGCTTTGGATTAACTCCACAAAGTGAAACACCTCATCTCTCGTCATAGGCTTTTTGTTCTTCTGTAAACAGGAAAAACAGATTACACAATCAAAAAAATTCCAGTCCTTTACAAACATAACAAAGTAACAATAAACAAGATTACTTACTGGTGTAGTATCCATATTTTATGATATATGAGTTTTTATTCAATTATTCTAATATATAATAGGTAGAAAGATACAAAATATTTTACCACAAAACCAAAATCACACGAAACGAATTTGGTTTGTTGCTTGGCGCTTGCCGACCACAAAACCGTAGTAGTCTTAGCGTTTTGTTCACACTTTAGCAACAATAGCAATTATGTTTAAAATGAAAGTTATAAAGGACCAAAAAAAAATGTTAACTCTAAAACCGCATTCTGTAGAAAGCTAACATTATTTGGTATTAAAACATCTCATAATATTTGAAATCAGGTCGTAGATTCTGAACTACGCATTACATAATTTTTGAAATACCGAAACGCAGAGAGGATCATTGAGGACCATCGGTAACCAAGTAACCGACGACTGTTCGTAGCTGGTAGGCTAGTTAAAAACTTTGTGGAACACCAAGTTACGCCTCGTTATTAGTAACTTGGAAACGGGTGGTAGCTGTTAACGATAACTATTCGTTGAATATAGGAACCCGGCATGTGTCAATTTAATGAATCTTTTACAGAAATGCACTGGAAAGCAGCAAAGAGGGTTTTACGGAACTTAAAAGGTACTTCTAATCTTTGTTTAACCTTCCAGAAGAGTGGCTTAGATGTGACTGCATATGCAGACGCAGATTGGGCCAATGATGACGTAGATCGCAGATCATACACTGGCTATGTTTTCAAATTGGGTAAGTCTGTTGTTTCATGGGAAAGCCGCAAACAAAAGACTGTAGCTTTGTCAAGCACTGAAGCTGAATACATGTCCTTGTCTGACTCATGTAAAGAAGGACTGTTAATTCGTAAATTTTTTAAAGAAATACTTGGCAGAGAGGTTATAATTACTGTTTATAATGATAATCAATCTGCTCAAAAATTGTGTAAAAACACTCTGTATCATGCTCGAACGAAACATATTGATGTTAGGCATCATTTTATAAGACAGTTTGTAAATGATGGAACCATTTTTATAAAATACTTAAGCGGATATATTAACAAAACCATTGTGTAAAGAAAAATAAAAGATTTACTATTCAATGAATGTTATTGTAATAGTTGTATTGGTTTAAGGGCCAGTGTTGGTAATTGATAATGTGCTATGTAAACGCAATCCAACGTAATTGCTTTGCGGACTTCGTAAACGTGTCCATACTAGTGACAGCTGTGTGTCATCTGTCCAGGCCCTGCAGTCTCGACATAGTTAGCAATCGTTTTCGGTTGCTAAGTCCTAACAATCCAGATGTAACGATATTTGGTGGTCTCCACACTCAAATTTATCGGTTGTTACTGGTATTTTAGGAAGGTACCGGTAGGTAACAACCGATAAATTTGAGTGTCGAGACTACTAAACATTTACATCAACATTTAAATCTGGATTGTTAGGACTTATCAACCGAAAACTATTGCTAACTATGTCGAGACTGCAGGGCCTGCGTTGCAAAACCTACCGATTTTTCGGTAGATCTCCCGATATTAGCCCTCGTTTACCGAAATACCGATTACGAAGGCATGTCTACCGATTTTTTAGTTTGCCGCTGGTTTTTACGAGAAAAAAACTAAATACTTTATTATTTGTAGCCACACTACACTATTTTACTCTATGAACATGCTATGAACCCTGCCCATAGTCCATCTCAATCACACTTATTAACGAAATTATTAAGCTATCCTTTTCTCGCGCATATTCTGATCTTATCGTCTCGCTCGATGCCAAGGGGAAGAACCTTGTTTGGCCGTATGCTCCAAATACTATAAATAAAAATGGACTCTATAGAATACGTATTAAGATTCATAATACTAGAAGGATTTGATAGGATACAGTAAGGGAAATCCCCTGTAAACATGAAATGACTTATTTTTTGAAAACATTTCATATTCGATTCATTCTTTCTCGTAGAGCTCGTACGTATTCATTTTCTTAGTGCGAAGTTAACTTTATAATGTCTGAGGAAAGTTCAGATTCTGATTCTGGTGCTGGCGCATCGACCAGTACAGGTGTCAAGCGAAAGAAATATCAACAAAAATATAAAAAAGAGTGGGAGTTACGACAGGAATCCTCTGCATGGTTGTCTCCACATTTATCAAAACCTACTTTTGCAATGTGCAAATCTTGTAATAAGGAGATAAATATATCTTCGGGATACGACGCTCTCAAAAAACATGCCAGTTCTAAACTTCACGAAAAGAGTGTTAAGAGCTTAGCTGTTCAACCAAAATTGTCAGACTTCGTTAGTAAAGAAGTTACCCAGTTTAAACATCAAGTGAAAGAAGGTAAGTTAGTTATCAAATTCTTTGCGCCGCACCGTTAGCAATGTTAAATAGAGTCTGTATAATGAATTGTTAAATCAACAATTTCATTCATTTCAGAAGAAATCCGGATTGCTGGGTTTGTGGCTGAGCATAATCTTCCATATAATATTACTGATCATCTTTCTAAATTAGTTGTACAGATTTGTCCAGACTCTAAAGTTGCAAAAAGTTTAAAATGCTCACGTCCAAGAGTGCAGTCTATCGTGGAAAATGTAATTGGTGCAGAGAGTTTCGCAGAACTTTGTGAAGATTTACGTAATGTTAAATTTTCGTTGGTTATTGATGAATCAACAGACCTATCAACGACAAAACATCTTTGCATGGTGGCAAGGTATGTCAAAAATAATCAAGTACGTGATTCTTTTCTCGCCCTGATTCCCCTTTCTTCAGCAGATGCCACCACACTTTGTGAAAGCATTGTAAAGTTTTTCATGGACAACAATATTCCTTATAAAGATAATTTGATTGGATTTGCATCCGATGGTGCAAATGTAATGATGGGACAAAGACATTCAGTGATGGTTTTATTAAAATCAGAAATCCCACATTTATTCATCATGAAATGTATATGCCATTCTTTTCATTTATGCGCATCTTATGCTGGCGAGAAAATCCCTCGATTCGTCGAAGATTTAGTCCGGGACATTTATAATTACTTCGGTTCAAGTGCGAAAAGAACAAAAGAGTATGAAGAGTTTCAAATATTTTGCCAATTAAAAATTCACAAGATTTTACACCCTTGCCAGACGAGATGGCTGTCGGTACATGCAGCTGTTAGTCGGATTCTAGAGCAATATCCTGCTCTAAAATTATATTTCATCGATGCTGCCGCCTCACAAAACGAGTTGCTAATGGCCTCAAATATTTTAAATAAATTGAACGATCCGGTATCTCTTTTATTCCTTCAATTTTTAGATTTTGTCTTGCCAATTTTTAACCAGCTGAACAAAGAAATGCAAGCGGAGGGTGCTAGAATTCACATTTTATACTCGCACGTGTGTGCATCCTTGAAAACTCTGTTAGACTGCTTTTTAAAGAGGTCTTACTTGAATGCAACTAACATTGAAGATGTGAACTTTAAAAATCCTCATAACTTTTTGGATATACATGAGATGTACTTTGGAGCAAAAGTTATGGATACTTTACTGGATAATAACAGTTTGACTGCAGATCAGTTGAATTTATTTCGAACAAGATGTCTACAGTTTTATATTGAAGCTTCTGAGCAAATTATTCAAAGATTTCCCCTAAAAAACAACCCACTGAAAGACTTAAATGTTTTGGCTCCAGAAAATGTAAAAAAAGGAATTCACCCAAGTCTAATCCCACTCTGCAGAGCATTTCCCGGACTCGTTGATGCGAAAGACTACCAGGACATAGATACACAGTGGCGCCTGCTTAGGAACACTCAAGAAATTAATATGTTTAAAGATGATGCCGAAGATTTCTGGGCAAATGTGGCTCAAATGAAAGGCGGTAACGGAACACCTTTATTCGGATTAGTGACTACATTCGTTTTTCATATTTTATCTTTACCGCACTCATCTGCAAACGTGGAAAGGATTTTTTCTGCAGTAAATTTAAAAAAATCTAAAAACCGCAACCGCCTGTCAACCGATGCCTTAGTTGGGCTTTTGCATGCGAAGAGACACATAGGCGATAAAAACTGCTATGATTTTAATATACCTAAAGCCATGTTCAGTAAAATTTCGTCTCAAGGATGGTATAAATAATAATTTGTCAAAATTGATACAAATAAAAATCTACCGAAAACTACCGATTTTTTATTGGCAACCCTACCGAATTTATAATTCTTGGTTTTGCAACGCTTGATCTGTCACTGCTTTCGTCCCTTTTTTCTTCCTGTGTGCTTGTGGTCGTATGTCTATCTGATGGTTGTACAATAAATCCAAACCAATCTTATTAGTTCTTTTTCTTTTAATGCCCATAATCCATCAGGGAAATCGTCGTTTGACAGGAATAAACTAAATTTAGGTGATTTTAGTGTAGAGGCATTTGTGACAAGAGAATCGGCACCATTGTCATCCAAATTAAACGTGTAGGTATGCAAAATTTCATATAACGGTTAAAAAAAATTACCTAAACAAACTACCATACATACCGACAGGCTACATACATACAAACATTGCAAGTTAAATAAAAGCTTGTAATAAAAATTTTGCACAAAATTATCAAACCAAAGAAACAAAACGAAAGTCGTGCGTGTGTCAAAAATGAATTAATTCCCAAAAAAATTGAAAACTAGTCTCAACTGAATGAATTTCATTCTTTACGTAAGGCAGCCATTACACGCTCAATCCAGATCACGATCCAAGCAAGGTGACGGATTGTAGTAGATTGACGAATGTTGGTGTGGCTCGTCGCGACATTAGACGGTCAATCCAGATCATAATGATCATATCAGTCCACTGTTCGATACCATCACATGCACACGCGTTCACAACCAATAAATGGATCTGAATAAGAAAAAAGCTTGTGCAGCAATAATTATTGCTTGTTCTCTGAAGAAACGCGTGAAGAGGAAACGTTGGGTTAAACCATGGCTACTAAAGAGGAACATCTATACACATTTGAACTTGTTAGATGAAATTCATAGTACGGAAGAGGACGAGGATTACGCATTTTACTACAGGATGAAGGAGGCATGCTTTGATCATCTGTTGTCCTGGTAATGGTTACACCACACTTGTTAAAAAAAGATACCTGCATGCGAGAGAGCATAACCCCTAAAGAAAAACTGGAAAAAAGAAAGAGTTAAGATAAAATCTTCATCTGGAGAAATATCCGGCGTTTTCGACGTTGATGGCACTTGCGGCCGGGCGTCGTCGTCGTTGTTGTCGTTCGACTCCATCGCGCTCCGAACGCAGACTGACGTAATTTGATAGCATGTTACATTACACGATCAATCTGGATCGAGATCATTGATTTTAAAAAATCTAGATATTTTCTGATCACATTTCACGATACGTCAATTATATACGTTACACAGTCAATCTGGATTGAGATCAATGATCACAATCTAGATTGAGCGTGTAATGGCTACCTATTGTTTTATTTGGTCGCATAATAATAAGATGGTCATTGACATTTTAATTTACTGTTTCACACCGAAGTCAGCTACAAGAAAGGCATGTCGCGCCTCTAGATCGTGTCATAGTTGACCCGTGCTAGCATTTAAGACAAATTGTAAGACATGACATAATTTATCATGTCTTGTCACAAACGTCTTGGGTGCGGCCATGCTAGCCCCGGGTCGTACGCATGACTTTCGTTTTGTTTGATAATTTTGTGCAAACGTTGTATTTTTTTGCTCAGACCATAGAAGGATCCGCTTCACACCAACTACCAACACAATAAAACCAAGCAAGCAAGGGAAAGCTAAGGGCTCCAAAAGCCAACAGCGAGAGGTACCTTGGTGGAACGCTGAACTCAGTAAACTCAGAAACGCACTACGTAAGGAATTCAACAGAGCCAAAAACACTAGACCGGACGACTGGGAGCTATACAAAGAGACCCAATCACCCAATACACATACCAAAAGCAAATTAGAACTGCCAGAAGGACAACGTGGCGGAAATTCTGTGAATCCATTGAGACCAATAATGAAGTATTTATTAGTATTAGTAGTAGGAATGTATTAATTGGTTACATAATTTGGGAAATCGTATACTTTTACAATGTTTGTAAATATTATGTGAACACCATGTATCTATCACTTAATTAACTTATTTATCATTGCTACGTTTATTAAATTCTTTTTACCTATTTTGGTAGGGTAATTTTTATTATGGGTGCATCATCTTCACATATAATTATATAATTAATGTATAGGTACAAAGTATTGTAACACACTTTAAAAGAGTAACGATGGAGTTTCTTGCCCATTCTTCTCCATACGAAACTACCTTTTGGAAGGGGCGACTAGAATCAATTCTATTTAAATGTAAATGTTGACATTCAAAAGTGCCTTTTATGTGCCTATTTGAAATAAATGCTTTGACTTTGACTTTGAAGCCGAAAGGGTAAGGAAAATCCTTTCAACTGATCAGGACCGAACTGATAATTCATGCACAATAACTGACAATGAAACTAGTAAGGTCCTTCTCGAGACTCACTTTCCAGACTGTAAGCTTTTAGAGAACAGTATGTGGGAGGCTGAACCAGAATGGACCCCAATGAATCAAGACTGGTCCAGAGCCTACAGTATAGTCACAGAAGACCGGATAAAGTGGGCCATTAACACCTTTCAGTCTTATAAGTCCGCAGGGCTGGATGGCAACTTTCCAGCCACATTGACATCGAGGGCACCTTTGACAAAACCATGTTCAAAAGCATCAACACGCACACAATAGACACAACATAGACTCGACCCTAAGCAGGTGGATCACCAATATGCTAAAACCGAGAGCTGTACAAGTCACAGAGAAAGGCAGCCCGCAAGGAGGAGTCCTCTCACCACCCCTAGGGAACCTAGACAGCCTCATCAAAAGACTCAATGACAAAGGCTATGTCACCATAGGCTATGCTGATGACATAACCATTATTACATAACATTACCTGGTTTGATCCCCGGACAAGTCATACATTTGTGTGCATGAACATGTCTGTTTAACCTGTGTCTGTGTGTGTATATGTATATATATAAGTCATCAGGTTACCATAGTACAGGCTCTGCCTAGTTCGGGACCTGAAGACGTTGTGTGGATGTTGTCTCATATCCTTATCTATAAAAATCAATGCCACTTTTCGTTGTAATTTTATAACTCAAGAACAGATGGACCGATGTAGCTAATCCTTTTTTTAGAATATTCCTTGAAGTACGAGGATGGTTCATGCGGAGAGAAAAATTAAAAAAAAATAATGTTAGGCGGTAAAAAGTTCGCGGGGTCAGCTAGTTTATTATAATAAATGGCACCAACGAAAATACCCTATGCTACCCAATGCGCCAAGCCTTGGAAATAGTAGAGGACTGGTGCAATAAACACCAACTATGAGTAAACACTACAAAAACCGAACTTATTCTCTTCATAAAGAAGAGGAATCTGACGACACTACAACTTCTACGATTCTTTGGAACCACCTTATGCTTATCAAGCAAAACCAAATACCTGGGTATCTTTTTGGACAAACAGCTGAATAGGGCAAAACACACTACAAAAGCCAGCACAACTCTGTGGCAGTGCAAGCTAATGCTTGGCAGGAATTGGGGGATTAGCACCAAGGTCACTTACTGGCTATACACCACAGTCATCTGAACAATCATCACTTACGGCCCAATAGTCTGGTGGCCCAGAACAGACCTGAGCACAATCCAAAGACACCTCGAAAAACTGCAGCAGTTTGCTTGCTTAGCAATCACTAGCTGTATGAGAACTACACCCACTGCTGCCCTACAGGCAATGCTTGGACTGCCACCCCTCCACCCTATCATGTAGGAGGAGGTGGCCCTGGCCACCTTCAGGCTCGATATATCAGGAACCCTAAGCAAAGGCTCTAGAATCAAACACACACACATTAAATAGGATGCGATCAAACAGCAGCCAATGATGGCATAACCCTGCGACAAAGCCCCAAGACAAAAGTTGGTAAAACTTTCCATTATGGGCTATCGATTTATGGGTCGGTGTCCCATCCCCACACCACGAAGCCCCATGGTTATGGAGACATCCATGGTTAAAGTTTTGTACTTAGTACAGTAAGTACTTCTCGGTGTTATAAACAAAATAACCATGAAGGCTAACCTTATCGGTGTCGGGGTGCCCTCAACACTACCCTACCTGCCAAGATAGCTCGACGGAGGTCCGCTCCGCGGGGCCCTACTTCTGGGTGGTTTAAAAAAATAATAACCTCGAAGGAGGTGGCGGGGTCTATGTTTGCTTGCTTCACTCGCTCACTACGACCCCGCCACCTCCTAACCTAAACTATCCAAGTCGGGGTGCCCTAAAATTCCGAGCTCGCTTCGCTCGCTCTTGGACTGACTATCCTAAACACTTATGAGTGTACTGATAGATTGTTGATTAGACAAAGTGTCATCCTGCTCTGTGGAGCTCCTACTTCTGGGTAAAGAACCTGTTAAATAACTTAACTGTAAGCTTGGCCACTTGTTATTTTTCAATTTATATGGAAAATTTAAAAAATTATGTCTTGTAAACCGTGAGTATCTGCAACTTAAAAATTTGTAAAAAGGCTTCCGTTTATGAGTGCTCTCTACAAAAAAAAAAATAACGTCCAACTCTACGGCCCATAATGGAAAGTTTATCCGGATTACGGACACCCCTATAAGAATACTCTCAGACAACACCTCAGTTCTCCAATCCTTAGGGAAAAAAATTACTACCTTGAGTCTAACACTAAAATATCACAATGCACTAGAACAAGTAATGGTATCTAACCACAACACAGTGACACTGCAATGGATAAAAGGACAAAGCAGATCACTAGGTCATGCAGCTGACAAACTGGCTAGAAGAGCATCCAGCACATCAATCTGCGGACCCAAACCGATTGTACCCATCCCTTTCAACCAGATTTGCTGGTGGGGTGGGTGGCTACAGAAATCCACCCACACACAAGTAGAGAGCTGGAGGACCTTGACACCGGGCAGCAAGCAGTCCTGGGAAGCTATGTCACCCTTAGATGGCAAGCTAACCAGACGTTTATTATGCCTAGTCAGGAATGGCCTGCCCCTGGTCATGGTAACCATCATAAGGCACTATTTACTAAACAAACAAGTCCACACAATAGGCATAACCAACAGTCCTCTATGCAGGACTTGCATGGAGGCTGAGGAAACCGTTGTCTGTGTACTCTTTGAATGCACAGGCATTACACAGATTAGGACAGAAACTCTCTGGGCATCCAGATCTTACACAGATGTTCTCAACAGACTACGAGATTTAATCAATCTTCTGGAGGGAGGTGGGCTGGTTGGAATAACCATCGATGGGCGCCATGGCCCACGCACAATGGTCCACCTGAGGACAAAGTGCGAAAACCAAAACCCCCTAACATAGAAAATAGCCATGCAGGGCAAGGGTTGGTTGCTAATATTAAACAAAACTTGTAAAAACACGAATCAAAAAATATTTCTTCTAAATCCTGTGATTTAATATTGTATGTTTGTTAACCAGTGAGCCGATTGGGAAGTGCAATTTAGGGAAATTGCACTTCCCAATCGGCTCACTGGTTTTTAATGTTACGATTTAATGATTTAATCATTATGAATGTTTACTGATGAATGGTTTTAGATATCAATCAAAAATCTTGCCAAAATGATTATACGTCCAGTGGATTGCGTATGCTATAGAGTTATACGTCCAGTTGATTACGTATGTTATATAGTTAACTGTTCCTAAGTTAAGTAACTTCTAGAAAGCCTATGTTTATGAGAATCACAGAATATGTACATACTTAATATTTGTAGCATACGAATCAAATAAGTAGTAGATTAAAAAAAGGATATCAATTTAAGACACTAAACTATGGCATTTTCTAAAAATTTATAGATAGTATTAACAAAGACATAAAGCTTCGGTAGAACATAATAAACTAAATCATACAATAAACTACCTACTGGTCTGTACTCTGGGTCTGTGGGTCGTCTTAGGGGCGGCTGTAATGAGCATCGCTCGCTGTCCTCGAGTTAGCGGTGTAAATAATAAGTGCTCTTACCATGAGTTGCAGCGCGATGCCGAGGGCGGGTGGCGCGGCGGACTCATCGCGACTGCTCATATTGTGACATCGCGGGCGAGTTCGCTACTGACGTAATGTCTTCACAATAAAACATATAATGAGAACTGCACTCAATTCCACTGTCTGCGACACCGAAAACACTTCAAATAAAAAGTTTAATTTTCTGAAATGTAAGGTTCCTTTTCATTCGACGATTCACAAAACGCACTCGACATAATCTTTTAAAATGAACACTAAATTATTTTGGATATTTGCTAGTCTATAATAATAATAAACATTACAGCCGCTAACACCTTAGTAAACAACATTTTGAAAAATATAATGAAGCCGCCATATTGGATAAAATCATTCTGTACCTAAAGCGTCCTATACTTAGGGCAAAAAATTATCCCTAATTATTACTACACTGAAATAACATCATACTATGATAAACGTATTTCTTGATTCAATATTCGTAAAACAATTACGTAAAAGCTATATTTTTATTTTTAATGCAATAAAGGCAAAATTTTGACACCAGTGTTGCCAGTGTAACCAGTGTTCGAATATTTTCAGTTATTTTTTTTTCATGTTTCACTTTGATGTTTGGAACCCGATAAATTAATTTCCTCTATGTTTGCAACTTTGCATTCAGTGTTGCATGAAGACAGACCGTCACAAATATAGGCAGCCTTATCTATAAAAATCTCGCTCATCACTGATTGTGATTACTTTATTACCTACAAAAACCATCTACTCACTTTTTTACTGTTATACAGCAGCGTGGCGCTACAATGGTGACATTAATCTAACAACATGCCTTGTTCAGACAACTTCTTCTTCTTCTTTCGATGTCTGTTCTTGGGACTAGTAACTTCAGGAATAACTGAATTCGTAAAAGTGAAGACAAGTAAACTAAATATTAATTCGAGTCTTAGCAGATTGTAAAACCTGAAATATCTACATAGTGCTACATGGGCTCGCTAACTAAGGATTCCGTACCAGCATATATTATTACAGTTCTCATTATATTTATTACTAACTTCTGGCCGCGGCTACGCCCGCGTTATTGTCGGACATTATCCCACGGGAACGACCCCGCGCAGCCGCTAGCCGCGGCGGCGACTAAAGACGCTGTGTGTGAATCTAGCATAAGTCCATGTTTGCACAGACGTAACATTTATCGTGGAGGTATAGGGATTTTTTCGCGCACTGGGTCTTCAACACACTGCCGAGAGTTGAACATCCAACAGTGTGTTTTATCCACGCGCTGGTATGCACTCGTTGGATTATTAATGCTCGGTTTAACAGCGAGAGTTGAAACCACAGTGCGTGAAAAAATCCCGCTGCGATATTTTTTCGTCCGTGCTAACGTGGTCTTATGGTGGGAATAGGTAAAAAGCTACATCCATACGTTTGGCACCGGTCGCAAAGGAGGTATAGTATTTGTAAAATTTATTTTAATTATTCACAAAACCATCATTGGATCAGATCGGCAGCAAGCAAGTGCATACAAGACCCTGGCTGGCTGCCAAAATAAAGAACTTAATGTTATACGAAAAGTCAACCATGTCTCTAATTGGCACATTTATTCAGAAATCAGCAAAAACCTTGCACAAACACTTAGGCGACCCCAAAAAACAATGGGAATTATTCTTTTAATTTTTTTTCCTACAGTACACTCTGTTTTTCTGTTCCGTGAGTACATTAGTGTAATTACTCCACGGAACAGCTAAGGTTGCATAGCATTCATACACGATTTATTATTAAAAGACAAAGAGTATAATTTAATGTCTTTGTTAAAAGAGGTGTAGGTACTAAGTTACAAAGGTTACATTTTTCCTATAAAGAGCAAAAATTGAATAATTTTTTTACATAATAACGTACTTAATTATTATAATTTTAATAATGCTTGAGACTTTGCATTGCATTGACCAGCCGATGATTTCAGTCTGTAACACAGAGTACATTTTTATATAGGTCTGTAAACCGCTATGCCTGTTGCCCATTGAGCACTGACCTCTATTAAAGAGGTCAGTGCCATTGAGCTAGGAACGTAGGAAAAACAGTTGCCGCCTCGATGACAGCACAACAAAAATTTATACTGTGGCACTGACCACAGAGCATGTAGACCTCTACTAAAATAGAGGTCAGTGTACTGTGGAGAGGGCTAACCACGAGCTCTTATAGGCTATAGCAGGGCAGAAGTTGAACTGCCCGGCTTTTTTGTACTATGACATCTTATTAGCAGGTTGCAGGTTACCCAACTGCTATTTCCCTATGATTAGCTAAGAACTCCCATATATGTGAAGCAGTTGGATCATACTAACACGACGACTAGTTCGTGTTTCACTAAAAATAAAACCACCACGTTCTCAGATTATAGAACACGTTAATCAAAATTAATCTGATAAGCCACATTTCGTAACGTAAGTACCTACACCAATAAGATAATTATTTTAAACTAACTTACGACATTGTGAAGATTTATAATAAAAAAAAAACGAAAATTTATCACAACGACTTTCGACAATCCACTGACCGGACTAAATGAGAAATCAGGAAATGGACCAGGGAAAGGGAAATCCGTAGAAATATGTAAAAAACTTTTCTCAGTAAAAATCACTGACCTCCTGAGCTGACCTCTATTAAAATATTTTAATAGAGGTCAGTGGATGGCGCCACCAATATTGTTGCATGACATATACGTACACGTTCAAAATCACTTTGAATCTTTCAAGTTATAAAGTTATTTTGAACGGAAAATTGAGCTATTTAGTGCTATTAGATAATTCATCACGGTAACTTCTTATACATAAACATAGTTAAAACATGTACATACCCAAAAAAAATTATTTTAATTATTAAAAAAAAACCGATAAAGTGGAAATAGAATAAGATTTACGTTTTTGAACGTTACTTATAGACAATTTTTTTTAAATTAATTTTAATGGCCTGGTTGCTGGGACCTTTTAGCCAAGTCTATAATGAATGATATTACAGCAGGCCACAGACAAGCATTACCTTCAACTTCGTTCAATAGTCGTTCACCTTTATTACTGTCCTAGTACGATTATTAGCAATTCAGAAGCAGGCCTGCTTTTGAACTGACTGGAAATTGAATGTTTTCTAGAAGCTTATAGTAAGCCACCAGCACTGGTGTGGCCTGGGTCGAGTAACAATAGATATCGACCTATGACGCGAAAGTCAATCTTATGGTTAACGCAATAACCTGTTTTTTTCTATTCCGTGGACAAATCAAACGAATTGTTTATTTGTATTATAAGCATTATAAGATTATCGGTTTATTTGTGTGAGTTTGGCGACAACGGTTCCTATAGTAAGTTTGTTGCATTGCACTTCCACTGTTTTTAACTGTTTCGTGAATTACTCGCACTTTGCATTTTTTTTTTGTGTCAATGTACATATAACTTAAAAGGCTCATGTCCAAGTGACTCAAAAATCAAAATTTGACGTCACGTTGTATCGTGTCAATTTGACGTTTAACGTCTAAAGTACTTAAAGAAGTTCAGAAATCGAGAACTCTTGAGATCATTGGAAACGAATTTAACAAATTATTTACTACTACTTAATTAAAATTAATTTTTAATGACATAACATTTCATAACTGCTTTTAGAAAACACTTTAGAAGTATTACGTAAAGTGATCTTGAAATAATTCGTATAATAAATTATACAGTTCATATCGGCGTAGTGCTTGCCTATCGTCGGGCAGTTAGTAATTTAACTACATATTGATATTTTGTGCAAACAGATGAGTTGGCATGAAAGGAGTTTATTAACCTGTCTTTGAATCACAGTCATATTGATGTAGGTAAGTGTAAAAATGGCACTAACACATTGCTAGTAACGACACAAGTAAGTATAAACATACCACTATTTCTCGATTTTATTTGTACCAGACGTGTAGCACGAAAATTAATAGGGCTACCTATTCATTTTAATAGTACTGCCTAATTCCAGCACCACCTAGTTGACAAGACGATTTATAATATTATAATGCAAATTTTCATGCAAGCCCCAAATTGCAACTTTTCCCATAATAATTATCAACTATTATTGAATTGAAACTTGCTACATGTTTGGAATAAGCCGTAAATGTCTCAAATTGTTTTGTACTTGTACATGCGATAAACACCTTTTGATAAGGGCATTTTACGATTATGTAGTATTTTATGGTTGGCATCATCGTAGTAGTTTTTCCTTGACAAAACATGTTGTTCCACCAATCTGTGCTTTCATACTGCATACTTAACATGCACAGCTGGACCATGGACATAATGTATATGGCTCACATCACATGCCACAGTGACCTTGGTGATATACACAAAAACGAAGTTACATATCAATTGTTCCAGGGTCTGATTAAAAATCATAACAGGAACTGCTAAAAATAATCGTAAGTCAACCTTGTAATTTATAGTTAATTACTTGAGGCACAACACTGCCAACCTCTCATTGTTACCATTGCCTGGAACATTAATTCTTTTATAGTTAATTACTTGAGGCCCAATACAAAAACAACCTACCCTCTCATGGTGACCACTGCCTGGAACATTAGTTCTATTTAGGTAACATTTTGTATTGTCTTTGGCTGATCTCGTTGATCTGATGTTAGTGCCTTACAGTTACAATAGTCAAATATTAAAACATCAATGATCACAAAACATGACTTACACAAAGGACATCTCAGTTGGTCTATTTGAATGCTTGGTTGAAAGATAGATAGAAGAAGAAGATTGATTGAAGAAGTTTTGAGGATGATTATCGGAAGAAAACGAATAATTAAAAGATTTAATTTTATTAGAGGAAGAAATAGATCAGTTGCCGTAGAGGTGAACGTGTAATTGTCTTTCTTTTGGTTTAAATTTTGTATTAATTTATAGCAATTTATGTCTTGTTGAATGAACCCATTTCTCTGTGTGCACTTGTTCCAGAGATAGCTTGCTATGCCTAGTGGCTTCAGAACTTACCTGCTTATTGTTTGCTTTTACTTGACAAATATGTAAAACATCATACTAAATGAGTAAACAGGAGGTACATTTAGGTATTAAACTATAAATTCAAATTATTCATAATATACCTGTGAGTATCAGACCACATACAGTGAAGGGTTCCGTGGTTGGAATGAATACTCATGCTCAACATTGATTTTATTCCATAGCAAAAATATGTTTGTATTTCATAGTAATTTTTAAAGAAACTGAAAATAAAGTTATTCCTGCAGTTCTAACTGAAATTGTCCCATATTTCATGAACAATTGGCTACAATTAAAAATTCACCTAAAATTAACAAAAAAAAAAAAAACATCTTATTTTTAATTATGGGATCCAACTATAGCACAGCACACTTATGTGAATTGTTATTGTTTTCATGCCTCTGTTACATGCATTGAGAGCGCCACCCCAAGTTATTTTTATTCGTAATTTCATTATACTAACTAAATAAACTAAATATCTAACTAACTCTCTACCTGCGTCTGTGTTTCTGAATGCATACAACCCTAATCTCTTCAAAGTGAGAGTGAACAGGCTTCTTCTGGGTAAGCTCACTCCACACTTCCATACGCAAAATACGCGCATTGACGTGGAGTAGCAGCAAGTATTACCTAAGCTCACCCCGCCGTCGACTCTGTCTCTGTCACCACTGACCTAGACTAGATTCAAGAGCAACCCCATCTTAAATAAAAAAAAATACTATTGTTTAGCGGTGCGCCAGAATACACATTCTTTCAGATTTTCATCAAAATTGTGCCAATCGTTTTTGAATAATATGACGTATCATCCGGATGGGTGGACAGACGGCTAAAAGAATTATAAGGATTGGGTTTTTACCATTTGGTTAAGGAACCCTAAAAAGTGTGTAACAGAATCGGCAGAAGGCCATAAAATCAAATTATATTTTGCACTTTTATCCCAAAACAAAAGAATAAAGAACAATGGGTAATTTTGTATGGAACCCGTACCCACCTTTGTAGCATTTTAGACTAGGTGTCATTTTAGAAGAGGCTTAATTGACTAACTCAAAAATAAATGAACGAATGAATTAATGAATGGGAGACCGAAGTTATGATAACTTCTTTATTACATTTTAAATTGCAAAGTGTTATAGCAATCGCACCTTTTTCTGTTCTGTAGACCAAATAATTAACCAGTTGTTTTTTCTGCCTAAAGAGAGACCGACTTAGCTTCCTACCATTCGTTTTTGGTATGGAAAAAATATTAAATAAAAACCATAATTCTTATAAAAGCAGAGTTTTATTAGAAGACCAGCACAAACATCATTTTTAAATTGTGTTGTTACTCTCAATGATTATATCATCCCAGGCACTTGCCGGACCTATGAAGTTATCTAGGTGCCTGCCAACACCTAAGTACCATATTATGCTAACAGTGTGAGCACAGGCACCTAGAGTTCTCATACCCGTCATGCAGGAACAATAATAGGCTTCGATGGCTTCTCTCCAATTTTTACGACATACCGACGCTAGCGCATAATAGTTCGAAGTACCTTTTTTTTTTTTTTTGTGGGTGGGAACTCTTACTGACTAAAACCCACCCGTGTTCCTTCAGTTGCCTGTGCCAGGGGCCACGGTAACCCTCTTGGACTTTTCCGCAACCCTAGCAGGCATCGGTCTTAGCAAACCCCGTCATTGGTGCTGACATCTCTTTGAGGCGCGCGTGGAACACAACGCGCCGTCGACCCGGGCCTGGTCCTTATCGAACGGCGAGCTGCCCATTGCCCGCCGTTCGCAAGCCCGCGCCTACGGTGGCCGGGAATCGGCCTGCGATTCCCGACGCCCAGGGCGTCTCCTGCGGCGGCTAGGGGCGTGAGGGCGCAAATTATGCCTCTCCCTCACGCGATCCGCCTCCTCCTTCGCGAACATTACTGCTTCGCAGAAGGAGGTGACGGCTTCCCAAGCCCTCTCGCTCCGTACCATGGCCTGGACCAAGGCCGGACGCGAGAGATCGCCACCGCCAATCGCCTCCACGAGGACACGGCGGTGCTCCGTCCAAGCCGGGCAGACCTCCACCGTATGCTCCACCGTGTCCTCCGGGCGATCCACACAATGGTAACGCCCGGGGCGTTTCCTCCCGCCTTATCCGGAACAGGAACCTCCCGAAACAACCGTGTCCGGTGAGGACCTGCGTCAGGCGGAAGGTGAGGACGCCGTGGCGCCTCTCTAGCCACTCCTCAAAGAGGGGACTTATCGCCGCAATTGTGGCGTGCCCAGCGCTGGGTTGCGACAATCGCACTCTCCATGCCGCCCTGAGATCCCGCCGGAGCTCTGTCCGCTGTACCGTGATTTCTCGCGGCAGCGGAGCTACGCCCCGGCGTTTCGCCTCCTCGCGCCACTCCCAAATGTGCGCGAGGACTTTTGCCTCCAGATCCCATGGCGGTAATCCGGCAAGGGGGCTCGCCGCCTCACCGGAGACCGTACGGTATCCCCGGACCAGCCGGGTGGCCATGACCCTTTGGGGCGCGTTCAACCAGCGGGCTGGCCGCCGCCTCAAGGAACGCGCCCACACCGGTGCCCCGTAAAGGGCCATGGACCGCACGACCCCCGCGTAGAGCCTCCGGCAGGAGGCGTTTGGCCCCCCTAGATTGGGCAGGAGCCGCTTTATGGCAGCCCCGGCCCTTTCCAGTCTGGGAGCCAAACGTCGGAAATGCTCCACGAAGTTCCACCGGCTGTCGAGGACGAGTCCCAGGTACTTCATCGTCGACTCGATGTGAACCCCTCCTACTGTTATTTGGGAACCCGACGGTGGCGTGTTCCGAGGACCATGAAAACACATGGCCTCGGACTTGTGCAGGGCCACCTCGAGTCCAGTTCGAAGTACCTAACGGATAAAATCGCAAAAACGTCGAATGTGCATGGGTCGCTTTTATTAAGGATTTTCGGCTTTTTCAACGTCGAATATCTTTTTTCCCCCGCAAGCTACAAAGTTGCCCCCATACAACAAATATATATATTTTCAAAGACCTTTCTAATGGTACCAATTTCAATTTGCTACATGGGTGGGTACGTTTTGTTCCATGTTCTTTGTTGTAGTCAACCTAAGTCTCTGTGATTTGCTTGTTATGATTTGACAGGTAAATTTTGGGTCCCAACTAGTCCCAAGTCCAAACTTAGACCGACAGGCAGTACCCAAATATAAAAAAATAAAAAACAAGACTGGTAAAAAACTTAAGTAAAAAAAAACTGAAAAGCTGAATACAAGGCCAAATTTAAATGAAATAAAAGCTTAAGTTAGTAAGTTGTAGCCATTTGAGTTTGAATTTATAATAAAAATGTATTTTTTCCTACTTTTTAGTTTACAAATGTGAAAGATTTTTAGGAGTTTTGGTTGTGAGGGTTATATAAAAGCTTTTTTGGATCAAGTGCACAAATAGCCCAAGCCTTCAAGCGTTCTTACTCTGCTCAAAGCAACATAGGCTTGACCTATTATTTCAGCATTTTTAATTCCAAATTACATGTAAACATACAAGTTGCATAGATTTTTGCAAGCTATAAATATGAAACCCTTTATTTTGATATATTTTATTTGATCTTTATTTGATAGCCGTTTAGGCTACAGAGCGTGCCAAAGAAATATACATAGGTACATACATACACTCGAAAAACATAACCCTCCTTCTGCCGCAGTCGGGTAAAAATGGTAAATAGCGTGTTGTGTGATGAATATGATTGTCCATCCTTATTGTGCATTTTGTGAAATGCATTGTGATAATGCAAATGTATGCTGCTGGCCGGCGTATGGCTATGAATGTCTGATGGCTATGTGTGCCTTGTGGATATGTGTGTGATGTGCAAGCTTAGGAGACGGTAGTGATGGGGCGCGGCGCGCGGTGGCGCGTGGCGCTGGCGCTGCTGGCGGGCGCGCTGCTGGTGTGTGTACGTGGTATGTGTGTGATGTGCAGGCTTAGGAGACGGTAGTGATGGGGCGCGGCGCGCGGTGGCGCGTGGCGCTGGCGCTGCTGGCGGGCGCGCTGCTGGTGTGTGTACGTGGTATGTGTGTGATGTGCAGGCTTAGGAGACGGTAGTGATGGGGCGCGGCGCGCGGTGGCGCGTGGTGCTGGCGCTGCTGGCGGGCGCGCTGCTGGTGTGTGTACGTGGTATGTGTGTGATGTGCAGGCTTAGGAGACGGTAGTGATGGGGCGCGGCGCGCGGTGGCGCGTGGCGCTGGCGCTGCTGGCGGGCGCGCTGCTGGTGTGTGTACGTGGTATGTGTGTGATGTGCAGGCTTAGGAGACGGTAGTGATGGGGCGCGGCGCGCGGTGGCGCGTGGCGCTGGCGCTGCTGGCGGGCGCGCTGCTGGTGTGTGTACGTGGTATGTGTGTGATGTGCAGGCTTAGGAGACGGTAGTGATGGGGCGCGGCGCGCGGTGGCGCGTGGCGCTGGCGCTGCTGGCGGGCGCGCTGCTGGTGTGTGTACGTGGTATGTGTGTGATGTGCAGGCTTAGGAGACGGTAGTGATGGGGCGCGGCGCGCGGTGGCGCGTGGCGCTGGCGCTGCTGGCGGGCGCGCTGCTGGTGTGTGTACGTGGTATGTGTGTGATGTGCAGGCTTAGGAGACGGTAGTGATGGGGCGCGGCGCGCGGTGGCGCGTGGCGCTGGCGCTGCTGGCGGGCGCGCTGCTGGTGTGTGTACGTGGTATGTGTGTGATGTGCAAGCTTAGGAGACGGTAGTGATGGGGCGCGGCGCGCGGTGGCGCGTGGCGCTGGCGCTGCTGGCGGGCGCGCTGCTGGTGTGTGTACGTGGTATGTGTGTGATGTGCAGGCTTAGGAGACGGTAGTGATGGGGCGCGGCGCGCGGTGGCGCGTGGCGCTGGCGCTGCTGGCGGGCGCGCTGCTGGTGTGTGTACGTGGTATGTGTGTGATGTGCAGGCTTAGGAGACGGTAGTGATGGGGCGCGGCGCGCGGTGGCGCGTGGCGCTGGCGCTGCTGGCGGGCGCGCTGCTGGTGTGTGTACGTGGTATGTGTGTGATGTGCAGGCTTAGGAGACGGTAGTGATGGGGCGCGGCGCGCGGTGGCGCGTGGCGCTGGCGCTGCTGGCGGGCGCGCTGCTGGTGTGTGTACGTGGTATGTGTGTGATGTGCAGGCTTAGGAGACGGTAGTGATGGGGCGCGGCGCGCGGTGGCGCGTGGCGCTGGCGCTGCTGGCGGGCGCGCTGCTGGTGTGTGTACGTGGTATGTGTGTGATGTGCAGGCTTAGGAGACGGTAGTGATGGGGCGCGGCGCGCGGTGGCGCGTGGCGCTGGCGCTGCTGGCGGGCGCGCTGCTGGTGTGTGTACGTGGTATGTGTGTGATGTGCAGGCTTAGGAGACGGTAGTGATGGGGCGCGGCGCGCGGTGGCGCGTGGCGCTGGCGCTGCTGGCGGGCGCGCTGCTGGTGTGTGTACGTGGTATGTGTGTGATGTGCAGGCTTAGGAGACGGTAGTGATGGGGCGCGGCGCGCGGTGGCGCGTGGCGCTGGCGCTGCTGGCGGGCGCGCTGCTGGTGTGTGTACGTGGTATGTGTGTGATGTGCAGGCTTAGGAGACGGTAGTGATGGGGCGCGGCGCGCGGTGGCGCGTGGCGCTGGCGCTGCTGGCGGGCGCGCTGCTGGTGTGTGTACGTGGTATGTGTGTGATGTGCAGGCTTAGGAGACGGTAGTGATGGGGCGCGGCGCGCGGTGGCGCGTGGCGCTGGCGCTGCTGGCGGGCGCGCTGCTGGTGTGTGTACGTGGTATGTGTGTGATGTGCAGGCTTAGGAGACGGTAGTGATGGGGCGCGGCGCGCGGTGGCGCGTGGCGCTGGCGCTGCTGGCGGGCGCGCTGCTGGTGTGTGTACGTGGTATGTGTGTGATGTGCAGGCTTAGGAGACGGTAGTGATGGGGCGCGGCGCGCGGTGGCGCGTGGCGCTGGCGCTGCTGGCGGGCGCGCTGCTGGTGTGTGTACGTGGTATGTGTGTGATGTGCAGGCTTAGGAGACGGTAGTGATGGGGCGCGGCGCGCGGTGGCGCGTGGCGCTGGCGCTGCTGGCGGGCGCGCTGCTGGTGTGTGTACGTGGTATGTGTGTGATGTGCAGGCTTAGGAGACGGTAGTGATGGGGCGCGGCGCGCGGTGGCGCGTGGCGCTGGCGCTGCTGGCGGGCGCGCTGCTGGTGTGGCTGTGGCGCGGCGGCGCGCGCACGGCCGGCGCTCAGCGACGCCGCGAGCTGGACGCGCCGGTGGAGGGCCGCGAGTTGCCGCTCATCTTCATCGGCGGCGTGCCGCGCTCCGGCACCACGCTTATGCGCGCCATGCTGGACGCGCACCCCGACGTGCGCTGTGGACAAGAGACGCGCGTGGTGCCGCGCATCCTGCAGATGCGCCAGCACTGGATGCGCTCGCAGAAGGAGAGCGTGCGGCTGGAGCAGGCGGGCGTGTCGAAGGCGGTGCTGGACAACGCCATCGCCGCCTTCTGCCTGGAGGTGATCGTGCGACACGGCGACACAGCGCCGCGACTCTGCAACAAGGACCCGCTCGTGCTCAAGATGGGCACCTACGTGCTGGAGCTGTTCCCCAACGCCAAGTTCTTGTTCATGGTGCGTGACGGCCGCGCCACTGTACACTCGATCATCACTCGCAAGGTATGTCACAGTCGAGCACGCTGTCTCTCAGATTCCCTCCACTCAGCAGCTTCGACTGCTGCAGCGCCTAACGGTGACTGATCGACATCAAGCTATGCTATGATATCGCGGCTACAGAGACATAAGACGACATGCACAAGCGGGATAGACGTACGACCGGCGGGTTGTCACGCGATCAGAAGCGAGAAAGCACATATCATCGCGTAATTGCTGCTGTTTTTTAAACAAAGCGTTTGTTTATAACACATGTGCCATGGTAACCACTGCAAGCGGGGTGCTTTGAGTGGTTAGCAGCACGTTTTGATCGTTTCCTCATTGAGATTCTAGATTGAGATTGAGATCTATTGAGAGTTCATTAGATAAATGGAGATCCGCCTATGCATCCCCATTTTAATGATTATAATTCTATAAATACATACCTATTTGTTTCGGCCGCGGATCATATTTTGACGAACATACAACTTCACACTGACCTGCAAATTGCAAAAAAACGTAAGTTAAATGTGAATCTCGCGGGCTACCTCGAGCGCTTATTTGTCGGCACCGAACGAGCCGAGCGAGCCGAAGGAATCGTTAGATAGGTACGTGGCGAAAAAATAAATCTACAATTCGGTTCGTTCGGCGTAAACAGCTGTGTTTCTACCTCTAAGGGCCGCACCTCACTGGGGTGGGGCCCCATGGCAGCGCCTGCCAACAAAATGCACACAGCTCTATGGCGGGTACTGTTAAAGTGATCTGCAACAAGAAACTTTACAACATGCAAGCTGGCAGAACAATGATTCTGCTTGCATTCGATCACTCATGGGATTTTAGAATCAGTTTCAAAATTGTAGAACAGTCGTTTGTTTTTCATGATAAATTATTTTGATAGGCGCGTATAAGTGAACGCATCCTTGAAATAAATAGCTGCCGTCCAGTATCGCTCCCTACGGCGCGGCGCGCCTCCGCCAAGATGTAGACTATGTAGAGCTCATGAGCCCTAGTATGTAAACAAATTCAGCGGTAATTGCGTAACACTAACAGTAGGAACGGCTTTAATTTTGACAGTTCAACAACATTCACTGCGTTATTTACGATGCTGAGCAGACAAACTTTTCGAACATATGAAGCATTGGATTAGCAATAGGTATCCCTGGTTTAGATATCCAACATCTTTAGATGGTTTACATAAGTATTCCGGAAAATGAACGTGGGTTTGTTAGTTTTGGCAGAACTAGGTACCCACGTAGTTGGTGGTTTGAATATTATTCTATGAGTAGGTTTACCGTTATAATGTATTGAATTATTAACTATTATCGTTGCGTAGTGATGATAACGGCAGCAGGTAGGTAGGTATACTTATTTCCTTCTCATTACTTCAATGTTTTGGCGTTGTGCGGGATGGAGTCGCCTAACTTTACGCTTATTTGAACAAACAAGTTGACGTATCAAACGATTTTGTTTGCCACTCGTATCGCGTATGTTCAATTTAAGGTAGGTACTAACTACAATACAATGGCGGTGGCGCACAGTGGGCTGAAATTCGATTTTCATAGACATTCAATTTATTTTTTTATGTGACGCTTTTTTGGCTTGGGAACGATAGAGAATACCTACTATATGCTATATATAATGAACTTTCAGGTTTATTATAATCGTAAACAGCGCACTCAGATTTTTATTCGAAAAAATTTGTATGGAGTCGGCATAATAAATGATGATATCTCCATTATCGCACAATTGCGCCTAATATCCTCTTAGGTTATTTATATATGAATTATTTTGGGATTTTATGACATACTCCATGCCAAGGTCAAACATTCGTTTTATTTTAATTCGTTAAAAAATTAACAATTTTCTTTATTTTTATTTTTTTGTTTTTTACTAATATTAAGCTTAACATGGATGTATAGACTAGACATTTACGCAAATCAATAAAATTAAGTGCCATATTAGAAAGTGAAATTCGCTTAAAAACTCATTAGCTTAAATCTGAAATAGTAATTATCTAATCTAATCATTCTCAAAATTCCCAAAAAAATTCAGGAAATTATTGTTTGTTAATGACATTTTAACTATCTACCGACTTTTTGAATACCTATATCTATTAAATAATTGGGTTCTCATTAGTTAGCAATTAAGAGGGTAGTTAGTAAATTAGTTGTTCGGTCACATACATTAAAGTCGATCGCAATAAATAGGAGCGTACTAAAAGAAAATCATTTAGTATTCTTCAATCATTGAAAGTACAAACATCATGGCAAGCATCGTAACAAACTTAGATTTGTTCGTTATTTTGAAAAACGCTCACAAACTCAGTGACTATAAAATTTTGTTTCAAACCGTGCTATCTTGTTTAAGCAACAGTGTATCTGAAGAAGATTGTGTGACTTTAAAAGAATTTTGTTTCAAACCGTGCTATCTTGTTTAAGCAACAGTGTATCTGAAGAAGATTGTGTGACTTTAAAAGAATTTTGTTTCAAACCGTGCTATCTTGTTTAAGCAACAGTGTATCTGAAGAAGATTGTGTGACTTTAAAAGAATTTTGTTTCAAACCGTGCTATCTTGTTTAAGCAACAGTGTATCTGAAGAAGATTGTGTGACTTTAAAAGAATTTTGTTTCAAACCGTGCTATCTTGTTTAAGCAACAGTGTATCTGAAGAAGATTGTGTGACTTTAAAAGAATTTTGTTTCAAACCGTGCTATCTTGTTTAAGCAACAGTGTATCTGAAGAAGATTGTGTGACTTTAAAAGAATTTTGTTTCAAACCGTGCTATCTTGTTTAAGCAACAGTGTATCTGAAGAAGATTGTGTGACTTTAAAAGAATTTTGTTTCAAACCGTGCTATCTTGTTTAAGCAACAGTGTATCTGAAGAAGATTGTGTGACTTTAAAAGAATTTTGTTTCAAACCGTGCTATCTTGTTTAAGCAACAGTGTATCTGAAGAAGATTGTGTGACTTTAAAAGAATTTTGTTTCAAACCGTGCTATCTTGTTTAAGCAACAGTGTATCTGAAGAAGATTGTGTGACTTTAAAAGAATTTTGTTTCAAACCGTGCTATCTTGTTTAAGCAACAGTGTATCTGAAGAAGATTGTGTGACTTTAAAAGAATTTTGCCGGAGATTCACTAGGGCTGCACAGAAACGATATGAATAAACACAACGGAAATATGAGAGGTTCCGAACTGACTACGAAAGTTGGCTCGAGGCTGATGTTGATTGGCCGAGTTGCTTAAAAGAAAATATAAAATCGATTACTCAAAATGAGGGAAGCCCTATAATGCCAATTTCGGAGCCATCACCAAGCTCTAACATTACTATTTTGGAATCATCGTCAAGCGCTACTGGTTCTCTTTTGGAGCCATCTACATCATCAACTGGAACAATGACGAAACTAAAAATCTCAAATCGTAAACCTTTTGAAGACTTGGGAACGAAACAGAAAAAGAGGCGGAGTGGAGACCTGACAAACAAAGATTCCAATGAGCTCGTATTTGCAACTATATTTCTAAGTTTAAAGATGAAGGCCAAAACAACATTGCTTCTGTGATTGAATATATGGTGAACCACCCAGAATCAATCGAAAAACTTCAAGATTTAATTAAAAAAACAACCAGTAAAGAAACGTTTTCACCCCAAAAAGCACTTGGTTTACTGATATCTCTGAAATTATCAAAGTGGCAATATATAACTCTGCGAGAATCAGCAAATCGAGAAGGCCTCCTTAAGCACTTGTACCCTTCGTATTACTGCGTGCAAAAAGAGAAAAATGTGTGCTTTCCACCTGAACCGAAAAATTCAATTACGGTGACAGATTCCTCAGCAAAAATTTCACTGCAAGCTTTGCTAGATCTGACAGCAAAAAGAATAATTAAATCTTTGCCAGAAAGTATACAAAATAAAGAACTCATTTTAATATCAAAATACGGTTTCGACGGAGCATCCAGCCAAAGCAGATACAAACAGAATATGAATTCTACACAAGATGACTCTAGTATCTTCATGACTTCGTTATCACCACTGAAGATGACATGTGAAGACATCACAGTTTGGGAGAACCCGAAACCTTGCTCAGCAGTGTATTGTTGCCCAGTACAGTTCATCTTTGTTAAACAAAGTGAAACAGTGGTCAAGGGAGAAAATAAAAGAGTCAAAGCTGAGATATTGGCTCTCCAACCATCTGATTGTGATAGCAATATGGTGAGTCATAAGCTAATGCTCACCATGGTAGATGCTAAAATAAAAACATACCTTTCTCCTAACGTAAGATCGAATGCAGCGTGCTACATTTGTTTGGCGAAACCTTCGGAGATGAACAACTTGGAAGAAGTTATTTTTAACTTCTCAAATCAACAGAAGATGACTTGATCGAGCTCGGACTTTCTTCACTACATGCACGCATAAACATGATGGAAAGTCTTTTGCATATCGCATATAAATTAGATATTAAGAAGTGGTCTGCTAGAGGGGATAGTGAGAAAACTGCAGTGGATGCAAGAAAGAAAACTATCCAAGCCAGGTTCAAAACGGAGCTCAACCTATTAATCGATGTCGTAAAACAAGGTTATGGCACAACTAACGACGGCAACACTGCACGACGATTCTCTGAATTTCCTGAAAAGACTGCGGCTATCACAGGACTAGATAAAGATCTGATCCGAAGATTTGCTGTAATTTTGCAAGCCATAACTTCAGGAGAACCCATCAATATTTAAAGAATATGCGTACATAACTGCTGAGAAATATGTTGAATTGTACAACTGGTACTACATGTCATGAACAGTGCACACGATACTGCTTCATGGAGCCGAAATTATTGCTTATACCGATGGGAAGTTTATCTGAAGAAGCTTCAGAAGCAAGGAACAAGGACTTCAGAAGATTCAGAGAACATCACTGTACGCACCGGGACTCACAGCTTAGTACGGCCGTTCTCCAAATGCGTACAGTATGGCTACGTCTAAATCAATTGAGCCTGGTACCTATGCGATACCCAAGACCCTACCGACTATGAACCTAGCCCTATAATTATTCCTCAGCACCCTAGTCACCCTAACGCCCTAACCTAACATACAAACCTCACCAAACGTATGTCACGTTGATTACGAATGGTTTTTACACGTGCGGGAAGTCTGTTACAAGGAGACCTACGGTAACAGACGGAAGTTGGGTAGGAATAGGGGTTTGTGTACGTCGTGCAATGTACACAGGAACTGGTTTTCTCACTGCCGATCCCACAGACTCATAGGATCGATGATGGCGAAGGGTGTCTTGGCCACAGTGAGAGGAGTAACGGTTGATGAATCAAAGTCGACTCCAGCTTGATGACTAATTTATTATAATAACCTTATTATATACTACATTTGTGATCAATACACAATGATAGGTATTTACATGTGTGTTGTGTGTGTATTGAGCCGATGAAGCGAAGATCTCACTAGGTCACTTCTTGGCGAATCCGAATCCGAATCTATGTCGATCTTAATGCTGACGCTGTGATGTTGAGCTAGTGCCTGTTCACGGTTGAACATTCTGGCGCCTCTCAGGACCTGGACTCTAGTTGGTATAACTCAATAGTTTCGTGTTGATGTGGTAAGCTGTAGATAGGTTTCTTTGTGACTGTGACTGGTTGGCCCGTTGGTTGTTGGGTAGATTTATTGTGTGAGTTTGGTTCTGTTTCTGGTGGTTTAGCTGTCTCGGTGCTTGATCTTCTGGTCTTGTGCTGCACTGTGCCTCTAATCCATCTCAGTATTGTGTTTCCGTAGCAAACTAAAAACAAAACTAGTAAAAACATGATTACACATGATATTGTGGTTGTTATGTAGGTGTGAGTACTAATTTGAGTCCAAACAGTATTATCTAATTCGAACTGTAAAACTTTTTCTTTATTAATTAAGTGCTGAAAAATCTCTTTTGAGTGATCTACGACTTCTTCTTTGCTAATTTTAAACATAGATTTAGTTACTATGTGCGTGTTAATGGGAAAGTCTATTTGTTTTGAGTATGATGTTATAATCGGTACTGAAACAATTCTTTTGGCAGTTAATATGTTATTAGTTGTTTTAATGATGCAATTATCTGCAATTCGTATTACGCCAACATTTTTAAGCTCAACTTCTTCTCTTTGTCCATCACATAGTATTGATGCCGTAACCTGATCTCTTACAATGAATAACCAAGTGTTTTGCATGTGAAGCTGTTTCCATTATTATTTTATTGGATAGATAATATGTTGTGGTTGGACAATCACTCACGTAAGAAGAGCAGAGTGAGTTCCAATGAAGATATTTTTAATTTCCTTCTTCTTTCGTCCGATCCGTTTATTTCAGCAGTAAGACCAACGATGGATACACAAAAAAAGAAACCTTTGTTGGATGAAACATTGGATCTGCTGAATCTTCAAACACCTGAATTCGAGTTTAGGGATATTGCTCAAATAAATTCTGACTCTTGAGTTCGACTCTGAAGATAGTGATTCAGAATAGGCAATATTTTTAAATAATATATTCATTGTTTTATAAATTTTATCATATATTTTTATTGTAATCATTTTAATATTAAATTGTTTCATCATATTTTTGGTTTTAATGAGATGTCATAAATTTTTATAATTATTTGTATTGCACAACTACTAAAATTTAGTTTTTAGGGTATTTCTAGTACCACAAAAGAATCACAAAATGTGTCTTATGATGTTTAAAATTTTTATATTTGACAAATATTACCAATTACATGTAATTTTAACCCTAATTATCCAACAGATATTCAAAAAGACAGTAGATAGTTAAAGTATTGTTAAATAATAATATTTTACTTAATTGGGGATTTTGAGTGTTGTTAGATAATTACTTTATCAGCTCACCATTTGTACTACTTTGTTCTTCATCAAATTTAAGTCGTTATGTGTAAAGGTTTCTATCAAAATCAAAAGTCATTTATTCAAATTAGGCTGAAAATCAGCACTTTTTGAACGTCAAAATCACATAAGACAGTCCCCCCAAAACGCCCACCCTTCACCACTTCCTAGTGCTTTAGCTTGGAAGAAGAAGTGGCGGAACAAACTCCCCAAGTGCTGTCTGTTCAGTTAGAAGAACTGGATTCTATATAGTAATAAGTAATTAACATTACGAAACACAAAAATATTAAAATTATTTGCCATATGTCAGCTAGCACACGCCAGTATTTAAAACTATACTCAAGCAGAAATAAATAATAAAAACAAAAACGCAAACAGAACTTAATACATAATAAAAAGCCTCCTGGGATAAAGGGCGTGCCCGCATACATATGTGTTAAGGACAATGAGTGCATACCTAAGTGATCGACGCCCACGCAGACGACATACCTGAGCCAGCTAAACGCTCATTGGCCGGTTACATACGAGTATGAAGAAAACACATCGGCCGGTCGGAGAGTTAGAAAGTTTTGTTAGTCCCACAACTACTTGCGCTATAGTGGAAAACTACTTAAGCAGGTCGGGTTCGGTGGACAAGGGTCCCCTGGCTGGAGGCTTTGAGTTAGCTCGAAGCCACCACAGGATTGACCGGTTAAGCAGTCACGGCCTCTCAAAACCAACTGCGAGATGCCATAAACAAAAAAAAAAAAAAAAAGGTGGACTAGGGTACTCATTTCCCGGCGGCGCCTACAAGAAGAACTACTACGAAGAACTGAACGCTCAAGAACTGAGCCCCCTGAAGTAAGGCGGGACTCCTACAGAACGTGAAGAACAGGGGGTCAGTGGAAGCCCTCAAGAACCGAAGAACGTCGCTAGTAACTTAGTCGTAGCGCAGTGATATTACTTGAAAATAAATACGGCTTGGTGCCTTTCAACGTTCTCAAGCTTTCATTTGACCTCCAACTGTAGGCATCCCCCACAGTTGGATGGTCCTTCGACCCGGAGCAAGACGCAAATCAGCTGCTCAAGACGCAAGTCAGCCGCTCAAGACGCAACTCAGCCGCTCAAGACGCAAGTCAGCCGCTCAAGACGCAAGTCAGCCGCTCAAGACGCAAGTCAGCCGCTCAAGACGCAAGTCAGGTGCTGAAGAAAGGCGCGCAAGAACGGTGTTCAAGAGAAGAGTGTCGTATACACATTTCTATCCTGTTTCTAGAGCGGGAGACCGCGGCTCCGTATCCCTGCCACCTAATTGTGTCAAACGGTAGGGGTTGGAGTTAACGCCGATCGAGGCGGTGTGGTATCGTCGTGCAATACCACCGGCTCAAGAAGAGTGCCTTTTTCAAGGCGCGAACCGAAGCTGCATGCTACGCCGCCCGGTACGGTTGTGTGTGGTGCGGGGGCCGGACTGTAGGCACTGCCGAAGGAGCCGGACATTCCCACCGGTTCCCGAGCGCCCCGTAGGACACAGTGCCCTCTGCTGGGTAGGCCAGTGACCTGTCCGATCCTGCACATATCCATCCCTGGCGGAGCGTATCCCGGTAACGGGCCCTCCAAAAGGATTGATAGGGCTGTTAGGGCTGTTAGGGACGTCAAATGTCGAAGATGACGCTGACCAGAAGCCAAGCAGCCACCGACGCGAAGACAGCGAAGATCTTCGAAGAACCCCCCGCGTCCGCGTCCGCATCCACGTCCACGGCCGTACCCGCCGGGACTAAGCCGCGTGCGCGCCCCGACCCGAACGCCCGCGCGCCCACGTTACCCGCACATACAACGATGGATACAGATAGAACAAAGGCGGCATTACGAGCCGCCACAAACACCGCCGCCGCCGCGACCGCGTCTAATGTTGAACAAAATAGGGAAGAAAGAAGATCAAGAGCGGCGTCCGAACGATCGCATAGATCGACCGCCAGCATTATAGCCCGAATTAAGCAAGCCGAACTCGATGCCCAGGAACGTCTAGCCGAAATTCAAAGGAGAGAACTGCAGATCGAAGCAGACCTTGTGAAGAAGCGACTAGCATTGGAGATAGCCACTATTCAGGAAGAGACTGACCACGGAAGTGTCAGTGCTCACGGAGCCGCGGAAGTGGAACATCGAGTTGCTGATTGGCTAAAGAATGCCCAGCAAAAGGAAGGCGAGCTACCCCCGATGACAACGGATCAAGACATGTCATCAGCTGTCCGCGTATCGGCCCTGTGCGAACCACGGGGGGAGCGTACCGACCGCGGGCCAGCAAAGGGACTAGCAAGACGGCCGTCGCAACACTCTTTCTACCAATATGCACCGCAGGATGTACCGAAAGGAGTCACTATGGAAACTCCACGACGAGCTAGGTCGCCCACCCCGACGCGATCAAAGGATAAAGGAATAGACAGACTAGCAGAAGCCATAGAACGAATGGCTCTGCGTCGCCCGCCACCCAGACAAGCGCAAGAACTGCCCTACTTCAGCGGCGCGCCGAACGAATGGCTGCTATTCAGATCAGCAATACGGGACTCCACGAGATTATATGGATTCTCGCCGGCTGAGAACCTAGCGCGACTTAGAGTATGTTTAAAGGGAGAGGCACGTGAAACAGTCTCCGCCCTACTATACACAGCTACGGATCCCGAAATCATTTTGCGGACCCTTGAACAATGCTACGGTCGCCCCGAGATTATTATCGACAAGGCATTGGATGATATAAAGAAATTACAGCGCCCCGGAGGGTCAGCTAGCGAAATGAACGCTTTCGCAATCAAGCTACAGAACATTGTTAGTGTACTATCAAGCATAGATGAGAGAGGGTACCTACAGAACCCTATGTTGGCACGGCAAGTAGTGGAAAAACTGAGTCCACACCTCAGATCGAGATGGTGCGACTTCGCCGATCAATACGGATGTACGAGTGAACCTGAAATCGTGACTCTGTCTCGCTTTCTCATGGGAGAGGCGGACCGCGCCGTGAGATATGCCTACTCCACTAACAACAACGCAACTAGAGAGCCAGCACGGACTACGACAGCGGCCAAAGCGAGCAATGCGCCGGCGCGCCGTCAGAACGAGCGGAGGCGAGAGGCCGCTACGTACACAGCTACTGAAAACAAAACATGTCTCTGTTGCGGGGTCGAACATGACACAACCGAGTGTAAGAAACTGGAAGCGATGACTGTACCTGAACGATGGGAATGGGCTAAGGAAGCACGCGTATGCTTTCGGTGTCTGAAAAATCGTCATCGGAGAGCCAGCTGTAAAGCAAAGAGATGTGGGATTGACGAGTGCCGGCACCCACATCATAAGCTGTTGCACACCTTAAAACGGACCGCTAAGGAAAGTACACAACAAGAAAAAGCGATCGACGCGTCGGCTCACGCAGTGACGTCAGCAGGCGCGGTATTATTAAAAGTGTGCCCGGTCACGACCAAGGGCCCGGACGGATTGGAAGTTGACACTTACGCTCTACTGGACGAAGGTTCTACGATTACTCTGATCGACGAGGAAACCGCTAGAGCCGTGAACGCGCATGGAACGAAGCGCGCACTGCGATTGAACAGCCTGACGGCTACGCAGGAGGAACTTGACAGTGAGAGCGTAGATCTAGAAATACGGGGAACACGAACGGTTCGCGCCTTAATTGAATGGGGGCCCCCATTCAATTAAGGCGCGAACCGTCAAAAGTCTCAACATTACCAGTCAAACAATCGCAACAAGCTGTTTGAACTATGAACACCTGAAGCGATTACCACAGGACGAGGTCTGCTATGCGAATGCAAGACCGCGCGTACTCGTTGGCGCAGACAATTTTATTGGCACCTAATAGTATCGCGTAAACTCCTGATCGGAAAAAGGAACGAACCGGCCGCCTCGCTAACCCAGTTGGGATGGGTAGTGCACGGTACGGTGCCACGGACAATAGTGGCTAAAGAAATCCCGGAAGGTGGCGCCACTGTGCTACATGTACGTGCGCCAGAGCATCGCGCGCGAGCCGACCGCGATAACGAACTAGATGAACTAATCAAGGCGCATTATGCGATCGACGCGCTAGGAATAGCGAAGGGTTGCAAACCCGTGCAGGAAGACGAGCGCGCGAAGAAAATATTCAATAAAACAGCGCGACTCGTAAATGGTCGCTATGAAGTAGGTTTGCCTTGGCGAAAGGAAGACACTCGCTTGCCGCCTAGCTACGATATGGCGGTACGAAGGTTACGATCTATAGAACGAAAGATGGATCGAGATCCAGAGTTTTGTCAAGCATACACGACGCTGATGAACAACCTAGTTGAAAAAGGTTACGCCGCCCCCGTCAAAGATAATAAACCCAGACCTATCGAATGGTACCTACCGCATTTTGCGGTCACAAACCCGAATAAACCAGGAAAGATACGCCTTGTTTTCGACGCCGCGGCAGTCACGAACGGGCGCTGTCTCAACGACGAGTTATTGGCCGGACCGGATATGCTTAGAACGCTTCACGGTATATTATTCAGATTCAGGGAGAAACCAGTCGCAATAACAGCGGACATACGTGAAATGTTTCTACGGATTAATATTCGAGCCGAGGATCGAGCAGCGCAGCGATTCTTATGGCGTGGCAATGAACGGAAAAGCCCGCCGCGAAGATACGAGATGAATTCCATGATATTCGGAGCACGGAGTTCCCCTTTCCTAGCACACAGCGTTAGAAACAGGAATGCGGAAGAATGCGATCGTACGTACCTGAGCGCCCTCTGTCCAATCACGACGAATCATTACATGGATGACTGGGTGGATAGTTTTGACACGGAGGCGAGCGCCGCGTTAACAATGAACGAGGTACAGTGTGGGCATAAGCGAGCCGGCTTCAAGCTTGCCGGGTGGAACTCAAATCGCGCGCATTTACTCGATCATATTAGAGAAGAAGGCAAATCGAAAACCCCGAAAGAGTTAGGCGCGAATGGACACCCCTACGGCAAGACGCTAGGGATGGTGTGGTTGCCAGAGACCGACGAGTTTGCATTCAACACGGATATGCCTCGTGTACCGAGCGACATACGCAGTGGGCAAAGGACGCCTACAAAGCGTGAAATGTTAGGGACAGTAATGTCAATATTTGACCCGCTGGGTCTGCTCAGTCCGTATACAATTACGGCGAAGATCTCTCTGCAGGAGCTATGGCGAACACAGGTCGGTTGGGACGAGCAGCTACCCGCCGACGAAGCTATCGCGTTTCTCCACTGGATAAATGGTCTGACGAGCGTGGCGGACCTGCGCGTCCCCCGACACTACGCGGATCACATGTGCGTGGAGAGATCGCTGCATGTATTCACTGACGCAAGTGAACAAGCTTACGCCGCCGCTGCATACTGGCGTTGCAGGGCGAGCCACGGAGAGATAAAAGTGGTGTTAGTCGCGGGAAAAGCGAGAGTTGCGCCAATGAAAGCGCAAAGTATACCGCGCATGGAACTACAAGCGTGTCTTATAGGCAGTCGACTCGCCGCGGACATAATAAAGGAACACAGATGGACCGCGGAAGTAACATACTGGAGCGACTCGAAAACCGCGTTGCATTGGATACGAAACGACTCTGCCCGATACACGCCCTACGTTGCACATCGGCTGAGCGAAATAGCCGAGCTCACCCCCGCTGAACGATGGCGCTGGGTGCCGACCGCACACAACGTAGCAGACGACGCGACCAGAGGCAACAGAACGCGCCTCTCGCAGAACGATCGATGGTTTACTGGCCCCGCGTTCCTCAGAGAGCCAGAGGAAACTTGGCCGACAGAAATACAGCAACAAAGCGATGAAGAAACAGAAGTGTCAGCCCACGTAACGGCTAACGAAAGCGCGATCGACATGACGCGTTTTTCATTATATAAAAGAATGTTGCGCGCCGTAGCCTATGTACACCTATTTGTAGACAAGTGTAGAAAACGCGCAACTACCTTAGAGTTGAAGCACATAGAAGAAGCCGAACTAACGCTTATTCGTGAGGCGCAGCGCGCTAGCTTCCCGCGAGAGATCGAAAGGCTTACGTCGGGAAGGAACCTGGAACGATCGAGCCGACTGATCAAGCTCAATCCGATATATGATTCCGATCGAATCATACGATTAAATGGGCGCATTAGCGCCGCGAACGTACCTGACCATAGAAAGAGACCGCCTATATTAGACGGTAAACACCCGCTCACGCGTCTAATCATACGCCACGAGCATGTCACGAGCGGACACGCAGGTCGCGAGCATGTAGTGAACAACATACGACAACGCTACTGGGTATTGCGACTACGAACCACGGTACGCACGATACTGAACGAGTGCGTCACGTGTAAACTTAATAGAACTGCGCCGCCGACGCCAGTCAAAGGAGACCTGCCGAGCGAGCGACTCGACACGTACTCACGGCCCTTTACACGATGTGGAGTGGATTGTTTCGGGCCCATGGTGGTGACCATAGGAAGGCGCAAAGAGAAGCGATGGGGACTGCTGTTCACCTGTCTCGTCACCAGAGCAGTGCACATTGAAATATTGGCTGGGTTAAGCACAGACTCAGCTATAATGGCTATACGAAGGATGGCCGCACGCCGCGGATGGCCTAAGATTGTCTTAGGCCATCCGCGATAACGGTAAGAACTTCCGCGGCGCTGACGTCGAGATACGAAAAGCATATGAAGAGTGGTCACATGAATTAAAAAACTACGCACTAACAAAGGGAGTGGACTGGCGTTTCATCGCGCCCGGAGCGCCTAATCAGGGCGGCGCATGGGAAAGATTAATAAGAAGCGTCAAGAGCACCCTCGCGGTCGTGCTGAAGGAGCGCGCACCGCGGGAGGAAGTTTTGAACACAGTTATGACGGAAGCAGAGTACACGATAAACTCGAGGCCGTTAACCCACGTATCAGTGAGCCCGGACGATGATGAAGCGTTAACGCCGAATCACTTTTTATAAGGATCAGCAGTAGGCCTACCAGTCACTGGAACGTGTGACGTAGGCGACAAGCGCGCGTGGAGGACTGCGCAAGCATTGGCGGATCGTTTCTGGGCAAGGTGGGTTAATGAATACCTACCAACGTTAACCCCGCGCGGTGACGTCAGGAAGAATGTAGAACAAATACGAACGGGCGACGTCGTTATAATCGCCGACGGTTTATTACCTTGTAACGTGTGGCCACGGGGCCAAGTCGTGCGCGCGGCGCCGGAGCCGGACGGGGTGGTGCGGAACGTGGACGTGCGGACTCGCGGAGGTGTGTACAGGCGACCTGTAAGAAGGCTCATCGTCCTGGACCGAGAGGAAGACGCTCGCAGCGCTACGCCGGGGGGAGACTGTTAAGGACAATGAGTGCATACCTAAGTGATCGACGCCCACGCAGACGACATACCTGAGCCAGCTAAACGCTCATTGGCCGGTTACATACGAGTATGAAGAAAACACATCGGCCGGTCGGAGAGTTAGAAAGTTTTGTTAGTCCCACCACTACTTGCGCTATAGTTAGAAAACTACTTAAGCAGGTCGGGTTCGGTGGACAAGGGTCCCCTGGCTGGAGGCTTTGAGTTAGCTCGAAGCCACCACAGGATTGACCGGTTAAGCAGTCACGGCCTCTCAAAACCAACTGCGAGATGCCATAAACAAAAAAAAAAAAAAAAGGTGGACTAGGGTACTCATTTCCCGGCGGCGCCTACAAGAAGAACTACTACGAAGAACTGAACGCTCAAGAACTGAGCCCCCTGAAGTAAGGCGGGACTCCTACAGAACGTGAAGAACAGGGGGTCAGTGGAAGGGAAGCCCTCAAGAACCGAAGAACGTCGCTAGTAACTTAGTCGTAGCGCAGTGATATTACTTGAAAATAAATACGGCTTGGTGCCTTTCAACGTTCTCAAGCTTTCATTTGACCTCCAACTGTAGGCATCCCCCATCAATATGCAATGCTGCATTATGTTTTTATATGTAATAGCTGTAACTTGTAGCCACAAATGATAAACTAGGACCTTCGAAGTAAAATAAAGAAACATTAATTACTAATAACAACAACAAAACCATAGTCAGCAAGATGATATAAATGTTATCAAAAGGTATTGTATAGAATACCTAGGCAAAGTATAAAATAAATAATATTTCATACATTACCTACACGTTTTAGGTATTCTATACATTGCCTAGGTATTGTATAGAATACTGGATTATACAGATTGCCGGTAACAAATAAAAGATACAGGTATTAAGCCATTTTTTTATGGTTTTTAATTAATTTCAATTTCTAATATTGCTCACAATTAATTTGCGTAAATGTCTAGTCTACATACATGTTAAGCTTGATACTAGTTAAACAAAACAATATTTAAACAAAATTTTTTTTTTGTTTTTTAAAGATTAAAAAAATAAAGCGCACGTTTGACTTTGGCATGGAGTATGTCAAAAAATCCAAAATAATTCATATATTAATAACCTAAGAGGATATTAGGCGCAATTGTGCGATAATGGAGATATCATCATTTATTATGCCGACTACAATTTTTTTCGAAAAAAAATTTGAGTGCGCTGTTTCCGATTATAAACCTAAAAAATCATTTTATATGGCATGTGGTAGGTATTCCCAATCGTTACCAAGCATAAAAAGCGCGACTTAAAAAAAAATGTTGAATGTCCATGAAACGCGAATTTCAGCCCACTGTGATGGCGCGGCGGGCGCTATGTTCCGAAGTGTTATGTAGTCGCGCCGCGCGTAACCACTAGCACTGTTAGCAGGCTGCCGCACGGTGGGCCGAATCTGCTATATGAGGGACATAAGGTTTTTTTTTTACAAATTCCATTTTTTTTATATTTGTCGACAGGTTTTGTCATTCTAACAAATAATTGTCATTAAACGTTTTTGTCTAAATAAACAAATAGAATATATATTTTTGTTGTATGGATTGAGACCGAAATTGCTCAATTTCGGTCAAGTATTGACAGGTCTTGCTTTAAAATACTTGAGCCTTATTTTTTGACTTGTTGACTATAATCTTACACTTTCAGCGCGCGCTCAATGTTGCCCCTTCACGGGTTATGAAGAACTGAAAAATACAAAATAAATGTCACTTTTTTATTTCTAATATCATAGACGGTCATATATTATTTAACCAAAATAATGTGTTACATAAAAATACTAAAGAATAAATAATGTTATTAACTTTAAAATACTTACTAGTTCATCAAAAATATACTCAAAAATATACTTATAAGTTGTATCCTAATTATGGATGTTTTACAGATTTAAACTGAAATAATAATATAAAGTAAATTTACTAAAAAATACCTAATTCTACGAATTACTTAGGAAATATTAGGTTGGGGAAAAAGTCTTTTCGCATTATAGTATGTATGAACTTGTAATAAAATCTCTTTGGCTATACTATTTGTATCTGGCTGGTTTTGGTATCATTGAAAGTTTAAATTTTAAAGAACATAATTCCAAATTCAAATTAGGAAAATGTGTGATTTTCATTTGTTTTTCGTACCGTCAAGATGAGTGAATCTAATGAAGAAATTCGATACATTTTAAAATTTTACTACAAAAAAGGTAAAAACGCAACGCAAGCCGCGAAAAAAATTTGCGATGTTTATGGACCTAGTGCAGTGTCTGTGAGAGTAGCACAAATTTGGTTTAAGCGTTTTCAATCGAGACATTTTGATGTCAAAGATGCACGTCGCTCTGGCCGCCCTATTACAGATAAAATGGATGCCATTTTTGAAAAAGTGGAGCAAGATCGGCATATCAGTAGTTACGACGTAGCTGAAGAACTGGGAATTGACCACAAAACAGTTTTGGCGCATTTGAAAAAAAACTGGGTACACAAAAAAGCTCGATATTTGGGTACCTCACGAGCTCACTGAAAGAAACCTAATGAACCGTGTACTCATTTGTGATTCTTTATTACGACGTAATGAAACCGAACCATTTTTGAAGAAGCTGATAACTGGTGATGAAAAGTGGATCACATACGTCAAGAACATGCGAAAAAGGTCGTGTTCAAAAGCCGGTCAGGCTTCACAGACTGTGGCGAAACCCGGGTTAACTCGCAACAAGGTGAAGCTGTGTGTGTGGTGGGATTGGAAGGGCATTACTCATTATGAGCTGTTACCACCAGGCAGGATCATCGATTCCGAACTTTACTGCGAACAACTGATGAGATTAAAGCAAGAAGTTGAGAGAAAGCGGCCGGAATTAATCAACAGAAGGGGTGTGTGGTTTTTCATCATGATAACGTTAAACCTCACACATCTTTAGCCACTCAGCAAAAATTAAGAGAGTTTGGCTGGGAGGCGTTAATGCATCCGCCGTATAGTCCTGACCTTGCACCTTCAGATTTCCACCTGTTTCGGTCTCTTCAGAATTCTTTAGGCAGTGTCAGGTTAACATCACGAGAGGACTGCCAAAACCACTTGTCGCGGTGTTTTGATCAGAAGTCCCAAAATTTCTATAGCAATGGGATCATGTGATCATGTCCCCCGACATACTTTAGTTAAATGTAAATAAACAACGTTAAAAAATGTTTTAAATTTTCTTAAAAAATGCGAAGATACTTTTTCCCCAACCTATTATAAAATATACAAAATTTTGCTAATGGAGCTTTCCTTATTTAATTTTCTAGTAATCTATTTATTTTCATATGTATTTTGTGTCCATCCTTAGCTAAACTGTCTTTATTGTTGAAACTTAATTAGGGACAGTGAAAAATTCGCTAATTGTCAGGTAAAGTATATTTCATTTGCTATTCTATTCATATCGTATTATCATCTTATATTTGCTAATTACCTTTCATTATGTTTCACATAATTTACTAAATTTTAGTAAATTATGTGAAACATAATTAAATCTAACCACTCCGCTTACCTAATAATATACTTAAACTAATTATGGTGATAGGAAGGAGTAATTCCAACCTATATAAATAGAGATTTTATTTATATAAAATCATTAAGAAATTCGCATTTTGACTGTCAAGACAACTTGCAGTGTACCTACATATTTTTGTGACCATTATGGAAAGTCTAGTGAATAATGTGGATTTGTTCATGGTGTTAAGAGAACGGTTTGGATCATTGTCGGACAGTAAAAAAGTTTTTGAATACCTGAAGCAGACGCTGAATTTTAACTGGACGGAAGAAACAAGTGCAATACTCCTGAGGTTTTGTCAGAAATTTTGTTCAAGTATTTGTAGAAGAAGGGAAATATCAAATAATACTCTTGCCAACTTTTTGATAAAAAATGGAGATTGGTTAAAAACTGCCATTATCTGGCCAGAAGACCGTATCTTTCAACGAGAACAGGTCCAGCCCGATGTTGTCAGTGAACATGTAGACAGTTTGGCACCATTTACACCAATAGCTTCAACGTCATCGTCACAATATTCAACGAGAACAGGTCCAGCCCGATGTTGTCAGTGAACATGTAGACAGTTTGGCACCATTTACACCAATAGCTTCAACGTCATCGTCACAATATTCAACGAGAACAGGTCCAGCCCGATGTTGTCAGTGAACATGTAGACAGTTTGGCACCATTTACACCAATAGCTTCAACGTCATCGTCACAGTATTCACAGAGAAAACCCTTTGAAGAGTTGTGTAACAAGCAAAAAAGAAGACGTGTAGAGAACATGAGCAAATCATTGTCTCCACAAGAGTTATATCCGCGGTACTACATGCCCTCTGGCGTACATAAGTTGCTGGTACATGGTACGGGTATAATTGAACATTTTGGACTTTTACCAACCGGGAAACTCTCGGAAAGAGCACCAGAGGCTCAAAATAAGGACATTAGTAAATATAGAGCGAACCATTTGGCTCTAGAAAACTAATTAGGACAGCGACTGACTGACTGATTCTAAAAACTGACTTCTCTAAGACCAAGAATGGACAAACAACGGAGAATGGTTCTCTCACGAAGAGCAGTCGAGCTTTTGGTGTCTCTTCCAACTGAAGATGAATTGGAATTTATAGATATAAATAATTTACAAGATAGTGATAGTGATTAACTGTTTTTTTATATTAATTTTGTTATGGTACAAGCTGTAATTTTGAGTTGAAATAAGTATAAATTCATATTTTTTTATAGTCCGTATACAATTACGGCGAAGATCTCTCTGCAGGAGCTATGGCGAACACAGGTCGGTTGGGACGAGCAGCTACCCGCCGACGAAGCTATCGCGTTTCTCCACTGGATAAATGGTCTGACGAGCGTGGCGGACCTGCGCGTCCCCCGACACTACGCGGATCACATGTGCGTGGAGAGATCGCTGCATGTATTCACTGACGCAAGTGAACAAGCTTACGCCGCCGCTGCATACTGGCGTTGCAGGGCGAGCCACGGAGAGATAAAAGTGGTGTTAGTCGCGGGAAAAGCGAGAGTTGCGCCAATGAAAGCGCAAAGTATACCGCGCATGGAACTACAAGCGTGTCTTATAGGCAGTCGACTCGCCGCGGACATAATAAAGGAACACAGATGGACCGCGGAAGTAACATACTGGAGCGACTCGAAAACCGCGTTGCATTGGATACGAAACGACTCTGCCCGATACACGCCCTACGTTGCACATCGGCTGAGCGAAATAGCCGAGCTCACCCCCGCTGAACGATGGCGCTGGGTGCCGACCGCACACAACGTAGCAGACGACGCGACCAGAGGCAACAGAACGCGCCTCTCGCAGAACGATCGATGGTTTACTGGCCCCGCGTTCCTCAGAGAGCCAGAGGAAACTTGGCCGACAGAAATACAGCAACAAAGCGATGAAGAAACAGAAGTGTCAGCCCACGTAACGGCTAACGAAAGCGCGATCGACATGACGCGTTTTTCATTATATAAAAGAATGTTGCGCGCCGTAGCCTATGTACACCTATTTGTAGACAAGTGTAGAAAACGCGCAACTACCTTAGAGTTGAAGCACATAGAAGAAGCCGAACTAACGCTTATTCGTGAGGCGCAGCGCGCTAGCTTCCCGCGAGAGATCGAAAGGCTTACGTCGGGAAGGAACCTGGAACGATCGAGCCGACTGATCAAGCTCAATCCGATATATGATTCCGATCGAATCATACGATTAAATGGGCGCATTAGCGCCGCGAACGTACCTGACCATAGAAAGAGACCGCCTATATTAGACGGTAAACACCCGCTCACGCGTCTAATCATACGCCACGAGCATGTCACGAGCGGACACGCAGGTCGCGAGCATGTAGTGAACAACATACGACAACGCTACTGGGTATTGCGACTACGAACCACGGTACGCACGATACTGAACGAGTGCGTCACGTGTAAACTTAATAGAACTGCGCCGCCGACGCCAGTCAAAGGAGACCTGCCGAGCGAGCGACTCGACACGTACTCACGGCCCTTTACACGATGTGGAGTGGATTGTTTCGGGCCCATGGTGGTGACCATAGGAAGGCGCAAAGAGAAGCGATGGGGACTGCTGTTCACCTGTCTCGTCACCAGAGCAGTGCACATTGAAATATTGGCTGGGTTAAGCACAGACTCAGCTATAATGGCTATACGAAGGATGGCCGCACGCCGCGGATGGCCTAAGATTGTCTTAGGCCATCCGCGATAACGGTAAGAACTTCCGCGGCGCTGACGTCGAGATACGAAAAGCATATGAAGAGTGGTCACATGAATTAAAAAACTACGCACTAACAAAGGGAGTGGACTGGCGTTTCATCGCGCCCGGAGCGCCTAATCAGGGCGGCGCATGGGAAAGATTAATAAGAAGCGTCAAGAGCACCCTCGCGGTCGTGCTGAAGGAGCGCGCACCGCGGGAGGAAGTTTTGAACACAGTTATGACGGAAGCAGAGTACACGATAAACTCGAGGCCGTTAACCCACGTATCAGTGAGCCCGGACGATGATGAAGCGTTAACGCCGAATCACTTTTTATAAGGATCAGCAGTAGGCCTACCAGTCACTGGAACGTGTGACGTAGGCGACAAGCGCGCGTGGAGGACTGCGCAAGCATTGGCGGATCGTTTCTGGGCAAGGTGGGTTAATGAATACCTACCAACGTTAACCCCGCGCGGTGACGTCAGGAAGAATGTAGAACAAATACGAACGGGCGACGTCGTTATAATCGCCGACGGTTTATTACCTTGTAACGTGTGGCCACGGGGCCAAGTCGTGCGCGCGGCGCCGGAGCCGGACGGGGTGGTGCGGAACGTGGACGTGCGGACTCGCGGAGGTGTGTACAGGCGACCTGTAAGAAGGCTCATCGTCCTGGACCGAGAGGAAGACGCTCGCAGCGCTACGCCGGGGGGAGACTGTTAAGGACAATGAGTGCATACCTAAGTGATCGACGCCCACGCAGACGACATACCTGAGCCAGCTAAACGCTCATTGGCCGGTTACATACGAGTATGAAGAAAACACATCGGCCGGTCGGAGAGTTAGAAAGTTTTGTTAGTCCCACCACTACTTGCGCTATAGTTAGAAAACTACTTAAGCAGGTCGGGTTCGGTGGACAAGGGTCCCCTGGCTGGAGGCTTTGAGTTAGCTCGAAGCCACCACAGGATTGACCGGTTAAGCAGTCACGGCCTCTCAAAACCAACTGCGAGATGCCATAAACAAAAAAAAAAAAAAAAAGGTGGACTAGGGTACTCATTTCCCGGCGGCGCCTACAAGAAGAACTACTACGAAGAACTGAACGCTCAAGAACTGAGCCCCCTGAAGTAAGGCGGGACTCCTACAGAACGTGAAGAACAGGGGGTCAGTGGAAGGGAAGCCCTCAAGAACCGAAGAACGTCGCTAGTAACTTAGTCGTAGCGCAGTGATATTACTTGAAAATAAATACGGCTTGGTGCCTTTCAACGTTCTCAAGCTTTCATTTGACCTCCAACTGTAGGCATCCCCCATCAATATGCAATGCTGCATTATGTTTTTATATGTAATAGCTGTAACTTGTAGCCACAAATGATAAACTAGGACCTTCGAAGTAAAATAAAGAAACATTAATTACTAATAACAACAACAAAACCATAGTCAGCAAGATGATATAAATGTTATCAAAAGGTATTGTATAGAATACCTAGGCAAAGTATAAAATAAATAATATTTCATACATTACCTACACGTTTTAGGTATTCTATACATTGCCTAGGTATTGTATAGAATACTGGATTATACAGATTGCCGGTAACAAATAAAAGATACAGGTATTAAGCCATTTTTTTATGGTTTTTAATTAATTTCAATTTCTAATATTGCTCACAATTAATTTGCGTAAATGTCTAGTCTACATACATGTTAAGCTTGATACTAGTTAAACAAAACAATATTTAAACAAAATTTTTTTTTTGTTTTTTAAAGATTAAAAAAATAAAGCGCACGTTTGACTTTGGCATGGAGTATGTCAAAAAATCCAAAATAATTCATATATTAATAACCTAAGAGGATATTAGGCGCAATTGTGCGATAATGGAGATATCATCATTTATTATGCCGACTACAATTTTTTTCGAAAAAAAATTTGAGTGCGCTGTTTCCGATTATAAACCTAAAAAATCATTTTATATGGCATGTGGTAGGTATTCCCAATCGTTACCAAGCATAAAAAGCGCGACTTAAAAAAAAATGTTGAATGTCCATGAAACGCGAATTTCAGCCCACTGTGATGGCGCGGCGGGCGCTATGTTCCGAAGTGTTATGTAGTCGCGCCGCGCGTAACCACTAGCACTGTTAGCAGGCTGCCGCACGGTGGGCCGAATCTGCTATATGAGGGACATAAGGTTTTTTTTTTTACAAATTCCATTTTTTTTATATTTGTCGACAGGTTTTGTCATTCTAACAAATAATTGTCATTAAACGTTTTTGTCTAAATAAACAAATAGAATATATATTTTTGTTGTATGGATTGAGACCGAAATTGCTCAATTTCGGTCAAGTATTGACAGGTCTTGCTTTAAAATACTTGAGCCTTATTTTTTGACTTGTTGACTATAATCTTACACTTTCAGCGCGCGCTCAATGTTGCCCCTTCACGGGTTATGAAGAACTGAAAAATACAAAATAAATGTCACTTTTTTATTTCTAATATCATAGACGGTCATATATTATTTAACCAAAATAATGTGTTACATAAAAATACTAAAGAATAAATAATGTTATTAACTTTAAAATACTTACTAGTTCATCAAAAATATACTCAAAAATATACTTATAAGTTGTATCCTAATTATGGATGTTTTACAGATTTAAACTGAAATAATAATATAAAGTAAATTTACTAAAAAATACCTAATTCTACGAATTACTTAGGAAATATTAGGTTGGGGAAAAAGTCTTTTCGCATTATAGTATGTATGAACTTGTAATAAAATCTCTTTGGCTATACTATTTGTATCTGGCTGGTTTTGGTATCATTGAAAGTTTAAATTTTAAAGAACATAATTCCAAATTCAAATTAGGAAAATGTGTGATTTTCATTTGTTTTTCGTACCGTCAAGATGAGTGAATCTAATGAAGAAATTCGATACATTTTAAAATTTTACTACAAAAAAGGTAAAAACGCAACGCAAGCCGCGAAAAAAATTTGCGATGTTTATGGACCTAGTGCAGTGTCTGTGAGAGTAGCACAAATTTGGTTTAAGCGTTTTCAATCGAGACATTTTGATGTCAAAGATGCACGTCGCTCTGGCCGCCCTATTACAGATAAAATGGATGCCATTTTTGAAAAAGTGGAGCAAGATCGGCATATCAGTAGTTACGACGTAGCTGAAGAACTGGGAATTGACCACAAAACAGTTTTGGCGCATTTGAAAAAAAACTGGGTACACAAAAAAGCTCGATATTTGGGTACCTCACGAGCTCACTGAAAGAAACCTAATGAACCGTGTACTCATTTGTGATTCTTTATTACGACGTAATGAAACCGAACCATTTTTGAAGAAGCTGATAACTGGTGATGAAAAGTGGATCACATACGTCAAGAACATGCGAAAAAGGTCGTGTTCAAAAGCCGGTCAGGCTTCACAGACTGTGGCGAAACCCGGGTTAACTCGCAACAAGGTGAAGCTGTGTGTGTGGTGGGATTGGAAGGGCATTACTCATTATGAGCTGTTACCACCAGGCAGGATCATCGATTCCGAACTTTACTGCGAACAACTGATGAGATTAAAGCAAGAAGTTGAGAGAAAGCGGCCGGAATTAATCAACAGAAGGGGTGTGTGGTTTTTCATCATGATAACGTTAAACCTCACACATCTTTAGCCACTCAGCAAAAATTAAGAGAGTTTGGCTGGGAGGCGTTAATGCATCCGCCGTATAGTCCTGACCTTGCACCTTCAGATTTCCACCTGTTTCGGTCTCTTCAGAATTCTTTAGGCAGTGTCAGGTTAACATCACGAGAGGACTGCCAAAACCACTTGTCGCGGTGTTTTGATCAGAAGTCCCAAAATTTCTATAGCAATGGGATCATGTGATCATGTCCCCCGACATACTTTAGTTAAATGTAAATAAACTACGTTAAAAAATGTTTTAAATTTTCTTAAAAAATGCGAAGATACTTTTTCCCCAACCTATTATAAAAAATACAAAATTTTGCTAATGGAGCTTTCCTTATTTAATTTTCTAGTAATCTATTTATTTTCATATGTATTTTGTGTCCATCCTTAGCTAAACTGTCTTTATTGTTGAAACTTAATTAGGGACAGTGAAAAATTCGCTAATTGTCAGGTAAAGTATATTTCATTTGCTATTCTATTCATATCGTATTATCATCTTATATTTGCTAATTACCTTTCATTATGTTTCACATAATTTACTAAATTTTAGTAAATTATGTGAAACATAATTAAATCTAACCACTCCGCTTACCTAATAATATACTTAAACTAATTATGGTGATAGGAAGGAGTAATTCCAACCTATATAAATAGAGATTTTATTTATATAAAATCATTAAGAAATTCGCATTTTGACTGTCAAGACAACTTGCAGTGTACCTACATATTTTTGTGACCAATATGGAAAGTCTAGTGAATAATGTGGATTTGTTCATGGTGTTAAGAGAACGGTTTGGATCATTGTCGGACAGTAAAAAAGTTTTTGAATACCTGAAGCAGACGCTGAATTTTAACTGGACGGAAGAAACAAGTGCAATACTCCTGAGGTTTTGTCAGAAATTTTGTTCAAGTATTTGTAGAAGAAGGGAAATATCAAATAATACTCTTGCCAACTTTTTGATAAAAAATGGAGATTGGTTAAAAACTGCCATTATCTGGCCAGAAGACCGTATCTTTCAACGAGAACAGGTCCAGCCCGATGTTGTCAGTGAACATGTAGACAGTTTGGCACCATTTACACCAATAGCTTCAACGTCATCGTCACAATATTCAACGAGAACAGGTCCAGCCCGATGTTGTCAGTGAACATGTAGACAGTTTGGCACCATTTACACCAATAGCTTCAACGTCATCGTCACAATATTCAACGAGAACAGGTCCAGCCCGATGTTGTCAGTGAACATGTAGACAGTTTGGCACCATTTACACCAATAGCTTCAACGTCATCGTCACAGTATTCACAGAGAAAACCCTTTGAAGAGTTGTGTAACAAGCAAAAAAGAAGACGTGTAGAGAACATGAGCAAATCATTGTCTCCACAAGAGTTATATCCGCGGTACTACATGCCCTCTGGCGTACATAAGTTGCTGGTACATGGTACGGGTATAATTGAACATTTTGGACTTTTACCAACCGGGAAACTCTCGGAAAGAGCACCAGAGGCTCAAAATAAGGACATTAGTAAATATAGAGCGAACCATTTGGCTCTAGAAAACTAATTAGGACAGCGACTGACTGACTGATTCTAAAAACTGACTTCTCTAAGACCAAGAATGGACAAACAACGGAGAATGGTTCTCTCACGAAGAGCAGTCGAGCTTTTGGTGTCTCTTCCAACTGAAGATGAATTGGAATTTATAGATATAAATAATTTACAAGATAGTGATAGTGATTAACTGTTTTTTTATATTAATTTTGTTATGGTACAAGCTGTAATTTTGAGTTGAAATAAGTATAAATTCATATTTTTTTATTTATTCTTATTTAATAGAATCATTTCTTTTTTTATTTTGTTTAAATTGTCTTTATAGTATAAACCTGAAAATATTCTTTATTTCGTACTCTCTTCGATAAATTATTGTTTGGAAATTAATAACATTCCTTATTTTGTTAGTATTTTTATGTAACACATATCTTATCTATGATATTAGAAATAAAAAAGTGTCATTTATTTAGTTGTTTTTTAAAATCATTTTTCGGTTCCTCATAACTCGTGAAGGGGCAACATTGAGCGCGCGTTGATCGTGTAGGATTATAGTCAATAAGCCAAAGAATAACGATCAAGTTGTTTTAAAGCAAGACCTGTCAAGACTTGACCGAATTTGAGCAATTTCTGTCTCATTCCATACAACAAAAATTTCAAATATTTTTTTCCAGGTAAAGTTTTAGAGAAAAACGTTTAATGACAATTATTCGTTAGAATGACGAGACCTACTTATCGATAAATATGAAAAAAACGGAATTTGTAAAAAAAAAACTATGTCCCTCATATAGCAGTTTCGACCCACCGTGTACCGATGACGTCACGAGTCACGCCGCGGCGCTGGTGCCTGCTCCCAGACGCAGTTCAATGCCTCGCGCGGTGCGGACATGGGACTGCCGAGTGAGTGCCACGTACTCTCTCTCAGAGGCTGGATGTGCCACCTCCTGCGCCGAATGTTAGCGCTACACAGTGGCCTATTTACGCACGCGTCAAAATAGAAAATTTATCAATTGAGCATCTGTTTTGCATTAAATACATTGTTCACATAAAACACTTCCGCTTTTTACCGATCAGAAAATTAACAGCAAATGTGTCGGAATTTCAAGAGGGCTCTTGGCTAAGTGTCATGGACGCACGGGTCGGTCGATCAAGGTAAAGCTACGCTTGCCGCGGCTTTAGCACACAGCTTATGCAAGCTAGGCAGCTCCATCATAAACTATTAGGCTAAATAACACAAAAAAAAACGAATTGCCGTCCAAACTTCCATTCCCTTTTGCATAACTGCAATAAGATTTCTTTTATTAGATGGCGCTCTAGTCATACTACAGTCCACTTTAGTACTTAGTAGGTTATGGTCCTGGGCACGTTGAGTACGACCACAGGAACTAGATAGCGTTAACACAGAATTCATATTTTGTGAATTGACACATTATTGAACAACACCACTTAGTTGACATTTTTTGGGACATTATTTGGTGTAATAAAATTGATGTTCAAACAGTGTGAAAGAAGCCTTGAAAAAATGTTATTTAGAAATGAAATTGATTCAAGGTTTCTTTCATTTGCTGAAGTAAATGTAATAAAAGGAGCTCTTGGTCATGATTTTAGTAGAAAATACAGGAACACCTTAAAGAGCCCATCTTATTGCGATCACTGGCTGTTACTGTTTGTTGCTCGGTGACACTCGGCTCTAACTACCCGCCTGTGATGTGTCACTTGAGCTTCATGAACCCCTCGGTGTGAAGTCAGTTGCTGCGCAGGTGACGATCACGGGGTTCGACCTGACGAGCTACCGGCAGTGCCTGACCAAGTGGAACCACGCCGTGGAGCTGATGTACCAGCAGTGCAAGACGATGGGCGCCGACAAGTGCCTGGTGGTGCGCTACGAGGCGCTGGTGCTGCGGCCGCAAGCCACCATGCGCCGCGTGCTGGCCTTCCTGCAGCTGCCGTGGCACGACGCTGTGCTGCACCACGAGCGCTACATCAACCAGCCCAACGGCGTCGCGCTCTCCAAGTGAGTAGCCGCACCACCCGCACCACCCGCACCGCCCACACCGCCCGCACCACCCGCACCACTCGCACCACCCGCTCCACCCGCACCACCCGCACCACCCGCACCGCCTGCACCACCCGCACCACCCGCTCCACCCGCACCGCCCGCTCCACACACACCACACACAACTCATCCGCAGCTCCTCTTGAGTATATTTATATTATTTACGGTGATCGGACTCGAGGGAGCTATTCCGCGTAAATGTCCTCTTCTTAATATAGACATGCCACCGGGCCTTCAGGTTTATAAAATGATCGAGAGTTTCCTACAGGTTTCCAATGAAACTTTGTAGACTAGGTATAAATGATCGAGAGTTTCCTACAGGTTTCCAATGAAACTTTGTAGACTAGGTATAAATGATCGAGAGTTTCCTACAGGTTTCCAATGAAACTTTGTAGACTAGGTATAAATGATCGAGAGTTTCCTACATGTTTCCAATGAAACTTCGTAGACTATACTCTAAAGGTAGGTAGTTAAAAAAAGGTAAACAAATCGTAAAAAGGGTTTTTAATAGTTGACACTTTCTTGTTAAAAAATACGATATAACAAAATTAAATGTATTTTCGATCACAGGATAGTTTCCTCTTATACTATAGTATGTTAAACTTTATAACTTATTCATAAACTACTCTTCATAGATGTAACTGCTTGAGCACAATTATTTAGTTAGTTTTATTATAATGATATAAGATATATGTATAATAATAAAAAAAGACAGGTTCCCCAAACCTTTTAGAAAATACAAAGAATTAGATAACGTTGAATTGAAGAGTACAACTGTGACGTAGTTTGGCAACTGAAGTGGCAGGTATTACGTATAGTCGCGTCGGTTAACCAGACGACTTTGTTGACAGCGCTCTCGACATTTGCGATTGTATGCCTGCGTTTCGATTTTGTTGGATTGTGATAATATTAGCTTGGTTCTTTGTTTTGTTTTTGTTAGTTTTTGTTATTTTATCGTTATTGGTTTTTAAATGAATTAGCCAAATGGTGTCACAGTATTGCGCCTGCCACCATATCACTGTGAGCTTAATCCAATTGAGTTAATATGGGCTCAAGTTAAGAGGTGTAGCAAAAAAAAAAAACTTTTAAAATGGCTGACCTATAAATTGTTTTGCCAGAGGCTTTAGCTAATGTGACTGCTGAGAATTAGAAAAATTGCGAGGGTCATGTAATAAAAGAAGAACAGAAATGTTTAAATTAGACATTTAATAAATAATTGATGATACCACTGAACGCTTTGAGAGATAGTTCATCATCATCATATTCAGATTCAGAATAGAGCCTATTAATACGCGACTATAAAACATGATTTCAATATTTGAAAAGGTTTAGCATTTATGAGTCACCTGTTTTTTTTTTGTTTACCCTTTTTTAAGTACCTAAGCCTATGGAGTATAGGTATGAATGAGCGAGAGTTTCCTACAGGTTTCCAATGAAACTTCGTAGACTAGGTATAAAATAACCTAAACTTAACTAAGCATAATAACCTTCACTTACGTATTACATTACCGGTAGGTACAGTCAGCCGCACATTAGTGGTAACAATGTGACATTGACAGCGCTTTTATTACAATAATATATCGTAGCAGTAAGGGCGATGTACTATCGAGGAAGTTCATATCTAAGCAGTTTTAGAACAAAATCCCGTGAACACGATGACCGCATCTGTTTTACGTTAGTTACTGTTAGCGCCCGAGCGCTACAGGGAAAAATAGTCCTAAAGGTGCATATATATGAACTTCCTCGATAGTACGTACTGCAAGTGTTACCACTAATGTGCGGTTGAGTGTACGTTCAGTACTATAGGCCGACATTCGTGGCTGACAGTGGATATGCATGCATACCTACTCCTAGCAGGTGAAGGAGGACGCGGGTGAACACAATCAGGTGCGCGTCTTTATTATTATGTGATGAACGATTTGGGAATAATATCTTACCAATATTTTCGTTTTACGCTACAATAAATTTTGTATCGTTAAAGAAATTACTATGACATTATTCGTACAAATGACTAAAGCAACAATTTCAGCCATACATATGGGGGGTTCAATTTGTCCCATTAAGGCCCCCCCTATCAGCTCCTGACGGATATACGTCGAATTACAAGTAACCCTTTATAGGTAGGTGAACTGGTCAATAATAACGATAGAGTATAATACAGTTCACACGTGCTGGAACGTACGCGACGTTCAGAATGTGACAATAAACAATGTACAGTTTTGACTTCGCTACGTTTTCCTGCTGCATTTTTGAGATGGGGCAATAAGGGCAGGTACCTTAACCGTTGTCGCTACAGGAAAAAGTTCTTCACTTTTTTAACGTACCTACTGATCTGCATTCACAGTTTTAGAAAAAAAATTACAGTCAGCAAAAAAACCTTTAAAGCGCTAAGCAGTCAATCATGACATAATTACAAGAACGGCTATTTTAGTCAATTTTCAACAAAGCAGATATTAGGTAGCTTAAAAGTGCGACGAATGCTTTGCAAACCTATGCTCGACTCCCAACAATTTATATTTTTTATGCTTCCTTTTTTACATTTTGTTATATTGTTATATCGACGACACCAAAGTACAAAAAGTCAACTGCACTTGTTACGAAATTCTCATTTTTTCATAATTCGACTCGGATAAATGATTTTATTTCTGTAAGTAGGTTTGTACAAATACTTTTACACGTCAATCATATTTTAAAAGGTAGATGGGGTCGGCGTTTCCTATCGGACTACTCTGAGAAGAAAGGCCGAACAAACTCAGAGGTCACAGTCTCTTTTAAAGTCCAGACATAATCTTGGTCAGATCACACAGGAATTCTTTGTTTCATCATAGGAATTTATATTCTGTTTAATTCTCAGTTTTTGCTAATGTTAAGTCACGTATGTAACAAGTACACCAATGTCACAAACTGACGTACTTAGACACGGATACATACGATTAATCCGAGTATACGTCGGATCGTCGTTAATCGGCGCGTGTTGTGTTGTACACAAATATATCAGACACATGGCCGTTTTAACATCGGATGTTTAAACATGCGTTATTGTAGTGCAACAACAACAATAGGTCACGTCGCCGCGCGCCGTCGTCGCGGCGTTACAAACAATAGTTATATACGGAAAGTTATTACGAACCTTACTTATTATTATATCTAGCAATCAACAATCTACAATACAACAGAATAGGAATACTTATCTATTTTAATATTTAAAATAATTATATAAGCTTAAATGCAATTAGGAAGTCCCGCTTAGGAGCGGATTTATGGCAGTTGACTCATTTAGTTTCCTTTTCTGTACGAATTAGAAAAAGAACCCACTTCCCGTATTCTGGAGAAAAACAATCAGTTATTTACTAGTCACAACCGTTTCCTTGGCTCTATTGACAAAATGTGGCAAAACAGAAGAAGATAGCTTTGTTCTTCTATTAACTATCACAGTTTTACTCCCAAAACGTTATCCTGTAAAATGATACATAAGTACTTAGCGGCCGTCGATATGATAGTTCGTAGAACGCACACAGAAAAACATTGAGTTTAGGCCTCGTAAGTCATCGTTGGTTATAATAAAATTAAATATCTATGGTTAGGTGGCAGTTAATGAGAAATCCCGTGTATTAAAACATCTACTGTTATATTATTTTAGTAATAGAAAGAAAGAAAGAGAAAAATAGGTTTATTTGTCACAGAAACACGCCCATGCTGACTGAGAGCTGTTCGTCAGGAATGATCTGTAAGAATGCAACAGCCAGTGTATCAATGTTGTGCCATTAGGTAGTAAATGCAGGAACGCAGGCGTTCATTTATTGACTAAAAACGAAAATCTTCGAAATTACTACTTAAGGCTGCGGGTCCGACCTCAGGCCGAGCTGCTTCTCCCACTGGCAACTGTACGCAGCTTGCTCCCGCGTCACCAGTCCTGCTCATATACATGTGCGCCTCATATGCTGGCTGCTGAGACCATAACAACAAACGCAGAATACAGGAAAGTTTTATAAAAATGTGGCTGTTACTGTAGTAAGTATATTGTGGTGCCGTGCCGCGGCCGTACGACTGCCGCGCGAACGAAGTCGCGGACAGAAGCGATTCTTCCATAACGCTGAAGTTAGTTAGTGGGTGACTGTAGGTGGTTATTTGTATATTCAGATGAGCAAGTCTATTTTCCAATTTTTTATATAAATACCTACTTACGCTGATTGTAATTTGTTTGCTTTGACCACACATTATTTATTTTTATACTACACCTGCTTGGAAAGTACCTTGATACTTTATCAAATTTACGGTAGAAAGTGCGTCATTGCATATCGAACAAATATGCGGGGAGAAAACGCAACTGAGCGGGAGAGAAAAGTGTATGAAAATCCATTTCTTACGTGGTTTTTCTTTTTTAATTTTGGGTAAGACTATGCGCCGGTAACCTAAATATCAAAAGCCAAAAAGTTTTTACGGTGAGTTTTTATCTCCAAGTTCGCAAAATGACACTGGCCACTAGCTGTGTGTTGGATGGTGTCGGGCTGGCAGTGCGACCCTGCGGCGGCAGGATAAACAATTTGAAAAAAGAACATGTGAAAATTGCAGACGCCATTGGCGCCATTTTCAATTTGTGTGTTGTTTGAGGATTCAGTTTTCGTAGAAAGTAAAATAAAACTATCAAAATGATAAGTAGTGATAGTGATGATGAAGATTTTTTAACTCCGCCGCAGTTGAAGGAAACAGCAAAAATACTGATTGATAACCTTTTACCACAGAAATCAATTAAAAAATATAATAAAACTTATGACGATTTTTTGCAATGGAAAAGTGAAAAAAATGCGGCATCTTTTTCTGAAACTGTTTTGCTAGCTTTGTCGCAAACATCTCAAACAAACATTAATGGAAAAAGCTTCACTAACTGCAACAATTTCAATATAAATTTCCATTAGTAAAGATTTAGTTTTTTATTTTCCTCGTAGGTGTAGTATAAAGCACTATGTATCACTCGAGAGAAAGTGCGATTCCCGATCTCGGGTGTTTTAAAGCCCTCGCCTACGGCTCGGGCTTCAAACGACACCCTCGACGGTAATCGGTCACTTTCTCCTCTCGGTGAACAATGTACTGTTCATCTTTGAATAGTAATATAATGTGCGTTTTGCGACGCGCAGCCGTAACAGCACGTGAGTTAAGAAACGGAACAGAGACAAAGCTTCTAAAGAGAGGATAATTCTTTGACCTATTTTGGTAGTTAGCGTTGTCACAGGAGGATACAATTAAATAAACACAACGTTGTCACAGGAGGATACAATTAAATGAACACAACGTTGTCACAGGAGGATACAATTAAATAAACACAACGTTGTCACAGGAGGATACAATTAAATAAACACAACGTTGTCACAGGAGGATACAATTAAATAAACACAACATTGTCACAAGAGGATACAATTAAATAAACACAACGTTTTCACAGGAGGATACAATTAAATAAACACAACGTTGTCACAGGAGGATACAGTTAAATAAACACAACGTTGTCACAGGAGGATACAGTTAAATAAACACTACGTTGTCACAGGAGGATACAATTAAATGAACACAACGTTGTCACAGGAGGATACAATTAAATAAACACAACGTTTATCAGCTTTTTATTAACTACTTATGGTAAAATATGTTGTTTACAAATTACCAGGGTTGAAAAAAAACAGTTTTTTTTTATTTTATAAAACAAACGGTTCAAAATGTTTAAAACTAGGTTTTTTTTTTACTTTTTACCTTTAGGGATCAATTTCAAATCAATTATAGCGAATAATAAAATAATCCATTTCTAAACTATTTCCTAATCACACACATTAGTAAAAATTAATAAAACGATAAATATTTACTTTTTGTTGCGTATCTCAGTATCTCTAATCTAATTATTAAAACATATTTTTATTATTAATCAATACAGAACACTTTACATACACCTTGTATGTAGTGTAGGTAGGCAGAGAACTAGAGAGAGAGCGGGGAATACCCACTAATCCAGTGAATTACTTTCTTTCGACGGCCGACATAGGGACTTTCCCTGCGGGACTTTACTGGCGGGGAGTTACCTATGCAGTGTGCAGTGTATAAAACGGCCGACATAGGGACTTTCCCTGCGGGACTTTACTGGCGGGGAGTTACCTATGCAGTGTGCAGTGTATAAAACGGCCGACATAGGGACTTTCCCTGCGGGACTTTACTGGCGGGGAGTTACCTATGCAGTGTGCAGTGTATAAAACGGCCGACATAGGGACTTTCCCTGCGGGACTTTACTGGCGGGGAGTTACCTATGCAGTGTGCAGTGTATAAAACGGCCGACATAGGGACTTTCCCTGCGGGACTTTACTGGCGGGGAGTTACCTATGCAGTGTGCAGTGTATAAAACGGCCGACATAGGGACTTTCCCTGCGGGACTTTACTGGCGGGGAGTTACCTATGCAGTGTGCAGTGTATAAAACGGCCGACATAGGGACTTTCCCTGCGGGACTTTACTGGCGGGGAGTTACCTATGCAGTGTATAAATACCACAGCCTGTCTGTCTAATACTTCATTTCATTTAATTATTAATTCTGTGAAGATGTCAACTCCAGGCCGTAAAAAGCATGCAATTTGGGAACAATTCATATCGATTCCTCAAGAAAATACCACACTGAAGAGCTATAGGGTGCGTTGCAGAAAATACAAGAAAGAACTAGTTGGACTTGTGAAAAGAATGGAGGCACACTTCCAGAAATGTAGCACAAGTTCTAACACTGATACAAATCTTGACGCGGCCGAGGATGACTGTGAGGTGGAGCTGTTGAGTGATGCTGGTTCTTCCCGATCTTCAGACCAGATCTGTTACTACTCTTCAATCTAAAATAACCAGTGCCAGCAGCAGAGCGAGCATGAACCTTTCAATGAAAAAATGTACTATTACCACAAGTCAAATTGTTTTACAATTATCTCGTTAAAATTCATGGTCTTCCTTTTATTATTGACACTATGTTATTTAGCAAAAAATAATCCCTATGATGCCTTTCGATCGGTATGATAAAGCTATACAGGGTGATTATTTTTCTCGTGTAACCGGTTCGATTTCCGGTTCAACCATGTAATTATTTAAATATTTATGAATGCAGTTTAAATTGATTTTAAATTCAAATAATGTCTTCTTTCAGTAAAATTTTCCATCTACAATATTCAAGGTACTTTCCCTCCATGTGGCATATCCGTGGGACGCCCTGTATAGTGCGTGTCTGTGTCACAGATGTGTTTACAAACTCAACTCATTTAATTGATACAAATGACACAGGGGCGCCGAAAGCCATACAGCTGACTACTTGGTTAAACGTACTACTGCGGCAATAAAACAATGTGAAACATTCAACTGCAAGGTGCGAAGCGTAGTGACAGACACCGCTGCAAATATGAGCCGTATGAGACAAGATTTGGCTCAGCAGGAAGAGCTAGCATCTCATAAGGATATTCTTACATACGGCTGTTCATCACACATATTAAACCTTTTGGCGAAGGATTTGAATGCAGAAGATATTACTGAGAAAGTAAAATCATTATAATGCGGTTCTTCAAATACACTCACTTTGCATCTCCCAAATACAAACAAGCTGGTGGAATAGCAATTATTATCCCACAACAGGTACGGTGGAACACAATGGCTGACTGCCTTAAAGTTTTTTTGGAAAACTGGCATATTATGTCCGACTTATGCTTGAATAATGCAACTGCAATAGATTTGTCAATCTCATCAAAAGTAAATGACATAGAGATGAAGCAACAAGCTCAGGCCCTCTTCAATAAACTATTCCAGTGAAAATATTGCAGTTACACTTGACATCTCCCAGAAGACATCCTGCTGTATTGGCGAAGTGACTGAAGCACGGATAGAGCTTAAAAATAAATTTGAAGGTGAGAACGTACGCCAGCGTGAGACTGAGTCATTTTAGTAGATTCAATGCGCGGTGGAAAATGGTAATGTCTCCAGCTCATTTTGCAGCCAACTTACTACATCCTAAGTGCAGGGGCGAAAACCTCACTAGTGAAGATATTAAGAAGCTTTATCATTTATGCAAGCTTATCACAAAGAAGCGATGCCTTAAATTGTAAAATACAGGGCAATGACAGATCCGTTTCATAACTTATAATAAAATAGTAACGAAGTCAAAACTGACCATTGAATATTTATGGGAAAAAGTAATTTTTATGAGGTGTGGGAACGAGCCTGATGTCGAAAATATAGTTTTAGACATCACGCGGGCGAAGCCGTGAGAAAAAGCTAGCCAAAATAAATTATCTTAAGGTCAAACTATGGAACGGCCCAAACTATTTATCATAAATCAACTTCTGTTGTGGTGAAAAAGAGGAATACAGTTTGTACGAACAGTCTCATTCCTTCAGTTCTGATTCAGAAGTTTTAAACTAAAATATTTTAAGAGATACCTACACCTATAGCTGGTACAGCAGCCATAGCAACATTTTTTTTGACTATCTATGTGTTTTATTTAAATAATTAAAAATACCTTGACACAATAATTACTGGCTCCTTCTTATTTTTTAACATCCATTACGCTAGTTTCGTTACGTAGTATTTACTGTCATTGAAGCAAGCGGCGTCTTATGATAGCGCGCGGTGTTTATGAATGATCAAAGAGTGCTCCCCGTGCTTCTACCTTCAGTCCCACACGATGCGCGAGTTGCATCCTACGCCGCGCCGCCTACGCGCCTCTGCTAAAACACGTCGGGCTTCGGACAACTAACGCAACAATGCCAAACTATAGGTATAGGGGCCGTTCAAGTATTATGTAAGCAGATTTTTTACAATTGTTAACCACCCCCTGCCCCTTGTCAGCAAAAATAAGCAAAGCTCTCCCCCCCCCCTACCCATGCTTACGTAAACATTGGTACATGCATTTTTCAATGTGTTCTGGTTTCTTTATTGATTCATGAGCAGCAGTTATAAATCTAGAAATAAGGAATAGGGTTGGAATAGAGGACTTTAACGCACTTAGTATATATTTATTCAGTTATAAATAAATAAACTCCCTCCTTAAAAATTTTCGGAAAGGAAACTAGGTGCGATTAAAACAAATTTTAATCCCTTCTACAGTACCTACACATCTGTAAACTGGGTAAATACTAATAGACAGCCGATAGCTGCAACTCGAATTCGCATAAGGTAAAGTCCTCTGTGAGGTTACGAGTGCGTCAAGTCGTATCCGTCAGCGGATTCAAAATCTAAAATCTTTCCAGCGCTAGGCAGTCGTGCACATACATACTATTGTAGGTACTCATTGCTTTTGCTTTTTTTTTCTTTTTTTTTTAACGTAGCCCCACACTTGGAATTACTCCTGTATTGTGGGTGCGTTTCCAAACATTTAAACTCACATACACAAACAGCCAGACCCGGAACAACTACTCGTAGGTCATACAAATATTTGTTCCGTGCGGGAATCGAACCCGCGACACGCAGCGCAGCAGTCAATCGCTTAACCACTCCGCCAACCGTGGCGTCAAATTTCTCTTTCGCAAATGAATTGTCGCACAAATCTACTCATGAATGTCAATTCAAAGCATTAATTTCAAATAAACCAATTACAGGCACTTTTGAATTGTCAAGGGGTCGGTCAGTCAGAAAGATGAAGCTAGTTGCCCATTCCAAAGCGTAGTAGGTACCTATGGAGAAGAACGGGCAAGAAACTCCATGGACACTCTTTTAAATCAAAATATTGTTACAAAAAAGTCGTTACATTAACGATGTAGAAAGACGAGCACGTTAATAGCGTCCGTAATAAAAAAAGATAAAAACAATTCAGGAATTAAAATAAGCCGTGACATGACGTGAAAAGCAATGCCACTTCTCGTTGTAATTTTATAACTCAAGAACGGATGGACCGATTTTGCTAATTCGTTTTTTAGAATATTCCATGAAGTACGAGGATGGTTCACACGGAGAGAAAAAAAAATGTTAGGCGGTACGAAGTTCGCGGGGTCAGCTAGTACAGTAAATAGTAGTATAGTATATAATACAGGGCGTCCCACAGATATGCCACATTGAGGTAAAGTACCTTGAATATTGTAGATGGAACATTTTACTGAAAGAAGACATTATTTTAATAAAAATAAAAAATAAACTGCATTCATAGATATTTAAATAATTACACGGTTGAACCGGAAATCGAACCCGTTACATGTGAAAAATAATCACCCTGTAGCTTTATCATACCGATCGAAAGGCGCCATCATAAGGATTATTTTTTGCTAAATAACATACCGGCTATAATGTGAATTTAATATACATTACCCCCTAAACCTAAGTAGGTAAATTATTAAATTCCCTCACTTAACGTTTTACGAAAAGGAATCTAGATGGGATTAAAACAAATGTTAATCTTAATCTACAATACCTACACATCTGTAAACTAGGTAAATACCAATAAACAGCTGATAGGTGCAACTCGAATTCGCATGTTAATGACCTCTGCGAGGTTACGAGTACGTATGGAACAACTTCACCATAGATGAACTTCACCATAGATGAACTTCACGCCGTCTTTAGCAGGCGAGCAGCCGCACTTAAAACATTTTCTTTAGCAGGCGAGCAGCCGCACTTAAAACATTTTCTTTAGCAGGCGAGCAGCCGCACTTAAAACATTTTCTTTTCTTTTCCATTGTCACAAAATACTTAGTCACTTTCTCACTAGAGTCAATGTCTCATTCAAAACAATTATTCGCTGGAACGGAGAAGCACTATGTCGACTCGATGTTGGTTAGATCAGATGAAGATCTTCAAATCTAGATACAAATCCAAAAATACCACGAAATTAACGCAGAGACAACAAACAAAACAACCGACGCTATTTTGATATTGTATTCTGTACTATTTTACTGCGCTAAGAGTAAAATAATAAATAATTAATAGTGTTCTGTGAATGTGATTTTTCCGACGCCGACGCCAATGTCAACTTGGTGTTTTATATATTTAATGAAATAAAAATCCTACTATAAAAAATAATTTCAGTCCATTTCATTGTGGGACCCATTGAGATCGTATCGAATGTAAAACATGACGGTTTTATTCATGTTTATCATTTTCAAATATTTTTTATTATTGTTCCAATAGAATTGAATTAGTGAAATATGGATAAAAAATTTACATGGAAGTAAGGATAATTTTATGGCAACATTTTGATTTGTCAAATGACGACATTGCCGGAAGTTATAGGTTACCACACAAAATCATTTTTTTTTTTTTTTTTGGCAAGTTGGAGGTTTTGCCCTTGTAGGTATTTCGTTCCTTCCATACAAAGTTGACAGGGGCTGGACTGGACTGGCGGTGGCGAGGCGCGGGCGCCAGGCGGGGCAGGCGGACGGCCCGCGCAGCGCGCTCACGTGCTTCTCTTTGATCATTCATAGAAGCCGCGCGCCGCCTTAAATATCGCCGCCCGCGAAAACTAGCGTAATGGATGTTAAAAAATAAGAAGGAACCAGTATTAATTATGTGTGTCTAGTGATATTAAATTATTTAATTTTTTAAATAATATACCTAAATATTTAATTTTTATTTTTTTGTTATGGTTTCTTTACCAGCTATGGGTATATTTCGTGTATGAATACATACACCTTATAATTATACAGGGTAAAATTGAATTCATCGGCGTTTACGATGGGATAACTTTTACTATGGGACCAATCCTGAAATCACACATAAATGTAGGGAACAGCTGATATCTTTTTTGTGAATTCAGGATTGGTCCCATAGTAAAAGTTGTTCATAATGATGAGTACAATGACCCTTTAAAAGAATGCCCATGGATTCAATTTCACCCTGTATATATATATATTATGTTATACCTAAGTGTTATAATTATATATAATATATATTATAACCTCACATATTTATGCCATCGGGAATCGTTAGGTACTTGTAGCCAGTCGAAACGCGGCGTGGCCACTAAAAGTAGGCCGCCTTGCTTACGTGCATCCGCTCGATCTTTACACCCCCAAAATGGGTCTCTTTTGAAAAATCATTAGGGACGTTTCCGTTAATTGGCTTAAAAATATTTATACCCATTTTCGCGTAAATCGAATCGCGCAAGCCGTAAAATGCTACCCTAATAACTTAATAATCCCGTTTTGCCCTGTTAAGGATCGATTTTCGACAAAACCATAAAACTCGATTGTTCTTTTTTTTCTGCCCAAAGCATTATACGAGTTTTGAGTTAATCGGCGCACCGCGCGTTTAGATTCTTCCGTTAAACGAACAATCCCTAAACCCCTTGGAATGGTAGTAAGTATTAAAAATCTAATAATGACACTGTTTATATTTTATTTTTTTACCCGAATTCAATATAAGTTATCGATTCGGAATCATCTCCGAAAATTTGGCAGGTCTTTGAAAACTAACCCTGTATTAGCATATTATAATAAGCATTATCAGCCTATAATGTTCCCACTGCTGGGACACACACAGGCCTCCGCCTCGGTGAGAGGGAGTAAGCCGTAATCCACCACGCGGGCCCAGTGTGAGTTGGTAAAAATCTTCAAATTTTTGGTTCCAGGACACTAGGTCTCCTCCACTATTTCATTCAGCATGTTTTCCTTCACTGTTTTGAGGGCAGTGATGATGAAATAATGTACACTAAGTAAAGCGCCTGTGTGGCTGGGTTCCAACCTACGACCTACAACTCGTTATTCGCAGCGTTACCACGGGCCCCACTGCTCAAACTACAGGGTGTTTGGAAGGGAGCTGTACATACGCCTAGGGTAGAAACTAGGGATAGTCTGCTACCTACCCCCGCCCATTATATTGACCTTGGCCTCAAGGTTTTTTTTACCTTACTACCTTACCTTAAAATTATTTCTTTACCTTACTACGGTACTTCAGGCCCCATAACTTTTCTTCTCCACAATTTTCTGGTGTAAAATAATTTTTTGCAGGACCCTAAGACTCTAACGATTAAAACAAGACCATTAGCCGACCGGTCCCATGGATAGATTTTGAGCTACAGGTAGTTTTAGTCAAAAAATCACAAAAAAGTCAAATAAAAAATAAAAATAAATTAAAAAAAAACCTTGAGGCCAAGGTCAATATAATGGGCGGGGGTAGGTAGCAGACTATCCCTAGTTTCTACCCTAGGCGTATGTACAGCTCCCTTCCAAACACCCTGTATATTATTTAAGAAAAACCCGGAGTCCCAGGAATTACCATGGAATTATTGTCTATACCTACCCACTTTATGTCGCAAGTACCACACAGCTCCCTCGAGTACGATCACGGCTTAGAAGACGGACTTGTTGGTATTTAATCAGTTGTGTCCCACATCACATACATTCCTGCTGTGTATCTATCTTGAACAAGCCATGCGCCCGACGGGATTTCCCATCGACAAAAATGCAAAACTTCCATAAAAACTTAATAGTAGTTTATGAAACTGTCCGCTTCTCCTTCTGATGAAATTTTGTTTAACCACATTAGATGAATGTTCAAAAATCCTTCCTTAGTGCTCTCGTTCGTTATATAAGGAACTGTGGGGCAAAACGTAATGCTTCTAGACCCAGCGGACCACATGGCGGTGAGAGTGTTAGGAACTCAGGTGCAAAACGTAATGCTTCTAGACCCAGCGGACCACATGGCGGTGAGAGTGTTAGGAACTCAGGTGCAAAACGTAATGCTTCTAGACCCAGCGGACCACATGGCGGTGAGAGTGTTAGGAACTCAGGTGCAAAACGTAATGCTTCTAGACCCAGCGGACCACATGGCGGTGAGAGTGTTAGGAACTCAGGTGCAAAACGTAATGCTTCTAGACCCAGCGGACCACATGGCGGTGAGAGTGTTAGGAACTCAGGTGCAAAACGTAATGCTTCTAGACCCAGCGGACCACATGGCGGTGAGAGTGTTAGGAACTCAGGTGCAAAACGTAATGCTTCTAGACCCAGCGGACCACATGGCGGTGAGAGTGTTAGGAACTCAGGTGCAAAACGTAATGCTTCTAGACCCAGCGGACCACATGGCGGTGAGAGTGTTAGGAACTCAGGTGCAAAACGTAATGCTTCTAGACCCAGCGGACCACATGGCGGTGAGAGTGTTAGGAACTCAGGTGCAAAACGTAATGCTTCTAGACCCAGCGGACCACATGGCGGTGAGAGTGTTAGGAACTCAGGTGCAAAACGTAATGCTTCTAGACCCAGCGGACCACATGGCGGTGAGAGTGTTAGGAACTCAGGTGCAAAACGTAATGCTTCTAGACCCAGCGGACCACATGGCGGTGAGAGTGTTAGGAACTCAGGTGCAAAACGTAATGCTTCTAGACCCAGCGGACCACATGGCGGTGAGAGTGTTAGGAACTCAGGTGCAAAACGTAATGCTTCTAGACCCAGCGGACCACATGGCGGTGAGAGTGTTAGGAACTCAGGTGCAAAACGTAATGCTTCTAGACCCAGCGGACCACATGGCGGTGAGAGTGTTAGGAACTCAGGTGCAAAACGTAATGCTTCTAGACCCAGCGGACCACATGGCGGTGAGAGTGTTAGGAACTCAGGTGCAAAACGTAATGCTTCTAGACCCAGCGGACCAAAAACAGCGCAACATCAAAACTATAATAAAATTAGTTTCCTACCGGAAAGTAATTCGGGAAAAGATAGCTAAATACAGAACTTATTAAGGAAAACGGACGTGAAATAAAACAACAACCAGCGGGTTAGTGTTACAAGTTACGAAGTTAGCTCTAGTTACGTCAACACGTTCGAGCCCGAGCGATGTTGCTCCACGGTCTCACGATGACACTACGATACAGCTACTTCACTTTACACAAATGAGGAGGTGAAGAACAAAACCTCACTTTTCCATTTGAAACAAAAATGTTTTTTTTTGTGGATGTGCAAAATGATGTTAAATTGAATACAGCAAATAAGTAAATCCTTATCAAAAACACCTCTTTTCTTATATAAATTTTCATTTGAAATAGAGAGTTTCGAACAAAACCACACTTTATACTTTAAAAAAATCAGTCTCCCTTGATTATTTTCAAAAGCTCACTTAATTGGAGTAAAATTCAATGGTATCACTGAGACTTCATCAAAACCACATAAAAACGTTGAATTTAGAATAAAGGTGTTAATAAACTTCTAATGCATGGTCTTTTTGCTAAATAGTTTATGGTTGTTTTATTTGTCTTAAGTGTGGCAACATTTTTTATGTTAATTGACGTTTTAACTTACTTTTCAAGTTGTCAAAACTATCAAGTTGTCAAAGTTTTTCAACTTTTCCAAACACAACCACACTTTTCCAAAAATGTTTAATCAAAACATCACATTTCCAAATTTAATTTCAAAATCTTAGCTAAGATTTTTATCATCTTTGTAAGTCATTTGGTACATCAGATTGACTGAAACACTACTTTAAATGACACAACTAAAACAAAATGCAGATGTTGTAGTCAGTTAGTTATTTACATTTTACTGTTTTCTCCAAAATCAGAAAAAGTGGAAAAGTGAGGTTTTGTTCTTCACCTCCTCAAATGATCTCCACGGTTCCACCTAGCAACCGACAAGCTAATGGCCATCGTGTTTTTGTTTAATATGTGCATGATTTCGTTGAGGTCTGTTTGCAGAATAGATAGGTATACCTACAAAAACCGACGAAAGACAAGGGTATGCCGACAAACTGTTATGCAGTTTGGCAGACTTTATGTTTGAAAATGTTTACAGATTTTGAATAAATAAATAATAATAGGAACTATCCGGGACGTCGAAGCCTCTGTCGAGCCCGTGGTTGCAGTTGCAACCGCGTTTGGGGACGGTCAACGCCGCCGGGTTTGACATGTCTTTTATTTTGTACTTGTATTGTACTAAATGTAAATTAGCAAAATTTTCAAAACACTAGCGGGTCTAAAAGTATCTGTAGGAAGCCCAGTTCACGTTCAATTCTTACGCAATCACTTACTAAAAGTATCTGTAGGAAGCCCAGTTCACGTTCAATTCTTACGCAATCACTTACTAATAGTATCTGTTGGAAGCCCAGTTCACGTTCAATTCTTACGCAATCACTTACTAAAAGTATCTGTAGGAAGCCCAGTTCACGTTTAATTCTTACGCAATCACTTACTAAAAAGAACAGAGTAACACATTCATCTGTGTTTAGAAGTTTTGAACAATATCTCACCATTTTTTCCGACAATTATTGTTTGAAATATATTGTTAAAATGTTATTGAAAAATCATCTACGAAAATTAAGGTTATTAAAAACGGTACGGTACGATGATTTAAAATTAGAATTTCGGGTTTTAAGTATTCAAATAATCGAATCAAAACAGTCGATTTGAATTTTATTGTGCAGCCATGGGTACGTTTTCTGATCCATTTGTTTATATTTTCTTCATATAGTTTTGAATCAGAGTATCCATACCTACCAATGGAAAAATATTTATACGAGTAGGTACATGAACATTGCTCAAAGTCAACTTCTTCCCGCAGTGTGGAGCGGTCGTCGGACCAGGTGGTCCGGCCAGTGAACCTGGACGCGTTGGACAAGTGGGTGGGGCAGATCCCGGCCGACGTGCGCGCCGACATGGCCGAGCTGGCGCCCATGCTGTCGGTGCTGGGCTACGACCCGTGGGCCAACCCGCCGCGGTACGACACCACGGCCGACGGCGACGCCGTCACGGAGCGCCACCCGCCCTAGCCGCCCTAGCCGCCGCACATGCTCTACACACGCAATAAATGATAACACCAACACATAGTATTTTATTCCGAGCTCGCCGAGCGCACTCCCGCGCGTCGCCGCGCCCGCGCGCTTGTGATTAGTTTCTTTGTGTGGGAATATTAATGTCGTGAACAGTTATTTATGGACTATATATTGTAAAAGAAAAAAATATATTATAATTAATTTGCCTAAAATATTCTACTTACTTTTTTTTTTGTATACCTGTAATTTTTTTTGTAATTCCGAGTTTAGAACAAGGCAAGCAAGCACCAATTCAAGCACCTATTTGCCCGGCTCCGGTAAGTGAACGCTATGCGCGCGTATACCTTTACAAGGACATAATTATGTATGAGTAGGCTCGCTTTTCTCGCGACCATTTTTTTCACCGGGTAACATACCGTTTTTAGGGTTCCGCAGCCAAATTGCAAAAAAAATCCCTTATAATATCGTCATGTCCGTTTGTACAGATCTGACACAGAACATTTGCTCGGAGACTACTAACACTGGTGCCGATTCTCTTGTCACAAAATTCTCTAAAAATCACCAAAATTTAGTTTATTCCTGTCAAACGACGATTTCCCATTCTGAAATTGACTAAAGTGACACAACTTAACCAAATTTTAGTTTGACAGCACTAAGATGGCACAGATTATAATTTAGTGAAAATGGCAATTTTGCTATTCTGAATTTTACGTTTTTCACCAATAATTTTGATTGTCGTAACTAAATCTGCCTGTTTTTAATCGCGATTAAAAAGGTGTGGAATAAAATTAGTTGTCATGAACTAAAATTCACGCCAACACCTCGACTTCAGATGCAAAAACAGTACTGTATCTTTTTTTCTTTTCTTTTGCTTACATCTCGAAAACGGTGTGTCCTATCGCAAAAATAATGAAAATTTCGACCCCCCTTTATAAAACCCCGAAACATCTAAAATCCAACGTGTTGGTAAAAGAAAAAATGTTTTTTTCATATTTTCCATACAAAAAGTGATAAATTCCATACAAAACATGTCGAGACTGCAAAATAATGCGCGCCTCTGGCTCTAAAAAAAATCACGTGGTACGGCAAACAAGTATCACGTGGAGACGCAATTGCCAAAGTTGATTTTAGATGTGTCAAAATTATATTTAAATTTAGAGATTTTATTTTGCAGAATAGCGTTATGATTCTCATAGCCAAAAGTAAGGAATTTTAGTGATAGTTTAGTTAGTTTAGTTCGGTGTACAACAGAATCGGCACCAATATCGAAGAAAAACAAGATTGTTTAGTGCTATTCAAAGAATGTAAAGAAGTTCAATAAAACATAAAAATAAAAACCTATCATTCTAAGTACTTGTGTGCATGTTTTTAACCTTTTGGGTATTATTTTAACCTAGATTAGTATTAACGGGATTGGGACGATACTGAGCCCAAAAAATATTGAAAGAAGCTGAAATTTTTTAACGCGCGCCTTTTCAATTTGTTTACGTGGTGGTGGCGCCTTCTACTATCCCAGCTTGGCGTAAGATTCCGTATTGAGGAAAATGAATGAATAAATAAAAACTCAAAGTAGCTATTAACTTAAATATAATAAATGATTGTGCACTATAAGTAATTAGTATTTCAACTACTATCTTTTTTTTTTTTTTTTTTTTTTAATCTTATTTTATTTTGGGGTTTTTATCAGAGATATGACAACCCCATCATACCCTTTTATAAAGTAACTACTGTTTTACAATATTATTCTGCTTAATCAGCTTATTATCCATTAAAATAACTTATAACTATTAAAAGCAAGGAAGGCGAATCACTCACTTGTAAAAGATTCCGTGAGTTAGTGATAGTTCATTATCTCACAAAACCTTCTAGTTAACTCCGAACATGGTTCAGATAAAATTGTTTGTATTAATCCCACGTCCGTCACATTCAGATTCAACTCCAACATGAGTGATTCACGTTCACTCTTATTTCGGACACAATCCATCAGCAAATGCTGTACATCCTCGACTTTATTGCACACTGTGCAGTTTGGAGAATCACTCTTCTTCATAAGAAATGCAAACTTTGCCGATGGGTAGTGTCCGGAGCGGAGTCTTAAAATTAATTTTACATATTTTTTATTCAAACTAATACTATCAAACCACGGCAACCGAGATGGCCGACTTTGAATACTTCGATACCAAAGACCTTTATTCTCTGAAATATTGTTGAAATGTTGTGTCCAAGAATCAAAACATATTGTTTTAATTTGTGTTAAATGTTCCCAATGATCGGGTATATAGTTAATAAGGGTACCCTCAACTGCGGCTGATTTCGATAACAGGTCGGCCTCCTCATTGCCATGTAGGCCGATGTGTGCTGGAACCCATTGCAACTTAATGTCAGTGTTATTATTTATCAGAGTAGTTAACTTGTTCAAGATATCATACGCTATCGCTGCACCTCTGCTATGACCAGAGGCACATCGAGCTATATGTTGCAGTGCACTCTTACTGTCTGAAAAGATTACCACTCCATTGATATGTTGATTTAATATATAATCCACTGCTTGATAAATTGCAATAAGCTCCAGTGACATGATTGATATATTACAAGTCACTCTAAAACCTAATTTTATACCTAAATTCTGATGATAAAAACCCGCTCCTAAGCCCTGACTGCTTTTCGATCCATCTGTAAATATTTTGTGGCATTGATTATAATTATTATTTAATTCCATGAGGACCTCATTCAACAGGATGTTTGGGTTATAGTTTGATTTAGCACTGCGCAAACAATCAAGATCAATTTTAATTATATTTGTATTTATACGAGTTGTCCAAATTTCTAAACTAAACATTCTAAGAGTACTTGAAGATATAATTTCTAAATGTTTAGTATCATTATATGTTTTTACTAACAAAGGTTTTTTTTTATTTTCCCAATAGGAGGTTAGACAAAGCGCACCCAATTCCGACAAAAGACCAACTGTAATACTATTTGACCATGACATTAATTTGACACAATATTTATAAGCTAAATATTCTCTTCTTAAAAATAGTGGGGGAATACATAAATCAGACTCCATGACGTGAATAGGGGTACTCTTTATATAACCACCTATGATACGTAAGGCTTGGTTTTGTAATTTATCCAATTTTGAAATGTGACATTTTGCACTGCAATCATAAATAAAAGAACCATAATCCAATCGACTCCGAATTAAAGAGATGTATAATCGACGTATATGTTTTGTATGAACACCCCATGAACTCCCTGTTAATATTTTTAATATATTCAAATACCTTAAGCACTTACTTGAAATTTCATTAATATGTTTTCCCCAACGTAAACTACGATCCAACCACATTCCTAAATATTTTGTACATTCTGAAAAACTAAGTGTCTGTTCATTAATTTTAAGAGATGGCAATATTCTACGTCTGCCCCTACTAAACACACAATATGTAGACTTGGTTGAAGATAGTTCTAGACCAAGACCAGCCAAATTTACAACAATATAATCTAAGGAATTTTGTACATAATTTTCACATTTCTTTATATCTTTATCTTTTATATAAATTACAAAGTCGTCTGCGTATTGTGATATTACTATATTAAGAGGAAGTTGGAAAATTTTATATGTAATTAAATTAAAAAGTAACGGAGATAACGGATCTCCTTGGGCCAATCCCTTGTTAGTACATCGAACCGATAAAACATCACTATTGTTTGATTTAATTTTTAGATATCTTTCATTTAAAAAGGCATAAATGTAGGAACAAATCTTTGATCCTATTTGAAGCTCATCCAAAATATTAACTGCTGCATCAATTGAGACATTATTGTATGCGTTCTGAATGTCCAAGAAGCACGCTAGTGTTGGAATGTTTTTAGAAAAGCCTATCTGTATATAGTTAATTAAACGCACCAGGGAATCAAGACAGGACAACGATTTTCTAAAGCCTACGGTGTATGGTGATAATATTTTGTTTTTTTCGACAAACCATTCCAAACGTTTTGCCAACATTAAGTGGAAGATTTTACACAAGCACGATATCAAGGATATGGGCCTCAACTTAGGATTTTCTGTAGTGTTGTTAGCTTTGGGTATCGGAATTATTTGAATGTTACGCCACTGAGTAGGTAAAATACCGGATCTAAAAATGTTATTATATAGGTTGAGTAAATAGTTCTTAGCTATGTTGGGTAGATGATAGATCATTGAATACGAGACCCCGTCCTCACCAGGTGCGGTATCTTTTTTCTTTAAACAATTTTCCAACTCCTCCATATTAAAATCACATTCTAACACAACATTTTGGGACATAAATACTGGTATTTTATTTGGAACATAGTCAGGTGTTAAGGACCGTAGTAGTTCTTTTTGTTTTTCAATCGGAGGATGAGTAACTGATTGTTTATATCCCTTCATCCATCGCATACGCCGCCACATGTCAGAAGCTGACACTGTCTCATCAAGGGAATCACAAAATCTTTGCCACCCTAATGATTTCACTTTTTGTATCATTTTATGAGATTCTGCAATTTTACTTTCTAATTTAGTTAAATTATCAGGAGTGGGGTTGCGTCGAAATTTTGATAAAGCTAATCTTCGTTGTGCGATTATATGGGATAATTCAGGCGTCCAATAACTTTTTGGTTTAAATTCTTGTGCGGGTTTAGAACAGCTTTTAATAAAGGGAATATATTTATCAGCGGCTTTATTTATATTATCTAAGAAAAAATTGTACATATCCTGTACACTACTGCCTTCCGGAAGTGACATTTTTGATAGAAGGTCCCGATATTTCTTCCAATTGGCTTTTTTGTAATTTCTTTTTTTAGAAACAGTGAAATCATCAGTAATATTGATTGTCATTTTAATCATAAGGTGGTCACTACCCAGGTTTTCATTAATCACTTTCCAGTTAAGTTCTATAGCAATATCAGAGGAAACAAAGGATATATCTGGTGATGTTTTCTGTATATTCCCGCTAACTAATTTAATTCTTGTGTGACTACAATCATTAAGATAAACAAAAGAACTTTCAAGGGATGCATCCATTATATGAGTCCCTCTCGTGTCAGTTTTAGTTGACCAGTTAACATGGTGACCATTGAAATCGCCAGCAATTAAAGCCTTTTTTGAAAATAGAGAAAATACCTGTTCCCAGTCTGAAGGCTGGGTAGATACCGAAGAAGGACAATAAAGTGAGACCACGTTTTCTAAGTCTTTACAATTAATTAATTTAACACTTACTACCTCTATACCTGTATTTAAAAGTTGATATGAATTATAATGTGATTGTATGGATTTATGTACAAAAATTGCAACCCCTCCATATGAATCGAACCTGTCTTTTCGGTATATGTTATATCCACTTACATGAAGGTCAGATTCACTGTCTAACCATGTTTCACTTATGATTGCTATGTGAATATTTTGTTTATGTAATATGTCTGTGAATGAACTTAATTTTGGCAAAAGACTTTGTGAATTCCATTGAATTATATTGATATTAATATTTTTACTTGAATTATCCATTTATAAAATTAATGATTTTGTCTAGAAAATTTCCTTTCATAAAACAACTTACTACGATTTTCTTTAGTTCTTCACATACAATTTTAAACAACAATAATATTTTATCTTCAAATGTTCCTTCTGATATAAATGTTCTATTTAGTTTAATTAAAAATTTCTTAAATTCAAATTTGTGAAGTAACTGTTCATCTCTCTGATAATTTAGTTCTTCCTTTTGGGAATCAAAATAATCTGGATCTTCTTCTATCGGTGTTCCATTCCTATTCTGCCTCTTCCTCGTAGATTTTCTTTCTTTTTTATTGTTATTATTACTAAAAAATATTTTCTGAGACGGCTCTTCTTGCTGTTGACTCGCTTCTGTTTGTCTAGAACGCTCTTTGTTTTCTTCCCGTATGACCGAAAAATTGGGGTTTGCGCTATGTTTATTTAATGATTTTGTGAGCACAGTGCTGAGCACAGAACTACTATCTTGGTGCTCTCACTAAAAGGCTGTGTGTCGGTGAGCTAGTCGTCACCCAGTGAGCCGGTAGATGGCGGGACTGTCGCACGCCCACCGCGTCATCTAGCACTCACCGCGGGCTGCGATCAGTGGAAATATAAAAATGTACTCTGTGCAGTGGAACTACGGAGAGCGCGTTGTAGTAGCGTGCGGCTTGCGGTGCCGTTCTCATACATCAATGATCCGTTCGATGGCGCTACTGGTGTGTGATTCAATTTTGATACTGTCGTAAAATAATGGTCGGGAAGGTACTGCTCGATTTTTGCGACCAATTTTATACCGACCTTTCTAGTAGTTGTATAACATTCCGTAATCAAGAATGTGCCAGTTAGTCGCCGCACCCAAGGGGGAATCTAAGATATAGTATGGCAAAGTTGTAAAAAAAACTTTAAATAAAAGTTATTTCGTATTGCGCCAAAGCCTTATAAGCTTTAATAAGGTTTTTAGGATCATCTCTAACCCATAAAAAATAGTCAGCTGCATGGAAGTAGGAGGGTCTGCGTTACCCCAGCCAGAAAATGTCGAAAATCATCATTTATGTGCAATAGATAATTAGTTATACAGCTTCTGTAATTGGTAAGCAGATTTTTTAATTTGGTAAGCTGATAGTTTTTTAAATTATTCGTTAAAAACAGTTCCGGTAGGAGTAACGTTACCGCAGCCAGACCTTTTATTTTCTAACGGGTATGTTGAAATTTTTATCTAAATGATTAGTATCAATTTGAAATAAATGTTACAACTTAATTTGTAGATATTTGTATTTGCTATGGTTGCGAAGATATTTAAAATCCTGCTGCGGTAACGTTTGCACGATTGCTGCATCTCGGAATTGACTAAACGGATTACTAACTATAATTTTTGTACAGGACACCTGGCTAATTAGTTATAATTTGTTACGCAATAAAATAATCCACAATAATGCCCCGTTTCGAAGTTATTTTAGTAGGTATATAGAAACACGCTTAAATAGGTTCTAGCACTTCCAATAAGCGCTCCAAAAAGACTAATTTGAAACGTTATTGTATAGGTAATTACTGCCTATAAATGGTGGTTTCATTAGTATCCTATACGTAATTAAAAAGTTATGATGAAACTTCAATTTGGTCCGGCCACGGCGCGCAGCTGAGTTATTTAAAGATAAAGATATTTTATTTTGCAAATACAGGTAAAAGTCATGGTAGTACATACTTAATATAAATACAGAAACAGCCATATTTTGCCAATCACAAGGCATGCAAAAGTATAGAGATTACAATTAAAATATATATTTACTATTCCATTACATAATACAATTCTAGTTCATCATTCACTAATAATTATCAATGTTCAACTATTCAATTCATTTACATAATAAGATAATTCTGATTCATCATAAATGATAAATGATTTTATTTCTGTAAGTAGGTTTGAACAAACACTTTTACACGTCAATCATATTTTTTTTAAACTAGATGGGGTCGGCGTTTCCTATCTGACTACTCTGAGAAGAAAGGCCGAAACAAACTCAGAGGTCACAGTCTCTTTTAAAGTCCAGACAAAATCTTGGTCAGGTCATGTGAAAGCTATGTAGATCGGTGTCTGCAATGGTCTTTTGAGGAAAGAACCACACAGATTGAGTGGACCTGTCCAGTCAGTGCACGCAACTGTCAGTAATCGTGCAGCTCAACTTAGACTCAAGGAGCTCAACGATTCGACGAACAATACCAAAGAAAGGACATTTGAGTAGGCCGCATAAATTACTCAAACTGCCAGATCATGATTACGTTGAGAAAAATACAAAAATAAATATAAATAAATCAATGACCGACATAGTTCTCACATTCACGATAATTAGAATAATATTTTATTAATCTTTGAGGACCATGTAGATTTGTGTCTGAAATGGTCTTTTGAGGAAAGAACCACACAGATTGAGTGGACCTGTCCAGTCAGTGCACGCATTTGTCAGTAACCGTGCAGCTCAACTCAGAACTTAAGGAGCTCAACGATTCGACGAACAATACCAAAGAAAGGACATTTGGGTAGGCCGCATCAGCTACTCAAACTGCCAGAACATGATTAAAACTGCAACAAAAACACACATAGTCCTCACATTCACAATAATTTAAAATAATATAATACTTTAAGTATATAGTAAATATTAGTGTCATTGTATAAGTAAATAAGTATAGATACTTATAGCAAAGATTAAAAGTAAAAATAGTTAGCGAAATAAAATAAATTAACATTGCCTGTGCTTTATTGGAGCAACTCAATCCCAAGCCTATTTGTCCTCAATATAGTCTTTGACAGTATAATAGGCATTCTGGCATAGTTTCCTTTTTATAAAAGATTTGAATTTAATTACACAAACATCAATAATAAAAGTCAATAATAAAATTAATGTCACAATTTCTAATAGTTATTTAAATACAATATATAAACTAGTCAAACAATTTCTTTTTCCAATAAAAAATCTTCAACCCTATAATAAACTTTGTCTACTAAAAAGATCCTAAGTCTTTTTTTGAATAATGTTAAATTATAGTCCTTCCAATAACTTGGTATTTTGTTATATACCTATCACCGGTGCCATGCAGCAGATACCCTTGCGCATCAGAGTTGTTCCAGCACTAGGAATACATAGGCTACTATTGTCACGCCTATTTCGTGGAAATACGTCAGCCATTCGTGCAAAGCGATCCGGGTTTAATTTTACGAACACTGCCATTTCTAAAATGTACAAACATGGTAGGGTTAATAATTTATATTGTTTAAAATATGGCACGCAGCTATCCGTGCTTTTCAATTTAAAAATAGACCGTATGCATCTTTTTTGTGCCTTAAATGCAGTTTCTTTTTCTGTTGAGTTGCCCCAAAAGATAACTCCGTATCGCAGACGGCATTCAACTATAGGTACCATAGTACGCAGTAGGTAAGGCATGCATCCAGATTTACAATAGCCGATAAGGTATATAGAGCATATGCAGATGAACTTAGTTTCTTGCTAAGTAACTCAATGTGTTGTTTCCAGCTAAGTTTTTTATCTATTTCTAGCCCAAGAAATTTAGTACTAACTACCTCGTTAATTTTATTATCGTTATATTGCACATTGAGATTGTCCGTATCTGTCATGCGTTGGTTAAATTGGATTATTTTTGTTTTATTTAAATTTATTCTTAAGTTATTTTCCTCTAACCATTTTATAATCAATTTTAACGAATTATTAATGTCACTTTGGTATGTATCAACGCTGTTCGAAAGTATTGTCACGGTACTGTCATCTGCGAATAGAGTCAATGGTTGTTCAATCCGTTCCGGTAAGTCATTAATATATTTTATACTATAAATAACAAGGGACCCACAACACTACCCTGCGGTACCCCATAACTAACTTTTCGCACTTCTGATCAAATATCTCGTCATGTTTATTAATTACATTTATCCTGTTGATTACGGTTATTTGTCGTCTATTTTGTAAATAACATTTAAAAAGTTCTAAAACATTACCCCTTAAACCATAAGCTTCCAGTTTTTTTAGTAGTGTAGGATGGTGAACATAATCAAATGCCTGCGTCATATCGCAAAAAATGGCGCAGACTGGGTTTCGTTTATCCACATTATTTATGACATTATATATAAAATCATAAATCGCCATATTTATTGATTTTCTTGGTCTAAATCCTTTTTGTTGCTCACACATAATATTATATTTGTCAAGATATTTATATAGCTCTTTGTGAATATATTTTTCAAATATTTTTGAAATATTAAAAATCAGTGAGACTGGCCTATATTTTCCACTAGCTCTATTTGACGACCGATTAACCGAGTTTCCTGTAAGTTGTAGTGGTAACTGAATCTTATGTCAATAATTAGATATATAGTTCCATTATATACCTGTGAAATTTCAGACTTGTAAATTAATTAATTAACGAGATAATCGAAAAAAAATGTATGCGTGGTACAACGACCAAATCTAGAATGTTATAAAAAAGCGGCCGCGCTATACATTATACCAACCTTCTAAAACTTAGAGGATAATACGTGAGAAATCAAAATCAAAAGTCATTTATTGAAACTGGCCTGAGAAGTAAGGAATCAGCAGTTTTTGAACGTCAAATGTAATTGAAATACGTGTTTGGTACAGACGGGTACACAAGTGGTAAAGTAAAACATAGTTTTATTTAAATATTTTTGTATCTACAGATAGAATATTCATTAAAAAAATAATAAGATATGATTAGATAAGATTTTTTATTAAACATGTGTGTGTACATGCATAGAAAGTGCATACAAGATGAAAAGTTAATCAAGTGCAAACATGTGCGCTACGTGACGTGTAAAATAATAGATGTCTATAATTAAAAAAAAATACAAAATATTATAAGTTGTTAATATTAATAGTGGATTATCAAAATTATAGAGTAGATCAACATTATTAAATAAGTAGCTCCAAATGAATCTAATTAATTACTTATGTCAAGACAAATTCCTTTTCATTATGGAACTCAGTTACGCTATAATATGCTCTGGCGGTCAAAAAAGTACGAAGTTTAAAAAACATAGATTGAGGTAGTTCTCTCCAACTTTTAGGTACTTTGTTATAAATGACTGGAGCCATACAGCATACAGTATACGCTTTTGCGCATTAGGGTCGTCTTAGCGGATTAGAGACAAAGTTGACCATGGTCACGTCTATTGCGTGGGAATATGTCGGCTAGAGTCTAGACGCTTATAGTAATGCGGATTAGATCAACATTTCCATGTCGGAAGCGTTCAAAGGTTGTTCTGAGGTTCAAACCAGTAACGAGTCGTGCGTTCGTTTGTACACGTAATTACCTAATGTTGCGAGCCGTTTGTGCGGCATTGCTACCGCGACGGAACACTTATTCCATAACTACTCGTATTTTATGTGTCCCTATTGGTGAAAAAAATACAAATGTAGTGAAAACAAAACACTAATGAATAAACAAATAACTGAATTGGAAAATAGAATTCCATATTTTTTAAATAAAATTCATTTGAATTTAGAATTTATTGCCAGTCACGTGCAAATTACGCTTCAAATGACCAGTATTGTAACACGACAAATTCATTGGTAATATTATTAAGTAGGTATATCATTCTTAATATAATTCATAAATAATAGGTAAGTACAAAAATACAATTTGATGCCAATCTTTTCTCAATTCTCAATTCTTTATTGCGTACCATAATGTATATACCTACATAGTTAGTAGGAAATAATTAAATTACTTAGTCACAAATTATGGACCCTGTCGGGCACAGCATAGATCATTTCTGTTTCTTCTAAGGACCAAAAAACTCAATGGGACCAACTAAGGTATGACTACTAGAAAAGTCAGAAATCGCAAAAAAAACATCCCATACATTTCGTAGCAAACGAGACTGACATGAGAGAGCACTCGACAGAACCTTTTAAATGATTATCACCCCACTATGCTCTGCTATATCTTTACGGAGCTAAGCAGTCAGTCATGACATAATTTATAAAAACGGCTATTTTAGTAAACGTTCAGCAAAGCATAGTTCGAGGACTGCTTCGCAAGCCAATGTTCAATTTGTTGTACTTATATATTATTTGATGATAGTTCGTAGACCGTACACAGAAAAACATGAAGCTAAGGCCTCTTCTGTCTGCTCACCGGACACGGTTGCTTTGGCAGGTTCCTGATCCGGATAAGGCGGGAGGAAACGCCCGGGTGTCACCAATGTGTGGATCGCACGGAGGACACGGTAGAGCATACGGTGGAGGTCTGCCCGGCTTGGGCGGAGCACCGCCGTGACCTCGTGGAGGCGATTAGCGATGGCCATCTCTCGCGTTCGGCCCTGGTCCAGGCCATGGTACGGAGCGAGAGAGAGACACCTCCTTCTGCGAAGCAGTAATGCTTGCGAAGGAGGAGGTGGAACGCGTGAGGTGAGGCAAAACTTGCGCCCTCACGCCCCTAGTCACTGCAGGAGACACCCTGGGCGTCGGGAATCCCAGGCCATCGTAGGCGCGGGCATGCGGACGGCGAGCAATGGGCAGCTCGCCGTTCGATAAGGAAAAGGCCCGGGTCGACGGCGCGTTGTGTTCCACGCGCGCCTCAAAGAGATGTCAGCAACAACGACGGGGGCTAGGGCCGATGCCTGCCAGGGATGCGGGAACTTCCGAAAGCTTTACCGTGGCCCCTGGCACAGGCAACTGAAGTAACACAGGTAAAAAACACGCTTTTATCGCGCACAAAAAATTATAAATGAATTAAAAGAACTAGTCGTGTGTACCTAACACACGACTAGTTTTTTAACTACAAATTTTTCCTTTTTTCTTTTTAGTCTAGTATATTCTTCATTTAGTTAAAAGTCTAAAGTCAACGAAGTTATGACTTGAGCGGTTTACTCGGAGCAACTGAAGAGTTCCACTATCACCTCTTGGCTCCATCATCAAACCCTCGTTACCAAGCCCAATTTATTGGGCTCGTCAAATCGAATCGTATGAGCCCAAACTCGAGGGATTTACTAGTAGCCACTGAAGAGTTTTACTATCCACCTCCTGGCTCCATCATCAGATCAGCAGCAATATACCCAATTATAGTTTTGTCACCCGAACTACATTTACACCTACAAAGTTTCATTTCGATACGAGGTACGACAATTAGAAGTAGGTAAGTTAAAATGTATTTCTAACATTTTCTCACATTGGTGCCGATTATCTGTCACAATATTCTCTACACAAACAGCCACGTTACCCCGAAACCCCTGCGTCGCATCGCATCGCCTTTCGCTTAGCGTTCTTTTATTCTTTTTGCTAGCCTCCTAATGGTGATAGCGCGATGATAATTAGCCTATAGCCTTCCTCAAGAATTGGGCTACCAAATGAAACATATTATTTTCCAATCTGACTGGTAAATCCAGCAAATCTGCATTAGCGCGTTCAAACAAACAAAAAAACCGGCCAAGTGCGTGTCGGAGCACGTACAATGAAGGGGTTCAACAAACGTAACATTGTAGTAAACCTGTTCTCCAGTACATCGAAATACAGGGTTATTGGTAATACATCCGCAATCCATAGGGGATGTAGGGGAGGTCTTGTTGCAAGCAAATGACCCCTTATGACCCTATGCAAATGGTCAATAATTTCCGAGTAATATGGCATTTTATAATATATTTTTGGTGGTTTAAGAGTTTGATAATTTATTTTAAAAAAAACAACCGATTTCCAAAAAAACTACAGTACCTACAAAGTGAAAAACTTTAATTTCAGAAGTCGGTGTCTTTGGATCTGTACCTATTCTAGTTTTTGCCACCGACCTCCGAAATTAAAGTTATTTTTCACTCTGTAGTGTTTTTTTTTTTGGAACTTGGTTGTTTGTTTTTGTAAAAAAGTTTTTTATTTATCAGTTTTTAGTTATCGCAAACCAATTCGAAAACGATCGTCTTACACGTCCACGTCTGTTTGAAGGCGTTTTTTTTTATTTAAAAATAATTTATAATTGATTTTTTTTAAGCCGCTCGACCGGTTTTAATAGAATTTAAATGGAACCACCTGGAAAGTAGTTATACCCTTTGAAACAAAAAAATATTTTTCAAATCGTTTCAGGCATCTTTGAGTAATCGGTGTACTTACATACCTCAAGATAGATGTGATGGACGAAGAAAGTCTCGTCCGTATATGTGAAAGTGCTTTTAGTGTCGAGGACATAGAACTTGCAAAGTCGTTACTTTTTGAATCTTTGCAAAATACAAACAACTACTCTAATAATTATACAAATATCTCATAACATAATTAAACATTTCTTGAATTTTTTTAATTTTAATATGTTATAAAAATTAAAGCTAGAGGTACTAATAATAAACCTGAACGGCCTTATTACAAAACAAGGTTTTTCTTTTGACATGGTTTAAACCATCGAGCCTGTTTTTGAAATAAGAACATAACTGAAATCGAAATACAGTTCCTTTTACAAAACTGTCAACTTAGTCCGGTCTTAGATTGTCAATTTTGTATTAAGAACTTTACTAAAGTCGGCATAAAGTTCCAAATACAAAAACTAAATCGAATGTGTAGGTTGGGGCTAAAGTTAGATCTACAAAACAAGGTTTTTCTTTTGACATGGTTTAAACCATCGAGCCTGTTTTTGAAATAAGAACATAACTGAAATCGAAATACAGTTCCTTTTACAAAACTGTCAACTTAGTCCGGTCTTAGATTGTCAATTTTGTATTAAGAACTTTACTAAAGTCGGCATAAAGTTCCAAATACAAAAACTAAATCGAATGTGTAGGTTGGGGCTAAAGTTAGATCGTGTTTTGTAATAAGACGGGAAGAGTTTGTTTGTTTTTAGGGGTCCGTACCTCAAAGGAAAAAACATAACCCTTAAACCCTTATTTCGTTGTCCGTCTGTCTGTCAGTCTGTCAAGACCCTTTCTGTCAGGAACGCGTGGAACTAATCCGGTTCAAACTAATATCAAATACGTAGTAAGTCTACAATCCCTTAGAGCTCGAAAAAAAAAGCTTCTACGCAATAAAAAAATACGGCACTTAAGCAAGATATTATTTAGATACTCGCGAATAAATAAAAACATATCCTAGGGTTCTTCCCATTGACCTATAGAATAATGAAATTGGGATGGGACGGGGTGAAATATACAGGGTTATTTGTAATACTATTTACTATTACATAAATGACTAAAATGAATGAACGATGATTTATTTTTAAAATGTATAAATTACTGGCTAATGTTAAGTATAATGTAATAAATTGTAATAATTACAATCAATATTATATTATGTAGTAAATCATTTAATTTTTTAAATAATTTGATATCCTATAAAATTAGCAGTGCCCTTACCGGGTACCTACTACCTACATGTCTTAATACTGTGTCATGAAATTTTGATAGATGGCTACTAACCAGTGTTTTACGTGTTAGTAAGTAATTAAATAAATCTGAAAACATTCACATCATAGGTAGGTAGGTAAGGTAGGTAACAATATATTTATTGTTTAATTTTATTTAAAACCCTTTCATTTCACGAACTTTTGGACCTCCCCTCGTATACATATACTGCAAACTTGAATATTCGTTAGAAAAAATAGGCACCTCTTCAAACCTAAAGCCCCTCTAAGGAGCTAAAAAAAAAAAAAACAACTATAACCGACGGAAGAAGATTAGATTAATACTACGCATCACAAAAAGCCCATACTCAAGACTAGCTAACATATTTAATAAGCTACTGGAAAGTTTAAAATTCCTACCAAATGACTCGACTTTGTCGAAACAGTTGAAATCTTTGCTAATAAAGAAAGGCGTAATTATATCGTTGACACTGTATTAAATAAAATGCCATTTAATTCATAAAATCATACCACAACTAACCGTTGTGGTATGATTTTATGAATTAAATGGCATTTTATTTAAAATATGTTTTAAAGAACCATATTAATGGTATACATATTAGACATGACGGCACAGAAGACGATATGGATTATATGATATGATGACGATATGGAATCTTCACTTATCGAGATGGGAAGATACGGAACCAGTAGCTTCAACTTCACGTCAAACAAACCATTCTCGGTAATTGGCCCTACAATACAATGAAAAATACCCTTCCGGTGTCATCTGATAGCTCTTTAGTGTGTTTAAAATTTCTAGGGCTTGGGTTAGATCAGCACATGACATGGAAAACACACATTGATTATGAAATAAAAACATTAAATCAATATTGCTATTTTTTACACAATTTAAGCAAGGTCGCCAATCGCAGCACCGAACTTACCGCATACCACGCATACGTCTCCACCACATTGCGGTACGGCGTAATATTCTGGGGTAATTCTACGGATAGGGAATTGGCATTTAAAGCCCAAAAAAGTGTCTTCGTGCAGTATGCATGATCGAAAACACTGACAGTTGCAAACCTTTTTTCATTAATTTAAAATTATTAACACTTCCGTCCCTATCTAATTATGAACTTGCCACGTTTATCAAAAATAAGTACCTATAACCAATTTCAAACCATATCCACTAAACGCCATCCAGGTTACGAAGTAACTATTTACTAACCTGTGATCCAGGTGCTCATAAGTCAAAAACCCATCAAACCATCACATCAAAAATATTCTCAAAAAGTTTAAGTACTAGGAATGGCTCCAAAAATATTGAACAAACTACCCAAATCGATAAAATCTTCAAAAGACATAAATACTTTAAAAAATTCACTCCATAGCATAGGTTTCTGATACAGAAAGCATAGGTATTACACTATACACTACTACACTATAGGTACCTACAGTAAAAATAAAATCCGTAATAAGTTTCTCAGATTTACTTATTATGACGCGGACCGACTACGATTTTAATCGCTATTACCGCACTCACACAACCGCATCTGCGCGTTTTACGGTAATTATGCACACACTCGCAAACGCTACACGGGCGTTTGTGTGCTCAAGGAAAGTTGCTTAGTATACGTAAGGAAATTTTTTTAATTCATAATTTTTGTTACCACCAACATTGGTGCCGATTCTGTTGTCACCGAACTAAACTAACTAAACTATCACTAAAATTCCTTACTTTTGGCTATGAGAATCTTAACGCTATTCTGCAAAATAAAATCTCTAAATTTAAAAATAATTTTGACACATCTAAAATCAAATTTGACAATTATTGCGACTCCACGTGGTACTTGTTTGCCGTACCACGTGATCTTTTTTTAGAGCCGTAGGCGCGCATTATGTGCGGCCTCGACTTATTTTGTATGGAATTTTTTACTTTTTGTATGGAAAATATAAAAAAATATTACCAACACATTGAGTTTTATAGGTTTGCGGGCTACTAAGGGGGTCGAAATTTTCATTATTTTTGCGATAGGACACACCGTTTTCGAGATATAAGCAAAAGAAAAGAAAAAAAGATACAGTACTGTTTTTGCATCTGAAGTCGAGGTGTTGGTGTGAATTTTAGTTCATGACAACTAATTTTATTCCACACCTTTTTAATCGCGATTAAAAATAGTCAGATTTAGTTAAGACAATCAAAATTTTTGGTGAAAAACGTAAAATTCAGAATAGTAAAATTACCATTTTCACTAAATTATAATCTCAGTGCCATCTTAGTGCTGTCAAACTAAAATTTAGTTAAGTTGTGTCACTTTAGTCAATTTCAGAATGGGAAATCGTCGTTTGACAGGAATAAACTAAATTTTGGTGATTTTTAGTCTAGTTTAGAGAATTTTGTGACAAGAGAATCGGCACCAATGTCATTTGTTTATGTTTATTTTATTACTAAAGATTTAAGACGGTCACTTAGCATTTTAAAAAATTAAATAGGCTATATTACCTGTATATCTACCTATTACCAACTGTGTAATAATATTTGTACGCCTTGCAAGGCAGCTCATAGTGACTCAATATTTTTTTATTTTATAACATCGTGTACCACTACACTAAACCTATGTGTACAAATAAATAAATTTGAATTTATTGTACAGTGACATACTGCCAGACTGCCAGCCAATCCAGCCATGCCATGCCACCAGCCAGTAGCACTACATAACACTAGTGGCTGTGTGCAGGCAGCGTGTGCATTGCATAGTGCGGCGGGCCGCGGCGGCAAGCAGACGTACCTGGGGAGGGGGGGACGCGACGTCGGCCAGTCGTCAGCTGGCCGACCCCGACCAACGAGTCCGACGACAGTACCGCGCTGGCTCTCGAAGTCGGAGGTTGCGTCCGCCGGGGCCTGGAGCTTTTTACACGTGTTTGTTATCGTGTTCAGGAACTCAACTTTGTGTTGCTTTTTGTAACTTTTTAAAATTAAATACCCTCTCGGGATCTAAAATTTCGCAGTGTTTAATATTCTGAAAATTACGAAGAAGACGTGTGTAGTGTGTGTGCTGCGATGCAGGCCAAGCGGTCGTGTCGTCGTCGGTGCGATCGGTGAACCCGTAGCGAGATGTCATCCTTCGTTAGTGTCCTAGCAGCATGGAGCGTGTTCTGGTTGGCGGCGGTGACGGCGATGAGTACGGTGACCGTCCTGCACTGCTGCCCGCCCGACCAGGCGCTCGCCGAAGACGCGCTGCGGGCTGCCGTGTTGACGCCGGAGGCCGTTGCAACGGCATGTGGCCCCATCGTCGGGAATGCCACCCGAGCTACGCGGATTTACTCGTTCCAGAAGAAAACAATCACTAACGAAGTGCCCCGCCACTGGACAAATGAAACGGGCGTACCTAATTGCAAGTCGCTGCGCCTACTGCCGGAGCACGCGGCGCCTTACGCTCTGCGCGGCGTGGATGGGTTGATGATGGTGCGCGGTGCTCCGAAGTCCCGCCTGCCGCCCAGCCGCTACTGCACGGACGTGAAAGTCGCGCTCGTGTGCGCTGACGACGTGATGTGGGAGCCGGCCAAGTGTTGCGCGGAAGGACACGCCTTCGACGGCAAGCAATGTGTGGACCAGACCGAACGCGCGCAGGAGGCGTTCGACGAGCTGAAAGCGCTCATCAACAGGAGCGCGGCCGGCGGCGCCAGCACGGTCGGGCACGGCTGGCCGGCGTGCCCCTTGGACTCGCGCTACGGCGTGGCGGGCACGCTGGCGGGGGCGCGGCTGGAGGCGCGCGGCGCGCTAGTGCTGAGCGCGGCGGGCGGCGGCGGCGAGGAGCTGGCGGGCGGCGCGTGGTGCGCGGAGGCGGTGCTGGGCGAGGCGGGCGCGCGCGTGCTGGCGTGCGAGGCGGCGGCGCGCTCGCGGGGCGCGCAGGCCTCGCGCCACTTGCTGTACGGCGCCGGGCTGGCGGTGGGCGCGGCCTTCCTGGCGGCCACGCTGGCGGCGGGCTTCGCGCTGCCGGCGGCCCACCACGCGCTGCACTGGCGCTGCCAGACGCACTACGTGGCGGCGCTCATGCTGGGCGACGTGCTGCTGGCTGCCACTCAGCTGGCGGGCGACGTGGTGCCGCCCGCGCTGTGTCGCGCGCTGGGTGAGCGACGCTGCTGTGATGTGACAGTTGCTGGTGATGTGATGTGCGCTGGTTGCTGACGTGCCTCGTTTGTTTCATGTGCCGTGCAGCGGTGTGTATGCATTTCCTGTTCCTGTCGGCGTTCTTTTGGCTCAACACTATGTGTTTCAACATCTGGTGGACATTCCGGTGAGTAAATATTTGATTCTGATGTACTCATATACTTTTCTCTTATTCGTATTTCTAGTACTCTTAATTCACCACCTAAGCATATTCATTGTGGAATGTAATAAATGATCGAGTATTGAGTAGGTATTCAAGATGATGCGCATCAGGACTCCGCCGACCATGACAGACCATGATGGACCATGATGGACCGCGGGTGGAGCACGTAATCAGGCCTTATAGTATTGATGACTTGACCGTTGGTACCTACATGAAGTTGCAAATATAGTAGTTTGAAGTAATTTAAGAGGGTTATTACAATTTTTCCTGTATTTGAGTGTGTGACTCTTCAAATACTCAAATACAAAAAAAAATTGTGATAGCCCTCTTAATGTTAGTGTGAAAAAAGCCAATACGTATGGGTACCGACTAAACTCATACCTACATAAAGCGAGCTGTGTTTCACCATTTTGATTCACCATCACATTCGAGCACGATCTAGCGTACCTACCTAGGTACGTACTAGTAGGTACTAAAACTCCGCAACACATAAATCATATTTTTATAATTCTTAAGATATTCATAACCGAAGAACACACTCAGAAACTCACTGATCAGAAACCTACGCGTATAGGTCTAGGTTTAAACTTAGGTACTTACGGATGGAAATTAGCATCATATTTTTCGTAAATTGTATTAAGTAGGTAAATGATATGCCTTTTTTTGTTTTTAAACGTTGCCCCACACTAGGAATTTCTCCTGTATCGTGGGTGCGTTTACAAACATTTAAACTCACATACACAAACAGCCAGACCCGGAACAACTACTTGCAGGTCATACAAATACTTGTTCTGTGCGGGAATCGAACCCGCGACACGTAACGCAGCAGTCAATCGGTTAACCACTGCGCCAACCGTGCCGTCATATAATATTATATTGCTTCATTAAGAGACTTGGTTGTAACCCTATTTATCATTATATATAAGTAGCTATAACATATTTATGAATGACAGACGCGATTCTTAAGGGCGCTATTATAATACATAAGTAGATTAGAAAGCTCACCTATTTATCACATTCATAGTGAAACGCCCGAAAGTGAGATAGTGTATGACATCCGCTCAAAAACTCAAGAAAGCACTACACGGTTGGCGACAATTGACTGCGTTACGTGTCGCGGGTTCGATCCCCGCACGGAACAAATATTTGTATGACCTGCAAGTAGTTGTTCCGGGTCTGGCTGTTTGTGTATGTGAGTTTAAATGTTTGTAAACGCACCCACGATACAGGAGAAATTCCTAGTGTGGGGCAACGTTAAAAGCATTTTCTGGAAAAAGTACGGGGTCTTAAGGGATCTTATTGCCTACAGGTCTTTAGTTTCCGAATCCAAATTAACATCATATTTTGATAAAAGTTTGTGGCCATGGGCTATCATATTCAGACGATTTGTCCATTTTAATTGGCAACAATCGAACAGGTATTTATTTGTTGATGCGTTACGAATGAATAATGGATAAATTACGTGCCATCTCTAACAAAATAATGAATAGCGATACTTATACTTTGACAAGTTTTAATTGGAGGAGTGTTACACGTACCGTAGACAGTGTCAGAGAGTTGTGTCGTAGCAAGAGTGTCAAACGTACTGTAGACAGTGTCAGAGAGTTGTGTAGGACGTCGGACATAATAGCAAGAGTGTCAAACGTACTGTAGACAGTGTCAGAGAGTTGTGTCGTAGCAAGAGTGTCAAACGTACTGTAGACAGTGTCAGAGAGTTGTGTCGTAGCAAGAGTGTCAAACGTACCGTAGACAGTGTCAGAGAGTTGTGTAGGACGTCGGACATAATAGCAAGAGTGTCAAACGTACTGTAGACAGTGTCAGAGAGTTGTGTAGGACGTCGGACATAATAGCAAGAGTGTCAAACGTACTGTAGACAGTGTCAGAGAGTTGTGTAGGACGTCGGACATAATAGCAAGAGTGTCAAACGTACTGTAGACAGTGTCAGAGAGTTGTGTAGGACGTCGGATATAATAGCAAGAGTGTCAAACATACTGTAGACAGTGTCAGAGAGTTGTGTAGGACGTCGGACATAATAGCAAGAGTGTCAAACGTACTGTAGACAGTGTCAGAGAGTTGTGTCGTAGCAAGAGTGTCAAACGTACCGTAGACAGTGTCAGAGAGTTGTGTAGGACGTCGGACATAATACCAAGAGTGTCAAACGTACTGTAGACAGTGTCAGAGAGATGTGTAGGACGTCGGACATAATAGCAAGAGTGTCAAACGTACTGTAGACAGTGTCAGAGAGTTGTGTAGGACGTCGGACATAATAGCAAGAGTGTCAAACGTACTGTAGACAGTGTCAGAGAGTTGTGTAGGACGTCGGATATAATAGCAAGAGTGTCAAACGTACTGTAGACAGTGTCAGAGAGTTGTGTAGGACGTCGGACATAATAGCAAGAGTGTCAAACGTACTGTAGACAGTGTCAGAGAGTTGTGTCGGACGTCGGATATAATAGCAAGAGTGTCAAACGTACTGTAGACAGTGTCAGAGAGTTGTGTCGGACGTCGGATATAATAGCAAGAGTGTCAAACGTACTGTAGACAGTGTCAGAGTTGTGTCAGAATTTTTCACTTCTAAGATAATGCCCTAACAGCCTTGACTTTATGTAAAGAGTAAGACATATCAATATCTACGCTGGGTGAGCGTGACAAGCGACAAAATTTAATCTGCTTTCTGTTAATGGTGGAAAAATTACCAAGATTGGTTTTAAAGCCCTTAGCGCGGAGCAACTGATATCTAGACCCACGAGCAAGTTTGTAAGGCACATTCAAATTTATTTGCCTCAGCGACCGCGGACAATTCATATGAGTGTTCATTATTTTGTATAGGAACGGATGATCTAGAAACATACGGCGATTTTCCAGACTCAGTAGATAGTTAGATTCCTGGCCATATTGCAGTGATATGACAAGTGCCACAGAAATCTTTTCTGCACTGATTCTAAACGACGTTTAAATATTTCGTAGAGTGGAGTCTAAACTATATTGCAATATTCTAAGCCTGATCTGACTATTGAGTTAAAGATTGCTATTTTAGTTGAGGAGTGCTTAAACTCTAAAGTTACGCAGAATGAAACCCAACATCGACCCAAAAACCCTTTAGTAGCAATCTTATCAACGTAAATATTAAACCTAAGCTTAATGTCAATATAAATATTAAACCTAAGCTTAATGTCAATATAAATATTAAACCTAAGCTTAATGTCAATATAAATATTAAACCTAAGCTTAATGTTAAAAAAGCTTAGCTCCGCAGCATACGCTGTTAGAAAAATTCGTAATTTAACTGACATAGAGACAGCCCGTTTAGTGTACTTTAGCTATTTTCATAGTGTAATGTCGTATGGTATTCTGTTGTGGGGAAATGCCGCCGACATTCAGACTATCTTTGTTTTGCAGAAAAGAGCTGTTCGATCAATTTATAAGTTAAGCCCGAGACACACTCTCAGAGAGAAATTTAAGGAGATTAATGTAATGACTGTGCCTTCACAGTATATTTTTGAAAATCTTTTATATGCCCATAAAAATATAAACTTGTTTAAAAAATACAGTGATATCCATAATATAAATACTAGGAACAAACACAGCTTCGTTGTACCTACAACAAGGCTCAAGAAAATAGGTGGCTCGTTCAGATGTCAATGTATACGCTTTTATAATAAACTTCCAAGCCACGTTCAAGATCTAAGCCTTAATAAATTCAAATCATTCATTAAACGTAAGTTGTGCCAGAAAGGCTTTTATACCGTTAAGGATTATATTGAGGACAAAAAGGCTTGGGATTGAGTTGTTCCAATTTTCTGCATACTGAATGTTTTCTTTTATTTCTGTTACATACACTGATAAATTGATAATTATTATAACAGAACGACTTGAATACTTACCTTGAGAAGTACAATTTATTGTTTTAATAGTATTGTGAATTTGAGGACTATGTGGGTCATTGTTTCAGTTTTAATCATGATCTGGCAGTTTAAGTAGTTCATGCGGCCTACCCAAATGTCCTTTCTTTGGTATTGTTCGTCGAATCGTTGAGCTCCTAAAGTTCTGAGTTGAGCTGCACGGTTACTGACAAATGCGTGCACTGACTGGACAGGTCCTCTTAATCTGCGTGGTTCTTTCCTCAGAAGACCATTTCAGATACTAATCTACATGGTCCTCAAAGATTATGTTCGAATATTTATATACACATTGACATTGATGAATTTTATACATACAATGACATGAGTAATTACTTTGTAAAGTATTATATTATTTAAATTATTGTGAATGTGAAGATTATGTGGATTATTACTTTTTTATTTTATTTCTTAGTTAGTTTCACGATCTGGCAGCTTGAGTAATTTATGCGGCCTACCCAAATGTCCTTTCTTTGGTATTGTTCGTCGAATCGTTGTGCTCCTTAAGATCTCAGTTGAGCGGCAAGATTACTGACAAATGCGTGCACTGACTGGACAGGTCCGCTCAATCTGTATGGTTTTTCCTCAAAAGACCGTTTCAGACACCAATCTACATGGTCTTCACATGATCTGACCAAGATTATGTCTGGACTTTAAAAGAGACTGTGACCTCTGAGTTTGTTTCGGCCTTTCTTCTCAGAGTAGTCAGTTATGAAACGCCGACCTCATCTAGTTTTAAAAATATGATTGACGTGTAAAAGTGTTTGTAACAAACCTACTTACAGAAATAAAATCATTTATCATTTATCATTTATCAATATAAATATTAAACCTAAGCTTAATGTCAATATAAATATTAAACCTAAGCTTAATGTCAATATAAATATTAAACCTAAGCTTAATGTCAATATAAATATTAAACCTAAGCTTAATGTCAATATAAATATTAAACCTAAGCTTAATGTCAATATAAACCCCAAAATCACGAATAACTTCTTTCTCGTAATTAATTTGGTCATCAATTTTATAATTCTGAAAATACGGTCCTTTTTTCCTAGAAAAATATACGTGATTGCATTTGTCAGCATTAAGAACTGCCCCTTGGGTATTGCATTTTTTCCCTGCCGAGAAGTTGTCCAAATTTTGGAAAAAGTAGAAGTCTGTCGGCGTAAGGTCTGGTGAGTACGGTGGATGCCGCAAAACTTCCAACCCTAGCTCTTGTAGCTTAAGAGACCAATATTGTGTTGATGCTAATGTTGAAAGCTGCTGCTAACTCAGCCGTAGATTGAGTATCGTATATTCCAGTATCGCTTTTAATTCGTCGTTGTTGACTTTAGTTTTCGGGCGACCACGGGGTTCATTTTTTAGATCAACATTTCTATGTCGGAAGCGTTCAAACCAATAACGAGTCGAGCGTTCGTTTGTTTGCGAGCCGTTTGTGCGGCACACATTGGTACAAGGGCGGAAAAAAGTCCTTTGTTTCAACCTTGTTTAAAATGTCTACAATTTGGTACACACATACTAGAATGTTAGTAGAAACAAGTCCTAAAATTAATACGGATAAATAATTATACAGTATTTAATTATATGATGCCAAAGTAGGGTGATCGAGAATTTACAAATTTCGTGCAAAAATATTGTTATTTCAAGTATGAATAGAACCAAAATACTATAATTATCAACTTTCATTTTTAGTTTAGTCATAAGTTTATTGTGTGTACTAATAAAATAGTAAACATAATGTTATAATATAATGACTAATTACTTACTATTACATTTTTAGTGAAGAAGGTCATTTGGAACCTTTTGTTTTCAATCATGAGATCATAACTAATCTCCGTTATCGACCGATACGTAATAATATACTTTCGAAGATTAATTAGACCCTATAGATTAAGAATACATTAGTTTTGGCTGCGATAACCTGCGATCTTGGAAATACCAGGTCCTTAACTAATGACGCTCTGTAATTAAGAAAAAGTGCATTATATTAATAAGTGTTTCTAATGAGGGTAATTAACATTTTATCATATCGTGTAAGTATAAATAGCATTGAATGGTAGTTTTAACTTCACTTACAATTATTTTCTCTTACGATAACAGTGTTATTATAGTGATGGATAGCTTTACTATTGTCTATGCCGATTTAGTGGAAATCATAATATCAAGTAATCGTGAGATACATAAATGCCTCGAAAATTTAAAACTTATGTATCCACAGCTTACAGAAAGTGTTTGGAATCAAGTTTATGAAAAGTTAAGCCGTAATTTTCTACCCGTATTTACAAAAAAGTGGCAAACTGCAGCGAGAAATAAAAATGCTTTTATGGCAAAAAATGAACAGTGGCTGAAAAATATTTTTACCGTTGAGACATCTTCGGTGCAGACTGATGTGGTGAATTGTGACAGTAATGTTCCAGGGCCATCAAAACGCTCTCATAGAGGACGACCAGAAAAATCATTTGATGAATGTTGCGATCGAACAAAGCGATATAAAGTTAAAAGATTGTGTGAAAGCGTTCCTGAAGAAATGATTAAGAAAGCTGCCTCTAAGGTACTCGTACAAGAAGGATCATCGGATACTATCAAGTTTACTCCAGAAAAAGCGTTGGCATTATTACTTGATGCATCACTTTCGAAACATCAATATCAAGTACTGAGAAATGCAGCAAAAAGTATTGGTTGTGATATTTTTCCCGATTATCATAAAGTACTTGAAGTAAAAAGGCAATGCTACCCCACGGATATTGATGTAACGGAAAGCTACGCTTGTGTAAGTTTGCAGTCATTACTGGATCACACAACCAGAAGATTATTTGAAGTAATGTCTGAAGACGACCTTACACAGATTAGTGTAAATTCAACGTTTTTACACAAGTGGGGATGTGACGGATCATCAGGTCATGCTGAGTACAAACAGTCATTTATCGACGAAAATGTGTCAGATTCATATATGTTTTTGACATCATTAGTTCCACTGCGTCTGTATGAAAAGGAAAATAAATCTGTTGTGTATTGGACAAATGCAACTCCTTCTTCTACAAGGTGTTGTCGCCCGGTACAATTCCAATTTCAAAAAGAAACTACAGAATCTACGAAAAATGAAATTGCTAGAATGGAGTCTGAAATAGCAAACTTAAATGAAACTGTTATTAGTTTAAAGGAAAAGACTTACAAAGTCTACCATAAACTTGTGTTCACAATGATAGATGGCAAAATAGCGCAGACAGTTACGGACACATCATCATGTGCAGTGTGTTTTATATGCAAGTCAAAGCCATCAGAAATGAATAACCTTGACCAAGTGCGAAATAAAACTGTGGATACGGAGGCTCTCAAGGTCGGTTTATCCCCGCTTCACGCACGGATTAAATTTATGGAATGCATATTACATATTGCGTACAATATGTCATTTACCAGTTGGAGAACGAACGCAACTACCAAACAACAAAAAGATGAAGAGAAGAAAAGAATCCAAAGTGAGCTGTTTCAACGTTTAGGTCTAAAAGTGGATTTTGTAAAGCAAGGAATGGGAACATCTAACGATGGAAATACGTCTAGAAGATTTTTCAATAATGCAGACATTGTAGCTGAAGTCACAAGAGTCGATAAAGAACTTATTCATCGGTTTGGTATAATATTGCAAACAATTAATTCTAGTGCATTAGTTGATTCGGATAAGTTTGGTAGTTATTGTTACGAGACTGCTGAACTATACGTAAGCCTGTACAGCTGGTATATTATGCCAAATACTGTGCATAAAATCTTGCTGCATGGCAAAGAAATAATAAGTGTTGCTGCCTTACCTATTGGGATGTTATCTGAGGAAGCTCAAGAAGCGCGAAATAAAGATTACCGCAATTATAGGTTAGGTCATTCAAGAAAATGTTCTCGTCTATCATGTAATGAAGATGTTATGAATATGCTCTTAGCTACCTCAGATCCCCTTATCAACAGTTTACGTGCAGTACCGAATAAAAAATACTATCCTCTTCACGATGATGCCAAAGCTTTATTAGTGGATAGCACCCATCTCTCAATCAATGTCTTCTCTATTTAATATTTAGTTTATTAATTTTTATTTATTTAAAAATGCTGATTTAATTATATGAAATTCATGTGAAAAAATTTGATGAATATTTTCATGTTAATAAAAAAAAAATACGTGTTATATCTTTCTCTTTGTAAACTGGTACATCCATTATATCATTTTAATAAAGTATTATGAAGAAACGCAACGTCTTTTCATTTAAAAATAATATTTTCCGCATGCCCGTACTACCTGCACCACTGTGCGGCATTGCTACCGCGACGGAACTCGTATTCCATAATTACTGTATACCTGTAAAATAGATTTTTTAAATCATAGCTGTTATAGAATAGGTCTTTATTTGCTTAGAATGTAGGTACACAAAAAGTATGTTGTTAAATTATATAATAGGATCCATGTACATTCTGCCTTAGTATAGCATGCAAATAATATTTGCATGCTATACTAAGGCAGAATTAATTAATAATTAATTAAAATTAAAATTAATTAATTATCTTAATTAACCTCTATTTATTATATTATAATAAATAGAGGTTAATTAAGATATTACAAAAATATAATTTAGGAAATCCTGCACAGAATAATAACATTTATCTACAAGTAATTCTGTGAAACGTTTTTTAAATTTTTGCAACGGTAGTCTTTTAGTACTACTGAACTTCGAAGTTTAAAATACCGATGTGCTGTATTCATAAAGTTCAAAAGTACGAATTACGTGAGTTAGAAGGTACGCTATGACGAATCCCTTCATTGAGAATCTTCATCATCGCGATGTACGGAACTTCGAAAGGTTGCCTTAACGAATCTCTTAATTTCGAATGTTCATCATCGAAACCAAAATGTAGGAGGATAAGAATGACTATTTGCGCATACACATAGTGTTATGCACATTTTTTCCTTGTTAGTCATTGATATATTTACGGAAATAATGTATATCATATATATCTATTTATTAATAACTTTGAATATCTAGTTTCATATGGTATAAAAATTTATATAATTGTATAAAAAACAAATACTGGAGGGTATTTCGAAGTATTTTTCAACGAACCTACCGTGCGTGCGACTTATGCATGCTGTGCCGACTTAGTACAAAGTTCGTGACAGGGGTTAAAGTGGGTTCAAGTATGGAAAGTAATGCCATCTAGCTGTGATAGTATTTTTGTGATAGTTATTATTATTATTATTATTATAACAAAATGAAGAGGTTGTCACCCTTAAAAAATATTATTTATGAATTATACCTACTGCTCAGCACATAAAAATAATTTTATTTCAAAAGTAGAACAACAGACAAGAAATATGTAAAAACAATTTTTAAGACAATAATAATCGTTTCATTTCTCATTATTCATTAATTTTTGTGAACTGTGTGTGCTGACCATCCTGAGAAAAATGTCGGCACGTTACTGATTTTTGATAGCTTCTAAACTGTAAATAAAATCTTCCATTTCGCAGCAAATATGCACGTTCAACAACAAAATAAAGTCACATATTTAAAGGATAAGTTCCCTCTTTGAGGAGTGGCTAGAGAGGCGCCATGGCGTCCTCACCTTCCGCCTGACGCAGGTCCTCACCGGGCACGGTTGTTTCGGGAGGTTCCTGTTCCGGATAAGGCGGGAGGAAACGCCCGGGTGTCACCATTGTGTGGATCGCCCGGAGGACACGGTGGAGGTCTGCCCAGCTTGGGCGGAGTACCGCCGTGTCCTTGTGGAGGCGATTGGCGGTGGCGATCTCTCGCGTCCGGCCCTGGTCCAGGCCATGGTACGGAGCGAGAGGGCTTGGGAAGCCGTCACCTCCTGCGAAGCAGTAATGTTCGCGAAAGTGGAGGCGGAACGCGTGAGGGAGAGGCAAAATTCGCGGCCTCACGCCCCTAGCCGGCGCAGGAGATGCCCTGGGCGTCGGAAATCGCAGACCGATTCCCGGCCACCGTAGGCGCGGGCTTGCGGACGGCGAGCAATGGGCAGCTCGCCGTTCGATAAGTACCAGGCCCGGGTCGACGGCGCGTTGTGTTCCACGCGCGCCTCAAAGAGATGTCAGCATCAATGACGGGGTTTCCACTAGGGCCGATGCCTGCCAGGGTTGCGGGAAAGTCCGAGAGGGATACCGTGGCCCCTGGAACAGGCAACTGAAGGTTTTAGTCAGTAAGAGTCTGACACGCCCTCCCGCAATGCCCAGGGCGGGAGAAGAAAGGGCCATAGGTGTCTCCTAAGTGATGGTGAAAACGAAACTAACACTTAAAACTTTTTAGGTGCCTCCCTAACTTTAGGGAACGATGGCGAAAACGGCCATTAGACCACGTTCGCACGTACGTAAAGATATCGCGGCGGGATTTTGCTGCGCACTGGATTTTCAACTATCGGTGTTGAATGCTCGGTGCATTGAGAATCCAACAGAGGGCATCCCAGCGGGGCGATCACGGCCTACTGTCACATGGCTTGGAGTCACACATTAATTTTGTGTCAGAGTTTGGGCATTAAAACCGTTTTGTTTTATTTAAGACAAAACGGTTTACAAAATAATTATCTGACGCTCCGTGCTAGCAGTTGCTAGCACGGAGCGTCAGATAAGTTCTTGACATGTGAATTGTGGCATAACCTCTTATTCTTTAGTCATTGGGCATAACTTCTTGACGTTAAACTCAAACTCAAAGCATTTATTTCAAATAAACCAATTACAGGCCCTTTTGAATTGTCAAGGGGTCGGTCAGTCAGAAAGATGAAGCTAGTTGCCCATTCCAAAGCGTAGTAGGTACCTATGAAGAAGAACGGACAAGAAACTCCATGGACACTCTTTTAAATCAAAATATTGTTACAAAAAAGTGGTTACATCATCCATGTTGTAATTACACATGTGAGAACGATGTAGAAAGACGTGCATGTTAAAAGCGTCCGTAATAAAAAGATAAAAACCATTATGGAATTAAAATAAGCGGTGGCAGCTAAGAAATGACCAGTGCCTACTGACGGCGCCCGTTCACGAACATGACGTATGGATCAGCACCATTCAGCTCAACCATTTTGAAGGGAACTCAATGATCCAATACACACGCCACCACCAGCGACACATTTGAGTGAGCATGACATACTCTCAGCCGCCAGGGCACATTCAAGTCAATGAAAGACGAACCCAGTAAGCTTTATAGTGGGTACATAGTGCTCACACATGTGCTATGCAATTATACAATATACGTTTAGTTAAGATGTCTTATTTATTTACTATTACGGGCGCACCCATGTTATCACAAATGTCACTTTTTGACATATCGACGACGAACTACCAATATCTTCTTTAAATTGAAGTTATAACAGTCTAGACGTGTTTTCGTGAAAAAAGTAAAAAAGAGTTGAATCTATGATATTTAATCTATTATTCTTTTGAAAATTTTACCACTAAGTATAACATACACATTAGTTCTAAATTCTCCTTAAAGTTAGGAGTTATTCGGCAAAATTAGAGTCTCATAATTGAGAAGTTATCTCTATTACAGTTTAATGAGATAAATAGTTACGAGGTTTTGCCAGTATTTGCGAAATAGTTCACCATATTAGATTTAGTATGACGTCAGACATCACATAGCTAACCATGCATTGTCATCCAAACTAAACGTGTAGGTTGGTAAAATTTCAGCTCAATTGGTTGGGGATAAGGATACTTAACTGATTAAAAATTCAGTTGCAAGATTTGACCTGAACTAAGTAACATACATACGTACATAGATACATTCATACACACTATGCAAGTTAAATAAAAGCTTAGTACAATTAATATTAGCTACAATATGTGTTGGAACAGAGAAAAGTTAATACAAAATATTAACAATATTACAACCCACTACACAAAAATACAAACCAAACAAACAAAAATAAAGTCGTGCTTGTGTCAAAAATGAATTAGTTCCCAACAAAATTAAAAAGTTGTTTAACTGTATAGAATGCACTCTTATAGACGTATTATTGTAATTGGTCGCATATTTAGATGGTCATAGACATGCATGCACGTAATCTGGAGGCGCAACATGCGCCTCTAGATTATGTCACATGCTTGATCCGTGTGTAAGACATGGCATAATTTTATTGGTCGCATATTTAGATGGTCATAGACATGCATGCACATAATCTAGAGGCGCAACATGCGCCTCTAGATTATGTCACATGCTTGATCCGTGTGTAAGACATGGCATAATTTTATTGGTCGCATATTTAGATGGTCATAGACATGCATGCACATAATCTGGAGGCGCAACATGCGCCTCTAGATTATGTCACATGCTTGATCCGTGTGTAAGACATGGCATAATTTTATTGGTCGCATATTTAGATGGTCATAGACATGCATGCACATAATCTGGAGGCGCAACATGCGCCTCTAGATTATGTCACATGCTTGATCCGTGTGTAAGACATGGCATAATTTTATTGGTCGCATATTTAGATGGTCATAGACATGCATGCACATAATCTGGAGGCGCAACATGCGCCTCTAGATTATGTCACATGCTTGATCCGTGTGTAAGACATGGCATAATTTTATTGGTCGCATATTTAGATGGTCATAGACATGCATGCACATAATCTAGAGGCGCAACATGCGCCTCTAGATTATGTCACATGCTTGATCCGTGTGTAAGACATGGCATAATTTTATTGGTCGCATATTTAGATGGTCATAGACATGCATGCACATAATCTGGAGGCGCAACATGCGCCTCTAGATTATGTCACATGCTTGATCCGTGTGTAAGACATGGCATAATTTTATTGGTCGCATATTTAGATGGTCATAGACATGCATGCACATAATCTGGAGGCGCAACATGCGCCTCTAGATTATGTCACATGCTTGATCCGTGTGTAAGACATGGCATAATTTTATTGGTCGCATATTTAGATGGTCATAGACATGCATGCACATAATCTGGAGGCGCAACATGCGCCTCTAGATTATGTCACATGCTTGATCCGTGTGTAAGACATGGCATAATTTTATTGGTCGCATATTTAGATGGTCATAGACATGCATGCACATAATCTGGAGGCGCAACATGCGCCTCTAGATTATGTCACATGCTTGATCCGTGTGTAAGACATGGCATAATTTTATTGGTCGCATATTTAGATGGTCATAGACATGCATGCACATAATCTGGAGGCGCAACATGCGCCTCTAGATTATGTCACATGCTTGATCCGTGTGTAAGACATGGCATAATTTTATTGGTCGCATATTTAGATGGTCATAGACATGCATGCACATAATCTGGAGGCGCAACATGCGCCTCTAGATTATGTCACATGCTTGATCCGTGTGTAAGACATGGCATAATTTTATTGGTCGCATATTTAGATGGTCATAGACATGCATGCACATAATCTGGAGGCGCAACATGCGCCTCTAGATTATGTCACATGCTTGATCCGTGTGTAAGACATGGCATAATTTTATTGGTCGCATATTTAGATGGTCATAGACATGCATGCACATAATCTGGAGGCGCAACATGCGCCTCTAGATTATGTCACATGCTTGATCCGTGTGTAAGACATGGCATAATTTTATTGGTCGCATATTTAGATGGTCATAGACATGCATGCACATAATCTAGAGGCGCAACATGCGCCTCTAGATTATGTCACATGCTTGATCCGTGTGTAAGACATGGCATAATTTTATTGGTCGCATATTTAGATGGTCATAGACATGCATGCACATAATCTGGAGGCGCAACATGCGCCTCTAGATTATGTCACATGCTTGATCCGTGTGTAAGACATGGCATAATTTTATTGGTCGCATATTTAGATGGTCATAGACATGCATGCACATAATCTGGAGGCGCAACATGCGCCTCTAGATTATGTCACATGCTTGATCCGTGTGTAAGACATGGCATAATTTTATTGGTCGCATATTTAGATGGTCATAGACATGCATGCACATAATCTGGAGGCGCAACATGCGCCTCTAGATTATGTCACATGCTTGATCCGTGTGTAAGACATGGCATAATTTTATTGGTCGCATATTTAGATGGTCATAGACATGCATGCACATAATCTGGAGGCGCAACATGCGCCTCTAGATTATGTCACATGCTTGATCCGTGTGTAAGACATGGCATAATTTTATTGGTCGCATATTTAGATGGTCATAGACATGCATGCACATAATCTGGAGGCGCAACATGCGCCTCTAGATTATGTCACATGCTTGATCCGTGTGTAAGACATGGCATAATTTTATTGGTCGCATATTTAGATGGTCATAGACATGCATGCACATAATCTGGAGGCGCAACATGCGCCTCTAGATTATGTCACATGCTTGATCCGTGTGTAAGACATGGCATAATTTTATTGGTCGCATATTTAGATGGTCATAGACATGCATGCACATAATCTGGAGGCGCAACATGCGCCTCTAGATTATGTCACATGCTTGATCCGTGTGTAAGACATGGCATAATTTTATTGGTCGCATATTTAGATGGTCATAGACATGCATGCACATAATCTGGAGGCGCAACATGCGCCTCTAGATTATGTCACATGCTTGATCCGTGTGTAAGACATGGCATAATTTTATTGGTCGCATATTTAGATGGTCATAGACATGCATGCACATAATCTGGAGGCGCAACATGCGCCTCTAGATTATGTCACATGCTTGATCCGTGTGTAAGACATGGCATAATTTTATTGGTCGCATATTTAGATGGTCATAGACATGCATGCACATAATCTAGAGGCGCAACATGCGCCTCTAGATTATGTCACATGCTTGATCCGTGTGTAAGACATGGCATAATTTTATTGGTCGCATATTTAGATGGTCATAGACATGCATGCACATAATCTGGAGGCGCAACATGCGCCTCTAGATTATGTCACATGCTTGATCCGTGTGTAAGACATGGCATAATTTTATTGGTCGCATATTTAGATGGTCATAGACATGCATGCACATAATCTAGAGGCGCAACATGCGCCTCTAGATTATGTCACATGCTTGATCCGTGTGTAAGACATGGCATAATTTTATTGGTCGCATATTTAGATGGTCATAGACATGCATGCACATAATCTGGAGGCGCAACATGCGCCTCTAGATTATGTCACATGCTTGATCCGTGTGTAAGACATGGCATAATTTTATTGGTCGCATATTTAGATGGTCATAGACATGCATGCACATAATCTAGAGGCGCAACATGCGCCTCTAGATTATGTCACATGCTTGATCCGTGTGTAAGACATGGCATAATTTTATTGGTCGCATATTTAGATGGTCATAGACATGCATGCACATAATCTGGAGGCGCAACATGCGCCTCTAGATTATGTCACATGCTTGATCCGTGTGTAAGACATGGCATAATTTTATTGGTCGCATATTTAGATGGTCATAGACATGCATGCACATAATCTAGAGGCGCAACATGCGCCTCTAGATTATGTCACATGCTTGATCCGTGTGTAAGACATGGCATAATTTTATTGGTCGCATATTTAGATGGTCATAGACATGCATGCACATAATCTAGAGGCGCAACATGCGCCTCTAGATTATGTCACATGCTTGATCCGTGTGTAAGACATGGCATAATTTTATTGGTCGCATATTTAGATGGTCATAGACATGCATGCACGTAATCTGGAGGCGCAACATGCGCCTCTAGATTATGTCACATGCTTGATCCGTGTGTAAGACATGACATAATTGACAAAAGTCTTGGGTACGGACGTGCTCGCCCCGCAGCGTGTCGAAAACACACACTGTTGGATTTTCGACTCTCGGCGTCGGCGTTAAGAAGCGCGTTGAAGATCCAGTGCACCAACAAACATCCCGCCGCGCGCCGCGATATTTTTACGTGAACTTATTCCGTGCGATAACCGCGCGTGTGAGCAGTTACAATAGTGACGGCCGATATACCGATTATTGTGTTATGTTAAGAGTATACGTCGTAGATGGATGGTTGCATCCGCTGTTTTCCATAACCGCTAGCTGTTTTACAAAACAGCTCCGTCGTGTAAAGCAGCTGAACGATGTTTAGCAATTTACCATAATTACTGAACTTTAACACGCAAAATTGCATAAACGTTTTGCATTTATCAAAGCAGGGGGTGAACGATTAGAGGTTATGTTAAAACAGCGTCAAATGAAACGTCAGATTGTAGATTTAGTTAATTTTTGTGGCTCGTGGCTCTGTGTGTCATAACAACAGTAATTGCGTCCGAACAGAAACAAATAAAACGATTTATATGAATAAAAAAGACCCTAACTCAAGTGAAAACAGTGATTATAAGGACTTTAACATAAAGTTATCATTGTTTTATGAAAGTTACCGCGACCGACTTTTATGTAGCAAGTCCCCTCGCCGGGCCTTGCTGACGGTCTCAGCGTTGGACATCTTCAGCAGGCTGTAGTGCTGGACATCACTTACCTCGAGTGTTGGCAATACTTTTTAACTTCTGTATTAGTCATGCAGAATTACCCTCTGACCTCGCAACAGTGAAAAATAAAACGGGCCACCGGTCAGATAAAGGTAATTACACACCTGTACGAGTCATGTATCGTACATGGCACGCGCGCATTGCATATATCAGCACATTTCGTCGCCTTGCACCAATTAATAGTGTGACGCGACAGTACACGATCAGCGTTCATAGTCAGCTGTACTCATTCATAAAACATTCATATAGCATTAGTTACGTGGTAGTTAAATATACTCAAGAAACCATCATCTTTGGCTATCCGTGACTTATCATTCAAGCTAACATCCAAGGTGTGTGCGACCCATTCAGCAGCGCATACAACCCCTATTTCATTAGCGACTGTTATTGCGAAAGTATCGCATTGTGACGGTGAGCGCAGTGAGTGAGCGTTGTCGAGCTCCGCGAGCTTCACTGCTCCCCCACATGCAAAAAGTATTTGCATGTGGGGGAGCACGGAGCTACCGCTACATTGTGACGGTGAGCGCAGTGAGTGAGCGTTGTCGAGCTCCGCGAGCTTCACTGCTCCCCCACATGCAAAAAGTATTTGCATGTGGGGGAGCACGGAGCTACCGCCACTTTGAACAGTCTTCACGGATTCAGTTCAGATTCAGCTCGATGCATTGATCAAGTCAAGTCTCACGCAAACATTGATTTATCAGATTTGGTTTTTGTGCTTGTAAACACACCCACGTATCCTACGATATAAGAAATTCCTAAAGTACGGGCACTATTTCAAAATACCGTTCAGTGTGGACATGTCGATGTAGGTCAGCCATAAAAGTCGCTGTTTATTTGGCAATTTTGATACGGCTCTATTGATTCATGGTAATGACTGGCCTGAAACAGTAAAATACGCGGAACTTGCTCTGAACTCAGTGATGAAGTGGTTGTCTAATAATATCCTAACCTTAAATTTAAATAAAACGGTATACTTACCTTTCTCGTTACTCTCCACCAACCTCCCTCCACCGCATTCAATGGTGCTCAGAGCTCACACTTGCTCACTCGGTCTATCTTCTTCACAATGTGGCTGTCCTCAGCTCAAGAGGTGTGAGTCTGTCAAGTATCTCGGAGTCTATGTAGATAGCTCTCTGAGCTGGAAACCTCACCTCAGTAATCTCATATCAAGAGTCCGCAAGTGTATATTTATTTTTTTAAAGCTGAGGAATTCCGCGGACTACCTTACGATTAAAACAGTTTATTATGCACTATGTCAGAGCATAATAAACTACTGCATCACAGTGTGGTGTGGGTCTCCCAAGACAATCCTTCTACCTCTTGAGCGCGCACAGAGAGCTGTTCTCAAGGTAATGACCTCTAGGCCTTTTAGGTTTCCCACTACTGCTCTCTACACCGAATGTCAGGTTCTTACTGTGAGACAGCTCTTTGTCCTTGGCACTATACTGCGCAAACACCCTTCTGTGGAATATGATCCGAATGCTAACAAAAAGCGTAGACATTTCGAAGTATGCCCAACTCACGGTTGTAGAACGGCCATTGCTCAGCGTCATTTTGGTGTACTGTCAAACCATTTATATAATAAAATAAATAAACTTTGTTCCATTGCTCCCATGTGTCTAAACGAATGCAAAACTGAAGTCACAAAGTGGCTCTTGACATTGACTTACAATAAGACTGAAGATCTACTACAGATATCGATCGCTTAACCTAATGTTATATATATAAAATAAAGTAATATGTTCAGAATTATATTTATAATGACTTTCATAATACACAGGTTTTCATCATAATATTATCTCTCGCTCACACACATATACACAACCATATATAGGTAGATAAACAGGATACATCATAGTTGCATTAACTAGGTAATATATTATTATTATAATTTAATCTTGATATTCTGTGCTCGTCTTGCAATTACTGCTGTATGTTCAAATCATAGGCGAGGACGCTGGCACCCTAAACACAAGTTAAATCTTACTTTGGGTGCCAGAGTTCATCGAAAACACTCTGTTTCCTTAGTTGTAATGCCGCATAGTGTTAAGATAAGTGTTTTTCTTGTACAACTGAAGTTAAATAAAAAATTTATTTATTTAATCATTGTTTAAAGCGTAAGGTAAACGGCCCAGTAACCGTGAAGTTCTGAACTTTACTGACTTTGCTGGTCTGCTATGCTAAAACTAGTAGATTTACAAAAATAAATTTTACATGACTAGATAGATAATTTAATCTAGTTTTATTGTGATATTCTCTTTTTAAATTAGTATAAATGTTCATTAACAATAATACAAAAAAAATAAATAAAGGGCCAATTGTACCAGTACCCGGTAGATTTGTACTAGTAAACGTTAAATTGTCCCCGAATCCGGTAATTTTCACCGCGAATTTGAACTCTGTTGCTGTACGTTAAAGTTCACAGAAATACTAAATTTGTATTTCTGTAAAATAAATAAAAAAGGGCTTATCCAAAGAAAAGACAATATTAGTTATGATTTAAAAAAAAATGTATTTTATAAAAATTATAGGTAATAGATAACATCAGTTATTTGTTTAAACTTAAGTTTTTAAACCGATTATAATTAGTAAGTAGTAAATATCATGATGAATCACTTCTTTTTTAAAGTACTCTTTGAAATTATTTGAAGAACATTTTTTTCACCTTTAAGTATCCGCTCGAGTGATTTTAAGAAGACATTTGCCATGTCACGATGACTGTCCAGATCCAAGATCAGAAAACCAGCCCCATCCAACTGCTCAGAGGAGTGAGACAGGGGGATGTGATATCCCCGAAACTATCTACCAATGGACTGGACTGGACTGGGTATCAACGTGAACGGCGAGTACCTACATCTCACACGTTTGCTTTGCCGATGACATCGTCATAATGGCAAATTCCCTGGAACAGTTAGACCAGATGCTGCATAGCCTGAATGGAGCCTCCCGGCGGGTTGGCCTCGGCATGAATTTGGACAAGACGAAAGTCATGTACAATTCACACGTCTTGCCGATTCCAATCCACATCGAAGGGTCGCTTCTCGAAGTTGTGAAGGAGTATGTCTACCTAGGGCAAGTCATCCAGCTCGGTAGCCACAACTTTGAGAAAGAAGCGGGCAGAAGGATCCGATTGGGTTGGGCAGCGTTTGGGAAACTTTGTCAAGTCTTCTCGTCGCCAATCCAACAATTTATTTTTTTTTTAACCAAGGATTAAGGTTTTCAACCAGTGCATCCTGCTCGTTATGACGTACGGTGCCGAAACGTGGACACTGACTGTTGGGCTGGTCCACAAATTCAAGGTCGCTCAGCGCGCTATGGAGCGGGCTATGCTCGGAGTTTCTTTGAAGGATAAAATCTGAAATGAAATTGTCCGGAAAAGAACCGGAGTTACCGACATAGCTTGCAGAGTAAGCAAGCTGAAGTGGCAGTGGGCTGGCCATGTTTGTCGAAGGGCCGATGGCCGGTGGAGCAGACGAGTCCTGGAGTGGAGACCGCGTATCGGCCAGCGTAGCGTGGGACGCCCCCCAGCTAGATGGACCGACGACCTCAAGAAAGTGGCTGGGACAGACCGGATGCGGAAGGTGGAGGACAGGGTGTTGTGGCGCAGCCTGGGAGAGGCCAGCAGTGGACTGCGACAGGCTGAGTTGATTTGCCATGTACCCTCATAAAATGACTCTCCTGCCATCCAACCCTTTGGCGTAAATCCTAATCCCCAGTTCTTCGTTGCAGTTTTTGAAATGTTGTGTGGCATTGATTGCAGCATTTGCAGCTTGAGCAACACCATCGGAGGTGCCAATTTACCTGCTGCGTTTGCCGTAACTAAGACGGTCACGAACTCTTTTTCACCGCTGGGAATAACGTTGTAATCGTTTTTTGCGCCTCCTTTTGTCAGAACCCTGTTATCAGACGATGACAAAAAGAAAGCGCATTCATCGCAACTAAAAATCCTACGTGGATCTCTAGTTGCTTCTTCGAGATGTGTCATTGTAAAATCATTTTCCACTTTTTTAAACCATGCTCTTAAATCGGTTCCTTAGATTAAAGCACGGGTTTGTGTCAAATTATTGGCCACTCGTTGACCTACTTCAGGGTGTCGCTTTATGAAAGATTCAAACCAGTGACGACCTGGTCTGTCATTTTTAAATGGGTTATCTCGCTTCATCTTTTTTTCCAGTAAAGTCACGCTATCCAATAACTGCGCCTTAGTTACGGGAAACCCACTATCTGCTATAAAAATAATCCAGTTTCTTAAATGTTCTTCTACTTCTTTCGTCAAAACTGTAGCTGGTCCCTTGGAGCATTCGACAGAATAGCGGCCGCGTATTTTTTCATCCAACGTCGACCGCGAACTGCCTGGCAGCAGCTGAAATTGAGGCCCCTTTTTTGACTACCTCCATGGCCTTTAATATGGCCAGCCTATCCGTCACGGCTAGCTGAAAAAAAAAATATAACAAGCAACACACAAAATAACAGAGCAGTAAATCATACAAAAAACAAAAAAAGCAATCAAAGCCACGTGGTTACAATACAAATAAGGAACATAGTACACACGGCTACACATCAAGCTATACATTTCCAGTTTACACTGACCTCTCATTGTAAGGAAATCCTATACAATGCGAGATCAGCTTATACTGGTAATGTATAGCTTGATCTGTAGCCGTGCGTACCTACATTCTATTAAGTCAAAGGAAAATGAGACTTATTTCAAAGCAATAAGTATATAATAACGGGTTTCGGTGCAACGTGAATTACCGGGTTGATCGTGTACCAATATCCGGTAAAAAAAGCAAAATTTTAACGGGTACTAGGTCAAGTAGGGGTTTGTGAGTACCAGTAGATGTGATATGCAAAAATATTTACTTTCCAATTAGTTTCACCTCAATTTATAGTTTATATCGCTAAATAATACACTCAAATATTTTAGAAAATTAACACTCTTACCTTAACGTTGTCCGTCGCAGTGTGGCTAGCTGATCAATGCGACGTGGTGGTTTGGTAGTTCACTGACAGAACTTTGAACTTTCCTAAAATTTTCCTTGTGCAAACTTTTCGATCGCACAGTTTTGACGCCATAAAGCTTTTTGGTCAATGTTGCCATTAACATTGTACAGAATATTACCAAGAATGTATATCCATTCGCAAACTTTAATAAATGATTGGTAGAAAAGTGCAATAATACAAAATTCGACTTGTTACCGGGTACTGGGACACTAACGGGAATAGGTACTTCTACCTTATCATACCACTAGTCTTCAAAGTATTCTCTACTCTTCAATGGTTTGTTGCAGCAGTCATAATTAGCAAGTTGAAAAAGAATGTGCTATGGCCTATCCGTACAGTGCTTAGTGTGCTGACGTGACGTGCGTGTGTGGCCCTCAGGGACTTCCGGCCGACGTCGCTGGAGCGCGGGCAAGAGCTGTGGCGCCTGCGCGTGTACATGGTGTACGCGTGGGGGGGGCCGCTGCTGCTGGCGGGCGCGGCTGCGGCGCTGGACGCGCTGCCGCCCGACGCCGCCGCGCCCTTCCTGCGCCCGCGCTTCGCCGTGCAGCGCTGCTGGTTCTACGGCGACATGGAGATCCTCGTGTACTTCTTCGGGCCGGTGGGAGTGCTGCTGCTCGTCAATCTGGCGCTCTTCGTGTCCACCACCCGCCAGCTCACGTGCGGCCTCTGGCGGCGCGACGAGGTCAAGTCCACTTCCGAACGGTAAGTCGCGTAACGTCACTGGTTTGTTACGTGCTGGATACCTCTTGTGAGGCATAGGAACAATTTTGACAGTGGTGATGCTTGCAGGGCGGCTCTGGGCCGTGTTTGCGCCAAGCTGGTGGTGGTGATGGGCGTGACGTGGGGCGCGGACGTGGTGTCGTGGGCGGCGGGCGGACCGGACTACGTGTGGTACGCCACCGACCTGCTCAACGCGCTGCAGGGCGTGTTCATCTTCCTGGTGGTGGGCTGCCAGCCGCACGCGTGGGCGGCGCTCAAGCGCGCGGCCGCGGCGTGCTGCGCGCGCGGCGGGGCGGGGGGGGGGCGCGCGCAACACGCACTCCTCCACGCACCTGCCGTCCTGCGGCGAGTCGCTCACGCACACCACGCCGGCGCCGCCCGCTCCCGCGCCCGCGCCCGCCCCCGCCCCCGCCCCCGCGCCCGCGCCCGCACCGCGCATCCCCATGGAGACCGTGTGCTGAGGCGCGTGCGGTGCGAGGACGCTGTGTCATTGTGGCCGACTGTCACGGTCGATGCGCCGAGTGTAGTGGTAGTGACGTGAAAACTTTGCCCACTGAGGCTCGAGCTTTAATGTACTTTAACGTACTTAGTCATAGTGAATATTTATTCTTCAGTATTATTTTGTATTCCCGTAACGATTACGATCGGTGTCGTCGTATGATTGACCGCTGACGACGGACCGAACTGTGCCTGAGCCTGATGTGTATTGTATACGTGTTTATAATATGATCACGGCATACATATTGTATGATCCGTGTACTGAATCGAACGATGAAAGCTCCTAATGGCTTTGGTAAAATCTTGCCCTGTTAGATTGGCTGTTGAACAAAAAATAAATGTTAAAACCATAGTATGTCGTTTTACTTCGCCCGCGGTGCACCGGCGCACGGTGAACCGCAGTACCACAGCACCGCAGTACCACAGCACCGCAGTACCACAGCACCGCAGTACCACAGCACCGCAGTACCACAGCACCGCAGTACCACAGCACCGCGGTGCGTCGCGCGTTGATATCTTTTGTTCGCGCGTCCGCCGGCGGCGCGCGACGTCGCGACGTCGCGCCGTGCTCGCACGCTGCGGCTGCGGGGCCGCGCCCGTCTGGCAACTCAACATACATTGGTTGTTGGTTTGTAGATATTACGTAGGTACCTGAGGACACGTTACAGTACAGTCAGAGTAAAAAGTTCTAGTGTGCCGAATTTATTTAATATTCTTTTAATTTTCTATATTTTAAAACTACCATATTAATGACTAAGTACTTACTGCATAGAATACAAATAACCTTATCTAAGTGATAATATTTTTAAGAATCATAGGTACTTATTTCATTTTAATCAAATATGTATTAGCATTTCTTAAAAAATTGTCTTAGCATACTGACTGTACCTGGTGCACGCGATACACCGCTATTATATGTAGCATTGCCAGACGGGCGCGACCCACGCTGCGCAGGCTGCGCTGCCGCGCTACACGACAAAGGTTTTTTTATCGTTATCGCCAATGATATATAAACTATAGATACTTAATATTATAGATTAAGTGTACTTTAAAGGTACAGTTAGTACCTTTAAAGTACACTTAATTTGGGACGAAGCACAACTTCAATAGTGATATGGGACAAAGTAAGATTTTATATGTGGGACAAAACTTCAGGACGAACGAAGAATAAATCGGTTTGGCTATGGCATCATCTTATGGGGAAATAGCACAGACGTTCCCTCCCTATTCACCCACCAACAAAACTGATACGAATATTTACAAACATACAACAAACATATAGTTACAAGCCTTATTTCCAGAAACACAAAATTAATTAATATTATATAAAAAATAAAAAATAAAATTAAGTAAGTACCTAATTATTATTTATATTTTAGTATTATAAACTATAAACTAATCCACAAATAACCAGAATCACGGGAAAACATACAAACAAATTGATATTCATTGCGCCATAAAAATAGATTAAATCTGCCCCGTTCCCGCCTTAAACTGCACTCTTCTCTCCTAATTTATGCTATGTCAATAAAAATATATAATAAATTACAGGAAAAAGAAAACAAAACCAATGTTTTTAAATAAATTAAAATAATTTTTAATGAATAAAAGTTATTACACTAATTACACAATAGACGAATACCTAACGGATAAATTCAATAATAATTTTAGATACAACTGTTTACCACACATACGTATACCTACTCGTATATGTATGTATTCCGCATGCAAATTAGATAATGGTGAATCGAAAGTGTAGTGCCACACGAGGCAGCTGCGGGGCGAGGGGCCGCCGCGCCGGCCGGGCGGGCGGAGCGGCACCGCTTTCTCGTCTCGCGTCTCGCGTCTCGCGTCTCGCGTCTCGCGTCTCGCGTCTCGCGTCTCGCGTCTCGCGTCTCGCGTCTCGCTCGCTGCGGGCGAGTGCTGCGCGGGCGCTGCGGTGCGCCTGCGCGCGCTATTCCGGGAACCCGCCACAATGCACCGCATGAATGCGCCTCACGGCAGCTGCGGGGGTACCCACCAGCTACATAATGTGCTCAACATTCCTTGCTTCATTGTTTGTGAAAGTTTCGCACAAGTGTCGCTTGTACCTACTGACGGACGCCGCCGAGTCATCGCTGCGTCACCGTCGCGTCGTACCCGGAACATAACAATCTGCGATTATGGTTCGCTCGGGCTCGGTTGTACAGCTTTACCTTTACTACGGGGAAGGATAAGTAATCTATAAATAGTTTAAAACGAACTTGCTATACGTGACTGAGAATATGTGCGTGTGTGTATTCTTCGAAACTAAACAATGGCTTTGGATGCGGTGTTCACTATCAGATCTTTTAAGGAATTTGAGCCAGGAGGTTAATGTGTATCTATTATATACAATACACTGCACTTATGCGTGCACTGCCTGGACAGGGCGTGGTTCTTTCCTCAGAAGACCATATCAGACACCAATCTACATGGTCCTCAAAGATTATTTCCGAACTTTTATATACACTGAATGATACTAGGTATATTTTATTATGATGAATTTTATACATACAATGACATGAGTATTTACTTTGTAAAGTATTATATTATTTTAATTATTGTGAATGTGAAGATTATGTGGTTCATTACTTTTTAATCACGATCTGGCAGATTGAGTAATATATGCGGCCTATCCAAATGTCCTTTATAAGTTCTGAGTTAATCTTCACGATTAAAATAAAATAAAAATAAATATCGTCTGACATTGCACACAGCACCATCTAGTTCCAAGTTAAGCACTTATCACTTAAGGCTTGTGTTATGGATACCAGATGGTTGATAAACTACTTAAATACATTTTTTTTTTTGTAAATACATACATATTATAAATATACATCCATGACTAGGGTACAAATGTCCATATTCATCATACAAACATTTGCCCCTACCGGGATTCGAACCCAGGACCATTTGGTTTCGCTGACTACACTTAGCCACTGTAGCCACTACACCAAACGTGTCGTCAAAACGTCGTTTGATTACTGACAAATGCGTGCACTGGCTGGACAGGTCCGCTCAATCTGTATGGTTTTTCCTCAAAAGACCGTTTCAGACACCAATCTACATGGTCTTCACATGATCTGACAAAGATTATGTCTGGACTTTAAAAGATACTGTGACCTCTGAGTTTGATTCGGCCTTTCTTCTCAGAGTAGTCAGATAGGAAACGCCGACCTCATCTAGTATTTAAAATAATATGATTGACGAGTAAAATTGTTTGTACAAACCTACTTACAGAAATAAAATCATTTATCATTAAAATGTATACCATTCAAAATGCAGAAAGTTTTTTTTATACAAAATCGGGCTTGAGACCAAACTTGTGAGGCGATTAGGTTTGGTGTTTGATGCCACTGCAGTACACTAGTTGCAGTTTTCGCCTTGCAGTCTCATCTCGTAGGTGCCTTGTATAAAGGGGCACACCTACTCCACATGGCTGAAATCAGTCCGAAATTTGTTGTCCTTTTAGGAAGAGTAAGAGAGTGGATCTTCTGCACACACTGTACTGCTAAAGCTGACTCCGCCTGCAAATTAAAGTGCTAGAGAGTAGAGAGGCGGACGTGTCGTGACCTTTCTTCTCTCTAATTAAAGGGCTAGAGAATAGAGGCGAACGTGTCGCGACCTTTCTTCTGTCTAATTAAATTCCCTACTTTGTTGGAGGCTAACTTGCTAAATGCGATACTGAATTGCAGTATCTGCGCCATTTAAATATCTAAATTCTAAAAGCCAAATGGAATACGCCCTTAAGGCTAGGTAAGGAATGCTGTAGGTACCTACCTTAGTTGTGTGTGTGCCTACGTGGAGGTGCAGTTGATGACCGACTGGTTTCGCGCTATTGCGGCCGAGGCCGGCGCGGGCGCACACAGTCGCCGCTGGCGTCAGTGGTGTCACCACACAAAAACGTACAGAAAGCCTCAGCTTTAAACGCGTGAAAGCTCTCACAAACCGGCGCGACACGACAGCGCGACGCGACTCTATTAGAACCATTTCTATGAAAGCTTCATGGAAATTATTGAAAAGAGTCGCGTCGCGCCTGTCTGTGAGAGCTTTTAATCGTGATAAATATGTATTATGTGTGCCTAACTGCCGATGGCTAAGTGTGCTTCGTAACAGGCAAACGTACGGCTACATTGTGACTTGCAATCAGTATTTGTGTTTCTTTCGGCATCTGTGTGCTCAACAGCTTGTTTGTAAAATGGACCTACTGGAGCTACAAACCTAGCGCTGCGCATGCTGGTGCACGCGCGCCGCACGACCGCACGCACACGCGCGCACGCGACGAAGTGCCCGCGGCGCACAGTGGTTCGAAATCGGCGCTCCGTGGACATTAAAACCAAAGCGAGAAATAAAAATCGGAACGGCTTTATTTCAGTATTATTTATAATATTTGGTAATATGACAGCTATAGACAGCACCATCTCCGATTTTTTTTAAATATTTTTTGTATGAAGAAAAACACAAAAGTCGTTTTTTCTCACAACTTAATAAAACTTAAAGCCTGCGGCTTACATGGGGTGTTGTCCCACATGAGGCGATTCCGAAATTTATTTATTTATTTATTGGTCTACCAACGATTGTTTAGGTACACCAGTTATGGCCATAAAAAACAAGCAAAAACAGATAAACAATAGTGTACAATCACTTATAGGTAAACTCAGCATGCAAAACAAAAGTTGTACGTACGTTAGAGAAAAAAAATTAAAAGTATACTACCCTAATTTATATCAACCACTAGTATCTAAATTGTTACATGTAAATTAGATCCTGAAACAGAGAACATTACGAGAAAAAAAAAAACAAAAAAGTAAATTAATCCTTATCTAGGTTTTTCAAAGTCTTCGCTTTTAAACTGTACAGTGAGTCAAAGTGCAAGTCGATTAGATCGCTACATTCATTAATTATCTTGCTTAACCTCGCGACAGGGGAACTAGCGCCCAAGACTGTTCGTCGGAGCGGTGGACCGAGTGGCGTAATTGGCTTACGAGGAATCCTTGAAGGCACACGAAATTTAAAAGAATTTAATATCTGTGAGCAGTCAATTTTATTGGCCATCACTTTGCGCACAAATATTACGTCAATAAGGCGACGGCGCTTTTCTAGCGAAATCATTATTTGAAAGTATTTCAACCGCTTGGTATAGGAACGCATTTTTTTTGCTATTCCGGTGGTAAACTCCAGGTGCCACAGAAAGCGTTATTGGATTCTCTCCAGACGCAACGAATGTGTAGCATAGTGCGGTCGCCAGATCACACAATAATATTCCAACAGGCCTCGAATCAGACTATTGTAAAGCATAATTTTAGTTTTAGGACACCTAAACTGTTTGCAATAGCATTTACTGGGATTTAACAGCATTGAATTGCGTTCGCACCACTTAACAAGCCTATTGAGATCACTCTGCAAAAGGATGCCATCATATTGGGACTTAATAATTTTAACAAAGTTCAAGTCGTCGGCATATATAAAAACCTTAGAATATAAGAAACACCTTGAAACAAACACCTAACACCACACACACAACACACACTTAACACCTTGAATATCATTTATAAAGAAGTTAAACAAAACTGGGCCCAAATGAGAACCTTGTGGAACTCCGGAAGAGATATATCGGTTGTCAGACCGAAATCCGTTTATCACTACATAAAATGATCTGTCCAGAAGATATGAGCTTAACCAAGAACGCAATGATCCAGTTATACCATAAGCTTGCAGCTTATGAATCAGTATTTTATGTGAGACTTTGTCGAAAGCCTTACTAAAATCCGTATACATGACGTCGGCTTGAAAAGAAAGAAAGAAAGAAAAATAGATTTATTTGTCACAGAAACACGTGCATACAAAAAGATAATTAGCTCTAATAATTAAGAAAAAAGTAAAAATAACAAAGAGATCTCTAATCACGAGCACAAAACAGAAATCGTCGACAGCTGCACGTCATGACTGTGACAAGAAGGCTTCCACTCAGCATGATGCTGCTGATGATGCTTGGTGACCTGAATCAATTGCCTCTGAGAATAGCTCGGTAAACAAAAAAAGATTTGTGTTTGTTGATCTAGCTTCCACAAAGCCATGCTGCTCGTCGCTTAGGTACAGCCTTAAGTTAGTAGTAGTAAGTTAATAAGTTAATTTAAAAAAGTAGTAAGTTAATTTTCATAATTATTTTTATTCTTTGCTCACCTCATGGGTCATGGCCTGCGGTGCTTGGTTTTGGATCTCCAGCAGCGCTGCAGCATGGCATTCAGTCCCGTTTGCCGGGACTGCTGGCGGCGTTTCCCTTGTCCACATTAATTCTGTGTTGACAGCCTATTTATTGAAATACATTTTGATCTTTGCTTGTCCATGTATAATGCTAAATAATTATTTCTCTATTCATTCATTTATAATTAGATTTCAAATTTAATTCCAACAATCGTATTTTTTATTTAAGTTATGTTTTTCTATGTCGTACTAATTCTATTCGTGACTCTGACTTACATTATTTTCTCATAACTTCCTGTTTTTGGAGCTCCAAAGCTCTCTTTATGGAAATGTTTGGCATGTCGGGTCACCCTCCACCCTCCAGTTTCCAAGGTTTTGGTATTTTTACTGGGTCCATCTCATCTTTCACATTCACACACCAACGCTTGTAGCAGTGACACATAACTTTTGCATAATATTAGTAACACATTACATCATTGGCCATTTTGTAATTCCTTACATCATAGCGTTTCTTTGGTATATGTATGTTGGGTGTACGTCAAATAAGACGCTTTGAAATGTTGCCATAAAGCGTAAAACGTTTATTGAGGATGATATTCTCGTAGCATGTCTATTTCCTTTTACATGTCTGTTTAGTATATTCTATAACATTTATATTATTTTTATTTAAGTGCAACGTTCGTAAGTACGCTGTACTGGTACAGCGTCCTAACTATTGTTTGCCTCACCGGACGACGTCACTACGTCAGCGCCGGCTGTCGCTGAAAACCAGCGCTGGGGCTCTGTCTTGCATAGGGTCGCGGCATAATGCTGAGCGATAGCCGTTTTGCGTGGATGTGACGCATGTTTCTCCCAACCTTTTCATATTTTCTGTGTTTGTGTTATTTTTTGCGTCATGTTTACCGCAAATAAACGCATTTTCTTTCTTTCTTTCTTTCTAAGTGCTTTTGAATAAATGGACAGATCAGAGACTCAAAAATTTTTGCAAAACACGACAAAATTGATATCGGTCTGTTGTTAGAGGCTAAATCGTCCTTGTCAGACTTGTGTATAGTACAACCTTTGCCACCTTCCATTTTGATGGAAAGACCCCGGAGGTTAAGGATTTATTGTAAATAAGTGACTATGGGGTGACCAACTCAGCTGCGCACTCATAGACAAAGATTGGTGGTATCCCAATTGGTTGGTTGATTGGTGGTGCTATAACACGCACACCCATGCGCGCCGCTTCACTCACAGCAGTGTTGAATTTCGAGACATTCAGTTAGAAATTTTTACGTTGATTTAGGTGTGATCTTGAAAATATACAAAGTAATTGACTTTAGTGTGCTAATTTTATTAAAAATAATGAGAAATAATAGAAAATACAATATAAAAAAAACACTCAAGTAGAGGCCCATTTACAATATACATAATTTTTTTATGATAATTTAATTCGTTGTTAGTAGATTATGTCAGTAGATAAAAAGTTTGAATTAACATAAAAAATATATATATTATATTAGTACAAAAACTTATAACTATTAAAAAAAATTAATTATATAAAAATTTACTATTAATACAGAAAAATACTAAGAATAGGTAATTGTAGAACATAATAAGAAATATATTATTTCAACACTTCACTCAGAGCAGAGTGATGAGCTTCAAGAAATTCAGTGGATTTCTCGAAGGAATTTAATACATATTATTTGATATCTTTGGGATAGGTGCACATACAACTGGAAACGATAATTACCTATTAATGATTGTTTGTTGTAAGCTGTTCGTAATCTCAAGTTTAACAGGAAATCAATGCTAAATGCATACTAATTAACTTATGATACTAATTTAGTCTCATCTCATTAGTGCAAATTGCAAATATTGTTAACGAGTTAAGATACATTAGTTAAGGGCTATTTTTACGAAGTGTTTAACTAACTACTATTAATTAAGATACGATTAAAACGGATACTTTTATGTAAATAGGGACAATTTTGAACATTTTGCCTATAGGAAAGCTATCAGAAGAGTCGAAACAACCGTGTCCGGTGAGGACCTGCGTCAGACGGAAGGTGAGGACGGCTGGGTTGCGACAATCGCACTCTCCATGCCGCCCTGAGATCCCGCCGGAGCTCTGTCCGCTGTACCGTGATTTCTCGCGGCAGCGGAGCTACGCCCCGGCGTTTCGCCTCCTCGCGCCACTCCCAAATGTGCGCGAGGACTTTTGCCTCCAGATCCCATGGCGGTAATCCGGCAAGGAGGCTCGCCGCCTCACTGGAGACCGTACGGTATCCCCGGACCAGCCGGGTGGCAATGACCCTTTGGGGCGCGTTCAACCAGCGGGCTGGCCGCCGCCTCAAGGAACGCGCCCACACCGGTGACCCGTAAAGGGCCATCGACCGCACGACTCCCGCGTAGAGCCTCCGGCAGGAGGCGTTTGGCCCCCCTAGATTGGGCAGGAGCCGCTTTAAGGCAGCCCCGGCCCTTTCCAGTCTGGGAGCCAAACGTCGGAAATGCTCCACGAAGTTCCACCGGCTGTCGAGGACGAGTCCCAGGTACTTCATCGTCGACTCGACGCCGATGTGAACCCCTCCTACCATTATTTGGGAACCATGAAAACACATGGGCTCGGACTTGTGCAGGGCCACCTCGAGTCCCAATTGCCGGATCCTCTCGACGATTGTCGCAACCCCGCGTGTCGCTAGTTCGGCCGCCGCCTGGTGCGACCTCTCCTGCGCCAGGACCAGCGTGTCGTCAGCGTAACAAACCACGCTGACGCCACTAGGGAGGTCGGCGCGCAGCACCCAGTCGTATCCGATGTCCCACAGATGCGGCCCCAGGACCGATCCCTGTGGGACACCGCACGACATCTCTTGCCGGTTCCATACTCCCTGGTGACCGGGGTAGATGACGGCCCTGTCCGTCAAATAGGCCTCGACCACACGACAGAGGTAGGTCGGCCATCCGGTGATACCGGAGTGCCTCCCTGATGCAACTCCAGGGCAGGGTATTGAAAGCATTGGCGATGTCTAAAGACACCACCAAGACGACCCTACCCCGGGCCACAGCATCCCTCGCCGTGAGGGCCCGCACGCGCATGATGGCGTCCACCGTAGCAAGCATTCGACCTAAACTGACAAATAAGAGTAGTAATTATTTAATTGAAGAAAATAGGTCTCTTCTTTTAATTGACCCGGATATCATGGATTAGGAAAACATTGAATTTGTTGAGGTGCCAAGTGTGATGGATTCTGATTTTGAATTCTTTGATAGCGATGACGAAACTCGGTTGACTAGATTTTAATGTTTGATGTTTTTGTGTAAATATATATTTCTCAATTATACAATTGCCTATTCTTAGTATTTTTCTGTATTATTTATAAGTTTTTGTACTATTTAAAAAAAATAATGTTAATTATGAAGTCAAACTTTGTATCTACTAACATAATCTACTAACAACGAATTAAATTATCATAAGAAATATTGCTAAATCTATTTATATTGTATATAATCTATATCTATTTGAGTGTTTTTTTTTTTGTATTTTTATGTTGTATATTCCATTATTTCTCATTCTATTTAATAAAATTAGCACACTAAAGTCAATTACTTTGTATATTTTCAAGATCACACCTATACAGGGTGGTAGGGAAACGCTTCCGAAAACGAAGACAGGTGATAGGGCTAGTGATTCTCGATACGATACCATAAAAAAAAAACAGTTTTTTTTTTTACAATTTTACTAATTTTTTTTAGCTTTTTCGTACACTATGCGGTGAGAACAGTTAAATGAAACCATTATTTGCCATTAAACAATTTTTTTTTCTTTACAACTCTATCAAGCAATGTATTCGTAAATAAATATCAGCTGACAATCGCGCATAGCCCCGAGTTCAAAGTGCGCGAGCGCTTGCCGACAGCAGCGCGGCCAACGACCCCTTTGTTCACGCGATTGATGTGCGTCAAAGTTGAAGCAAATATCTTTTCAGTTCACTATTACCTTCTGGGATATCTACTTTCGGATTCCATTCATGCAAGGTTCGTAATGATTTTCCCCTTGAACCGGGTTACAATTTTGATCCGAATGTTCGCAAATTATGCTCACAAATCAGAAAAATCCAGATGTTTATGCTTAACCTTGAGATCCATGTCGAATAGAGATAATAAGATACCTACTGTGATTGGGAAAGAGCACTTTCGTTAATTCGTTCAATAAAATTTTGCACAGTAAGAAAATTGAAATGTTTAGGTACCTACCTACATCATGGTCAGATTATCTCTAGATCTGGGGTCGACGACTTCATATCGGCAAACTTAACAATAACTATCAAAACAATAATAATACAAAAATTAGCAAAATAACGAGACGCGTTTAGGTAACGAAGAGGCTCACCGTACTGAGGCGACGGCCGACGAGTCACGCGACGAGGCTAACACGGGGAGGTGAAGGGGGAAGCGAGATGGACCATTCCAGCGAGGTACAGAGATAATTGTGACATTCGGTCGAATTCTGATAATCAAGGTAAATGATTACAAAAGTCATTGGTATTTGGCCGAGATTTGAACCCGGGTCACTTTACTTGATAGAGAGAAGCTTCGACGACTATTGCGCGGCGTGGGCGGCGACCTAGACATCCTTTGTAAAGCGCCGCCAAAATAAAGAAAAATAAACATTACAGAGGCTCCAAATGTTTTAAATTAATGGGCCGTGTCGTGCACTTAATAACAGTTTTGTATGTAAGTCGTTAATCGATAGTGAATGAAATAAAGTAAAAAATCGCCGACTTTACCTGTGAATGACTAAAAAAATTTCATCACGTGCACCGTTTCAAGCAAATAGCGCGCGTGAATCAATTAAATTTGAACTTTATGTCAATGTAATTACGGGTCACACGACGCGCACTCGTTTATTGCTATAACTGTATCCTTCATTAAGTAGGTATGTAATACCAATCAATTGAAAGTGGATAATTTAATTAATTTAATCTAAAAAACTCGTTAAAACTAATTTAAAAGTTAGAAAATGAAAACAGCTTGTAATAATAAAGCATTTAAAGTACAATTTCATATCAATTAAAATTAATTGGTTTCTGGTTATCATTATTCTTCTAACATTTTCTGTAATTTGTTGATCTTTGCACATGAAAAGACACCGCTACCTATGTGATTCCCCGTCCACGCACACTCGCGATGGCGCGCGGCGGTACGTTTGTCGGCCGGCGCCGCCGCACGTGGCCAGGCGGCATGTTTGATGTTCTTAGTACTTCTTAGTAATCTAGTTAGTTCCTTTCAGACTCAGTTCGTGAGCGAACGCGCGTTACGTTTAATCGGTCGATAGGTATTGAACCGTATTTAATACTGTTTTGTTAGTTTTAAATTTGTATTTAGTTATTATTGTTACGTTTTTAGTGTTGTTTTATTGTTTTTTAGTTATAGTACAGTTTTGTTGTGTTTAACAATGCCTGATGCATACGTGTACAGTGCTCGTGAATACGGCAACATGTTAATGTGTTTAGGAGAAGCCCGTGGCAATGCTTCTCTTGCGTTGAGAATTTACCGAGACAGATTTCCGAACGTTCGGCATCCGTCTGATTCTCGCATGATAACGGCAGCTTTTCAGCGAGTTTTAGAAAATCGACCGATTGCTCCGATAGCCGCAGGTGGTGGACAACAAGTGAATGTTCAGACAGAGGAGCGTATTTTAAATTTGATTCGCCAAAATCCTCGCCTGGGCACACGAAGTGCAGCGAAATTATTGCGGCGCCGGGGCGAACCGACAGTCTCTCACTGGACAGTTCACAAAGTCTTGCGCCGGAACAGAATGCGGCCCTACAAAATACACAAAGTACAAGCTTTGCTACCTAACGATCACGTTCGTCGTCGTGCGTATTGTCGTTGGCTGCTAGATCAACAACAACGTGCGCCTGGCTTTATTGAGCACATTATCTGGACGGACGAGTCCACTTTCACGAGGAACGGGATGTGGAACAGGAGGAATGCTCATGTATGGTCAGACGTGAACCCGTCCGCCACTCAAGAAACCGGCCATCAGACCCGATGGTCCGTCAACGTATGGGCTGGTGTTTTTAATGGACGAATTCTAGGACCAGTGTTTCTACCGCAGCGCCTCAATGGATCAGAATATCTTATTTTTTTAAACGAACATTTAGATGATATGCTAGATGATGTATCGTTGGCTGAATTTCGTCGAGCATGGTTCCAGCACGATGGTGCTCCACCGCATGTTACGCGCCCTGTCCGCGAGCGTCTCACTGAGCTATTTGATGACCGCTGGATCGGAAGAATGGGGCCGCACGCCTGGCCGGCTCGTTCACCTGACCTAACACCTTTGGACTTCTTTTTGTGGGGTTATGTGAAAGAAAGAGTTTTTAATCGGGAATGTGACAGTGCTGATGAAATGCGGGGCAGAATAGTGAGTGTTTTCGATAGACTTCGTGCAGAATGTGTTGAGGATCCTACACTATTGCCTCGTGTTCACGGGTCGACACAACGACGGGCCCGACTTTGTATTGAAAGGGATGGAGCGCAGTTCGAGCCAAACCTCATAAGGTCGCAAAGGATTTAGACAGGTACGTAAAATGCCTCTGTCAGCTTTAATGTTTAACAGTGGGCTACGAATAATGCGATTAAAATTCATAATTTTTGTGAAGTGTTGTAAAGGTAGGCATTTTGAAAGTGATGTTTGTAAATTCCGTATAAATCCCGTGACTCGGCCGTACGGAGCGCTCGGCGCCCGAAACACGCGGACGCAAGGTGGCGCGTATGTTGCGTTGCGTGTCAGTGACCTCACGTTTTGGACGGTTTCCATTGCGTGTTTACGAAATATGAAGTCTTGAAAATAACCAATTTAAAGTGAAAGGTTATTGGTATCCGTTTGCATTTAGGTAGTATATAATCTACGTTCTGGCTTCGGAAGCGTTCCCCTTACACCCTGTATAGATATCAACGTAAAAATTTCTAACTGAATTTCTCGAAATTCAACACTCTGCTGTGAGTGAAGCGGCGCGCATGGGTGTGCGTGTTATAACATTTCGGAATCGCCTCATGTGGGACAACACCCCATGTAAGCCGCAGGCTTTAAGTTTTATTAAGTTGTGAGAAAAAACGACTTTTGTGTTTTTCTTCATTTTTTATTTTTTTCGGCTGTGGTGCTGTCTATTAGCGGTCATTTTACCAAATATTATAAATAATACTGAAATAAAGCCGTTCCGATTTTTATTTCTCGTCTGAAGAAATTTTGATTTCCATGTCCACGGAGCGTCGATTTGTAATTTTTTTTTTGTAGGTGACATGACCATACCTGGGCACCTTTTGGTTACGGAGATATTGAAGGTCTAAATTCCACCTTTTACCAACGTTTTTTTTTAACAAAACAAGTTTTTAATGTTAACTTAAATTATAACACAGCTTCATATATCCCCACGACCCCTGCAACGTTGCATGCACCCCTGAGCACAGTGTTTTGCGTGCGTTACGTTGCGCACTACCGTAAACAGCGATTTTTCACACCAAAATTAAATTTGTTTCCCAGCAATTATTTTTGTGCTATACAAAAAATACAAAATAGTTTATTTCTTTAACAAACTTTGTACTACACAACTAATGATAGAAGTGTCCTTTTAAGCAATTAAATGCATGTATTAGGACACTGCACTCTTCCGCAACATATATTTACGTAACGTATATTCATATATATTATACAAAAACTGTGCGTGTTTACTATTTAAATCATTTTGACAAAGTGAATTAATACAAAAGAGAATTACAGAAAACTAATTACTTTTTATCAACTTATTCTAATGAGTGTGTGTTTTGTGTATATTATATGAGTTGAGTATGTGTGGTAAGTGTGTGTGTGGTGTGTACGTGTACAATTGTACATGTTGTAGATGTGTGTGTACGCGTGAATGAGTGAACTATGATGTGTGCTGCAGGAGGGCTCAGTGTCCTCATACGCGAGTCGTTTTATCCATTCAGTTATAAGTTTCTTACATTCATAATATTGTTTAGTGTCTAAATATCTCTTTATTTATTTTGTTATAAAGTTGAGATGACCGTTTCTCGTATTGCCTACTACAAAACCTGATTTTTATTTGTGGAATCGGTGCTATAATTTATTTCCTTCTTTTTGATAAGATAGCAGTATCATTAGGCACCTCTGTGTGTTTTTTAAAAACAGTATGAATTATATACAGGGTGGCCCAAAAGTCGTGGATCAAACGCAACTAGGGGTTAGGTGGGGTCATCAGCTGCAAAAAGTTGTTCTACGGGAGGTCCTTAAGGTCAACCCCTGCAGAGTATAATTTATTTTGAGTTTTTATGACAAAATACACTTTTTTTAACTAATTCTTATAAAAATTCGAAAAAATCTACATCCTGTATCTTTTTTATAATTTTCACTAGATTGGTACTGATGAGTCTTTGCCTTAGACATGCTATTTACGGTTGTTTATTGGGTGTGTTGAAGATAATATTAAGTTTTACGATTTTTTTTTTCTCAAATCATAACTTTTCATTTACTTTGGACCCCACTGTGAAAAAAAAATACTCTACGGAAAAGTGACCCTGTGTTACAAGTTTTGGCGCATTTAATGGGGATTCCGAAAAGGTATTACACATGGCCATGAGTGGCTCTAATATCTTTCAAGGACGATTATTCGTAGCAAGGCCAAAGTTAATCCAACCATAAAACTCGGTTAGGCTTATTTAAAAATAAACTGGAACTAATACAATTAATGACAAAGACTCTCTACCTCTCTTTTACACTAACCATTTAATCCTTTGTCAATAAAAGGCCGGTGTGCCCGTCATTTCAGGTACCGATATCTTTTCTAGGAAACAAAAGGCCGGGCCGGCCGAGGCGGGGTCGGGGGATGCGCGTGAGCATGTTTCTTTAGAATGTTTAGTGTTCTTTAGTGACTCGCTTCCTGCCTATGAGTACGCACGTGTTCTTTTTCTCGGTTTTACGACGACTTGTGATCAGTTTCTTTCCTTCGACCTACGCTTTGTTTTTCGGACTTGTGATAGATTGCCTACCTGTGACCAGAGCTGTGTGAATCGGACTAGATTCGGAATCGGACGGATTGGCTACAAAAGTGGACAGATGGCTGCTGCGAGGAGAGAATACACCCAACGGGAGTATGCAGAAATGCATTACCTGTATGGCTTTTGCGACGGTAATGCCCGGGCTGCTGCCAGGGAATATCGTCAACGCTACCCTAACCGTGATCGTTTTCCGGACTACAGAGTCTTTATGCGCGTACATAATTCGTACATGGAGGGAGTCTTACCCGGTCAGCATGCTCCGAGAGCAGGCAGACCAGTGGGGCAATTAAAAAATGAAGATCAAGTGCTGAGAGAATTAAGATTGGATCCTAGTATAAGTCAACGCCAAATATCTCGTAATCTCGGGATTCCAAGATCGACGGTGCAACGTGTCATTAACAGAAACAAATTACACGCCTACCACGTGCAAAGGGTGCAAGCTTTGCTGCCCAGTGACTATGAACCCAGAGTGCGGTTTTGCAGAGAGATGCTAAGATACCACAGAGAGGATCCGCAGTTCTTCAACAAGGTTTTATGGACGGATGAGTCAACTTTTAGAAGAATGGGAGTATTCAATATCCACAATCTACATTTTTACTCCAGAGTAAACCCCCATATCATAAGAAATGATAGATTCCAGCATCTGTTTGGTATTAACATGTGGGCTGGTATAATTGGCCAGCAGTTGGTGCTGCATGAAATGCCAGCAAGGCTGAATGGTGCTCAGTATTTAAATTTTTTGCAAAATAATTTAAACCATATCCTTAACGAAGCTGAAGTTCCAGAAGAAAGAATAGCAGAAATGTGGCTGCAACATGATGGCGCCCCGCCTCACTACGCTCGAGCAGTTAGAGATCATTTGAACGAGCGCTTCCCCAACCGGTGGATTGGTCGAGGCGGACATATTGCGTGGCCACCCCGGTCGCCCGATTTAAATCCATTAGATTTTTTTCTTTGGGGCTATTTTAAAGAAATAGTTTACCAAGGAGAGAACAATAGCGAACAAGAACTACGACAAAAGCTCGAATTTGCTAGGTTACAAGTTACTAACAACAGAGGTGCATTCCGTAAGTTACGGAGGAATTTTATTAGACGGTGCAGATTATGTATTATGGTCAGAGGCAGGAATTTTGAGCATTGATTGTAAAATGTTTTGCTTAATAAAACAATTATTTCACAATCGTTGTCTTGTTTTTTCGTCCTAGAAAGATATTAGAGCCACTCATGGCCATGTGTAATACCTTTTCGGAATCCCTATTAAATGCGCCAAAACTTGTAACACAGGGTCACTTTTCGGTAGAGTATTTTTTTTTCACAGTGGGGTCCAATGTAAATGAAAAGTTATGATTTGAGAAAAAAAAATTCGTAAAACTTAATATTATCTTCAACACACCCAATAAACAACCATAAATAGCATGTCTAAGGCAAGTACTCATCAGTACCAATCTAGTGAAAATTATAAAAAAGATACAGGATGTAGATTTTTTCGAATTTCAATAAGAATTAGTTAAAAAAAGTCAATTTTCTCATAAAAACTCAAAATAAATTATACTCTGCAGGGGTTGACCTTAAGGACCTCCCGTAGAACAACTTTTTGCAGCTGATGACCCCACCTAACCCCTAGTTGCGTTTGATCCACGACTTTTGGGCCACCCTGTATAATTTTCTCACCGAAATCAAATTACTTATCTGATAAAGTCTTTCGGTGGGATATCTAATCCTTTTAAAATGCATTATTTTTATTAGGGCTCGTTGCACTCGTTCCACCTCAATAAATTTGGACTTAGCTGCACCTCCCCAGATAGAGATGCAGTACACCAAGACTGCCTGCACCAAAGCGATATATATATCCTTTAGTACATTTCTAAATGAGTCTCCGGAATTGGTAGAATTTTTCGGAACAATATGTCTCAATGTTTTGAAGATCCAGCTTATGACATGACATGACATGCTCAAGGTGAGGGTACCATGATAATCTCTGGTTAATCATGACCCCTAAATATTTGGTTTGTGTCATCTTGTTAATGGTAGGGCACATATAGTTTTTGTTTTTAAGGTCACTACATTCGTGAACTTTGATTGTGAAGTCCTTGTTTGGTTGTGTACGATTACAGATACTAAAAATATATAATTTGTTTTTGAGGTTTTCATAGACAGTAGATTATTATTTGGGCCATGCCACATGAAGCACTTTGCTCTCCGTCATCCCAGGAGCTTCAGAGAAAACTACAACCGTGTCTTCGGCGTAGGAAAAGACTTTGGCTTTATTAATTATTAAATTATGTATGTTAAGAAAAGTGTGGGGCCCAAAGCACTACCCTGAGGTACACCGTATAATACTCCTGCACCATCACTGACGTATTGCCCCAACTTAACCCTTTGCTTCCTGCTAGAGAGATAATCGTTGAGAATATTGAGTGAGGTTCCTCTGATACCAATTTTTTCCAGTTTGTTCACAAGGATTGGTACAAAGATGGTGTCAAATCCATTTTTAAGATCCAAGAAGATAGTTAAACATTTATTGCCACTATCAAGTTGGTTAGCTACATGCGAGCTTAGAGCGGCATCGTCGGTGGATATATTTTGCCTAAATCCAAATTATGATGGGGATAATGTTTTAAATTTATTTAAATATTTAGTAAGTAAGTAAGTAATATATTTATTGCCTATAGGGTATTTGTAGTTCGTATATATTAGAGTTAAATAACTAAGTAAGCGTAGTACTTAAACTAATAAATATTTGTACGGGGTGAACTACTGTTTTCTTAGCTAGGTAGCTGATAGCTAGGTATTTGAGACGCCTAATATTGATTAATTTCTCCAATATTTTCGATATAGCTGGAATGACAGATATCGACCTGTAGTTGGTGACATCATCTCTGTCCCACCCTTGTGAACTGGAGTAATAATAGATTGTTCAAGAGGGGGAAAGATACCGTCTCTAAAACAGAGATTTTCAAGATGGGTGATGGGGACAGCTTCCTTTCTTATATACTTTTAAAATATTGTGGAGATATTATCCCAGCCAGCGGCACTATCTGAATTTAGGCTCATCAAAATTCTGTGTACTTCATTGAGGTCTGTGTCCAAGAGTACAAAGGAATTAACTTGTGTTGACAGTTGATTAGGTATATAATTAGGGTGATTATTTAGGCTAGGCTGAATGTGGTTGGGCCAGCTATTTACCAATGTTTACGAAATAATCATTAATACAGTTTGCTGATTCATTAGGGATCGATTTACTATTTATTAGTTCAATGTTTTGACATTTAGGTTTATTAGTGTAGGTTATAGTTTTAATGTTTTTCCAATGCAAGTTTTTGTTTGATTTTGATTTAGCAAGTAAGTCCCTATCATATTTTCGTTTCAATTATTTATGAGCTTGTTGCAGTGATTTCTATACCTATTGTATGTTATTTTACTGATTTCATTGTGTGGATCACTGTTATATATGTCTTTGCAGTTTATTACGATGTTTATGCAAAGTCTGGGGTTATCCATGGTTTAATAATGCGTTTACTGTTTGGAATTTTAACTGCGGTAGTGTTGATATTAATTGATTCAGTCAGTTTATCAATGAGTGTCTCAGTTATTTAAATATAGTCATCACAAAATATTAATTCTGCAAGATTTTGTTCATGTAATTTTTTAAAGCTTGTTCGAAATTAATACTAGTAGTGGTTTTATTTGCAGCTTGGGTATATTTTTGCTTACGCAGTGACATGAAAGGATATCGAAGTAGAAAATAGTGAAGGATAGCGATAAACGCCGAAGCCTTTTTTTTGTTAATTTTTATCATAAAGTGGTCCAAACCGTTCCTTTCCTTGGTGGGTAATGTATGTACAGCGAGTATACCACGTAATGACAGCGTATTTAAATAGTTCACTCTATTTTTACTTTCCTGTGACGTCTCTGTCTTTAGGTCTAATATTGATGTTTATATCTTCCACTATCACTAGGTACGCTCATTTGCGATGTTATTGTATCAAGGTGAGTGCTAAGCGAGTCAATGAAACTGTCAGTGTTAGTGTTTGATGGAGAGCGATAATTACACAAAATATGGCTATTCAGAACATCTATCTGGAGACAGGATGCTTGGGCCAGCTTTATTTCCTTTACTTTTGGTTTGAAGGTGTTTTTAACATAGGCCACTAGGTACCCCATCATTATGGTTTAAATGTCGGGTAGAGGCAAAACAGTGGTAATTAATGAGTTTAGGAATTGGTTTGTTATCGTTTAGCGTACACTCGGTTAGGATTATGTACAATATCAGTTTCTAATTTAAAAGTAGTTAGTAACAGTGAGAAATTATCGAAGTTATAGTAAACGCTCCTTATATTTTGAGAGAAAATAGTCTAGTCATTTTGAATGACTGAAATGTGCTTAGAGATCTCAGAGCAATCACATTTATTTTACGCGCAATTTCAATATTATCAATTTCATTTATAGTTTATAGGTTCATTAGGCATCCACTAAAATAGTCGTCAAGAACAAGATTTACATACATTTTATAGATTGATGGTAATTGGATAAGGTTCAATTCAATAGTAGTGGTTTTGTAAAAAGAGAGCAGCTGTATTATAGTTCATAGGCATGGTTTTGTGCATTTGAGTATTTTTAGTCGATTAATTATAAATAAATACATAAATTTATTCCATAACTTAGATTGTTTTACAAATGTTTTACAAATTAAACATATGCTAGTTTTTAGTACAAATGAGTTAAACATCTGTAGCCGAACTAGGCAAAACCTATATTTCGGCTATCAGCGCCAATCCCCTCGGATAATTTTACATTAATCGTAGCCATTATCATTAGTTTTCACAAGATAATTATTAACAGTAATGATAATTTACACATCTTATTATATTCTATTAAAATTTAGAGTATTAGATTAATAATGTGTAAATGTGTAGTAGTATTTAAATGTAGAGTATGAATGCGTGACCTCTCATCATGTGGAATGAAGTGTGAGTGTGTGAATTGCGAGAGGGTGTGTAGGGGTGTGTAAGTGTGTGTAAAAACAAAGTGACAAAAACAGTTAAACATTTGGAAGTTTATATGTGTGATCTGTGTGAAGTTTATACGTGTGATCTGTGTGAATTTTGTAAATATCAATCAAACAAGTTAATGCTAACGTGATCATTGTACTCGTACTTATGCAGTAGAAGTTCGGTTCAGTAAATTATATTATGAAATTGAGTAACTCTGTGCTTAGGTGATGGTGTGTGTAAAGTTCTAAAAAAGTGTTAGTATGTGTGACAGATTATCTCGTTATGGGATCAATGTAAACGTACTTAGTTAGATTGATATATAGATAGATTCATTTATTTGTACGAAATATGGTAATTTACACATTTTTTAACACACAATAGTTAACAAAATACAAGATGTTACCTATTAACAGGGAGACAACATGTTACATAATAACAAAATACAAGATGTTACATATTAACAGGGAGACAACATGTTACATAATAACAAAATACAAGATGTTACCTATTAACAGGGAGACAACCTGTTACATAATAACAAAATACAAGATGTTACCTATTAACAGGGAGACAACATGTTACATAATAACAAAATACAAGATGTTACCTATTAACAGGGAGACAACCTGTTACATAATAACAAAATACAAGATGTTACCTATTAACAGGGAGACAACATGTTACATAATAACAAAATACAAGATGTTACCTATTAACAGGGAGACAACATGTTACATAATAACAAAATACAAGATGTTACCTATTAACAGGGAGACAACATGTTACATAATAACAAAATACAAGATGTTACCTATTAACAGGGAGACAACCTGTTACATAATTACAAAATACAAGATGTTACCTATTAACAGGGAGACAACATGTTACATAATAACAAAATACAAGATGTTACCTATTAACAGGGAGACAACATGTTACATAATAACAAAATACAAGATGTTACCTATTAACAGGGAGACAACATGTTACATAATAACAAAATACAAGATGTTACCTATTAACAGGGAGACAACATGTTACATAATAACAAAATACAAGATGTTACCTATTAACAGGGAGACAACATGTTACATAATAACAAAATACAAGATGTTACCTATTAACAGGGAGACAACATGTTACATAATAACAAAATACAAGATGTTACCTATTAACAGGGAGACAACATGTTACATAATAACAAAATACAAGATGTTACCTATTAACAGGGAGACAATATGCTACATAATAACAAAAAATTATGTAAGGCAATGGCATAATCAATTTTAGAGTTAGGTATTGGAGGTACTATCGAGGAAGTTCATATCTAAGCAGTTTTAGAACAAAATCCCGTGAACACGATGACCGCATCTGTTTTACGTTAGTTACTGTTAGCGCCCGAGCGCTACAGGGAAAAATAGTCCTAAAGGTGCATAGATATGAACTTCCTCGATAGTACATACAATTGTGGTCTAAGAGTAATTTTTTTTGGTGTAAGCCGATATACCTGCTCTTCACTTTTAATATTAAAAGTTATTTTTTTATTAGTTTTTTTTTTTATTTAAGATTGGTTTGCTCTTGACTCTAGTCTAGGTCAGTGGTGACAGAGACAGAGTCGACGGTGGAGTGAGCTTACCCAGAAGAAGCCTGTTCACTCTCACTTGTTCAGTTGGTGACAGCTCGTCCCTCTTGAGATAGACTTTGCCATAGGCGGACCCCACAGAACTTGTAGGCTCCAGAGTTCGCTAAATCCCGAGCAAGGAAGTGTAGGACAGGAATAGGGGTGTCTTCCTGTATTTTAAATCCCAGGTGCTTGCAGCATAACTTTGACTTGTGTTTTAAGTTAAAGGCTTTTCCCATTTTCATAATTTCACCCTTCAATAGTGTAGATCTAGTTTCAACTATGTTACTTAGTTTGATGTACTGATGCTTAGTTGACGGCTATGTGATGGGTCTTTTTACACTTCTGCGGATTTTTGTTCTTTATGGAGGTTAAATATTATAAACCTTCCGGAGCAAATATTCCAAACTATGGTGAAAACCGCATCCAAATTCATTATGTAGAATAGAATAGAATATTCATGCATTTGCTCAGAATGTAGGTATTTACAATAAGGTGGTTACAATAATGTTAAAGTTGTACATTCTACCATTTCGGCAAACATTGATGCAGTTCATCATCAACATACAAACATTTGAGGTCTATAAATATGCTCAGAGTGGCTTTAACATTGTATCAAATTGGCTTCGTATGAATCTACTAACATTAAATGCAGATAAAACCAAGTACATTCTATTTAGAATGAGAAACACTAATATACCACTTACTAACCTTACCATTTATGCTCATAACTGTACGACAGACGCTGACGCTGCTTGTTCGTGTCCTACTCTAGCTAATGCCGATCACATGAAATATTTAGGTGTCACAATTGACACAAATCTAAATTTCCGTAAACACATTGATTTGCAATGTGCTCGAGTTCGTAAACTCATATATATCTTTAAGAATTTACGCCACATTGCTGACTTTAAATTAATTAAACAGGTATATTTAGCTTTGTGCCAATCTGTACTTACATACTGCATAACTTCATGGGGTGGCGCTGCAGAGTCTATTTTACTCCCTCTAGAACGCGCTCAAAGAGCAATTCTAAAGGTAGCCACATTTAGGCCTTTCAGATTTCCTACACACCAGCTTTACATTGCATGTGAGGTGCTAACAGTACGCCAATTATTTATACTGCACATCATATTAGAGCAGCACGTTGAACTCGCTTACAAGCCAGTACCTTCTGACAAGAGAAGGAATGATTTGGTCTGTATAAAGCTTCAAACTAGACATGCCTTTGTAAACCGATTCTATGTCTATTTAGGACCCGATTTGTATAATAAGCTCAATAGAATACTTAATTTTTACAGTGCCGGTTACAAACATTGTAGTCTGAAGATACGCGAATATTTGGGTAAACTTGATTACACAGACACAGAAAGACTTCTAGAAGTACTTCAATAATGATGTAGTTGTAAAATTGGCCACTTTTATTTGTATTTAGTACCTAGTTTATTAAGGATAGTATTATTGTATATCGCTTAGTATGGGGATGGCACAGGGGATGGCCTGAAACACAGGTTTTTATTAACCTAGCTCAGGCAGGTCGCCACAAGATAGAATGTCAGTACCAACGCACCTTTCATATGTAATTAAAAACGAGTAAATTAAACTAGCTTTTAAATAAGTATTTAAGACAATCTGTTAAGAACTTGGTACTACTAAGTACATATTTATAAGTGTTTAGATGTATTACTTTGTAAAAGGACCTAAATAAAAGTTATTATTATTATTATTTGTTATTATTGATACACAACTAAAATGTATCCGCTAGACAATCCGATACGGAGTAGTAACATTTATTTAATAGAAGTGCAGGTGAGTGAGTGTGAGGGTTTTAGTGTAGTAGTGTGGGGAACAACTGAGCGCGCACAGGCACGACAAGTAACTTTGTTTTGATAACTGAACACCAGGAAGAGGGTCATTGTACTCATTATTATGACCAACTTTTGATATGGAACCAAACCAGAAAGGAAAAAATAATCTGCTTCCATTTAGTTGAATCGTGCGAACGTAGGCGAACGCATGTAGGTACTTATGGAGCATGTCTGCTTCTCTTTCACAAATACAAGGTTGGTCTCACTCTCACCTATACAAGTGTTTCGTAACGACCCCTTGGTTGTCAGTTTTTAAATGGTTTTCTATACACCTATGTGACTTTATTTCTACGCAACATGGTTACAGACAACATAATTCTTGCTCGTCAAGTGCTTGATTCATGCAAGATCCTTATGTCTCGATCGATGACCTGTCGGCTGTGCAGTCCAGCGTTGACGCAACCGGTACCACTACAAATGCTACGGTTCCAGCACTCAGCAGTCAGATCAAGAAACCGGACATGGAATAGCTATGTAAGTATTTTTACAAAAGGCGAATTCCTTCCGTACGGCCGCGTGTACCTTCGCGTCACCTGACTGTAGGCCTCCCAAGTCCCAAGTCAAAGTTTTCTATCCCAAACTGCCAAAATCGGAGAAAAATTGTACGTCACGCTTGATGTTGTAGATAATTGTCTACGGTAGTGGAGACACTTCTCTTCACATTTGATTTTGTAATCGCCATGCTAAAGACAATAGAAAACTTTCCACTGTCTACACGGAGACGTCATGTTTGTCTACTCTTCCGTGGAAAAAACGCTTCGCTACGGTTCTCGTGCTAAGCCTGCAGGAACTTTCAATAGACATGGGTCTCTATTGCGAAAATACCACGTAGTCAAAGACTTGCTCTCCTCCTCCTGTCCTCGTTGTTGCATAAACAAAATCATGCAATAGATCACATAAAAAAAACCGTCGAGATAATCTTACGTCTCGTCCGCGTCCGTGCGAACGTGGGCTAACGCAGTGCATGTGCATTGTGCATGCTTGTTCAGAGGCAAGCACATCTAGTAAACTGGTGACGCGGACGCCCCGATTGTCTCTCTGTGTGTGTGTGTGTGTGTGGGCCAGTGTGAGCCACACGTGCTACTCCAACGTTTTATTTATTATTAGTTATTACACAAGTTATTGACATTCCATAATAGATTCCACATTTACATAATTTTTATTCATTGTGTATATTTGCTCTAGGTAGGTATATGAAAATAATAATAGCCAAGCGTATTGTTTTGTACCTACAATTAGCTACTTACCGAGCAGCTCACGGTCACGGCCGCATTCTAACGCAACTCAATATAAAGACCCCTAAGTTGTCTCTCAGTCTGTTCTCAACTTCAGAATGTTTGTTGAGAACGTCTTAACGAGTAGGTGCCTAAGATTAGTAGGTACTATTACTAATCCCTCTAGTGCCCTACTACTATTAGTAGGGCAGTAACTCGTTGGCAATCTTTAAAATGAATAGGTAAGTATATAGTTTATGAATTCGGGAGTGTTACTGACCTACCTATATTTTGTAGGATGTAAAAGGAAATAGTAAAGTTTGGTGTTGTATTGGTGGCGTTAGTTTACCTTTACTAATTTGTATTAGTATGTATCATTGCTTTCTATTCAGTATTAAATTATTATTATTATTATTTTATTTCATATGTCAGATTACATTGATCCATAATGGTTAGTAACAACAGGAGCTTAAAATCTATGTTAGTAGGTACATAATTAAAATATAAATAACAATAAAATTACATCATAGGATTAGAAACCATTACAATTCAAATATTAAAACAAAAATATCAATTAAAATCAGAATTAGAATTGGAATAAAAATTAATTAAGTATAACTAAGTATAAAAAAGCATTTTATAAACTAATTAAAGTTTATAAAAGTTTAATTAGTTAACTTAATTTAAATTTAAATTTAAAACTATGTTATTATTTCAGACTCCCCATTTTTAGGGTTCCGTAGTCAACTAGGAACCCTTATAGTTTCGCCATGTCTGTCTGTCTGTCTGTCTGTCTGTCTGTCCGTCTGTCCGTCCTCGCTTAATCTCTGTGACCGTTAGCACTAGAAAGCTGAAATTTGGGACCAATATGTGTATCAATCACGCCGACAAAGTGCTAAAATAAAAATTGGAAAAAAATGTTTTATTAGGGTAGCCCCCCTATATGTAAAGTGGGAAGTGTTTTTTTTTTTTAATTTTAACCCTAATGTGTGATATATTGTTGGAAAGGTATTTAAAAATGAATAGGGGTTTACTAAAATCATTTTTTGATAATGTCAATAATTTCGGAAATAATCGCTCCAAAAGTAAAAAACAAAGCGTCCCCCCCCCTCTAACTTTTGAACCATAAGTTTAGAAAATACGAAAAAAATCTGAAAAGTAGAACTTTATAAGGACTTTCTAGGAAAATTATTTTGAACTTGGATGGAAACAACAGATGGAAACTGCAGTTAACCAATATAATTTGGTCCCTGAATCGTATGGGCGCCTATACAATCCAGAGGTCAAGTTTCATTTGCCCGTATTTTTTTTTTAACACCCCGGCTTTGGTGTATCTGCAATGATCAAACATAATCTAGAATATTCCAACCCACGATCTTACAGTGAAATTTCCGGAACTGAGCACTGTGAAGCAGTATCTTTTGAAGTAAATAATGTGAAAATAGTAGCCTTATATAGATCATGCAAATGCCCCAACAGCGTCGCAGTGGGTTTTATAAATAATTTATTGTCGCATAATAGTTCTTGCATTATATTTGGAGATTTTAACGAAGACTACCTTAGTAACAGCCATACTGCAGTATTTAAATTACTAAATGACGCTGGTTATCACTCCATGTTACAACCCCTACCCACTACTCGTGGTGGGACTCAAATAGACAACATTTTCTCGAACTTTCCATGTGTGGTTGGAATCTATAACTCTTTTTTTAGTTATCACCGTCCTTTGTGGGCCCGTTTTTAGTGTTCCGTAATTATTAGAGTTCCGTAACAAATAGCCTTTTTAAGTTGGGTTACCACTATGTTCATGCTCCAGCAGCGCTCCGCGCTCCTGCAACTGATCCAATGGATCTGTCGCGCGCCCTTTACATGCGCTCCCCTTTGACACACTGCGCTCCCCTTTGTGTTCGCGCTAAAAACCGTCACGAGTCGGAACGACTGCCGCGGAGCGTGCAATATTGCACGCTCCGTGTTCGCGCACGTACCCACTACCGGGAGCTGTTGCAGGAGCGCGGAGCGCTGCTGGATCGCGAACATAATGGATAGTATGGATACCCACCTTTAAACTCATAAGTGGGAACACTTATTGTGACGGACGGGAAACTACGGAACCCTACACTGAGCGTGGCCCGACACGCTCTTGGCCGGTTTTTAAATAATGTATAGGTATAAGTATTAGTAAATTTAAGCTAATGAAGGACCTTTTAAATGTATTGTTGTTAGTTGTTAAGTAATGAATTAATTATGTGTATTATTACGTGCTTTCACTTACAAAAAAAAAAACTTTTTATTTATGTATTTTTTAATTTTTATGGATCCATTTATTTGGCAGAGGTGCAACATAATGTACAGACGCCAGCACATCAAGCTACTACAATCTGTCAAATTTCTTTAACAGATTTTCAACTTTATCGCTAAAGCATTAAGGTTCAAGGTTGATTGGGAAAATTTGACAGTTTCGGGTAGCTTGACCTGCTGGCGTCTGTACATATTCATAGCACCAAATGATAACTTAGACTAGACAAGGTATAGGAAAAATTAAGTTTCAAAGCGGGACCACACGCTACTTAGCAGGAATTTGATTTAATTTGTTCCGCTCCATGCAAAAAAATAACAAAACACATTTTTCTACCCAAAGTATAAAGTTTAGGAAAAAACACCAGGGCAATTAATATTGAGGTTAATGAGCTCTATCCACCGGTATAAAGAAAATGTAAAAAAACAAAGTTGGTCCCTAAGTCATTAAAATCATAGTTTCGAGCCACTGTGCGCCGCCGCGCCGCCGCGCCGCGCGCCGCTGCCGCTGGGTGGCGCGCTGTCGTGCCGCTGACCTGTACACAGTGCGTCACAGGCTAGCTAATTGGTACTTTGTTTGTATTTAATGATTGATGAGCAAGTTCATCACAAGCAATTATCCCAAGTGCGACTAATTTTGAAACCGGCCGACCTACCCCTTTTCACCTAGAATTATTAGACAAAATATGGCCAAATTAATATTTTTTATAATCAGCTGAATTTTGGTAGGTATATGTTGTATGTACTGAAGCATTACCTTAAACTCCCCGCCCCTTCTCCGCTTGCGTCTAGAGATATACAGGTTGTTAAGATGAATTTCGATGTTTATGTGAATCAATCAAATTCTTAACATTTTATTTCACATAAACCTACATGGGCACTAATGAAACGTCAGAAGCTAGGTGCACGGTTCCAATTGGTCGTTTCCTTTAGATTAGTTATTTAATTATTTGATACCTGGCAACTTTTTTTTTACAATCAATCCACAGACTACATTGAATCAAACGGATGTCGACGTAATGTTTAACAACTATGAAGAGCGTTTATACCTTATGAGTGGCAACGTCACAATGGCCCAAGTTAACCAACTACAACATAATCATTGATTACGTAACCGTTCTGTGAGCATTTAACAGTCGTTTAAACAAAGCACGTTTTTTTCGAGTTCACCATTTATTTCTAACCAACGGTTAAATAACCAAACGTTTTTGAATGAGTGAGTCGAAAATGACTGAATGATCGAATGGTATAACCTTTTTTTTGTGAATGTTGAAAGTCAACGTCAATCAATTTCCATTGTCAAACTGTGTGATCAACTCAATTCATAATTCTTTCGTGCTGTCGTGTTAGTTTTCTTTTATAATTAGTAAATATGGAAGATGAACGCAAACGTACTGTAAATTCGTACCGTAAATCCAAGAAATCGGTAGTAACGGAAATTGTAATAAAGTACAGAGACAATAGAAAATAAAAAATCGGACGCTAACAACAAATGCCGAAAAAACAAGTGGTTGGAAGCATCTGGCCGACGAATTGGATGCTCTTAGCACACACTTCAAACTTACTTTCTGGGAAAATATCAAACGCCAAACAAAAATACAATCGACAAGTCGGAAACGGGAGCTATTTATGACTGCTAAGCAAACGTGGTAATTAAATTACCTAATACTTTGTAGTTCCGGATATATTTTAAAAATCTGTTTAATTAACTTTTTAGAATTACGTGAAAACTGTGTAAAGGTAAGAAATCGTTGCGTTTACAGTTCTATTTATATGCAAATAATACATTGGAAACTTGCAGGGCGTTATTTTCATTGTAAAATAACTGTAAGCATTACGGTTACTTACTTTTTAAACACTTTCACGTAATTCTAAAAAGTTAAATGATAAAAATTGAAAACCACGAAATATGACACTAAATTGCGACGTTGCCACTCATAAGTCATAAGGTATAAACGCTCTTAATTAACTTTAACTTTATTCCCAGGGTGAGAGAGATCGTATAAAAATACCCTGTACACAATTTTTTTTTAAATATTTTAAGGTTATTATAAAAATCAGGCACACGATACCACAAAAGGGACCTGCTCCGTGGCAATCTCCTTTGGTTTATACCCTGTCAGTTTAAAAACATTTTATTTTTGTTGGACGTCACACAACAACCCATTAATAGACTGATACCACCAGTATCAGTCTATTAATGGGTTGTTGTGTGACGTCCCCGAATGTGGAAATTGTGACTACATTGTTGTATTGGGTTCTCATCTGTAAAAACAAATGTACCTAAGGCGATTAACACGTGGGATCAATTATGGAAAAGTTAAATAAAAACCAAAAAACCGAAGAGGGGAGGAGTGGTGCGGGGTCGGAGCCCGACACCGCGCCAAGTGGCGCGAGCACGGGAGGCTCATTGAGCAACCGCCGCGCGGAGGAGTTGGCCGCTGAAACTAAGAAGAAGAATATCAGGTTCTTCAGTAAGCGGCCAAGATCAGTGGACGGCCAGGGGTCGTCCTCTGATGGCGAGAGAGCCTCGGCTCGAAAAATCCCCACCGGTAGGCGGGGAGGGGGGGTCCAAGAGCGAGGCAGGGGGAGGGGTCTCACAGCCCGGGAGGCAGCGGAGCTAGCGGAGGAACCCGCAAAGGAGGGGGTTAATGGTCGTGCAGTCGCTTCGGGGCCCTCGGGCGACGAGGCGAGCCTGTCGAGTGGCCCCGACGACAACGGCGACAATGACAATGAGGCCTGGACAACCAGCCTCAAGGAGGTAGTGGAGGCTGAGCTTCGGAAGGTGACCCTGAAGAAGATCAAGTCTTCCAAAAGCAGGGCCGTGGTCGCGGCAACGGCCTCCATCATGGCGGCGGTGGAGGCGGCCAAAACCGACGGGCCTTCGGGCGGCGAAGTGGCCGAACTGCGGGCGGAGGTCGCTCGCCTGACGGCCGCCATGAAACTTCTCCGGGAGGAGAATGGGAGGCTCAGGGAGGACCTGGCTGTCACCCAAGCCGACCAATAAAGGCAAGAAAGAGGTGGGAGCTCTGTTCCTCGTCAGTGTTCACTCCAACCGGTCAATAAAAGCAAGCCAGAGATAAGACACAAGACTTCTTCCGGGAGGTAGGACCCGTGGGGTCGCTACTGTCCAACAGCTCGCCACATGCTGCCCTGCGGGTTTCTGTATCTCTCTTGGTCTGGCTCCTCCGCCAATGAATAAAAATATAAAATAAAGATTAATAAGCTTGGTTCAAAGAAGTGCTACTATGTACTACTATTAAGAAACAGTATTAGGTTTTATCATCAAATTAGGTCCTTAGGTTAGTTCTCGTCAATTTGATAACAACTAAAAAAACTGGTTGTTAACAACAAGTGCCTGTACTAGAGGCTACTTCTCCTAGAGGCTACTTGTACGACTGGAACAGATCGCTGATCGGTTATTTTTCAATCAATACCTTAAGTTGTAGTCAGTGTTTAATTTGCGTAATAATTCTAATCTTGATCTCAGACTCCGGTTGTCACTGTCTATTGTCCGGCACTTAACAGGAAGGAGACTTCAAAAATAGAGATAATGGCATCATCCTTCGAGTACTTAAGTATAAATGTGCACGCGCATGCCGCGCCGATGGTTGGTCCCTATCTCTGGCATCACCGGCATGCGGCTCCGGCGCGGGGCGCGGCGCAGGGAGATTAGTGTGACGTCCGAGACACAGTGACACAGTATCTGCAGACAGGTATACTTGCTGCTTGTTATCGTTACTTATGGCATTGCATTCTGGGATGGTTGGTTGTTAGTCTGAACATTGCACGGAGGGCTATTGTCTGTCACCCGATACCTGGATGCCTGTACAGATCCCGAAGTCCGCGGTCGCTGCGTCGCCACATATCAGATATTATTATTTCAATTATATACAATGTGTAAATGATGTAGGTAGCACTTCATTCAATGTTGTATGTGGCCTGCTTCACTGTTGACGTGGGAGACGATGACACGACACGTGGTATAGATGTATAATGAACGGAATAAGTGAGAGGAATGAAAGTTAACTAAGTAGGTACTTGTGACTAAATAAAATAAGTAAAAGGACTTGAGAAATAATAGCTTTCTCGTTTCAGGTAAGTAAGACAATGTAGTTATAAGTTTTAAAATAAAGTAAAGGCTTTGTTATTTGTGATTAATAAAAATAAAAGCAACGCAATTCAGTTTTATTTTGCAATTCCAGCAAAAACGTAAGTATGTGATTATAAAAACATATTTTATTAAAATACTTAATTATGGTTTGCGGGTGTCGCCACGTCGGGAGCAGGGTGCATGCTACCGGTGGTTAGGGCTCCACAGACCGGAAGCTCCTCACGCTGCGAGTCTGCGAGCCGTATTGAGGAATACTGCCTTCTGAATCAGGCCCCTGATCCAAACACCTAACGAGAGGCTCGAGAGATGTTGATCGAGGCTTTCGACCATCAGTCCTTTGGCGGTTACTATAATCGGTTACACAATGACAGCCGAGCCCACAATATTCCACATGTCAACCACCTCGTGTGCTAAGTCGAGTCGTTAATATTATTTATTTATTTCATTAATAATTGATGCATTGTGTCGAACTGTATTAAACAAAAAAAAAATGGATACATTCAAAGTGAACCCCCCCGTGTTCCCTGGTTTACCAACAGAGGTCTTCGTAGGAAATTTATTGTAATAGCTCATAGGCTACGATCTGGGCACGCTCCACTTAACAAGTTTAAACATCTCATGGGAATAAGTACCAACGCAAATTGTGCTGAGTGCGGTACTGTGCAGGTTCACTTGTTGGTAGAATGTGCCAAAACTAGGGCTGGAAGAGAGGTTCTGATAAACCGGTTAAATATAAGTTTGATAGATGTAGGTATTTTTCAAAGTATTTTGTGAGCGCCTCTGATGGAAGCAGCCATTTTAGTTTATAAAATAGTTAATAGTTTAGAATAAGTACTTACTTGTTTAGGTTACGATGGGGGTGGCATGGTCGTATTTGTGACTATAAGCCTCTAAATAAAATTAGATAATCAAAAATTAAAAAAACATGAGTGACAGGTTTCAAAACAAGCCACGTAAAAAAATATTCTAAATAGTATATGATAGGTGGTGAAGCGATACTTACTTTTCCTCGACGCCTTGCGTGACGCCCGGTGACGCGTCTCAGCACTGTCAGCCTACTAGTGATGAGTTTTTTTTTATTATTAACGTTGATAAGGTATAGAGGAAGGAAGGTTAGGATAAGAGGAAGGCAGCTGTGCAGAAACAGCTGCCTTCCATTGAAAGCTACTGAAACAACATGGTGTAATTACATTAAGGGATTTGTTATGAAAAACTATTTCCTGCTAAAGTGTTGACTTTTATGTAACACCTTTGTACATGAGTAGTAATTGGGTAGACGACTCGGGTCGGACGACCCGTGGCACAGGATGTCACCGCACCGCATGAGAGACGCATTGATTGGCGCACAATGCTGCGCCTGAGTCGACGACGACGCACCGACACCCACTCCTTGTTACAGTGACAGTGAGTATTGTGTACAGATAATGATCAAGTTGACCTCTCATCTCACATCTCACAGGAATGTTTTGACGCAGTGCGTCGACTACGGCACGGCGCGGCGCGGCGGCTGCGTGCGGCGCGCGGCGTTGCAAGTGTGCCCGTACCGTGCCCGTAGTTCAATAATCTGCGTAATCAAAAATAAATTAGTGATCGAGGTCAGTGCACATGTATTTGTGTTGAACTGCTGACACTCGGCTCCCTGCCCTGCGCACAGTGCGCACTGATGCTTGCTTATAATGTGATCGCAACACAAACATGAGCCTAATAAAAACTCTGTCATCAGAAGTAATCAGCATTCAAACACGCAAAGCATTACGTTGACCGCATTTTTTGTGTATCGCAAAACCGATATAAAATGCATAAATATATAACATAAAACAAGTAAAATATTTGATTGAATGTTGATTTGCTCAAGTGAGTCAAGTCAGTAGTCAGCACTCGTAGTTTCTGAACTGCGTAAAGTTCACGTAGTTTGAAAGCGAACCCACTATATGTAGTATAGTCTTTAGACTTCAAGATGGAGTATTATCGCGTTGGGCGTTGGTTCACTTAGGTAGCCCGCGAATCATATTTAGATCAACATATAACCTGACACTGACTTGCAAATTGCAAAAAAACTTAAGAAAATTTTAATTTCGCGGGCGATTGTCGTACGTATGCGTAGACACAAAGTTGAGGCTGCTCGGACGCTTCTTAGATGCCGCGTAGACGCTTCGTAGTCGCCGCGTTGGCCATAGACGAGTCGTCGAAGTCGCGCCGTAACGCGTAGTATTTATTGCCTAAGTTTATGTCATGTGAATTCTGTGATAATCATTATGTGTCTGAAGTACTGGCAGAACTGTTGCTATCTATAAATACCTAGTTTAAAACAAAGTCGCTTTTTGTGTCTGTCTATGTCACCGCTTAGTTCTTTTTGTGTCTGTCTATGTCACCGCTTTGTTCTTTTTGAGTCTGTCTATGTCACCGCTTAGTTCTATTTGTGTCTGTCTTTGACACAGCTTAGTTCTTATTGTGTCTGTCTATGTCACCGCTTAGTTATTTTTGTGTCTGTCTATGTCACCGCTTAGTTCTTTTTGTGTCTGTCTATGTCACCGCTTAGTTCTTTTTGTGTCTGTCTATGTCACCGCTTAGTTCTTTTTGTGTCTGTCTATGTCACCGCTTAGTTCTCCTAAACGACACAATGGATTTTGATGCAGTTTTCACTATTATTTAGAGAAATTTTTGCGCGCCGAAACCGGTCGCAACATTAAACCGCGACACGGTTTGTGTCGTACTCGTACAGTGTATGTGCGACCACCAACCGGCACGACGCGTGTGAGGCAGCGCTCACTCCGGAAAGGTCGCCAGGCCGGCACGGTGCGGCAGCGGCGCGGGCGCACGGCACAAGACTATCGCTGCTATGTGAACTAGTGTACCTACATCACCTATCTACTGTACATGAACACTCGCACATGGCGTGTAACACCGTCATCCATTGGGTCCTCCTCAGTCAACTCAAGCATTCCAATATCTTTGAAAGACAACTTATAATTACTATCCGTACTTAACATAATAAAAGTTTTTATAATAATTATTATAACTACATATTATAAAGTCGTCTTAATTTATTATTTTTCGGTGCCCCCGTATATGTAAAATGCGAAATGTAAATATACAGATATTTACATCTCGACAGTGAGACTACATAAAATTGTGAGACAATCCGTGTTTGTCTAAATAGGTCTACGTGTAGATTATTCATGTAAGTGTACTGTCAACTGTGCACCTGCAGCCGCACGTCAGTCTCAGTAGTAAGGTAATACTCAAACTACGAAACGCTACGAAATAAAACTGTTATCACGGATGTGGGTTTGAGCGAACGTGGAGGTGAGGCGAGCGCGTCTCGCTCTACTTGTGGCGTGGGGTCACACACTGAAGCGGTTGTCGAGTAGTAAGCCGCTGATCGCATGCGACTTACACATTCTACCAGTACAGTAGGCCGCACGTCAGTGGTAACTAAACCAGTATAAGCAGTTAAGCATGTCTCTAATTCAATTGGAACTGCGTACTACGCTAGGCCAGCTCCAGTAATTCACAGTGTTACCTTATACGTGCGGTTGCCTGTACTCAGGGCTAAGCTATTACCAATGACGTGCGGTTGCCTGTACTCCGAGCCGAGCTGATGAGTTTTCTACTTCAATTGTGGATCTGGCTCAGTCATACTCCGCAACAGTGGCGAGAGGCTTATTTGAAACAAAGCAAGTGATGAGACTGACATGCTCACTGCCCACTGGATCCTATTTGTGTTGACTGCAACTGTGGTCCAGTGGACAATAATTGTCTAGACAGCGCACAGACAGGTATTTGGTCCTAAAAGTTGGCCAAAAATATTTGATCCTCCTAACTAAAGCCTGCCTAACAATGTTTTATTTCAGTTTTAGCTTGGAAAAGGTAAAAAAAAACCGGCCAAGAGCGTGTCGGGCCACGCTCAGTGTAGGGTTCCGTAGTTTCCCGTCCGTCACAATAAGTGTTCCCACTTATGAGTTTAAAGGTGGGTATCCATACTATCCATTATGTTCGCGATCCAGCAGCGCTCCGCGCTCCTGCAACAGCTCCCGGTAGTGGGTACGTGCGCGAACACGGAGCGTGCAATATTGCACGCTCCGCGGCAGTCGTTCCGACTCGTGACGGTTTTTAGCGCGAACACAAAGGGGAGCGCAGTGTGTCAAAGGGGAGCGCATGTAAAGGGCGCGCGACAGATCCATTGGATCAGTTGCAGGAGCGCGGAGCGCTGCTGGAGCATGAACATAGTGGTAACCCAACTTAAAAAGGCTATTTGTTACGGAACTCTAATAATTACGGAACACTAAAAACGGGCCCACAAAGGACGGTGATAACTAAAAAAAGAGTTATAGATTCCAACCACACATGGAAAGTTCGAGAAAATGTTGTCTATTTGAGTCCCACCACGAGTAGTGGGTAGGGGTTGTAACATGGAGTGATAACCAGCGTCATTTAGTAATTTAAATACTGCAGTATGGCTGTTACTAAGGTAGTCTTCGTTAAAATCTCCAAATATAATGCAAGAACTATTATGCGACAATAAATTATTTATAAAACCCACTGCGACGCTGTTGGGGCATTTGCATGATCTATATAAGGCTACTATTTTCACATTATTTACTTCAAAAGATACTGCTTCACAGTGCTCAGTTCCGGAAATTTCACTGTAAGATCGTGGGTTGGAATATTCTAGATTATGTTTGATCATTGCAGATACACCAAAGCCGGGGTGTTAAAAAAAAAAATACGGGCAAATGAAACTTGACCTCTGGATTGTATAGGCGCTCATACGATTCAGGGACCAAATTATATTGGTTAACTGCAGTTTCCATCTGTTGTTTCCATCCAAGTTCAAAATAATTTTCCTAGAAAGTCCTTATAAAGTTCTACTTTTCAGATTTTTTTCGTATTTTCTAAACTTATGGTTCAAAAGTTAGAGGGGGGGGACGCTTTGTTTTTTACTTTTGGAGCGATTATTTCCGAAATTATTGACATTATCAAAAAATGATTTTAGTAAACCCCTATTCATTTTTAAATACCTTTCCAACAATATATCACACATTAGGGTTAAAATTAAAAAAAAAAAACACTTCCCATTTTACATATAGGGGGGCTACCCTAATAAAACATTTTTTTCCAATTTTTATTTTAGCACTTTGTCGGCGTGATTGATACACATATTGGTCCCAAATTTCAGCTTTCTAGTGCTAACGGTCACAGAGATTAAGCGAGGACGGACAGACGGACAGACAGACAGACAGACAGACATGGCGAAACTATAAGGGTTCCTAGTTGACTACGGAACCCTAAAAACGGGCCCACAAAGGACGGTGATAACTAAAAAAAGAGTTATAGATTCCAACCACACATGGAAAGTTCGAGAAAATGTTGTCTATTTGAGTCCCACCACGAGTAGTGGGTAGGGGTTGTAACATGGAGTGATAACCAGCGTCATTTAGTAATTTAAATACTGCAGTATGGCTGTTACTAAGGTAGTCTTCGTTAAAATCTCCAAATATAATGCAAGAACTATTATGCGACAATAAATTATTTATAAAACCCACTGCGACGCTGTTGGGGCATTTGCATGATCTATATAAGGCTACTATTTTCACATTATTTACTTCAAAAGATACTGCTTCACAGTGCTCAGTTCCGGAAATTTCACTGTAAGATCGTGGGTTGGAATATTCTAGATTATGTTTGATCATTGCAGATACACCAAAGCCGGGGTGTTAAAAAAAAAATACGGGCAAATGAAACTTGACCTCTGGATTGTATAGGCGCTCATACGATTCAGGGACCAAATTATATTGGTTAACTGCAGTTTCCATCTGTTGTTTCCATCCAAGTTCAAAATAATTTTCCTAGAAAGTCCTTATAAAGTTCTACTTTTCAGATTATTTTCGTATTTTCTAAACTTATGGTTCAAAAGTTAGAGGGGGGGGGGACGCTTTGTTTTTTACTTTTGGAGCGATTATTTCCGAAATTATTGACATTATCAAAAAATGATTTTAGTAAACCCCTATTCATTTTTAAATACCTTTCCAACAATATATCACACATTAGGGTTAAAATTAAAAAAAAAAACACTTCCCACTTTACATATAGGGGGGCTACCCTAATAAAACATTTTTTTCCAATTTTTATTTTAGCACTTTGTCGGCGTGATTGATACACATATTGGTCCCAAATTTCAGCTTTCTAGTGCTAACGGTCACAGAGATTAAGCGAGGACGGACAGACGGACAGACAGACAGACAGACAGACAGACATGGCGAAACTATAAGGGTTCCTAGTTGACTACGGAACCCTAAAAAGGCATACGTAATAATATTCGTCATCATTTTCAAAACTTATATTTAAAATGTCACTTTCTAGTAACAAATTTAGAACATTAGCCGAAAGTGGGAGTTTTTTTTATTCTTTCTCTTCCTCATGCCCGTCAGGACAGGGTCAGAAGTTCATATTGGGCCTGTGATAGTTCCGCTTCAACAAACATAAACAATGCACGTGAATGTGATAATTTGTTTGATTTCTGCTGTTCTTCTTCAGAGGTACTTTTTTTCACTGCTACCGCATATGTCCTTGCTCTTCTGGGACTTTTTGTTAAATCTTTTACAATTTTTGACGCATGTACACTTTGCCCGTCTCCCGTAATTTCATCTGTGTTGCATACGTCAAATCATCTGTGTCTGATGTGTCAAAGTGAGAGTGAAAAGGCTTCTTCTGGGTAAGCTCACTCCATCGTCGACTCTGTCTCTGTCACCACTGACCTAGACGAGATTCAAGAGGAAACCCATCTTAAATAAAATAAAATAAAAAAAGATGATCAATTTTTTTAGTTTTTCATCTTTTGCTTCTTTCACTCAAATCTAAAAACGAATTTGGAGGTTTTTGAGCTCCTATAACAAAAATACAATAGTTGTACTCGAACCAATACTTTATATTTAACCCATTACTACCTCTAAAATTCAAATTTAAGCAATAAACCACATATTTTGCGGGTAAACAAAATGCTTCAAAGCTTATCAAAACAATAGACGTAATGGAATTTGGGTATCACCTAACTGCTTACGGTAGCGAAATCTTTACACCACTCGGCATTGATTTCTAGGAATCTGGCCTTTGTGTTGCGAGTAGCTGACCATTTTTGTTTAAAATGATGTTAGATGATCGACAGTTTTTGCTTTACATCAGCAATGTTTTGGTAATTTTCTGCTTATTGATTGAGCAGTTCCCGCTCCATAAATTGCAGCTTTTCATTAAAAGTTGATGTATTAAGCGTTCCATTATATTAAACAAATCATTTCGAGTCAAAACTCTCATTCCAGAAGAGTCTACCTATAACAAAAATACACAAAATGTAAATAAAACTTCATTTACTGAGTAACGAATGTGTCCACGGAAAAAAATCACCAAAAATAGAGGGGTACGTTCGTTGGGGTGACTGTTTGCGCTTAATTACATCCTAAAAGGTCTAATCTATAACGAACCATTACAATTTTGGCTTAGAAATGAAAAATAAAATAATGAATGAATGAAATTATATGTTAAATCTCCCTTTGATCTTCCTCAGTGTGTTTTTTTTTATAGCAGTTTCTTGGTGCTTACTTCTGAAGGATATAAATAACGAATAGCTATATATTAGTTGTTAAAATTAAGTAACAAATAAAATACATACCTGGTTGTGCACAATACATAGTGAAAACCAACACAAAATCGTTCAGTCACAAGATGGCAACTATTTAAAAACATCGAAATCTGAGCGCATCGAACAATCACACGAACACTGTTGGCGAACTGTAACTTCGACAGCCCATCGGCGCGCTGGAAGGCGCTAGAGCTTTGTATTTTTTGCTATTGTTTGGAGCGGTTATACTAGTTTTTGGAAGCAATAGCTTAGAGGGAGTAGAACTAATATTAAAAAAATCTATTTTGGCCAACTTTTAGGACCAAATACCAGTCTGTTCGATTCTCCCAAGTGTAGCGCACGTTTGTTTGTGCTTCAAGTTCACAGAGCGAGTGTCACGGCAGCTGTTGCGGCAGCCATGTTACCCAAACTGATTATAAAGTACGAGTACCTAGGTACCCAGTTTACATTGTTGGCCGCGTCGGCGCGCGGCGTCGTCGTCGCGTCGCGGTCATCGCCGCCTCGTATTTGTATCGTACTACGTAACAATTTGCTTCGCAAATTGTTTTAGTGGATTATGTGGTATACTTGAGATGTGCTGTAGCAACGCATCGTGCAAATAAGCTGTAACCTGCATGGCAGACGGCGCGACGCCGCGCCGCCGCCGACGTCGACGCCCGGCGCGGCACGCAGACACGACTAGAGATGGGCGACGGGTACCCAAAAGAAAAGCGTCAATACCTGGTATATACCCGGGTAAATACCCAAACTAAACATTTCGTAGATATAGACATAGAAATGTTAATTTATGATGCGTGTGCTTCTATTAAAAATACCTATATTTTATTATTTCTATCGATGTGAAATTAAAAAAGTTAAGTTATATATTTAATGTAACCAATAAAAATCATAAATTTACTTATACATAACGGACAGCCTAAATTGTTTATGAATAAATGAATGAATGCCACTTAAGGGCTGCTTTTATAACGAAAGAAGTTTTTTGAAAATTCATCACGTCCATGGGTTAAAGCTCATCGGGCGCACGGCTTCTAATTGTGAAACATAAGGCGATTAATAAAATTCGTATAGCGTTATCATTATGCATCATGTTAACATCGAAAAATGTTAACTTCAGTAAAGTTCCTAGTGAAATAGTCATCGGAGTATTTAATAAATTATATATAATAATTGTGGTGCTGTCATCTTCATCTTCGATTCCGTTTTCATATATTATATTTCATAAGATTCCAGTTATATGAAACGCAAAAACTCTCAAAAAAAAAAGAAAGGAAAGAAAGAGTGGAACTCTCTACCCGCGTCTGTGTTTCCGAACGCATGTAACCCTAATCTCTTCAAAGTGAGAGTGAACAGGCTTCTTCTGGGTAAGCTCACTCCATCGTCGACTCTGTCTCTGTCACCACTGACCTAGACTAGAGTCAAGAGCAAACCCATCTGAAATTAAAAAAAAGAAAGGGCAATGGAGAGGGCTATGCTTGGAGTTCTCTTCCGTGATCGAATCAGAAATGAATGATGTAGTGTTGGAAGGCCGATGACCTTGAACATACCGCAGGAATCCGCTGGATACGAGATGCACAGAACCAGTCAAAGTGGCGATGCGTGGGGAGGCCTACGTCCAGCAGTGGACATCTTTCGGCTGAAACGATGATGGTGTATGGCAAGTACTTACAAAATGTTTGCCCCCCTTTTCGTAGTCAGTCAGTTTCGCTTAGCATTGTGCACGTAGCCGTAGTAATATATATATCGTGTGGTCCCTCATGATATATATATTATACTCGTATATTTATATCAAATAAAAACAGTACCACAAACTAAAACAAATGTCATAACGGCTGATGACGTAACGAATCAGTGCAATAAATAAATAAGTGATTTTGCGTAAAATTAAGTATTGTTAATAATTTTAAGGTTTGTTTTTATTTGATAAATGATAAATGATAAATGATTTTATTTCTGTAAGTAGGTTTTTACAAACACTTTTACACGTCAATCATATTTTTTTTTTAAACTAGATGAGGTCGGCGTTTCCTATCTGACTACTCTGAGAAGAAAGGCCGAAACAAACTCAGAGGTCACAGTCTCTTTTAAAGTCCAGACAGAATCTTGGTCAGATCATGTGAAGGCTATGTAGATCGGTGTCTGAAATGGTCTTTTGAGGAAAGAACCCCACAGATTGAGTGGACCTGTCCAGTCAGTGCACGCAATTGTCAGCAATCGTGCAGCTCAACTCAGAACTTAAGGAGCTCAACGATTCGACGAACAATACCAAAGAAAGGACATTTGAGTAGGCCGCACAAGTTACTCAAACTGCCAGATCATGATTACACTAAGAGTAAAAATACAAAAAAAAAAAGCAATGACCAACATAGTTCTCACATTCACAATAGTTAAAATAATAGCATAATACTTTACAAAGTAAATACTCTTGTCATAGTATATGTATATAAAATTCATTAATGTCAATGTGTATATAAAATCCGGACATAATCATTGAGGACCATGCAGATTGGTGTCTGAAATGGACTTTTGAGAAAAGAACCACACAGATTGAGTGGACCTGTCCAGACAGTGCACGCATTTGTCAGTAACCGTGCAGCTCGACTCAGAACTTAAGGAGCTCAACGATTCGACGAACAATACCAAAGAAAGGACATTTGGGTAGGCCACATAAACTACTCAAACTGCCAGAACATGATTAAAACTGGAATAATAACCCACATAGTCCTCACATTCACAACAATTAAAATAATATAATACTTTATACAGTAAATATTCATGTCATTGTATATGTAAAAAAATATAGATACTTATAGCAAAGATTAAAAGTACAATAGTTAGCAAAAAAAAACAATAAAATAAATCAACATTCCCTGTGTAAATTTATTGGAACAGCTCACTCCCAAGCCTTTTTGTCCTCAATAAAGTATTTGACAGTATAATAGGCTTTCTGGCATAGTTTCCTTTTTATAAAAGATTTGAATTTATTAAGGCTTAGTTCTTGAATGTGGCTAGGAAGTTTATTATAAAAATGTATACATTGACATCTAAACGAGCCACCTATTTTCTTGAGCCTGGTTGTAGGAACAACAAATTTGTGTTTGTTCCTAGTATTTATACTATGGATATCACTGTATTTTTTAAACAGATTAATATTTTTATGTGCATACAAAAGATTTTCATAAATATACTGAGAAGGCACAGTCATTATATTAATCTCTTTAATTTTTTCTCTGAGGGAGTGTCTGGGACTTAATTTATAAATTGAACGAATTGCCCTTTTTTGTAAAACAAAAATCGTCTGAATATCGGCGGCATTTCCCCACAGCAGAATACCGTACGACATTACACTATGAAAATAACTGAAGTATACTAAACGGGCTGTCTCTAAATCTGTTAAACCACGAATTTTTCTAACAGCGTATGCTGCAGAGCTAAGCTTTTTTGACATTTTATCTATATGGGGGCCCCATTGCAGCTTGGCGTCTAAAGTTATGCCTAAGAATACTGTGGTATTTTCGGGTTTCAACTCTTCCCCCTTTATGAGAACACTTGTTTCTACCTGTCTAACATGTGGTAACGTAAACTTAATACATTTAGTTTTTTTCTCGTTAAGAAGAAGGTTATTAACGTTAAACCAGTTAACTACTTTTGCGAGGGCGCTATTTACATTGTCAGTAACCAGCTGCTGACGTTTGAGTTTAAATAAAAGTGAAGTGTCGTCTGCAAACAGCACTATATCATGTTTATCCTTTATGAGGTAAGGCAAGTCATTTATATAAATAAGAAATAAAAATGGACCTAGAATTGAGCCTTGAGGGACCCCCATTCTTACTACCGATCCGGGAGATCTTTTCCCGTTAACATCAACTCTCTGAATCCTATCACTTAAATAAGAAGTAAGAAGATCCAGAGAGGCGTTCCGGATTCCGTAGTGGTGCAGTTTCCTGATTAATGTTTCATGAAGAACACAATCGAATGCCTTGGACAAATCGCAAAAGATGCCCAACGCATCGCATTTGTCCTCCCATGCATTATATACATGCCCTAGAAGTTCAACTCCGGCATCGGTAGTTGAACGACCCCATTTAAGTATTAATTTAAATCTCTAAAAAGGAAATTAGAACATTGTAACTGATAGTTCGTTTTAAATAAATGATTGTTAACCTAAGTAAATTTACAATTTAAAGTATTTAAAAAGTGTTTTCAATTACAAATCAAATATTGTTCGCAATTACATAATTTTTATTGAATTCAAATTTAAATTTTATTGTAAAACAAATGGCAACGGAAGTCGTTACTGTATGACGTTTGTCGTTTTTTAAACGTATAAATAGGCTTGCTCTAGTCGCAGAGTATTAAAACCTTGTGCATCTCGTTGTAAAATTAAGTTGTGTGAATCATTGTTGGTTGTGAGTGTTATTTAAAAGTGTTTACAAGATGTCTGATCGTTATCATTTGATATCCCCGAGCCCTCCCGCTCTTACATATACAAGGTGTAACAGAATAAACGCAAGTCCTGAAAGTAGTTTGCTCATTATTGACTACTGAATCCATTTCAGTAACTATTAATATAGGTTTTTAGGTCGGGGGGGCTCGGACCGCTGTCGAGTCCACCATGAAGTACCTAGGATTGGTGCTCGACAGCCGGTGGGACTTCGGGCCCCACTTCCGACGGCTGGCGCCCAAGTTGCTGGGCGCGGCTGGCGCACTCGCAACGCTGCTTCCCATTCTGGGGGGCCCGAGCGCCGCCTGTAGGCGACTCTACGTGGGGATCGTGCGATCCATGGCCCTGTATGGGGCCCCGGTGTGGGCCTCTGACCTGACGGCCGGCAGCATCGCTGTTTTGCGAAGGCCGCAGAGGGTGATGGCCGTCAGACTCAACAGGGGGTATCGCACGATCTCCTACGAGGCGGGCTGCGTACTGGCCGGATCCCCGCCCTGGGACCTCGAGGCGAAAGTACTCGCGTCATTGTATCGGATGCGCGAGGAAGCGAGGGCGCGGGGCGTGGGACCGATGCAGCGACACATGGAGCTGCGTCGGTCTCAGCTTCGCGAGGTCCTGGTGGCGGAATGGCGGGATATGCTCTCACGCCCATCCATCCATGAGGATTTACCACCCCGGAAACAAAAAAAAAGAAAAGTTATGTAAACACGACACGGCTATATTCCTGTGAAGCAATACAGTGTCAAACGTAATATACACGGTATCATTGAAATGACTCTTTTGAGTCATTTCGAAAGGGGGTCCTTAAAGCCATCATTATTAACAACTTGTACTATGATATCAAACCGGAAATCATTTCATAATAAAAAAAATGCTGGTTCATACATTTATTCAATTACAACTTGTATTCATCATGACTGCATTAAAAAAAAGATGCAAGCATCAGATTCGTTTTGGATTCGTTTATTTGTATTAGTTTTACTTACATCAGGATCATTAATAAAGAGTGCGTTAAACTTTACGACTCATTTCCAATACAGTTCAAGAAACATGCCAACAAGCTACAAAGCGCAACCTAAGTTCATAAAGCTGATCAGCCGGAGTTCAACCCTTACGAACCCCTGTGCGAATGGACTGTTCGACAGAGAGCGACGTCACGACGTGTGACAGACACCCGAGGTGACGTTTCGCCACGGAGGGCAGGTGAGCCGTGAGGGGGACTCGGCGCCGACGCCGGCGTTAATGCATTCGTTACGGTGTTCTCCTGTTCAAATGCACATTGACATTCCTTTAACAAACATGCGATATGTTGTTCCGTGCATACGCGAGGGTGCACCAGGCTTAACATACGCGAGGGTGCACCAGGCTTAACATTACGGTCGAGCTCCCCTGACATACTCGTAACATAACATAAGGATAAGCTTTTCATTTTTAAAGTAGGTATGGTATGCAGTGAATATTTCATCCGAAATGCTGCCATAATAAACCAAAACCAACCCATGGACGAACAAATTCCGATCGTCCATGAACCAACCACTACGCTTACTGTTGTATTGCATGCAAATTGTGATAATGTCGCAGGATAATTGGAAAAATCGAAACTACGAAAATCCAAGGATTACAACAGCAAAGGACCGATGATAGGAAAGGATTATGAGTGGTCAATCTGAGAGTCAGAAGAAGCTGTTATTTAATCAGGATATCCGTCAATGAATAACGTTTATGTCGTTGTCCTGATAATGGATAGTATGATTACGAAAACCTTCCTTAGTTTCCGATAGTAAGGTTCTTTGCAATAAATAATCCTAGGATATTTGCAATTATCCTGCAGCAATACATAATATTATGTATATTGTCGCCAGAAGCTCTGTGAGGTGCGACAGGACTGCGGAGTGACGTGACACGAGTGTACGACACGGAGCGGTATGGTGCGATACATGTCATGCTCACTCAAATGTCTCGCTGACGGTGGCGCGTGTGTTGGATCATTTAGCTAAAGATGCCACGAATATTCGGCAACTATTCGGTATTCGGCCTATTCGGCAACTTTTTTGCTATTCGGTATTCGGCCGAATAGTACGTACTATTCGGCCGAATACCGAATAGCAAATCATGTAAAAAAAGACACGTTGTTTTACTCAAAATTATGTATTTATTTCCAAATTACAACATTTTAGTACTTAAAATTAATCAGTGGTAAGTTGTGATGGATAAAAACGATCATTTCAGCATTTTTTGGTAGCAAACGATTGCGCTTTTCATCGTAAACGTTACCAGCCTCAGAAAATAACCTCTCACTATAAACGCTACTTCCAGGCGAAGAAAGATAAACTTTTGAAAATTTCGAAAGTTTCGGGTATTGTTTTTCGTTTGCTGACCACCACTTGTAAGGATCGGCCTTCCGATCTAGGCGAACTGTTTTCAAATACAAATCCAACTCGTTTGCCACAGCATTCTTCTCCACGTCCTCCTCGTCATTAACATTTCCCATATTATCTGTAGCGACTTCTTCAAAGCAGTTCCAGAAACTGTCGTGTATTTAATCAACAGTCCTATCATTTTCATTCAAGTTTCTTTTCTTACGCGCTGGAGAAGAATCATCATCGGTACTACTTGGTTCATCACAATTTTTTTTTAGAGCTTCTAAAAGAATTGTTTGTCTTGCTTTTTCTGCTTGAACCAATCCTAGAAAACTCGTTTTAAAGCGAGGATCCAGAAAAGTAGCAACCAGATATTTGTTTTTATCATCGAAGCTGAATCGCCTTTCTAGCTCTGCCTGCAGTGTAGATCTCATCGTGACTAAATTAGGTACTTTCTCAGCTGTCTCTGCTTTTCCCAGATATTTTAATAAAGTTACTGCATGTGGAATCACTTCAGAGATGCAAGAGATACCTGAGCTTCTTATTTTTGTTATTTCTTCGAATGGTTTGAGGAGTTTGATACATTGTTCCAATAGTTCCCATTGAGCATGTGTCAGATTTATTAAAGTTTCATGATCTGTTATGTACAAGGAGACAGCTCGCTTTTGTTCTAATAATCGCTCCATTAAATAATACGTAGAATTCCAGCGTGTGCTCACATCTTGTACTAGTTGGTGGTTTGGCAAGTTAAGTTCTTGTTGAATAGATTTAAGTTTCTGCTCTGCTAAGCCAGAATGATTAAAATGGGTAACAATTCGTCTCGCAGCAGCTATCATCTGTTGTACTTCTGGTTGAGATTGTAGCGAATGATCTATAGCTCGTTGTAGTGAATGAATAAAGCACCTGCCTGAATCATATCCTGCATCTCGCACACCTTTTATCATATTAGAGCCACTATCATGGACAAGTAAATGGAGCTTGGATTGAGGAATATTCCATATTTCTGTAATAGCATTGAGTTCTTTTCCAATATTGATACCAGAATGTGAGCCAGGAAATGATTTCATAGCTAAAACGCCATGTTCCAGAATGAACTCTGGAGATATCCAGTGCGCAGTGAAGCTCAGAAAGCTCTCGTTATTGTGCTGGCATGTCCATATATCAGATGTCACTGATAATGCTGCTGCCTGTGAAATACTGGCTTCTATTTTAGCACAAATTCTGTTGTATATATCCGGAACAATTTTCTCGGTCATGTAAGTGCGACCAGGTACTTTATAATGGGGCAAAGCGTTTGCCATAAGTCTCTGAAATCCAACTCGTTCCACAAGTGACAATGGTTCGTTGTCCAAAGCAATCATTTCGCCAATCAAGTAATGATATTTTATTGATTTCGGATCATTAATGTCCCAGAGCAATTTCCGTTCTGATGTTTCCTTCAGGGTGAGCTGCCGTTCTTTTGATCTGGACGTTCCAGGTTCTGCTGGCATCTTGGCATCGGCAGAAGTAGAAGTACCGCCCATGTTGCTGCCACTTGTCGATGGAACATTATTAAAGCAGCGTATTGGTCAGCATGTTTGGTTTTAAGATGGTTTTTTAAAGAGGTTGTAGCTGTAAATAAAAAAAACTGAAATTAATTATAATTAAATAAATAATTTTATTTTGTTTCCCTTATTTATCTTATAGAAAATCAAATAAATATAGATATATGAATAATTTCTTATAAAACTTTATTCCGAAACAACCAGGGCAAATCGATCTCCTTTCTTTTGTATGTAGGTATCTACAAATAGGTACAGTACAACAACGAGGTAAGTAGGTACGTAGTTTTAGACATAACCAGTTAACAAACAACCACCTACCTAAGTAAACGTATTAAGTGAATGAAACTATTTCGAAACTATTAAATTAACCTAACGTTTTACTTACTTGCTTTCCTTCTCCGCCTCTTGAGATCTTGATGCTACATAACAAACACTGGGCCAGTTTATTATTTTCACTACAAATCTCATAATATTCCCATATGGGCGATTTTTTATTAACCGGTGTCATTTTATAAGCCTTTTGACGAAAAAACAATTGAAAATGAACTAAGGAACAAACTTAGCAAAATAGTAATTAAGTTTCACTTTACGTATTATTTATATACTAACAAAGAGCTCCGTGACGCGATTTACTCGCAATTGAAACAAATACAAACAATGTTTGCTTGCACCCCACCCCGCGCGCGCGCCGTCGTCGCCTGCCGCGCGAACGCAACGAGAAAAACAGGGTGTGACTTGTCTTATTCCAGTTAACGCGCCCCCACCAAGCATGTACTTCGCGCCGAATATTCGGCGGCCGAATATTCGGCGCTTCGACCGACTGCGTTGCCGAATATTCGGTATTCGGCCAATTCACTATTCGTGGCATCTTTACATTTAGCTCCCTTCAAAATGGTTGAACTGAATGGTGCTGATCCATGCGTCATGTTCGTGAACGGGCGCTGTCAGTTGGGACTGGTCATCTCTTAGCCACCACGGCTTATTTTAATTATTTTATTAATATGGATTGTTTTGTTTTAAATTTATATTTGCTGTACACTGGCCACTCAACGTGTACGTCTTATTTACATCGTTCTCACATATAATTATACCTATATTCAACATTAATGATGTAACTAATTTGACGACGATTGATGATTGACGACACGTTTGGTGTAGTGGCTACAGTGGCTAAGTGTAGTCAGCGAAACCAAATGGTCCTGGGTTCGAATCCCGGTAGGGGCAAATGTTTGTATGATGAATATGGAAATTTGTACCCGAGTCATGGATGTATATTTATAATATGTATGTATTTACCAAAAAAATATGTATTTAAGTAGTTTATCAACCATCTGGTATCCATAACACAAGCCTTAAGTGTTAAGTGCTTAACTTGGAACTAGATGGTGCTGTGTGCAATGTCAGACGATATTTATTTATTTATTTAACTAATATTTATGTAACAATATAATTTAAAAGAGTGTCCATGGAGTTTCTTGCCCGTTCTTCTCCATAGGTACCTACTACGCTTTGGAATGGGCAACTAGCTTCATATTTCTGACTGACTGACCACTTGACAATTCAAAAGTGCCTGTTAATGGTTTTATTGACATAAATGCTTTGAGTTTGACATATGTGTTCGGTGAACGTATTCGGCAAACTACTTCGACTGGTCTTAGCGCACGAAATAAGCAAACTCCATCCAAAGCAAACCTTGGATTTAAATTGTAAGGTTCCAAGCAGTTGCTACTCCGCAAGTAGTCGCGGGGGTCGGCTGCCGGTGAGAGCCAGGCGGCTTCGTGCGCCGGTAACGGTCACGAACCGCTTGACACCGGCTCCACCTCGCACCTCGCCCGTCGCTCCGACACAAAAACATTCCGATTTCTTTTCCGTTAGGAACGCAGCGTCATTGTCAAGTAAACGACTCAACGTACAGAGCTGCGTGTAACTTTGCTCTATTTTTGTGGCGAACACCGACATTATCAGCGAATTGACGCTTGACACGCAATTCACTCTTACCTCGTACAGCCGTGAACTGGGTCTCAACTTCTCACTGTGACTGAGAGCCACTTATTTATTTATTTAAAGCTCTATGGGAGATACCCGGCATACCCGTTACTGTATCCTATCTTATTCTGTCTCGGTATGGTGGGCTACTACAAATTAGAAATTAGGCGTGAAGTGGCACTGGCAACGTATCTTTTCAAAGTGTTAAGAGGTAGTATACAAAACTCAGGTATACTATCAGAAATAGGGTTTAATTTACCGGATAGGCACGTGGCGCGCTGCTGGTGGTGCCGAGTGCGCGCACTAACCTGCTGGGCGCGCACCGCTAAGCGCTGACTCGTGCGCTGCGCACTCGCAACACGGTGGCGGATGCCATAGACATATTCACCTGTACACTGGGTGAGTTCACAAGGACCACGTACCGTGTAGCATGTAAGGTATAGTTAAGTATATTTTAAGTTACTTTGTCGCATTAGATTTATTATTATCTGCAATGGCAAAGGAAACATGTCATGTGAAATTAATAAATAAATTACGTTGAGTTGCAGTACGTACTTACAGTGTCGGCACTCGGCAATAGCAGATAGTAACATTAATAATACATAGTATACAGAAAGATAAAGTCATTTATAAATAAATATTTATTATTTCTATCAATTAAAATATGCACTTGATGCTTTCGATGCATCTCTGCCAGTCCAGTGGTCATTTTGCCCTTCTTGAAAAAGTCTGGTGTACGGGTGCCAATGACTATAAAGACGGGTGCCAACAAACTCTTCAAAGGCATTTTGTACTGCCTCTCGGGTATCGAACTTTTTCCCTGCGAAGATGTCCAAATTTTGGAAAAGGTAGAAATCTGTGGGCGCAAGGTCTGGTGAGTACGGTGGATGAAGCAAATCTTCCAACCCTAGCTCTTGTAGCTTAGAGACCGTCTGTTGTACCGTATGAGCTCGAGCGTCGTCGTGTATGAGCAGCGGGAACAAGCGATTACGTAAGGCCGTTCAGAGATTTGCGAGCTTCTTCATCATTGTGTCAATTTCACACAGTACACATCCGCAGTAATGCTAGTGCCGAGATCCTGCCGTTTTGCCAAAATTATTTAAACAAAATTTCATTATCTAAACAAATTTTAGCAACCTTTTTTTATACCAATGCAATATTTGGAATGATTTTAGCACGCACATTTTCATTTGGTAAAATTTTCACTCGGCAGAATATTACCAAGGATAATGTCACTAAGGCATTTGGTCTTAACTCAAATTATTTATTACAGCAAACAATCTTTAGACAATAAACATTTAGTCAAATGATTTGTTATGACAAAAAATATAAAGACAACAGTAAGATTTTCTAGTAACACGCTTATATCTTTTTTAAATCGAAACTGCTACGTTAGGTTAGGTTAAAACTTGACCAGACCACACAACGCACGTGCTGAGCGAGCGAAGCGAACGTATCGCGTCAGCAGCGGCTGGCGAGTGCCAGAAACATATTTTTGAATGTAAAACCAGAAACTACTTTAGGATAATGATATTATAATTATCATAACATTAATACTACAAACAAGGACAAACTACGTGCTCATAACTCATCTGTTGAGCTTGGTATAAACTTTTATATCAAGCTTCCCTCTTCTTTGTTAGATTTGCCTTTTAACGCGTATTTAATAAAGCTAAAGTAAAATCCAACCTTTGTCCGTAGCACACGCTGTTAGAAAAGTTCGTAATTTAACTGACATTTATAAGCAGCCAGTTTAGTGTACTCTAGCTATTTTCATAGTGTAATGTCGTATGGTATTCTGTTGTGGGGAAATGCCGCCGACATTCAGACTATCTTTGTTTTGCAGAAAAGAGCTGTTCGATTAATTTATAAATTAAGTCCGACTGACTGTCCTGTGTGTGATGACTGTGCTTTATCAGTATATTTTTGAAAATCTATATATTATTATAAAAATATAAAATTGTTTAAAAAATACAGTGATATCCATAATATAAATACTAGGAAAAAACAAAAATTTGTGGTTCCTACAACAAGGCTCAAGAAAATAGGATTTCTGTAAGTCGGTTTGTACAAACACTTTTACACGTCAATCTGAATTTATTTCTCCTATCCTATTCCTCCGTTTCTATCCTATTATTCCGTTTCCTATCTGACTAATCTGAGAAGAAAGGCCAAAAACAAATTCAGAGGTCACAGTCTCTTTTAAAGTCCAGACAGAATCTTGGTCAGATCATGTGAAGGCTATGTAGATCGGTGTCTGAAATGGTCTTTTGAGGAAAGAACCACACAGATTGAGTGGACCTGTCCAGTGTCCAGACGCGCGGACGTTTCAATTAAATCGAAATGTTCGGCGCGGCGAAGTGAAACGATTATTATTGTAAGGCCGGGCGTGCGGCGCGCGTGCCAGGAAATTAAAATGTCCTGCTAGAGCGGGTGGCGCGGCGGTGGCCGGCGCCACACGACACACGTGCTACACGGAGCCCACGGAGGCTTATACAATCATATACTAGCCATGAGGTTGACCAAGAGTTTGTAAAGATGTCTTTGGCGACTTCACAATACCTAGTTATGTAGGTATTTACTCTCTACTAACTCATCGATATAGAACTTCAATCATGTTTGCATTGAAGTACATACGCCTAATTTTGTTTGAGGCACACCGCACTGTTTATATATATATACATATAGTAGTGAAGCGCTATATGGACAGTCGATACATATACCGCTCAAAGAAAGTCTCCAAATAGGGTTCTTTATCAGCAAGTCTTGAGGGCTGTATGAAAAGAGTTCAAATATCGTTCTCAGCCAGTCGCGGCAGTAATGTCCGAGCACTGACTAGTATCAATCATGTACAATCATGTAGTAGCACTAATAGGGCGCGGTGCACTCTCATTAGTAGCGATATGCGCAGGAGCAAACGTTCGCTTGTTTGTGCGTAAACAAAGCACAGATAAGTAAGTAAAGAGACAGACATTACCGAACTATGCCAATAGACGTGCGGTCATTTCGTTGATAACTAATTATTGAATACGTTTTAAGGCCGGCCATTGTTCTTTGGGAACTTCAGTTAAGTGCAAAATTATAGATAAATAAATAATTTCTTTATTTGGGACAACAGTTATCCGTAATGTTAGTAATACCTTATAGCTAGTGTTAGTAAGTGGCATTATTATTATTTAAGTTTTAAGCATTTTGCACAGAAGATGACCACGTAAGGTAAAATATTCTCACCTGGCTATCCTCTCCACAAAATGCCTCTAAATGGGAGAGTATAAACTCTATGACACTGTTCTCAGAATGCTGTTGCTACACTTGCTACTGGCCCGTGTTCTAGTTACCAACGACGCAATGTTTGTCCGAATGATCGCATGGAAGCCGTCGGTTCGATTCTGTGCAAGCATTCGCACGCACGCAGTACAGACACGGGGCAGCCTCAACAGCATTCTGAAAATATTATTGTATTGGACGCGCAAGACATCTAGCGACCTTTTGGTGTAGCTGATCCCTAGACTTCTCGTGTACAAACCCTGACAATATGCCTTGAATAGGGTTATCTTGACCTGGTCGGTACAGCGGGAGAATCTACTGGCCAGCATATTACCTCGGACCGCCAATGCTCTACGCTCCCTCTCTATATCTACATTATCTTTAAGGTCGTTGGTAAGTATGTGCCCCAGATATTTAAAAGTCGTCACTCTCTTTATGTTCAAGCCATTTAGGGTAAGAGCAGGTGTTCAGTCTGTGCATTTACCGGCGGCCTTAAAGACCATGTACTCACAATGTGTCAAAATGTTCTTAACATTGTACACGAGCCCATGTGCAGCAGCATAGGTCTCGCATACTTTCAACATCTCTGCAACAGATCCAACAGTCGGGCCCAGCAGCACCATTCCTTCCGTATAGTTGATACTGTTAATAGTAACACCACCAACCCGACAACCGACACGCATGCTGCTGAGCTCGATTATGAAGTCATTAACATATAACCTGAACGTCGAAGAGCCTAGGAGACGTCAACCCCCTCTGTCTGACACCGCACCGCATATGTCTCAGAGAGTGTGTTGGACCATTTCACATTATGAGTTTGGTTTGCGTCACCGGCCGGCACATTCCTGTCCCCCAACTTCTTCCAGAGCACATCGTATGACACAAGGTCGAAAGCCCTGGAAAGATCCAGGAAAGAGGCATATAAAGTTGACCCTTGTAGAAGTGCATCAAGCGTATTCCGGACAGACCCAGCCCCCGCACGCCGCGCGCCGCGCCGTCCGTTCAGCGCATGTCGCATTACGGTAGTGCGTCACTTGTCATTAATTAACTACAAGCGATGGACTCCACTCTAAGGCAATACTTTAGTCGATCACTTAGTGTACAGCTTATCTCGGACATAGACAAATCGAATAGAGTGCTCTATTAATGTACTGCGATGCAATAAGATTGATTTATGAGAATATACAGGCATATTATTATAGCGGTGTTTGCTATCGAGTAAAACCGATTTCAATCCTGACCGGTAAGAATCTGTCCGGGCAGGGAGGTATAAGCCCAGCCTAACTCCTAGAGAGCGGTGTTTGCTATCGAGTAAAACCGATTTCAATCCTGACCGGTAAGAATCTGTCCGGGCAGGGAAGTATAAGCCCAGCCTAACTCCTAGAGAGCGGTGTTTGCTATCGAGTAAAACCGATTTCAATCCTGACCGGTAAGAATCTGTCCGGGCAGGGAAGTATAAGCCCAGCCTAACTCCTAGAGAGCGGTATTTGCTATCGAGTAAAACCGAGTTCAATCCTGACCGGTAAGAATCTGTCCGGGCAGGGAAGTATAAGCCCAGCCTAACTCCTAGAGAGCGGTGTTTGCTATCGAGTAAAACCGATTTCAATCCTGACCGGTAAGAATCTGTCCGGGCAGGGAAGTATAAGCCCAGCCTAACTCCTAGAGAGCGGTGTTTGCTATCGAGTAAAACCGATTTCAATCCTGACCGGTAAGAATCTGTCCGGGCAGGGAAGTATAAGCCCAGCCTAACTCCTAGAGAGCGGTGTTTGCTATCGAGTAAAACCGATTTCAATCCTGACCGGTAAGAATCTGTCCGGGCAGGGAAGTATAAGCCCAGCCTAACTCCTAGAGAGCGGTGTTTGCTATCGAGTAAAACCGATTTCAATCCTGACCGGTAAGAATCTGTCCGGGCAGGGAAGTATAAGCCCAGCCTAACTCCTAGAGAGCGGTGTTTGCTATCGAGTAAAACCGATTTCAATCCTGACCGGTAAGAATCTGTCCGGGCAGGGAAGTATAAGCCCAGCCTAACTCCTAGAGAGCGGTGTTTGCTATCGAGTAAAACCGATTTCAATCCTGACCGGTAAGAATCTGTCCGGGCAGGGAAGTATAAGCTCAGCCTAACTCCTAGAGAGCGGTGTTTGCTATCGAGTAAAACCGATTTCAATCCTGACCGGTAAGAATCTGTCCGGGCAGGGAAGTATAAGCCCAGTCTAACTCCTAGAGAGCGGTGTTTGCTATCGAGTAAAACCGATTTCAATCCTGACCGGTAAGAATCTGTCCGGGCAGGGAAGTATAAGCCCAGCCTAACTCCTAGAGAGCGGTGTTTGCTATCGAGTAAAACCGATTTCAATCCTGACCGGTAAGAATCTGTCCGGGCAGGGAAGTATAAGCCCAGCCTAACTCCTAGAGAGCGGTGTTTGCTATCGAGTAAAACCGATTTCAATCCTGACCGGTAAGAATCTGTCCGGGCAGGGAAGTATAAGCCCAGCCTAACTCCTAGAGAGCGGTGTTTGCTATCGAGTAAAACCGATTTCAATCCTGACCGGTAAGAATCTGTCCGGGCAGGGAAGTATAAGCCCAGCCTAACTCCTAGAGAGCGGTGTTTGCTATCGAGTAAAACCGATTTCAATCCTGACCGGTAAGAATCTGTCCGGGCAGGGAAGTATAAGCCCAGCCTAACTCCTAGAGAGCGGTGTTTGCTATCGAGTAAAACCGATTTCAATCCTGACCGGTAAGAATCTGTCCGGGCAGGGAAGTATAAGCCCAGCCTAACTCCTAGAGAGCGGTGTTTGCTATCGAGTAAAACCGATTTCAATCCTGACCGGTAAGAATCTGTCCGGGCAGGGAAGTATAAGCCCAGCCTAACTCCTAGAGAGCGGTGTTTGCTATCGAGTAAAACCGATTTCAATCCTGACCGGTAAGAATTTGTCCGGGCAGGGAAGTATAAGCCCAGCCTAACTCCTAGAGAGCGGTGTTTGCTATCGAGTAAAACCGATTTCAATCCTGACCGGTAAGAATCTGTCCGGGCAGGGAAGTATAAGCCCAGCCTAACTCCTAGAGAGCGGTGTTTGCTATTGAGTAAAACCGATTTCAATCCTGACCGCTAAGAATCTGTCCGGGCAGGGAAGTATAAGCCCAGCCTAACTCCTAGAGAGCGGTGTTTGCTATCGAGTAAAACCGATTTCAATCCTGACCGGTAAGAATCTGTCCGGGCAGGGAAGTATAAGCCCAGCCTAACTCCTAGAGAGCGGTGTTTGCTATCGAGTAAAACCGATTTCAATCCTGACCGGTAAGAATCTGTCCGGGCAGGGAAGTATAAGCCCAGCCTAACTCCTAGAGAGCGGTGTTTACACAGCAGGGGGTAATTATAAAAATGTTAAACTAATAAAGGAAACAACAATAACTTCAAACAGGCTGCTGTGTGTACAGAGGGTCAGGCTCACAAGAGGGGTACAGTGTTGGAAGTAGGCAATCTAATTTTCCACCTTTTATCCGCAGCTACAGCTTCTACAAACATACCCGCGAATGCCTGCGAGCTACAAACATACCCGCGAATGCCTGCGAGCTACAAACATACCCGCGAATGCCTGCGAGCTACAAACATACCCACGAATGCCTGCGAGCTACAAACATACCCACGAATGCCTGCGAGCTACAAACATACCCGCAAATGCCTGCGAGCTACAAACATACCCGCGAATGTCTGCGAGCTACAAACATACCCGCGAATGCCTGCGAGCTACAAACATACCCGCGAATGCCTGCGAGCTACAAACATACCCGCGAATGCCTGCGAGCTACAAACATACCCGCGAATGCCTGCGAGCTACAAACATACCCGCGAATGCCTGCGAGCTACAATTAATCAACACGTATTTACAACATCGGTACTTGTCGGATAACCGTGTCAGCGTAGTGATCGCGATGGCAACACACATGACCGCTGACCCCGAGTCCCGCTTCCCTAGTCCCGATCTCTGCCTTCGACATATACTCTAACTTCTTCTTCTTAGCATGTCGATGGCAAATACTAGCTAAGTATGACTATTTTATAATTATATTTTGGGTTTCAATCTGAACTTTCAACGGAAAGTGCTATCTTTAGTCTCAAGAATACTGTTCAATACTACACTGATCGTAAAATGTTGCCGCTTGAAGTAGGTTACATTCTGGTTATAACTTCATGTCCGTGCTGTCATACCTCGCTGAATATCTCGAGCCACCCATGTCAATAACAGTCTGGTTGAACCTATAGAGGTATGAGGAACAGGGTGTACAGTGTACTCAAACCTGCATAGAATAGGGCGGATCCTCCGAACAGACGGGTGTCGTATCTAGTGGACTACTGTTTGACGATTGATGTCGGGGTGTTGTATATATTATGCTAGTTGCGCGATAAACTCTGCTTGCGCGATGCAGGATTTTGCGTGACGCCAGTATGTGGCGTTGTTTGAATGTGGTGTTGTAGATGGCGTCACAAACCACAGCACCGAGCAAAGAGTCGAATAGAGAACCAGCATCTACGATTTACCACACAAATCGAAGAGGTGATCGTTCAGTTCAAGAAGTGCGATGTAAACTAGTAATGAATAGGCAAACCATTTCGCAATTATAGTGAATATTATGCAATTCAGTTTTGCTTACTGGTTGAAGTAAGTGAAGTAAGTAATGCTAGCGGCTCACCGCCGATGCACCGCCGCCGCCGCGAATGTTGCCGCTCGGCTGCGTCCGCACTGTGTCTTACCGCGCTGTGTTGCACTTCACTGAACTCACATTCGCAGCAACATACAACAGCAAGAGTCACAGACAGAAGGTCCACAACGCGCTGGATATTCAAGCATGTGACGGATAAGCGGCCAACGCACTAGATACACCACAAACAGTTGTCCGTAGTATGAACACTGTGGGCTGGTTGGTGGATGTTCAGGATGGAGTACGCGGCGTCTGTTTAATAATAGGCAGTTAATACAACAACCACATTATAATAAAATTATACTCGTAGAAGTTTTGGGAAGGTTTTTGACGGTAGCGATTTGAAAAAAAAAATCGTGATGGTGGTCGTTTTCATGGTTTTGAAGGGTACTGAAGCCAATAGTGAGGTCAACATCAAAATTCAGACGGAGGCTGCGAAAAAATCCCACTTATTCGTAATTTTTAAAAATTCGCAGTCGTCATCTTGGATTTTCATTTCGAACTTTTTTTTTTTTCATTCTACTGAATCTTTACTTCTATGTAGTATGTGCACTTTATTAATATGTGCACAGGTACTCTCAAGATAATAGCTCTCACACAAGAATTTTAATTTCCATCCTTCCTCCTTGCGCCGAGCGCGTGGCGCGTGCGCTAGGTTGTGCTATGCGCACTATGCGCACTAATACGCCACGATTACTGACACATTGATTACACTCCCCCGAGACGAGCGCCTTCAGCGGCGAGCAGGGAATTGCATTCCACAGTGATACATTGTTACCTGGCTATTTACGAGAACCGAGGTACTTCCGATCAGACGTAGATGCTACCAATAAATATAATAATTAACACTATATTCCAGTACAACGTGTATCGACTCGCCATAGAGCCGAGTTTAATTTTATTTCAGTTTGTGGAGACATTCAGTCCGGCTGTCAACTTTTTTTGGCTACTAGAGTAGGTATTTTATTTTCGAAACCATTGCCTGTAAGAATATAGAATACAGACGATAAAAAAAATAGTAGGTATGTTTAAAAATTAATTAAAAAACAATTTATAATGAAATGTAAATTTTTTGCTACTTTGAGCCTTTATTAACAGTTTTCTTTGTCTCTTATCTATTATAAAACTCCAAAATTAAATTATGGTTACAAAATACCTACCTTTATTCTACCTTTTACGATATTAATACTGACCCTGTTGCGGTATTTTGCATTCATGACTAAAAATATGCGCTAAGTAAAAGTTGAAGTTGGTATAGAAAGAAGACGATACTATTTTGAAAATATAAGAAAAGTCAGAATAACAGATCAACACTTCTTGGCATCTTTCAGCGGTATGTTTATTTTTTATTTATGTCTTTAGTATTAATGAGCATGGAGTATAATAGGTATGTGTAACATAGGAAAATATGTCATGAAAAATGTATCAATCGTACATTACTTTACGTACTAATTTGTTAAATAAGTATCATTTAAATCATAGGTATGTACTAATAACTTAACACCTCATTCAGAACTAGAAAACGATTCCATGGACTCCAGTTGCATTTCTTGTTCTTCATCAGATGATGAAGATAAAGAGGTATTTATTACAAAATATCGCTCTTCCAGCATTTCAATTATTCTATCTTGCTCGATGAAATCGTTTTCAATTTTATTAACATGTTCACAACATTTTCGCGATTCCTCTGCACCAATTTGTGAGAAAGCTTTCTTCTGTTAATAATTTAATGTCATTTGCAGGCCTATTTACGTTTTTGTCAGCAACTTTTTGCTTCATTATACCCCAAATCATTACTATGGGACAATGTGCAATGATAAGGTGGGAGCCTTAAGTTATGACTTCGTGACCATGTGATTTTAATACTTCATCTATTCTATCTCATATAAGGGCGCAGACGTGTTCTGTTTTACTACTTCAAGTAGTTGACATTTACGCCAAAGATCATCATAATGTACATCATTGGCACGAAGCCGTTATTTTATATCAGAGATACGATTGGCTGGTGTCGGCGGTTTGTTCATCCGTACGGAATGATAAATAGCATTATCTATAACAATTAGTGAAGGTCTTGTCAGATTTGAGATTAGCTTCTCTGTCACCCATTTTGTAAAATTGTCGTCATTGATATTGTGGTGATAGTCAGCAGATACACTTGTTGACTTGTACACCAGACAAAAATTTGGTACAAAGCCCTTTTCTCCACCAGCGTTTACAATGATCCACCTCGCTCCAAGTCAAATACTTTAAGATGGACCTGCAATATCTTTGCTTTGTCAAGTCCTAAATAAATCACATCCAAATTATGCTCTTCAGTTTCGCGGTTTTTCTTTATACGCTTCAATAACTTGTATCTTTGTAGTAATTATGTCATCTCTCTCCATCAAAATGGTCCTTGTTGATTGGCATTTAACATATTCAAAACCAATCTCCTTAAGTATAAATCTGTAAAAAAAATATATATCATGTTACTCAAACGACAGCTTAATCATTCATCATCATCATCATCGGTCTATATACGTCCTACTGTAGGGCACAGGCCTCCTCTTACGAGTGAGAGTGAGAGGGATTATTACTTAATAATTTTCTTACCTCAAAGATTATCTCCCTCCGTTGAAATCAATATCTTGTCGAAAAATTTTGTAACAGTTTCATTACTGTTGGAATTTGTAACAGTTTCATTACTGTTGGAATTTCCTTCCGATAAGTAAATAATTCTTTTACTTTATTCCTAATCAACTCTAAATCGAAACTGTACTCTACTCCTTTTACCAGGCGTGGAAAATACACCATAATTCGATGCGCCCTCACTAATGTAGTAGGATACTATATCATATAGTTGCGTTGGCAGCCCTGGTCAGCCGCCATGCGGGTCGTTATATTACTATATCATATAGTTGCGTTATATTACTATATCATATAGTTGCGTTGGCAGTCCTGGTCAGCCGCCATGCGGGTCGTTATATTACTATATCATATAGTTGCGTTGGCAGCCCTGGTCAGCCGCCATGCGGGTCGTTATATTACTATATCATATAGTTGCGTTGGCAGCCCTGGTCAGCCGCCATGCGGGTCGTTATATTACTATATCATATAGTTGCGTTATATTACTATATCATATAGTTGCGTTGGCAGCCCTGGTCAGCCGCCATGCGGGTCGTTATATTACTATATCATATAGTTGCGTTATATTACTATATCCAATATAAGATATATAAGATAGCCTTCACATGATCTGACCAAGATTCTGTCTGGACTTTAAAAGAGACTGTGACCTCTGAGTTTGTTTCGGCCTTTCTTCTCAGAGTAGTCAGATAGGAAACGCCGACCTCATCTAGTTTAAAAAAAAAAATATGATTGACGTGTAAAAGTGTTTGTAAAAACCTACTTACAGAAATAAAATCATTTATCATTTATCATTATCATATAGTTGCGTTGGCAGCCCTGGTCAGCCGCCATGCGGGTCGTTATATTACTATATCATATAGTTGCGTTATATTACTATATCATATAGTTGCGTTGGCAGCCCTGGTCAGCCGCCATGCGGGTCGTTATATTACTATATCATATAGTTGCGTTGGCAGCCCTGGTCAGCCGCCATGCGGGTCGTTATATTACTATATCATATAGTTGCGTTGGCAGCCCTGGTCAGCCGCCATGCGGGTCGTTATATTACTATATCATATAGTTGCGTTGGCAGCCCTGGTCAGCCGCCATGCGGGTCGTTATATTACTATATCATATAGTTGCGTTGGCAGCCCTGGTCAGCCGCCATGCGGGTCGTTATATTACTATATCATATAGTTGCGTTGGCAGCCCTGGTCAGCCGCCATGCGGGTCGTTATATTACCCGTGTGTTAGCGCGCGTCTTCTGCCAAAGAGCCAACCACAAAAAGTATTTCACGTGACAACGGAACCTAATGGAAAAATATTTTTGGCTCACTGGGACGTAATGCTTTCTGACAACGGCCGGGTAAAAGCTTCCACAAAGTTAGTAAATGAATTATCGGAGGTGATGATAAATCAAAGGATTTGAATGAATGTAGACAGGTTTCATGTGGTGTGGCCCCGAATGCTGGCACGATGGGCGCGAGGCTGTGAACTCGGAGGGCTTGTCTGATCGCATTGTGAATGGTCTATGGCTGCAAGGGACGCGTCTACTTAACGCGCCCTTGACATTGATCTTCACCTTTGGCCTTTGATGGAACATGGAACCATAGCCGCGCTGTGAATCTAAAATGAAAAATCATTCGCTCGAGATTTTCGGGTGCGCTCCGATGTCACGTGACGTCGTGCTGTGACGGGTGAGGGCACATTATGTATATCGGGCCGCCCGCCGCGCCGGCCAGTGCGGCGCGGCGCGGCGGTGGTGGCGCAGCCGCACGGTCGTGTGACTCGTGTGCCGTCAATTAGTGGGTCGTTACAGTTTACTGAGTGTCCCTCATTATCTCCACAGCATAGTTGTGTAATTATGTCCACAGAACTTGTAGTGACCACTTAGCGTGGGAGAAATATATCATATAAATATTTTGTTCATCCCGTCTCTAAAGATACACTATAATAATATGTTCAGTGTAAACAGGAAGTTTTTCTGTTTCAGTGGTTCGCAGAAACTGAAACGTTATGATATATTGTCTCATCGCTAGTGTATGTTTTTTCACGGAAAATTTAAACAAGTGCTCACCTCACCGCATTCATTTAGATTATTATATATTTACGACTTTAGGTATCTGTCACGCCACGATAGAACAATATTTAGATTACTATATATTTACGACTTTAGGTATCTGTCACGCCACGATAGAACAATATTTAGATTATTATATATTTACGACTTTAGGTATCTGTCACGACACGATAGAACAATATTTAGATTATTATATATTTACGACTTTAGGTATCTGTCACGACACGATAGAACAATATTTAGATTATTATATATTTACGACTTTAGGTATCTGTCACGACACGATAGAACAATATTTAGATTATTATATATTTACGACTTTAGGTATCTGTCACGACACGATAGAACAATATTTAGATTATTATATATTTACGACTTTAGGTATCTGTCACGACACGATAGAACAATATTTAGATTATTATATATTTACGACTTTAGGTATCTGTCACGACACGATAGAACAATATTTAGATTATTATATATTTACGACTTTAGGTATCTGTCACGACACGATAGAACAATATTTAGATTATTATATATTTACGACTTTAGGTATCGGTCACGACACGATAGAACAATATTTATATATTTACGACTTTAGGTATCTGTCACGATACGATAGAACAATATTTATATATTTACGACTTTAGGTATCTGTCACGACACGATAGAACAATATTTATATATTTACGACTTTAGGTATCTGTCACGACACGATAGAACAATATTTATATATTTACGACTTTAGGTATCTGTCACGACACGATAGAACAATATTTATATATTTACGACTTTAGGTATCTGTCACGACACGATAGAACAATATTTATATATTTACTAGCTTCTGCCCGCGGCTTCGCCCGTGAGGATGTCGGAAGTTACCCCACGGATACGTCCTAGGTACCGGGATAAATAGTATCCTATCATCCAAATCCATTCAGCCGTTAATGCGTGAAAAGGTAGCACACAGAGAGACAGTGCATTTTACTAAAAGGTTTTTATGATTCTAAATGTCTAAATCAAAAATATTTTTATAATGCATTATAATATTATCATTTTTTGAAATACTCTAGCGTCGCCATTCAAACTCAAACTCAAACCATTTATTTCAATTAAACCATTTACAGGCACTTTTGAATTGTCAAGTGGTCGGTCAGTCAGAAATATGAAGCTAGTTGCCCATTCCAAAATTCCATAATACTTAATAATAATAAATAAAAAGGTATGTACTTCATGGCCCACCTCCCCATGACCTAGAGCAATCCCATGTAAACCAAGTAGCGTCAATTTTTTTTCTTAAAATAGGCAATTTATTCCCCGAAACAGAAGGATTTATAATTGCGCTACAAGACCAGATTATTAACACGAAAAATTACACAAAATTTATTATCAAAGATCCATAAGTAACAAATGACAAATGTCGTAAATGTCACTTTCAGCCAGAAACTATTCAGCACATAACAGGAGCGTGCACAACTCTCACGCAGACAGACTATACACATGGGCATAATCAGGTAGCAATGTAATTCATCAAAAATTTGCAGTCAAATACACTCTTATACAAGACACAAACACTCCTTACTACAATTACACACCACAAACTATCCTTGAAAATAACACACATAAACTTTACTACGACCGCCCCATTCTTACCGACAGGACAATTCACTACAACCGACCGGATATCAACCTACAGGATAAAATAAATAAAATTACTTACCTATTATATATTGCGGTCCCCAACACTCATAACATTCAGTTTCAGAAGACAATATCTGAAAAAATTAGTAAATACGCGGAACTCGAAAGATGAAGTAACTAGAATATTGCGCCAACAAAAAGTTTACGTGGTCCCTATAGTCCTCTCCACAACAGGCGTCATCCCAAATCACCTTCTACATAGCTTTAAATTACTAAACCTAAAAGAAACCCTCTACATCACCCTACAAAAAGCTGCAATTTTAAATACTTGTTGCATTGTCAGAAAGTTCATGCAAATAGGTGAACACGAAATAGGTCCTCATCACAACACATCTTTAACATAACACACCACACGCTGCATTTACTTGGCTTCAGTCCGTACATGTTGCAAAAACAAGCCAAAGAGCCGAGAAGGAAAAACATTATATAAAAAATAATAATACATACATTTTTATTTAGAAAATTACAGGGCATAAAAATAAGTACAGTTTTGCTTAAATGTAAATTATTTACCTAAGATTTACGTGCCTGAACTAGGTAATCCTGTGTTTCAAGCGAGATGAGCTAACATAGTCTTATAAAATTAATAAATAATAAAAAGTTGACAATAGACAAATAATGATATTATGCAGAGTATAAACTACTCTTAATACTCCTAATTTCTAAAGATAAATAATTTTTACTTTAACACGGTTAGTAAATTCTCTGTATCTTCGTAAGACATACTTTGGAGAGCATCCTTCAGAATTCTCTTACAATTTGTGTAGTTCAAGGAATAAATGTTTTCTTTCGCGTTTAGCCTATTATTATAGAGGAGAGGACCGAGGAACAGGTAAAATTTGGATATAAAAGCATGTTTTGTTGTATTTTGTGGACAGACTATATCTTTACGTCTTTTAGTAGTACATATATTCAGTGCTGAATGGTAGAGCTGCGTGTTGTTTTAATACAATGCCCGTTATAAATAGCTGTCGAACTGTTAATACTTCACAAGATTTGTATAGGAGTATCAGTCAGATGGTGTACGGCATCGTCTGTTGAAGTGTTGCACCTAAACACAAACTGCCGTTTAGATACAATTAATTTATCCTCCAAGTAATTGTAAAGCCTTTTATTTATATTATTTTCTAATATTTTAGACGGTTGTCTATTGTTTGCCTTATTTTTATGTGCCATAATAATTATTAGACATAATATTTAAATGGCATAAAAAAAGAAAAAGAAACAAACAATCAGTCGGACAATCAAAATTAATGAGATATTATCTAAGAAAGAAGAATATACAAAGGAAGAATTTTTGCGTGCTTTAGCATCAAATTTGTATTTGCATTAAAAAAGAAATTGTACTACCTAATTATAATTATATAGTTTGATTATTAAACTTGTTTTTAATTCTAATACTTACCTACTTATTAGCTTTCTGGCTGTCGATGTCGATGGGTGCGCAATGTTTGGTATAATAAGAATAAACTTATTTATTCTGTGCGTGGTTTTTTTTTCTGTGCATGGTTGATGGTGGGCTAGGTCGACGGAGACCCGCTTCGCGGGGCTCCTACTTCTGTGTGGTTTATAAAAAATAACCACGAAGGGGATGGCGGGGTCTATTCGCTCGCTTCGCTCGCTCACACGACCCCGCCATCCCCTTCTTTTTTTTTTTTTTTTTTTTTTTTTTTTTTTTTTTTTTGTCGCTGAGAAATGACATTACGCATCTCCGCTCGTCGGGGGACGAGACGGGATATGTGGGACTCCCTGCCAGAGTGGCAGTATACCCACTAAAACTCAGCGGTGTTCCCGCGACGCCGTGATGGGAGGGCTATGGGAAATTGGCTCAGCCTCTGCTTCCACAGCCCTCCCGGCGTATGCCCGCCTAGTTGGCGGTCCCCGCATGCCCCCCATTTAACTGGGGGGCTACGGGAATGGCCGGGAACACCTGGCCATTCCCGTCCGACACTGGTGAAGGCCTGTGCAATACAGGCAAGGGTGCCCCCGCACCCGTTGCCTGCTGGTCTCCACCTGGGAGGAGTCGGAGATGACCGTCATACTGACGTCTTCTCCGACCCCTCCTCCGTCTTCGGAGCGCCGCCGCGTGAGGGTCGTCCTCCCGCGCGCGCTCCGCCGCCTCCTTCTGGGACATGACGTGTTCGCAGAAGGAGGCCACTGCCGCCCAGGACCTCTCATCGCCCAGCATGGCGTTCACCAAACCGGGGAGTGAGAGGTCCGGTCCAATCACCGCAGTGAGACTGCGGCGCGGCTCCGACCACGACGGGCACACCGCGAGGGTGTGCCGCGCCGCGTCCTCCGCCGCGCCACAGTCGTGGCACGACGGTGTCTCCTCCCGTCCGATTCGGTGCAGGTACGATCCGAAACAACCGTGTCCGGACAGCACCTGCACCAGACGAAACGAGAGAAACCCGTGCGACCGATCGAGCCAGTCTCGCAGGACCGGCCCGATCGCGTCGAGGGTTCGGCGGCCGAAGGCTGCGGTGGCGAGGTCCCTCGTCCAATGGACGACAATGGCGTCCCTCGCCTCCCGCCGGACGGCCTCCCGCTCTTCCTGGGCGGGGCGTTCTCCTCTCGCCCTGCGCCCCGCCGTCCATTCGTATACTCTGGCGAGCACCCACGCCTCGAGTTCCCAAGGAGGGGTGCCAGCCAGAGCACACGCTGCCGCGAAACCCACCGTGCGGTAGGCCCGCGACACCCGCTGGGCTATGGCCCTTTGGGGGGCCCGCAAGGCGGCGGCGTTCTCCCGCCTTTGGAGGGAGTCCTCCCAGATAGGGGCCCCGTAAAGGGCCATGCTCCTCAAGATGCCGGCGTAGAGTTGCCGGCATCGCGCGCTGGGCCCCCCCAAATTGGGGAGCAGCCACGAGAGGGCGCCCGCAGTCTTCAGCAGGCGCGTCGACAGCCCGCTAAAATGCGGGCCGAAACGCCACCTGCTGTCGAGTACAAGGCCCAGATATTTCATCTGGGCCTTCACCTCGATTCGGACGCCCTCCACAAATATGTGGGCGTCTGGTGGTTGGCGCTGCCGAGGCCCGTGGAAGAACACAGCCTCGGTCTTGTGCAGCGCCACCTTCAATCCTAGGCGGCGGATCCTCCCTGCGACCAAGGATCCGCCCGCCGAGGCCAAGTTGGCCGCCTCCCTGAAACTCTCCCCCCGGGCGGTGAGGAGAGTGTCATCCGCGTAGCAGACGACACTCGTACCTCGGAGGAGAGTTCCCCGCAAGAGCCAGTCGTAGCCGACGTTCCAGAGGAGAGGTCCCAGGACTGACCCCTGTGGAACGCCGGCCTCGACTGCGTACCGCCGGACTTGGCCAGCCCTGTTCACGAGGACGATCGCCCGAGCCTCCAGGTAGCTGGCCAGTAGACGCCGCATATATCGAGGCACCCCGTGGAATCGGAGTGCCTCTAGGATGGTGCTGTGGGGAACAGAGTTGAAGGCGTTGGCTATGTCGAATGACACCGCCAACAATCCGTCCCCCACCTCCACCGCCTCCTTTACCTGCCTCTTGAGGCAGGCCAGCGCGTCCACCGTCGAACGCTCAGCCCGAAAACCGAACTGAGCGTCCGACAAGTCCGGCCCGATACGCCGCATATGGCCCTTTAGGCGGGCAGCGATTATCCCCTCGAACATTTTTCCGACCTCATCGAGCAGAACGATGGGACGGTATGCCGAGGGGGAGTCTGCAGGGCGGCCCTCCTTGCGGAGGAGGCACAACTGCCCCTCCTTCCACGGTTTCGGGAACCTTCCAGACGCAAGGCATGCGCTGAAGAGGTCCCGAAACCGCTCCTCCATTTGGGTGGCGGCAATTGCCACCACCCTCGCCGGGACACCGTCGGGGCCCGGAGCCGTCTTCTTGGCGCGGATATGCACAATCGCTGCGCCAAGTTCCGACTCCGTGACAGGAGAGGGAGCCTCCTCTTCCTCCTCATCCTCCAGCGGGGCTCCACACATCACTGGCGGGGTGAAGTTGTCCCTGCACGGAAACAGGGACTGAACCACCCCATCCAGAAATGTGGGCTCCAGGGTCTCGACAACCGGGGGACCAAAGGGGCGCAATTTGTTGCGCGCCGCCTTATACGGTCTCCCGTAAGGGTCGTTGTCGAGACCCTCCAGCAGCTCGGCTCTCGCCGAGTCTTTAGCGGCGGCGATGGCCCGATCGAGGCCCATTTTTGCCTCCACGTACACCTCGTAGAGGCGGTCCTCGTCGGGCCGGTTGCGTCGACGCCGCCGCCGACTCCGCGTGTAGGCCCTCTTGGCCGCCACGCAGGCGGTTCTGAGCCCCGCCAGTTCCTCCGACCACCAATAGACGGCGCGGCGGGGAGCCGGGCGGCGAGACCGGGGCATGCTGGAGTTGCATACCTCGGTCAGAGACTCCCTCAGCTGGCCCGCTGCGGTGTCCACATCCAGGCCGGCGGTAGGCGGCGACAGCCAGTCCTGGATGAACGCCGCCTCCGCCGCTGCCTCCCTGTCCAGGCGGGTGAAAGCCCACCGCGGGAACGGTGATCGCCCCGAGAGGGGCTGCACCGCTCCGGGGCCACTGGCGGAGATGTCGAACCGCACATAGCGGTGGTCCGACATAGTCTCCACCAGGTCCACCCGCCAGTTCAGCACGCGCGCGGCCAACGCAGGGGTGGCAAAGGTGACGTCCACTATCGAGCCACCCTGCCGCCGCACGCATGTCTGGACGTTCCCTCTGTTAAGGAGGGAGAGCCCAGAGGAGGCCGCCCACATCTCCACTGCCCGCCCGCGAGGGTCGGTGGCCCGGTTACCCCAGGTCACCGACTTGGCATTCAGGTCTCCCAATACGGAGACCTGACGCGGCGCCGCCCTTCCGACCACGGCGGCCAGGACTCCGAGATAGTTCTCGAAGTCCTGAAGAGGGCGGTTTGGGGAGAAATAGACGCCCACGAGGGCTACCTCTCCCCACGCGGCGGCCACGTATCCCGGTCCCCTCTCTAATAGCGAGAGGGGAGGGGAGTCTGTGGAGGACCGCGCCGCTAGTGCCACCAAGCCGTCGTCGTCACCCAGCCAACTGCTGGGGATCGAGTAGGGCTCGGCGACCACCGCTACGTTCACCGACCACTCAGCCACGGCCTGCACCAGCAGGTCCTGGGCCGCTCTGCAGTGGTTGGTGTTCGCCTGGAGGATGCGATGATTGGAAACCATTATTCCGACATCGCACCCCCCTCCTCAGCTACCGCCGCTGGAGCTGGAGTTACAGCGGCGGCGACAGCGGCGGTGGCGGCGACAGGGCGAACCTGCGCCGGCACTATGCCCTTCCTCGTGGGCGGCTGGCAATTCCTGCCCCCCATCTTGTGCCCCGCGGGGCGACCACTGGCAGCACACGCCGGGCAGTGTGGCGTGGCGGCACCGCAAGTGGCACTCCTGTGTCCCTCCTGTCCGCACCGGAAGCAAGACTCTCCCCAGTCGAACTTGGAGGGACACGTAGATCGGGTGTGGCCCGGCGCGAAGCACTTGAAGCAGCGCGCAGGCTTGTCCTCAAGCAGCCGGACCACAGCCGAGCTGAAGCCCACGAGCAGGCGTCCCTTGGTCGCCTTAAGGGCGGCCGCCGCCGCGGCGACTGGGCACTCGACGCGGATGGCGCCCATGCCACGGCGGCCGGGCCTGATGGCTCCCCCCCTTACCGCACTAGCGCTGCAGCCTCCCGCGGTGGCAACGGCCGCCACCACATCCTCTTTAGTGACCGAATCGTCCATATCGATCACCTCCAAGGATGCGGTCTTGACTGGTCTGGCGACCGTCGCCACATCCGCGATGACCTCCTGCAACTTTGTTGCAAAGAGGTCCGCGTTTGCGCCGCGCTGATCGCCCCCGAACTCAAAAAGTCGGGCTCCGGCCTGGGTGCGGCGGCACGTGATGTTTCCAATCCCCAGCCGGGAGGGATCCGCGTTAGCACGAGCCCGTCTTAGGACGGACTCGTACGTTTCGCCCCGCTCCGCGGCCTCCGGGGTGATGGTCACCACGACCGCTGCAGTTTTGGGAGGAACCAACTTCCTCCCGCCCGCCGGAGCCTTCTGGGCTGCCGAAGCAGTCGCAGCGGGCTTGGGCTTTTTGGCCTTTCCCCCCTTGCCCACTTCCGTCCACGCCCGGTTGGACGGGGTGGTGGAGGGAAGCATGGCGTCCTCCCGCTGCGTGTTCTGGTGGGCTGCCGGAGTGGCAGACGCTCCCTCCGCGCTTGTGGTGGGGGTTTGAGGAGCCACAGTGCTCCTCTTGCCCGTCCCCTTGCCCTTCCCCTTGCCCTTGGGGGGCTTCGAGGCCTGGGGCTGCACACCCGATGGCGGGTCTCCCACAGGCTGTGCAGGTACAGGTACCGGCTCCGTCGGTGGCGGACTCTTATCCGCCGCTAGCGGCGGGCGGAGCCGCTTTTCCGGCAAGAGCCGGTCCTCTATCCCTGCGAAGCAGGCTCTTGTGAAGGCCCTCTCCTCCATGACAACCTTTCGGAATATTTCCTCAAGGTTGCAATTGGAGGAGGTGGAGCCTCCTACCACCTGTCCAGGGGCTGGTTGCGCAGGCCGAGCCGTGACCTCAGCCAGCTTCTGGTGCAGCTGACTGACCTCGGACTGCAGGCGATCCACCTTCGCCTGCAGCTGCCGCGTCTCGTCCGTGGCCGTCCGCTGCACCAGCTCGGTGATGATGCCGTGCATGCTCACGGCCCGGCATTTGAGGGCCTTCTGAAAGGTCCCCTTCAGGTTGGAGGACTTGGAGGCGACCTCCAGTACCTCCTCCTTGTCCTGGAGCGCCATACGCTCCAGCTCTGCCAGGGAGTGGTCGGCGTACAGCACAATGGATGTGCCGTATCCAGCCCTCGACCTGGCGGCCCGCGCCTGCTGCTCCCTGGCAGCGACCTTCTCCTCGAGGTCCAGCTGGAGCTGATCCCTCCTCGCCAGGCCTAACTGACGCTCGGCGTCCAACAGGCCCACGTCGTGGGTGGGGGTCGAAGCCGAAGTCGAAGCCTTTTTTGACTTCGGCTTCCTCTTCGACTTTCCCACCGACTCCGAGGAGCCCCCGGACCCGACCCTCAGGTAGGTCCGCTTCCGCTGAAGGCGGTCGTTTTCGGCCGCCGACGTGTCCATGGTGGACTCGTCGGAGTCCGAAAACTCCGCCTGCAGACTGGATAAGCTGGCCGCGGATGGTGCGCGGCCTGCTTCAGCGTGGCCCTTAGAAGGGCCGGTGGATGGGCCCTGGGAAGGGCCACTGCGTTGGCCCTGAGAAGGGCCGTTTGAATCGCCCTGAGAAGGGCGACTCGGGTTAAAACAAAAGCGCCCGGAGGCGTCACGCATGGCTTTCTTCGACATTGTCACAGACGACCGCATTTATGTCTGTGAGTCACAGCGCACTTTAGCCGCCGGTCTGCCACTCCGTTACGGTGGTCAGACACGGCGTTGCCCGGGGGATACTACGTGGAAGTATGCGCTGTGGGGGATCCGCCATCCCCTTCTAACCTAACCTGTCCGAGTCGGGGTGCCCTAAAGTCCCAATTGCATCCAATTTCTCTTGATATAAACAACCGTTACACACCCGATGTCGATGGCAAATTATGTTATGGCATATCATAATTATGGCATGTGATAATTAGGGCTTACAATGATTATGACAAATGATGTTATGGTAAGTGACTTTATGGGAAACAATGATTCTGGCACGTGACTAATATGGCAAATGAGAGTAGGACAAATGAGTATTATGTCGTATGATATTATGGCTGTTGACTATTATGGCAAATGATATTAGGGCAAATAAAATTCGGGTAAACGGCGGTATACCATTTTAGACATAGATGGCAGAAAGGAAATAAGTCTACAATTTGTCACTTGATATTTACTGCCTGATTTATAAACAGCTACAACAACAGCTTTTTTCAGGCACTTGGGAAAAAGACCTGTAGATAAACATTTTTGGAAAATATAAGTTAGCGGCGGTACCAAAATGTGCTTGAACTGTTTTATAATTTTATTTGATAAGTTATCCCAGCCAACTGCACAGTCGTCTTTCAAACTCATAATGGTCACTTCTACCTCAGTCTCGTCAGTGTCTAGCAACGCAAAGGATGATAATACAGTGCTGTACGTAAATGATGTGCTCGTTAGATTTTGTTATTGGCCTCGAACTTTTTCAGCCAAACACTTTCCAACATTAACAAAAAAACCATTTGCCATGTTAGCAGATGTTAAGTGTGATGAGTGGGTTTGTAATAAACCAGAAGATAACTGATTTAGTTTCGAGTTATAAGTTACACTTTTAATAAAACTCCAGATTTTTTTACCGTTTGTACCAGCCTTTTCTAGTGCAATTTTATCGAAGTTGCTTTTTACTTTTTTTTGAAGATCATTACAATAATTACGATATCGTTTATACGACAGTTGCAAAATTAAATTATCTGGATTAGATTTCGCTTTCATATGCAAGTTATCTCTATTTTTCATACAGCGAATGAGTCCTGTCGTGATCCATGCCTTTATGTTGCAGTTTTTATTATTTAGCCGATATATGACTGTGTTCTTCTGAATTGCATGTTGTACATTTTTGATTAGGTACAACATACAAAACTGCGGATCAGCGGAATCGTAGACTGGGTCAAAGTTGATATTGCGTAAGTCTTCTTCAAGTTTATTTACATTTAAACTAGAAATAGTGCGACTGACTGCTTCAGGTAATTTACAATTTAAAATAAGTAGGGCAGCACTGTGATCGGTTACTGTTGAATTAATTACAAGGGCAAGTGCAAGGAAATTGGACTTTCTTTTTTTTTTTTTTTTTGAGGATGGGAAATCATCAAATGACCCCTCCCGCTCTGGGTGGAGCGGAAGGGAGTGTCAGACTCTTACTGACTAAAACCCACCCGTGTTCCTTCCTTGGCCCTTTATGTTCCGGGTCAGCGGTACCCCTTATGGATGATCCCGCTTTCCCGGCAGGCTTGGGCCCTAGTGGGCCCCCTCTTCGATGCTGACATCTCTTTGAGGCGCGCGTGGAACACGTACGCGCCGTCCGGCACGGGCCTGATCCTGATCGGACGGTGAGCTACCCATTACTCACCGCCCGCAGGCCCGCGCCTACGGTGGCCGGGAGTCGTCACGCGGCTCCCGACGCCCGGAGCGTCCACCGCGGCGGCTTGGACGGGAGACTCTCTCCCTCTCCCGTCCCGCCACCTCCTTCGCTAGCATGACTGCTTCGCAGAAGGAGGCGACTGCCTCCCACTCCCCCTCGCCCCGGACCATGGCTTGAACCAAGGCCAGGCGTGAGAGGTCGCCCCCGCCGCTGCCGATCGCCTCTACGAGGACACGGCGGTGCTCCGCCCATGCAGGGAGGGAAATTGGACTTGAGTATTATATGGTCCAAACAGGAGCCACTTTGATGTGTGAGCGGGAAGCAAACCATGGAAGGCATAGGTTAAGGTATTCCTCAGCAGATGCGTCTTCACTTTCTGGAAGAATATTGATATTAATATCTCCAATTAAAACGGTATTTTTGAAAGATGAAAGGTTTTGCAAGGTGTCGTTTAGAGAGTCAGTGAAATTGTTTATATTTCTTAAAGACGGGGGTCAATATATGGCAAGTATCGCTAATTCTGACCCAATTTTAATTAACAATCTGTTACAGTCGTGCATATTTGGTTCCTCGACAGACACATTGAGATGATTTCTTGCATAAACTATCACCCCATCGTTCTGATTGTAGTTTATGTTACTTTTATACATATTATATCCCGGAATTAGTTGTATGTTATATCGTTTGGAAAGCCAACATTCCGTTAAGACAATAACGTCACAGTTTATGTCTAGACGTTGTATGAAAATGCTAAAATTATCGAAATTCTTAAAAATACTGGGAATATTTTGGGTAAGTATGGTTAGTGGACTAGTGTGGGAGGAGAGATATTGTTTACATTGTTCAACGTCACAAACATGGGATTCAGAAACAGAGAAATTATCTATGTCATTAATTAAATTATTAATCATTATTGTACTTATATAACAATAACAAGGGCCAGAAATACTCGTAATTAACGACGCTCTTAGGCGCCTCCATAACTCTGGGCTCGCCACAATTGCGGCGTTAAGTCCCCTCTTTGAGGAGTGGCTAGAGAGGCGCCACGGCGTCCTCACCTTCCGCCTGACGCAGGTCCTCACCGGACACGGTTGTTTCGGGAGGTTCCTGTTCCGGATAAGGCGGGAGGAAACGCCCGGGTGTCACCATTGTGTGGATCGCCCGGAGGACACGGTGGAGCATACGGTGGAGGTCTGCCCGGCTTGGGCGGAGCACCGCCGTGTCCTCGTGGAGGCGATTGGCGGTGGCGATCTCTCGCGTCCGGCCTTGGTCCAGGCCATGGTACGGAGCGAGAGGGCTTGGGAAGCCGTCACCTCCTTCTGCGAAGCAGTAATGTTCGCGAAAGACGAGGCGGAACGCGTGAGGGAGAGGCTAAATTTGCGCCCTCACGCCCCTAGCCGCCGCAGGAGACGCCCTGGGCGTCGGGAATCGCAGGCCGATTCCCGGCCACCGTCTGCGTGGGCTTGCGAACGGCGAGCAATGGGCAGCTCGCCGTTCGATAAGGACCAGGCCCGGGTCGACGGCGCGTTGTGTTCCACGCGCGCCTCAAAGAGATGTCAGCACCAATGACGGGGTTTGCTAGGACCGATGCCTGCTAGAGTTGCGGAAAAGTCCGAGAGGGATACCGTGGCCCCTGGCACAGGTAACTGAAGGAACACGGGTGGGTTTTAGTCAGTAAGAGTCTGACACGCCCCCTGCTCTGCCCAGAGCGGGAGAAGTTATTTGATGATTTCCCAACCTCAAAAAAAAAAAAAAAGGCGCCTCCATAACTAACAGAATTGATGTACCTCTTTGCAGCCATTAATTTCGCTGGACAGTCAGCTGCACTTGTCTTGTGATTGCTTGGCTTTTTGAAGTTCAAGCAAGTAGCGCACTTTACTGAAAATTATTTTGAAGCTACAATCTGATGGAAAACACATAGTTCTTCAATGGATTCCATCACATATCGGATTAAGAGGCAACGAGATTGTTGATGTACTAGCTAAGCAGGCCATATGTGATGGACTTCCTGTTAATTTTTTTCCTTATTTTACCAACTTTATACCTAAGATCAAGCGGGATTGTTATTCGCATTGGAAGGAGTACTTCAATAAAAGATCACAAGAAAAAGGAATCTGGTACAAAACGATCCAACCGCATCCATTGAACTCACCGTGGATAGATAATCAGCTGTTGAACAGAAGTGATACCGTTATCGCACTAAGACTTCGTTCCGGACACATTCCGTGTAATAAGTTCTTATACCTAATGGCAAAATCAACAACGAATAATTGTGAGTTTTGTATTAACTCTGTTGATGATGTTTATCACATATTAACCGAGTGTCTCCGCAACGAAGAATTTAGAAATAGTTTAGATTGTAGGATTAGAGAAATAGGTTACTGTAATAGTGTTCTGGCTGTGCCACTTTCTGATGCAGCCAGAGTACTTTACAAACTAGCTATGCTAGGCTAGGTTAAATAGCAATTAGTATGATTTTGTTAAACCAACCAGGGCGGCATAATCGCATGTGCGACAAGCCCTTTACTTTAGAAAAAAAAAAGACTGGTTTTGCTTTTTTATTTCTGAGGTGAATTATTTTTTCCTTATTCTCAACGATAGAATTATCAGAATCTGATATATTCGGAGCTTTCTGGGTGGTAAGACGATTCGGAATCTACGTACGGAGATAAATCTGTGTCAGATAAATAAAAATCTTCATGAAGTTGATCCATATTATATTTTGATGTACTAGGACGTGGTGACCGCCTAGAAGTGTATAATATTTGCCGAAAATAAGCTGAAGTGTAAACTTGCGGATCATCAACTACGTTGGTCGGTGACGTACTCGTGGATTTAGGCCTTGACGCAACTAAAGCAGTAACATCTACGTCGTCGGCTAACACAGGTAGGGACACAGGTTTCATGGCAGTAGAGGTAGCAACGTCAGCAACTTCTATAGGAGCATCGGCAGTAATGGTAGACGGGGAGACAGGCACCGTGGGAGTGACTTCGTCAGCAACTTCTATAGGAGCATCGGCAGTAATGGTAGACGGGGAGACAGGCACCGTGGGAGTGACTTCGTCAGCAACTTCTATAGGAGCATCGGCAGTAATGGTAGACGGGGAGACAGGCACCGTGGGAGTGACTTCGTCAGCAACTTCTATAGGAGCATCGGCAGTAATGGTAGACGGGGAGACAGGCACCGTGGGAGTGACTTCGTCAGCAAATTCTATAGGAGCGTCGGCAGTAATGGTAGACGGGGAGACAGGCACCGTGGGAGTGACTTCGTCAGCAAATTCTATAGGAGCGTCGGCAGTAATGGTAGACGGGGAGACAGGCACCGTGGGAGTGACTTCGTCAGCAAATTCTATAGGAGCGTCGGCAGTAATGGTAGACGGGGAGACAGGCACCGTGGGAGTGACTTCGTCAGCAAATTCTATAGGAGCGTCGGCAGTAATGGTAGACGGGGAGACAGGCACCGTGGGAGTGACTTCGTCAGCAAATTCTATAGGAGCGTCGGCAGTAATGGTAGACGGGGAGACAGGCACCGTGGGAGTGACTTCGTCAGCAAATTCTATAGGAGCGTCGGCAGTAATGGTAGACGGGTAGACAGGCACCGTGGGAGTGACTTCGTCAGCAAATTCTATAGGAGCGTCGGCAGTAATGGTAGACGGGGAGACAGGCACCGTGAGAGTGACTTCGTCAGCAAATTCTATAGGAGCGTCGGCAGTAATGGTAGACGGGGAGACAGGCACCGTGGGAGTGACTTCGTCAGCAAATTCTATAGGAGCGTCGGCAGTAATGGTAGACGGGGAGACAGGCACCGTGGGAGTGACTTCGTCAGCAAATTCTATAGGAGCGTCGTCGGTGGTTAAGGTAGACCCCCGTCTACCTATATCCCCACACAGGGATCGAGGCGGTAGTGGCGATTATAGCTTGTGGAGCACTTGAGATGCCTTTGGTCAAACATTTTTTTTAAAAACTATATGAGGCCGGTGTTTCCTATCTGACTACTCTGAGAAGAAAGGCTGAAACAAACTCAGAGGTCAAAGTCTCTTTAAAAGTCCAGACAAAATCATGGTCAGATCATGTGAAGACTGTGTAGATCGGTGTCTGAAATGGTCTTTTGAGGAAAGAACAACACAGATTGAGCGGACCTGTCCAGTCAGTGCACGCAATTGTCAGCAATCGTGCAGCTCAACTCAGAACTTTAGAAGCTCAACGATTCGACGAACAATACCAAAGAAAGGACATTTGAGAAGGTCGCATAAATTACTCAAACTGCCAGATCATGATTAAATTAACTGAGAAAAATACAAAAAAAAGCAATGACCGACATATAGTTCTCACAATTACAAATATTATAATACTTTACAAAGTAAATACTCATGTCATTGTATACAAAAATCCGGACATAATCTTCGAGGACCATGTAGATTGGTGTCTGTAATGGTCTAGTCCATACGTTTTCGCTACGGAACCTCTACACAGCCTCTACGCAATCATCAATGCAGGTTCTGCGCTGGACAAATGCCGTAGTGCACAGTCGTCGTAGCATGTACAAAACATGATTTTTAAATTTTGTGCAGCCATAAAAACAATATTGGTCGTGTCAAGAACTAAAGAAATGATATGCATATGAGCTCAGGGTTGATAGTGATGTTAAAACTACGAATAAAACGTGTCTATGAAGTGGTGCGGCGCAAGAAGTGCGGACGATGCCAATGGTAGGCACCACGCAACCGTAGCGTGAAGCTCAGCCTGAACAGTGCATAGCCCCCAAGGTGCCGGGCGCCTATTTGTGTGCCGGCGCATGCAAGCTGCTGTCTCAGTATCTCAATGCTATAAACGAGTACGTATCATGTTCCTACGTACCCTTTTATCGTAAACTTCACAATGATTGTAGCTGAACATCTTCATAGTCAACTTACGTCTGCATATAAAGAAGTCTTCTTTTCCCATAATTATATACTTATTCGTAACGAGCCCATGGGAATATTGGGATATAAAGCGTCCCACTCCAGGTCTGTCCATGTGTCAAATTTCATTCGAATATGTTCAGCCGTTTTAGCGTGAAAGCGTAATAAACAAACACACGAACATTCCAATCTTTTCTCTTTATAATATTTGTTTAGAAACGTGTCGTACCGATTTAGATGAAAACAGAACACTAAGAGTATTCATCGATGCCTACCGGAGTTAAGAAAATGAAATGCTTGCCAAGTACAATAAGGTTCAGTATATTATTATGATAAATATTGACCCTTGGAACAATCCCTTGTACTGCACAATTAAGAATGGGCCATGTTTGACACTACCAATGCCCATTGATAGCCACGATCACGTGAAAATGAGTTCTGAGAAATATCAGATTGTGAATTGTATTACAATTAGTATTTTAAAGATATTAATAATATGAATCACTTCCACATTATTGAAACTCAGTTGGCAAAATAAATGAATTTGAATTTGACACTCTCATCACCGTAATGAAAATTCTTGCTAATCAGGACTTGGCGATCTTAACTTAATTATGACCAAAGATTTCGTCTAGTGGAATTTTCGCAATAGTAGGTACCTAAGCCGCTACTAAGTCTCGATCTGAAACATAAATGTCTGAGACGTGTAGCCTGAAATAATAATAAATTCTACCAATTTGAGAAAATTTCCTCGCATAAATATATTGGATATTTGCTTATTTGAATACCGAATGAATGAACAATAATTTATCGATTGAATCCATCCGTACGAGAACCGTCGCTGACAACAAAATGCATGAATAGAGGAATTACCGCAAAGGTAAGATTATTCAGAAGGTCCAGCCATTATATATATATAAACTCCGCGCGATTGAGTTTAGTTGTCAGAAACGGAACCTTCCATTCATAGATACCGGTCAAGTTTAACAACAATTGTAGTGTCATGAAATTGTGCCTTAAGACTATAACGTCTGTAATTCAAAGAAAATTCCTACGTTATCTAGATTATAGGGCTCAGCAATACTCAGTTGACTACGAGCATCGCTGCAAACGGTACCACTTCCTTCCTCTGGAGATGAGACGTTATATTGGAGACATGACTTTACTATTGGGTATCGCAAATGGCCACATTGACTGTCCTGAATTCGTTGCTAATCTGTCATTACGCACGAATCTGATGGGATTACGTCAACGGCCAATATTAAATGCACCTTTCGCAATAAGTAACTATAGGCGCGATGTTTTCTCAATAAGAAGTGCACTTAGTGTCAATAGGCTTCCTATGGACCTTAAGGCTTGTTATTAGCAATTTTTTAATATTACTTTGTTTATATCATTGGTTTGTTAGTCTGTAAGCCTTCTTTAAAATAAAATAAATAAGTAATTGCTGCCACTGTGAGCTGGCCTGCTCTGAATATCCGCATGTACTGCAGATGGCATTGAGGCGCCTTTGTGAGCGTCGTTAATCTCACGAATTACGAGTAGTCCTTCTGCATAATATGTGTTTGTGCAATGAGAGGCGGTGTATGTTCCCGCGGAGGGGGGGGGGGGGGATTATTCAGGCTGCGTCGCTAAAAGGCTGGCGAGTGACGGTGTGACGTGGTGCCGTTGTGTGGTGTGGTGTGGGGGTAACTCGAATGGCCCCCGTAACGAACCAAAGCGCGCCATTTGCGGATATCTTTGATTCATATCAAAAGTTCGTTCGTGAAGAATTGTTGAAAGAAAATTCGGGCCTCTCAGTCCCGAATGAACCGAATAATTAAACAACGAAATCAACGTCGGAATTATAGCTTCTGAGAAGACCATTTGAACGTTATCTGTGCAATATCTAACTGGAGCTAGTTCTAGGCGGCGCGGCGCGAGCGCAGCGCGGTGTGCTTTGATCTCGCGCCTGTATAACGTATTTCACGTACATATATCACGTATGTAATTTGGCGCGCACATCGCTCCAGTTCAGACACCCACAGCCCACAGCTATACAGATCACACAGAAGCTATAATGCCTTACCTCTAGGCAGTGTAGAACGTCGGATCGCATTCGACCTATGCACTACTACTATTATGGAAGTCTAAACTTTGTGTTTTATTTATTTCTACACTCTCGTTTGTCATTTGATACCAAGAAGGTTTATATAGCACGTTTTTTTTCGTATTTGCGTATGGTTGGGCGCTAGGTGTGAGTCAGTATCAGTTGAGTGTTCTGTGGAGTGGAGCTACTGGTGCCTATACCTATACCTACTTATGGGCGTCATATACGTGGGTAGGTCTGTCCAGTACATAATGCCGCATGTAAGTACATGAAGAGGGAGTCGTTAACCCGCGGCTTTATATTGGAGAGCGTCGCCCATCGCCAGCGCTCGCCAGTCCATCATTATCAGCGGAGACGACAGTCAGCCGCGCCGCAAGGACGCGCGACATCTCACACAATAAGGTACAGTACGCATGCAAGTAGTCCATTTGAATATGACAACACAAGTCTAGCTACAGATGTGACGCCATTGCTTCCAGTCCTCGGGCCAGGCTTGCACTAGCTAGAGAAAAATGCGAGGCGATGACGTGAGATATTATGGTATTTGTAGCGTTAGTAGGTACGTTGGCATAGTATCATATACATACTGGCAAACTAGCCGCGGATAGATATATTTTCATGAATAACTAATGTATCAATGTTGGCTGAGACACGATTATTTTAATAATAATAAACGTTTATTTCAGACTTTCTGTCCATAGGTACAATTACAAAAATGAACGAAACATACAGTAAAATACACATACTAACAAAATCTCAAAAATACACAACACACAAAAAGATACAAACAATCAATACAAACAATAAAATAGCAGTGACAACACAGAAGAAGCAACACATTAAATTTGACGAGGAGGAAATGCCCACTGCTCACAAGGCAGTGTGCAAGCGCATCCAGTGGCGCAGCAGTGGAGAGTCCCACCTGTCCGCGAACACGCTTAATTAGCTGTTGCTGCTGGACCTAACACGACTCAGCAGCGACGCACATTGCTTCCTTATTAGGGCATGAAAGCCATCAGTGTGCGCCTCCGCGAACATCGTCGATGCACTGCAGAATCGTGGTAGCCCCAGCAACACCCTAAACGCGTTGTTGTATTGAACACGCAGGGCGCTGTATGCTCCCAGTGTGTAGTTAACCCACAGGCTGCACGTGTAAAGTGTTTGGCAGTAAGACTTAAAAAGTGTAACTTTCACTTCATTACTGCTACGTGCGAACCTGCGGGCCAACATATTACACCGGACAGCCAACGCCCTACGTGGCCTTTCCAGATATGTGTTGTCTTTAAGGTCTTCGGAGACCCAGTGGCCCAGATACTTGAACTGTGCGACTCTGTTCAAGGCAGTTCCTGCTAAGGTGACTAAGGGTACGGTCACGTAGTTTTTGCCACGCCCCTTAAAAACTAAGAGCTCGCTTTTCTTAGCATTGTATCTGAGCCCATGGGCCTCCGCATAAGACTCACAAACCCGTGCCAACTTCCGCAAACCTCCAATCGATGGACTCAGCAATACCATGTCGTCTGCGTAGCTTATGTTGTTTACACAGACTCCATCAATGCTACACCCGACATTGGTACTGCTGAGTTCATCGACAAGCCGGTTAATGTACAGGTTGAAGAGCTTAGACGAGGTCAGTCCACCCTGTCTCACACCGCACTGCAACCTATACACGTCCGAGAAAGAGTTTGCCCATCGCACACTATTTTCCTGGTTGTTGTACCAATATCTAAAAACAGAAATAACTTCTGGATTACACTCTGTCTCAGTTTCCAGCTTCTCCCATAGCTTATCATATGAAACTAGGTCGAAAGCTTTCGACAGATCCAGAAAGCAAGCAAAGACAGGAGTCTTCCGATCACTGTAGTATTGAACAGTCTGCTTGAGACACATGATGGCACTCTCCGTGGACAAACCGGATCTAAAACCAAATGGCGCATCATGGAGCTTGATATGCTTGGCCAACTGTTGGTCAAGCAGACTGTCCAGTACTATCGCTATAACAGTGGCTAACGAAATCGGCCTGTAGTTCAATAAATCGGAAGTATCTCCGGTTTTATCTTTAGCCATTGGTTCAACCACCGTGAACATAGATCTATCAGGTAAGTAAGAATGGCTAACACATAAATTAAAAACATTGCCAAAACCCGCGGCAAGTGACAGCCCACATTTTGCAAATGCTCGATGCTGAGGCTGTCATGACCAGGAGATTTACCTCTCACCATGCCTTTAATAATTTTTGCCACATCTTTGGCTGAAAACCTGACTTTATGGTCTCCGGCTCCACAGTCAACATCAAGCGTCCGCGATGCCGCACACAATGGCGACTCAACCTTAAAAAATGTTGGAACAGGTTGGCAATTTTCTGTGGCTCATGCACGCCAGCAACACTCGCAGGATTACCAGGCTTCGGATTCAATTTATTTGTCTTTTTCCAGAAACCTTTAAAATCCTTCTTGAAGTGGTGGTCTGCAATAATATCCATTTTAATGTTTTGCTCGTTATCCTGACACCACTTCAATTGGGATTTAAAAAGTTTCCTGGATTCACACATATTATCATACACATACCCGACAGAGGGTTTACCATGTAGTACCCACATCTGAAAACAATGCCTGGCCCTCACATGAGCGTCCCTCACATATCTGTTCCACCCAGTAATGTTACCTTTCCTACGCTTCTTTTTAACAGTTTTTGTATATTTAGCCGCATCTGACAGTATACAAACTATTTCATCGTATATTTTATCTAAACAATGTCTATGTTCTATGTTAGAACACATGTTATTAGCGCAACTAGTAATTTCCGCCAGAAAATCATATTCCGCAGTTTAGCATGACATAGCTCACTATATGCACTAATTTGATTTTGATCCCTTTCACCCCAGGCCACATTATTGCTACAGATGTCAGTAAGCATTACTTTTGGTTTTATTAATATATATTATTTGTTAATTTATATTATATATTTTGCTCGCTATCATAGCATTATCAAATTGAAACTGAAAATCCGAGCAACATTAGTATTATTTAAATAAATAACCGACTTTGGTTTTTAATAGCTAGACTATTTTGCTGATACATGTAGGTACTAAACCTGACTTTGTCGATTTTGCAATACACATCCGCTTATGAGTGGTTGCTCAATATCCGAGGTAGCCGATAGCGAACAGCGAAGTGCAGCAAGTAGGTACTGAGCTGTTCAAGATTGCAATCTGGAAATACACAATCTGTTGTTATACATAATTATGTACCTACATGGTATTATTACCTAGCACTGGTTACAATTTTGTGTTTTGCACTTATATTACTTATTACTGACAAATGCGTGCACTGACTGGACAGGTCCGCTCAATCTGTATGGTTTTTCCTCAAGAGACCGTTTCAGACACCAACCTACATGGTCTTCACATGATCTGACCAAGATTAAGTCTGGACTTTAAAAGAGACAGTGACCTCTGAGTTTGTTTCGGCCTTTCTTCTCAGAGTAGTCAGATAGGAAACGCCGACCTCATCTAGTTTTTAAAATAATTGATTGACGTGTAAAAGTGTCTGTACAAACCTACTTACAGAAATAAATCATTTATCATTTATATTATCTATTAAGTTATCTATCTTAGTTTTTGCCAGCTGACAACCTCCTAGATTAAACCTGCAAATGTCATTCATAAAAAAAAAAAATGAAGCCTCGCGGGACGCCGCGCCTGGCAGATGTGAAACATCGAAAATATTTCGTTTAGTAAATAAGTATGTAAGAAGGGTTGGCGGACAAAATAAGTATGGCGTAATCAAAAACCAAATATTCAGTTTTTTTGTTATTTATTTAAAATGCGTCGCCACGCCATGCGTCGCCACGCCAGCAATCGGTTTTACGTGCGGCTAGAGATGTTTCACATCAACTAGATCCGTCTATTATGTAGGTACTTACATCGGTTTTTTTGGATGCGATCCCAGTGGATCGGATTCGGACCGGATGCAGTGCGCAAACGTTCTAAGGTAAGTTATTTCATTTATAGTCAAGTAAGGAATTGCAAAAGTTAGATTTGCAGTTTAATACACTTGTACATGTGAGTAGCTCAAGTAGGTATAAAGGGACTAGTAATGAGTGCAGATGCAGCACGTGTGCGAGTGCGGCTGCGGAGAGGCGTGTGCAGCAATGAGCAGGACAGTGCTGCCGGCGCGCGGCGTGGGATCCGCGCTAACCGTACGAGAGATGCGGTCCCGTGGGCCACATGCGGCGCGTGACGTCATGGGTCGTGGAGCCGGCGGCGGCGCGCGGCGGGTCGCGCGGGTCGCGGCGCCGGCGGCGGGTCGCGAGGGTCGCGGCGCATCCATCACGTCCATCACGGTTATCTGCAAGTGTCGTGTTGAGGCAGGTCAGTCACCCAGTGCGGTGGTGGCTGCACTTGAGATCGCGTCCGTCGCCTGACACTCATTTATGCGTGTTTTAATACATCTGTGACATCGCGTCATCCGACATCAATGATTGTGAGCTTTGGAGCGCATGCAAAAACGTGATCGTAACTTATATATAAGATATCGCTAAAAATATCTTTGATTTACTCTTTATAGTAAACAGGGAAGTGCTTACTATAATAGTTTCTGAACGAGCAGTTTCCGAAAACGGTGCAAATACAGCGAGCTGCGCGCTGGTTTCAATGAGAAGTTATTGTAGTTTCACGTGAGCGCCCAATCAGAGACATACGAGTAGCTTTTACTTTTAATTAGCTTTAATGGGACGTGGACGTCCGTTGGGGTCAGCGCCAGTCGAGCACTCCTTTTAGTTACATGTTCTGTAGTTCGCATTTCTCAGTGATTCGACTCATTCGGCACCATCATTCATAGCGAATAATTTGATGACGTGACCAGTTCGGATTAGAGCGAGATCATTGTAAAGATTCCCAGTTCATGCGACCTATATGTATATCTATACATAATTACAATACAAACGTAGCGAAGTCAGATCTGTACGTACGTGTGTGTGAATATTTTGAAACAAAAAGTATTTTCTACGCGGTCCGGGAACGATTCTATGCTGAAAATATAGTTTTTAGAATGTTTGTCTGAATGCATATTGTACCACCGGATAGATTCTTCTCAAATGTTAACATGTCGCTATAAGTGTGGTCAGTCTGTAGGCTACACATTATCACGCTATAAGTGTGGTCAGTCTGTAGGCTACACATTATCACGCTATAAGTGTGGTCAGTCTGTAGGCTACACATTATCACGCTATAAGTGTGGTCAGTCTGTAGGCTACACATTATCACGCTATAAGTGTGGTCAGTCTGTACTCTGTAGGCTACACATTATCTCGCTGTTTTCTTAGGGGGTATGAGCAATATTGCATTATGTTTGTATTCTTCTATAGTTTACCGCAAATTGTAGAGACGAGCTCAAAGGTTAGAATATTGCAGATAGTTACAGATGTAACCTTTTAAATGATTATCATCACGCTAAACTTTTAAGGAGCTAAGCAGTCTATTATGACATATACAACTATCTACTTTGAACAAAGCAATTAGCTTAGCGGTTCGACGACTGCTTCGCAAACCTGTGGTTGTAAGTACAATCCCCATTTATTTATATCTTTTTGTAATTCTTTTTTTAACATAATTATTGTTAAACTATATTCCTGTTCCAAGTATGTAGGTACCTACGCTTGGAACAGCAAAATAATTTAACAAAATGTGATGCTTATAATAATAGGTATTTATTTGCAAAATGGATTCCAGTTTTTTTTAACCTTTTTTCTTCATGAATGAATTAGGCAATACAAATAGGAAAAAAACGTTTTAATGAGGTGCCTGCTATTATTTTAACGAATACAATATACCAGTGTTTGATAAAAGTCGAATTATTCCATTACTTGATTGGGCTGAATAGGGAACGAATAGCAGATAGTTACAGATTTAACCTTTTAAATGATTATCACCCCGCTATACCTTTATGGATCTAAGCAGTCAATTATGACATTTATATAAACGGCTATTTTGTTAAAATTTCAACAAAACACATAGCTTAGTAATTCGGTGATTGCTTTGCAAAACAGTGGTTTAGGGTTCCATACCCAAAGGGCACCCTATTACTAAGGCTTCGCTATCCGTTCGTCCGTCCGTATGTCACAGGGCTGTATCCATAGATATAATATAGCTGTATCTTTGGAACCGTAATAGGTAGATGCTTGAAAAATATGGCTGTTGTTTTAGTATTTATTATGGCGTCTTACGATTTCCACGCGGACGAAGCCGCAGGCAGAAGCCAGTATTGAAATAAAAGCGTGAGAATAGAGAATAGAGAGCGCTCGATATATAGAATAGAGAATAGAGAGCGTTCGATATATAGAATAGATAATAGAGAGCGCTCGATATATAGAATAGAGAATAGAGAGCGCTCGATATATAGAATAGAGAATAGAGAGCGCTCGATATATAGAATAGAGAATAGAGAGCGCTCGATATGTCGCAGTGACGTACTCGTGTCGCTGGGAGTGTGCGGCGCGGTCGGCCGCGTGTGCGAGTCTTCCCGACGCAACCCGGCCGCCTGGCGCCTGCGCGAGCTCCTCGGAGACTACGACCGGCCCACCACCGGACCGGCTCGCGGTTGCCACCACTGGGCCTCCCGCGGCGGCTCCCACTCGGATAACCTCCGGCTCGCGACGTGCCGCCGACGACGTCATTACAGTAATCTAAGATAACAGGTGAAAAACCTCTACAAGTGTTCAGTCCACACGCTACAGGCCCACGCTAGCGCGGCTTGCTTACCGTCCTGTACCTACGGAAAGATATGATAATGATAACAGTTATTGAAGTTGAGATTGTGCTTTACTACTAAATAGTGTTTCTACTATAATTATATATCGAAGGTGTACTTCACCATCGACCTTTTATTTCAGTTGGCGTTTCTTCGTTCATTACAGTGCGCTCCAATCCGTACTTTAATAAGTAATATGATGTCATTGTGTCCTAGGACCGAATGTTATGTAATGTGTATTGACACATTTCAGGGGTCATTCCCCAGCCTCCGCCGCCGCCCCCCGCCGCCCCCCGCCGCCCCCGTCCGCTCTAGCTCACATATTTATCGGACAGTGTGCTAAACGAGGAGAATTATTCTGGAAAATACATAATGTGTAATATAAGTATATGTTATATTATTTATTACATAAGCATGTCGTATTCACCTGTACGCACTAAGTTATTTATTAGCTCATTCCTAAGCCTCCCACGGGCTCTGCCATTCTCTGAGAACAAACAAACACTTGGCGACACCTACGCGCTTATCAGCTCTGTGAGAATAACATGGAAACTACACCCACACACCAACAGGTTCTGTCAATTATTGATAAATTTAATTAGAAATACCTTTTTAAATGTTAATCTCTAATGTATGGTTTTGTTTTCGTCAACATTTACATACCTACGTAATGTCGTAATTATGACTAATACTCACATTCAGTGGCAATATGCTGCGTGCTGCAGAAAAGGTGCTCACACGGTTGGTGCATAGCCCGGCGCCCGCGCCGGCGCGGCGCGTGCGGAGTGATCCTATGCAGCGGTCGGGCGGTCGGCAATCTCCGAGCTGTTGAATAGATTGACCCAGGCTATAGTTAACTAAAGCTTGCATCACACGGGCGCCGGGCGCAGTGGAAATAATTGATGTGAGTTAACAAGTATGTACTGGGTAGTCTGGGTACACATTCCACGTTTGTTACCATAGCACTCGCTAGCAAGTCGCGAGGATGCGGCGGCCGCACCGCATCGGACCGCACCACGTCGCATTTTCTGCAGTGTTTGCATAAGTCGCAGTATAATTGGAAAAATAAACCAGAATAAAGATGTTCAAAGTCAAATCATTTATTTTGTACCAAAATCCTGCATCGCGCAAGCAAAGTTTACCACGCAACTAGAATATGTACCTACATACAACGTCCCGACATCAATCGTCAGGCAGTTGCAGACACCCGTCTGGTCAGAGGATCCTCCCTTAACTATGGGTATGGGTGAACTTTATTTACGCCCTATTCCTCATACCTTCTATAATTTCAAATAGGCACAGAAACGGCACTTTTGCATGTCAACATTTTCAAAAAAATTGAATTGATTCTAGTCTCTCCTTCCAAAAGGTAGTTTCGTATGGAGAAGAGTGGGCAAGAAACTTCACCGTTACTCTTTTAAAATGTTTTTCAATATTTTGTATACATTCATTATATAATTACGAGTACCTACTCGTACATGTGAAGACGATGCAAATAATAACATTACTTATAATAAAATTACAAGTACCACAATAGGTAAAAATAATGAAATGTTAAGCAATGGCAGGTAAATTAATTATGTGATAGATACATGGTGCTCAAGTATTGTATAGCATATGATTTTTATAAAATTTTAAAAACTGGCTAATAATTTAGTGTGCGAGTTAAAGTAATTACACAATGTAAAATCAATGTCATAAAAAATATACATTATACAATTAAATTAGCAACCAGTTTGATTTTGTCTAGACTCTAGATTGTCCTATGGAGCTGGCCCAGCATGTTTCCAAGCATTCTTAGCTTGGATTTAATCCTCTAATTTGTAATATGCTTGTTTACTAAGTGTACCTTTTATATGAGTTTTAAATTTTCATTCATTAATTTCAATATATCACAAGGTATTCTACCATATTGTTTTCGTATTTTACCTATTATAACACAGTAGGTACCTACCCCATAAAAGATGCAGGTATATACTTTAGCTAATCTGAAAATGGTTGATCTATTTTACCTTTATTTCTAGTTTCTGTGATGAATTGACTCTTAGCTAAGCCAGTCAGCATCCGAGTTTCCAAGCGCTCTAAACAAACTGTTTTTTGTTGCAGTAAACCCAATAATAGCTCGAATGATTACGAAAATCTTGCTGAGTTTCCACTTCTGGACCTTAGTGAAAATCCTAGAACTATTGTTCTAGGATTTTCGCAAAGATTCGGTTTTTTCAATCATTCTACGACACACACGACGACACACGCTCACTACAGCCTCCGCTGAGTGTTGCATGCCGAGCCCGCGCGGTGTGCGGCCGCACTTACGCGCACGCGCCGCCGCGCCGCCGCCGCCGCCGCCGCCGCCGCCGCCGCCGCCGCCGCCGCCGCCGCCGCCGCCACGTCTGCTACAGCGGTAACTTACGTGTGCAAGCTGTTGCACAGCCTCTTCTAATTTATTAATGTGGTCGTTGTAATTGATTTGTGTGCATAAAGCTGCGTATAGCTGGAGGCGGGAGGGTAAGGATTTACTCTTTTAAACCAATGCAATGTAGGTAGAACGTACGGTACCCTCCAAAAGTTAGTTGACATTTTCCCACTTAAGCTGTATGTCACGTTGTGATTTAAAATTCTAGTTTCAAATGTTTGAACTGTATAGTACCTATATCGTTATTATTGACCAATTTAACTACCGTATCACCATATCGTGCCGGCGCGGCAGCGTCGTCTGATAGTTGTTTAATAAATTGAAGTGCCCAGTTCTTGTAAGAGTTCTCTCATCCCTCATACAACGATCATGTATACGGATCATACATTGATTTTGAACTAGCGCACTATTCGTCGAAAATCAAGAAAGTAAGAACGCCCAGACCGAGGTTCTATCTGCGTAAAATAACAAAAAATAGGGAATGAAAGAGTTATAAATAATTTTTATTATTAAAATTTTGTCGTACACATTAGCTTGATTTAAAAAAAAAAACCTCCAATTTTTTTTGTATTGTTTCATCTTCACACACAACCTTTGTTCTTCTATGGTTCATTTTCACATCGAAGGCCTTTTTATTTCAGAATAAAAACAAAATCCCTGGCAATCAATAAATGGAATTTAAGTATGTTATTGAAATACACTCGAGAGCAATGAATCCGGGTCACTTAAAGAATGTTAAAAATCTCGGAAACTAAAAATGATAGGTTAATGCAATAAATTGTATTTAATAGACAATGTAATACTCCTTAAATGAAAGTAAAAAAAAAATACATTTTATTAACACAAAATTACATAAAGAAAAAAACTGCTGATCTCTCCTTAAAACAAAAATAGGAAACATGAAATTTTTGAACTTTATTACGATTTTCTTGAATTTTAATACTTCGTATTGCCTCCTCGTGCTTCCATTACTGCGTTTACGCGGTTTGGCATGCTGTACACCAAGTTCCTTATACGATTTTGGGGAATATTCTCCCATTCCTCTGTGAGAGCAATTTTGAGCTCACGAAGCGTGATTGGGGGAGGGTTTCGTTGTTTTACGCATCTGCCTAGCTCGTCCCAAGCATGCTCGATCGGGTTGATATCCGGGCTGCGCGCTGGCCACTCCATACGAGTAATGTTCATCTCTTGAAGGTAGTCATTCACAATCCTACCTGTATGAGGTCGGGCATTGTCATGCATAAATATAGCATCCTCACCTAAATTGACCATAAATGGACCAACGTGATCATTGAGGATTTCTTCCACATATCTTACGCTAGTTAAAGAGCCGTTTTCTATGATCACCAGCTCTGTGCGACTTTCAGAAGAAATTCCGGCCCACACAAGTACAGACCCACCACCGTAGGCTACTTTTTCTTCGATGCATGCTTGCTTGAATCTTTCCCCTGGTCTTCGATACACTCTGTGTCTTCCATCGTGCTTGTAGAGCATAAATTTTGATTCGTCGGAGAACATAACTTTTGACCAATCTTCAATACTCCAATTTACGTGGCTCTGGGCATATCTTAGTCTTGAAATACGATGCCCACGCTCCAGTTTAGGGCCGTTTGCAGGTCTAAGGGGTTTTAAGTTAGATTCAGCAAGCCGACGTCTTACTGTCCATGCACTTGGGTTACTTCCTCCGAGGCGTCGAAACTGATTGGTGAGTTCAGTTCCTGTGAGAAAGCGATTTCGAAGCATGGTGTTCACCAAGTATCGGTCTTCTCGTGCTGTGGTACACCTGGTTCTGCCCGTTCCTGGTCTGCGTAGGTTAGAACCAGTTTCATCGTAACGTCGGAGAACTCTTTGTACTGTTGACAGCGACACACCGACAGTCCTGGCTGTATCGCGCTGACTCCGGCCGGTTTCCAGCATTGTAAGTATTCTGGTGCATTCTTCAGGCGTAAGCGACATAATTTCAGCTTGAATAATGAATATAGAGCACTATCAACATGGTTTATGTACCCACATAAATGACAGATTACAAACAAAAGCAAAACCAAATGCTGTAATTTCGTAGTTCCATCTTCGAAAGTGGCCCTTTTTCAAATTTGATTTTTTTATGATATAACTTTACAATAACTAAGAAGTTTTAATACCTTCATTTAAGGAGTATTACATTGTCTATTAAATACAATTTATTGCATTAACCTAGCATTTTCAGTTTCCGAGATTTTTAGGATTCTTTAAGTGACCCGGATTCATTGCTCTCGAGTGTATTATTAATTTATAACCCTGTAAATATTGTAAATCCACAGAAATTATAAACGTTAGCTAACTCTTGGCGGCTGCCATTCAACTAATTGGCCGCTCAAGTTTTCTTAAAGGGAATGTGCAAGCAGCACTACAAATAGTGCGGCTAGTATTTGTGAGCGTGTTGTTAGGAGGACACACACTGGCGATCTGTGTGCACGTGGCTGTGCACAGTGCACACAGTGGGCGGCGCGCGGCGCGCGGCGGGTGATCGCGCAGGCAGGCGCACAGCTCACACGGCTTCCTGACTAACTGGATGACATTCAACCACTCCATCTGAATATATGTTGAATGTAGGTTCATAAGAGTCATGCGACTAGTGTCATGTGTGTGCGATGTCATGCGACGTGTCAAAACAGGCAATTTAGCATTATCACGCCTTGTAATGAGTAATTTTGTTTCATAATGATATTAGAACACAGGAAGCTCTTGTCCGATCTCTTGACCAACAGCTAGGGGTTAATGAAGCGCAGAAGCTATGGTCACTAGGTTCCCATTGCTTCGCCGAGATGACATCACAAGAGAACACGTACGATTAAGACGAGCTATTTATATCGAGACAGCGCAGTGCTCCGCTCTCGCAGCGCACCAATGTGCACTCCTGGGAACAATAGTGCTCCCGGAAGCGTGACAACCATACCGTGCCGTCTTCATCCGAGCGTGGCCGTCTCGTCTCGCGGCTAGTTTAAGGAGTATTTGAGGAGTACCTGCACTCAAGTCGCGACTGTCCGGAGGATAGGGTGGTCAGGTGGTCGGAAGTAACGCGAGCTAGCTGCGGTCCACACGACCCGCCAGAAAGTTGCCTGATTAACAATAACATAATATTACATTACACATATTATATTTTTCCATGTTATCCTTTCATATTATATCTGCATCGGTAGCGATAAGTAAATTATTTACTAATTCAGGATTACTTGAACTTTGAACGGTTGAACTCCGGATAGGTAGGTATGTGTAGTGCTGCCTGCATCACGGTATAATAAAAGAGCCACCCTACAGTCACGTGGCGCCTCCTCGCCAGCACTCTTCGCCGCAATATCCGTTTCCGTAGTTAGTCGTGCAGGCTGTGCACTGCGCACTGCACCGGCGAGGCGCGCGGCGGTGTGTGGGCGGGCGGCTGTCATTAGATGCTCGCCTTTAGTTGCCACGAGATTGTCTGCTCCCCAACACTTATGAAGTCTCGGCGAGCTTACCGACACAGGCGCTGCTTGTTTGTAGGTGACTTTAACTTTAAGTGGTGTATATTGCACTGTGCTGAGTGTACTGGAATAATGCGAGTATTCAGACCGGTCTGTGTGTTGTAGTAGCTAGAAACGGCAATTAATGTCGAACACGACAGAATGCTCGGAGTAGGTACTTTGGTTAAAGAAATACAAAATGAAGTCTCAGAAGAATGGCCAGTGTATTTATGTGAAAGCAAAGATGTCGGTCCAATGCTACTTCCGGGGCGAGGGAAAACAAAACATTAAACAAATGAATGGCGAAACTATTTCAGTGGCACTCGCGTCTGTCAAGACGCACGATTGTTTTATCACCTCCTCAGCAATGCAACAAGAACATCAACCACACACACACACACACACAGTCATCACACGTACGTAGGTACAGTAGGTACAATACCTGCGCGTGAGTCAGTGCGTGGACCTAAAGGCTCCCTCCCGCAGACAGGCGCGACGCGACTTTTGTAGAACAATTTCCATGAAGTTTTCATAGAAGTTATTCTACTAGAGTCGCGTCGCGCTTACGCTACTTGCCGAAAAGTAACCGTAAAGATTACTTAATACCGTACTCACTTCACTACTACTCGTAGGTACTCGTTAGAGATCTTAACAACTGAATACAGTAGTTACTCGTAAGAAGGCAGATGAATGTGCGCGCGAACCTGGCGCAGCTGCACCGCCCCCCGCGCCGCCGCCGCCCGCCGCCGCCCGCGCCGCCGCAAACAATTAGTGCCACTCATTACTTCACTGTTAAACCCACTGCTTGTTTTTGCAACGGAAGTGCGCAGGCGACGGAAATAGAGTCAGCTGGAATTATATAATTTAACTTATGCAACTTAGCGTTGTCTGGTAAACAGCAGATTTATTTAAAGTTTCAGTTAATGATCGAAGGACTTCACATAATTATGAAAGTGAAACAAGGGCTGACTATTCCGCTATATAACAAGTCCCCATGACAGAGGAGCAGTGCATTCCAGCAACTGTTATTACGATTATTTTTCCCGCGCTTCTTCCGACGAGTGGATAATCTTGTACTGTGTAATAATTTTTTTAATTAAGTAGGTACTGCTTTAGTTTATTTAAAAAATATAAGTATGGTTTTACTTTGTTGTTTTATGTCTTCTGGTAATTTATTATATATTTTTATTGACATTTGTAGGTTGATGTCGACAAAAACCAGGAAATCTGGCGTTGTGATCAGAAGCGATAGACAGGTAAACCGAAAAACTGTGAAATAGCCCATGCATACTCACGACTATGAAATAGCCCATGCATACTCACGACTATGATTTCGAGTTTAACACTTTCCCTGATAGAAGGTATGGTTCTTAAAATGGAGGAAATAAAGAACCTAATTGTATTTAAATCGTCTTAGGAGAGCTTTATCAGTATCGGCAGTCCGTGGGCGGCAGCTTAGCGCGAGAGAGTCAACAGTCTGGCTCGCAGACACTCGCAGACACTCGCAGACAGCAGGATGCCTCACCTTTCTACCCACGCCACCCCAAAGCACACGGCGGGGCCAGCCTCTACACATAGCCACTAACAAACTGACAACTTAAAACCAGTGGAATCATCATCTTCATCACTTTGAACTCATAGCTCAGCTCGTAATCTGGGGGTGACCATGGATTCCTATTTATCATGGACTGCGCATGTTGCTCAAGTCAGTCGCAAAGTGCACTACACGTTCCATTCGTTGAAATGTCTCCAGAGCGTCTTGCCCTTGAACACCAAAATCTCTCTTGCTCAAACTCTCATTCAGCCCATCATAGATTATGCCGATGCCTGTTATTTGGATGCCACCGAGGAGCTTTTAAATAAACTTGAGCGTTTGCAGAATAAATGTATTCGTTTTGTTTTTAACCTTAAAAAGTATGATCACGTTTCCAACTTTCGCAAGATACTCAAGTGGCTCCTCATTCGACTTCGTAGGAACTCTCGGATATTGTGTCTGCTATTCAACCTCCTTCACAATCCTAAAACGCCATCCTATCTGCGGGAGCGTTTTTCCTACGCCAGACCTTCAGATGCGTCTTGCAGGTCGCATCTTAGAAACCTCCTTAAGTCCCCTCCCCACTCCTCCAACTTTTACTCCTTCACTGTGCACGCGGTGCGGTTGTGGAATTCACTTCCGCCTGACATTAGGGAGTGCCAAACTGTTGCAGTTTTTAAAAGAAGAGTGAAAGAACACTATCTTTCCACTTCGTCATAGTTGTGTATATATTAATATTCTAGTGTTATTTATTTTAGAAGTATGTATGTAAGTATGTATATTCTCATACTATTTGTTTTATTTTATTAAGTGATTTGTTTTTGATTTTATGTATTTTATTTTCTCTTTTACTCTTACACACGCTGTCTACATTTCTAAATCTACCATCCTATCGCAGGTATGCTGGAAGAGATTTCATTAGAAATAAGCATCACCTTTGTACCTATTTTTCTGTTTTTTTCTTCTTGTCTGTTTATATAAGTGTGTACATAAATGGTTAAATAAATAAATAAATACCTAAACATCAAATATTAACTACTTGAACTAGTACTGTAAAGTGATTGGAAAAGCTCTCATAGGTACATCTATTCTTCAGGTACACTATTATTTTGTATTTCAGTCACCGCGTTAATAAATATTATGAACCGAGTTTGAAATGACACCTACCTATCGAGAGTTTGATTTCTGCAATTCAGCAGAGCAAATAGTCCTGTCCAGTGCCAGGAAGACAGCGTTCTGTACGTCGTGTTCCGCTGAAACAGTGGCCAATTGATCCGAATCTATTCCGGGTATGTTTCACTAAAACCGTTCTCGTAGCGCGATAACGTGTATGTGCGTAACTTACGCTCTAATCTTGTTCTCAAGAGTTAAGTTACGTTTAAAGCTTACTTATCTTTAAACGAAGTTTTACAGCTCGGAAAGTTTTCGCTACTTGTTGGAAGTTTGAGGCAAACAACGCCGCGCCAGACGGGCAGGGGCGCGGGCGGGGCGCGGGCGGGGCGCGGGCAGGGCGCGGGGGTGTAAACCAGCGACGGTCTGCCGACGACAACACACGACGTGCTGGGAGCGGCAATGAAGGTTTCCGAACAAGTAGTGAGTAAATAGAACAAACTAGTGTCTATGCCCTTTTTTATTATAGTTTTGTCGAAAAAAATTCTACTTTAGCAGTGGGAAACCATTTCCCTGGTTTTGAGTTACTCGTGATTTAGCATGTTCACGCGACTGTCGATAATACTTCTCGCAGTATGACAATGCTCATGATTGTCAACTCTAATTAGTTTGCAAAGAATAGAGAAAGATCCAAATAATAATATGTGTGCCTATTGTGTGTGTAATGCGGATAGGAGTGAATGTCAGGATGGTCCCCACAGACGGAGTGGGTGTGCTCACTCAGTCTGCACAAATATGTGTGCCTATTGTGTGTGTAATGCGGATAGGAGTGAATGTCAGGATGGTCCCCACAGACGGAGTGGGTGTGCTCACTCAGTCTGCACAAATATGTGTGCCTATTGTGTGTGTAATGCGGATAGGAGTGAATGTCAGGATGGTCCCCACAGACGGAGTGGGTGTGCTCACTCAGTCTGCACAAATATGTGTGCCTATTGTGTGTGTAATGCGGATAGGAGTGAATGTGAGGATGGTCCCCACAGACGGAGTGGGTGTGCTCACTCAGTCTGCACAAATACCTATGTGTGCCTATTGTGTGTGTAATGCGGATAGGAGTGAATGTCAGGATGGTCCCCACAGGCCGAGTGGGTGTGCTCACTCAGTCTGCACAAATCACGCACATTTTTTTTTGTGATTTGCCATCTCGCGGTTGGCCTTGAGAGGTCGTCACTGCTTAACCGGACGATCCTGTGGCTGCCTGAAGCGGACTCACATCTTCGGAGCATGGAGGACAGCCTGATGGGACAGGCTGGATTAAAAATAACGCCCAACACATTACGGAGCTTAAATATTCAGGTGTTGGGGACTGTAACCCCCCCGTCCCTCCTACTCCTCCAGGTCCCAGGCCTGTCGTAACGGAGCCATTTCCGTCTGTTAACTGTGAGTTATCCATCATTCCCAAATCAAAAAAAAAATGTTAAGCTTTGTTTCGTGAGCTTATTAACAATTCATTGCATAAGTTGTTTTGTTTGTATTTTTCTGATATTATGTATTTTGCCTCGAATTAATTTGTATCCGCGACAAAAATAAATAAAACTGTAAGTATTTGAGGTGAGTGGACAGTATCGACGCGGCTAAATTCGGTTCAGAGATGGTTGCGGTAGGCGGGGTGACGTCACGGGACAGGTAGCCCTCGCCGACGACGCGCGACGCGCGACGCCGCGATAAACGGCTCGTGTCGGGTTACCAGTCGCCCTTCATTATTACAATAATGGCGACGAGCAAGTCTGGTGGTAACTCTATACGCAATACTCGTGTTCTGAGTCGACCTACATATGAAACGAAAATTAGGTGCTTGTGTGTTGGATTACTGAAGGTCTACGGAATGGCGTAGCACGAAACTGCCTGCGCAGTCAGATGATTAGATTTACAGATGAGTACTTAACCTTCTATGCATCTTTCCTAAATCCTAACGCAATGGAACCTACAAGTGTGAACTTCGTAACCTACCTACCTACCTACCTACCTACTTACCTACCTACCTACCTACCTACCTACCTACCTACCTTCCTACCTACCTACCTACCTACCTACCTACCTACCTACCTACCTACCTACCTACCTACCTACCTACCTACCTACCTACCTACCTACCTACCTACATTCTTTTCTTTTTCTTTTTAGGGTTCCGTAGTCAACTAGGAACCCTTATAGTTTCGCCATGTCTGTCTGTCTGTCTGTCTGTCTGTCCGTCTGTCCGTCCTCGCTTAATCTCTGTGACCGTTAGCACTAGAAAGCTGAAATTTGGGACCAATATGTGTATCAATCACGCCGACAAAGTGCTAAAATAAAAATTGGAAAAAAATGTTTTATTAGGGTAGCCCCCCTATATGTAAAGTGGGAAGTGTTTTTTTTTTTAATTTTAACCCTAATGTGTGATATATTGTTGGAAAGGTATTTAAAAATGAATAGGGGTTTACTAAAATCATTTTTTGATAATGTCAATAATTTCGGAAATAATCGCTCCAAAAGTAAAAAACAAAGCGTCCCCCCCCCTCTAACTTTTGAACCATAAGTTTAGAAAATACGAAAAAAATCTGAAAAGTAGAACTTTATAAGGACTTTCTAGGAAAATTATTTTGAACTTGGATGGAAACAACAGATGGAAACTGCAGTTAACCAATATAATTTGGTCCCTGAATCGTATGAGCGCCTATACAATCCAGAGGTCAAGTTTCATTTGCCCGTATTTTTTTTTTAACACCCCGGCTTTGGTGTATCTGCAATGATCAAACATAATCTAGAATATTCCAACCCACGATCTTACAGTGAAATTTCCGGAACTGAGCACTGTGAAGCAGTATCTTTTGAAGTAAATAATGTGAAAATAGTAGCCTTATATAGATCATGCAAATGCCCCAACAGCGTCGCAGTGGGTTTTATAAATAATTTATTGTCGCATAATAGTTCTTGCATTATATTTGGAGATTTTAACGAAGACTACCTTAGTAACAGCCATACTGCAGTATTTAAATTACTAAATGACGCTGGTTATCACTCCATGTTACAACCCCTACCCACTACTCGTGGTGGGACTCAAATAGACAACATTTTCTCGAACTTTCCATGTGTGGTTGGAATCTATAACTCTTTTTTTAGTTATCACCGTCCTTTGTGGGCCCGTTTTTAGGGTTCCGTAGTCAACTAGGAACCCTTATAGTTTCGCCATGTCTGTCTGTCTGTCTGTCTGTCCGTCTGTCCGTCCTCGCTTAATCTCTGTGACCGTTAGCACTAGAAAGCTGAAATTTGGGACCAATATGTGTATCAATCACGCCGACAAAGTGCTAAAATAAAAATTGGAAAAAAATGTTTTATTAGGGTAGCCCCCCTATATGTAAAGTGGGAAGTGTTTTTTTTTTTTAATTTTAACCCTAATGTGTGATATATTGTTGGAAAGGTATTTAAAAATGAATAGGGGTTTACTAAAATCATTTTTTGATAATGTCAATAATTTCGGAAATAATCGCTCCAAAAGTAAAAAACAAAGCGTCCCCCCCCCTCTAACTTTTGAACCATAAGTTTAGAAAATACGAAAAAAATCTGAAAAGTAGAACTTTATAAGGACTTTCTAGGAAAATTATTTTGAACTTGGATGGAAACAACAGATGGAAACTGCAGTTAACCAATATAATTTGGTCCCTGAATCGTATGAGCGCCTATACAATCCAGAGGTCAAGTTTCATTTGCCCGTATTTTTTTTTTAACACCCCGGCTTTGGTGTATCTGCAATGATCAAACATAATCTAGAATATTCCAACCCACGATCTTACAGTGAAATTTCCGGAACTGAGCACTGTGAAGCAGTATCTTTTGAAGTAAATAATGTGAAAATAGTAGCCTTATATAGATCATGCAAATGCCCCAACAGCGTCGCAGTGGGTTTTATAAATAATTTATTGTCGCATAATAGTTCTTGCATTATATTTGGAGATTTTAACGAAGACTACCTTAGTAACAGCCATACTGCAGTATTTAAATTACTAAATGACGCTGGTTATCACTCCATGTTACAACCCCTACCCACTACTCGTGGTGGGACTCAAATAGACAACATTTTCTCGAACTTTCCATGTGTGGTTGGAATCTATAACTCTTTTTTTAGTTATCACCGTCCTTTGTGGGCCCGTTTTTAGTGTTCCGTAATTATTAGAGTTCCGTAACAAATAGCCTTTTTAAGTTGGGTTACCACTATGTTCATGCTCCAGCAGCGCTCCGCGCTCCTGCAACTGATCCAATGGATCTGTCGCGCGCCCTTTACATGCGCTCCCCTTTGACACACTTCGCTCCCCTTTGTGTTCGCGCTAAAAACCGTCACGAGTCGGAACGACTGCCGCGGAGCGTGCAATATTGCACGCTCCGTGTTCGCGCACGTACCCACTACCGGGAGCTGTTGCAGGAGCGCGGAGCGCTGCTGGATCGCGAACATAATGGATAGTATGGATACCCACCTTTAAACTCATAAGTGGGAACACTTATTGTGACGGACGGGAAACTACGGAACCCTACACTGAGCGTGGCCCGACACGCTCTTGGCCGGTTTTTTTTAGAAAAACGTTGCCCCACACTAGGAAATTATCCTGTATCGTGGGTGCGTTTACAAACATTTAAACTCACACAAACAGCCAGACCCGGAACAACTACTTGCAGGTCATACAAATATTTGTTCCGTGCGGGGATCGAACCCGCGACACGTAACGCAGCGGTCAATCGCTTAACCACTGCGCCAACCGTGCCGTCCATTACATTTTAATTATATCATCATCATCATCGTTCATTCATTTTAGTCATTTATTTAATAGTAAAGTCATTTGCTATTTCACATTTACGTCACTTACGGCAAGCCTATTATTACAAGGTCGATCGATTCACAATTTGTCAGTTTTAAATTCCTCAACGATATAGTTGTAGCCTTTCTTTATTAGCGAAGATTTCAACTGTTTCGACAAAGTTGAGACATTTGGTAGGAATTTTAAACTTTCCAGTAGCTTATTAAATATGTTAGCTAGTCTAGAGTATGGGCTTTTCCCGATAACTTTTAAGCTTGTGATGGGTAGTATTAATCTAATCTTTTTCCGTCGGTTATAGTTTTCATTTAGCTCCATATAATTTACCTTTAGGATTGAAGAGGTGCCTATTTTTTCTAACGAATATTCAACTTTGCAGTATATACGAGGGGAGGTCCAAAAGTTCGTGGAATGAAAGGGTTTTAATTAAAATGAAACAATAAATATATTTTTCCTTTTTTTTTCAATATAATCACCCATAAGCTGAATACATTTAGGGTATCATTTAAGCTATTACCAATTTAATTAGTTTTGTGTTTCTTAAATAATAGGGCTTGTCCTCCAAATAGTAGATCTGTCACCAAAATGTAGTCACCAAACAATGCAAAATCAGTTCCACAATAAATCACCTAAAATCCTGAGATATAAGGTCTAGTACCAAATAAATGTTTGTGTATGTATTATAATAGGTGTGTCCTAATAAGTATTTAAGCAAACTAATTTAAAGAGGTCACCAATAGTAGTAGTTTTCTTATTCACCACGGATCGATTGATATACATAATATGTCGACGGTAGGGCTTGGTCGACGGAGCCCCGCTTCGCGGGGCTCCTACTTCTGGGTGGTTTATAAAAAAATAACCACGAAGGGGATGGCGGGGTCTCTCGACCCCGCCATCCCCTTCTAACCTAACCTGTCCGAGTCGGGGTGCCCTAAAGTCCAGATTGCATCCAGTTTCTCCTGGTAATTTGTCTCGGGTATCATTTAAGCTATTACCAATTTAATTAGTTTTGTGTTTCTTAAATAATAGGGTTTGTCCTCCAAATAGTAGATCTGTCACCAAAATGTAGTCACCAAACAATGCAAAATCAGTTCCACAATAAATCACCTAAAATCCTGAGATATCAACCTGGGAACAATTTTTGTTTATCTGAGAACGAAAATATTTCGTGGCGATAGATCTATTTATTAGGTGATACAACTGGATGACAAATATAAATTTTGGTGATAGAAAATATAGTTCCCATACATTTATTAGATGTATGAATGAATTTTTCTAAACCACCGTAAAAAAAAAAAAATATCTTTTGCCTCAAAATGAGCCAAAATTGCCTCCTTTACCACATTGTCGTCGGAAAATTTCCTTCCCCTTAAGTCTTTTTTTAAATTGGGGAACAAATAAAAATCACTTGGGGCTAGATCTGGACTGTAGGGTGGGTGGACTAGTGATTCGAAGCCATGCGTGTGCAGAGCAGCCATTGCAACTCTGCTCTTGTGTACCGGCGCGTTGTCTTGCAAGAGCAATACACCCTTGGTCAATTTTCCTCGACGTTTTTCCTGGATGGCCTCCTTTAATTTTTCTAGTATCGTTGCGTAGTATTCTCCAGTTATGGTCCTTTCCTTTTCTTTGTAATCAATGAGTATTATCCCCTCACAATCCCAAAAAAAACAGTAGCCATCAACTTTACAGCCGGGGGTCGTCTTCAATCGACTCCTGACCATGTTTAAAAATATTATGCCACTAGTAAATCATTGATTTACTAGGCTACTGTTCCCTGTAAACGGTTTCCATTTCATTAAAAATGGTCTGAGCGTTCTTTCCTTGTTCGGAATTTTATCACAGCACGGTGTTCAATTTTCTCCATAGTTTCAGTTTTCTTCCGGATTGACTTGTTTAGCAGGCGAGTGTTCGTAAACGAATGACGCAATAGGGCTGAAACTCAAATTGTATACAAATGATAAGTACCCAATTGTATGAAACTAAGCGAGCGCCCCTATCCCCATTCCATCCCCTCCATTCCACGAACTTTTGGACCTCCCTCGTATGTATGTATATTGCTGATAGTGTAAGAATTTGTTGTTTAATTAAGTGTGGTCTCCTCTCCACCTCTCTCGTTGATCTAAGTTCATTAATATTCTGATACATTTCTTTTTCTGAATGACTACTGACATTTTGGACCACTTCGGTCCAAAATGTCAGTAGTCTCTCCCCGTCCCCACAGAATGATACCTTAATTTAGCCAGGAGTAGGCGTGCGGTTAATAGGCAGATAAGGCGGTCTTGTAGTCTTATAGTTTTATGAAAATAATTAACAAAAACGCCGTTTACTGTAGTTTTACGGCTGTTTACGCGGCTCACAGAGCTGGAGCGCGCGACACTGCGACATACGAGTACGCGCGTGCGCAATGGGCGCGTTATTTATTCGCCGCGCTGCTATTTGTGTACCACAACCGCACCGCGGACCGCCACACGCATCACCGCGTCGACCCTGCGACGTGTACGCAGCACTAGAGGGCCGAAAGGTGCCATCGCATCGGTGTCTTTGGTTCCTCGACATACGAAGGTAGTCTGACAACCGATCGCTGTTTGGGATGTAGTTGTCCTAGTTATTGGACTGTCCGCACAGTTGGTAGTTTGCACACTCGTAGGTGCCTAATACATGCGTGCATAGTAATCTGTCGCTACTACACACGCGCATGCGCTGCTGCGCCCGCGCACATCACACGCTTTTTTGTTGCCACCCATCATGCATTGTGTTGCAAATGATTTACTATCATTGTATAAACGAATAAAGCGCGTGCTACATTATATGAAACTATGTTGTTAATGTAGACGTGTTCAGATTTATGATCCGCACCGACCCGCGCCTCATGCCTGCGCCCGCGCCGCCCTTGACTTACACTTTGAAGAATTATTTATTTATACAGACGCATCTATTTTGGATAGGAGCTCGCGACCTTTGATGACAAGTTCTTTGCCGCTAACTCGAGGAACACGTGGCATAAAAATAAACAGTAAAATATTTAATCAGTTCGATACAGAGGAAGAAGGCGATGTAGGTTGCCTATATAGTTTAAATCTAGTACCTACCTATCTTACTCTTGAAACTGCTCAAGTACCAGACTGAAACATGGACGGAATGAATCAAGCCCCCGCGAGCTGTCCGGTGGAACCGTGGAATCAATTAATTTGCTTGTTGTAGTAAAGTTTGTAAATAATTGTAGCTAGCGGTCCTGCTGACATCTTGTACACCGCTCCTGCTGACATCTTGTACACCGGTCCTGCTGACATCTTGTACATCGCTCCTGCTGACATCTTGTACACCGGTCCTGCTGACATCTTGTACACCGCTCCTGCTGACATCTTGTACACCGGTCCTGCTGACATCTTGTACACCGGTCCTGCTGACATCTTGTACACCGCTCCTGCTGACATCTTGTACACCGCTCCTGCTGACATCTTGTACACCGGTCCTGCTGACATCTTGTACACCGCTCCTGCTGACATCTTGTTCACCGCTCCTGCTGACATCTTGTACACCGGTCCTGCTGACATCTTGTACACCGCTCCTGCTGACATCTTGTACACCGCTCCTGCTGACATCTTGTACACCGGTCCTGCTGACATCTTGTACACCGCTCCTGCTGACATCTTGTACACCGCTCCTGCTGACATCTTGTACACCGCTCCTGCTGACATCTTGCACACCGCTCCTGCTGACATCTTGTACACCGCTCCTGCTGACATCTTTTACACCGCTCCTGCTGACATCTTGTACACCGGTCCTGCTGACATCTTGTACACCGGTCCTGCTGACATCTTGTACACCGGTCCTGCTGACATCTTGTACACCGGTCCTGCTGACATCTTGTACACCGCTCCTGCTGACATCTTGTACACCGGTCCCACTGACATCTTGAAACCGTATCGTATTTAGGAGAAATAAATTATTACCGTACGTAATGATGAACAACCCAATATTTTTTGTACCTATGACTTTGGCTCGATAGTCGGAACTGATAGCTTAGTTAAGATCACCGTCGCCAGGGCGTCTATCAATGATCCAGGATCTTGTCTCCGAGCAATGGCCGGTGTCCTTAATTGCAGCCACTTCGTGTTCACTAACTACTATAGAAGCCCACGTTTCCGTCGGCCGCCGGTCGCTGCTCCGTGCTACGTCTCGTTAACTTCCTCCTCGCTGCGCGCATTCTCTCACGAACACTCTATTTATTTCCCACCCCGCCACATACCGCTCCACAATAATTATGATTAATACCAGCGCCCGCGCAAGTAAACATCCACAAATAACAGGAATTTATATCGCAAGATAATTCCCTCGTAAATCGAGACAGTCTGCGACGTGAAGCTGTGTTCGTAATATAGTGGTGATCAATCGCGTCGCGACGCGCGATGTTCAGGTTACTGACAGTATCGTAGGAAACGGCTGCGTATCCCGTCATTTATACAACTGACGGAATTTAATGAAGCATCGCGAAACGTCGCCGCGTCGCGCGTCGTCACGATACGTAGGTATAGTAGAGTAGAGCTAGACAAGCGGACAAGCGCGGTCGAGACATGGGTATTATGAAGTAAGTACGAATAATACATACGAGGTGTGACGTTTTTTTTTGTTTTGATGCTACGTCTAATTGCGCTGTAATCGAGTTGAGCGTACATACACCCGTTCCGAATTAGCGTAAGTGCGAAAACGATGTCCCGTGAATCGCTATAGATGACGTCATAACATGCACCATCTTGCGATAACGCCAACCGTGCCGTAAATTAATATCACCGTGAGCCCTGTCAAAAATGTTAGTTGTGCTGTTTTGTTTTGAGTCGCATCACGACCGTTCCGAATTGTTGACAGCTCTTAGCTGTCATAGTCGTGATATCTAAATCGGAACGGGTATCATTTAAGCTATTACCAAATTAATTAGTTTTGTGTTTCTTAAATAATAGGGTTTGTCCTCCAAATAGTAGATCTGTCACCAAAATGTAGTCACCAAACAATGCAAAATCAGTTCCACAATAAATCACCTAAAATCCTGAGATATAAGGTCTAGTACCAAATAAATGTTTTTGTATGTATTATAATAGGTGTGTCCTAATAAGTATTTAAGCAAACTAATTTAAAGAGATCACCAATAGTAGTAGTTTTCTTATTCACCACGGATCGATTGATATACATAATATGTCGACGGTAGGGCTTGGTCGACGGAGCCCCGCTTCGCGGGGCTCCTACTTCTGGGTGGTTTATAAAAAAATAACCTAACCTAACCTGTCCGAGTCGGGGTGCCCTAAAGTCCAGATTGCATCCAGTTTCTCCTGGTAATTTGTCTCGGGTATCATTTAAGCTATTACCAATTTAATTAGTTTTGTGTTTCTTAAATAATAGGGTTTGTCCTCCAAATAGTAGATCTGTCACCAAAATGTAGTCACCAAACAATGCAAAATCAGTTCCACAATAAATCACCTAAAATCCTGAGATATCAACCTGGGAACAATTTTTGTTTATCTGAGAACGAAAATATTTCGTGGCGATAGATCTATTTATTAGGTGATACAACTTGATGACAAATATAAATTTTGGTGATAGAAAATATAGTTCCCAATCGGAACACAAATTATTAATGATGTGAGCGCTGTGAGCGATTATGGCGTAATTCGGAATGTAGGGTAATACTGTACGCATGTCACCAGACCCGCGTCCACGAGGTAGCCATAAGGGACCACGTAACTAACACTGGAATGCACTTTGATGATGTTCTAACAATCGCATCTATTATTACCGGTCGTCGGTGTGTAAGTGTGTGCGTGTGTATGTGTGTTGGGCTACATTGCACCATCAAGTATTTGCACTGCACCTGCACGAAGTAAAGGCCGGAATAATGCCGGAATTGTGGCGATCCGATTTACACAATTTGACACCAATCGACCGAACAATGCCGTTTTATTAAATTATAGGTACTTAAACATTACTTCCTGTTCTTCTTGTTCAACTGGCAGTTATGAAGATATTGGGCCAATTTCATTTGGACATGACTTTAATGGAGCACACAATATCTTTTTCAAAACAAATGTCTTTTTAACATATTACTGTGTCGTTCACTTTTGAAGGTATTGTAAAACTTAGACAATGGTGCCGATTCTGTTGTACACCGAACTAAACTAACTAAACTATCACTAAAAATCCTTACTTTTGGCTATGAGAATCTTAACGCTATTCTGCAAAATAAAATCTCTAAATTTAAAAATAATTTTGACACATCTAAAATCAAATTTGGCAATTGCGACTCCACGTGATACTTGTTTGCCGTACCACGTGATTTTTTTTTAGAGCCAGAGTCGCGCATTATTTTGCAGCCTCGACATGTTTTGTATGGAATTTTTCACTTTTTGTAAGGAAATTATCAAAAAAAAAAATTTTTTTTTTACCAACACGTTGGTATTTAGATGTTCCGGGGTCTTATAAAGGGGGTCGAAATTTTCATTATTTTTGCGATAGGACACACCGTTTTCGAGATATAAGCAAAAGAAAAGAAAAAAAGATACAGTACTGTTTTTGCATCTGAAGTCGAGGTGTTGGTGTGAATTTTAGTTCATGACAACTAATTTTATTCCACACCTTTTTAATCGCGATTAAAAACAGGCAGATTTAGTTACGACAATAAAATTTTTTGGTGAAAAACGTAAAATTCAGAATAGCAAAATTGCCATTTTCACTAAATTATAATCTCAGTGCCATATTAGTGCTGCCAAACTAAAATTTGGTTAAGTTGTGTCACTTTAGTCAATTTCAGAATGGGAAATCGTCGTTTGACAGGAATAAACTAAATTTTGGTGATTTTTAGTCTAGTTTAGAGAATTTTGTGACAAGAGAATCGGCACCAATGGTGTATATTATTAGTAGTCCAGACCGTGTTTCGGCTATGGCGGCGAAACTCAACGGATACTAGCCTTCGAGCGGTACAGCGGGACCGGGCGGGACGGTCGTACGGGCTGCAAATTGCAATAGTAACAAAATTAAATTTATTCTGAACATTTATTTAATTTATGTGCAGTGATCCTTTGCACCGCAATCATTTCACACGACGCACTGATGCACCATGTTGCTAAATGATATCATTTAGATTGGAGTAAGCGAGTTGAGATGGTAAGTGGTGATCACGTGGTCGATTCGTCAGAGCTAGTAGCGTCGGTGACTTGCACTGATTGCCACATTGTCCGCCAATTTTCTGTTGACAGACTGAAACTAGATTTTAGAACTATATTGTTCAGTTTATTTTATACGAGCCACCCGCCCGGCTCCGGCCCGGCTCCGGCCCGGCTCCGGCCCGACCTGGCTCGGCTCCGGCCCGGCCCGGCTCGGTACGGGTGCAGTTTACATGTGAAGTTTGTGAGGACGGTATTCTGTTCACGACGCGTTGTGCACGAGCTCTGAGCAGTAACATAGCTAAAAGGCTTGCATGAATTGAAGATAGTATTTCATTACTATTATTAAATACTTCTTTGATTATAGGTGTATTTGAAAGGTACATTATTCCAGATGGACATAGGCTTACCATGACATAGGCATACCTATGTCCATCTGGAATAATGTACCTTTCAAATGGTGTTTTATTTTTTACATGAACTTTTGTTCCTGAGATTACACCTCCACATGAACACAAACTCACAAACTCAGTTTTCACTCTTTATAACATCTATTAGTATAGGTTTTACTATACACATAATTATGTATCCCTTTTCTTTCAAAGCTCCTATTTCAACGATGATCATAAACTTGGAACACCCATTGAGATACGATCCGATTCCCCGATTATAGATTTTGTAAGAAAAGCTGTACTTTTTAGTAGGTCAGGAGCATTGCCTTCACCATGTAGGCATTGCAGACTGAAATATTGTTCGTAGATCAAAAAGTTGCGATATTGGATCGTCGCCTTCCGGTCTGGAACAGCTTAACTCAATAAGTACCCAATATTTAACAACTTTGTCTCTGGAAGCCTGGAAGTGGAACAGATTTTAAAGGAATATGTCGTATAGTCTCTTGGAATATGTCGCAATTCGCAACATCAGCTGCTCGTGAGATATCGGTAATGTGTGGCATGCAATGCGTTAGTGTCATTAGCGACATGTCAGACTTGTCAGAGGAGTGCGTCCCGTCTCGTCGCTTAGGTATGCGCATGCGCCGGTTACATGAAGCGGAGTGTAAACGAAACTTGTTTCAGACGAGGTGCCCACGCGCCGCATTATGAAACTTATCGAGATCAGTTGGATACATCTGTACGATAAATGGTAGTGCGTCTGAGTTGGTGTTATAATTATGGACAATCGCTTAACGTCAATCAGCTGTTTTACATAATGATGCTGTTTTGCAAAACGGCTAGCGGTTATGTAAACCAGCGAATTCGACAATCCATCTGCGACATATACAAGGTGTCATTATAATTGTTTTTCACACCAGATATCTAGAACTCGTGTAACTTAATATTCATCGTATCAAGATAAATTATCGTCAACCGCCAGACTCGAAAGAAATTATGTCGATCTGAATTATCCATAAAGTTCGTTTTCATTCTCATCATGGTTGATGTTCATAAGTCCATGGAGGCGATATTATTACGTTCCGTCGTATAATAACACCATAAATGTTTCATGACAGCCGAACTGCGAACGCCATCGAATGCCATGTGTGTGACGTGAAATGTCACGGCGTACACTGAGCATGCGCGAGCGCGACCGTGCCCAGCAGATCTACGCGACTTGCTATTCTATTGCCATAGTGTTCATTAATGCTAATGTACTATCCGAATGGGTATTTCAATTGATACATTACTCCATGTAAAGTAGGTAGGTACCTAATTGCAACGTTTTGGTTATGTACTTACTTACATAAATTGAATTGCTTCAAAATAACTATAAAACATGAAGTGAAGAGCTTATTATTTGAAAGTAGTGCGAGTGTATTCACTGGAACACAAAGCCGTTCGCAGTTAATGTTGACAATAAATAGTCGCGTTGCGGGCCAGGTGGAGACAGTCGACAGCCGGCAAACAGCTCCACAGTACGAACACATGATGCACATATACAGAAGGTTCACATGACAGCGCGAGATACGGCACAGTCGCAGATTGCGCGCGCATTGTGAAGTTGGAGCTAGCGGTCTTTGAATGTACTGATCCTTTTGTACCTGGCTATTGTGTGCCCCCTGTCTAGGGTGGCCAACCCTACTATACAATATAGTATCCTACTGTATTAGAGGCCGAAAACAAATAGTATTTTAAACTACCTAGGTGTAAAACGGAAAGCTGCCGTAATCTGTTTTGAAATTTGTATTCAGAAATAAATAAGTTTATTAACATGATGGCTATTGCTCTTTCTGATCTAAAATGTGTTGCTAAATCTGCTACTGAAAAATGGCAACAAGAGTTGCTCAGTGATTCTACCTTTTCTTATAATTTCAAAATAGTATCACTTCTTCTTTCTATACCAGCTACGTCAGCGTTTAGGTACTGAGCGCATATTTTCAGTGATGAAATCAATGAAATGGCGAGATGAGCGCAATATGGCCGGTACCTATTAATCTCGTAAAAGGTGAAATAAAGGTATTTTGTGTCATATATTTAATTTTTAGTGTTTAATAGCAGTCATGAGTAATTAAAAAAAAAACACTATTAATAAAAAATTTCGCCATCTACTATATTTTTACAGGCAATGGCCTCGAAAATACTATACTTGATACAATAAATAATAATAGTTGGCATGGCAGCCCTACCCCTGCCCCTCCCGTGCACTGCAAGGACCTACATTAGCAGCCTCCTCCCCACCCCCCCGGTAGGTACTCACGACACACCGGAGCCCCCCAGCCGCCTCACTAGCGTATTGTGCATGTGGGGGGACACACAGAGGACGTGGCGAGTGCGAGGAAGTGCCGCTTCCAACTTACAGGAGCAGTGCTACATACACCATTCTTAGATAAGATATCAGGAATTCAGGATACTTATTATTTAGAAATATTACTCTTGCAATGTGCCCTCCTTTTGTAGGCCCCGCCCCCAGTGCATTACAGACAGGGAATGCAGCGAGTGGGATACAATCGTGAGATCTTCCGTACACCGATGTTTGGGTTGTTATAACGTCTTCACTTGTACTTGACAAACGGTCAGAAAATGACATTTAAATTGGCTTTCCTAAAAGTAAAACGTTTTTGAGCTTATATGAGCTCAAATACACTTAACAAGGGACCAGGAAAGCCTCTCAACTTCAGCCGAGACCCGAAATACTTTCCGCTACTGTTTTTAATCTTTATTGCATACTTACATTAAGACGATTGTTCATGAAAATAATTTCTTTAATGGCCTTGTAATTTACGTGACCGTTTTTATCACCTACTTAGAAAGTATAATTAAGCAATTAGTAGATATTTTGAACCTTAGCTTATATTTATCTCCTGTTCAATTATTAGGGTGAATTGGCAGTTGGAGCACTTACAGCCGCTAAATTATGCATATGCATTATTAACCAATTAACCCTGTATAAGATTATATATATAATTATATATATAATCTTATACAGGGTTGATTGTTATACGTCAGCAATCTATTAAGGGGATGTGGAGGAGGTCATTTGCAACCAAATTACCCCTTATGACCTCTATGCAAATGTCGACCCCAAGTAAGATGTCTATAAAAAAGTCGGGAAATTGAGAATCAAACGCAACAGTTTATTTTAAGGGCTATTCATTTATTTAAGTACTTTATTATCTTCCATCGTCAATATTCGAAGCTATAGTCTCCTGAACAAAACCGCCTCATATACAACATATACAACGTGTAACATAATTAACGTAAGACCTCATACACCCCAATTGGAGTATTGAGTTAAAAGCATTATACAATGACCAAAACATTTTTTTAAAGCTAACTATTGTTATTAAGAAAATCTTGTTGACCCGAGCATTACTTTTTGCAGTTAAAATTGAGTCTTATTGCCTTAAGATAAGATTTAATTTTCTGTGGCTCAATCGATGGTCGGTATTGCAAAATACATCATTTTTGAAAAAAAAAATACCTATATTAATTGTTACTGAAATCGATTCAGTAGTCAATTATGAGCAAACTACTTACAGGACTTGCGTTAATTCTGTTACACGTTGTATATAATTTGATAATGTCCTTTCAATTCAAAGTTTAATGTTAATTCCAGCCATGGTCACCTCAGCGTTCGCAATGCGGCTATTTTTTTAGTTTTATGCGGAATAAGGACAATGCAGTGAATGCAGTGAGCGCAGTGGCACAGGACAATGGACGACTATTTAATAAATAAGCTGCGACAATGTGCGGCCTTTTGAGTTGTGCGGTCGACGCGCGCTCGCGGCCAGTAGCTCTACGAGACGGACCTAGACCTATGTTGGTGTTCGTTTGCTATTGCCGAGCATACTTGGCGATGATATGATAATGTTGTTTCAAAAATATTTTTTTGTTTACTTATTTACGATAGTGAGAAGGTACAGTTTGATATATTTAGTCTGTTTTAATGGAACAAGAACGTGCATTATAAAGAGCTTGTGATGTAAATAGTGTGGCCATCGTGAACAGTTGCCTGCAGCGCGAACACAGCGGCCTCGTGCGCGGAACGGCCCTAAAGGTCGGTCACTCACCTCACAGGCAGATTCAATTACATCGCTATGAAGCAGGCCAAAAGCATTATTAACTGCAGGTAGAAAATAAAACATTGAATGAAGTCTGTACCTAAGGACTTGATCTGGCCCGGGAGGGTGGACAAGTGAAACCTGTTGATTGATGACCCTGGTGAGAGCGAGAGTGACTCGGCCGTGAGGCGGCGGCGGCCACGTCGTCGTAAAACTTTAACGGCCGGTATAAAGACAAGTGCCCGTAATTCAGTGCCCGTACCGCACCCGTCCCACGCCCGTCCCGCGCCCGTTCTGCGCCCGTCCCGTGCCCGAGCCGCTCGCGTCCCGTGCCCGCCGCGACCTGCTTCTGTTTGATCCAACGTCGGTTTACGATAATTGTGCGCGCAAAGAAATACACAGCGTTGATTAATACGTCGTTAAACATTGTTTAATGAAGAATTCATGGAAAGCTAGAGACAATAAACTGAAGAAACAGTTTGTGTACACTAATTGATGATTCTTTGCTTATCGAGTCGTTTTCTCCGTGTGATTTACGAAGAGTACCGCGGTACTGCTCGGCGGCAGTAATTCTGTCGGCAGCGCGGGTGATGTTTACCGTCAGACGGAACAGTAACAGTGCTCATGTACGGGTGGAGCCGCCTGCGCCGGCATGTTGAGAAGGCGACTATAAAGTACTATACTAACTGGTCAGTATTGAACTATTGATGAGATGGGCATCGCTCACGCGTTATTGTCCGAGTGGCTGTCAGCCGACATCTCCCACGAGTATTCACGAGATAAGAGGAACTTGAGGATTCTGCTGCAACTCACGCTCTGTTATGTATTTTCTTTAAAAAAGTTTTGTTTTGGCCGTGTTTGAGAAATTGCCTGGTCATACACCGTCTCAAGCTTTAAATACAATTATTATTTTCTCTCATACGAGAAGCATGCGAGAGTCATCCTCATTCATATAGATTCTTTCTCATTGCTTGAGTGTAACGTTTAGTACTTACTTAACGTGTTGCACTAAGTTGCAACAACTTTTTTGAAATTTTGTTATCCTACTTTAGGCGTTATTTCAAATTGTGACTGATTGTCCTGGCAACAGGGAGCACCATTGGTGGCAACAGGGAGCACCACTGGTGGCGACAGGGAGCACCACTGGTGGCAACAGGGAGCACCATTGGTGGCAACAGGGAGCACCACTGGTTGCAACTGGGGGCACCACTGGTGGCGACAGGGAGCACCACTGGTGGCGACAGGGAGCACCACTGGTGGCAACAGGGAGCACCATTGGTGGCAACAGGGAGCACCACTGGTGGCAACAGGGAGCACCATTGGTGGCAACAGGGAGCACCACTGGTGGCAACAGGGAGCACCATTGGTGGCAACAGGGAGCACCACTGGTGGCAACAGGGAGCACCATTGGTGGCAACAGGGAGCACCACTGGTGGCAACAGGGAGCACCACTGGTGGCAACAGGGAGCACCACTGGTGGCAACAGGGAGCACCACTGGTGGCGACAGGGAGCACCACTGGTGGCAACAGGGAGCACCACTGGTGGCAACAGGGAGCACCATTGGTGGCAACAGGGAGCACCACTGGTGGCAACAGGGAGCACCATTGGTGGCAACAGGGAGCACCACTGGTGGCAACAGGGAGCACCACTGGTGGCAACAGGGAGCACCACTGGTGGCAACAGGGAGCACCACTGGTGGCGACAGGGAGCACCACTGGTTGCAACAGGGAGCACCACTGGTGGCAACAGGGAGCACCACTGGTGGCAACAGGGAGCACCACTGGTGGCAACAGGGAGCACCACTGGTGGCAACAGGGAGCACCATTGGTGGCGACAGGGAGCACCACTGGTTGCAACAGGGAGCACCACTGGTTGCAACAGGGAGCACCACTGGTGGCAACAGGGAGCACCATTGGTGGCAACAGGGAGCACCACTGGTGGCAACAGGGAGCACCATTGGTGGCAACAGGGAGCACCATTGGTGGCAACAGGGAGCAAAACTGGTTGAAACAGGGAGCACCACTGGTGGCAACAGGGAGCACCACTGGTTGCTGGAGCGTATGATCTCCGAAATAATCAGATCCTACAATTTGAAATGATTGTTTGATGATGATAGTTGATGACGTCGGTTCGCTCTACGCCCGCGCCAGTTCCGCCGAATGGCCCGCGCCGCACGGCTCACGCGCTGCCGGCGATGGACATGTTATGGTAACGCAGAATGTTTAGTTTGTTCACCTGTTCAGTGTAATGATCAGCGCGGTGAAGTGCGGCCGGGCACGGACGGCAACGGACGGGGCCGGACGCTAACAAGACAACGTCTGCTACTTATCTGGGTGGAGCGGCGGTGCTCAAACTTTCATTCGAGAGCAATCCAATTGGGCAATTGGATCTACGGTGCTGAGAGCCATTTTATCAAACTGTATACCTACAACACGCTACAAAAAGCGTTATACTAAGGCAGCAGGAGGGATTACCTACAGTTATTATCACTTACTCACTACATGTTGCTGTGCCTACTACAGATACCTACAGTTTTCAGGATACGTACGGAACGTGTAGAGGTAAACACTTTGGCTGAAATTCCCAGCAGGCTTCAAATAACTTGTACATAACAATAGAGGTCATTGCAGTGCGTGGTACATGCCAGTGGCCGGTGCGTCGCCGCGTCGGTGTGAAGTTTGAGTATCTCTGAACTAGTTTAGTTCTGCAGTATATCTGACTAGTGTGGATACGAGTATAATTATCTTGTCCAGACAAATGTTTGCGCTGGAGAGAAGTTACGAGCCACGCCGGCTTTAATTATGTAAATATGACCTAAGATTAGTTGCACGAAGATTTATTTTCTATGCAGCTAGTCTTACTTTATGTGTTTAGTGTGATTACGTACTACAATTGTGTTTGAGAGTGATACTCATATGCCGTAATGATGTAAATAGTACCTAATGCTACAACGATTTTATGGGTCGGTGACGACCTGCTCCACAAATTACTCAACTCTAAAGACGCTGTTAACTGACATTTATGCGTGTTATGTTGGAACGTGTTTTAAACCTGGATCTACTGGATGTTCTAACCAACACACATACAGCAACATACCTAATCTCAATTACGAATATTTTGTAGAATTTCGTATGACTTATAACGTACATCTACATAGGTATGCACATTATGTACAGGTGCACCCGCACCAGCACGCTAACAGACTGAGTGCGTGGGGGAACTCCTCCCGCGCAAACTTTCTATTACCTACACATTTCATTTTCTTTCATCTTCATCTTATACGGTACACCACAGAGCTACATGGATTCATCATCTGCCTAGCCTTTTCCCAACTAGGTATGTTGGGGTCGGCTTCCAGTCTAACCGGATGCAGCTGAATACCAGTATTTTACATGGAGCGACTGCCTATCTGACCTCCACAACCCAGTTACTGGGTAATACAATACCCCTTGGTAAGACTGGTTGTCAGACTTTCGGGCTTCTGACAGAGCTACATGGATTGCGGATGTTTAATATTAACGAAATTTTTCATGATATTTACACTAATTATGCTCATAGAATTTACAATAGGAACATACAGTATAAACTAGAATCATCATTTTAGCTCAGAATCTGCACTACTATCATTCATATAATCCTTCCTATTTAAGTAATTATACATTTAAATCATTCAGAGGCTGAGGGGAAAAACAACGTATTTGTTAAGTAGGTGGGGTGTCAACAGTTAAGCATCTGTTTACATTACGAGTAGTAACCAGTACAAATGCGCTAACATCCGTCACACCGGTCCCAGGTCGGATGCCGTACTAGTCCCACACTGGGCACCACATCAGTCCCACGTTGGGCGCCACATCGGTCCCACGTTGGGCGTCACTAAAAGCTGCAACCGTCATGTTGCCGTAGCCTAATTTTAATTTATGTTTCAATAGGTCTCTGCGGGTTTTGTCTTGTCCCCGGGTTTGAATGTTGTGTATTGTAATGACTTGAATAACAAGTTAAAACAAAGTGTTAACTACACCTACTGGTGAAGTTTCCTTGAAGTGAGGTCACGGGGCAAGTTCTAATAGTACTAGCGCGGTCATTGGCTTCGAATGCTCTGGCGCTGTTTTTAGATAAATATTATTATAAATTAGTTTTTGTTTTTCATTGCTTCCCAGCTTAGCACGGCCGAGACGAGGGCGCGACATGAACTGCCAGATGTGAAAATGGTTTTTCCTTGTGCTTCCTGTGGGAGCTACGTGTGTTGGGATTATTTTCATAAATCTGGAACACATGACGGCCATATTTAACGTCCGTTATACTTAAGTCGTGAAATAAAATATGTTCTTAAATATAGCTATCAGCTAAACTCGTACAGCGTGTATCTTAAAGGTGTGGTACTTAAAATTTAGGGGTGTGGTACAGACCATCAAACTGAAGAACTATCTCTATGGGTCCAACAGATCACGAAAAAAATATCAACGATCCAATAAAAAACTTGAATACCTACGCAACCCAAACGGACGGACGGACGGTTGCTTATTTTTTCTCGATCACGGTGTTGGTCCCGTGGCAAAAGTTGTTCAGTTTGATGGTCTGTATGACACCGTTTTTGAGCAAACCTTTCTGAAACACGCTGTATAATATACCTATAGTTTCAGTACATACAGTTATAAAATCCAATCACGTTTCGTTTAGCTTGCTAGCGCTCGAGCCAAAACTAAAGCTTTTAAGTGGTTCAGTGCCAACCTACTCGTACTTAAGCAATTAACATAGAAATACAATGTTATTGCCATTTCCATGTAAAAGCCTAAGGCCAGTGAGAGTTAATAGAGTATCTGAGTGCTCACCCGTCCGCGACTCCGTGCAGCGACATGCCGTCACACACCGCACCGCGCCGCGCGCCGCGCCAAACATTCCACAATGCGGTACGAGGAAGTCAGGGCTCGGGAGCCTTAACTCGATTAGCTTTAAAGCACTATGTAGACATATTCAGAAACCCTCACCGCTGCACCTGCACGTTCACGAGGACGACGTAAAGGTATAGGTATGTTCAGCTGATGCCTGACCCGATGAGAAGGTCGGAAAGTCGGGAGAGGGTTAGTTCTTTCGGTGACGCGTCGTATCTCGGCTTATGCTAACGAAATGTACGCCAGTTACACTACCCACCTTTCTCTCTCACTTATACAGTAGCGCCCTCTGTTCACCCCATTCCAGCACCAGTTTACAGTATCTCGTTTATTTTGCGCGAGTTCCGAGTGGGTTTACTGTCTTTTCCTTTATGTTCTAAGCTCGGTAGCGGTTTAGGCAATTTCGTTTGACGTCGTCACCACGCCGCCTTCAGGCTCGCTCTCACCCAATTACTGCACAAACGTCCCCATTACGCGCTGTGGAGGGACCATTGACATCTACTCAAAAGGACCTGGTGCAGTAGAAATAATTTGATTGCAGCGTTAGGTACAACTTAGGAGCTGGATGTAAATAAGGAAGGAAGCACGGCAGACTTTCATAACACTAGAAACGTCAAGATTATTTATTATATGACACAATATTACATACTAATTTGTACGTCCCCTAAAATAAGTACCCTTCGACATTTCGAATTCAGCCGGAAGTGACTGGTGTCCAAATACGAGTATTATTAAATTTGCCTTTATTCGTGCCGACGCCGACGGTCTATCTTGTAAAATATTTCCTGTTAGATGGAGTGTCGTGACGTCACATGCGGTCGCGCGTCGTGTCCGTCGTCCTGCGTAGAATCGCGCGGCCGCACTTTATCGTCGCCGTTTGCGCGTCACGTCTGTCATCGTGTTGCGATTTTTGCAGCTGTGTGTGTGCGGTAGGGTAAGTAAACACTACAAAGTATGTTCTAATCAATTTATAGTAAAAACCAAATAGCAATATTATAAAATAATACTCAACAAAAAACTAAGATTTATGTATTATTTAGTCTACAAAGAAAAGTTACAAAAAGCACAGAACGTGCTAAAAACGGTTGAATGATTTCTTCAATTTGTCTTTGTATCGGATCTACGTTTATAAATTGCATATCGTAGGGAAAATAAATAAAAGTGGAATCAGTAGTGTAGTGGTCAGTGGTGCCCCCACGCGGTGGTGGTCGACGTGACGTGATTGAAGAGATTGATTAATTGATGAGCGGGACCGGAGCGCTCTGCTCAGCCGCACAGTGAGTGCCACATTCTGTTAGAATTAATCAATTGATCCGTTTATTGGATAGTATAGACATTAGAGCTTGCATTATTTATCTAAGAAATAATAATACCAATAAGAGGAATAACATCTTTAAAGTATTTGATCATTAGTTATGTAAGCTTGCCGATACTTGCTGTCTGTAGGGCGCCTGTTTCGTTTACAGGGAGTACAACAGCAATAGTTTTAGCTCCTTTTCACGTGTGTCTCGTAAACATAAAACATTTTATTACGCATAAATCTGTTTGTGTGACTTTGTGTATTGTATGGAATTGTACTAGGGCGCGAACAATATAATAAATCCCCGATAGTGTAGCCGTGGGTCCCACGGGGCCCGCCGCACTACCCCCGGGCCCCTGCGCCCCATCTCGGCAAGTTAGCAATCTCTTGTGTGAAAATAATGACTAAGTTAAGGGTTGTCGCACCATGCCGCGGCGCAGTTCGAGAGACCCTCAATAAACATTATCCTAATATAATTCGATACGTGTAGGCGCAGGGCGAGAGGGAGGGAGACAAAAGGGAGGGCGAGGCAAGTCGAGGGTCGACTCTTAAATTCATTCCAGTCCATTTTATATGCAGATTTAGCGCGTTTGTTCCTGCATAGCGCAACGACCCCGGAAAGGAATGTGCCACACTGGGTGTTCTCTGGTAATCAGCAAGTGTACCCATTCACTTTAAATTAACGAGAAATTCCACGGCAGGCAGCTTTCAATTTAATTTGCGAGTAGAAACCTACAAAGTTTTACATTAATCTAAATATGTTGGAATTAGATTTAATGCAACGTAATCAAACGGAGCTTTCTGAACTTTCTAAACAATATACAAACGGTCGTCGGTCGGTGGGCTCTTGTTAGATGATATCAATAAACTCGCGAACAACTCGTTTGCGTGATGACGCCAGCTGATGTACGGCACTCTTACTGCGGATGTAGATAGCGCAGTGAAAGTATTGTAATAGCAGTCCTCGATCAGACGCGCGCCTACATTGTGATGATGTGCACCATTACATAATACTGGCCTTTCTCCGTGAACCGACTGCACTTATTGTATATTTCTATTGATCTATGTATTAGATCTCTTACATAAGGACGAGGCGGCTGGCCTTCTCATGGTTGTGATCTTTCTGCCAAGATGATGATGATGATGACGCCAAGAGGTCATGGTCTTGGAATTTGGTATGTATTCTACTGCGATTAACAGATAATTTCGCACTACAAACAGATTCATCAATAGCTGGGTCCACACCGCGCGGTCAACATTTGGATCGGCGCTCACGATCATGAAGCGCCGATCGAAGATCCTTCCGCACGATCCGTTTTAGGAAACCCGCGATCCTGCCGCGCGCTCCAATAATGATCCACGTGTTGGCTAGATCAAGCTCAGTTAAACATCCATAGTACCCGATCGCCCGATCCACACATAGGGGGGGCACATTGATTCACGGGGCACATTGGTACAGTATCTATATCTCAAAACCGATTGGTACAGTATCTATATCTCAAAACCGATAAACGCTACACAGTCCGGCACATCACTAGAATGCTCAAGGACATTCACAAGAATGACAGTTGTAACACCGCTCGCCGCCAGTTTGCCGTTGGGCCTCAACGGTCACTAACGTGTTGGAAGTGGCGTGCGCCGCTGCCTACAAAAAAAATACGTGAAATGTAATTGTGTCTCAGGAGGATACTCTTAGTTGTTTTTGTTATTATTTGTTACTAAAGGTAAGTAAATATAGTTATTATTGTATTTTAAAATGTTTTTGATCGCAAGATTATTATATATTTGATAAAATTAATTGTTTGTGGAAAAAGTCCTTTGGGGCACTTTGATACGGTAATGAGCGGGGTACAATGATACGTATCAATCTGCCCATATCAAGGTTCTAATATTATATTTTCATTAACAATATTAAATGTTAAAGTCTGATTACTTAGGAAGTATATAACTGATTATATAATTAAGAAAATAACAGAGAATTAGTCTTGTTCTATGATGAAAATATTGTTTTTTTTTGTGATTATATTCCTTAAGTAACTTAAGAGACTGATTATGGCTAATGTGCACTCTTAATAAAAAGTGTTTTGCGATCTCAATCAATAAAATTGTTTTATTTCTTAATTTTAAGTAATAATAGTTTATATTGGGTTTTTAGTCAGTTTAAATTTGCATTTCATATAGATCTAAAATACGTATCAAACTGCCCCACCCCATGTATCAAAGTGCCCCACTGGTGGGGCAGAATGATACAAAAATGATTTTTTCTTAAAATCAGTTTATCTCTATACGTCGCCAGTTTTTGCGGTTTTTGCGTAGCCAAAATATAAGCTGACATATCAGCCAATGCACACATCAAAACAAATATTTAAACATAATGCTTTATGGTCCTCAGAAAAGAGATTGAATTTTTGTGTATCAAAGTGCCCCCACTCCCCCTAACCGTCCACACCTAGCGCGCTAAACGACTGAGGCGCCTTTCAGTTCAGCATTGTCAAAAAACCGACAGCGCTCGGATCGGCCGCTCCACGAAGCGCGCGCACCACCGAATGTGCACGGATCGCGCGCGCCACGTCCACACCGACAGCGCATTTGGATCGCATTCCTGTCGCGCACTGGATCGTCCGGTGTGGACCCAGCTAATGACATAAAAGTTAAATTGAACTAGGTAATTGGGAGTCGTAAGCAGAGTATAGCAACTATCACGTGAAGTGAAACTGTTTGTCGTTGGGCGGCGCGACACGGTCGCGGCACGATACGAACACAAAATAGAGAAAAGGTCGGAAGGTTGGCTGCTTACAATACAACGAGCAAAAACACCCGCACACACATGACACACAAATCCACGCCACGCGTCTAAATAAAGTATACAAACATACAGCGAGTGCAAGCGCACACGCGACTGTCACGCGCTTGAGATCGCTGTCCACACGCGTCTACATAAAGTATACAAACATACAGCGAGTGCAAGCGCACACGCGACTGTCACGCGCTTGAGATCGCTGTCCACACGCGTCTACATAAAGTATACAAACATACAGCGAGTGCAAGCGCACACGCGACTGTCACGCGCTTGAGATCGCTGTCCACACGCGTCTACATAAAGTATACAAACATACAGCGAGTGCAAGCGCACACGCGACTGTCACGCGCTTGAGATCGCTGTCCACACGCGTCTACATAAAGTATACAAACATACAGCGAGTGCAAGCGCACACGCGACTGTCACGCGCTTGAGATCGCTGTCCACACGCGTCTACATAAAGTATACAAACATACAGCGAGTGCAAGCGCACACGCGGCTGTCACGCGCTTGAGATCGCTGTCCACACGCGTCTACATAAAGTTTACAAACATACAGCGAGTGCAAGCGCACACGCGACTGTCACGCGCTTGAGATCGCTGTCCACACGCGTCTACATAAAGTATACAAACATACAGCGAGTGCAAGCGCACACGCGACTGTCACGCGCTTGAGATCGCTGTCCACACGCGTCTACATAAAGTATACAAACATACAGCGAGTGCAAGCGCACACGCGACTGTCACGCGCTTGAGATCGCTGTCCACACGCGTCTACATAAAGTATACAAACATACAGCGAGTGCAAGCGCACACGCGACTGTCACGCGCTTGAGATCGCTGTCCACACGCGTCTACATAAAGTATACAAACATACAGCGAGTGCAAGCGCACACGCGACTGTCACACGCTTGAGATCGCTGTCCACACGCGTCTACATAAAGTATACAAACATACAGCGAGTGCAAGCGCACACGCGACTGTCACGCGCTTGAGATCGCTGTCCACACGCGTCTACATAAAGTATACAAACATACAGCGAGTGCAAGCGCACACGCGACTGTCACGCGCTTGAGATCGCTGTCCACACGCGTCTACATAAAGTATACAAACATACAGCGAGTGCAAGCGCACACGCGACTGTCACGCGCTTGAGATCGCTGTCCACACGTGTCTACATAAAGTATACAAACATACAGCGAGTGCAAGCGCACACGCGACTGTCACGCGCTTGAGATCGCTGTCCACACGCGTCTACATAAAGTATACAAACATACAGCGAGTGCAAGCGCACACGCGACTGTCACGCGCTTGAGATCGCTGTCCACACGCGTCTACATAAAGTATACAAACATACAGCGAGTGCAAGCGCACACGCGACTGTCACGCGCTTGAGATCGCTGTCCACACGCGTCTACATAAAGTAGATATTATTTTTGAATATGTTTTCTAAAGACCCAAAGGTTAAGCGATGAATGAATCAATTAGTGTTATTAATTAATATATAATAATTATTTATTATATTATATTAATTATTAGTTTACCTAGCAAACAATCGCTTTCAAACAAGCCATTCCTCATTGAAGCTTGAGTGCTTTCATTCCGCTCATCCGCAGAGTACTCGCAGCCAGCCGGCCGGTCGCACAAACAATGCGATGCACACTGCACAGTGTCACGTTGCGGTGAATGGCGCACAAATGGGCTTATCCGCGACTCGAGCTGCCCGCGCTGTGAGCGTCTGCGAGCAGTTATTAGCGCAGTCAATAGAACAGTCCAGTTGCAGATGAAGGCACGCTGACGATGTTACCATGGCACAGACAGAGCAGAAGAACAAGTCCTACATGCTGATAGAGACAACAATGGATACATAAACCATTGGGACTATCTGGGAGAATCCCCAACTTAACCAAGAGCTTAGACTGTCTTAGACTATAGCAGATTGACCAACTTTATGAGAGCCGATGACAGTTGAAGCAATAATTAAGTTGCAATAGTAATAGTTTAGTTTCTGTAGCACGGTTTCATGTTCGGGCAAGGGTTCGTGCTAGTTCACTGAGGTTGACATTAAAAAAATCTGACCATTTCCAGAGTAAGCCTTCTGTTATCCCTCGTACAGTGTCGCACTCGACTCAATAACCCGGCTAATGGCGTTGCCCCTAGATGTGGCGATGGCACTCAGTCGGCCGCGCCTACTCGCAAGGATGCCTCACGACAAACGTGTCTGACGCACCGATGTTAACTTAATTGTCACTTTTTTGAGACTCAAATTAAGGAATTTTACCAAGGTACTAAATTAACGATAAACAAAAGCCGAATGATGGGTTCAAATACAAAGGCCGGTAGGTGCATGTACTGTACAGTTACGGTGGGCTTATGTCGGCACATTCAGCCGGAGGCGCGGCGAGCGCGGCGGTCGAAATGCCGGTTGAAATGCCTCACATTACAGATGACTGGCAGCCCTGGTGAGAAGATTGAACGTGAAGTATTGAGGAGGTGCAGCCACCAGGCGTGCATCATTAGCACGCGAGTCCTGGACGCTTATCCCTCGTTCGCATAGCGCCAGTATGCTGTAACGTGCATCATTAGCACGCGAGTCCTGGACGCTTATACCTCGTTCGCATAGCGCCAGTACGCTGTAACGTGCATCATTAGCACGCGAGTCCTGGACGCTTATACCTCGTTCGCATAGCGCCAGCTCGCTGTCACGCAAAGTGTCTTCAAGATATTCTAAGTGACATGACTCGCGCACATTGGTATCCATTCACGACATTAATTCGTTTGTAGGAGTTCCTCTCCGATATTTGCGTTTTTTTTATAGTAAATTAGTTTTCACTAAAGAAGACTGACCGTATTGTCTAAAACGAAAATAAATTGACTGATATTTTTGCAAACCGTTCAATAACTTTGTCGCAGTTACGTAAAGTAGCGGTTAGAGTTTATAATGTAGTAACAAGGCATTGTAACCTCCACCCGTTCGATTCCCACCTAAAAATTGGCGACTGAATAAAAAAAACGGGTGTGTACACCTTTAAAAGTGTTTATTCTATAAAAACCTAGCTGATTAAGCCGGAGGCACACAAAGATTTGTAGGTCGTGGGTTACGGACGTCTGTGGTCACTTCTACACGGATGGGTACTCCCCTGTATTTGTAGGTCGTGGGTTACGGACGTCTGTTGTCACTTCTACAGGGATGGGTACTCCCCTGTAGTTGTGTAGGTCGTGGGTTACGGACGTCTGTTGTCACTTCTACAGGGATGGGTACTCCCCTGTAGTTGTGTAGGTCGTGGGTTACGGACGTCTGTTGTCACTTCTACAGGGATGGGTACTCCCCTGTAGTTGTGTAGGTCGTGGGTTACGGACGTCTGTTGTCACTTCTACAGGGATGGGTACTCCCCTGTAGTTGTGTAGGTCGTGGGTTACGGACGTCTGTTGTCACTTCTACACGGATGGGTACTCCCCTGTAGTTGTGTAGGTCGTGGGTTACGGACGTCTGTTGTCACTTCTACAGGGATGGGTACTCCCCTGTAGTTGTGTAGGTCGTGGGTTACGGACGTCTGTTGTCACTTCTACAGGGATGGGTACTCCCCTGTAGTTGTGTAGGTCGTGGGTTACGGACGTCTGTTGTCACTTCTACAGGGATGGGTACTCCCCTGTAGTTGTGTAGGTCGTGGGTTACGGACGTCTGTTGTCACTTCTACAGGGATGGGTACTCCCCTGTAGTTGTGTAGGTCGTGGGTTACGGAGTCTGTTGTCACTTCTACAGGGATGGGTACTCCCCTGTAGTTGTGTAGGTCGTGGGTTACGGACGTCTGTTGTCACTTCTACACGGATGGGTACTCCCCTGTAGTTGTGTAGGTCGTGGGTTACGGACGTCTGTTGTCACTTCTACAGGGATGGGTACTCCCCTGTAGTTGTGTAGGTCGTGGGTTACGGACGTCTGTTGTCACTTCTACAGGGATGGGTACTCCCCTGTAGTTGTGTAGGTCGTGGGTTACGGACGTCTGTTGTCACTTCTACAGGGATGGGTACTCCCCTGTAGTTGTGTAGGTCGTGGGTTACGGACGTCTGTTGTCACTTCTACACGGATGGGTACTCCCCTGTAGTTGCACGCGGTATCCCGCTGCTGCTGGAGATAGAAGTTGGCCGTAGTTCAGTGCCGTGCTGCACGGTGACGTCACGGGAAGATAAAACTTTTAAGTTTTATTAAACTGTAAGTTTTGCAATCTGGCGAGCGTAGCGCATGGGAGACGGGTGCTTAAGACACAGTGAGTAGGAATGCAGGGCGGAACTACGACCACACGAAAGGGTATTAGGCTATTCAACCTGGCAACTCTACTTTTGGAAAAACTAAATAATTAACGTGGGTTGAGACATTCGGCTGTAGGATGATACGATTGCAAATAGATAAAACTGATTTAGAGAGACTATTAATCTCACTGAGTCCGGACACTTTAGTGATCAATCTCGTCGCGACGTGTATTCATGCCGGGTGTTGCTGCGCCAGTGCGACTTGCCTGATGCCTCCTTCTAATTACACAATTTGTTCCAAAACACCCTCACTAATTGGGCCTTAAAGGATTAATCGGAACCTACTGTACTATAAATTACTCCTAATGATCGATATTGTGATCACCCGCCGTCCGCTCGCTGCAGACCGCGATGGATGTAACAACCATTTGACTTGATTGATTTGATTTGTTGATTGACGTGTAAAAGTGTTTGTTCAAACCTACTTACAGAAATAAAATCATTTATCATTTAGCAACGGAATAGGATTTGTACTTCACCAATGCTGTCAACTTTTGCCAAACTTCAGCATAGTAATTCCTTGCGTCTCTCTTCGGCGCCCTTGCTGTTGAAGACTGAATGAACGAATGCCAATCTATGTCAGAGCCAGATGGAGTGGTAAGAACTATTGTATATTTATTTAGACAAGGGTCTGAACGGGTCAAGGAGTGGTAAGAACTATTGTATATTTATTTATCGAACTATGTATTTTTGATTCAAACTAAAAATACCCTACATTTAAAAAGAAAATATGTGGCTTTCAAAAACTGAACATTTATTTAACCTCACGATATATTTTGTTACATTAAAGTTTCATGACGTTATTAGTACGAGAAGGTCCTGGCTAATATTCAAGTAACATCGTATTGTGTGTAGATAGTGATCTTGTACGGCGTTATCTGCTAGATTTATTAGGAGGAATCCTAGCGCAGCCTGTACGGAGCCGTAGAACACTCGATCTACACAAAGTATCGACGAGGCCGTTCGTTATCTCTGCCGCTCCGTTGACTATTGTCTACGACTCGCAGCCATGAACTACGACTGGTCAGCAGTCAAGGAGGCGTTTTGTCTGCTCCTGTGTGCTGATGAACCGAGAGGAACTAATAGCCAGTATTTATCGTGTGGAAAATTCATAGTTGTTAGCCAGAGTGAATAATGTTAAAGCGTTCGGCCGAGATTTATCTGAAATGGTGTACTACATTGTTAAGACTGCCAATGTAAACTTTACACGAAGTGAATAGCTGAGAGATAGTTATCCAAACAGTGCGGCAATCAGTGTAAGCAGTTCTATGAAACAAACAAACGCATGTTAATGAATTATTTGCAGAGTAAACAGTGAGCGGAGCTGCGAATGGTGCGCTATCCGCGGCACAGCGCGGGCGGCAGTTTATATTGTGCTTATTTAGATCGACCACAATAATGTAAAACAGCAATTACTTTACTCTTTCTTGGAACAGTTTATTAGTGGCAGATTCCAAACATTTTTACTCGAATTTAAAACACTGTCATGTAGGTGTATGCAACCTCCATCAGATACTGACCCGACGTTGCTCTAGCGTAGCGGTAGCACAGCGGTGGCGTGGCGCGACGGTGGCGTAGCAGTGGCGGGGGCGTAGCAACAGCACGGCGATGCGTAGCGGTGGCGGGGGCGTAGGAACAGCGCGGCGTAGCGTAGCACGACGGTGGTGTATCGGTGGCAGAGGCGTAGCAACAGCGCGACGTAGCGCTAGCGTAGCACGGCGGTGCGTAGCGGTGGCGGGGGCGTAGCAACAGCGCGGCGTAGCGCTAGCGTAGCACGGCGGTGCGTAGCGGTGGCGGGGGCGTAGCAACAGCGCGGCGTAGCGCTAGCGTAGCACGGCGGTGCGTAGCGGTGGCGGGGGCGTAGCAACAGCGCGGCGTAGCGCTAGCGTAGCACGGCGGTGCGTAGCGGTGGCGGGGGCGTAGCAACAGCGCGGCGTAGCGCTAGCGTAGCACGGCGGTGCGTAGCGGTGGCGGGGGCGTAGCAACAGCGCGGCGTAGCGCTAGCGTAGCACGGCGGTGCGTAGCGGTGGCGGGGGCGTAGCAACAGCGCGACGTAGCGCTAGCGTAGCACGGCGGTGCGTAGCGGTGGCGGGGGCGTAGCAACAGCGCGGCGTAGCGCTAGCGTAGCACGGCGGTGCGTAGCGGTGGCGGGGGCGTAGCAACAGCGCGGCGTAGCGCTAGCGTAGCACGGCGGTGCGTAGCGGTGGCGGGGGCGTAGCAACAGCGCGGCGTAGCGCTAGCGTAGCACGGCGGTGCGTAGCGGTGGCGGGGGCGTAGCAACAGCGCGGCGTAGCGCTAGCGTAGCACGGCGGTGCGTAGCGGTGGCGGGGGCGTAGCAACAGCGCGGCGTAGCGCTAGCGTAGCACGGCGGTGCGTAGCGGTGGCGGGGGCGTAGCAACAGCGCGGCGTAGCGCTAGCGTAGCACGGCGGTGCGTAGCGGTGGCGGGGGCGTAGCAACAGCGCGGCGTAGCGCTAGCGTAGCACGGCGGTGCGTAGCGGTGGCGGGGGCGTAGCAACAGCGCGGCGTAGCGCTAGCGTAGCACGGCGGTGCGTAGCGGTGGCGGGGGCGTAGCAACAGCGCGGCGTAGCGCTAGCGTTGCACGGCGGTGCGTAGCGGTGGCGGGGGCGTAGCAACAGTTCGGCGTAGCGCTAGCGTAGCACGGCGGTGCGTAGCGGTGGCGGGGGCGTAGCAACAGCGCGGCGTAGCGCTAGCGTAGCACGGCGGTGCGTAGCGGTGGCGGGGGCGTAGCAACAGCGCGGCGTAGCGCTAGCGTAGCACGGCGGTGCGTAGCGGTGGCGGGGGCGTAGCAACAGCGCGGCGTAGCGCTAGCGTAGCACGGCGGTGCGTAGCGGTGGCGGGGGCGTAGCAACAGCGCGGCGTAGCGCGGGCGTTGCACGGCGGTGCGTAGCGGGGCATTAGTAATATACTGACTCTTCATTTATAATACATGTAGCATTAGTAATATACTGACTCTTCATTTATAATACATGTAGCGTTAGTAATATACTGACTCTTCATTTATAATACAAGTGGCATAAGTAATATACTGGCTCTTCATTTTCTGCAGAAATGTGAACTCACTCGGTATAAACTTGAACAACATTTAGCTGAATATGTTAAGTATATTATTTAAAGTAAAGTGGAAATGAGTTTGTTTATTACCATTAGTAAATTCCAATATGAAAAGCATAGCTAACATCGTTCAGTTTGTGAACAACATACAAACGAATCCATTCAGAACTTAATGGTCCGTAACTTCGTTCAAAATAGAATTTATCCAAATTAATTCATGAATAGTTTAGTTACTTCGCAGATTACTTAGTAGGTTACACGTATACCTTGTAACTTGCATGTAATAGTGATTAGAAGTCGAACGCGCGCGCACTAGGCAATCAACGGCTTCACAACAGTTCAGAATTATTCGGAATTGATGTAAAGTGATTACTGCGAGGACCATGAATGAGCAGATTACACTTACACTACTTGATGGCTAAGCTTGTTGCTATGACTCACTGACTGTGGGTTACTTACTAAAATGCACATTAATGACAAAATGAAGTCACGTCACTTGTCTAAGAATAGTATTCTCTCAAGTGACATGACTCCGAGTCATCTGTGTGTCTGTCATATGTACGGGGACAGCGAGGGAAGGTTACCTCATGGAGGATAGTGTTGGAGGGCTATGGAGGTGCCTGTTGGTCATCGGAGCCTAGTTACTAGTTGCAGGGGGCTACTAGGTTAGGGAAGGTTACCTAATGGAGGATAGTGTTGGAGGGCTATGGAGGTGCCTGTTGGTCATCGGAGCCTAGTTACTAGTTGCAGGGGGCTACTAGGTTAGGGAAGGTTACCTCATGGAGGATAGTGTTGGAGGGCTATGGAGGTGCCTGTTGGTCATCGGAGCCTAGTTACTAGTTGCAGGGGGCTACTAGGTTAGGGAAGGTTACCTCATGGAGGATAGTGTTGGAGGGCTATGGAGGTGCCTGTTGGTCATCGGAGCCTAGTTACTAGTTGCAGGGGGCTACTAGGTTAGGGAAGGTTACCTAATGGAGGATAGTGTTGGAGGGCTATGGAGGTGCCTGTTGGTCATCGGAGCCTAGTTACTAGTTGCAGGGGGCTACTAGGTTAGGGAAGGTTACCTCATGGAGGATAGTGTTGGAGGGCTATGGAGGTGCCTGTTGGTCATCGGAGCCTAGTTACTAGTTGCAGGGGGCTACTAGGTTAGGGAAGGTTACCTAATGGAGGATAGTGTTGGAGGGCTATGGAGGTGCCTGTTGGTCATCGGAGCCTAGTTACTAGTTGCAGGGGGCTACTAGGTTAGGGAAGGTTACCTCATGGAGGATAGTGTTGGAGGGCTATGGAGGTGCCTGTTGGTCATCGGAGCCTAGTTACTAGTTGCAGGGGGCTACTAGGTTAGGGAAGGTTACCTCATGGAGGATAGTGTTGGAGGGCTATGGAGGTGCCTGTTGGTCATCGGAGCCTAGTTACTAGTTGCAGGGGGCTACTAGGTTAGGGAAGGTTACCTAATGGAGGATAGTGTTGGAGGGCTATGGAGGTGCCTGTTGGTCATCGGAGCCTAGTTACTAGTTGCAGGGGGCTACTAGGTTAGGGAAGGTTACCTCATGGAGGATAGTGTTGGAGGGCTATGGAGGTGCCTGTTGGTCATCGGAGCCTAGTTACTAGTTGCAGGGGGCTACTAGGTTAGGGAAGGTTACCTAATGGAGGATAGTGTTGGAGGGCTATGGAGGTGCCTGTTGGTCATCGGAGCCTAGTTACTAGTTGCAGGGGGCTACTAGGTTAGGGAAGGTTACCTCATGGAGGATAGTGTTGGAGGGCTATGGAGGTGCCTGTTGGTCATCGGAGCCTAGTTACTAGTTGCAGGGGGCTACTAGGTTAGGGAAGGTTACCTCATGGAGGATAGTGTTGGAGGGCTATGGAGGTGCCTGTTGGTCATCGGAGCCTAGTTACTAGTTGCAGGGGGCTACTAGGTTAGGGAAGGTTACCTCATGGAGGATAGTGTTGGAGGGCTATGGAGGTGCCTGTTGGTCATCGGAGCCTAGTTACTAGTTGCAGGGGGCTACTAGGTTAGGGAAGGTTACCTCATGGAGGATAGTGTTGGAGGGCTATGGAGGTGCCTGTTGGTCATCGGAGCCTAGTTACTAGTTGCAGGGGGCTACTAGGTTAGGGAAGGTTACCTCATGGAGGATAGTGTTGGAGGGCTATGGAGGTGCCTGTTGGTCATCGGAGCCTAGTTACTAGTTGCAGGGGGCTACTAGGTTAGGGAAAGTTACCTCATGGAGGATAGTGTTGGAGGGCTATGGAGGTGCCTGTTGGTCATCGGAGCCTAGTTACTAGTTGCAGGGGGCTACTAGGTTAGGGAAGGTTACCTCATGGAGGATAGTGTTGGAGGGCTATGGAGGTGCCTGTTGGTCATCGGAGCCTAGTTACTAGTTGCAGGGGGCTACTAGGTTAGGGAAGGTTACCTCATGGAGGATAGTGTTGGAGGGCTATGGAGGTGCCTGTTGGTCATCGGAGCCTAGTTACTAGTTGCAGGGGGCTACTAGGTTAGGGAAGGTTACCTCATGGAGGATAGTGTTGGAGGGCTATGGAGGTGCCTGTTGGTCATCGGAGCCTAGTTACTAGTTGCAGGGGGCTACTAGGTTAGGGAAGGTTACCTCATGGAGGATAGTGTTGGAGGGCTATGGAGGTGCCTGTTGGTCATCGGAGCCTAGTTACTAGTTGCAGGGGGCTACTAGGTTAGGGAAGGTTACCTAATGGAGGATAGTGTTGGAGGGCTATGGAGGTGCCTGTTGGTCATCGGAGCCTAGTTACTAGTTGCAGGGGGCTACTAGGTTAGGGAAGGTTACCTCATGGAGGATAGTGTTGGAGGGCTATGGAGGTGCCTGTTGGTCATCGGAGCCTAGTTACTAGTTGCAGGGGGCTACTAGGTTAGGGAAGGTTACCTCATGGAGGATAGTGTTGGAGGGCTATGGAGGTGCCTGTTGGTCATCGGAGCCTAGTTACTAGTTGCAGGGGGCTACTAGGTTAGGGAAGGTTACCTCATGGATGTGTGAGCCGGGCGGCGGCGCCCGCCGGGGGCCATGAAACACCATGGCCTCCGACTTGCTGAGGGCCAAACACCGCTGAGGGCTGAGGGCCGGCTCACACATCGTGGTCGGGGGGGCTCGGATCGCTGTCGAGTCCACCATGAAGTATTTAGGATTGGTGCTCGACAGCCGGTGGAACTTCGAGCCCCACTTCCGACGGCTGGCGCCCAAGTTGCTGGGCGCGGCTGGCGCGCTCGCAACGCTGCTTCCCAATCTGGGGGGCCCGAGCGCCGTCTGTAGACGGCTCTACGTGGGGGTCGTGCGATCCATGGCCCTGTATGGGGCCCCGGTGTGGGCCTCTGACCTGACGGCCGGCAGCATCGCTGTTTTGCGAAAGCCGCAGAGGGCGATGGCCGTCAGAGTCATCAGGGGGTATCGCACGATCTCCTACGAGGCGGCGTGCGTACTGGCCGGATCCCCGCCCTGGGACCTCGAGGCGAAAGTACTCGCGTCGTTGTATCGGTGGCGCAAGGAAGCGAGGGCGCGGGGCGAGGGACCGATGCAGCGACACATAGAGCTGCGTCGGTCTCAGCTTCGCGAGGTCCTGGTGGCGGAATGGCGGGACAGGCTTTCACGCCCTACCGCCGGCCTCGTCACCATCGAGGCGGTCCGGCCGGTGCTCGAGCGCTGGCTCGGGAGGAGGCACGGCTCCCTGTCGTTTCGGGTGACGCAGGTGCTCTCGGGGCATGGCTGCTTCGGGAAGTACCTGTGTCGCATAAACAGGGAGCCGGACGCCCGGTGTCACCACTGCGTCGACTGCCGGGAGGACACGGCGCGGCATACGCTGGCAGAGTGTGCCGCTTGGGAGGAGCCACGCCGTGCCCTCATCTCAGAAGTAGGCAGTGACTTGTCGCTGCCGGCCGTAGTTGAGTCGATGGTCGGCAGCGACGAGTCCTGGGACGCGGTGGTTTCCTTCTGCGAGACAGTCGTCTCGCAGAAGGAGGCTGCGGAAAGGGAGAGGGAGATCTCGTCCACTCACCCGGCCCGCAGAAGGCGCACCGGGCGTCGGCGGAGGGCGGACAACGCCCTCTTCCAGCCCCCCTAAATGGGTCCAGGGGCGACGGACTCGGGGACGTCCGTCGCCCCCCACACACCAGGACCCGAGGTGGCGGCGCGTAGTGTTCCACGCGCGCCCCTTTTAGACGTCACGGGGGGAGTCAAACACCTCACTCCCCCCCAGACCCGAAGTGGCCCGCAGCGGCGGGCCGGCACCAGTCGGGGGTTGCGGAAGGATCGTACGTTCCCGCGACTCCCGGCGTAGGTGTGAGATGGAACACCGGGGTGGTTTTTAGTCAGTAAGAGTCTGACAGACCCCGCCGTCCGCCCAAAGGCGGCGGACATCCATGAGGATTTTCCAACCCGGAAACAAAAAAAAAAAAAAAAAAAAAAAAAGGTTACCTCATGGAGGATAGTGTTGGAGGGCTATGGAGGTGCCTGTTGGTCATCGGAGCCTAGTTATTAGTTGCAGGGGGCTACTAGGTTAGGGAAGGTTACCTCATGGAGGATAGTGTTGGAGGGCTATGGAGGTGCCTGTTGGTCATCGGAGCCTAGTTACTAGTTGCAGGGGGCTACTAGGTTAGGGAAGGTTACCTAATGGAGGATAGTGTTGGAGGGCTATGGAGGTGCCTGTTGGTCATCGGAGCCTAGTTACTAGTTGCAGGGGGCTACTAGGTTAGGGAAGGTTACCTAATGGAGGATAGTGTTGGAGGGCTATGGAGGTGCCTGTTGGTCATCGGAGCCTAGTTACTAGTTGCAGGGGGCTACTAGGTTAGGGAAGGTTACCTAATGGAGGATAGTGTTGGAGGGCTATGGAGGTGCCTGTTGGTCATCGGAGCCTAGTTACTAGTTGCAGGGGGCTACTAGGTTAGGGAAGGTTACCTAATGGAGGATAGTGTTGGAGGGCTATGGAGGTGCCTGTTGGTCATCGGAGCCTAGTTACTAGTTGCAGGGGGCTACTAGGTTAGGGAAGGTTACCTCATGGAGGATAGTGTTGGAGGGCTATGGAGGTGCCTGTTGGTCATCGGAGCCTAGTTACTAGTTGCAGGGGGCTACTAGGTTAGGGAAGGTTACCTAATGGAGGATAGTGTTGGAGGGCTATGGAGGTGCCTGTTGGTCATCGGAGCCTAGTTACTAGTTGCAGGGGGCTACTAGGTTAGGGAAGGTTACCTCATGGAGGATAGTGTTGGAGGGCTATGGAGGTGCCTGTTGGTCATCGGAGCCTAGTTACTAGTTGCAGGGGGCTACTAGGTTAGGGAAGGTTACCTAATGGAGGATAGTGTTGGAGGGCTATGGAGGTGCCTGTTGGTCATCGGAGCCTAGTTACTAGTTGCAGGGGGCTACTAGGTTAGGGAAGGTTACCTAATGGAGGATAGCGTTGGAGGGCTATGGAGGTGCCTGTTGGTCATCGGAGCCTAGTTACTAGTTGCAGGGGGCTACTAGGTTAGGGGAGGGTACTCCATGAACTGAGAGCGTTATTTCAATTAAACTTTTGGGGCTGGATACATAAAACGATTACGTTTTATGACACCGCAGTCACGTACAATAGCAAGCCACAAATTCCTTGGCGTACTTACTGACATTGTGAGCGTTTGGAACTATTTCGCAATTTTAATAAAATCTTTTGTCCCGAGAATTCTATTATGAAACCGCGGAATGGAGCTGAAGGTTCAGGTCAAAAGTTTTCATAGACTTGTATCGTAGTGTAGCAACTGGCAACCTGGCTGTGGGCGCTGCCGCTGTGGCTAGATATTATCTGTTTTAATTCACGAGCGGTAGTTTCCGTATACGTCCGTGTTTAATGAACTAACTAAATAAAAATGTTATAGCATTTTTGGCGCCACGATTCAGATGTTAGTGCGGTATAATAATATGTGGTTACATGTTTAAATGATTGCGTGGAATGTTCCCTATGAGTCGCGTGCTCTGATCATTTAGCGTGTCGCAGTGTTTTTCCAGTGAGTTGGGTGAAGTCAATGTAAGTAGTCATACCTGCCGTGCTTTAGATTGACAGTTCATTGTAGCACCTCGGATGTGGTCACGTATGTACCATATTCCACATCGATCCACCTCATATACAAGTGTATAAGTACATCACTTCCGACCTGCGCGCTGCCGTGTAAGAGAAAGTAATTTAAGCAATAAAGCGCCAGTAAAGTGCGGCTCGTAACTTTTTACTTTCTTTTGGTACGGAATTTGCGATTTCCGACCGTATTCATTCAAATAATTGAAGTTTATTGAATGAGCCATTCTCTCTAACGGGTGAATTTGGTGGTTTATTTTAGAAGAGTGTGGCTATACAAAATTCGTTACTAATGTAACTGTGTCTAGCATTCCAGTGAGCAAAGACCGTGAACTGGTAAAAAATGCCTATGGCATTAATGCCGCCTCTGTGCATTTGTGTGCTTAAATTGTCAAACAAATAAATAAATAACGTAATGATGCTTGTGGAGTGTTCTGTAATTCAATGTCGTAACACACAGAACGTGATATAATACTGTGTAAGGCTCCACTGCAATGTCACCGAAGTATTCGCTCTCTAGTTTGCAGGTAAGTAAACGGCCCAGTAACCGTGAAGTTCTGAACTTTACTGAGTTTGCTGGTCTGCTATGCTAAAACTAGTAGATTTACAAAAATAAATTTTACATGAATAGATAGATAATTTAATCTAGTTTTAGTGTGATATTCTCTTTTTAAATTAGTATAAATGTTCATTAACAATAATACAAAAAAATTAAATAAAGGGCCAATTGTACCAGTACCCGGTAGATTTGTACTAGTAAACGTTAAATTGTCCCCGAATCCGGTAATTTTTACCGCGAATTTGAACTCTGTTGCTGTACGTTAAAGTTCACAGAAATACTAAATTTGTATTTCTGTCAAATAAATAAAAAGGGCTTATCCAAAGAAAAGACATTAGTTATGATTTTTTTTAATGTATTTTATAAAATTTATAGATAATAGATAACATCAGTTATTTGTTTAAACTTAAATTTTTAAACCGATTATAATAAGTAAGTAGTAAGTATCATGATGAATCACTTCTTTTTTTAAAGTACGCTTTGAAATTATTTGAAGAACATTTTAGTTTCACCTTTATGTATCCGCTCGAGTGATTTTAAGAAGACATTTGCCATGTCACGATGACTATCCAGATCCAAGATCAGAAAACCAGCCCCATCCAACTGCTCAGAGGAGTGAGACAGGGGGATGTGATATCCCCGAAACTATTTACCAATGCGTTGGAGGACGCTTTTGAGACGCTGGACTGGACTGGACTGGGTATCAACGTAAACGGCGAGTACATCTCACACGTTTGCTTTGCCGATGACATCGTCATGATGGCAAATTTCCTGGAACAGTTAGACCAGATGCTGCACAGCCTGAATGGAGCCTCCCGGCGGGTTGGCCTCGGCATGAATTTGGACAAGACGAAAGTTATGTGCAATTCCCACTTCTTGCCGATTCCAATCCACATCGAAGGGTCATTTCTCGAAGTTGTGAAGGAGTATGTCTACCTAGGGCAAGTCAGCTAAGCAGCCACAACTTTGAGAAAGAAGCGGACAGAAGGATCCGATTGGGTTGGGCAGCGTTTGGGAAACGTTGTCAAGTCTTCTCGTCGCCAATCCCGCAATGTAATTTTTTTTTAAACAAGGATTAAGGTCTTCAACCAGTGCATCCTGCCCATTATTGTTATGCCCGTTATGACGTACGGTGCCGAAACGTGGACACTGACTGTTGGGCTGGTCCATAAATTCAAGGTCGCTCAGCGCGCTATGGAGCGGGCTATGCTCGGAGTTTCTTTGAAGGATAAAATCTGAAATGAAATTGTCTGGAAAAGAACCGGAGTTACCGACATAGCTTGCAGAGTAAGTAAGCTGAAGTGGCAGTGGGCTGGCCATGTTTGTCGAAGGACCGATGGCCGGTGGAGCAGACGAGTCCTGGAGTGGAGACCGCGTATCGGCAAGCGTAGCAGGGGGTGCCCCCCAGCTAGATGGACCGACGACCTCAAGAAAGTGTCTGGGACAGACCGGATGCGGAAGGTGGAGGACAGGGTGTTGTGGCGGAGCCTGGGAGAGGCCTATGTCTAGCAGTGGACTGCGACAGTCTGAGTTGATTTGCCATGTACACTCATAAAATTACTCTCCTGCCATCCAACCTTTTGGCGTAACTCCTAATCCCCAGTTCTTCGGTGCAGTTTTTTAAATTTTGTGTGGTATTGATTGCAGCTTGAACAACGCCATCGGAGGTGCCAATTTACCTGCTGCGTTTGCCGTAGCCAAGGCGGTCACGAACTCTTTTTCACCGCTATGAATAACGTTGTAATCGTTTTTTGCGCCTCGTTTTGTCAGAACTCTGTTATCAGACGGTGATAAAAAGAAAGCACTTTCATCTCAACTATTAATCCTACGTGGATCTCTAGTTGCTTCTTCGAGCTGTGTCATTGTAAAATAATCTTCCACTTCTTTAAACCATGCTCTTAAATGGGTTTCTTTGATTAAAGCACGGGTTTGTGTCAAATTTTGGGCCACTCGTTGACCTACTTCAGGGTGTCGCTTTATGAAAGATTTAAACCAGTGACGACCTGGTCTGTCATTTTTAAATGGGTTATCTCGCTTCATCTTTTTTTCCAGTAAACTCACGCTATCCAATAACTGCGCCTTAGTTACGGGAAACCCGCTATCTGCTATAAAAATAATCCAGTTTCTTAAATGTTCTTCTTCTTTTTTTGTCAAAACTGTAGCTGGTCCCTTGGAGCATTCGACAAAATAACGGCCGCGTTTTTCGTCATCCAACGTCGACCGCGAACTGCTTGGCAGCAGCTGAAATTGAGGCCCCTTTTTTGACTACCTCCATGGCCTTTAATATGGCCAGCCTATCCGTCATGGCTAGCTGAAAAAAAAAAATATAACGAGCAACACACAAAATAACAGAGCAGTAACGCGAGATGTGCAAACATTGGGAAATCATACAGAAAAACAAAAAAAAGCAATCAAAGCCACGTGGTAACAATACAAACAAGGAACATAGTACCTACATTCTATTAAGTCAAAGGAAAATGAGACTTATTTCAAAGCAATAAGTATATAATAACGGGTTTCGGTGCAACGTGCATTACCGGGTTGATCGTGTACCAATATCCGGTAAAAAAAAGTAAAATTTTAACGGGTACTAAGTCAAGTAGGGGTTTGTGAGTACCAGTAGATGTGACATGCAAAAATATTTACTTTCCAATTAGATTCACCTCAATTTATAGTTTATATCGCTAAATAATACACTCAAATATTTTAGAAAATTAACACTCTTACCTTAACGTTGTCCGTCGCAGTGTGGCTACCTGATCAATGCGACGTGGTGGTTTGGTAGTTCACTGACAGAACTTTGAACTTTCCTAAAATTTTCCTTGTGCAAATTTTTCGATCGCACAGTTTTGACGCCATAAAGCTTTTTGGTCAATGTTGCTATTAAAATTGTACAGAATATTACCAAGAATGTATAGCCATTCGCAAACTTTAATAAATTATTGGTAGAAAAGTGCAATAATACAAAATTCGACTTGTTACCGGGTACTGGGACACTAACGGGAATAGGTACTTCTCTTAGTCTGTTAATCTGGCCATGGTCACGGCAGCTACGAGCAATACTCGCATATCTTCACATGTAGTGAGGCTTTGTATTACAGACGACTCTATTCGCAAGTGATTCTTTTCTTCTGTATCCATCACGGATCTCTCAGCCCAAGTACAACATGAGAAACCGTCACGCACGTCCGAATCTTGTTGGCGGAGTGGCAAGATAATTACATAATAGAGTATATAACATAGGTACCTGTAGCATAGTTAACTGAGGACGATTATTTAGGCTCTAAATGTATTAATCTTCTCGTAATACTGACTGTTGTCAGTGCAATATGAAGGTGGTATTGTCTTGCCCCGCTCGAGTAAGTTCTTGTTTATACAGGACGCCGACGGCTCCGGGCGAAGTGGTGCTAATCCCGTGAGAAGGCAGCACTATCCATGCAAACAGCTTCAGAATATTAATTGGTAGCGCAGGATCGCAGGATACGTCGAACCTTCGGCGACAGCCCGACAGCGGGTTTGAGTGAGGAGTGATGTCAGGAACTCTGTCGTGAAAATAAGAGATGATAAAATAGTTTCACTGTATTCTTACGTCGCTACGTCTCCGGTATGGGGTACCTTTATATTTCGTAGACAAGGTAGTTCATTGTTCCGGATTTCACCTCAGTTTTTGTTTTCGTCAATCCATCGCTCAGCCAAAGGTAGCCTTCGCACACCACCAATTACACAAGGGACTCCACTCAAGGTGAAGGGAGCCATTTGTGTGCCATAGCAATCAAACCATTCCCAGTGCCTCCGAATGGAACCTAATGTCTGTAAACAAGTTGTTGTGATGGTTACCAATAGAAATGATCGGCGGTGTTATGTAAACATATCAGTTGGCTAAGATAACTCTACCAATAACGTAGTTAGTAACCATTTATTAGCTGAATATAAAATGTATCTAGATATTTACACTGGCCTTCAAAACTTTTCAAATCGCAATTTTCCCTACCTCAAACTCAAAGCATTTATTTCAATTAAACCATTTACAGGCACTTTTGAATTGTCAAGTGATCGGTCAGTCAGAAATATGAAGCTAGTTGCCCATTCCAAAGCGTAGTAGGTACCCATGGAGAAGAACGGGCAAGAAACTCCATGGACACTCTTTTAAATTATATTGTAACATAAATATTAGTTACATCATTAATCATGTATATAGGTATAATTATATGTGAGAACGATGTAAATAAGACGTACACATTGAGTGTCCAGTGTACAGCAAATATAAATTCAAACAAAACAATCCATAATAAAATAATTAAAAATAAGCCGTGGTGGCTAAGAGATGACCAGTCCCAACTGACAGTGCCCGTTCACGAACATGACGCATGGATCAGCACCATTCAGCTCAACCATTTTGAAGGGAGCTAAATGATCCAACACACGCGCCACCGTCAGCGAGACATTTGAGTGAGCATGACATCTATCAGCCGCCAGGACACATTCAAGTCAATGAAAGACATTACCCGGTAAATGGTAGCTCGATAGTACATAGTACTTACACTTGTCCTATGCAATTATATAATACAAAGGAGATTGAGTTTATACAAAGCAAAGGTAGTCTTACAATCTTCAGCAGCTCCAACAGTATTTTCAAATGTTAATCAATTAGTTGTGGTTGTGGAGCAGGATCAGCATTGAGCCAGGCATTTTTATCAAAGTCAAAGTCAAAGATTTATTTGCAGATAAATATGGTTACAAATAGCGATATAATCCCCCAACTTACATGCCTACATGGCATACTTACATGGCTTATATGCCTGGCTGCATAGTGTGCGTTTTATACAAACTTTGAATTTCGTCTCATTCAGTTGAAGTATGTGGGGAGGTATTTTATTGTAACATTTTAAACAGTACCCCATGAAAGATGAGTCCACTTTAGCCAGTCTGAAACCTGGTTGAACTAATAGGTCCCTATTTCTGGTACTATAAATATGTCTATCACCTCTTTTAGTAAAAAGATATAATTTTTTTCTTACGTACATGATGTTTTCATAGATATATTGACAAGGTACCGTCAAGATCTTAATAACCTTAAACAGTTCCCTTAGAGAATCGCGCCTGCGGAGATTATAAATTAAATTAAAGAAGTCTCAGTTTTGAAATATAAAACTTTTTTTAGCAAATTTCATCAACGTTCCTTGATAAAGTAGTAACGTTTTTAAATAAAAAAAAGATTTAACTCAAAATATTTGCATTTTTAGCTTACTGGCAAAAAACTTCCTCCTAGGGCTCTGATTACAGTTTCGAGCCGGTTTGGCATACTGATGACGAGGTTTCGGAGGCGATGTTGGATCTCCCATACTTCCATCACGGCTTCTTTTAGGGCCCTGAGGGTGATAGGAGGATGGTAGGAGGTGGTCTGCGGCTTCTGACCAGCCTCCCAAGCTCATTCTAAATAAAAATTATTATTATTATTCTAGGCGTGCTTGATCGGGTTGAGATCAGTAATTCTTGATGGCTAAGCCATCAAGTTGATACCAACCTCCGGAATGTACTCTTGTACGACCAGGGCACTGTGTGACCGGGCGTTATCCTGCATCAGTATCGTTCCATCACCCATATTTACTAAATATGGCCCTGCATATTCATTAAGGATCTCTTGATAATATCTTTCCGCAGTCAGGGTGCCATTTTATATGGCCACTAGCTCTGTGCGACCCTCTGAAGAGATGCTAGCCCATACGTGTACAGAGCATCCACTGTATTGGACTCTTTCTGTGAAGCAGGCTTGAATGTATCGCTCACCAGGTCGCCTGTACACTCTTCGCCTTCCATCGGAAGTGAATAGTGAGAACCGAGACTCATCAGTGAAAAAATCTTTTGCCCATTCTTCTTCACTCCACTGTATGTGTTAACGGGCGTAGCGCAGTCTTGCTACTCGATGCCCTCTCTCGAGTTTGGGGCCACTTGCTGGCCTTTGGGGCTTCAGGTTTGCTTCAGCAAGTCTTCTTCTCACTAATGTAGGCTCATTGGGTCTGACCTTGGCTTTTGAATAAAAATTCATCGATCAAGAAATAAATGTGAAAACAAAAAAGGAACCAAAGAAGTCAAAAGTAAGACAGCAATTTGAAAAGGAGTGTTTTTGGTTTTTGTTTATAAAGTTTATTCAGCCATTCCTTAAAAGAAGGTTATAAGACTACAAGGTTTTTTTTATTTTGCGCAACAGCAAAGATTTCCGGTGCCCATCATCCTATAGATACTTATATATATCGCTAGTTAAGCCTTGTCTGGAGTTTGCTACTATCGTAAGGATCCCTATCACGCAGAATATATTGACTCGATTGAGATTGTTCAACGTAAATTCCTAAGAGCTCTGCATTACAGATGCTATCACAGCCACGGCTCACATGATATGTTGCCTACGTCGCCGCGCGCCGTTGGCGTCGTAAACATTTACATTTATAAGCAAGGAATCTGAATAATCAATATTGTAGAAGAACTTATCTATTATTTTCATATAAGTACTCATTCATATATCAGATTCTATCAAGTTTATATTATTAAAATAAACAAAAATAAAAGAGCTCTCATTTTCATTGGATGTGTCATTGTTTTCATAATGAGGGGCAAACTGTAGGCGGGCTACATGTCAGATGATCAGGAGCGTGACGCATGCTTCGAAGAGGACACTCGTGTGTGGCTCGCCTATTGTTTGCGCCCGATTGCCCGAATGAATCGCCTCCAGTAAGTAACTTGTGTGTTAAACGATCTTATAGATCTGTCAGTTTCAGGCAGAGAGCTGCCCTTTTTTTTTTGTTTCCGGGGTGGAAAATTCTCATGGATGGCCGCCGCCCTGGCGGCGGGCGGCGGGGTCTGTCAGACTCTTACTGACTAAAAACCACCCCGGTGTTCCATCTCACACCTACGCCGGGGGTCGTAGGTGGTAAAAGAATGTTCATAATTATGTCTTTTAGCATCACCCTTTTTATATAAGGCACCTACTATAGTTAATCGGGCAAACCATCTTTTTAGTAAGACTATGGACAGCTGAACCTTCAAAGGATAATGGTTGTGTTCCTGGCCATATGAACAAAGTAAAGAATCCCATTAGCCGGTTATTACTTCCATTGGACATCGACGCGCAAACTTAAACCATAATATTCAGGACATCATTCTGAATCCCCGCCTTTCAAACTTTTCGTCTGTTATTAAAAAAAAAAATCTTTTCCATACGTTTTGACCTTATTATTATAGTTTTGCACGTTTCTATGAAACAGCAGATTTATTTTGACAAACGACGTAAAAGTTCGACGCTAGTTGCTCTAGAATCATGTCCGACGCTAGTTGGTCTAGAATCATGTTCGACGCTAGTTGCTCTAGAATCATGTTCGACGCTAGTTGGTCTAGAATCATGTTCGACGCTAGTTGCTCTAGAATCATGTTCGACGCTAGTTGGTCTAGAATCATGTTCGACGCTAGTTGGTCTAGAATCATGTTCGACGCTAGTTGCTCTAGAATCATGTTCGACGCTAGTTGCTCTAGAATCATGTTCGACGCTAGTTGCTCTAGAATCATGTTCGACGCTAGTTGGTCTAGAATCATGTTCGACGCTAGTTGGTCTAGAATCATGTTCGACGCTAGTTGGTCTAGAATCATGTTCGACGCTAGTTGCTCTAGAATCATGTTCGACGCTAGTTGGTCTAGAATCATGTTCGACGCTAGTTGCTCTAGAATCATGTTCGACGCTAGTTGCTCTAGAATCATGTTCGACGCTAGTTGCTCTAGAATCATGTTCGACGCTAGTTGCTCTAGAATCATGTTCGACGCTAGTTGCTCTAGAATCATGTTCGACGCTAGTTGCTCTAGAATCATGTTCGACGCTAGTTGCTCTAGAATCATGTTCGACGCTAGTTGCTCTAGAATCATGTTCGACGCTAGTTGGTCTAGAATCATGTTCGACGCTAGTTGGTCTAGAATCATGTTCGACGCTAGTTGGTCTAGAATCATGTTCGACGCTAGTTGGTCTAGAATCATGTTCGACGCTAGTTGCTCTAGAATCATGTTCGACGCTAGTTGGTCTAGAATCATGTTCGACGCTAGTTGCTCTAGAATCATGTTCGACGCTAGTTGGTCTAGAATCATGTTCGACGCTAGTTGGTCTAGAATCATGTTCGACGCTAGTTGCTCTAGAATCATGTTGGACGCTAGTTGCTCTAGAATCATGTTCGACGCTAGTTGCTCTAGAATCATGTTGGACGCTAGTTGCTCTAGAATCATGTTGGACGCTAGTTGCTCTAGAATCATGTTCGACGCTAGTTGGTCTAGAATCATGTGCTGATTTCATGGTAAGTATCGGGTTGCGCCTCGATGCCACCCTGTAGGTACATCTTGAATTTGTTGTTGGTGTCATACTTCTGGTCAGTACGTTTCACGGAAATAATTCGGTAAACTTTACCCGGAAACAGGAAAAAATGAGGATATTATGCGTCATTTTCATGATTAATTATTGAAAAGGATTACGAACACAATATGCTTTGATTGAGAAACACCATTAGCCATAGAGTGTGGCACTGCTTTGTTTGATGATGAGACACTTGCCATGACTCCTGAACTGTGAACTATTCATTCACGGTTCTAGTGCCACTTGACTGAACTCTCACATGGTGTCGCTCCCTGAACTGTGAACTATTCATTCACGGTTCTAGTGCCACTTGACTGAACTCTCACATGGTGTCGCTCCCTGAACTGTGAACTATTCATTCACGGTTCTAGTGCCACTTGACTGAACTCTCATATGGTGTCGCTCCCTGAACTGTGAACTATTCATTCACGGTTCTAGTGCCACTTGACTGAACTCTCACATGGTGTCGCTCCCTATGGGAAGGATAATGCGCTCCTAATCGTGATGAAATGAGATAACAGGCATCTCGTTTAATCTCCTGTTGTCAAAGAGTAGTTTCCTTTTCTTCGCAGATGGCAGCTGCCATTCCGACTTCACAAAACAGAGAGTTACAGATGGCTTGAAGCTAAACTGACTGCCGTCAAAACACACGTTGAGTGATCAGGGAAATGATATCGGTAGAGCTCGCGTGCCTTGCGACAGCGACAGCGGTAAAGCAGTGGATCTTCTGTGCTTTTCCCGTAGTGTGGTCGCCGCGCAGCGGTGCATGCTAACGAGGCTGGAGGGCGCTTTGACGTCACGGCGCGTCCTTGAACCGTGACGTCACAGGGACGCGTGCAAGGTCGCGCCACACAACAAGTTTACTTCTTTCCGTTAGGACCGCGCCTGCGCCGCGCGCCGCCGCGCCGAGCCGCCGGTAGCACGCAACTGCTCTTTAGCCTCATAACACTATGTGAAGCAGCGCTTGTTTCGCACACAGTATTAATGTGCTGAGTTGGTACTAATTAGTAGAACTGAGCCCCAGATGAGTAGTTTTTATTGAATGAAGGTATAAAAACAGGTCAATTAGCCTTGTTAACAAATGAGATCGTGAACAAGACGTTATTGCAACGTGTTTAGAATAGGAAAGTTAGTAATTACCTATATTGTAATGAGTTTATTGTAGGTCACAGCGAGTGCTGGACTGTTAGCAATCAATAAGCAGTTATTATTGTCGAGGAAATCCAATTAAATTATTATTGTTATGGGCGTAAGGCAGCGGCGGCCGTGTCGCCGGCGCTGGCGGCGGTGGCGCGACTGTCGCGTAACTGTCACTTTCCATATATGTATAAATACTCGTAATGTCGATATTGTTAGTTGTAAGATTACTAATTAAATATCTGAACCGTTTTATTAAACCGAAATATGGTAAGAAGGTAATTTTATAAATGTACAATGTAGGTAAGTACTATGATTCAACTAAATGAAATTCAGTAACTTCTTTATTTATTATTCACAAAATCCACAGCTCTTTGAAATTTTATCTTAAAATATATAAAGTAGTCTTACAGCCAATTACCGATTTACAATTGAATAGCTATACAATACATGCAGCAGAAACAAACATTCATCACCACAAGCACCATCTAAGCATTGCTAAGTGTACAGTGTGGGTGAGTGTGTAGGAGTGTGCATGAGGAGTTGCGAGTGGTGCGTGAGTGGTATGTGAAGAAGTCCAAGAAACAGTTCACAAATGTAGTACGATACCTAATATCCGCCTCATACAGTTATAGGTAGTTATTAAAATAAGACAATACTACAAAGTACTACAAACGCGACTGTGACATGCTGCAGGTGACCAATGTTGCTCTGCAGTAAAACCACTCGTGGCCAGTGTCCGCCCCCGTACGGGCCCGTACCTGTACCCTCGACCACGTACCTACGGCTGAGACGAAGTTGACCTCTTACACGGCACCACTTGCGTTATCAACTGTACGCGTTTGTTGTTGTGTTCAACCTTCACTAGATACCACCATGTACGAGCTTCACACTTAGAAAGATAGGTACCTACGGCATTTGCATGTTGTAGGTACCTATCTTTTAACAATACCGTGAAACCGATTTCCTCATTTTCTACATTTCTTAGTTCTGTAAGACATTTTGTAAGTATGTCACCTGTATATCGACCGTTTCATAAGTTCGTTTGGCCGGATGTCAAGTGTGTCACAATAGTTACTCCACGCTGTATGTGCAAAGTTTCTGCTAACTGCTAACTGTACGGAGAATGGGGACTTTCTCTGTGTTTACTTCAGTGGCCGCTTTCGCCGCAGTTATTCGCGGCCCACGGTATAGTTAGTGCCTTAAAGTAAGCCTAGACATTCTATGGGTAGTGCTTATTCTCATAAGCCTTAGGGCCGGCTCGCGGACACACCACACAATCAACTTTGAGAACAGCTTTCCCGAAGGTTCTAGCGTTGTTGTTATAGCCGACGACGAATGCTTGTTGCTAATACCTACTATATATCTTACTTAACATTTTTAAAACATTTTGATGACGGCTTATATCGATAGCTTCTTGATTGTTTTCCAAATCGGGAAAGCAGATGGCGCAGGAAATATTATACGAGTACGTGTAGAAACATGTTCGCGAGGCCGGTGTCCCAGTTGGCAGGTGGCATGCGACTCGACTCTCGGAGTTAATGCCTATATTTTGATGATTCATGTCACGCAGCGAGTCAGTTCGCTAATGGTCGCAGCTTTTCGTAAAAGTCGGCAAACAAACCGCTTATCGTTCGTATTAATGTGGAGGTCGTCAGCGCGGCGGCGGCGGCGTTAGCGGCGTGGTATGCAGGTGAAAGTGCGCCGCGGAGCCGCATCCCACATGCTCGATCTGCACCAACATTCTTATGAAATTAAGTTCAATTTACACCATTTATGAACTGCACACGCTAAGCTGTCTACATGTTCAACAGATCAGTCGAAGCAACTCCATGTTACCAGTGTTCTCACAACCACTTGTACATTTCTTTCATGTTGATTCGGGCACGAAATGGCACAGAGTGCATCCGACGCGTGTACTTACGTATATTTTTATGTGAAAGTATACTCGCTGAGAAAGTACACGCCACTGTAATTACACGCTTGTAGAATTTCTTCATCCAAAATATAAGTTATGCTTGACAAAACCGTCGCACATCGCCACATACTAAACTATTTGAAGACTCACACACGCGCTCGGCGGCATGCTTTGAGTTTATCTAAAATACGAGACAGCCTCGATCTCTGGGATGCTATTATACCGTAATATATGAGCGGTCGTCCTGTGAGTGTGTGAGTGTGTCCGTGCATTGATCGCGAGTGTCATAAACTATGATGATCCGTTTGTAAAGTTCGTTAGCAGTTAATAGTCCTGCTAATCGGATATTCTGGCGCGGGAATGTAAGTTGTAATACGCGCTTCGAAATACCATGACTCTAATCGTTCTGTCACAAATAATTCGATCATGCAGCTGACTGAGATTAGCACATTTGTTGATCACTAGCTTAATCGTAAATATAAATAAAAGAATGCCTGATTCGTATGACAGCAGAAAGCGCAGCTGGAGAAGTTGAGCAATTATTTTTAGAGTGTTTTTTGGCTTTTGCGAAATGTGTTTGCTCAAACCATTGACTTATATTTTTCCTAGCTCAATGGCTCAAACATACGGATTTTTCTTTAGCACTAGTACGATCATCAATATTATTGTTTATATTATATAAGTACACGTCCACAAGTCGCACATCAAGAATGTGGCTGCCATTAGCACATATGTATTGTAATTTGTAAATGGCGCGGTGTATAATGTATGATGTGTGGCGGTTACATAAACCATCCGTGACTGCGGGGCCCGCGCCCCGGGGCCGGGGGCCGAGGGCCTGGCCCTGCATACTAAGCAAACGTTACGGAACGAGGCGCTAAGGTTGCTTGCCAGGTTATAAATAATGTCTTTAATCGCGGCATCTGAGTGGGCAGCAGTTTTGACCGATGAGCATATTTTGCGCTGATTACAGCGTAGGTACTCAGATCACCATTCTAACGAATCCTGTTGATGATGACTTCCTTATAGATAATTGACAGTTACCTTGGCAATTGTACCTTTTTGGTTGTACCTAGGTATTCATTGCAACCGTCTTTAGGAGGACAATGTTTCCCAAAGGAAATCTACGGGTTGATAATAATGATAATGATTTCGTTTGACTAATGAACCTGCTCTAGCGATTATTGTTCAATGATTGCGCGGCGGTCGTGAGGCGCAATTTGCATTGCTGTTGTGTCGTATAATAAGCTCCTCGCGTCGGTGACCGTTACCGGTGGCTACTCGTAGCTATAAAAGGAGTCATTTTATCAGCGCAAGTCACTGTTCTTAATATAGCTGGAGATAACATGTTTGTGCGTAGACTTGATACGACGACCTGATAAGCGTCTGCTTGGTAGAGAATACTTATTTATTTGTTAAGACAAGACATAAAGTAGTAAGAAGATGTTCTATTATTTTACGTATTTTCTGTGAATTCAGCTACAAGATTCTGTTCGTCTGTCTGTCTGCTCGTCTGATGCGTCAGTCAGTTATAGTCAGTATGTGCTGCAGACATCTGGCAGACAGTCGCACTTTTGGCACAGTTCTGTTTAGTTTTGGCACAAATAATGAGAAATACTAAGGACATGAGCAACAGTTTACAATGTGCATTCTGTTCACGTAAGTATGGATAGTAGAGGCCTAGTAAGTTGGTAGAGGAAGATTATACAGATAATCCGCAAGCACGCCACGCCACGTTTAGATTTTTTGTCCTTTGAACATTTATAATAACTTTCTGTTTAGATTTGTTTTGCGGTTAAAGAAAAAATTACTGCAGAGACGCGGGCCTATCTTATTTAATACTCTACAGTGTACCTACACGCTATCCAATAATGATGTCATTAATATATTAATAAAGCGGTAAACATAGACAAGCGGTTGTTATATCACACTAAGCGCGGAGCGGTCCGTGAACAAGCCGCGTTAGACAATGGCGGCGTGTTGTGACGGGGAAGTAATTGATGTTTCCCATGAGTTCGTCACCCGGTGACCTGACACCCGCGCTCTGTGTCAGTAGCGCGGCCTCGCGGGGTGACGTGCCAGGTGCCAGCGTGTCAACCGCCGCGCCGCCGCCGCCACCATCACGTTCAATCGACGCGCTCAAACAACGTAGAAGCTCCGCTCAGTTTAGTTTGTATTGCTCTCATGGAGAAACTGCAGAACTCTACACTGACAGCCGCACTTGGCTGTATCAACCGGTTGAATGCCGTAATTACAGACACAATGAAAAAGCCATTGTTTCGCGTGGATCTACGTTCCGGAATAAATAATTAACAGTACATAATAGATATTTGTGGTGTTCTTCATTATAAGCAGTTTGTCACCGGGTGGCAGCCGTACAGAAGGATTTGTAGAATTGAATAGTCTGGCTAGTTATTGATAACCTGAGAAGAAATTGTGTGATTTCAAATCGTATGTCGTCCAATTTAGGACTGCGTTCAAGACACTTGTTGCGCATTATTTAGGAACAGAAGCCACAGCTGTGACTTCATAAGCAATTGTTGAAGAAAGTCTATCAACGGCGGCACTTCAAAGTGTTCGCTGAGAGATACAAGTCCTGATGGCGGTGACAATAAGTGCGGCCGCCGCCGCCACCGCCGGTGCCGTACAGCGGCTTGTCGGCGCATATCGGGGCTCCTTACTGCTGTGCCTATATTTAGACGATATCTGCTCCATGTCGGTCGTATCGCTGTTTATATGTTCCACTAGCGCATTGTTTACTGTGATTATATCTTGTTGCACTCGCCTTGTGTTATGAGCTTCATTTTGTAAGTATGTGAGCATTGGTCGACGTTGTTCGTTGCCTTTTTCGGAAATCGGCATGTGTAGGGCCCGTGTGATACCGCCCTGTAACTGCGCTGTAACTGTAACGCATGCACACAGCGACATAGTCGTACGACACTGCCTATCGCATACGCAACGGGTCGATTCTGTTCTTTGAAAGTAGAGTATTCTGAAATACTGTCAAACTTAAATATAAAAAAAAACAAGTATGTAATAATTATTCAGCAGGATCGTAATTTTATTTGATTATTTATGTCTTTCATAAAAGCCACCTGAAATTTGACGAGGATGCAAAACGACACGTTGTATAGTTTAGGAAAAATTGCGATTTTTAAAGTGCGGGACTAAATGTTGAAGGCCAGCGTAGTAATGACATTATAATTGACTCGAACGTGTATGAATGCTGCTGACAATGTTTTATTACGGAAAAAAACCTTGAAGACTGAAATAAATCGCACAATTATCGACATTAATCTCGATAAGACAGAAACGTACAAAAAAATAATTCCCTTCTAAATTAAAATACCTACCAGAGCCATATGAGATAGTGATGAATAACATAATCTGTCCAAGTCCACGATTAGTTCGTCAATTAGCACATTGCGCTGCTAATTATCGATTCATTAATCTTCTGCTTCAGCTCATAGACAATACGTCGAACTGTTAGCCAACATTACGAAATAGAAAGCCACTGGTTACCCAACCTGCTCGGAACATTACTCACGTTGCTTGAGTTGAGGCAGATAAGGAACGGTATTGACAGATCCGTTACTGTTGCATCCATTGATATAGAATTCTACATCTATGGTTGCATCCGTGTTACCACCACACAGACACACACAGAAGGTTAATAGGGTCACGGTCACTAAGTCACGAGTGTACCTAGCGTACCTGCCTACTTAATACAATATAACTTAGCTCCTTGCGTCAATCTTCACGGGAGGGGCATGATCAAATCAAATCAAATCATTTATTTTTGCTGAATACACTGTTACAATGGTGTTATAAGAATTACATGTTTCAAGTGATTCTACCATAAGGCATGCAAAAAATTTATACAGTCATAGTTATTCATCAATTAATCAAAATAGACATTGAAATAAATAAAATTAGATGAAATAAGCACGAATAGTTATAATAAGTTAAAGTCATAGTGGAGAATAAATTATTCATTAAATAATAAAAATATTTAAATTATTTCAATGTCAATGTCAAAATTAGTTATTAAGCGATACATGCAGAATTCATTGAATAATTGATTTTACTTGATCTCTACATCTCTCTACATGATCTCTACATCATCAATTTAGTTGGATTATAGTTACCTACTATGTGATTACGTTCATTATAAGTATACCGTGTTCTTAAAGAAATTAGCATTTTAATGTATAGGCATTTCATATTCAACTCGTATCGTCAATTCATCAGTTTTTTGCACTGAATATTTATGACTCGCTTTCTTATAGTGTGTGGTTACTACCTGACATTCTCTTTTTGTTGTATGGTGTCTAAGTCTTTAATGGGGTTTAAAGGTTACGGTGTTTGAATACCGCGGCGATGGCAGACGAACGGCAGGCGCTCTGTTACATCATGGAGTTAGACTCACTCAGTCTGCCTGTGTGCCTCGTCCAATAGTGTGCGCAGATCAGCTATGAATACTTCCAGAGCGGTGTGTGGGACTTACTCAACTACTGAAAATAGTACTTACAAGTTATTCTAAATGTAATTGAAAGTTCAGGTTAAGAAGAATTTCTACAAAAAAGTTAAAATTACAGATCACGAGAGCGGGTTTGTCGGAATCTTGTAAAATATATTTCTTAAACTTTTATATCGAAATGTTTCTCTGTTTAACCTCAAGACTCAGCACATAAAATGTTCTGTGTTTATACAAAAAGTTCGCCTTGTCCAGACCACAGCTCTCAAACAGTTAGCCGCAGTGCTAAACATCGCATGTTGCGGTTACAACGAAATCTGCGAATTTTACAAACAACGTTAAGACAGAAACATACCATTTTCCTCTACTGATACTTCAAAGGCAACGTCAAAAAGGATGCGGCGAAAGCGCAACGAAACGTAAACAGAACTCTTTACAAACCCTGGTCGCCTGGTACTCGCAGCTCGGGAGTTAGCTGGCAAATAATATAAACTGAAGGCGCTGCAACTAGAAGCGCATTCAACTGAGAACAGAGATATCTTGTAAAGGCTGTCTGAGTGTCTGCAAACATGAGCGGATAAAATAAAACCGTCAATTTTGTATAACTGAGTGTGTTTACGTATAGGTCCGTAACCTCATTTATAAACAAACTGTTCATGAATGCATCACTGTTGCGGAGGCGGTTGAGAAAAAATTGTTACGACTGAGCGTAGACTGAACACTGTACATCAATAAACACATTACTATCAATCGAACAGTTCTCGCGTGATGTGAAGATGGATACTGTTTGCCTCGTTATTTATTTTTGACTAAGCTGAAAATATCCGCTAGGCTTAAAACTATATTTAAAGCACGACGCACTGTAGATGCTAATCTGAAAATACACTCGCAATGATCTAAGCTGGAAATACACTCGACAAGCACATTCGTAATGTCAGTTAAAATATATAATCAATTACCAGAAGCAATTAAAAATTAACAAAAATTTAATATATTTATAAATAAATTAAAACAATACCTAATCCATAAATACTATTATAATATTAATGAATACTTTAATGATAAATAAAATTAATAATTAAAAATTAATACCATAAATAAAAATAAAGTCAAAGTATATTAGAAAAACATTTATAATCTACTCTTTAAAATAATAACGTATTATTAGCTCTCTTCCTCTATCCTATCTTGCTGTGCCCGATAGGGTCTACAATGATCCAAAATTATGTATATTTTATAATGTACCTACCACCTAAGTTCACATTGTGGAATGCAAATAAATATATTGAGTATTGAGTAGATATTAAAAAAAAATGATACTTGATATGAACGCACCGTAGACCGGAGTGTTCCAACATTCACAATCATGATTTTCGTGCGACGGCCTTGATAGTTCACTCGTGAAACGTTAACAAAACGCACAAATGATGCGCTGCTCGTGTTGAGACCCGGGCTCATGTTGATGTCGATGCTCCAAACATTATGCGCAGCGTGCGTGTCGGGCCGTCGTGGTCGCGCGTCGGTCGGGCGAACGCGCCGGCCGCGGCGGTGTCGAGTCGCGATCGTTAACGTAAACAATAACTCGGCTACCCGGAGCAATCAAACTAATGGCTTCATATCAAATTATGATTTCTTCGTAACGCGCCGTGAACGAGTTACAATGGGGTTTAACACACATGTTTAACACGTAAACTGATATTACAACCGTTTGTATCAGTGCAACGCGCGCCAGATGGTGGGTTCACGACTAATGGGACGACATAAGCAAAAAGGTGCTTCTCATTTTCAAGACTTGTATGTAACCCGGTTTTTTGCAGTTTGTATGTTGTTTCTTTGAATCAAGATGTTGCTGGTTTCAATATAGTATTATACTACTTACCACTGTGCTAATGTAAATTTATAGGGTATAAGCTGTATGGGAAAGATTCAATTAGACAAGTACCTTCTTACGCAATACAATATTTATTGTAATTTATAATACACAGAAAATGAAGGTACAACAACATCACTTGTGGCGAGCCACTAACCAAACCCTTCCCACACACTTAGGTGTTCACTCCTACAAAACTAGGTCTCTGTTCCTAGTTGTGTCTGTGTACACACCTGCAATGAGACTAAAACTAAAACTCAGAGTCATTTTAATGAGTACGTGAGATGAACTGCTTTATAACTTCTAGCTCAATCGACCTATTATGGTTGCGCTCATATAGGGAAAATATCGTTAATGTAAAGCTACCCGAGATACAATAATTTATAACAACTGGTCTTACTACCTAGTTCTTACAAAAGGCCTAGCTCTCTCATAGGTTAAATTATAACAATTTAGTTTAAGCCCAGTCTTCTCTCAGTATATAATATTTCTTTCAATTTCAATTTGACGGAATCAAGACCCTTGGCATCCAACACAGGATAATTCCTGTGTTCACACAATTGACGTGGCCAGTGGCCTACGGGTGTAGACGGTGACGCTATTGTTACCTGTAGTGGCGAACTTCCCTCATCTACCGTTATCTGGTTCAGTAAGGCCTTCTTCAATAACAGATGGCCACACTTCAAGGGTTAACCTCTAAATTGCCCGCACCCGGATCAATTTCAAATCATCTGACCGCGGGCCTACACCAAGGCATCACGTCTATCCTCGCATTAGAGATCTTAATTAAGAAGAAAGAAGGCTAGCATGATCAGCCAGACCTGAAACAACATCCTCGTGTCAAAACTCAGAACTGAGACCTAGGTTATAAAAAAGAGAACTAAAGAAAATGGTTCAATACTCTCAAGGATCAGGTTTGATTAGACTTATATAAAAACCATCGGGTTATTTGGACTCAGTCTAGTCATCCCAGAACTGGTTCCTTTGCCAAAGCGTGTTCCTCCACAGAGTACTTTTTTTTAGATAGGTAGGTAGCTATCTAAAAAAAGTACTCTGTGATAGGTAGTGTTCCTCGTAGTCACGCCATGAGGGGAAAAAACCTCTCGCCCATTTTGGCAGCTACCTCCAATCTTTTCCACAGACTAAATAGAATCCATAACTATTAGTAATTTTGAATTTATTAGACATTGTATATTAGTTCAATGTGGGAAATTATGTCCTTATATTTATTTAATTCAACTAATTAATAAACATATATTTAGTTCGCGTGACACAATTTCCTATTAACCATCATCCTACGAGCTTGAGCAGACCCACGAAAGGTGTCGCTACTAGTTGCTTTTTTTATGTTTTGGCTTCGCACGGTTTGTGCATTTAGCCAACTAGGTAGTTGCTTTATATATTGATGTTTGCAACATCACAGACTTCATAGCAGCTTGTAACAAAAATGCGGTGTTCAAATAACGCAATTAGGTGCAAGGAGCGAAATAAGCAAAGAGTAGTTTTTATTTTCAAAATTTCATAGTGGCTTTTTACCGAAAAAAAGGGTGACAAAAAACGTAATTAGCTGCGCGCTATCGAATTGCTTCAAGATGGGGCGAATTAAGCAAAAACTTCTATTTCATATCCAAAACTTAATAGTAATTTTTAACAAAAATGAGGGTGCCAAATAACGTATACAACCAGATGCGCGGTATCGAATGACATCATAGAAGGGCACGAAATACTCACATTATGTAACCGTCCGACCCTTTCTACTAAGAGTATATAAAAAAAAACATTTATTTCTCTTCCACAAAAAAATACAAATGAAAAACCTAATAAGTACTTAAACATACTTAAAGATATTATCTATGTATATATTTATTTGTGGGAGACTGGTGCCTAAACTAAGTCGAAGCCTGTATTTTAGGACACCAGCACCCCAACAAGAAAGTTTTCAGTATCAAATAAATATGAAGAGTGAAAGAGTGAGTGATCATTGTGACAGTGTATGTGTGTTGTGTGATGAGTATTATGTTTATGTGTGTGTGTGTGTGTGTGGTGAATGTTTGTTGGAGTAAGGGCCGGTTGTTTCAAACAGTTGGTTAACGTAAGATACGTACGTCAAATAATAACGATTACGTACAATGTTTAACGTTCGTCAACTATAAAGCGTTGTTTCACTGTATAAAAAACCGACTGTCAAAGATATAAGGGTTACCAGTAAAAAGCAAACCTTTTCCCAAAAAAAAATGATTTGAAGATTTTTCTGTTACTGCAACATTTTGCTGTTCACGTCAAATTTTGAAGTGAAGTGACAAGCTGACAACTAACAAGCAAATCATTATCAAGCCACCGCTTTAAATCTTTGATAAAACTCTTGAAAAGTTTATATATATACACCAAAATAAGTACCTACCTAATGTGATAAGCACGATAATATTTGTTAAGCTTTCTGATTTCGATACTCCTGTGTCTCGTTATGTTTGGACTTCACGCGGTATTTTTTATACAGAGAACGCGCTTATTTTTTTTTATCTACTAGTATGATAATGATTCGAATCAACCGCTCGCGCAGTAAACATGTTATCCTGGCACTAAGCACAAAGATGTGTTACGTAAGCTCAAGCCTGCTTTCACATTTGCACTTAAAAGCCTTTGAAACAAAACTTGTAACTTCAACTTCCAGATGTTTTAGGATTTATGTTTTGTGATGTCGTTTTATTCGTTTACATACGGGTGCTCTCGTGAGCTATTTCCCTTTATCAACCCTACTATTTACTTTATCACGGCACATCATCTTTCTTGCAGTAAGAAATTCATGTTGCTGTCTGTTAACTGCTTGCTTACCTTCAATTCAACTTATTATTCTGTTTTATAATCTCAAACTAAAAACATTTATTTCAATTAAACCATTTACAGGCTCTTTTGAATTGCCAAGTGGTCGGTCAGTCAGAAATATGAAGCTAGTTGCCCATTCTAAAGCGTAGTAGGTACCTATGGAGACGAACGGGCAAGAAACTCCATGGACACTCTTTTAAATTATATTGTTTCGTAAATAAGTATTAGTTACATCATAAATGTTGAATATATAATTATAGGTGAGAACGATGTTAATAAGACGTACACGTTGAGTGTCCAGAGTTCAGCAAATATAAATTCAAACAAAACAATCCATAAATAAAATAATTAAAATAAGCCGTGGCAGCTAAGACCAGACGGACCAGTCCCAACTGACGGCGCCCGTTCACGAACATGACGTATGGATGAGCACCATTCAGCTCAACCATTTTGAAGGGAGCTAAATGATCCAACACACGCGCCACCGTCAGCGAGACATTTGAGTGAGCATGACATTTATCAGCCGCCAAGCCACAAGTCAATGAAAGAGATTACCCAGTTAATGATAGCTCGATAGTACCTACATAGTAATCACACTCGTACTCAGGCGTACAAGTTAAGAAACTTCTACTTTATATCTTCTTTAGTTAGTATCATTCTTCCTGCAGCGATAAAGTGGCAAGGTTCGTCACTTTTGTGCTGCGTGGTTTTGTGCACATCTTATATCTTTTGTTTTATGGTAGCCTATAACAGTGTTGATGGTGCTCCTGGGTGGCAAGTGGCGTCACCGGTGTTTGTGTAGCGATAGCATGGCGTGACAGACACACAGACAGTCTCGCGTGCAACACGCTGCGAGATAATAATAACACCTGGATTATCCGCACACCCAGGGCTGTCACCGAATGTTATCAAAATGTAACAGATTTACCTACCAGTACCTAGGTATAAGAATTCAATGTAAACAACTTTCTCTAGTGTTTTGTAAGTTAAAATAAAATAGAACAGTGATCTGCTGTTATATGCGGACGTCTGTTAAGTTTCGGGTTTATTTAGATGACTCTTTTTGAGTTTCTTGAATCGACTGAAACTCTGCAAAAAGATGTATAAATAATTATATTATTAGGTAAACTTAAAAACGTAGGCTGGTATTATTAGTTGTAACTTCGTTAGTTTAGTGAGAAAGATGGGCACCATACATGCAGTGTGGGCGCCCGAATTTGGACGTTTCGACGCCAATAGTAAGCAAGTTTTATCTTCGTCGGGGGATGCTACCCTCGTTACCTCATAGTGCGAAGTCGCCATCCTTAGTGGCGTGCCATAAAGTGCACAATCACAACAGTTTACGGCACAATAAACCACGTCCTAAGACTCGAACCCAAGCACTAGTTTATGTTAACATCATAAATGTTATAATATGTAGTATGGAGACATGATAGCAGCTCAAATATTGACATAATTACTAATCTGCTCTTGCGATATCAGACCCTTATTCCTCCATCCCAGTCTTACAAAATGTAAAAGAATTAATTTATTTTACTATTAAACAATAGAAGGCGCCATACTACTGCATATTATTATGGTCACGCCCCTAGCCGCCGCAGGAGACGCCCTGGGCGTCGGGAATCGCAAGCTGATTCCCGGCCACCGTAGCGCGTAGGCGCGGGCTCGCGAACGGCGAGCAATGGGCAGCTCGACGTTCGATAAAGACCAGGCCCGGGTCAATGGCGCGTTGTGTTCCACGCGCGCCTCAAAGAGATGTCAGCATCAATGACGGGGTCCGCTAGGGCCGATACCTGCTAGGGTTGCGGGAAAGTCCGAGAGGGATACCGTGGCCCCTGGCACAGGCAACTGAAGGAACACGGGTGGGTTTTAGCCAGTAAGAGTCTGACACGCCCTCCCGCTCTGCCCAGAGCGGGAGAAGTTATTTGATGATTTCCAACCGTCAAAAAAAAAAAGACCAACGCGATACAAATATTACGATGAGGGAGGGAAACTTTACTTGAGTGAACTATTTATTGATTGTGGATCAGAACCCACTTCTGCTTAACGTGTCGATGCCAAAATAAATGGAGTCGGCCCAGAATGTGGCTTCAAGATTACGCGTCGGTAGTACATGTTAACTGTAAGTTATGATATAATTATTTTTCTTTATATTCGGAAAAGTGCAAATTGTGAGAATTACCATAAGCACGTCTTAACTGTAGTAAAAGTAACCGTTTAATATTTATTGTTAGTCTTAGGATTTACGAGGCTACGACATGGCTTAAATATTTTTGTAACTTTAATAACTTTTCAGCTAACACGTATTAACCACGAATGGTTAATAATTTAGAAGTCCCAGGTCGTTAAATTGACACAATTATAATGAGAACCCTCACAAACTAAGTTCATTAGGCGAGTAGTTACGCGCCGTTCGAGGGCGGTTAGTAGTAACCATACATAATTATGACGCTGTTTATATTATTAATATACTAGATGGGACTTTGGCAATAGTTTGCAAGAATGTTCGTCACAGTCCCGCAAGTACTGTTAAAACACGCTAACTTAACAAGTGGATCATTTGCCTCGCTGGTGCCATTTTAAACTCCTTTTATGATCTTAATTATGTAGATTAAGGTTTTGAGAAATAGTAGTGGAAGGAAAATTTAACTATACTTGTGTTTTTTTTAAATTCTGTCTGAGCCAATCAAACCCGTTTTTTAATAAAAACAGAATCCTGTTTTATTGTACTAATCGATAATGTCGGTAATATGGATCAAATGCTGCAAACAAATATAATGTGACAAACCAAAGGAAATGGCAATTTTTCCATTTTTTCGTAACTCCCTTTGATTTTACACAAAGTATTCCTTTACAGTCTTTTATCCTTATCAGCAACACTATCGCTAAGTATAAAAATACAGGTTGCTTTTTGATAAGAGGAATCGGGATCGATTCGAGGTTCAGGCAGAAGATTTTACAAAAAACAAAAAAATGCAATGCAACAGAGGTTTTATTTTCCTTCAAAATTGAGGTCATGGTTCCTTTGACCACGTGCTCCTACTATCCATAGTTCCGAATGAGATTCTGATGTGCCATGCAACAACCATGTTCATTTACGTGACTGACATTTATATTCCCCCCACTTCAATGCAGCTGACAATTTCTTTTGGGTTGATTATGATCCCAAAAACCATCCCATAAGGTTATGGCGCGGTATGAAATGAATATTTGTATAAGTTGTTTTTACAACTTTGACATGCTCTTACTGTGGACTGCCCCATTACTCGAGCAGCTGACGCTCAGATAGATTTTACACTAAGAAAAAACCATTTTTGGTTTGATTTTCAGGCGGTTTAAAATTACTTTTAAAACTAACGCTAACTACTATTATGTCATGATTGATTGCTGAGCTCCTTGAAGGTATAGCGGGGTGATAATCATTTAAAAGGTTAAATCTGTAACTATCTGCTATATTCATTCCTTATTCAGCCCAATCAAGTAATGGAATAATTCGACTGTTGTCATACACTGGTATATGGTGTTCTCGCTCATCACAGTCACATTTCCTACGAAATGTGTGGGAAGATTTTTATGCGATTTCAGACTTTTCTAGTACTCAAACCTCAATGGTCCCATAGAGTTTTTTTTTATAATTATACGAAAAAGATTGTCCATGAGTTTTTTTTTATTTATACGAAACAGATTGTCCATTTTCTCGCTGACTGTAATTTTTTATTAAAATCTGAGATTGCAATTCAAAATTCAAAAGTTAAGAACATTCTCGTAAGACAGTTTTCTTGTAGTGACCACGGCTAAGGAACCTGCCCCTATTGCCCCATCACAAGAATCCACCCTGTATATGACGTGATTGACAGCTTAGCTCTTTATAGGTATAATTATAATCATAATCATTTAAAAGGTTAGATCTGTAACTATCTGTAATATTGTAACCTTTTGGTTCGTCTTTTTATAATTTGCGGTAAACTATAGAGGAATACGATTCAATTGCGATATTGCTCATCCCACATAGCTAATAGCGTGAGAATGTATAGCCTGCAGGCTGACCACACTTATAGGTAATATCTATGCAAAATTAGTTTAAATGCGTGATGCGAACATACATTCAGACCGAAAAATAAATCTTACAATTATATTTTTGGCATTAGAATCGTTCCCAGACATTCAACTGATTTTCTTTAAAAATATAATTTACAGTTTTGACTTCGCTACGATTTTATTATATGTAAGTATAGATAACTTTAACTGGTTCAATTTAGAATTCTGGAACAAAAATTTATGGAGATCGATTAATTTCAATTATAATAAAATAATAATAAGTAATACCTTAAGCAGTACCTTTGTACTCAATTTATAATTATGTCTTATCTCATGTATTTTATTGTGTGTACATAAATAATAAATAAATAAATAATATTTTTCAGCAACTGACTTTTTCTCCAATAAACAAGTGAGGGCCTGCGTCAAAATTTGAAAATATTTAAAATTGAAAATGACAACCATTTATACGCATTAGAAAAACAGGTTGTAACCGCAGAGATCACGCTGCAGTGGGTTTGAGTAGGTAATGTCGTGTTCAGTACCACAAGATAACAGTGTATGAAGTATAAGTCTATTTAGTTGTATTGTTTCAGATATAATGTGTGGTTTATAAATACAGATAGTCTCATCCTCAGTTAAAGCTCTTTACTTTAAACAACTGACTATGAATCCAAAGCTGGATAGGGTTACCCTTTCCTAAATTGAGTCACAAAGTGAAGCCAGTACAAAACCTTTCATTCAATTCTTCAGCAATAAACTAGGACGGCTCTCAGGAACTGCAGTAGGTATAGCTTTGACTCAGACGCCAGGAAACTCATTCAAAATAGAAAATGTATTAGAAATCCTTCCGAGAACTTTTTTTGTCACAAATAGTTCGCACTCAGAGTGAGAGCAGCTCTTTGTGCGAATAAAACTATGATTGGGAATGGAAATACATTCTGAAAGAATACGTAGTGTGCTTGTGAAAAATCAGAGGTATTAACTTCTAGACAACACTGCGTTCTTAACTTTATTGAGCTGACTTCGCAACGAGTAATGTCTGTTGTCTGTCCCAAAAGTATCTGATGAACGTGTAAACACACCCTGTTTACGCTAAATTCTTACGCAATCACTCTCTAAAGGGAGTTAGAATAGATGTAACTCATTCATTTCTATTTAGAAGGTATCAACTTTATATCTTATGTGTATAAGGTTTCAACTTTATATCTTATGTGTATTTAGAAGGTTTCAACTTTATATCTCAACTGTATTTCCAACAATTACTCAAAATCAAAATCAATCAAAATCAAAAGTCATTTATTCAAATTAGGCTGAGAATCAGCACTTTTTGAACGTCAAAATCACATAAGACAGTCCCCCCAAAACGCCCACCCTTCACCACTTCCTAGTGCTTTAGCTGGGAAGAAGAAGTGGCGGAACAAACTCCCCAGCAGCACTGCTGTCTGTTCAGTTAGAAGAACTGGATTCTATACATATAGTAATAAATAAATTAACATTACGAAACACAAAAATATTAAAATTATTTGCCATAAGTCAGCTAGCACACGCCAATATTTAAAACTATACTCAAGCATAAATAAATAATAAAAACAAAAACGCAAACAGAACTTAATACATAATAAAAAGCCTCCTGGCATAAAGGGCGTGCCCGCTTACATATGCAATGCTGCATTATGTTTATATGTATATAGCTGTAACTAGTAGCCACAAATGATAAACTAGGACCTTCGAAGTAAAATAAAGAAACATTAATTTCTAATAACAATAACAAAACCATAGTCAGCAAGCTGACCTGTCACCACAAGCAGCACCCGTTCACGAGCATAACGCAAAGATCAGCCATTACCCCCCTCGCCATATTTGAGGGAAGGAGGCAACCCGACCCCCGACGCTACCGCAAGCATTGACATCTAAGGGAGCATGACGAACTTGCTGCCGGTTGCTCAAAAGAATAATATGATGAACTGTCGAGGTCGCTAGCTAACCATATATTGCAATACAACTCATTAAAAAACATTGAAATGAGTAGATTATGTCAATAATAAATAAAAATTAAATTAAACTAAGGTGACTAATAAATATAGTCAAATAAAATAAACAATTATATGAACTCGTATAACTTGTCAGTAGGTAAGCTAATTTTGGAGAAAGAACATAAACATTGTCTTGAGTTAATCACAGCGACCAACTATTTTTATCGTTTAAGTAATCGTTGATTGAATAGTATGCCTTTGAACAAAGGTTGGATTTTACTTTAGCTTTAAACGCATTAAAAGGCAATTCTAACAAAGAAGAGGGAAGCTTGTTATAAAAGTTTATACCAAGCCCAACAAATGAGTTATGGACCTTATGAAGCCGGTGAAAGGGAGCACGTAGTTTCTCCTTGTTTCTAGTGTTAATATTATGAATATCACTGTTTTTTGTGTATAAGTGTATATTTTGCCTAATATATAAGATGTTGGCGAAGATGAATTGTGAGGCCACCGTGAGAATACCAATCTCTTTAAAAAAATCTCTCAGAGTAACTCTAGCACCTAGCTGGTAAATTGCTCGTACAGCTCGTTTTTGAAGAACAAATATATTTTGAATATCAGCGGCTTTGCCCCACAGCAGAATGCCGTAGGACATGACGCTATGAAAATAACTGAAATAGACTAGCCGAGCTGTATCAACGTCAGTGTATTGTCTTACTTTCCTGACAGCATAGGCGGCCGAACTGAGCCTTCCCGCCAGGCATGATATATGTGATCCCCACTGAAGCTTGGCATCAACTGTTATGCCCAGAAATACTGCCGAGTCTACAGTTTCAAGTACCTCTTTATCTAAGACGATGTTGGGTCCTAGATTTCTAACATTCGGTAAGGCGAACTTTACACATTTCGTTTTCTTGGCATTGAGAACTAGGTTATTTGTGGTAAACCAATCTGTAACCATTGATAGTGCACTGTTTACGTCGTCAAAATTTTGTCTATTCCTGTCTACTTTAAAGATAAGAGAGGTATCATCAGCAAATAGTACAACGTCACAGATGCCCTTTAAATAGAATGGTAAGTCATTTATATACACCAAGAATAAAAATGGGCCCAGTATAGAGCCTTGAGGTACACCTAACTGAACTGGTAGCCCGGAAGATTTCACACCATTAACATCTACACATTGGTGCCTATTATGTAAATATGAATCTAATACGTTAAGAGCTTCGTTTTGAATACCGTAATGAATTAGTTTACGCAAAAGCGTGTCATGGTGCACGCAATCAAAGGCTTTGGAGAGATCACAGAAAACTCCAATAGCATTTTGCGAGCTCTCCCATGCGCTAAATATGTGTTTCAGCAGAGCAACACCCGCATCTGTAGTCGAACGACCTTTTGTAAAGCCATATTGTTCATCATGAAGGAGGCTATTTAAATTAAAATGTCTTAGCAACTGCTTGAGTATTAATTTTTCAAATATTTTACTAAATGCAGGTAAGATAGAAATAGGCCTAAAATTGCCAACGTTATTTTTATTACCCGATTTAAATAATGGTATGACTTTACTACTCTTCATGAGGTCAGGAAAAGTTCCTAAATCAACACATTTATTAAAAGTAACAGCTAGATAGGGGGCTACGATGTCGATTATATTACTTACAAGTTTAATTGAGATGCCCCAGTAATCACCAGTGTTTTTTGACTTGAGTGTGTTAAAAACACTAATTACATCACGAGGTGTTACATGTTCGAAGCTAAATAAGCGACTACATTTAGGTACACTATTATGCAAAAGGTTTTCAGCTTCAGATGGGGACGAATTTAAGGAGCGAGTCGTAGTTATAGGTATGTTGGCAAAAAACTCATTAAATGCTTCAGCTACGTCAGCTGCTGTATTAACTAATTTGTTGTCGACCATAATCTCTAATTGTCTTTCTTGTTTAACCGACTTACCCGTTTCATTGTTAATAATTTTCCAGGTGGTTTTTACTTTGTTATTCGAATTTTTAATTGTATCGCTTAAAAATTTAGATTTAGCAAAAACACAAATCTTTTTAAATAATTTTGAATAATTTTTGACATACTCTAGGAAAGGAGTATCAAACCTGTAATTTTTCAAACCATATAACTCGTATAGTCTCGCTCTACTTTTATAAATACCTGGAGTAGCCCATTGGTTGAAGCCAGCGGAGGTGCCATTAATATTAATAGTTTTGGCCTTGAAAGTAGATTGGTATTCTTTTTGCACAACATCAAAAAGGGCTCCATAGATTATATTAGGATTATCATGTTCTACAATCGACGGTTTAATTCTAAGGGCTATATTATTTTTAAACTTGTTGCAACGACTAGCTGTATAAGGCCTGCATTCTATTTTATGTGGCTTTTTATGTATTGGCATAGGGAAGCTAGCTAATAATCCACAGTGGTCAGACGGTAAGTCACTTAACACTAATTTATTTATGGCATCGCAATCACTAAAAATATTATCAATACAAGTCGATGAAGATGCTGTTATCCTAGTAGGTTCAAAATACAAGTTAATTAAATTAAAGGACCTAAACAGATTAAGAAGTCTAATACTTAGTGGAGTAACCTCTAAAATATTAATATTAAAATCACCACATAAAATTATACTTTTATTACTTGATTTTAATTTATTCAGTGAATCCTCCATTACCGATTCGAAACGAATAAAATCCCCAGAGGGGGGTCGATAAACGCAAATTATAACGTATCGCTCGAGTTCAACACAAGACAACTCAATAGTGCGCTCGATGGAAAGATTAACTAAATCAGAACGTTGTTTACATTTCAACTTGTTTGAAACAAGAACTAAAGATCCACCGCGAATAGCACTTTTCCTTACAAATGCACTTTGAATGGTAAAATTATCATCATTGATAAACACTACTTCATGTTCTTTCAACCAGTGTTCAGTCAAACATAGCACCTGAACATCATAGTTCTCCATAAATAAACTTAACTCTAACTCTTTGCCGGACAGACCCTGCATATTTTGATGTACAACATTCAACATATGCGGCTGACCCGTTGTCGCACCGCTGTGTCGCACCTACTGTTTTAATAATAAAATGTTCCTCAATTGTCCAATGAAAAACATGTTTACGGTGATTTAAAATTTGTATTTCGGGTTTGAATATTCAAATAAAAAGATCAAAGCGCTCAATTTGTTAGTGGCACTGATCCATTTGATTACATTTTCATTAGATCATTTCGGAACAGACCGTAGGTACCGAAACAACGCATGTTATAATCGCACCGAAACTGATTCGTTCCGGGAGTGGTTCGGACCGTCAAGGCCGGTCACATACCGACACACACCACACCAGACAGTCGACCATCGACCGTCACCGAGCCGCTGCAAGTACAAGCGCTTACTTTTAATATAGCACCTACATGGCAAAACACACCGTGTTTCCACAGATGTAGAGTTCGTTTAAGCAAGTGGATGATAGAAAGTTGAAGAATGCTGAATGTAACATGAAATCACCATCCGCAAAAATATCGTTATTAGTTTTATTAGCGTTATCATCGGTGCTTTTTTCCGGATCGGGTTGCTTGCTTCTGAACAGTTCCGATTACTTCCGATCAATAGTCATTTGCTGGTAACAAATGAGTTCCTCTTTCATCCTGTTGTGTGGGTAAAACCTTTTGAAACTTTTTCTTTTTCCATGAATTCCTTTGAAAACGGATATTTTTCAAATCCCTACAACGTTCTGTTAACGTTGTAGGGACTTGAAGAATGTGCGGTACTTTAAGGTATTTGTTAGATTTCAATGGGTATGTCAGCATTGTGGTCCATAGAAAGTAAAGTACACTACAATGTAACGTTTGATGTCACGGACTCACGGACCTCATTCTTACGCTTTGATACTTGCCTCATACTTTTGGTACACTTTATCTAGGATCAAAGCTCTCCTTTGCTTTCGATCGATCAATGCACTCCATCTATGCTACAGACAATAGGGGATCAGTAGTTTTCACATTGAAAAAGACCTACAGTTTGTATAGACGGACTACACATGTACACTGTGTGTACAGTGTTGTGTTGATAGCAAAACATTTTGTTTGCAGGATGAAGTTGCCGCCAGTCGGGAGAGCTCGGCAAAGTTCGGGAATGTTCGGGACAGGCGGAAGCGCTGCTGCACCGATACCAAGTTTGTTGTCTGCCAACTTGTTCGACTTCGGAAACTCATATAAAACCTATAGTTGCCATAAATGGCGACATATTTGTCGGCACGGTTGGCGCAGTGGTTAAGCGATTGACTGCTGCGTTACGCGTCGCGGATTCGATCCCCGCACGGAACAAATATTTGTATGAACTGCAAGTAGTTGTTCCGGGTCTGGCTGTTTGTATATGTGAGTTTAAATGTTTGTAAACGCAACCATTATACCTACAGGAGAAATCCCTAGTGCGGGGCATCGTTAAAAAAAAATACCGTTGTAATATCAACCTTTGTAACGTTTGATCTTCTTTCTTAATTACAGTAGTCATGGATAATTTGTATGTAATAAGAACATATTCAGTTGAATGGCCTTCCCGATTACTGCTTCAACAATGAACGGCCAGACAAGGAATGACCACGGTATAGAAGTGAATGAATTATTGGTAATCACAGTTTGTTATTAATATCTGCTTGGCATTTATTTTTACGTCAATCCATTAGTGAGAGATTACCACAAAATATGAAAGTAGGTAACATCTTTAGTACCTAATCGATTTAAACCACAATTATAATGCCTATGTCTGTAATGCTGGCCGTAATCGATTCTTAATTAAAACATAGATAATGACGTGCTTAATGTTGTATTTGTCAATCATCGAATAGCGATACACCCATATGATAAGTCCTCTTACTATCTTTAGTTCTTAGCGTAAAGCGACCAGCGACATCGTGCGACACGATATTATTACTTGCTCTCGAATCAGAAAGTATTTCTACTGAGACTGCTGGGAGTGGCTCGCTAGTAGCTAATTTGCCACTGCGCCGGGCATTGCGCTCCTTGCCTCAGTTTAAACAGTAGGCCAATTCTCGTACTTAAAAAACGTTCAAATTCAAGTCGCAATCTCATCTCAGCGACAATCAATGTCAAAAATCTGTCAAAAATGTATGTAAATTGATTGTAATTTTGACAGATTGAGACTGAGATTAGAATGCGATCGGTCTTAAAAATACGGGAATTGCCCCTCAGGTCTCAGCAAAAGGAATGCCTAACGAATATGGAGCACGAAACGAATGCACTTACGTTGTTCGCCCAGCTGTTGTCTGCAAGTAGGTACCTTATATCCATGGTATGTTGTGTACTAACTGCTGGTACAACATCATGCAGAACACATTACAAGCACTACAGATTTCAAAACACTGAAAAACATTCTTCAAGAACAAGTTTTTTTGCTCAGTCAACGCGTGGCAGCAACCAAACCTATTTAGCCTAATTATTAAAAGGGCCGATTTTTAAATCCTCTGATAAAAGTACCAATAACTGCCTGAAGAATAAAGTTATTAGACTCTCTATTCGTCTGATAAGTGGTTGTCAATTTTTCAATTCATATTTAACTAACTATCTGACCGATTTTCTCATCTGTGAAAACGCTAACTTCAGAGTGGTGAAACAAATAAGTACAGAATAAACGAATGTTACAACGGGACCGTAGACAGAGAAAACTATCTCTGTCTACGAACGGGACGGACTATTTCTTTGATTGCTGTCAATGTCAAACAAACAAGTCATCGTCAAGTCAGCGTCATGTCAGCGGCGTCGTGTCCTCAGGTCAATTTTATTACATTACGAGGTTGTTTGTTTGGCTGTGTGGTGATGTTATTTGTGATTTCGAGATTTTTAATTTTATTGTAATAATGGCAAGCAAAAAGGGACCGTTCAGCGAACTTTAATAATGCTGAGGTTCAATTACTTGTGAGTTTAGTCGAAAGGTATAAATAGAAAATAAAAAGACGATGGAATTCTGTTGAATCCCATACGTTGAAGTGTTCGACCCTCGGTCTTACAATTCTTTCTTTTCTTTCACTCAACTACCATGTCGTCAATAATATCTAAAATATGTAGGTATTTTGATTACGTAGGTATCTACTCGTACACTTGTAAATCACGAAAACTATCCTCAAACTTAGTAACGTCAACGTCGTTTATCAATGGAATAAGCGGTTATCTGGCCCTCAAACAGTCAAAGTGAATTATTCGACGAATAAAGCCAGTGTGACGAGTGAACAACAGATTTTTTGTTATCTGTCGAATAAACCCTATCTGTCTGTTTATCTGAGGATAAAAATCGGCCCTAAGTAACTGTCAGACAGACAGTAGCCTAAAAAGGAGCTAAACTGCTAATTGGTCTCTTTAGAGTTTACCTCTTTAGGCTGCTCTTGTTTCGAACTATACATCTGTATTGGCTTTTAACGCAATTAACGAGATTTTATGAAAAAATCGCAGGTAAGTTCCATCGGAGCTAATATGATTTAATTTAGCAGTTCAGCATTATATAATTTAACAGAGTTCTGTTAAAACGATATTTTTAAACCGTGCACTGAATAACATCGCCAGAAGCTATGGGTGAATTTTATATTATCGAGTTCAAAATAAATAAAACTGTATGCCCTCGAAATGGCGTAGAGCGGTGTACGCTATTGGTACAAATTATATTTCATAATTAATAATTACGCGTTTCGTTCTCTACGTAAAGTTTAAACTGCTAGGTAAGTAATACTAATGAAGGGGCACCACCGGACGGCGTATGTAACATAATATCATTACTATTGTAACATAAATATGTACAAACACATACCTGGTCTACATCAGCAGCTCTCTTTTGTGTGACTACGGTTGTGGCTCGTTCCTGTAATGATAGCTCTCGATGGACACCGTTATCGATACCGTACTCGTAGAGAACTTTAATGGCACCTGTAATAGCTATGCATCATGTTTAGGTTAAACGCAATTACTTAGCCATGGTACCGAAGTCCCAAGTTATCGGATTAGTGATGTTAGATTGCTGGATATCTTGGGGATTCTTAGCCCAGTTTAGTGAAAATCCAGCAATGGTTATATGGCTAGGTGCAGTGGTAGTATGGTGACGTGTGCGGTGGTGCACAGACGGACTCGGTCCCGCTAGCCAGTGTAACGGGACGTCGCGTCGCGTCGCTACGGGTGCGCGCGCGCACAAACAATAACGCGATGATTGCCGCGATTGTCGCGCAGCGCTGCGACAGGGACACAGTTGGGCTGTCAAGCACAGCCCACTGTAAAATTGTGCCCTCACATACAAAACCCGTTAAACACATAGCCTCCGCGGTTGGAGTGTACGTAAACGTAATTTCTTGACATGTGGCCTAAATTTTTGACGTTAAGTTGGAAATATGTTTTATTTGCTATTAAGGACGCATCCGTTTTCTCACAAATTTCACATTTTTACAGATGATTATGAAAAAATTATCCCGTTCGTTCGCAGGCGGTGATATAAAATTGATAAAAATAATATTTTCTTAATAATTACTGCACCAAATGGCAATAAAATGTATGTCAATGATTTTATAACTACGAGTAAATTGACAAGACTAAGAAATCGTCAATAGCGTCGTACTTATATGTATACCGCAATGATTTCTCGAAAGGTACTTAGGTACCTATCTAGTTAGTCGAAAGGTAGTCGTGATTAAAAATGTTTAGTTTTTTCTAGTATTCTTTGGACATGTTCTATATTTGTATTCTTCTTAGCAAACCCTTACAATTGATACCCACATTATCATCCAAATTACGTAACGGGGCATTGAGGGAAAAAAATACTGAAAAGACAATGTTTTTTTCGCAAATCGTTTGTTTCTCGATTCTATCGCTTAGAACACCTAAATATAAGGCTAAATATGCTGCGGTGGTTTGGTCTCCGACCAGCTGTTTGTCGTAAAAATGATGTCGAAGGGATCCTTTTACAGAGGCGTTAATAAGGACTTGGGATTTTTTTTATTTTTCGCAAATCGTTTGATTCTAGATTATATCGTACAGAACACCTATTTAAGAACTTTTTGTCTACGATCAATGGTTCAACGGAAAAACTGCGTCAAATATGTATACCTAATTCCTTACAAGGTGAAGCTTAGTGAAACCCGAATAAGATAGATTAGGTTCAAACACTGTCACAGAACCGAGTTAGCCAACCCCAACCCCACATGGTACTTGTTTGCCCTACCCTGAGAGTGAGAGCCGTAGGCGCGCAGGGAGGGCAGCCTCCGCCCTTGGTAATAAGGCGAGCATAGCTGCCTGCGCCTTATTCACAAAAGCGGAGAGGCTGTACTTCCCGCAGGTCCGGAGAAGAGAAGATGCGATTCTCAAGATGCTGGCGAACTTTGACCTTAATCCTTTACGTTTTAATATGTTTGATATGGTTTTTGGTGAAGCTTTCTAAGCCCTTTTTTTTCATAGTCCCCCCCCCCCCCCCCGTTTCGTATCTTCTGACCGCTTCCGTAGAAAAATATAATTCACCATATAAGTTGTGACAGTTACTATCTGACGATAGTAACTGTCACAACTTATGGTTCAGAATCATCAAAAATCCAAAGCCTTGCTATTCTATAAAATGATTTTTACGGACATTCTTTAAAAACATAACGTAAGCTATAATGTTACAGTTTGCTGGTTGGTCTGCTCTGTGTCAACATACATATGAGAATGAAGCTAGTCAACGACACTGAAACGGTGTTATGTACTGAAAAAATAATTTTTCTTCATGAATTTTACTTCTAAACAGATGTGAATGGTGTAGAGCGGCATACCACAAATAATAAAAATTGATCAAAGTGGAAATATCCAACGTTAAACAAAGCAACATTTTGGTTATGACAGTCTAAACAACTTCGTTCATTTGAAAATACGTTTTTATCTTGTTCACTAAATTTTGTTTGAAATCGCGATACAACGAGTAAGTCACATTTTGTTTATTGCGTACATTCACATGTTTGTTACCTGTTGTGAAACTATAGTCAAAATTTAATATACACAATGGACAATGCTCCTAACACGAAAACAATTCTCGAAGGTCCTTATAAATAGTTATTCATCCTCGGTATTGTGATCTATATGTAACTTCAGATACAAAAACCGGCCAAGTGCGTGTCGGACCACGCACAATGAAGAGTTCCGTAGTTGGGATGCTTTTATCCCAAGAACAAACTTAACATTGTAGTTAAAATAGATGAAAATCGTAAATTTTCATCAATGTTCTTAGACAACTTTAAAACTGTTTAACTTAAAATTATTTAAAAAACAATTAGATCATCACAGCAAGCCCTTTCATTTGATATGTCACAAGGTATAGTTTACAAAACTGTAGACTGTAAAAGTTGTCGTTGTTGTTTGTGTTTCCAAAAGTGACCCCCGTATTAAAATAGTATATTGTTACCCTAGGGGTGAAAGTAACTTATTTAGTCCCGTTTTTAGTTATAAGTCTTTAACCCGAGGTAAACACTGTGCTTTTCATTACAAATACCTACAAGGAAAGTAAAAATAAAAACATGAATTAGCTAAAGAAAAAATGAGCCTCTTCTCTTATGAAATCAGGCGTTAAATCCACTACCGGCCCATCGTGCTGTTTGACGAGGTGGGCAAGCTCTTTACCGCCTCGTCGAGCGGCTGGTGCGGGTGGGGCCGGATTTGGCGGAGAGCCAGTTTGGCTTCCGCAGGGGGCGCTCTACGGTGGACGCCATCATGCGCCCAATGCCTTTAATACCCTGCCCTGGAGTTGCATCAGAGAGGCACTCCGGTATCACCGGATGCCGACCTACCTCTGTCATGTGGTCGAGGCCTATTTGACGGACAGGGCCGTCATCTACTGGTGGCCACCAGGGAGATTGAAACCGGCAAGAGATGTTGTGCGGTGTCCGACAGGGATCGGTCCTGGGGCCGCATCTGTAGGAAATCGGCTACGACTGGGTGCTGCGTGCCGACCTCCCTAGCGTCGTCAGCGCGGTTTGCTACACTGACGACACGCTGGTCCTGGCGCAGGGGAGGTCGCACCAGGCGGCGGCCAAACTAGCGACACGCGGGGTTGCGACAATCGTCGAAAGGATCCGGCAATTGGGACTCGAGGTGGCCCTGCACAAGCCCGAGGCCATGTGTTTTCATGGTCCTCGGAACGCGCCACCGTCGGGTTCCCCAATAACGGTAGGAGGGGTTCACATGGGCGTCGAATCGATGATGAAGTACCTGGGACTCGTCCTCGACAGCCGGTGGAACTTCGTGGAACATTTCCGACGTTTGGCTTCCAGACTGGAAAGGGCCGGGGCTGCCTTGAAGTGGCTCCTGCCCAATCTAGGGGGTCCAAACGCCTCCTGCCGGAGGCTCTACGCGGGGGTCGTGCGGTCCATGGCCCTTTACGGGGCACCGGTGTGGGTGCGTTCCTTGAGGCGGCGGCCAGCCCGCCGGTTGAACGCGCCCCAAAGGGTCATGGCCACCCGGCTGGTCCGGGAGTACCGTACGGTCTCCGATAGTGCGGCGAGCCTCCTTGTTGGATTACGGCATTGGGATCTGGAGGCAAAAGTCTTTGCGCACATATGGGAGTGGCGCGAGGAGGCTAAACGCCGGGGCGTAACTCCGCTGCCGCGAGAAATCACGGCACAGCGGACAGAGTTCCGGCGGGATCTCAGAGCGGCATGGAGAGTGCTATTGTCGCAACCCAGCGCTGGGCACGCCACAATTGCGGCCATAAGTCCCCTCTTTGAGGAGTGGCTAGAGAGGCGCCACGGCGTCCTCACCTTCCACCTGACGCAGGTCTTCACCAGACACGGTTGTTTTGGGAGGTTCCTGTTCCAGACAAGGCGGGAGGAAACGCCCGGAAGACACGGTGGAGCATACGGTGCAGGTCTGCCCGGCTTGGGCGAAGCACCGCCGCCGTGTCCTCGTGCAGGCGATTGGCGAGAGAGAGAGAGATTGGCGAGAGGGAGAGGCAAAATTCGCGCCCTCACGCCCCTAGCTGCCGCAGGAGATGCTATGGGCGTCGGGAATCCCAAGCCGATTCCTGGCCACCGTAGGCACGGGCTTGCGGACGGCGAGCAATGGGTAGCTCGCCGTCTGATAAGAACCAGGCCCGGGTCGACGGCGCGTTGTGTTCCACGCGCGCCTCAAAGAGATGTCAGCACCAACGACGGGGTCCGCTAGGGCCGAGGCCTGCCAGGGTTGCGGGAAAGGGTTACCGTGGCCCCTGGCACAGGCAACTGAAGGATCGGCATGGGCGCTCCACCATCCACGCTGTGTCGCGGGTGAGAGTCCTGGCGGAGGAAGCGGTGTCCCGGGGCGGGGTGATGTTGGCGGTGTCCTTGGACATCTCCAACGCCTTCAACACCCTGCCCTGGAGTTGTATTCGGGAGGCACTGCGCTATCATCGGGTGCCTCCCTACCTCCGCCACATCGTTGGGGCTTATCTGTCGGAGAGGTGTGTGTGCACCTACGTGGGACGTGATGGCGGAAACCAGCGCCGCATGTCGTGCGGTGTTCGGTTCGGTCCTAGAGCCGCTCCTGTGGAACATCGGGTACGACTGGGTGCTGAGGGGCGAGCTCGAACTGGGCGTAGATCTGACGTGTTATGCGGATGACACGCTGGTCACTGCCCGGGGGAGCTCGCACAGGGAGGCAGCGTTGCTGGTGACGGCTGCGGTCTCACAGGTGGAGGGTCGCATACGTCGCCCAGGCCTGGAGGTGGCCCTCAGCAAGTCGGAGGCCATGGTGTTTCATGGCCCCCGGCGGGCGCCGCCGCCCGGCTCACACATCGTGGTCGGGGGGGCTCGGATCGCTGTCGAGTCCACCATGAAGTATTTAGGATTGGTGCTCGACAGCCGGTGGAACTTCGAGCCCCACTTCCGACGGCTGGCGCCCAAGTTGCAGGGCGCGGCTGGCGCGCTCGCAACGGTGCTTCCCAATCTGGGGGGCCCGAGCGCCGTCTGTTGACGGCTCTACGTGGGGGTCGTGCGATTCATGGCCCTGTATGGGGCCCCGGTGTGGGCCTCTGACCTGACGGCCGGCAGCATCGCTGTTTTGCGAAAGCCGCAGAGGGCAATGGCCGTCAGAGTCATCAGGGGGTATCGCACGATCTCCTACGAGGCGGCTTGCGTACTGGCCGGATCCTCGCCCTGGGACCTCGAAGCGAAAGTACTCGTGTCGTTGTATCGGTGGCGCGAGGAAGCGAGGGCGCGGGGCGAGGGACCGATGCAGCGACACATAGAGCTGCGTCGGTCTCAGCTTTGCGAGGTCCTGGTGGCGGAATGGCGCGACAGGCTTTCACGCCCTACCTCGTCTCCATCTCGCCTCGTCACCATCGAGGCGGTCCGGCCGGTGCTCGAGCGCTGGCTCGGGAGGAGGCACGACTCCCTGTCTTTTCGGGTGACGCAGGTGCTCTCGGGGCATGGCTGCTTCGGGAAGTACCTGTGTCGCATAAACAGGGAGCCGGACGCCCGGTGTCACCACTGCGTCGACTGCCGGGAGGACACGGCGCGGCATACGCTGGCAGAGTGTACCGCTTGAGAGGAGCCGTAAGACAGTTTTGTGAGACAGTCGTCTCGCAGAAGGAGGCTGCGGAAAGGGAGAGGGAGATGTCGTCCACTCACCCGGCCCGCAGAAGGCGCACCGGGCGTCGGCGGAGGGCGGACAACGCACTCTTCCAGCCCCCCTAAATGGGTCCAGGGGCGACGGACTCGGGGACGTCTGTCGCCCCCCACAAACCAGGACCCGAGGTGGCGGCGTGTAGTGTTCCACGCGCGCCCCTCTAGACATCGCGGGGGGAGTCAAACACCTCACTCCCCACCAGACCCGCAAAGGCCTGCAGTGGCGGGCCGGCACCAGTCGGGGGTTGCGGAAGGATCGTACGTTCCCGGGACCCCCGGCGTAGGTGTGAGATGGAACACCGGGGTGGTTTTTAGTCAGTAAGAGTCTGACAGACCCCGCCGTCCGCCCCAGGGCGGCGGACATCCATGAGGATTTTCCAACCCGGAAACAAAAAAAAAAAAGGCAGCTGAAGGAACACGGGGGGGGTTTAGTCAGTAAGAGTCTGACACGCCCTCCCACTCCGCCCAGAGCGGAAGAAGTTATTTGATGATTTCCCACCCACAAAAAAAAAGGCTGTACCTATATCCATATCTGAATTAGATGAACTCATTGTTTTAATACGAATTACTGCTTTATGGAAGTATCAACCAAACTCTACAACTCGAAAAAACAAATGAAGATCGGATTACCGCTTTCCCGCCAACTTTTTTTCTAGTAGCTATTTAGCCATTATTTTTCATCTCCATCATTGAAAAAATTGTAAATATTTTGCCCAAACACAATACAAATACAAAACACCATCGGGCACACAGAGAGTAAGTACCTACTGAAATCTACAATACAGATACAAATCACCATCGGGTGGTTACACAGAGAGTAAGTACCTACTGGAATCTACAATACAGATACAAATCACCATCGGGTGGTTACACAGAGAGTAAGTACCTACTGGAATCTACAATACAGATACAAATCACCATCGGGTGGTTACACAGAGAGTAAGTACCTACTGAAATCTACAATACAGATACAAATCACCATCGGGTGGTTACACAGAGAGTAAGTACCTACTGAAATCTACAATACAGATACAAATCACCATCGGGTGGTTACACAGAGAGTAAGTACCTACTGAAATCTACAATACAGATACAAATCACCATCGGGTGGTTACACAGAGAGTAAGTACCTACTGGAATCTACAATACAGATACAAATCACCATCGGGTGGTTACACAGAGAGTAAGTACCTACTGAAATCTACAATACAGATACAAATCACCATCGGGTGGTTACACAGAGAGTAAGTACCTACTGAAATCTACAATACAGATACAAATCACCATCGGGTGGTTACACAGAGAGTAAGTACCTACTGAAATCTACAATACAGATACAAATCACCATCGGGTGGTTACACAGAGAGTAAGTACCTACTGAAATCTACAATACAGATACAAATCACCATCGGGTGGTTACACAGAGAGTAAGTACCTACTGAAATCTACAATACAGATACAAATCACCATCGGGTGGTTACACAGAGAGTAAGTACCTACTGAAATCTACAATACAGATACAAGTCACCATCGGGTGGTTACACAGAGAGTAAGTACCTACTGAAATCTACAATACAGATACAAATCACCATCGGGTGGTTACACAGAGAGTAAGTACCTACTGAAATCTACAATACAGATACAAATCACCATCGGGTGGTTACACAGAGAGTAAGTACCTACTGAAATCTACAATACAGATACAAATCACCATCGGGTGGTTACACAGAGAGTAAGTACCTACTGAAATCTACAATACAGATACAAATCACCATCGGGTGGTTACACAGAGAGTAAGTACCTACTGGAATCTACAATACAGATACAAATCACCATCGGGTGGTTACACAGAGAGTAAGTACCTACTGGAATCTACAATACAGATACAAATCACCATCGGGTGGTTACACAGAGAGTAAGTACCTACTGGAATCTACAATACAGATACAAAACACCTTCAGATACACAGAGAGGAAGTGCCTACTGAATACAGCCAGCACCCTAATTGCGTAACACACTACCAATCAGAATATTATTTATTTTTATACTGCTCTTTTTTTTTCGCTTTAATAGTTATAAGAGTATCTAATAGAGTTGTGCTTTTACAGCTTGCAGGCCGGTAAGACGAGTTGCAGGTTACTCACTGACCTCTATTAAAATTTAATAGAGGTCAGTGAGGTTACTGTTATACTTTGACGTTGCTGACTGACATAAAACATTTTGTACATCCTGTCAGATTTGCGAACAAAGTGACGAATATTATCTTAAAACTATCGAGTATCATCTAATGTCGCGTTATAATAGACACACGAAAGATGAAACTACGATCAAAGTGGGATTTCAAAGGAGACTTCTTTCATAGCAGTTGTATAATCAAGTTTAAAAAATAATTATCCTGGGAATGGCGGCGTCAACGCGGCGCCGCCCGGCGCGGCACCTCTCACAGTTGAAAGACATTTGTATACTAAACTTACTCTAAGTGACAATTTTAAAACCACAATGTTTTACGCTCAAAGAATGAAAGTGATGGAATTATTTAACGAAAATTGTATTGGTTAGAGACGACATTTTAAAACTGAATCGAATAAAATGTCAAATGAATGCTTCATTGAAAGTGAACTCATAAAATAGACATGTTTTTTTTATAAAATTTCTATTTGACTAGATCGGCCCCGTCGCGCGTCGGCTCGTTAACGACAATTCACCAAAGTTATTCTTAACATTTCTATTGAAAGCTCATGAATATTAATTCTGTTTCTCAATTTCTGTACTAAAAGTAGTTCAGTTTTATCTGGCGGTATTTCGCATTGAAATGAGTTGCCTGTTGACTGCTGTTTGTTTACAGTGGGAGTCAACATTCGCGGTGTTCGTATCGTTTACATTTTCTCTTTGGGCGCGAGCTGTTCGCACTCGCACCGTGTGTAGGTACTGTTCGTACGTTCGTAGACACTCGACGCGTAAATACAAGTAAATGGATACAAAGAAACTACATCCGTGCTATCGACTGTGCGGACTCAGGACAGCTGCTGGGTTTATTTCGGAACTCCCTAAAATCTTGAGAGGTGTTTATATACCTACTTCTCTTAAGCCTGTCAATGGCAAAAATAACACGACACAATTTATATCGTTTTTGAAATTTGTTTGGCCCTAAATTCAGCAACGCAAATACTGTTTGTTGGCGCATCCATTAATTAGGTCCTCACGTGTTCGTCATTAATTAGGTGACAAATGCAAATGTGTGTGTAACCTAATGTGTCACTTATAAAAAAGAATGCTCATTTTTGACCTGACTATGTATAGAAATTAAATAAATCTTAAAATATTGCTTATAGAATTGTATATTAATTACGCTTATCACAATGTTAAAAGAAACGCAGGAAAAAAGGTATGTCTTAATAATATGACAAAACAGAGCGCACCTACTTATGTAAACACCTATGTTTCACAAATAAACTGATTGATTGAATACCTATATAAAATCAATAAAACAGAAATCGTTTATTTAAACTAATTCCGAACCATTATTAATTGCACCAGTATTAGAAATAGTTTAGATTTAGTTTATTAATTGGCCATTAGAATTGTATAGAATATTTACTACTGTTTGGCTAAATGTACACTTTTGTAAACGTTTTTATTTTTATTATTAAAATAAATAAATAAATTAAATTTCATTATCAGTCTTGATTATAAAGTATCATTGAACACGTGTGTGCCAAAAATAGCCGCTTTTGGAACTTCATGAATATTATTTGGGCAATGTAATGGCCAAAGTATCTAACTAACAACATGTCATTAGATAACAAGGGTCTGTCGAAATAATCTAATAGCACTGTCGAAATAACATGCCTGAGGGCATGCTCGACATCATTTATGTGAAGTTTCTCGGAAAATTTTACATTATGAACAATTTGAAATAGATAATAAGTACTCAATACTTCTGCGAATAGAGATAATTATTGTAGCTACTCGACACAATTTAGATTGATTTTGAACATCTATTGTGTTGAGTCAAATGTTCGTATGACGACTACATTCTCTAGGTAAGAGCCACCCACCGTAATACTACGTACGTGGGTTACACTGAAAGTATTTAGAAAATAAAAAACGGAATGATGTAGAAGTCAATTAAAATTTTATTGCTTTTCGAAGTAGTCTCCGTTCTTTTCTAAGCACTGTCGCATGCGATGGAACCGTGGACTGAAGCAGTGGGCCCACTCTTCTTTAGGGATTTCTTCCACGCCTTTTTCAAACGCAGCCAGCCAGCACGGCATCTTCAGGGTTCATAAAACGAATTGCTCTAAGTTTATCATTTAATTTTCGAAATAAATAAAAGTCACAAGGTGCCAGGTCAGGGTACTAACTCCACCATAGATATATCCGTGAACTCCACACTTTCGATAGACAAATATTCGATAGTGGAGGAGGATCCTGCTTCTTGGGCGCTGCTGTCTAACATTTTTCAAGACAACTGGCAAAACAATGACTGACGTACCAATCTGCAGTAACATTATTTTTATCTTCTAGGACAAATGTTTCGAAATGCTCCGTCCGTCCAAACAATGAGGCAATCATCTTTTTCCCTTGACTTCTGCCCTTCTTCACTTTTGTCGGCAAATCATCGAATGGAAACATCCATTGCGCAGATTGTCTTTTGGTTTCGGGTTCGTAACAATATATTCAGCTTTCATCATCTGTGACGATTTCATACAGCACTCGAGTCACCTCCGTCATACTTTTCAAGCATTAAGCGGCACCAATCCAAACGACGGCGTTTTTGATCTTCCGTCAAATTATGAGGTATCCATCTAGTACAAACCTTTCTGACGCCTAAATGTTCATGTAAGACTTTTTGTACTTGACTTATACCAATGCCTAAAGCTGCCCGAATCTGTTGATATGTCACCCTTCTATCAGCTTCTATTATTAGCCGCACAGCACTCACGTTATCTTCAGTAGTCGCCGTAGAAGGACATCCTTCTCGCGAATCATCAGTGAGTTTGCTTCGACCACGTTTAAATTCATTAAACCAGTTGTAAACAGTTGCACCGGTTGCACGGGATGGGGCTTCGTAGTGAAATGCTAATCGAAGTGTATCATTCATAACATTGTTGCTAAGTAAGACCTCAACGAAAGTTGTAATAAATCATTGAACGAAAATTTTCTCTAGTTTTCCATTTCGACCCACGACAGACACTTTTAAAAATGCCGCCAATTTTTAAAACCAATGATATATTATGAATTCATTGCACATCTACAGATTCCCAAAGAGTTCCTGATTCGAAATAATAAAAAAAAGTATTTTTCACTTTTTAGCTATAGTAACATTAGCCATACCAATACGAAAAGGATCGTCTTACACGTTCACGTCCGTTTGAAGGCGGTTTTGTTTTATTTAAAATTAATTTATTGTTTATTTTTTAAAGAACGCTCGACCGATTTCGATAAAATTTTAATGGGATCACCTGGGAGGTATTGAGAAATTAAAATAAAATTTTTAATAGGTTCAGGCGTCTTCGAGTAATCGGTTCCGATAAGGATACGATTGGAAGTAGAATTAAAGATGAAAATGGCTGGGTACCGATTACTTCTACTGTTGCAACATTTCAGGCAACAAAAGGATACGGAGATGTCGTGCACCGAATGTTACCTTTGATTTTAAGTTGGGCAGTTACGGTTCACAAGTTACAGGGAACTACACTAGAATAAGCTGGTATAGATCTAGGCAAGAAACAATTCGCTAAAGGACAGTATGTTGCTCTGAGTCGTGTTAAAACCTTGAAAGGAATAGCGTTGTCTTACTTAGATTCAAACAAATTATTGAGTAGGCCACACGAAGAAAGGGCACTGCTAGAGATGACGCGATTACGCCACTTAAAGTCAGTGTCAAATTGACGCATCAGCATGCCTAGTAGATAGTGGTTCCGGTAGTGTAATCTGTAATCTTAATTCGGTACTATTTTTGTACGAACTGAACATTTTGGCTTATTGAACCGTATGAAGTAAGCCCAACAAAAGGTAACTGCTGTAAATCGTTGAGGAATTCCCTCGACTGTCTATGGTCTCCATCATCAGACCTGTAATGGCACTTATAACCCATATGGGTGAAAAGATCTCATAATAGTAATGAATCACGCCCAAACACCAGGTAATTGCTGTAAATCGTTGAGGAGTTCACTTCAGTTCCAGACCTTCATTAAATAGTAGTGCTTTAAAATGCTTAATCAAAACAATTAACAAAGGCAGAGTCGCCACTACGATTTTCGAAGCCTACCCTCGATTTCTCTGGGATGGCATCATCGGATCCTGGTTTCCTTTAAATGGTACAACAAAAAAATAACCATCAAAATCGGTTCATAAATATATATCTACGGTCGAATTAAGAAACCTCCTCCTTTCGTCGGTTAAAAATAATTTGCTGCTTTTTTTACTGGCCTATTCTTACCTCCAGTGTGACCCCCGTAAATTGTCTATTAATTTCATAATAGCAATAAATTACTAAAAGCGTTTTGTTTGAACAAAACAAACTTATAAAGTTTATGGTGTTCTCGATCAACATGAGCAGGTTGCCCCACTGAATAAGCTCTTCTGTAAATAGGTATGATGTTTGATTTCCTCTCTCCACACAACAAGGAGAAGGTTTAATCAAATAAGCTTAAAAAACTTTAGTTTCAAACTAAGATCTAACAAACTATAGATCACTACCGATCGTTTGACCTAAGTTAATCTCGTCTGGAATGTGAGTTATCGGAATTTGGAACCGCGGAGCTGTGGTCACTGTTGAGAAGAGAACTAATTTGTTGCTAAGGGCCGGATTTTTGACCCGTAAACTCATACAAATTTGCCAAAATTTTACCATTAACTCAGTTCAATTTCGGCAAAATATGTTGATGTGATCAACACATTTTGCCAAAATTTAACCATAGTTAGTTTTAACTAATGGTTGAGTTAGATACGGATTAAAAAACCGGCCCAAATCGTAGCTTTAGGTCACTTTTGGTTAGCTGACTTTTCATAATTATGTTATGTTTGTTGTACAAGATCAAAGTGACTAACCAAATTAATGTAACTTAGTTAACATTTCAATCTGTTAACTCGATACTGTTAACGCAATTTAGAGTTCAATTCAATTAAGTTGTGTGAGTAAGTTTAAAAAGCCCGTATATATCGATCGTTATATTTTGGTCATCCCCGAGGGTCTGTCCTAGGGGCCAGCGGGTCGAAGGGAAGGGGTGATGTAAATACTTAGATACAAAAAATTACGTAATAATTACATACTTTTCGTCTCATACCAAAGGTACCTATTAGGTAAAAGAAATAAATATGTGACTATACATATATACTTAAGATAGAGAAGTGTAAGAAATAATATACATATATATAATAATATATAATAAAAAATATATAATAAATACTGAAACTTTAGGTTTCGGTAACACTTTGTTATGTCATTATGTTCACCATTATATAATTTAAAAAGAAGAAAGAAAAAGTTTACACTTACATAAAATTATAAATATGAACGATGATTTTCTATGGTTCTCTGTACCACTAAACTAGTTATTTTTATGTGTGTGTGTGTGTGTGTGTGTGTGTGTGTGTGTGTGTGTGTGTGTGTGTGTGAGTGTTTTGTGTAGATTTATTGAAGGCTGTTACTTATACTTATTGTTTCATGTTGTAATTTTGAATGAAGTAAAATGTTTGTCTATTTATGATTTAGTTATATTTTCCGTATCCTATCCGTATTCCGTATCGTATCATAACTCCATGCGGATAAAAACTGCCACTGGTTCGATGATGTCGCTACTATCACTCCGGCTGTTAACTATTGTATAAATACGGGGATTCAATTATTTAAATATGTTCATCTACTATCATATCGCAGAGTAATAATTATAAAATCAAAAATAATATTTTAATGACAGACTAAGACTAATAGAAGAAAAATTATTATAGAACACTTTCCTGAACAAAATATTACTTTATTTTTTTCATTAAAGTGCAGATCGACCAATAAGTTCTCAAATGCGAGAGAGTTCCGAAATCCTAAAGCACATATCTGAAAATGATACATAAACATGTATGTACTCGTAGGTTTTCGCTTTCAGACAGGTTCAGGCTTCAGGCGCCAATCATCCCATCAAACGTGTTGGTACCCGCGGCCCGACGTTTCAGTTGAACAAAAGAAGGATATTTTATTCGTAATTAAATTGACTGAGTGCTCCACCCTGCCTGTAATACTTCCATTAGATAGCCCAGCTTTTTTTCAGATACCAGAGAAACGAGGGCCTAATTGTACGAGCTGTTTTTAGTACACTATCGTCATTTAGAACGAGACAAGCGCGGGGCTATAACTACGTAGGTATCAAGCGCTTTCCTACATTAGAAAATATCAAAACATCTTTATAGTTAGTTTAATTTGGTTTTAGTCACTTATTCGATTCATAATGTCTTGCCCCCTACCCTGGTTATAACATAGTTGTCAAATCTCCAACGACGAATGATTGGCTACTTATTTTCGTTAATTTATCAGCTAGTAGGTATGAGATTTGACAGTTAGTTTCGATAAAAGTATCGGCATAAATATGATCTGTAGGAGAATAAATAATAAATACCTAGCTTAATTATATGATATAAGTAGCTTAATTCTCTACATTAATTGAGTGGAATTGTTACTGGTGGAAAATGAAGTCGTACGTAGCTTTAGCGGTGAAAGCCACTGGGGATGCCGGCTGCTAGCTAGCAATGCGCTGTCCCGTCGATTGCATACTACTCACATCTTCTGTGCTCGTATTGACTCACACATATATACGTATAGCTGTAGCCGCTACATTGCTACATGTAGCATCTTAGGATAACCAACAGCAGAACGTCGAAAATCTGAATTCCCCTCAATTCGTTTTCCATCATTTCATATTTTGGGGTGGTTGGGGATCTACCTCCTAGTGGTCCACCCCGGGCAACGGCACCGAGCCAGCCGGCGACTGGATGGGAGGACCCAGTGGCCATATCCGGGGGGGTTCGGGCGTCCCCGCAGTCTCCAAATGAGTTCTCCATAGGTTCGACAGTTCGACTTTTTCCCCAACAACACTACTCAACCAACCATGACGACCAAAGCAAAGAAAAATAGGGTTAAACAACGGCTGCACTTCCTCCCACTAAAAGTGCACCTTACCAACATCAGAGGGTTGCACTCTAATCTCGATCCGGTCCATCACCACCTTGAGACCGAGAAGCCGCACCTGTTTTTCCTAACGGAGACGAAGATAGCAACCCCGTCGGACGTGGCGTACCTCAACTACCCGGGTTACTCTCTTGAACACAAGTTCAAGAAGCAAGCTGGGGTCTGTGTGTACGTCCGCGATGACATTTGTTGTCGTCGTCTCCGTTGCTTTGAGAGATCGGGTTTTTCTGCCATATGGCTACTTGTGGACACTGGCGTGGAGAAATCTCTCTGCATCGGCGTCTACCCATCGCACAGCAGTGACCTGGAGGCAACAGCGCTCTTTAATTTCCTCGTGGAGTCGACTGACGTAGCCCAGCAAAGGTACCCAACAGCGAAGCTCATTTGTCTGGGGGACTTCAACGCCCATCATAAAGAGTGGTTGTTCCCGTACCAGAAGACTGACCATTGGAGACTGACAGTTGGAGGCGCGCAAGTTTGCCTTAACGCTAGATCTAACCCAGATGGTGAATGTGGCAACGAGGGTACCGCATGTTGACGGCCATACACGCAATTGCTTGGATCGTCTGCTGGCAACTGATCCGGACAGTCATTCAGTTTCGGTCTCAGCTCCGCTGGGAACGTCTGACCACTGTCTGGTGAAATCCATATCGTCCTGCACTCCTCCAGATGAGATTCCTACAGGCACAAGGCGAGTATGGCGTTACGAGTCAGCAGACTGGGATGAGATGCGGCACTTTTTTGCGTCTTATCCTTAGCGGCAAGTGTGCTTCTCCTCGGGTGACCCCTCGTGCTGTGCTCACGTGGTTGCGGATGTGATTTGGCAAGGGATGGAGTATTTTATTCCATTCTTCGACATCCTGCTCGGTCACAAATCCCGGCCTTGGTATAATGCAGAATGCGCCCACGCTGAGGCCCGAAAAGAGTCTGCTTACCAAGCCTGGGTCAAGGCTCGCGACCGTAATGTTAGAGCACGTAGGGTTCGCGCGAAGAAAAGAGCTTTTAATTCTGCCGCCAAACTCTGCAAGGGGGTTTTACGCGGGGCACGTTTTGACCATGTCGGACGTATTGGGGCCAAACTAGCATCGCACCCTCCTGGTAGTAAACAGTTCTGGTCCCTGTCTAAAGCGGCTGAAACGAATTTCTGTCGTCCCACTTTACCTCCCATGATGAAACCTGATGGGTCGCTGGCTCACTCTGCAAATGAGAAAGCAAATTTATTTGCATCTCTCTTTGCAAGCAACTTACGCTTGGACGCTGGCTCCAAGCAACCACCTACTGTACCTCATTGTGACTCCTCGATGCCGGAGATCGCAGTTCACATTAAAGAGATCTGAAGAGTATTGCGCAGTCTAGGCGTGAACAAGGCCAGCGGGCCTGACCGCATTCCAGCGAGAGTGTTGAGGCAGTGTGCGCCTGAATTAGAAAGAAAGAAAAAAGAAAGAAAGAAAATGCGTTTATTTGCGTTTAATTGTGTCCTATGTTGACACCCTTGGTCCGCCTCTCTCTTGATAAAAGAACGGTGCCAAAATCCTGGAAGCTTGCAAATGTGCAACCGGTGCCTAAAAAGAGCGACCGTGCAGACCCTGCCCATTACCGTCCAATCGCCATTACCTCCATTCTATGTAAGGTTATGGAAATGGTACTGAACAGTATGTTGCTGACCTACCTTGAAGACAATGATCTCCTCAGTGACCGTCAATATGGCCTTCGCCAGGGACAGTCAACTGGCGATCTTCTTGTGAATGTCACGCACTGCTGGGGCGACGCCATTGAGCAACACGGCGAAGCACTTACTGTATCGCTTGATATCTCGAAGGCCATCGACAGGGTCTGGCATGCTGGTCTTTTCAGCAAGCTTCCTGCTTATGGCGTCCCAACTGATTTTTGTAGCTGGATATCAGACTTCTTTTGTGAATGGTCGACCAGAGTAGTCGTTGATGGTTGCTCCTCTGACCTTATGGCTATTGATGCCGGAGTTCTTCAGGGGTCTGTTGTCTCTTGAACTCTTTTCCTGCTTCACATCAATGACCTACTTCAGTCTGGTATTGTTAGATACGCAGATGACAGTACTGTTTCAGAGAGATACTTGTCCAGCGCAAAAACCAGCCGGGCCGAGGTTCGTTCCTTGAGAGAGGCCATGGTAGAGCGTACTGATTTGACCTTAAGCCTTGTCTCCCAGTAGGGTGATGACAATTTAACCTTATAGAACGCTACCAAAACACAAGCGTGTCTTTTTACCGCTAAATGGAGTCGTTTTGGCCAAACTCCTTCTTTTCGGGGTACATCTGTTCCTGTAACTGATCGGCTCGAGCTCCTAGGCATGGAGTTGACATCAGGTCTCAACTTCGGCGCCACCATCGAGTTAAAGCTCAAACAGCGTCTAAGAAACTGTGCATCCTAAATAAAGTTTTTTTATAGAGTATGAATAGAGACAGCTTTTGACCCTTTACAAAGCGCAAGTCCGATCCTGCATGAAGTATTGCAGCCACCTTTGGGATGGCTCAGCAAAGTACCAACTTGTAGCGCTTGACTCGGTGGAACGAAGAGCTAAGAGGCTCATTGGCGACGTAAAACTGGTGAGTGCCAAGCTTCACAGCTTGGCTCATCGCCGCAAGGTTGCCTGCTTGTCGGTCTTCTACAGATTGTACTTCGGTGAGTGTGCCCAAGAACTCCATGACCTTATTCCACCGCCCCTTCCTTCATCGGTCATCTAGACGCACTGCAAGTTACCATCCTTACCTTCTTGCTATTCCACCAATTCGCATAAAGCGTTTCCAAATGTCATTTGTAATGCGCACAGCAAAAGAATGGAACTCTCTCTCTGCTTCTGTGTTTCCGAACGCATACAAGCCTAATCTCTTCAAAGTGAACAGGCTTCTTCTGGGTAAGCTCACTCCACCGTTGACTCCGTCTCTGTCACCACTGAAATTGACTAGAGTCAAGAGCAAACCCATCTCAAATAAGAAAAATAAAGGTGAATCTGAAATGTTGTAAGTAGGTATTTATTGTTAGGTTTCACCGCGCTACCTACACCGCGCCGCACTATTGTGAGTGCACATACTAATGTATTTATTGTTAGGTTTCACCGCGCTACCGACACCGCGCCGCACTATTGTGAGTGCACATACTAATGTATTTATTGTTAGGTTTCACCGCGCTACCTACACCGCGCCGCACTATTGTGAGTGCACATACTAATGTATTTATTGTTAGGTTTCACCGCGCTACCGACACCGCGCCGCACTATTGTGAGTGCACATACTAATGTATTTATTGTTAGGTTTCACCGCGCTACCGACACCGCGCCGCACTATTGTGAGTGCACATACTAATGTATTTATTGTTAGGTTTCACCGCGCTACCGACACCGCGCCGCACTATTGTGAGTGCACATACTAATGTATTTATTGTTAGGTTTCACCGCGCTACCGACACCGCGCCGCACTATTGTGAGTGCACATACTAATGTATTTATTGTTAGGTTTCACCGCGCTACCGACACCGCGCCGCACTATTGTGAGTGCACATACTAATGTATTTATTGTTAGGTTTCACCGCGCTACCTACACCGCGCCGCACTATTGTGAGTGCACATACTAATGTATTTATTGTTAGGTTTCACCGCGCTACCTACACCGCGCCGCACTATTGTGAGTGCACATACTAATGTATTTATTGTTAGGTTTCACCGCGCTACCGACACCGCGCCGCACTATTGTGAGTGCACATACTAATGTATTTATTGTTAGGTTTCACCGCGCTACCTACACCGCGCCGCACTATTGTGAGTGCACATACTAATGTATTTATTGTTAGGTTTCATCGCGCTACCGACACCGCGCCGCACTATTGTGAGTGCACATACTAATGTATTTATTGTTAGGTTTCACCGCGCTACCTACACCGCGCCGCACTATTGTGAGTGCACATACTAATGTATTTATTGTTAGGTTTCATCGCGCTACCGACACCGCGCCGCACTATTGTGAGTGCACATACTAATGTATTTATTGTTAGGTTTCATCGCGCTACCGACACCGCGCCGCACTATTGTGAGTGCACATACTAATGTATTTTCTGAAAGCGAACATTGTCGCGACGTAATTATAATTAAAGCTCTCGTGTAAGTACACGTGTGCTAGGAAAGTATCCACAACTCTTAAACGATTTCTAGTACAAACTCTCTAACATATAAAACTATTTGTGTGTAATAGTTACATACACGTGGATCCCCTTGTTTAGCTGGTCCCAAGTAGTCCCAAGTAGTCACAACTTGTTTATTTTCTTGGAAAAGTCATTACACCGATATCAAAGCTAACCATTTTACATGACACAAAGAAATTATTAACTTGATAGACTCAGATCATTGCGGACAATTGATTACTATTTCTAATTTAAACAAAAGAGTTACTAAAAAAGATATCACTGCTAACCCTAAAACTACTAATCGCTTGGAAACATTTAAATCTAAACTTTTAAATAAATTACCACTTCTGTTGACTAATGATGACCCTAATCAACAATATAATGATTTTTTTAAAATATATTGCACACAATTCAATACCACATTCATTCCAAAGACGTTCTCAGTTAATAGTAATGCTTCCTTCAGTGACTGGGCCACCATTGGTATACATACAAGTAGGAAAAGACTTTATGAATTGTATGATGAACGGGCATGTATAAACACTGCTGAATTTAATTTATATGTCAAGAATTATTCAAAATTATTTAAAAAAGTTTGTAGTATAGCCAAGTCACGTTATTTGAGTTCAAAAATTAAAAATAGTGGTAATGTAATTAAAATGACATGGAGTATCATTAATAGCGAAACGGGAAGGTCATGCAACCGATGTAGTGACTACAGCCTAGCTATTGATGACAATATAATTAAATCAGATTCTCAAGTCGCCGCGGCCTTTGAAAATTTCTTTGCAGAGATTCCCGTATCGACTACTAAATCTCTAAACTCTTCACCCACTGCTGCAGAGTCTTTACTTAAAGAAAACGTTCCAGTTTGTGATTCTGAATTTTATTTCCAATATGTCACGTGTAAAGATATAATTAAAACCTTTCACACGTTAAATGTTAAAAAGACCGCAGATCTATGGGGTAATTCTGTGGACGTTGTTAAGTCGATTATAAACATTGTAGCACCAACTTTAGCTGTTATTTTTAATAATTGTATTGACCGTGGTGAGTTTCCTGATCTTATGAAAAGCAGTAAAATAATACCGTTGTTTAAATCGGGTAGTACATCAGACCCTACTAATTATAGACCTATATCAGTGCTACCTACCTTTAGTAAAATTTTTGAAAAGCTTATTCTAAATCAAATGCAAAGATTTTTCAACGTACATAAATTACTGCATAACAAACAGTTCGGTTTTACAAGGGGTCGTTCAACTACCGATGCCGGAGTTGAACTTCTAGGGCATGTATATAATGCATGGGAGGACAAATGCGATGCGTTGGGCATCTTTTGCGATTTGTCCAAGGCATTCGATTGTGTTCTTCATGAAACATTAATCAGGAAACTGCACCACTACGGAATCCGGAACGCCTCTCTGGATCTTCTTACTTCTTATTTAAGTGATAGGATTCAGAGAGTTGATGTTAACGGGAAAAGATCTCCCGGATCGGTAGTAAGAATGGGGGTCCCTCAAGGCTCAATTCTAGGTCCATTTTTATTTCTTATTTATATAAATGACTTGCCTTACCTCATAAAGGATAAACATGATATAGTGCTGTTTGCAGACGACACTTCACTTTTATTTAAACTCAAACGTCAGCAGCTGGTTACTGACAATGTAAATAGCGCCCTCGCAAAAGTAGTTAACTGGTTTAACGTTAATAACCTTCTTCTTAACGAGAAAAAAACTAAATGTATTAAGTTTACGTTACCACATGTTAGACAGGTAGAAACAAGTGTTCTCATAAAGGGGGAAGAGTTGAAACCCGAAAATACCACAGTATTCTTAGGCATAACTTTAGACGCCAAGCTGCAATGGGGCCCCCATATAGATAAAATGTCAAAAAAGCTTAGCTCTGCAGCATACGCTGTTAGAAAAATTCGTGGTTTAACAGATTTAGAGACAGCCCGTTTAGTATACTTCAGTTATTTTCATAGTGTAATGTCGTACGGTATTCTGCTGTGGGGAAATGCCGCCGATATTCAGACGATTTTTGTTTTACAAAAAAGGGCAATTCGTTCAATTTATAAATTAAGTCCCAGACACTCCCTCAGAGAAAAATTTAAAGAGATTAATATAATGACTGTGCCTTCTCAGTATATTTATGAAAATCTTTTGTATGCACATAAAAATATTAATCTGTTTAAAAAATACAGTGATATCCATAGTATAAATACTAGGAACAAACACAAATTTGTTGTTCCTACAACCAGGCTCAAGAAAATAGGTGGCTCGTTTAGATGTCAATGTATACATTTTTATAATAAACTTCCTAGCCACATTCAAGAACTAAGCCTTAATAAATTCAAATCTTTTATAAAAAGGAAACTATGCCAGAAAGCCTATTATACTGTCAAATACTTTATTGAGGACAAAAAGGCTTGGGAGTGAGCTGTTCCAATAAATTTACACAGGGAATGTTGATTTATTTTATTGTTTTTTTTGCTAACTATTGTACTTTTAATCTTTGCTATAAGTATCTATAATTTTTTACATATACAATGACATGAATATTTACTGTATAAAGTATTATATTATTTTAATTGTTGTGAATGTGAGGACTATGTGGGTTATTATTCCAGTTTTAATCATGTTCTGGCAGTTTGAGTAGTTTATGTGGCCTACCCAAATGTCCTTTCTTTGGTATTGTTCGTCGAATCGTTGAGCTCCTTAAGTTCTGAGTCGAGCTGCACGGTTACTGACAAATGCGTGCACTGTCTGGACAGGTCCACTCAATCTGTGTGGTTCTTTTCTCAAAAGTCCATTCAGACACCAATCTGCATGGTCCTCAATGATTATGTCCGGATTTTATATACACATTGACATTAATGAATTTTATATACATATACTATGACAAGAGTATTTACTTTGTAAAGTATTATGCTATTATTTTAACTATTGTGAATGTGAGAACTATGTTGGTCATTGCTTTTTTTTTTTTGTATTTTTACTCTTAGTGTAATCATGATCTGGCAGTTTGAGTAACTTGTGCGGCCTACTCAAATGTCCTTTCTTTGGTATTGTTCGTCGAATCGTTGAGCTCCTTAAGTTCTGAGTTGAGCTGCACGATTGCTGACAATTGCGTGCACTGACTGGACAGGTCCACTCAATCTGTGGGGTTCTTTCCTCAAAAGACCATTTCAGACACCGATCTACATAGCCTTCACATGATCTGACCAAGATTCTGTCTGGACTTTAAAAGAGACTGTGACCTCTGAGTTTGTTTCGGCCTTTCTTCTCAGAGTAGTCAGATAGGAAACGCCGACCTCATCTAGTTTAAAAAAAAATATGATTGACGTGTAAAAGTGTTTGTAAAAACCTACTTACAGAAATAAAATCATTTATCATTTATCATTTATCATGTTTGTTACTAATATTTCGATTTCCCATAGTAGGTATAACACGCACCTACTATGTGGGTATTACCAAAGTTCTGTGTATGATTTAAACTTATAAGTCTAGATCGGATATTCGGATACATGTTCTATGTTATCGGTCTGGTTTCCGCACTTAGTCCTTCAGTGGACCATTGTGCGTGAGCCATGTCGGCCGTCGATGGTTATTCCAACCAGCCCACCTCCCTCCAGAAGCTGATTAGGTCTCCTGGTCTATTAAGAACATCTGTGTAAGATCTGGGTGTCCCGAGGGTTTTTGACCTAATTTGGGCGACGCCTGTGCACTCGAAGAGCACATGCGCGACAGTTTCGTCAGCCTCCATGCAAGCCCTGCATGGAGGACTGTCCGTTATGCCTATTGTGTGAAAGTGTTTGTTTAGCGAGCAGTGTCCCGTGATGGGCCCCGTCACCAGGCGCATGCCTTTCCTGTCCAGGCGTAGCAACCGCCCGGTTAGCTTGCCGTCTAGTGATGGCATGGCTTCCTTGGATTGCCTGCAGCCCGGTGACGACGCCCACCAGCTCTCTGTTTGTGTGTGGGTGTACTCCTGTAGCCACCTGCGTAGTTGGTTGAAGGGGATGGGCACGATAGGTTCCGGTCCACAGACCGACGTGCTGGATGCCCTCCTGGCCAGCTCATCGGCTGCGTCGTTACCTAGCGATCCACTGTGTCCTTTTATCCATTGTAGCGTCACTGTATTGCGGTTTGATACGGTTACCCGTTCAAGCGTATTGTGACATTCTAGTATTAGATTCGAAGTAATGCATTTTTTCCCTAGGGATTGGAGGACTGAGGCGCTGTCAGAGAGTATGCGGATTCGGGTGTCCGCAACTCTTCTGGCTGCTATGGCATAAGCCGCCTGTATTATGCCCACACACTCCGCCTGATAGACCGTGTTGAGCATTCCCAGGGGTCTGGATATTTTTATGTTGAGGTCGTGTGAGAACACTCCGACTCCAGTTCCGCAGTCGGTTTTTGATCCATCGGTGTAAATTCTCAGTTCCTTTAGGCCTGAATGGTCGTACTGCTCCTCTTCAAGCACTATGCTGTAGTGCTTTTGAAAGCAGTATTGTTTCAGGGCCTTGTCGCAGGGTGATGCCATCATCGGCTGACGCCTGTTCGCCTCTTCCCTTAAACGTTTGTGCTTGACCCTGGAGTCGTTGCTCAAGGTTCCTGCTATATGTAGCCTAAAGGTAGCCAGGGTCGCCTCCTCCCTCACAGTGAGGTGTAGGGGCGGTAGCCCAAGCATAGCCTGTAGGGCAGCGGTGGGTGCAGTTCTCATGCAACTGGTGATCGCCGCACACGCGAGCCGCTGCAGCTTTTCGAGGTGGGCTAATCCCCCAATTCTTGCCAAGCAATCGCTTGTCAAAGTCAAAGCATTTATTTCAAATAGGCACATAAAAGGCACTTTTGAACGTCAACATTTACATTTAAATAGAATTGATTCTAGTCGCCCCTTCCAAAAGGTAGTTTCGTATGGAGAAGAATGGGCAAGAAACTCCATCGTTACTCTTTTAAAATGTGTTACAATACTTTGTATACATTAATTATATAGTTATATGTGAAGACGATGCACCTATAATAAAAATTACCCTACCAAAATAGGTAAAAAGAATTTAATAAACGTAGCAATGATAAATAAGTTAATTAAATGATAGATACATGGTGTTCACATATTTACAAACATTGTAAAAGTATACGATTTCCCAAATTACGAGTATGTAACCAATTAATATGTCAGTGTGTGAGCTAAAGTAGTCACAGAATGTAAACCAATGTCATAAAAATAACAAACCGTTTTAATTTTGTCAAGACCCTAGATTGTCCTGTGGAGCTGGACCAGCATGTTTCCAAGCATTCTTATCTTGGATATAATCCTCTAATTTGTAATATGCTTGATTACACAGTGAACTTTTTATATGAGTTTTAAATTTTCTTTCATTTAATTTCAATATATTACAAGGTATTACAAGGTATTTTGTTGTAGCATTTAACACAGTACCCCATAAAAGATGTATGTACTTTAGCTAATCTGAAAAATGGTTGATCTATTTTATCTTTATTTCTTGTATTAAAATTATGTCTATCACTTATTTTATTAAAAAGATGTAGATTTTTTCTTACGTACATAATATTTTCATAGATGAATTGGCAAGGTACCGTCATAATATTAATCCTTTTAAATAGTTCCCTGAGAGATTCGCGTTGACGTAGATTATAAATGGCTCTGACAGCTCTCTTTTGCAAAATAAAGATGGACTCAATGTCAGCAGCCCGACCCCACAGTAAAATGCCATACGACATAATGCTGTGGAAGTAGCTAAAATAGACCAAACGCGCGGTTTCTACATCTGTTAACTGTCTTATCTTTCTAACAGCATAAGCGGCCGAGCTTAGCCGCCCCGCAAGAGATGTTATATGAGGTCCCCATTGTAATTTCTCGTCTAGCGTGATTCCCAGGAAAACTGTGTGATTAATTAATTCCAGTTTTTCTCCATTCAACATGATGTCACACTCGCTACTTCTTACATTCGGTAATTTAAATTTAATGCATTTGGTTTTTTTACCATTTAGTACCAAATTATTTACCGTAAACCAATCATGGACCTGAAGAATAGAGCTAATCACGTCGTCAAGATTTTGTGACCGTCGGTCTATCTTAAATATCAATGATGTGTCATCTGCAAATAACACCATCTTCGGTTGATTTTGAAGTAATTGGGGTAAATCATTTATATAAACTAAAAAGAGGAATGGACCCAATATCGAACCTTGAGGAACGCCCATTGCCATTTCAGACCCTAATGAGTTTACGCCGTTTACTTGAACTGTAACTTTTCTATCTTTCAGGTATGATCTGAGTAAATCAAGAGCTGTATTTCTAATCCCATGTTCCCATGTCCCATGCGTTGACGTAGATTATAAATGGCTCTGACAGCTCTCTTTTGCAAAATAAAGATGTATTCAATGTCAGCAGCCCGACCCCACAGTAGAATGCCATACGACATAATGCTGTGGAAGTAGCTAAAATAGACCAAACGCGCGGTTTCTACATCTGTTAACTGTCTTATCTTTCTAACAGCATAAGCGGCCGAGTTTAGCCGCCCCGTAAGAGATGTTATATGAGGTCCCCATTGTAATTTCTCGTCTAGCGTGATTCCCAGGAAAACTGTGTGATTAATTAATTCCAGTTTTTCTCCATTCAACATGATGTCACACTCGCTACTTCTTACATTCGGTAATTTAAATTTAATGCATTTGGTTTTTTTACCATTTAGTACCAAATTATTTACCGTAAACCAATCATGGACCTGAAGAATAGAGCTAATCACGTCGTCAAGATTTTGTGACCGTCGGTCTATCTTAAATATCAATGATGTGTCATCTGCAAATAACACCATCTTCGGTTGATTTTGAAGTAATTGGGGTAAATCATTTATATAAACTAAAAAGAGGAATGGACCCAATATCGAACCTTGAGGAACGCCCATTGCCATTTCAGACCCTAATGAGTTTACGCCGTTTACTTGAACTGTAACTTTTCTATCTTTCAGGTATGATCTGAGTAAATCAAGAGCTGTATTTCTAATCCCATAGTGCTCTAGTTTCAGCAGAAGTGTCTGATGGTTTACGCAATCGAACGCCTTAGAGAGGTCGCAAAAAATTCCAATGGCATCTTGTGCTTCTTCCCAGGCGTTAAAAATGTTCTTTATTAGGGTGACACCAGCGTCAGTGGTACAACGCCCTTTGGTGAAACCGTACTGTTGTTCATGAAAGATGGAATTTTTATTAAAGTGACGTAACATTTGATTGAGCATCAACTTTTCAAACACCTTACTGAGAACGGGCAGAATTGACACAGGCCTATAATTGTTGGGTTCTTTACTATCACCGGATTTGAACAAAGGAACTATTTTACTATGTTTCATGAGATCCGGAAAGACTCCTTGGTCTACACTGGTGTTAAATATGCATGCTAAATAGGGTGCTATGGTTTCAATGATAGGTCTACAGAGTTTTACAGACATTCCCCAGAGATCTTCAGTGGATTTAATTTTTAGATCTTTAAAGGCTTTTATAACAGCCTGGGGGTTTGTATGCTGAAACCTAAACTCCAAAGGGCATGCCTTTACATTCGTTCTAAGTAAGGCAGCAGAAAGCGCGGGCGAGGATTTTAAAGCTTCAGTTGTTTTGAGGGGAATACTACCAAAAAAGTTTTCAAATTCCTGAGCTATTTCTACATCTGAGCTGATGAGGCCATGTGCTGTGCAGTCTCTAAATTAATTTCCGTATTACGGTGTTTTTTCCTACCTGTTTCATTATTTATTATTTGCCAGGTAGTTTTTATTTTATCATTAGCTGATTTTATTTTATTGCTAATATAAAGAGCTTTAGCTATTCGGCACACACTTTTAAAAGTTTTTGAATATTTTGCAACATACTGTTCAAAGCTTGTATTATTCATGTGTTGCTTTAGGCCATAAAGTTCAAAAAGTTTCCCCCTGCTTTTACGAATACCTTGCACTGCCACAAGGATATACTGGCGTTCGTGGTGATGTAGTTGGTGTGTTTTGCCCAATTCAGCTGTTTATCCAAAAAGACGCCCAAGTATTTGGTTTCAGTTGATAGGCTTAGGGTGGTACCAAAGAAACGTGGTAGTTGTAGTGTCGTTAATTTCCTCTTTTTTGTGAAAAGAATCAACTCGGTTTTTGTGGGGTTCACTGAGAGTTGGTGTGTGCCGCACCAATTCTTCACTATCTTCAGGGCCTGGCGCATTAGATTACACAAGGTATTATGGTTAGGTCGTCGGCGTAGCCTACGGTGAAGTAACCTTTGTCGTTGAGTTCTTTTATTAAGTTGTCTACGACCAGGTTCCATAGGAGCGGTGATAGGACGCCCCCTTGCGGGCAGCCCTTCGCTACAATGGCCCTTGTGGTATCATTTACGGTTACTTGTACGGCTCTCTGTCTGAGCATATTAGTGATCCAGCCACTCAAGGACGGGTCTATATTGTGCCTGTCCAGGGCCGTGCTGATGCTTTTGAAAGTGGTTTTGTCAAAGGCGCCTTCGATGTCAATGAAGGCGGCCAGTGCTGAGCATTTGTAGTCCACCGCGCATTCAATTTTGGATACCACACTGTGCAGCGCGGATTCCGTTGATTTGCCTGTGGAGTACGCATGTTGTTGTTTGTGGAGTGGTCTTGCCCGAAGAGGTCTGTCTCGGATATGCCGATCACAGAGTCTCTCTAGGGTCTTTAGTAGAAAGGATGTGAGGCTTATGGGTCTGTACGCCTTGGGTTGTGTGTAGTCAGCTTTGCCAGGTTTAGGTATAAAGATGACTTTCACTTCGCGCCAGGCTAGGGGTATATATCTGAGTGCTATGGATGCCCGATAGATAGCCTTCAGGCATAGTGTAATATAGTCAACCCCCCATTGCAGCAGGGCCGGGAAAATGCCATCAAGACCTGCGGACTTGTATGGTTGGAAGGTGTTGATAGCCCACTTTATGCGGTCTTCTGTTACTAGACTGTGGGCTCTGGACCAGTCGCGTTCCGTTGGGATCCAGTCTGGCTCAGCTTCCCAGGTCCTGTCGTCTAAGAGTTTACAGTCTGGGAAGTGGGTCTCAAGAAGGACCTAGCTGGTTTACTGGTCCGTCAGTGTGTACGAGTTGTCGGGTCTTTTCAGCGCGCCGAGGGTTCGATCCTGGTCAGTTGCCAGTATCTTTCTTACTCTTGCGGCTTCATTGTTGTTTTCGATGGATTCACAGAACTTTCGCCAAGCTGTTCTCCTGGCGGTTCTGATTTGCTTTTTGTAAGTGTATTGGGTCTCTTTGTATAGCTCCCAATCTTCCGGTAGTCTGGTGTTCTTAGCTCTGTTAAATTGCTTTCTTAGTGTATTCCTGAGTTTACCTAGTTCGGCGTTCCACCAGGGACATCTCTTACTGTTAGTTCGAGGCGCCCTTAGCTTGCAGCATGCATGGTATGCCTGAGTTAGGTATTCTGTTAGCTTTGTTACAGTGTATTCTAGTTGTGTGGTGTTTTTTATGGTTGTTTGTGATAGGTGCCTGGTTAGTAAGGCTGCCAGGAGGCGCTTGTACCCGGGTACATCGGTGTGCCGCGGGTTTCTTCTCGGCATGGGTTTTTTAGTGTTGGTAATTAGTGTGAAACGGATCCTTCTGTGGTCTGAGCAAGAAGGTTCTCCCGATACGTGCCAGTTTGTGATAAGGTTGGTCGCGTTTTCTGTAGCAAGAGTTAAATCTATGATAGTTTGTCCTCGGGCTGTGACCCAAGTGGGTTCAGAGCCTCGGTTAATAATGTTAAGGTTAGTAGAGAATAAATAAGTGGATAATACCTCTCCTCTGGAGTTCGATGCATCGCTACCCCAGAGCGGGTGATGGGCGTTTGAGTCGGTGCAGATAATCAGGTCTAGTTTGGAGGCCAGTACAACATCTGGAAGATCATCTACGGTCTGGAGTCTGACAGCAGTCAGATCTCTGGAACAGAATTGAGTAAGTAGCGCGGTAGGGATGTTTTTTGGTATGTATGCACAGGATCTAGGTTTGTCTGTGCTATGCGTGTTGAGGATTAGCTTACCTCCGATGTTACTAAGGCCGCATATTCTATTGTTCCTGATCCACGGCTCTTGGATCAGTGCGATTGTATGGGGGTTAACCTCCAGTGCCCTGCGTAAGCTAGCCGTGGCAGTTTGGCTGTGTTGGAGGTTTGTCTGGATGATATGGAGTGGTGTTGATGACGATGGGGAGGGGGAGGTGTTAGTCTGTGGTGGATCCATCGGACAGTTCCTCCGCTACCCCCTCTCTGTATTGGTTGTCGTGTGTGTCAACCGGTGACGACGCTAACAGCCTCTCGCTCCAGCCGGGAGATGTAGGTGGTATGGTGGCCTCAACGTCAGCCATCGCCGCGCGGGCCATGACCTCCTCGAGCTGGGCAATCTCCGTGTCCTCCGTCAGTGTCCCTGTCGGTGCGGTCTCCGTGTCCGTCGTACTGTCCGAGGGCTGGGCCGTGGGCCAGAAGCGCACGTATATCGAACCTAGCAGGTACGATATGCGACGCTCCCGACCCAGGACCTTTTCCGCCTCAGTCGGTGGTAGACCCAGGGTCAAATATGTCCCATAGTTCTCACCACCGACCCTGGTTGCCCTGTACATTGACCACCTGGCTATGTCGTACCAGGTGTTCTGACGTATTAGGATGTTGTGGAGCCTCAGCACGTCTCCTCGATAGCGAGGGATGAAAAGCGAGGCTCTCACCCGGGTGGGCACGTCCGACTGTCGGAGTACCGTCAGTGTGTGATGTCTGTGTCTGGGAGTTTTATGCGGGGTACATTTTGTGACAGCCAGGTTAGGGCGTAGTCGTCCTCACACCACATTTGCACTGTGCCCTCCGCTACCCGTGGGTATCCGCGGAAGGCAGGGAGTGGTGTCGACAGGTCACCGCCCATGAGTAGGTCTACTAGGCCTACTTTAACCTGCTCGGCCTCTTCTGCTGTCAAGTCTCTGGATGGGGGAGGGAAGCAGATTGCTACGGCGAGCCGCGCAGGAATATCCTTGGTGGCCCGCGCATAGGTCCTCGGCTCCTCCTGGGCGGAGTGGATCCTTACACGCTTTGCATCCCCCTGGAGCGTACCCGGTGACGCCGTGTCGTCAGGGCGATCCCTCTTCGCCGGCCCTGTACCGCTCGGTCCAGGCTGCGACTTTGAGGTGCCCGGCCAAGTGGCGGGGTTAGGGTGCAAGGATCCACCTCGTTTTCCTCTGCGGTGTTTAGGTCTGGGATTATTTCGGGATGTGTCGGTGTTCGCGTAAGGTCGACTGGCGCCCCCGGCAGACTCTGTCGGGTGCATGGGCTTTTCGCGCTGGGTTGCCCCTTCGCGGACTTGCCCCTGCACGCGTGGTTCCGCGTCCGGCCGCTTTTCGCGCTGAGTTTCCCCTTCGCGGATTTGCGGCTGGTCGCGTAGTCCCACGTTAGGCCGTTTTTCGCGCTGGGTTTCCCCTTCGCGGACTTGCGGCCGTTCTCTATTTTCCGCGTCCGGCCCCTTTTCGCGCCGGGTTTCCCCGTCGCGGACTCGTGGCTGGTCGCGTAGTAACTCTTCGGCGTCCGATCGCGCTTCGCGCTGGCTAGTGCCTTCGCGAGGGTAGCGCTTTCGGTCGCCTACTTTCTTCCCCCGGGTGGTTTTTCCACGCTTCTTTAGCAGTCGTACTCCGGCACCCGGGAGAGTGGTAAGGTCGCCGGGGTCATCGTCAGGGTAACTTACGCTGTTCCTCACGATGCTCTGTTGCCAGATGCTCGCGGGAGGCATACGACTCGTAGTGGGTATTGGCGCGTGGGTCGCAGCCGTGGTAGGGTTGGTTGGCGCGTTGGTCGCAGCCTGTGTTGTGGGCGCTGAATCAGCAGCCGGCCGTGCTGAATAGCACGGCGAAGACGATGAAGTTGTGCAGTTGGTTGCCCCCCCCAGAATACGATGAGGGCTGACCGCCGTAGCGGTGTGGGATTCCCCGGCTTGGCCGGGACCCACCTGGGTAGAATTTTGTTCCTTCTGCATTTTTTCATTTGGTGAGGGGGTGGGCTTTTTTGGAACCGAGGTTACCCTTCCTCTGGGACCGATGGGAATTAAGGACATGAGGGAGGGTGTTTGGTGATAAGGTATAGGTTTTTGGTCACCGTAGGTCTGGGAATTGGCCTAAGGATTTATGGATTGACGGGATTTATGGATAGGGAAGGCTTGGGTTGATTGGGTCAAATTGGAGCATGGAATAAGGTGTATGGGTTACCCTAGACCTGGGGCCTGGTGTTCGAGCACTTCTCTTGTCCGGGATCTCTTACGAGATGCTCCAGGTGCGAGATCGACGGTTGGCAGCTGGTCCCGCAGCCGGAGTTGGGCTATCCGCAACCTGCCCACCCGCTCGGTTGCATGAGAAGAAGTGCCCGGCAGTCCGGGTCGCTCCACCACGGATGCACGTATGCATAAATTGCGTTGGTTCGGCCCAGCGAGCCCCGAGCATTCGGATGCATATTCACCTAAAGTTGAGATTTTGGCGAATATGGAATGCGCTTTTGTATCGAAGAATCCCGCGGTAATTCCGGGCTCGACAAATTTAGGTTTCTGATTATAGAATCGGATTTTTATGTATTTAGTTACTTTCAAATGTTGGCTTATATGGAATGCACTTTTGTAACGGTCGTAAAAATCCCGCGATTCCGGAATCGACTAGTTTAGTGTTTTAATCTGACTGTAGAATTGGATGCATATCTACCTACCTAATGTTGTAAAGTAGGTAAGTATATACTAAACTGCCATAGCAAACAACGTCAAGATAAGATAACAAACTACATATATTTAGAATAATCCATGAATGGAAATACATAGGTTTTTTATTTAATAAATATTTTTTTACAAAAAATATATTTTAAGAAGCCGTTTCCATACTTTTATAGCTAAAAATTTACTTTCGGTAATTTATATGCATCCGAATATCCGATCTCTGGTGATAAGCTTTCGAAAACTAACCCAGTACGCAATCAACTTTGCTCGCGTACCAAAAGCAAATTAGTGCGGCGGCATAAGTTAATAAAACACTTTCTATTGTCGTCTAAAAGTTTATTACACAAAATCTAGTTAACGAGTAACATAGTTACTTCAAGTGGTTTGTTATTGGAGTGGCCTGTCTACTGACTGGTCAGATTACTGTTTGACTCACCACTTACTGACGCCATATTATCTAAAGTGGCATCCTATCTCCGTACAAACCATGTACAACAGTCTTCAATGTGGAAGAGCGTCATTTGTTATGTTTTATGTGATTTTATCTCTGAATGCACTCTCAGGCGACTGATATGAATAACAGATTTCTCTCATTAAGCAGCGCTTAAAGCATAAAGCTGTGCGTTTGTGTCGGAACAAGACGCGCAGTGTCACGCAGACAGGCAGGCACGCACTAGTGATGTGCATACCTACTACTAACATTTGTGTCGGAACAAGACGCGCAGTGTCACGCAGACAGGCAGGCACGCACTAGTGATGTGCATACCTACTACTAACATTTGTGTCGGAACAAGATGCGCAGTGTCACGCAGGCACGAAATAGTGATGTGCATACCTACTACTAACATTTGTGTCGGAACAAGACGCACAGTGTCACGCAGACAGGCAGGCACGCACTAGTGATGTGCATACCTACTACTAACATTTGTGTCGGAACAAGACGCGCAGTGTCACGCAGACAGGCAGGCACGCACTAGTGATGTGCATACCTACTACTAACATTTGTGTCGGAACAAGACGCGCAGTGTCACGCAGACAGGCAGGCACGCACTAGTGATGTGCATACCTACTACTAACATTTGTGTCGGAACAAGACGCGCAGTGTCACGCAGACAGGCAGGCACGCACTAGTGATGTGCATACCTACTACTAACATTTGTGTCGGAACAAGATGCGCAGTGTCACGCAGGCACGAAATACATACCTACTACTAACATTTGTGTCGGAACAAGACGCGCAGTGTCACGCAGACAGGCAGGCACGCACTAGTGATGTGCATACCTACTACTAACATTTGTGTCGGAACAAGACGCGCAGTGTCACGCAGACAGGCAGGCACGCACTAGTGATGTGCATACCTACTACTAACATTTGTGTCGGAACAAGACGCGCAGTGTCACGCAGACAGGCAGGCACGCACTAGTGATGTGCATACCTACTACTAACATTTGTGTCGGAACAAGACGCGCAGTGTCACGCAGACAGGCAGGCACGCACTAGTGATGTGTATACCTACTACTAACATTTGTGTCGGAACAAGATGCGCAGTGTCACGCAGGCACGAAATACATACCTACTACTAACATTTGTGTCGGAACAAGACGCGCAGTGTCACGCAGACAGGCAGGCACGCACTAGTGATGTGCATACCTACTACTAACATTTGTGTCGGAACAAGATGCGCAGTGTCACGCAGGCACGCAATAGTGATGTGCATACCTAGTAACCGCTAGAGATGCTCCGATTAGCTCCACTCTGCCTCCCGGTCATGAACAACCGATTAGCTCCACTCTGCCTCCCGGTCATGAACAACCGATTAGCTCCACTCTGCCTCCCGGTCATGAACAACCGATTAGCTCCACTCTGCCTCCCGGTCATGAACAACCGATTAGCTCCACTCTGCCTCCCGGTCATGAACAACCGATTAGCTCCACTCTGCCTCCCGGTCATGAACAACCGATTAGGTACTTCATACAAGTCATACAGATCATTTATAAATCGTAATTTGAAAATGGTTCGAATTTCCGTCACATTGTTTGTTTTTATGAAATAAATCGCGTGTAACGGTATTTTCTTTTGTTATGTGTCACCGCTGTAAACTGGATGATAGGTTTTCAAATAGGTTTTTTTGAGGAAACTTATAGAATCCTTTAGATTCAACGGTGAGGATTACACCAAAGAGACAAAGAGATGCAACAAAACTGTTAGTTCCTTTAGTTCGCATATAACTCTAATTAAAAATAATGTTTATCATAATATACAGTCATATAATTAATAACGCTTTAAAGCTCCAGATATTTTTTTAACTAAATCATGTTAAACGTAAATCATGTCATGTGTAGTTATGTGTTCATTCTTAGAAGTAAATAGTTATGTTATTAATTAGCCACATGAATAGAGCAAACGGATTAGGAATATATGTAGAATAACATCCCTAAATATTTTTTTTACACATTTTATTTATTCTATAAAGTAACAAATTCAAATAGTTATAAAAATAAATAAGAAGAAGCTGGACAAATAATTAAGAACGATTTATTAAACTGTTCGAGAGTTGTTTCATATGAAACTTAGATTGAATAAATCACATTAATGTGAAGTGCGTAAAGAAAAAAAAATGCTTAATATATTTTAAACTTAAATTAATAGTTAGTAGCATGTCCACGGCTTTTAATTACTGCTTTACACAGGCGAGGCATTAACCAAATTTTTTAAATTTTTTGACATTTCGCGAGAGAGAAAGAGTTCCATTCTTCTAAGAAAACGTCGTACAGCTTTCTTAAATTGCCACACTTTTGACTTGATAACTTTTTCTTGACTTCGCACCAAAGATGCTCTTTTGCGTTTAGATCTGGGCTGTTAGCTGGCCAATCTAAGACAGAAACGTGATAAATTCCTTAACGGTGCGTGCAGTATGCTTTGGATCATTGTTGAGCTGGACTGTCCAAATAACCGGAAGCACGTCTTCAGCTTAAGGTAACATTATTTCTTCCAGTATATTTTTGTATTAGAATTGATCCATGTCTCCTTCTATCAGATTAACAGGTCCAACACTACCAACACCATGTCCAGAAAAGCACCCCCAAATTTTCACAATTCCCCCACTATGCTTTTATATCTTTTTTGTGTACTTAGGGTCGAATGCTTTATTTGGAGGGCGTCGTACATATCGTTTTCCATCAGAACATACCCTCTTTATTTTTGCCTTGTCAGGAAAAATAACATATTTCCACTGTCTTAACTGTTTACGTTTAAAAAATTATTAAAAAGGCACATTTTACAGGATTCTTCAATATTAGGAGCCTAATATTAAGTTCTGTGGTACTAATTACTATTTTACATTGTAACACATACAATTTAAAAATATATATTAATAAACAATTGGTCATATATGAATATAATACACAAATGTACATTATTATAGCATAACACATAAAAACCCTACGCTGGCAGAGATGCATCGACAGCATGGGTGCAGATTTTGATTGATAGAAATAATAGTACATTGTTACCCTAGGGGTGAAAGTAACTTATTTAGTCCCGAGTAGCGAGGGCGCCAATAGTTCGAGGGACTAAAGAAGTCTTTAACCCGAGGTAAACACTGTGCTTTTCATTACGAATACAAGGAAAGTAAAAATAAAAACATGAATTAGCTAAAGAAAAAATGAGCCTCTTCTTTATGAAATCAAGTGCTCCTGCCTCTCCAGTCCTGCCAGTCACAGGTCAGTCACAGGTCAGTCACAGGTCAGTCAATGCCTGCCAGCCAGCTCACCAGTCCTGCCTCTCTTCCTAGTTTGGCTGCTGAGACCAAAAACAAAAAACAACATACAGGAACGTTTTATAAAAATGTGGCTGCTGTGGCTGTGTATTTTAGTATATTGTGGTGTCTTACGACTTCCACGTGAACGAAATCACGGGCAGAAGATAGTTGATTTATAAAGTAGATGACCTGGGGGTCCTTGTCTTAGTCGATGACCTGGGGGGTCCTTGTCTTAGTCGATGACCTGGGGGTCCTTGTCTTAGTCGATGACCTGGGGGGTCCTTGTCTTAGTAGAGGACCTGGGGGGTCCTTGTCTTAGTGGATGACCTGGGGGGTCCTTGTCTTAGTCGATGACCTGGGGGGTCCTTGTCTTAATCGATGACCTGGGGGGTCCTTGTCTTGGTCGATGACCTGGGGGGTCCTTGTCTTAGTCGATGACCTGGGGGTCCTTGTCTTAGTCGATGACCTGGGGTCCTTGTCGTAGCAGGTAGGTTCTTATTACGTTTGCGTTTAGGTAAATTGTTATGACTATCGACCGGTCCTGTCTGGTATACCTAATCGTGGTAGAGACAATTCAGTCCGATTAATCTACATAATACCGCCCACTACAAACTCAAAGTCGTGGGCGAATTACGCACAATTGGTTGTTGCCTGTCAGCGGTCCTTTTCGTTCAAAATATCTATTTTATTTTCTGATTTATTCCATCGACAATAGATCCTCGTGGCTACGTTTCTAATGGGGGTGGCAGGGGAACATATATAACAGAATGCAGTTATCGGTTAGTGACATCGCGCAGGCGCGAGGCGTCTTCCACGAGGTTGTAGTGACGGACGCACACCGCCACACGCGTTGTGTATCATACAGGAGATAGGTACAGATGGTTAATGTTACAATAAAGCCTCTTTCTTATCAAAATCTATCGCATTGATCTCTCTTTCGTAAAGTTTGATTTGTTTTAGATGTACGGGGATGTTTGAAAAAATGAAGATTTCAGTCCGTGTCATAAACTTAAACTCAGAAATTACTCAGAAGGCTGTGCCATTCAAAAATTTACTACGATGATTATTTATTATGTCTGCCAAGAATCGTAATTTATGACTATAATCCTTCACAACTGTGCATATTGTTCACATAAGGTCTTTAATTATTAACTATGTATTTAGATCACACGTTGTTAACAGTTGACCTCCTGCATGTCTCTCCACGTCGCGTACTCATGCATATAAAATGCTTGATTGAATACCATTGAATAGTCAATGAGCTGCTGATCCGTGACGTCACAGCCCGCAGACCAGGCAGGGTGAGGGTGTCCACAGGACGGGACAGCTTCCCTGTAGGCACAGTAATGAACGTGTTGGTTTCATGGTGCAGTGGCTTCGTTACTAGGTATATCTAACACAAAGACTGGGAGCCTTTGACTACAACGTGATTGAATTTCGAACCCATTCGACGGTAGAGGTGCTGTGTGTTTGTTGTAAGATTGATTGAACAAAGCTACAGGGGAAATAATAGGGGTTAAAGTATGAAATTACCGTTTTATTGTATTAGGTACTTCGAATTGACATAGAACCTTCATGGTTTGAGATTTTTGAGTGAAACTTTTTTCACATGGTATCTATGACGCTCTTCTTTTAAAAAATGTGCAACATTTGATTATCGACTTTCAGTTGTTTTTGTTATTCGGCTAAAATTCGAGTTATTTTTGAATACGAGTCCCGACGCGGAACTAACGCGGCAGAAACAGCTCGCAATATCAATGTTGCCTTTGGAGAGGGGACTGCTAATGAACGCACCGTGCGATTTTTGTTTAAAAGCTTTCATGATGGAAACTTTGAGAAGACCGCCTACACAGGTGAATAACAATGAATTGAAAGAGATGATGGAAGCCGATCCGAGCCAAACTACCCAGGAATTAGCGGCATGGTTTAACGTTACCTTACCAACAATATTGACTCACTTGCGTCAAATCAATAAAATAAAAAAATATGAGAAATGGGTGCCTCATGATTTGACTGATCTGCAGAAAAAACGCGTGTTCAAACTTGTGTTGCCTTGTTGAATCGATACAGAAATGAAGGAATATTGGATCAAATTGTGACATGTGATGAAAAGTGGATTCTTTACGATAACCGTAAGCGAAAAATGCAATGGGTGACCACAGGTCAAACGCCGCAACAGTGTCCTAAAGCAAAGCTTACCAATAAAAAGGTAATGGTAACTGTTTGGTGGTCTCAGCATGGTGTTATTCACTATACCTTTCTCCAATCTGGTCAAGCAATAGCGGCAGATGTCTACTGTGCTGAACTCCGAATAATGATAGCAAAACTAGCAGTGAAACAGCCCCGACTCATGAATCGATCTTCACCATATCACACTTCATCGAGCAATAGCTCCATGATATCGCGAGACCTCATACAGCACGAGAAACCGTTTTAACTCTACAGGAACTGCAATTAGAAACCATTCGTCACCCTCCGTATTCGCCAGACCTTGCTCCAACGGACTACCATTTTTTTCGTGATTTGGAAAAAAAATTAAGTACGTGATAAAAGTTTTCTTCTCAGGAGGCAGTACAAATTACAAAATGCTTTCACACAGTTTGTCGAATCTAGATCACGAGAATTCTATCGCAAAGGCATAAATGACCTTCCTATTAGATGGCAGCAATGTAGGTATAGATAATAATGGTAATTATTTTTATTAAATAAATATGTTAAATAAAAAATAAACTAATTTCAATTTTTCAGTACAAATCGGCAATTTCATACTTTAACCCCTAATAATTAACTCTTTGAGGAGTGGCTAGAGAGGCGTCACGGCGTCCTCACCTACCGCCTGACGCAGGTCCTCACCGGACACGGAAGATTCGGGAGGTTCCTGCACATCATCAGGCGGGAGGAAACGCCCGGGTGTCACCACTGCGATGATCGCCCCGAGGACACGGTGGAGCATACGGTGGGGGCCTGCCCTGCATGGGCGGAGCACCGCCGTGTCCTCGTAGAGGCGATCGGCAGCGGCGGCGACCTCTCACGCCCGGCCTTGGTTCAAGCCATGGTCCGGGGCGAGGGGGAGTGGGAGGCAGTCGCCTCCTTCTGCGAAGCAGTCATGCTAGCGAAGGAGGTGGCGGGACGGGAGAGGGAGAGAGTCTCCTGTCCAAGCCGCCGCGGTGGACACTCCGGGCGTCGGGAGCCGCGTGACGACTCCCGGCCACCGAAGGCGCGGGCCTGCGGGCGGTGAGTAATGGGTAGCTCACCGTCCGATCAGGATCAGGCCCGTGCCGGACGGCGCGTACGTGTTCCACGCGCGCCTCAAAGAGATGTCAGCATCGAAGAGGGGGCCCACTAGGGCCCAAGCCTGCCGGGAAAGCGGGATCATCCATAAGGGGTACCGCTGACCCGGAGCATAAAGGGCCAAGGAAGGAACACGGGTGGGTTTTAGTCAGTAAGAGCCTGACACTCCCTTCCGCTCCACCCAGAGCGGGAGGGGTCATTTGATGATTTCCCGTCTTCAAAAAAAAAAAAACCCTAATAATACAATTCGTAGTATATTAGTAAAATCGTTTTTAATTTCCCTACATTTGGGTTTCTCGCTCTGAGTTTAAAAAAAAATATTATGTAATCTTAAAAACCTACTCCTAAATATAATTTTTTAGTAGGTATTTCGGATTTCAAAAACACCTAGGTACTGCTAAATATTTAATAAAATATCATTCATGGTCCTCCTGAACTGATATTTAAAATAAAATCAACACACGAAAAGAATCAAGTCTAACCAAACAAACTGTTGAGGAAAACTATTTATTTTTATCCCTATCAATAAATATGTGTCGCGATCACTTTGCATTCCTCTCATCGTCGCGCTACGGGAAACTGAGCCCTCGACACTTGACGGACGTCCCTACGCACCAACCCACGCCACACACCGAGGTACTCGTATGTGCTACCTGCGACGATCGTTCCCAGGAGCCGGCAGCGCAGCGGCGCGGCAGTCCGGCACGCGCTTAGCATACTACAAGCGAGGCGCAAGTTCCTCATTGTGTGTTGTGATGATTTCCTAGACAGGCCTAACATTGTCATGATGGATTAGCGGCCGCCTGGAGTATCAGATCGATACGGAACACAACTCGGTTGTTGTTGTTGTGGCTACTCGTGTTATACTGATCGATGGTCGTTTACGGGAAGAGAAAGCTTGAGGGAGTCCAGAAAATGGCTGAATAGGGACGACCAATTGATGAACATTTTAAATTAATAGATCACTTTTTTAGAGTAGTATATTTACTAACTTTATCTTTGTTTTGTTCGTCGTGGGGAAAAACAACTTCTTAAAACAAAAGCTGTCCGCCCGTGGCTGAGGGATGAGGGAAGAGGGCATCACTTCTTTATGCGAATATTATTCCGCATCTCGTTAGTTATGTTATAATACCGACCCAACAAACTTGAGAAAAGAGATAGGTTATTATGAGTAAGAGGCACCTGTATACTATTATCTTTTAACTAAGACCACCCGTCCTTTTTGAGTAAATGATCTTTTACTGTTGTATCTGGGCTGTATCACCTTTCCGACTAATAAGTTATGTTTACCACAGCCTGAGGCCCTGAGCTATTTTTGTATAATGTATGTAGTTGTTGCCAAACCGAACGAAGACTTAGGACTTAACCTAAACAATAATTTCTTACCTTATAATGCCGACAAAACACGCCATTAGCACACCAACTCCTCATTACCACTCCCGCACGACGACCACGACCACGACGCAGTAGGTACTATTCACGCCATTGTGCCGTCGACAATAAGCCTTCGAGTCGATGACTCCAGTAGTCGCCTGCGTGCGATGAGTACCGTGGCGCACAGTCTTCCATACCGGGCGAGTGGAGCTAGTACAAAGGGTCATTAGTCGGAGTAAGAGTACTAGCGCGGTCATTACTAGTACGTGTCTGCGCGCACGCAGCTCCGTGACGGTAATCTTAGATGTAGCATCGCAAGAACGATGTGATTGAGATGTTAGTCTGTGGCTCATTGACACGATCTTATGTAGGGTTTAAAAAACTAACTCTAACTCTAAACTACTTGTCAATCACTTTAAATAATTATCAAGTATTAAAATTCAGATCAAATAAAGTTCAGAAAGTGAAAGACGGTTACTGATTTGGGTACCCATAGGTACTGGATAGTACATAAGGATGAAGTTCCTCACGAATTCGTACATCGAGTGTGTATACTCGAAGTGAAACACAGTCCAGTCACGTAATGATTGTAATGTTTTTATATAATAATTATTTCTGAGAAAGTATTTCTTCTAAATTCGCCAGTTTATAAAATTTGATACTCGATTACCTAGTACTTATTGTGTGATCGCTTTCGCACAATACTATTTGTGCGTCGTTGGTATTTTCTGCCTTTCTTGGTTTGTAAATGTCATGTTAAAGACAATTTCCTGTTTTAAAATTCTTCAGTTCGGTGTCTGTAACGGAACATGAAACAAAACGTCTAAATAGCTTTTGGTAAAGCCACTTAAAAGTTAATTTGCTCAGATGACATTGAAATTCAACTATATTTTCCACGCGTTAACATACGGTTTGTAGTCCGAACAAATAAATGATAATATGTTTTTATTTATTTAAAGCGGCTATTCATAAAGTTAGTGAATATTGGGCTGTTTAATAGTTTGTAAATAATATTATGTAGATGGAAACAGTAACAAACGTTACGATATCGCAGGCGGACGTAAACAAGGGAATATTGAGTAAGATCGTAAACCTTTCTCTGTCTTTGTTCACGAAAATGTGTTTATTTTATAAATAGTGGTCATTGAGGGCAGTGCCCCGCCGCCGCGCGCCTCCCCGGGCGTCATGTTGCTATGGCCATCTTACTGTGTAAATAAGGGCTCTAGCTTGCAAGTGTATCCTCGCCGTTGGCTAAGATGTTGGTAGGGGCAGGGTGTAGTGCTATACGTTGTTATTTAAAAAACTCTGTAGTGCACTGTTTTTTTGGGTTATTTATGAAAAGAAGAAAAACGATAGACATGTTATCATCATGTTTATTTATGTATTAAAAGTTTATACACAAGTAAAAAAATACTGTACAAAGGTGGACTATGCCTAAATAACTTCTAACATTAATGTTCTCGCCGCGGTCGCAGACGCAAGCCGCAGGTCGCGCGAGCAGTGTTGTCGCGGCCAAGAGGTGAGGCATTTTCTACCAGTCAACCTTAGGGTGAAGCAGAGACAAAACATGGCAGGTACAACTTATGGGATAGATAACTCGAAACATAGTAAATACTGATGCATGCATACATACATACGTACATACTCGTACCTACATATAAGCAGAATAAACTTTATCAGGAGAAATAACGGTAGGGTGAGGAGAAAACGAATCCAGCAAATCAGCGACGGCATGATTCTGCGAACTTCTTACAAATATGTTCACGAGCCTTCACTTTGAAAGATAACCGACTGGTTGCCATCCTGATGTTCAGAGGGAGTGCATTCCAAAGAAATACCGCCTGGACAAAGATAGAAGAGTGAATAAGAGCAGAGCGGAGAGAATGACATCGTAGAAGACGGTTGTTGGTGCAACGAAAATTTCGTTTTCGAACGAAGATCATGTTGAGCTTTAAATAAAATAAAAACGAAATCTACTTCGTAGATATTTATATTAGGTATAGATACTTACTCGTAGTAGTGTGTGTACCTACCAAAGAAAGGCAATTTAAAAGTATATGCGCTTCATTAAAAAGCCTACCAGGCAAAGTCCTATAAACAACCGGCGAATAAGCTATGATTGCATTAAATAGATAAGAAAAATAAATCATATTAATAATCTTTAGAAAACTATTGTGGGCTTCATAAATCTAATAAATCGGTCAGCCAGCTAAACGTTGGGGTTCATAAAACATGTATATTCATCACTGTACCCTCGTTTGGATAAGACTCGCCCGAGCTGTAAGCCGAGCGGCGTTTATGTCCCATGACTCAGCGATTATGAACGAGCGCCTAGCCTAGTACATCATGTACCTACGACGTAAACTAGGACACATACGCCGATAAATAGCAAGAACATGATATGTGTGCATATTGGGAAAGATGTGTGATATGGCAGATTCTAATTTGACATGTTGTTATGATAATACCTATTGAACGTGTTCAAATGGGAGCAAGTCACGTTCGCATGTAATGAGAAGGTGAATTGAACGCGGATCTCAACATTCTCATATTTATACAACAGAGGAATTGTGTTCCTCCACATTGTGCTTGCAGTATTGGAACCTTCAAACTGTTCTAACTTGACAGTCTTTGACCATAATCGTAATGTCGGATGAGCGGACTGAATTACTCATATTATATTCTTCTCATGCAATTTCAATAAGAACTGATGTTGCCTACTATCACATGCTATCAATGAAGACACAGTAAGACACATACAACAAAATCTTTACAACAATGGCTCTCCTGCAACAGTATACCAATTTTGTGCAACCGGGTGTCCCCACACAATAACGTGTGGAGGTTTTAGTCTGCTTGCAGCATTAGCGTGTAGCATTAATTATAGTAATATTTTGATATATTAGTACTAAATAACCCTTTCATTGATAATTCCGGTTGGTAATAGGTACACACAAATTTTATTGATAAATTATTTTATTTCTGTAAGTAGGTTTGTACAAACACTTTTACACGTCAATCATATTTTAAAAACTAGATGAGGTCGGCGTTTCCTATCTGACTACTCTGAGAAGAAAGGCCGAAACAAACTCAGAGGTCACAGTCTCTTTTAACTATTACTTATAGTACTGCGCGACCAGGCTTCCGCCTCATCGAACTATAAATCAGACGGATCCACAATATTGACCCTGTGGCGCTTCCGCGTACCCTTTGGTCGAACGGTCGCGACTCGCGTGATGACTGTGACGAGCGATGAGGAACCGAGCTCGAGTTATGAGCGGGTGACAACAACACTTCCGACAGCATTTACATTCACAACTCCACATGTAATATACATAATATGTATATTATATGTGGAGTATATATATATACTGATCTGAAGTATATACTGATCAAAATGACCTACTCACAACTCCACATATAGTATATTATATTATATGTGGAGTTGTGAGTAGGTCATTTTGATCAGTTATTTAATTAGTGCGTATTCATTACGGACGAATCGTTAGTTATGGCGATTTATAGGCGATGGCCTTATTGAGCATATAATTTACCAGTTATACATGTGAGCATGGCTGAATAATAGTTGTCTGCAATCCTATATTGGTATGATAATACATAAGCGTCTTTGCCATATTCAGGTCAGATAGATACTCAGCATAGCAGACTAGCAGCTAATTATTGGAATACTAGGGTATAAATGTGAGGTCGCGTGGAGGCCGGCCATGGTAGCTATTAAGTAATCTGTGCGTTTCTTTGTCTCAGCACAAAGTGGAGTGGTCTAATGAGTCAGACGTGTGAATTGGCACAACACTTCGCATTACGCAGTTATCGATGACCAGGCGAATATGTGAGCTGATTACTGATCAATGGCTTCATTTTCTTGTAGATGATGAAACAAAGAACACGATTGAGAGATAACCATTTGTCATCTTATTTGGTTCTCGCTATTTATTTTATAATGTGAAAATGTTCTCTTCTAACTCCTGAAAGACCTTCCATCTTATTCGTACAAATTATCTAGCCTTGGCTCATACCTTGGTTTCAATTCGAGGTGGTCCTTTTACGTGCGATCTTCTACCATCATCACATTCATCACCAACAAATATATTTCTTGCTAATAAAGTACAAGATCATACGGGTACGTATTACAATAACGAAATTTTAAGACCGTATTTTAAAATACCTATGGAAGAAATCCCGAAAAATTAAACGCCGAATGATTGTTTGATCGAAAGTTTTAAATCCCGAAAGTTCATTTGCCCGAAAGCATGGACACGCGCCTACAGTTTATTAATACTGTATATTCTACTCGTTTTTGGCACTCTTCACACGTTTTTGGCACATTCGTCATTTTGAACTGGGTGAAATAGGTTAGGTTGGGTTAGAACTAAGCAATCGCGCGCGAGCCGAGCGAGCGAAGCGAGCGGTGCCGCGGCAGCGGCCGGCGAGCGCTACTTCCAAGATTCTCACAGAAATGTTTTCATATGATATTTAGGACATTAGACACTCTGTACTTCGATATTTAAGTCTTTCGATGTCACGTTTGTCGGTAAATAGATTTTAGATATATTGGACGTAGGTTATCTAACCATTCGAAAATATAAACTTACATTATTTTAATTTTCGGTTTAACGGGCGTTCGATATTTAAGTTCGGATTTCGTCCATTCCGGGTTTCATCCTTTCGGGCATTTGGACATCAGTATTTTATGTTTCGATATAACGGCTATCGGCATTTACAACTTTCGGTATTTTGAATTTCATTGTTTTGGATGTCGGTATTTCAGTCATAGTTATTATGACATTTCGGGATTTTAATACGTACCCGATCATACCATAGTCTACATAATTGCTTTGTATTAAGCTTCTAGTAAACCAGCCTAGTCAGTGATGCGTATCATTACGCGCGATGTACTGCATTTGCATCGATAGTGCCTGCAGTTGGACGCGGAAGTGCACGCAGAGCCGCGTGGGGGCAGACCGGTCCAACGGCGCAGAAGCACGCTCATCAGATAAACCCACGGAGCAGGCTCCGTGGATAAACCGCAGTCACATTTATACATATAATTATTTATTTCAGTACATGGAGGACTTACAAAAAAGGAAACCATAGTCACCAGAAACCCAATTACAAATCCTCACGTAGGTAAACACTTATATGTAATAATAATTTATGGTGTAAGCACAAAAACAAAAAATACATCGCATTCACTAAAGTAAGAAGCAATATTAATACTTGGTGTACAAATATATGACTGAATTAATGGAGAAAATAAGAAATACATTGACCACATAATGTAGGTTTGAATAATTAACTGTATTGTATGTACCCGGTAAGGGTAGTCGCAAGGTCCGGACATAGTCGGGACAAGAAATCGTACAACAAAGAAAGAATACAGCAAGATAACGGGACATTCGAGTTGATATTACTGTAAATGTGGAAAGAATATACGCATATGACATTGAACATTAATTTGACTGTCAATTTGCTACAGTTATGGCGGTTTTTCCCAGAGAGCAGTAACGTTTTCTATTACATCTATAGAGGCACGAGGAACAGGGTGGAAAGTACACTCATACCTCCATAAAAAAGGGAGGATCCTCCGACCAGACGGGTGTCGTGTCTGGTGGGCAACTGCCCGACGATTGATTTCGGGAAGTATAATGCTAGTCGCGCGGTAAACTCTGCTTGCGCGATGCAGGCTTTGCGTGACGTCAGTATGACGCGCAGCTCGTATGTAGCGATGTAGATACCGCTACATTACCGCTTTTCTATGGAGGTATGAGTGAACTTTACACCCTGTTCCTCGTGCCTCTATACATCTATTCTCAAAGCCCGATGATCGATGTTTATTTCAAACATTATTCAATAACGTCTTATGTTATTACCTCGTAATAGTCATTTAATCACTCTCATTGTTACTGCCAGACAGTTTTGTTATCGTTACCTGTCAGGAATTCAATAGGTCGACGAACAATAGACCATAAAGTGTTGTGACGTCACTTTGAAAGTAAGCGAAAGGAAAGTGATATCGTTTTATTGGCATCGTTTTAAAACAATGAGTTTTTGACATGACGGTTCCGCTGACCTCATTTGATTAACGGCTTATTCAGAAAACGTGAGGGTGCCAATTAAGAGGTCCTGGCGAAGTGGTTCTGAAGGTCTTATTACAAAGATGAATGTTTGGCTAAACGTTTGATTGACTTTAATAGTTATCTACAAAGGCCATTGACCAATCATAAGGGAACCACACAGACGGCACGGGCTCATGTATTTGACCTATTTCATTTGATACTAGCCTTACAAAGTGTTGTATGTTTACATATCACCTTACAACTCAAGTATCAAGTCCATGTGAGTCCGGCCAGGTCGCTGACCGGTCGCCGGGGCGGCGCACGGCGGGAGGAGGCTGAAGACAACGGATATCGCAAGCGCATTACCTATGCGCTGCAACCCGATGCGAGCCGGTACTCTCCACAGAGTAGCAAAACATCCGGGCCTCTGTTCGAACATATTTATATACCTACGTGCATGTGTGTGTGTGCACACCATGACACCAGGTGTGGATCTCATTAATTAGCGTCTCGTCGTCCAGGACGTCCAGTGATCAACTCCATGCGGTCTGGAACAATACAATACGACAGCAAGCAGAGACGGTAAGGTTTGATTACACACTGCTAAGACTTTTGAAAGTGCCTGTTGCAATGATAACCTCGCTTGGCTGTCCAGTTGGTGATCTTACCAATTGGCCTTTATGATAACGCGCCATCGCGTGGGCAATAACAGATGTTCTTATACTCCCAAGAGCAACCCGATGATGCGGTTTGAGGCTTACGGAAATAGTTCGTAATCACATGATCACGTGTTGCTTAATTAACTTTTACTACTTTTGAAAGAGCATGATGGTAGACAGGCATTTTTCTTACTGTAACACCGTCTGTGGTCATTCATACCTCGTGATCACTGCAAGTACCGTGTGCCATTGCATTAATTTCCATGATCAAACGCACGGTATCTTTGATCGCTGAACAGGTTTATTGCATCAATGCGCCGGTGTGCCCCGCGAGAGTACCTCGCTAGGTCGGTGACCTCATGTCCGGTGCGGCTCGCATCATCACCTATGCAGCTGAGCTATTGCTCTGAATGACCATTCAGAGCAACAAAAGTGTCGCGGCTTCCGTGGTTTTGTGCCAGCTCCTTTAGAATAACATGTAAAGATGTTTTCAAATAAAAAGAAGTCGTTGTTAAGACGCTAGGAATTTAAGATGTAAAACTATAGAGTATTTTGAACAATTATAAACTTTCACATCGTTCATCAATGGACAGTTTTGTTCTTTTATATCCGTCAAAACGGCCGTTAATGAGCGTGTCAAAACGTCGGCCGCCGCGCCGCCGCCGCCGCGAGACGACACGTGAAGAATGAGCTTAGCGTTTCTAATTATACGATTTCACCGCTTGTTGATATTTATATTGGTCTAATAACTATAAATAAACGACAGTTTACGTTCATAAAAACGGAACGGAAATAACAAAATACTGTCGATGTTGTTTGTACAAACTAGTTGAGAACTAAATGTGGTGGGTGGTGGAGCAACGTGTGAATGATTCAATTCCAATCGATGTTTGATTTGTGGTCAGAATTTCCGTTCTGAATAATTAGATTAAAAAATAACAACTCAAGTTATGTAGTGCGTGGTGGTACTTGTGCGCATGCGTCACGGGATGGCGCCTCATCCCCCGCACCCTCCGCCCCGCACGACGCCCGCGCAGAAAGATGCGCGATTGTGAACATCACTGTATGTATGGCCAGAGTATTTATTGGGTATTGACCCCTTTACCGCTGATCCGACACTACATCACTGTTTTACTGAAATATATTAAAAATACATTTGACACAGTTAGCGTATATTCGCAGCGATGGAGTCCAGGCCACTGCACTAGTTGAGAGGCTCCGCATGAGTTACGACGTACTTGTAACCTCTCTTATAGTTTACTTTATGCTACACTTTTAGCAGCTCTTTGAACATTATTTTTGAGAGAATAATTAATTTTATGTGCCATTAATTTGAACAGATCAAAGGCAGCAATGTTTATCTACTTTGTGTGAGAAATACATTACAGCGTTTTGGCGAAAAGTGGTCCGAAGACCGGGTTTACTTGCGTGTGATCGTCGAAGGCGCCAGACTCAGGTTGGTGCGGCGCCGGCGTGCAGGGTCACCAGCAGCTATCTTGTAGATGATATGGATGTGATAGCTATTGTCTGTCCGGTATAGCTTTTCCTTTCTCGTCTCTTTGAGGAGCATAGCTTATTAGTTATACTCAATACTCAATACTTTATTGCATTTCACATGTAAACTTAGGTGGTAAACTTAAAATTAGATCACATGGACCCTGTCGGGCACAGCAAAATAAGTGAGTTAGGAGAGAGGAAGCACTTTTAATTTATAATTATAAAATACACTCGAGAGCAATGAATCCGGGTCACTTAAAGAATGTTAAAAATCTCGGAAACTAAAAATGATAGGTTAATGCAATAAATTGTATTTAATAGACAATGTAATACTCCTTAAATGAAAGTAAAAAAAAATACATTTTATTAACACAAAATTACATAAAGAAAAAAACTGCTGATCTCTCCTTAAAACAAAAATAGGAAACATGAAATTTTTGAAATTTATTACGATTTTCTTGAATTTTAATACTTCGTATTGCCTCCTCGTGCTTCCATTACTGCGTTTACGCGGTTTGGCATGCTGTACACCAAGTTCCTTATACTATTTTGGGGAATATTCTCCCATTCCTCTGTGAGAGCAATTTTGAGCTCACGAAGCGTGATTGGGGGAGGGTTTCGTTGTTTTACGCATCTGCCTAGCTCGTCCCAAGCATGCTCGATCGGGTTGATATCCGGGCTGCGCGCTGGCCACTCCATACGAGTAATGTTCATCTCTTGAAGGTAGTCATTCACAATCCTACCTGTATGAGGTCGGGCATTGTCATGCATAAATATAGCATCCTCACCTAAATTGACCATAAATGGACCAACGTGATCATTGAGGATTTCTTCCACATATCTTACGCTAGTTAAAGAGCCGTTTTCTATGATCACCAGCTCTGTGCGACTTTCAGAAGAAATTCCGGCCCACACAAGTACAGACCCACCACCGTAGGCTACTTTTTCTTCGATGCATGCTTGCTTGAATCTTTCCCCTGGTCTTCGATACACTCTGTGTCTTCCATCGTGCTTGTAGAGCATAAATTTTGATTCGTCGGAGAACATAACTTTTGACCAATCTTCAATACTCCAATTTACGTGGCTCTGGGCATATCTTAGTCTTGAAATACGATGCCCACGCTCCAGTTTAGGGCCGTTTGCAGGTCTAAGGGGTTTTAAGTTAGATTCAGCAAGCCGACGTCTTACTGTCCATGCACTTGGGTTACTTCCTCCGAGGCGTCGAAACTGATTGGTGAGTTCAGTTCCTGTGAGAAAGCGATTTCGAAGCATGGTGTTCACCAAGTATCGGTCTTCTCGTGCTGTGGTACACCTGGTTCTGCCCGTTCCTGGTCTGCGTAGGTTAGAACCAGTTTCTTCGTAACGTCGGAGAACTCTTTGTACTGTTGACAGCGACACACCGACAGTCCTGGCTGTATCGCGCTGACTCCGGCCGGTTTCCAGCATTGTAAGTATTCTGGTGCATTCTTCAGGCGTAAGCGACATAATTTCAGCTTGAATAATGAATATAGAGCACTATCAACATGGTTTATGTACCCACATAAATGACAGATTACAAACAAAAGCAAAACCAAATGCTGTAATTTCGTAGTTCCATCTTCGAAAGTGGCCCTTTTTCAAATTTTATTTTTTTATGATATAACTTTACAATAACTAAGAAGTTTTAATACCTTCATTTAAGGAGTATTACATTGTCTATTAAATACAATTTATTGCATTAACCTAGCATTTTCAGTTTCCGAGATTTTTAGGATTCTTTAAGTGACCCGGATTCATTGCTCTCGAGTGTATTAGGTAGGTACTTTCTAAGAAAAATTAACAGTATAAAATATAAGTAAATAGGTATTTATTTATAAGAGAGATGTATTGTTTTTAAATTTTCGTCTAGGTACTAAAATGATGACTTTATAAGTCTATCATTTAGATATTCATTAAGCGAATAGTAGCTTTTATTAATTAAAAATTGTCTAAGTTTTTTTAAAAATATGTGAATTTTTTCTTCATTGTTTATTGATGCGGGTAGTTTGTTATATACTTTGATGGACATTACGTAGGGACTTTTAGAGTGCATTTTTGTCGAGAACTTGGTATGTTTAGCCTAGATCGGTGTCTAAGTAAATAGCGTGACTGAATGTCTTCACGTTTGGAGTAAAATTCTTGATGTTTACGCGCAAATTTGCATGTTTCTAGAATGTATATACAGGGAAGGGTTAAAATGTTATGTTTTTGGAAGTAAGGTTTACAACTATCGGTTTGCTCAATGTTCACCAGGATTCTGACCAATTTCTTTTGCAGGGTGAACAGTGTTTGTGCATATCTGTGCTGTTTCCCCAAAGAGTTCTGTGGTCGGCGTCGGCCTGCCTCCTCATTCCTTTAATTTTACCTGTTCCTTCGATGAGTTTTCATGATTACTCGCAAATGTCTGTAATTTACATATTGCTGCTTTCGCTACAGCTACCCGTGTCTTGATAATATTTATGTCTCTGCACTGTTCTAGCCGCTCGGTCGCAGAGCGCGGGAAAAATAATCGAGCCAGATGAATGCCAGATGCGTCACCGGCGCGCGCGGCGCGGCGGGGCGCCGCTCGGCCGCCCGATAATGTAAATAAAGCATTTTTACGACTTGGGTTTGTTTGAATGGTGCTAACACTTGTGTTTTTTGTTATGGTAAGGAACGGGGCTTTAAGATAGCGGAGTTTCGTTTGAAATAGGATAGTATTTACGCAAACACTACGTACGATACGTACGTACGATAGTATTTACGTAACTTTGTTTTCAAATAAATGGTTATAGTTCGAAAAAACGAGCGTTGACCTATATTGTTTAAGGTTTTAAATACATTATGTGTATATACTTAACGCAAAACACTAATAAAACCACATAGCATTAGTACAATATGTACTATTTACGAGCGTGCAAAGTTGAAAAAATTTGCCGAAGGCAAAAAAATAACAATGGCCGCCAAGACAATGGAAACAAAATGTTGTTTTATAAATATAAATCTGATACGTAGAATAAAAATATTGGTACCTGTGGAAAGCTTATTTAATGCTTCAACTTTGTTATAAAAGTAGTCGTATTAGAATAACACACTGTACTAAAATAAGGATCTGAAAACACATACACGTAATAACAATAAACATGAATCGGTCAGCGCCGGTTGTGGAATAAAACCGAAATTATGTAATATTTTTTCACTCACCGACCTTGAAATCCTGCAGTAATTCACTTCACTATAATATTTATCACATACTTAAACAGGCCATAGCACTTCAAACACTTGAAAACCCACTTAAAACACAAATTATTTATCATGTAAACAAAACACGCGCGAGTCCGTACGTCACTGACAAGACGCCATATTTTTTTAATTATTTGATTTTTTTGGTTGAACGCTTGTAGTGTGGTCATACATCTGAATACGCGGCTTTTAAGTACGAAATCGACTAAGCAATCGGATACAGTGTGCCACAGATCTTTTAAAAATGAAAAATTGAATAAAGTTTATCGGATTTCGATTAATTAAAAGGTTACGCGAGTGGACGCTAACGTGTGGCGCCACTTTCTATGCGGCGACTTTGGTCACCTCATCCACTCCAGCGGAACGGAGATGTGTACCAGATGTGAAATTCATCGTCTGTATCATCGGCATGCTGTAGGTACTTTACATTTACATACTATTTGCTTTATATTGAGATCACTGAAGAAAAACATTTTACTCGATTCGGGATTTTACTTCAAATATTCAATTTTCCAGACATTTTATATTTAGTTAGGTAGGTATAGGTATATACCTGTAGGTATGTCTGGATTCTCTTCAATAGATAGAGGGTAATTATTGATCAAATGGAATATATGAAAGATGGAGGGGAAATACGAGGTTTTTGTTTTAATGCAATACATCTTTCTGGCATCAGTCTTTCGTGATGCCAGAAAGATAAGGATTGACATGTTTACGTTTTTGGCAAAATAAAGACAAATCGTATTATTATCAAAGTGCGATAGTTGGATAATTCGCAGGTGCTAGAGACTTGCTGTGTATCTGTTATTTATCTCCTCGGGGAAGTGTTTGTCGGATTGTCGGGTATTTTCCAGCGGCCGACGAAATAACACAGCCGTGGTAGCAGATCATTAGTGTCTGCTAAATAACTAGCTCACTGTTGGTAGTGGTTTGTTATTATGCCTCAAAGTGGCGGAGTTTATACATCATTTGGGTCTAAGTGGCTACTTATTTATGAATGTAAATACGAGCCAGTGGATACTCTCTTATCTAGGTACCTGTTTTTATACAGAGACCAATCGAACATTTATCAATGCTCTTCCATTTTTGCAGTTTGGGTTTGAAGCTAAAATTTACTTAAATTGTTTGGTTTTTGGGTTGGTTTAAAATGAAATAAATGATCTGTTTGCCTGTGGACCCCGATAAAGGCACTGCATCGACACTGTAATCCATCTGCGATCACCGGTGGTCGGTGTCGCCGTGTCGCCTCGGACAGACTGACAGTATCAGCACATGATTCCGTTTACCTACTCATGTGGTATCAGTATCCAACAACGCAGGCGCACAGCGCGTCGTTGACACACTGACGCACTCGCTGGGATATTTATCGCCTTGGACTAATAAAAGAAGATGATTTTTTTTGTGAATATTTACAGTTTCCAAATAAACTAACAGTGTTGTATCTGAACTAGTGTAGTAACTTCTAAACGCACTGTATGACTATATGCCCTCATCAACATACCTATTCTGTTTCGGAAACGTTTCCACAATGCCGTCGATTTCTTGATGAAAGCAAAACTGCTGTAAAATTAAGTAAGGCGAACCCCGAGTAAAAGAAAAATAAATATAAATTGTGGTTATCTTTATATAAAGATAGACACAGTTTATTTTTATTTTTCTTTACTCGATGGCCAATGTAGAAAAAAAATACATAATGTATTTAATTTTTTCTTCTACATCCGCCGTCGAATCAATTTACAATTTCAAGATGAAGTCGCTGGATATTTTTTATTACAGATTCGATAACTCTATCTGTGTGTCATAAAAATATCTGTTTCTTCTATCATAACTTAGAGTATAATAGACTGATATTGTTGAAACATTTAGATTTCATTACGTTTAACTTATGATGCAATAGGACTACGGTAACAAACGGCTAATTAATATTCATAGATGTCACAACCGACGCGACGCGTGGAAATTCCGCCGTGACATGTGACGGCGGCGGCGACGAGCGACGTGGAGACCGTAGAGAAAGGAGACGACATCCACTCATGAGTCACCGAAAACTTCCTCAAATACTTGTGAAATGTTTGACGCAGAACATACAAGTATGGTGCAAGTCGCAAGGTCGACAAGGGCGACGCGACGGATTCCGCGCACATCCATAAACGATGCATGTTTATTCTTATACGGCAGCCGTTTTGCAACACTATTGAGGTCAATGATATCGAATTTCAGTGACTCATCCTTATTTGTGTTGCAAAACGTACACCCGCCATAAGAGAGTAATGTATAGTGCCCCATGGATGTTCGGCCCACATAGACCTTGCTACTGATATATCGAAGGGCTATTCACTGTCACGTAGGTATTTCAGTGGCGTCTACTTTTAGCGCGACGGCCATTAGCCGCGTTGTCACGACGGGCATCTGCCACGCTGTTGTGCCGCCTCTCGCCTGTCCGCTCGATTGTCCGTTTCCACGTTTTGAATTACTTTATGAATTCCATTACAGACTTGTCCGAATATTTGTCGCATTCCATATGTTATTAGCGTTCATAGATCAAACGACGGGCCATTTAATTAATGTCGGCGGCTCGTTTGTTAGGACTGCGACACTTTAGCGATCATAGTCCTAATAGAAACTATCTGTTTAAATCTGCGTAAATTGTGCAGATATTTTGTTGTAAGCTGCTCGACAACTGCTTCAATTGAAGTCGTTTTCCCTTGAACTTAAATGAGAAACCGGAGCACGGCAACTTTCTTAACATTGGACCTTTAACAAGCTGCTACATTGTATAGTATCTTAAACATGTGTGACTGTCGCAGTGCGCGTGATTGCGGTTATTAATGTCCTGCGGTGCGTAAATGGAGACAAATTCCTAGCCCCGCGGCCCCGGAGCGCGGCGTGCGGCCGGCGGCGCTCGGAACCTGTTCCACTGAATTGATTGCCACTACTTGCAACGAGTAGGCGACGCATTCTTTGGACATTTTATTTGATACAATAAGGAAATCATGAATTTTACATGGTAACTGGCTTGATTACTTGGCATTAAGAGCAGAAGCTACCATAAATATTGTGTACCAGCTGGTGTGTAAGGCAAATGTTGTTAAAACAGGTGATACAGAGGGTACGGCAGATTGGCGCTGAATACTAAGGAGGGTATCTGATAAATTGTGCGGAACCAGCGGCTGGAATGCGCGGCACGGGACCGAACCCTGGCCTACGTCGCCCAATTACATCCGGGACCGGGCCCATGAATAGACAATCGCTTCGGGGAAAATGGAACAAACATAAAAACATATTTTTTTCAAGATAACTAGCTCATTTAGAGAATTGTGACTCGTATTAGGAGAGATCATTCGGCCACTGCTGGGTTATATACATCAATTAGGATATAGTCACAACAAGGTAAGTAATTTTGTTTCATAGATTACCTAGGTGTAGTTTCGTAGATACCTACGTATAGTTTCGTAGATACCTAGGTGTAGTTTCGTAGATAGTTGTAGTTTCGTACATACCTAGGTGTAGTTTCGTAGATACCTACGTATAGTTTCGTAGATACCTAGGTGTAGTTTCGTAGATACCTACTTATTGTTTCGTAGATACCTAGGTGTAGTTTCGTACATAAGGGTAGTTTCGTAGGTACCTAGGTGTAGTTTCGTAGATAGTTGTAGTTTCGTAGATACCTAGGTGTAGTTTCGTAGATACCTAGGTATAGTTTCGTAGATACCTAGGTGTAGTTTCGTAGATAGGTGTAGTTTCGTAGATACCTAGGTGTAGTTTCGTAGATAGGTGTAGTTTCGTAGATAGGTATAGTTTCGTAGATAGGTACGAACTGATGTTGTGTAAAGTATCCAATTACATTGAGTTAGTAAAGATGTGCTGGAATGTTAATGAATATGCATGAGATGAGCAAATAAGCTTCTCGACTCCTCAGCACTTTATTCTCACGATTATAATGATGGCCGTCAGTGGTTTTTTTTTTGTGTTACTTTCCCATCCGGCCATTACCGGTGGCTGTCAAAAAGCTGGTTGTCCATCCGGCGACATGTTGGACGGTTGGCAAGTCGTTAGGGTGATTAGGATTACAGAGGATATTTATGTGTACGATGTTAATAGTTCGCGCAATTAATTGCGCCGACCTCAGGTTCAGGTTCGTCATGGCTCAGGTTGGTTAAGTGAGGTCTCGGAGTGCTAGCGGTTGAAGTTGGTCAAGAATGCTGGCGGCTCAGGTTGGACAAGTGAGGTCTCGGAGTGCTGGCGGCTCAGGTTCGTCAAGTGAGGTCTCGGAGTGCTGGCGGCTCAGGTTGGTCAAGTGAGGTCTCGGAGTGCTGGTGGCTCAGGTTGGTCAAGTGAGGTCTCTGAGTGCTAGCGGCTGAGGTTGGTCAAGATTCAAGAGTGCTGGCGGCTCAGGTCGAAGTCCAGGGGAAGAATAAGTGTTACTGGGAACTTTTCTGCGAAAAAACTGATGGCCAAGAACTGTAAGTATCATGGATTCCTGACGGACTTGTTTAATGAAACGTAAAACGCTTGGTGGGAAAGCTAAAGATTGGGGTCATCTACCTACCCTCGATTGCATTCTTTTTTCGGCGTGATGACTACGAGACTTCAAAAATTGCTGGCGTCAGGCAATTAACGCAAAGTATCAGTGATATTGAAGGTTAGAAACACGGAATAATTCGACGAAATGGATTATACAAGCTACAACTGAAAAAGTGTATAAGTAATAAAAGTATTCGTCTGTATTGTTTTGAGTTGTTTGTTCCAAAAAAAAAAAAGTAATAAGTGGAGAACGCCCCCTCCCCCGCTCATCTACTCATCTAGATAAGTAATGAAGTGAAGCCACGGAAAACACAACTTGGCAAATAATCGTCCGCCAAGTGTGCGTAGCGCTGGCCCGCGACTCCGCCTGGGCAGTGGACAACTATGTCTGGTAAGTGGTCGGCTAGACAGCACTCTCAACGACATGGACTGTACTTTGATTCCGGTTATTTGATTTTAAAGTTTTACTTGAACCTTTCGTCATTTCTTCCGACCACTCAACGGTTCAGTATAACTTAAGCTCCGTAGATACCTACTTACTGTTTGCCGCGTTGCTGCCGAGCACGAAGCCCTGGGTTCGATTCCCCGATTGGGACAAGTGTTATTGGGTTTTGCCATCAGGAGTGTCTCAGTAGCAGCCCGGAGCCTGTACCTGTTTGTGCCGGGTGACCCGGGTGATGGCAACAGGCGGGTGATGGCAACAGGCGGGTGATGGCAACAGGCGGGTGATGGCAACAGGCGGGTGATGGCAACAGGCGGGTGATGGCAACAGGCGGGTGATGGCAACAGGCGGGTGATGGCAACAGGCTCGCCCGCCCCCCGGGTGATGGCAACAGGCTCGCCCGCCCCCTAAAACATGGGATTTAATAAACATATCTAGCAGCGAAGTGTAAGTACAGCTCTACCTTATCTTAAGGGATTTGTAATGTTTTGTTGTCACTTATTGTTTTATAAAACATCTTAGCGGGGCGCCGCGGTCGAAAAATCACAACACGGGAAGGGCGTGTTGTGATTTTTCGACCGCGGCGCCCCTTCACAGAAATAGACTATAGGTATTCATACAACGATTTCATTTCAAAACGTTTTTCAATTATTTAAACAGAAGTAATAATGTTTGAGAGGCTTTTTAACTTCTCTTGAAAAATATTTCATATTTGAAACTATCAGAATACCGAACCTAATAGTCTGATTGAGAATCAACCATTTAACACGTGTCAAGCTTAGATGGTAAACATGTTATTTCCATGTAGTTTTTCTATTTGTTTGGTAGGTACAAATCTATCATTATCTTTATTCACGAGAAGTTGCATTTGTTGTGAGTTAACGGTTGAGACTTATGTGTTAGTTAGCATATTATGTAGGTACTGAACTGAACTGACAGACAATAGGCCTGTGAGTCTACCCTGTACAGCAAAGCTGTGATCTTTTACCATCACATGCCAACAATGAAACACAAACTATGACACTACACGTGAAGGTACTCCTTCCACTTACTATTAACCGTTACATTAGGAACCCGTATCGCCAAGTCATTATCTCTAACGAAGAGCAGTATTTCCCAGCCGGGGGATTGAACCCCGGACCTTCAGGTAACGAAGCAAAAAAACTAGTTAAACGGCCGCGACCAGCAACCACTTGATAGCTCACGCAAAAAACACGCACCTCTTAGAATATGCTATGATTAGGAAAAAAATACGATCCAGGACGATAGATAATAGTTGTGGTGAGGTTCCGTATACTTTACGTTATGATTATTCTGGGAAAGAGAAAGTTTGAGGGAAAGTACAATTATGTATGAAGCGGTGGAGTTTATGTATTAAGTTCGACAAAAAAGGACAGTTTTGTATTACATATAACATGCCATGATATTTTGTAACATCTTTATAGGATGTTGCAATACTTAAAAAAATAGATGACTGAAAACTATTGACAAATTACTGAAGTAGGTAGTGTTTAAATTATAAAGATAAAAGGATATCTAATAGAATACAACAAATGACATGCCTCGCCACATGACTGAACCATTAGGTATTATGTAAGTACGTTATAAGTTCTCGAGATACGTTAGTCTAAGATTATCTGCCCATAAAGCCGAGATATAATGAAGAATGTAATACGACATTAAATCCCTCCGTCCTTCATTTTACTATGATATAAAAGCCTCATATTCTGTGGAACGTGCGTCTAACATTATAAACTTGTACACCTTCATACTCGTACATTGTACACTTAATTGTTTCAAATGGCGGAGTGACGCCGCGCGCCGCCGCGCCCGCCGGGTAACTGTCGCCGTTGGTTGGTCTGAAATTGTTGTTACGTGTAGGGATAATTGTTGTTATTTGTGTGTAGGGATAATTTAATTATGAAAAGTTATGTGTTGTTGTTTAATATCATTATGCGATAGCAATTAGGTACTTTGTACAATGTTTTTAGTACAATCGCCAATGGATGTTGCTATAATTGTGTCGATTACGAGTTCGTCTCGGTCTCATACGGAACCCTATCTAAGGGACATCGTCACATATTCCGTGTATGAACACAAATGGGCCGGCACCGTTACGATGTGGGAACGGACGCCACCGGACCGGACCGGAGCCTGCACCGACCGGTCCTGAAGCAATTAATGGCGATTGATTGCAACGGACACCTCTTATGTGCAAACAGGATTGGATTTACATTTTTTTTTATAGTCTGTAATATTAACATCATGTAGAAAGAAGTTTTTCCGTTTTTTTTTTTAGATTAATAATAATTGATGTTTATGTTTACCGATATAATTTTCCAACCCGTGTTGCCAAAAGAGGTCAGACCTCTGACCATGAATGATTATTCTTGTTCATCACTATGATATACTATGATGACTAAATTTTTCAAGGTATGAGAGCCACCTAATTTTGGTTGCGCACCAAAGGGCAAAAAGGCCAAACTCCGGGCTGCTGAGAACTTCGCAACAGAAAACCCTCTTTCTTGGGAATCTCTTTTTCGGGCTGCTATCTGGGCTAACATATTATGTCGAACTTGCAATTTAAAAAGAACAAAAACTAAACGAAATAATCTGGAGTGGGTGGTTCACAGTTCACTGAAGTGCAGCGGTCATGAAGTGCTACTCTGAAAGGTTCCCCTGGAGTGGGTGGTTCACAGTTCACTGAAGTGCAGCGGTCATGAAGTGCTACTCTGAAAGGTTCCCCTGGAGTGGGTGGTTCACAGTTCACTGAAGTGCAGCGGTCATGAAGTGCTACTCTGAAATAATCTGGAGTGGGTGGTTCACAGTTTACTGAAGTTCAGCGGTCATGAAGTGCTACTCTGAAAGGTTCCCCTGGAGTGGGTGGTTCACAGTTCACTGCAGTGCAGCGGTCATGAAGTGCTACTCTGAAAGGTTCCCCTGGAGTGGGTGGTTCACAGTTCACTGAAGTGCAGCGGTCATGAAGTGCTACTTTGAAAGGTTCCCCTGGAGTGGGTGGTTCACAGTTCACTGAAGTGCAGCGATCATGAAGTGCTACTCTGAAAGGTTCCCCTGGAGTGGGTGGTTCACAGTTCACTGAAGTGCAGCGATCATGAAGTGCTACTCTGAAAGGTTCCCCTGGAGTGGGTGGTTCACAGTTCACTGAAGTGCAGCGGTCATGAAGTGCTACTCTGAAAGGTTCCCCTGGAGTGGGTGGTTCACAGTTCACTGAAGTGCAGCGATCATGAAGTGTTACTCTGAAAGGTTCCCCTGGAGTGGGTGGTTCACAGTTCACTGAAGTGCAGCGATCATGAAGTGCTACTCTGAAAGGTTCCCCTGGAGTGGGTGGTTCACAGTTCACTGAAGTGCAGCGGTCATGAAGTGCTACTCTGAAAGGTCCCCCTGGAGTGGGTGGTTCACAGTTCACTGAAGTGCAGCGGTCATGAAGTGCTACTCTGAAAGGTTCCCTGTTCCCTGCGAACCTCACTCAAGTGACCGCACATAATTCGAAAGCAAACTCATTTGTTTTTAAAGTGAGTCATCGTGGATTTGCACCGCGATACCTTTTAACTTTGAAGTGATTGAAGCGACAACTCTACACGACAGGTTCCAAAATGGTGTCTAAAGTTCACCCCATCCTGCAATTGACGTTATTTATGGAAAAGCTATCTCTCGCTAGAAACCGGCAGTTGGGCGTAATTGGGTTGTGTGAGCCCGTGTTGGTGATGCATAATGTTCGCAGCTATTTTGTTAAATTAGTTTATAATACAGCGCGCACCGCCGTCTGACGTGGCGTCCAGACCTAAGTATAGACTTGTTTCTAGAGGGACTTTTCAAGAGATTATGCCGAGAGGATGTCATCCTATACGCCAGCGGTCAAAGGAAAACCTTTTAAAAGGGAGCTCAGTTCTAAAAGCTTTTGTACTTCACAAGTAACAGACACGAGATGTTGTCAGGTCAGCGTGGTGCCGAGAACAACATCGTGCCTGTTCCCCTAACGTTGTGCTTACGCTGTAATCTTTTCAGTTCTGCTGCAGAAAGCTCCAGTTCAATGTGGAGGTTTCAAGATATTATAATAAAATAGTAACGAAGTCAAAACTGTAATGATGGGCATCTCTTAGCCACCACGGCTTATTTTATTATGCATTGTTTTGTTTGAATTTATATTAGCTGTACACTGGACACTCAATGTGTACGTCTTATTTACATCGTTCTCACATATATACCTATATACAAGATTATTGATGTAACTAATATTTATGTAACAATATAATTTAAAAGAGTGTCCATGGAGTTTCTTGCCCGTTCTTCTCCATAGGTACCTACTACGCTTTGGAATGGGCAACTAGCTTCATATTTCTGACTGACCGACCACTTGACAATTCAAAAGTGCCTGTAAATGGTTTAATTGAAATAAATGCTTTGAGTTTGAGTTTGAGTAAGTACATTAAATATTTTTGAAAATAAGTAATTGCCACAAGGTCTGACGCCAAAAATATAGTTTTTAGCATTTTGTTTGTTCCGGATTGGCTCAAAAACGGCTGAATGGCTTTGGATGACATTTAGCACAAACTAGTTTATAATCTGGTTAACACAAAGGTACCTTTGATCCCGGTAGTACGTTCCTGTGGGATATTTTCCGACATCCTCGCGGGCGACAGTTATTACTAAAATAAGTAGATATTTTCAATTTCCTGTGCTTAAAGCATGGACATCAACCACCTTCCTGGAAGTAGTCTCCGTCATAGCCCGTGTGTAGCGGTGAACACATCCTCGGTCCGCCATAAAACACAGGCTTTACCGGGAACATACCGTTATCCTTTACCGGGAACATACCGTTATCCTATTAGGCACCATTTAAGTCGAGTCTGGCTGGAGGCTCTAATAACCTGAAGTCGTTAATACATAAATATATTTGTTCCACGAATAGCAGAAAACTTGTTTTATGGGATGATAAAAGTTTCGTTCAGATCTTTTACTTCGATTTGATATAAGTAAAATTTCGCGGAAAAGCAACACTTAAGTGAACATTTGAAAATACGTCGGCCATCCATTAAATTCCGTGAAATACAGTCCACTTTAATTTGTCGATGATAAGAAATAATATTGCTATTGCAAATCAGAGCCTTGGGCATGAGCTAGTTAATTATAAGTTCTTCGTAAGTGCTAACCTGGTTGGTAAACAACACGTTATCTCCCCCATCAGCTCCGAGCTAATTATCCCGTATTGGGACCTCTGCCTACCCTAGTTTATAGTATAACGGTGCATGATAGCCATCCGATGACAGCTTCCGCTCTTTAATGAGCTCTTCATACTGAATATCTTATTGCTGGTATTGAGACGTAGGTACTTAACTCATTTCCTGGTTACTGTATTATATGCAAGATATAAATTAATCGGAGGAAGGAAAGTAGGCATGTTTACGCACTTCCTTCACACAACATACTGAAGAAACACATCTGCAACTTGATTATTAATTGCATAGTGCACTCAGTTTTATTAGCTTTCATTTTGTGAGAGGCTGAGCTAAATCAAAAGACTAAGGGTTACAGAAAAGATCGGAACTGGATCTGCGATTTATGTTTGTTGACTTTGTAATTTAGGATACCACTCTGACGTTGTTTTCGTTCGTCTAAATATTCATTTTGAACAAAAAAACGTGTTTAAGATTTACAAAAATTAAAAACTTACGTATGTGAGTTATGGATAAGAGAAAGATTAAAATAATAAAGCGGAGCTATCGTTGCAAATCGTGTATTGCAGAGTAGACAGGAGACAAACAATCTACAAAAATTGTTTTGACACTTAAGTAGAAAGAACGACGCGTTCGTCAACGTGACAGAAGGTTGCGTTCATATTTCTTCAACATTGCTGGATATTGATTTGATATCGAGAAGCAAAATAGCAATCGATACTCCGAAAGCAGTTCCACACGTCACGTTTCTCATTACTTTCTAGATGTTATATCAGTTATAGATGACGTCAGACTTTGTACAATCGGGGTTTCCTCTTAGTCAGCTCTCATTAATAGTTGTTGTGTTTCAGAGAGTGCTCAAGTTATGGCTTCGGGTTACTTTTACATCTAAGAACAAAGAAATCAATCGAAATGTGGTGGTCTTCGGGGACACATGATGTGTCAGAATCAGAGATGTCTTCACGATACAAAGAAAACCAAAAATCGCAGCTTTGTACTAGTCAAAAGTGAATCAAAATGTTGCTGTTAATACGAGTGTTGTTTACCGGCTGCATCACGCGATACATTGTAGTCGATGGAGAGAATAACTGAAATAGGTACTCGACTGAAATAGCACGCAGCGGTTTTTACCGAGTAGTGGCGCGTGGCGTGTAGTTCCCGAAAAAGTGTTAATTTGGTTTGCCATCGGGAATCTGTCAGCAGTTAGTTTGGCCCCTATCCTATTACCTATACACGGTTCTTTTACATGAAATATTAATAGTAGGACTATTAAGGGATGTGGGCGTTTTAAGTTCTAAGTAAAAGTTCAAGAATATAATAAAATCGCAGCGAAGTCAAAACTGCATATTAAATATTTTTGAAAAAAAATAATCGCTACGAGGTCCGGGAACGATTCTAATGTCGAAAATATAGTTTCTAGAATTTTTGTCTGTTTTCTGTTTGTTTGAATATTTGTTCCAGCATCACACAAATACTCCCGGATAGATTTTGTTCAAATTTTGCTTAGATATTCTATAAGTCTAATCAGTCTATAGGATTTCAATTATCACGGTATTTGATAGAGAGTATGAGCAATATTGCAATTTGTTCGTAAACTACGGAAGCGTAGTTTACCGCACATTGTAAAAAGTCGAACCAAAAGGATAGAATATTGCAGGTAGTTACAGATTTAACGTTTTAAATGATTATCATCTCACCCCACTACACCTTTAAGGAGATAAGCACTCAATCATGACATATTATAAGAACGGTTATTTTAGTCAACTTTTAACAAATCAAGTAATACGACTGTTTTGCAAACCTAAGTTCGACTCCCAACAATTGATACTTTTTGTTATCCTATTATACAGGGCTACCTATAATTCGACGTATATCCGTCAGGAGCTGATAGGGGCAAAATGCAATGAATTGAACCCCCCATATGTTTAGCCGAAATTCAACAGTTTTCGAGATATTTGAATTTTTTTAGGGTTTGTCGATATTTACCCAAAATTTGACATGTAATTCCAAATTTATTTATTATCTCATCATCACTATCATTAAAGGAATCCCCTAATTCAATAGTGTGGCCATAATAAAAACTACATGTTGAACGCGTACCTTTTAAAATTTAAATTGTAGCTGGCCCTACAAATAAGCTATGAACATAATTAAAAGTACTTCTAACAAACAAAATACCTAGTTAAAACGATGAAAAAAAGGGTTTTCAGTTATTTGCACGATTAATGTCATAGTATTTTTTTAACGAGACAACATTCTTTGCAAGCAATACTTTGCAAGATATTATTCTTAAATCGCTCATCATTTTAATTATTTGGTTGACTTGAGTACTATAACGTTAACAAGTTACTTTACTTTTAAAGGGAAGTTTTGTAAAAATGTGGCTGTTATTATTGGAGTATATTGTGGCGTCTTACGACTTCCTCGCGAACGAACTCGCGGGCAGAAGCTACTATGTTATAAACATGATGAGTGTTACAAGCTACTCAAGCTAGGCTGATGCAGCTCTGTGCATGGTTTAAGCTGTTTATGTTTGTGTCAAGTGCGGCCGCAAAGCTCTAGCAGCAACATACGAGTAATATCGTGTGGAACTCTTCTAACGTCTACTTCACCAGTCGTTGCGACTTTGGAAAGGGGACGAAATCTAAGTGTGAACAACATCAAAATAGCAGATTTCACGCTCGATATTAATTTACGTCGGCTTCAAGTATGTAGGTTTCATCTTCTTAAATCATTTTATTTCCTTCCCGCCTTCGCTTTCTTTTTATTTACTGCAATGAATGTTATCTCTGACGTTTTCGACATAATGAAGGTCGGCCCACATGGAGACGGATGTGGAACCGGATCAACCGGATCGTCACGTCAGGCTACTTGCAGACTGTGTTTGTGCAAACAACGCGACTGTCTATTGGGTAATGTGACGCCTCAAGTACACCGCACTATGTCGCTTGACATACATCGCTTCGTTTGCATACAATCCATTGATCAAGGTTGTTAATTACCAGTCGATGAACGTCAATATTTAACATTTGTTTACGTATAGTGTTGTTGTAAGAAAGTGCGTTGGGATGCTGCGCGCGCGCCGCCCTCGTTGTTATGCGCGGAACGCAAGCGCCGCATGCCACGCGTTTCATGTTAATGTTCTATTAGCGGGAATTATTTATTCTTTCGTTATTATGATAATTTATCACTTTATGCTAACACACAGTTCGTTGTTCTGTGGCAAGCGGAATAACTTATCGAACCTATGATAATTGTTTTGCCACAGTATGCGTCTTGACTCTGAGTAAGTCTCGGTGACCAAGATGTCCCACAAGTGTCAGTCGTCGACATAAAGCATAATACATCTCATCTTTGAGTTCCAGCCAAGGCAAGGCTTCGAAGAAGACGAGGTCGTTTTCCTTTCTTTAATGTTAAGTGTCGGAGTTCTATCTGATACGATCACTAGCTAACATTGATTTAATCAGAAGTCTGAAAGCAGCCCCCGGCGCGCGGCGACTGCCCTGTGTATCAAAGCAAATTCTAACTGGCTTCCAAAATATTACACCGAGATGAAACGAAACCAATCAAAGCGTAGATACAAAGTGTCTGCATATTAGGTATTAATATTTATACTCTATAATGAAGTGAAAGGAATGTAAACAGGCAATGGTGCCGATTCTCTTGTACACCGATATAAACTAACTAAACTATCACTAAAATTCCTTCCAATCACACCCCCATAACACACATGTACACTCAACAGCACATACACACTCATGCACACGCTCACACATGTTCACATAATTATAATTTGTCTTTTTACTGTATTTTTTGTTTTTTGTACTGTTTTTTATTGTGTTTTAAGTAAGTACTTACTGTTGTGAAGAAGCGGAGTCCTCTAATACAGGCATTGCTTAGATGAAGACTCCAAACCCAAAATTGTTTGTGTATAATTTTTGGACACAATAAACGTTATTATTATTATTAAACGTTATTATTACTAAAATTCCTTACTTTTGGCTATGAGAATCGTAACACTATTCTGAAAAAAAAAATATCTAAATTTAAAAATAATTTTGACACAACTGAAATGGAATTTGACAATCGCGACTACACGCGGTGCTTGTTTGCCATATCCCGTTGTTTTTTTTTTGGAACCTGGAGCGCGCATTGTTGGCAGTCTCGACGTGTTTAACTTTTCGTATGGAAAATATGAAAAATTATTACCTACATGTTGAGTTTTAAAGATTTTTAGGTTCTATAAAGGGGGTCGAAATTTTCATTATTTTTGCGATAGGACACCCCGGTTTCGAGATATAAGCAAAAGAAAAAGAAAAATAGATACAGTAGGTACTTGCATCTGAAGTCGAGGTGTTGGTGTGAATTTTAGTTCATGACAACTAATTTTATTCCACACCTTTTTAATCGCGATTAAAAATAGTCAGATTTAGTTAGACAATCAAAATTTTAGGTGAAAAACGTCAAAATCAGAATAGCTAAATGGCCATTTTCACTAATTTAATAACTCAGTGCCAACTTAGTGCTGTCAAACTAAAATATAGTTAAGTTGTGTCACTTTAGTCAATTTCAGAATGGAAAATCGTAGTTTGACAGGAATAAACTTTTTGGTGATTTTTAGTCTAGTTTAGACAATTTGTGACAAGAGAATCGGCACCATTGACAGGATTCAAATAACGGCGGTAAGCTTCAACGTAATCAATTTGTCTTTATTTAAAAGCAAACAGTTCGTTTACCTGTTTATTTTCATGGTTTGATTAGCCGTAATATTAAAAATGTAACCAATGTTTCGCTTCCCTGTCTTTAATCAAATGTGGAATCTGGGTCATCGCATATGATATTCGTAATAGAATTGGAATTTATTAATCACACGGTTTTCCTAGGAATCACGCTAGACGAGAAATTACAACGGGGACCTCATATAATATCTCCTTATATATTATCATCTCTAAGCTCGGCCGCTTATGCTGTTAGAAAGATAAGACAGTTAACAGGTGTAGAAACCGCGCGTTTGGTCTATTTTAGCTACTTCCACAGCATTATGTCGTATGGCATTTTACTGTGGGGTCGGGCTGCTGACAATGAATCCATCTTTATTTTGCAAAAGAGAGCTGTCAGAGCCATTTATAATCTACGTCGCCGCGAATCTCTCAGGGAACTATATAAAAGGATTCATATTATGACGGTACCTTGCCAATTCTTTTATGAAAATATTATATATGTAAGAAAAAATCTGCATCTTTTTAATAAAATAACTGATAGGTATAATTTTAATACTAGAAATAAAGATAAATTAATAAAAGCTTTAAAAATATATATATTTATATATAATTTTATTTTCTAATTCAGTAATCATGCATTGTCACGAGAACCAAACACGTACCTATGCTTAACTTCAGCCCGATAGCTTCAGTGGAAGTGGGTGAAATATTGATTGCAATATTCCAGGACATACATACAAGTGAAGTTAAATAAAAGCTTTTAATAATATAATAAACTAACTTTTAAAAATAATAATAATAATAATATATCAACCATTTTTCAGATTAGCTAAAGTACATACACATGTTTCATGGGGTATCTACCGTGTTAAATGCTACAACAAAATAGGTACCTTGTCTTAAATTGCAATTAAAGGAAAGAACATTTAAAACTCTTATAAAAAGTTCACTGTGTAAACAAGCATATTACAAAATAGAGGATTATATCCAATATAAGAAAGCTTGGAAACATGCTGGTCCAGCTCCATAGGACAATCTAGGGTCTAGACAAAATCAAACTTGTTGCTAGTTTAATTGTATAGTTTATTATTTTTATGACATTACATTATTTTTTACATTCTGTGATTACTTTAGCTCACACACTTACATATTACTTGTTTACATAATTTGGGAAATCGTATACTTTTACTATGTTTGTAAATATGTGAACACCATGTATCTATCACTTAAATAACTTATTTATCATTGCTACATTTATTAAATTCTTTTTACCTCTTGTGGTAAGGTAATTTTTATTATAGGTGGCATCGTCTTCACATAAATAATTATATAATTAATATATACAAAATAAAGTAACACATTTTAAAAGAGTAACGGTGAAGTTTCTTGCCCATTCTTCTCCATACGAAACTACCTTTTGGAAGCGGCAACTAGAATCAATTCTATTTTAATGTAAACGTTGACGTTCAAAAGCGCCTTATAGGTGCCTATTTGAAATAAATGCTTTGACTTTGAGAATATACAAGTTTGGGTATCCAAAAATACTGTACCCACGTGTGACATATTTCCGCACTTGTTTCGGTGTGCGCAAATCTGCTTAAAAAATAAGGGCGCTAACATATTATGTGGGACTATGTGCGACCCCTCATTAACAACCACATGAGGTACTTGATGAAAGTGCTGTCATGTGGCGAGGGAGTGTGTCTGTTGTGGCGAGGGAGTGTGTTTGTTGTGGCGAGGGAGTGTGTCTGTTGTGGTGAGAGAGTGTGTCTGTTGTGGCGAGGGAGTGTGTCTGTTGTGGCGAGGGAGTGTGTTTGTTGTGGCGAGGGAGTGTGTCTGTTGTGGCGAGGGAGTGTATCTGTTGCGGCGAGGGAGTGTGTCTGTTGTGGTGAGAGAGTGTGTCTGTTGTGGCGAGGGAGTGTGTTTGTTGTGGCGAGGGAGTGTGTCTGTTGTGGCGAGGGAGTGTGTCTGTTGTGGCAAGGGAGTGTGTCTGTTGTGGCAAGGGAGTGTGTCTGTTGTGGTTACGGGAATCTAAAAGTGCCAGCCAACGCAACGTGTACTCTTAATTCAGTATTGTAATGTACTTTTTAATGTTTAATTCGAGTTTCGCGAAGATACCTACATCAATAGGAGCAATGATTTCCAATTTATTTTAAGATATAAGTTGTGAAACCGTCTGAAAACTTTTTTATTGAGTGTAACATGAAAAAAGTTGTTGTATGTCCGCACTAAAGATGAAAGATTACTCTACACTGACCTTGAAGTTCAGTTTGGAACCCCAGACAGGACTGTGAATCCAACTGCCTGGTCTAACAACTGCCTGGTCTCACAACTGCCTGGTCTAACAACTGCCTGGTCTAACAACTGTCTGGTCTAACAACTGTCTGGTCTAACAACTGCCTGGTCTAACAACTGTCTGGTCTAACAACTATCTGGTCTAACAACTGTCTGGTCTAACAACTGTCTGGTCTAACAACTATCTGGTCTAACAACTGTCTGGTCTAACAACTGTCTGGTCTAACAACTATCTGGTCTAACAACTGTCTGGTCTAACAATGGGTAAGACACAGCTACTGAGCTACTTACCTTCTTGTGCTATATGGGTAGGGGGTTCGATTCCCGAATGAAACTAACATTCTCAACATTAGTATGGTCTGCGAAGCTTCTAAATGGTCGTGTTTGAGCATGTGAAATATATGTTGGTGAATGCATCAGCTGTGCAAAAAATACCATTTTAAAAAGTACATAATTTTTTTAGGTTTCTGTTTTACTGAGCTCTCGTCCTAGGTATCTTCCTGCCTCCTATCGCACAACTGTAACTGTTAGCCGGCTGACACTCGAGCAGTGCAGCTGCAGTGCCTCGAGTGCCTGTTACGAGCAATGAAACGTGCAGCGATACGATACGCCACATCTGTGTAGTGTTACTGTGTTAGTCTGAGAGCTTGTTAACATGCCTTGTTCTTACGAGCAGCGCGCGCGCAGTCGACGCCGATTAGCTCTAATATACGGCTACCGAGAGGATAGCTTACATAATGTACGGGATAGTTAGTTGTAAATGTTGTAATAGATGAATGTGTTTTGAATAACTTCTTGAAAGGGTACCTCTACTTAAGCGGATGGACTTGGTATTCGACTGTAGAAATAATGATTACTTCGGGAAGCATTAGCTTTTCGAAATATACTCGAATGTTGAAATATACTCGAATGTTGAAATATACTCGAATGTTGAAATATACTCGAATGTTGAAATATACTCGAATGTTGAAATATACTCGAATGTTGAAATATACTCGAATGTTGAAATAATATACTCGAATGTTGAAATATACTCGAATGTTGAAATATACTCGAATGTTGACATCAGCTTTCTGATTACTTACCCAGATCAATGACATGTGTTCTACAGTCTGCGCCCAGCGGGACTGCTATTGTTTTTCAATACTTTGGTAGAAGGTGCCTTATTATGAAGAGATGTTTGAAAAGGGTTCACACGACTCGAACGCGGCCGAGCAGGTCAATCCATTAATTCGAGCCAATCGCCGCCGTATAGTCTCTTTACTTTATACTATTCTCCATTGCCTCCCCTACAACGTCACACAGGTATAGTATTCTCTCCGAAGGCATCCAAGTAATTACCGCAGCCCTCGTAGGCGTTAATATTTACAGCCTCTTAGGAGATGAGCACGTGCACGGAACATGTTAATCTTCTCGTAAATATTAGTACCGTGAGTATTGAGTGAGGATTAGGCTTTGCAACGTTAATTTGCCATTAACGTCGAGGAGATTTCAATAGCTGTCTAGATTAGCATTTATCTGTTAACGCTACTATTATGTACCTACCTTTATTTTGATCTTTTCTCTGGTTCAGATTCATTAATTATCTGTTCTCAATAAGGCTCCAAGAATACAATTATAATGCCTAGCTGTATTCGAACCCAAAAGTTGTTGAAAATACACTTTCTAACGGAGACACGGAGAATTAACGAAGGCTACTCAGTGAACAGTAGTCAGGGGATGCAGTTGTTACTTAAGTGCAGCTTTTATAAGATCAGTTCCATTAACGAAGGCTACGCAGTGAACAGTAGTCAGGGGATGCAGCTGTTGTTACTTAGGTACAGCTTATAAGATCAGTTCAATTAACGAAGGCTACTCAGTGAACAGTAGTCAGGGGATGCAGTTGTTACATAAGTGCAGCTTATAAGATCAGTTCAATTAACGAAGGCTACTCAGTGAACAGTAGTCAGGGGATGCAGTTGTTACATAAGTACAGCTTATAAGATCAGTTCAATTAACGAAGGCTACTCAGTGAACAGTAGTCAGGGGATGCAGTTGTTACATAAGTACAGCTTATAAGATCAGTTCAATTAACGAAGGCTACTCAGTGAACAGTAGTCAGGGGATGCAGTTGTTACATAAGTACAGCTTAGAAGATCAGTTCAATTAACGAAGGCTACTCAGTGAACAGTAGTCAGGGGATGCAGTTGTTACATAAGTACAGCTTATAAGATCAGTTCAATTAACGAGAGCTACTCAGTGAACAGTAGTCAGGGGATGCAGCTGTTGTTACTTAGGTACAGTTTATAAGATCAGTTTAATTAACGAAGGCTACTCAGTGAACAGTAGTCAGGGGATGCAGCTGTTGTTACTTAGGTACAGCTTATAAGATCAGTTTAATTAACGAAGGCTTCTCAGTGAACATGCAGTAGTCAGGGGATGCAGTTGTTACTTAGGTACAGCTTATAAGATTAGTTTAATTCATCGTTAAGTTAACTCCCAACTTCCTCGGCAACTGCGCGGCTTACAATATGGGTGTCACTCTGCTACGCTAGAATTTATTACTTTTATTTTTAATTAACAAAATCTATGCAAACATGATACAATCTATACAAATGTATGTGATAGGGCATGGGTAGCGGAGCGATTGAGTTTTATCTATACGGACAAAATTACTTGGAAAAGATAAATATTTTGTCAATAAAAAAACTCCAATATAGGACAATCATGTAAACCAGTTGGAACAACAACGAGTTCAGGAAAGAACCTCAGTTATCCGGTATTACCCTGTCCGGTACTACGCATTGTGTTCTGTTCACATAATAATCCAGCCGTCGTTGTTTGTGGAGACAGAGTACTGCTGGGATACAACTTACTCTTAAGAAATCTGTTTGACGTCCCTTCTTACCGCCTACGCCTGTTACTGCTAACAAAGGGGTTTATTTATAAACGTTGCCAAGAGTTAAGTTATGTTTAAACGTCAATAATGTATGGTTGAACAGTCGCTATACATTACTTCACTTTAAGCAACGTTATAAATACCGGGGTTATTAGTCAATTGATATTGTCTTAGAAAGGCTGTCATCTTTACATTTTCGAAACAATTATTTTTGATGGACAGTGAGTGGGCTTTTCGCAAGTTGTCTTTTGGAATTTTTAGGTTCTTATAGTGCTGGTTGGAATAAATGAGTTTTGTTTTTAATTTTGCGTAGCTCTTGCTGACGTTGACATTATTATTTTGATTAAATAAGTACGCGATGCAAAGTAAGTTACTGTTTACGTCTGAAACTTAGTTTATTAATGAACTTAAAGCCGAGTCAGTGAGACGCGCCCGATACTGCGATCTGAGTAATAACGCGTTTGTTTTTCTTTGTATTTTAGGCAAAAAATAAGCACCAGGTACATCTAGCTCAGTTTCTTGAAGAGATTCTCCGAGATTGTTCTGGGAACTTATATTGATTTTATTTGTCTTGCTTGCAGTTGGTATGCGAGTGTGGAGTCGTGTCTACAGGTCGGCTTGGTTGCTGCATGTTTCACTATTATGCATTGTTTGTAACTAGGAACATGCTTGTATACTCGTGAGTTGGTGTAATTCTTCGAAAATGGAAATGTTCTGTTACGTGCCAAACAGAAGTATATCTTTATGTTTTTTGTTCTGCTTCCGTTACAATATAGCGGTTATATTGTGATACTAAGTACGAGCGGTAAAGTCACGCAGGACGTTATTTATACCACACAATACTAGATGGGCTACATAAACCGACGTCGGCCGCCACTGCGCCGGCGCCGGCGCAACACTTCCCATTCCACGGAATACCGTACATTGTTCAGTCCACTAACACGAAAATGTAATTTAGTACCAGGAATACATGGCCATAGCGCAGCTTTAATACGAGCATTCTTAAGAAATAGCTGACGACAGAACATCTTGGGGTCACGTGGCTCTTTAATACGAGCATTCTTAAGAAATAGCTGACGACAGAACATCTTGGGGTCACGTGGCTCTTTAATACGAGCATTCTTAAGAAATAGCTGACGACAGAACATCTTGGGGTCACGTGGCTCTTTAATACGAGCATTCTTAAGAAATAGCTGACGACAGAACATCTTGGGGTCACGTGGCTCTTTAATACGAGCATTCTTAAGAAATAGCTGACGACAGAACATCTTGGGGTCACGTGGCTCTTTCAACTCTATTCGTTTTGCAAGAGTTAAATGCGAATACTAGATATTAAAGTGTATCTGGAAAAAACTACTACGTGAAAAACCATCCAACTACGAAAAAATCTACTACGTGGAAACTCCAACCCCTTTGGCTCCTTATGAAACGCAGAAAACTAAATTTTAAAAAACTTTTCAGGAGGCATTTTTATTTTAGTAAGCTGTCAGCTTTATGAGATCCTCATTGATAGAAATTGAACTAATTACTTACACGCTGGGAGAAAAATTACGAACATCAGACCTATGTACATCGCAGGCCGCAGCCGTTGAAGGACATGTCTCTTGAAGTAAACTCCTGTTAAATTCTCAAAGAAATGTGAACATTACCTACTTATTTGGGAGAATTCACTTCAAACTACAACAAGTTCGGTAGTATCAGTATCGGTCATTAACTAGTGACAACTACTTCGTTTCAACAACGCTACAACCTTGTACCTGTTGGAGTACATACGGATGCCACTACTTTGTTATCGAGTACGAGTGTGAATGTGACTGTTAGTAATGTATCCGAGGGAACTACTGTAGAGTTATTGAATCACCTGTTGAACTGCTGAACCATCGCCAGCAGCCACAGCTGGTGAGCTAGTCACACGCGCCACTAAATAGATATAGGTACAGAAGATCTACTCTGATTATCGTCTCAAGCAACAATGTTTTCTGTTGGCGACTCAATTAAATCTCCTTCTGTGAGCGTGATGACAGAAGAGATGACCAGCTCAGTCAGAAAGTACGGTACGGTAAATATCACACCACCACCATCAATGGCGTATAGAAGGTCACCGCTGGATATAAGTGTCTCCAATCGTACGCCGTTCAACTCTTCCACCCATAACCTCAGCCACTCTCCGGTGCGCTAATAGATACTAATTTCCCTGTTATTTGAAGTAGGACTACTGTTGTATATCTGTGCTGTCATCGTTTTGATTACAATGCAACAGTACTAGGTGGTTAGTATACACGCGTATAATTCGTTACTTTGTTAGAAATAATCAGCTCATGAAGAGATTTGATGAGCTTCCGTGTGTCGCCAGTGAATGGGAATGAACACTATTGTCGTATATACCACTATTGTCGTTGTGTGTTGCTTTTATTGTCAATTAGAGAAAAGAGCGTGTTTGTTTGTTGTGTCAAATTAGTAGGTATATCATCTAAATGGTATTATTTTGAACGTTGATGACACAAGAGAAATTGAGGATATGAGAATCACCTCTATGAATACAACAGTATTTGTAAAAATAGGGCCAATACTAAACTTTACTTTTTTATATCTAACGGAAGACACCAACAGCTATTTACAAACACATAACGTACTTACATCCTGCTCTTGCAAAGAGTTAGTCTCAAAACAAACAACGCTAGCCAGCCAGGAAATAAAGCCAGCCAGCATAACGTTCAGCAGAAACTAGAAACCTAACACAACTATGACGCAGGTCATAATATATGTCATCGCGAGTACGACAGCTACTACCGGGTGTAAACAAACCTCTTAAGTACCGGGAAACATTCGAACGAAACGATACAAGTACACGACCCCCGCGGGGTGCGACATTAGCAACGATACTTCCTTCAAAAGCGGTAATTAAGTTGTCAATACAAATGTTGGCTGTAGGCACCGTACGTGAGAAATGTTTGGTATTTGTACAAAACTGCCGGGACAACAAAAATCTGCGGCACTTTCAAATCGTTTATATGGAGATTGGTCTAAACTGGTAGATATTCGTTGTGATAACTTTGGTGAAATAAAGTGGTACAACCGAAATATAACACTGAAACAAATATTATTACAAATATATTCAAAAACTGCGCTAGACTAAAGAAGCAACATTAATAAAAATATATAAAAAATAAAAACTGAAATGTTACTATTCCTAGTTACACCAGACTATTTCCCACAAAGCCAAGCAATCCCGGCAGCTCACCGACACGCTGTCGGAGCAACTCGTTGTCAGTCCGGACGTCCACCGTATGTCTGCTATATACATCGGCACTTCACCTCCATCTAAAAGATTGTAAAACTTCAGACAAATGAATAGGTTACTCGAACCGTGAAGGTGGCTACATTTCTTAAATATTTTCTCAGAAAAACAGTAAAATTACTTAATTATGTCGTTTGTTCGGCACAAAACTCTGGGGTTCCTCTTACCTACATAAACTAATTTGTGTTTGTTGGTACCTATATGGAGCTTCTGACAGCGTTTAGCTATAGTCAGTCACTAAACTCTTACGGAGAGAACTGTAAGGTCCGTATGCATATCGAAGATAAAATTCATTTAAAATATTCCGACAAACATTGATGGCTTTATTTTCTCACATGGCTAGGTTTATTTAAGTGAGCGGGCAATGGGCATCGATGCGCTTGATGTACGGCACGCCGACGCAGAGTAGGTAATTCTCATTTGCGCTCTGGATAAAAAACCAAATTGTGGAATCTATTTTGTTTGGTGCACAATACGGAAAGCTAGGTGTCCAAAAACGTGGGTGTTAATTACTTTTATTTCGATGCGAGTGAAACAAACTTCTAAGCAACAAAAATCATGGGGTAGGTCTTAGATAAACTTAAAATGGGAAGATACGTAAGATACGTTACTTGATCACATCGCGCGATCCTACCGATCCAAGTCCAATGGACACACTGATACTCAGTCGTCTAAACAGCGTATGCAGTTAATACAACAACACAGCTCAATAATTTACGTTTTTGTATATAAATACGCAACAAAATGCCTTCTTGTGTATTAAATAAGTGTAGGTACTCAAGAAAGAAAAATATAACACACGGGATCACTTTTCACGCGAAGTGCAGCCCAAAATGTTATTTCACTTAAAGTTATAATTTTATTTATTGTTTGCTTCGTCATTTTTGTGAGGGCGAGATAGTGAGACAAAACAGACGCAAGAGACTCGGTGCGACGAATTGCGCGACTCTCGCGCGGTACGTACTATCAAAGTTCATAATCGTAAACATTCGGTGGCTAACGCGATTGCGCTCTCACGACTGTGTCGGAGCTCTGTCCCATATCTATCAGTAACTTTAAGTATGCAACTGTGATCACAGATGTGTGAGCTTCGTTGCATGTACTCGTAGTTGTGCGCTGAGCCTAGGTTTAGTGATTGCGATGTTAGAGCGTAACGTACCTTCTCCTATTAAGTTAATCTAAGAGGTGTAGGTATTCTAGTGATGTATTTTAAGCCTGTAACTGAGTTTATTCGGTATTCGTATAAGCTTGAATTTCAAGCGGTCTTCATACAATATTCAATGTGAACCACTTTATCGTTTCCTGAAATGGTTCAATCGTAGCGCATGAATAAAATACGCCCCGCGGTAGCACGCGACGCCGCTGAGTGACATGACGCGGGCGGCACGGTGGAGAGACGTGGCGGGATGGAGGCGGGACGCTGCGGTGGCGTGATGGTCAGTGTCACGCATACTCGCAGACATTCATGAACGGATCGCGTGACTGCGACCACGGTGACCACTGCCCTTGACGACGATACTCTGACTTATATTATCGTGATTGTTATTGTATCCCCAGTCGTCATACTAATGAATGAACGTAGTTTTGTAGTAATGCTGTTGGCCGTTGTATAATCTATGCTGGTAATGTATATGGTAAGGAATTATTCAGGGTGGATTTTTGAGACGGGGCACTGTAGTTACATAAAAACGGTATTAGGAGTATTTTTTGAAAAATTTACAGTCACTATAAAAATGGGCAATTTTCACAAATAACTTTTTTCATAAAAAAAAACTCTATTAGACCAACTAAGGTTTGAGTACTAGGGAAGTCAGAATTAATCACAAAAAATATTTTCCATACATTTCGTAGGAAATAAGACAAGTTCTTTTTTATTATGGGTAGACTGGCCAAGATTTGGGGTCTGGCCTAAAAAATAAAAGTAAAATTAACAACACGCTAAAGAATACAACGAACCCTTACTTCTGGTGGTGTCAACAGTCTGGTCTACACCACAATCTGTCATGTTGCGAGCTGTTCCGAGCACATTGCGCTCATAAATCAGTTGCTCCACAAATACCCGCGTATTCGCGTGCGTCGTTCGGGTCCGTTCGGTCGCGCTCGGCTATATTTGACGGCATATTAATCGGTCACCGCTGCGATGACGTGCGTCTGCTGTCCGACAAACTACTCGTGTCCTTATTGACATGTTGTGGAGTGTGGTCGCATTCCGCAAATGTGTCTGATGTTCATTTAAGTCGAGTAGAAACCGAATTTCGTCTGATTTGTGAATGTGGAACTTTCGGGCTCTTCCTCTCTCCTACTTTGCCGTGCCCTACAGGGTCCATTTTATTATGTGCCTAACTTTAAGCCTTTTGTAACATCTTATTTACATTAAGGAATGCAATAAATAAATGTAAAGAAGTTCTTGTCGCGGACAGGTGTACGAGCTGCCATGAATGGAGGGATCGACCTAATACGTGCACATACTATACAGGCAGTACGTACAGCATTGCGATTCTGTAACCATCTCACCGTGAACACTTAGGTGAAGTGAGCGTGGAGTGAGCTGTCAGTGTCATCCCACTGATGCTAGGGATTGACCAAGCATTACATTTATAATCATAATCGAGATTATATTTATGTTTTTTAATATTAGTTCTGTTGATAATTTTATATTATTTAAAAGCTAGTATATAAGTGTATATAAGTGTCTAAATATTATTATTTAGAGTTTTTTTTAACAAAACAGCTACACAGTAATTCAGTCAGAAACTAGTTGAAATCAAAATAAAATAACTTATTTGGGTTAATAACTGAATTTCTGTTTTGCTGTTTTATTTAAAAAACCCGTAAATAGTAATTTTAGACACTTAAATAGCCTTGAAATAATATAAAATGATCAACAGATTAGCATTAAAAAAAACTCGATTATGATTGTAAATGAAATGCTTGGTCAATCCCTAGCATCAGTGGGATAACACTGACAACTCACTCCACGCTCACTTCACCTAAGTGTTCACTTCACGGTCCCATTTTTACAGAATCGACATACAGATGTAGTCCAGAACAGACTGATGCAGTACGGTCCAAGGAAACTTTGATATCATAAAAAATAAAATCAGATATCTGCCCTAAGATAAAACTTGCTAACATGGTTTTAAGAGCCTGAACGTGGAACACAACTCTCATTGTGGCGGGTCTTTACTTACCCTCATTAAATTGAAGACATGTCCGAACTCAATAACTAACTCATTAAGTTGTAGCTTTACGAGTTATCAGTTACCACTCAACTGTGACGAAATCAAGATTTACCGGAGTACATTCTGTAGGTAAAACAAGCACATACATAATAGCTTAGCAAAGAGCAGACTCTTGTGTGACACAGTGACATAGTGCTTAAAGAGGCACTTAGTAAATTACTACTAGTTAGTACTAAAATACTTTTATCATAGTAACTGAAGTAGGTAAATTAGTTCATGTATATGCTGTGATAACTGTGATATGATAACGCAATAAATGTAGTGCATGTCTGAAAATAAAGTTAGCACGAGCCTTCGAGCACTAATCCGATTGTACAAGAGCAGAGTGGACGGTGATTATGCATTTGTTTTTGTTGGAAAAGGGAAATAAATGAGATCCGCATAGACAGGATATCTCATATTTTCTAAGTCTTCCTTAACTACAAGTTTCATAGTGATTTTTCCTTCAAAACAAAATAATCACCTAATCTGTACAAAAACTTCCCTACCAGTACGGACTCCGTACTACGGACACAAACCTTAGCTGAAAACTGATGACTGGCCATACAAGTATTTGTTAATGGTTTCTTCGAGTCCTGCGCACAGAATGCTGTTAATTAAGGCCATATTTAGGTATCAAGTGTCGGTCTGAATAGCTCGGTGTGGTGACCTAGTGCTCTTGTTCTGGAGATGCGCCGGCACCGCGCCGTCAAGCGTGAAACGTTGTCACCGAGTGGCGCGGGCGCGGCTGTGACCGACAGTTTTTGTTGACGCTTTCTCGGTACTGTAACAGTTAATGACCGCTTTTGTAATTGATTGTCTATTGTTCAATTATTATCATTATGGCTGTTTCATTAAACTGGCTTATTGTTATTATTAATTAGCTTAAACTTTGAACTGTAAGTTGTTATTTAACCTGGAAAAGATCTAATCTAGATTTAGTATTACTTAGAATTGTAAAGAAAATATTAAGGTTTAAAGAAAATTCTCTCTGTGTTCTTAATAAAACTTTTAATATTATTTCAATTAAGTCTGAAAATTCCATAAGGATTGTCAGTGAAACTGTTAAGACTGTTTCATTTTAGTAACCAAGTTCTAAGTCGAGTAATGATTGTGTGGCGGTGCAGCTTGCAGGTAATGGTGAAGAGAATGGTCGCTGAAAATAGGATTTGATGGAAGCCGCAGGGAGGCTCACGTGTCCTACTGAAAAATTCAATATGAATACGAGGTAATTCGTGCAAGTGTAATGCATGACCAAATTAAATAGCATAACAAAACAATAAGACTCTTGCACTAAACAATGCGCAGATCGAGGTCAAAACAACGACCATGAGAGTAGCGGTATTGGTGATCAAAGTCGCTCCAAACTGCGAGACAGGCAGAGCGTGGCAGGATCTCAGCTGTGACACAGCTACTCTTAATGCGAGTGCTGCGACTGTGACACTGTCAAATTAACCAGTTATTGTGAGTGGATTATTTGGACTGTGACATGCTGATACAGGCAATTTATTTGGTGCAGCGGTGCTCTCATAGTGGTGTTCATTACCGCGTTCAGATTTAGTTTCCGTTCGTTGAAGTCTATTCGTTGAACATTATACTTACCGTTGAGCATTATAATCAGCATTTAATATTTTTGTTATTATTCCCAGTAGCTATAAAGTTAATAGACGATTTTATCGACACCAATAAAGTTATTTCGTGGAATCGTAACAGCTTCACTTCAAATTACAATTCCTGAAATATTTAACCGCACAAGATGTTTGATGAAACCTATAAAAATTAACACACATTCCCTGTAACTAAGCGTTCGCCAAATTATTTATCCATCTCATTTCTGCAGGCAGATGTTCCAATTTATGTTTAATTTCATTTCCGTGTTCAACGAGACGTAGCGCAGCATACTCCCTGAAGACGCTTGACCCTGACACATCCCAGTCGGAGGCAGGGCCCTGACCCATTTTCCCCAAGGTCATGTCCCTGTATGACCGCAGGACACCAGACCTTGAATCCGCCTCATAATGATGACGAAGTGTTATTGCACTCGTTAGTTATAAGGAGTCGAAATATTACGCTGTGTGCAAATTTACCGTAATGGTCTTATGGTAAAAGGAAATGGTCTTGAAGAATATCAGAGCTTTACGGTCCTACTCCATGATTAATATAAATAACACGAGGTGAACGCGGAAAGTGCAGCTAATTCTTGCAGATAAATGGAACTTAACGATTATTTCAAGATTACCAGACCCTGCCCTTTCGGCTTTAGCACGATTAAATCGAGACCGCAAAGGACGGTGCTTTTAGCACATTATTTTTTTATGTGTAATATCTTTCCTCTCGCTTTCCTGCAATCTGTGGGAGTGATTTCGTGAAATGCGACGGAAGTGTGTAACAGGAAGCCGGGGAAGCGCGCGCTATTTGATATGACCAATGAGCGCGCGCGGTGGTACAGTTGGCCGTCAGATGGCACCAACCCCTTCTCTGAGAGGTCGGTACTGTCAGCCAACAGTTGCGTGTGTGTCACGAGGAAAATTGCATTATTCCTAGTTTTAATTAAATAAAATACAATTGTCATTAAAAATAATTATTCTTCGTTACGAAAAATCATTACAAATAATACCTGAATCATTTTTTATAGGATATAATGTTATTACATAGTTTGCTTATTACCAAGGTGAGAAGTCAGATGTTACACATCTTATGCGACTACTGTAGCTCGCTCGTTTTTTTATTAATTTGTTGCCGTCGACAAAGCTGTATGGTTTAAAATAATTTTATTTAATAGGGTTCGATCCTCATTAACTTTCCTTATTGATTAATTAAACTGAATACTGTGTAATTGCTTAATATACAACAAAGTGTAACCATTAAACGAAATCGAAAAAAAAATATGTGATATTATGGCCAGTGGTTGGTTTTATTTTTAGATCAGTTTGTTTTAGAATAGGTTTTGCTTATTCATTAAGATTTAAAAAACTGAAGTGTTAATCGACTTTTGTTGCTGACTGGACCTACTATGGACTACATATAAATGATCTCCCGAAAGCAACAACCAACAAAATGGTTCTTTTTGCAGATGACAGTACAGCAATAATAAAGTATACTAATTTAAATAATTATAAGAATGACATAAATACTTGCTTAAGTGACATTATACATTGGTTAGATAATAATAATTTAGTTATAAACCTGAGCAAAACAAAAGTCATGCATTTTTATCAACGCCGTGAAGACCCAAATCTTAGCATTTCCTACAAGGGCTGTGATATTGAAGAAGCTACTAAGGCTAGGTTCTTAGGCATTATAATTGATAACCAACTTACATGGAAACCTCATGTTGAAGAACTATGTAAGGAACTTAGCAAATCCGCATAATGCTCTTTTTCAACTGTCAAAGAAAGTTAACAGTCAGGCTCTTTTAACAGCGTACCATGGATTGGTTGCCTCTGTTTTGCGGTATAGCATTACATATTTTCTGGGGGCAGTCCACTGATAGGGAGCTGGTATTTAGACTGCAGAAGCGATGCAGTAGATCAATGTGCGGTCTTAAGACAATTGATAGCTGTGTTCCCTATTTTAAATCATTAAACATTTTAACTTTTCCTTGTCTATTATATAATGGAAACGGCTTTGTTTGTGAAATGTAACCCACATCTATTTTAAAAAACTATCAGACGTCAGGAAAAATCCAACACGAACTCAATACATCAATCAATTATGTCAAGTAAAATGTAAAACCGCACTAATGAAAAACAGTTGTTTTGGTATTGCACCACTCATATATAATAGAGTACCTAACATTATAAAAATATGACTACATTAAAATTTAAAAGGGCGCTTAACGAACTTTTAATTATGAAAACTTATTACACGATTGACGATTTTCTTAATGAGGATTCACTAACTGATTGGCATACTGTTATTCTGATTGACATAAATTATTGCGATCCTCTCATCGACTTATTTTATTTTATTTATTTAACCACGCTGACATTTTTAATAATATTTATATTGTAATTCCAATGATCTGACACTTATTGTTAATTTTTTATTTAGAATCGAAACCTTTGCATGCCCATGTGACGGTAAAATATGGAGAACTTTATTATAAAAAGCACCTATGTATACTATACCCATGTTTGCAAGGAAATAAATGATTTGATTTATGTTTTCCTTAAAGCATTAATGATACTTCTGATATTAATGAAAATAATAATGCAATAATTTCAAACCACTTCGACAGTAGATACCTAAGTCCTTACTAGCAACCAAGGGATGCCATACAGTCATAGTGGCCTCTTACAACACCCACAGGAACACCAAGGCAGGCGATAAGTAAGTAGCCCAAGAGGAACACCTTCATTAAAGGGAGCCATATGAAACCATTTACACTTCTAACCTTGACCCACTTTCCATCTAAAACGTCGGTATACATTCAAAGCTTTTTGCGGATATTGTGATAATTATGTTGTATGGGCTCCAATATTACATCCTGTTCATTTAGACCGACATCTAAAAGTATCTATGTAATGTCAATAAAAATAATAGTTGGTTATACGGTTTTAGACATTAATTTTTTCAAAAGATTTACACAATCACTTACAGACAAAATACAATATTATAACTTAAAAATACATAAAGCCGACTGGCATAGAGGTAGTATTATGACAAAATTACATTAGGATTTCGTAACAGTTTTAGTAAAAGGGTAGTTGTAGAGAGAAACAAATGTTCACATGAAACTTGTGCACGACGTCGTATGCGTATTGCCACTGCGAGTAGGTGTGCACCAGTTGAGGGATACAATACATGTTTATTAAGGCCCATGACACAGCGATTGTTTCACTGCGTTTGAAGTACTTCGATGGTTGTTATAATTTACTCAAAATTTGACATTTCATTCCAAATAAAAAAAAAACTACATATTTGAATGGGTACCATTAAAAATGATGTTGTAGCTGGCACTTCAATTAAGCTATGGACATATTTAAAACTACTTAATTTAACAAAATAATGAAAATAATGAGCGATATAAGAATAATATCTTACCAATATTTTCATTTTACGCTTCAAAAATGTTGTCTCGTCACAAAAAATTCTATGACATTAATCGTACAAATAACTAAAACAACTTGCTTATTCTGTAAGCTTTCCAGAAAGCTATAAAAGTCAATTTTAAAATACATAATTCGTGCCAAGGCATGTGTTTGAATCGGCGCGGGGAGAGAAAGGGTCATTTGTATTTGTATGAAATAAAATGCATAAAAAAATGTACATCAAATTTTATTACAAATTTTACACATCTTGTTCAAAATGAGCCCCTCGATTACGAATGCAGGTTCGAATTCTCTTCCTAACTTCGGTTTTCGTCACTCTTGATGTGAACGTTGTTCTCATCTGTTGCGCCGCGTTTATTATTCGCTGTCGAAGTTCTTCGACTGAATTTATTGGGGTCACATAAACTAATGCCTTCATATGACCCCAAACGTAAAAATCAAGTGGTGTGATATCAGGGCTTCGTGCTGGCCACGGAATTGGCCCTCCCCTCCCAATCCATCTATTTTTCTCATTAAGAAGAAGGATATTAACATTAAACCAGTTAACTACTTTTTTCTCGTTAAGAAGAAGGATATTAACATTAAACCAGTTCACTACTTTTTTTCTCGTTATGAAGAAGGTTAATAACATTAAACTACTTTTTTTACTACACACTACGTAAATTACTTTTTTTCTATTTAGTTTAGGATATAATGGAAACGATCTAAACTGGCTCCAAATACGTTGGTGAAACGCTGCGATGATAATTCGTTTCCAGTCTAGCTTGTTACTCTTGTATAAGTAGCTGACCAGTGATGCACCAACATTCCGGGGAATTCCGTTATCTTCGGCTAGGACCTATGGTTTGCATACCTTTGAAGCGATATTATCAGTTATCAGCTAGGTACTGATAAGCGCTAGGAACTCCAACGACTGATCAGTCATCTCGCTTATCAGCGCTGATAAGGACTGTCACAAAGTTATAATACTCATGTCACAGATTACTCGACATGCCATATATTGTGTCTGCCACTTGGGTTTGCCGGGGTAGTGAAAAGTTTTATAATTTACATAGCATAATATCTATATAATGCTCCCACTGCTGGCACACAGGCCTCCTCTCTGTGAGACGGAGTGGGCTGTAACCCATCACGAGGGCCCAGTGCGGGTTGGTAGATGTCACATGTCTTCGAATTTTTGGTTATATGACATGCCAGTTTCCTCACGATGTTTTCCGTCACCGTTTTGAATTGACATTTAATACACTAAGTAAAGTGCCTGCCTGGGCTCGAACCCACGACCCACAACTCGTAAGTCGCGGCCGTTACCTCTGGGCCACCACCACTCTTAATGGGCCACCACATCTCTCTTTTTATATATTTACTCATACATAAAACAAGTTTTCAATCTCCAACACAATTTTCTTCTAATTCGGGTTCTATTCCCCAACCGGGCATACTTGTGTTATCTGCAAAAGAATAGATTGTATAACAGTCAGTCACCTCGAGGGAAGCCAGTTTTCGCCAAGCTGATCTAAATTGGCGATCATTCAGATGTACCTCACCCGAAAGAGCGGTATAATACCGAATAAGAGATTAAATAGCATTTATGTGTATTCTGTCAGCTGCAACGTACTGGTACGAAGTCCAAACCCTCGGCGGAGACTCTCCGGCTTATGGATGAGAGGCGGAATGATGTGCATGCCACTTCGTCAGAGAAGCGGGCTCTTAATCGAAATATCAGTAAGCTGGTGCGACCTGTAAGAGCGTCGAAGGTCCTGACCTTCGACGCTCTTACACGTGCCGAATAGAAAAGGCTATAGAGCAAAATCGGGGGTCCAAAGTCTTCGCGCAGCAATTGAGGAGCCCCCATCTGACGAAACTTAAAATATCTTATATATTTTAAATAATAAGAGAATATCCGGCCCTGAGGTGACCCTCAGGGCCGGATATTCTCGAAGAGATAGAGGACTTCTATGGCCGACTATATGACTCGCATGCTGTACGACCCGAACCTAGCAGTGAAGATTCCCCAGCCACACTGATCCACCACTACACCGATGATCTGCCAGCCTTGACGAAATCGAGATAGCTCTCAAACCGCTTAAAAATGGAAAAGCCCCGGGGTACGACGGAGTTACCTGAGAGCTCTTGAAAGCAGCAAGAAGACCTGTATTTCGAGAGCTCCGAACGCTGTTTAACTTTGTTTTGAACGATGGGAGAACTCCAAAGGCATGGAACAGAAGCATTGTAGTATTATTCTTCAAAAAAGGAGATAAAACACTCCTTAAAAACTACAGGCCCATGTCGCTTCTGAGCCATGTCTATAAGCTGTTTTCGAGGGTAGTCTCGAATCGTCTATCGAGAAGACTGGATGAGTTTCAACCTCCAGAGCAGGCTGGGGTTCGATCGGGTTACGGGACCAGAGACCACATCCACGCAGTGCGGCAGGTTATACTGAAGACCGAAAAGTATAACCAGCCCCTGTGTCTTGCTTTTGTGGATTATGAGAAAAGCTTAGACTCTGTTGAGACCTGGGCTATGCTCAAGTCCTTGCAGCGATGCCAGGTGGACGGGCATCGAGGTGATCAGATGCTTGTATGACGCCGCGACTATGTCCGTCCAAGTACAGAATCGGCAGATTAAACATATCCAGCTGCGCAGGGGAGTGAGACAGGGAGGTGTCATATCCCCGAAACTGCAGTTCACTAGCGCCCTGGCAGATATGTTTAAGACGCTGGACTGGAAAGGAATAGGCATAAACATAAATGGCGAGTACATCGCACACCTACGATAGACCTTGTGGCTTGTGGCGGAGTCGCTGCAGGATCTTGATCGAATGCTGACTGACAACCTAGCTGTCGCTTCTCGACGCATCGGTCTTGGGATGAACATAGACAAGGCTAAGATTAACAACCTTATTACCCCGAGACCGATTGAGATTGACGGTGTCCCCTTGAAGTTGTTCAGGAATATGTTTACCTCGGGCAGAATATGCAGTTGCGTAGGAACAATTTTAAGAGGGAAGCCTGTAGGAGGATTCACCTGGGATGGGCAGCACTTGATAAACATCGTCAGGTCTTCTTGTCATCCATACCACAGTGCTTAAAGACGAAAGTCTTCGACGCGTGTGTCCTACCAGTTATGACTTACGGACCCGAAACATGGACAGTCCCGGTGAGACCGGTCCGTTAGTTTAAAGTCGCTCAGCGAGCTATGGAGAGAGCTATGCTTGAAGTCTCTCTAAAGGATAAAATCCGAAACGAAATGATCCGCCAGAGAACCAAGGTAACCGACATAACAGAATATAATAGAATAGACTAATTCTTTATTTGCACAGAAAGTTGGTACAAGTTAAGGCGAAAGGATAGGCCAAACTACAAAATAGACCTCTCTTTGAAGGACTACTACTACTAGACGGATGGACCAAATATATAAAAAAAAAATACCTAATTCGCATAACATATCTGACTTTAAATTTTAAGTTTAATTTTTTTATTATTGTTTATACTTTTGTCGGAAAAAAATCGAATATATCCTCTTTAAATCTGCAATAATTTGCTTACTGCTTTCAAAGAACTGAAGCGATTTAAATATTTTTTTCACACTATCATAGACAATTTATTGCTTTATTAAATTTAAGTTCAAAATTGTACAAAATTATTACTTATAGGTGCCGTTAAATCAATAATATCATAATACCGGCGCTGGCGCTCACTCAGACGCGAGGGCCAGTCTCACCCTAGCGTTTGCACGGGGAGGCTGTGTCGCATGTTAGCGCGCTCCGCTATATAAACTTTACGTGAAAGAGTAAACAGTGCAGATAGTACGTTTGGTACAGTAGTACGGTTGAGCTATTCTTTTTCTATTTATTGATCGAAGAAAACACTATCAAAGAAAAGCGAAAATTTATGAGTATTGAAAACGAAGAAAAATCTAGCCAGCCACAAAAAAAAACAAAAAACTATAGAAAAAGAAAATGAAGAAGTGAAGTCAAGATCTAACGAAAGTAATACAGAAGAAAAAGAAAATACATGGAAATTAAATTATAATGATAGCAATACAGAAGAAAAAAGAAATGAAGATATTATATTAAAGTCAAACTCTTATGAAAGCAATACAGATGAAACTACGTATTTACAATCTACGTTTGTTAGGGAAATGCAATTTAACTAGTTTTGATTGGTAGTTTTAACAATTTTTTTAAATGGTCCAAATAAAATGTTAAGTAAATATTATTTTGATATTTTCGTTTTTATGGTTTTGTAGCCAAATGACATAAACCATTTTTCTCCAAGTCAAGTCATTTGAAATATAGACACTTCCAGAGTGGTCAAATGTGCGCCCCTCTAATTTTTAAAATAAGTGTAAAATAAAATATGTGCTGGTAGATCTCAATGAAAAATTTCAATGAAAATTGGTTTGAACGAGATGTAGTCATAAAGCCCGGTTTCCACCGCAAGCGGAACGGACCCATTATTGACTTCGTTAAAATCGCAAACGCAAACTGCATACTTGTATTTCCTTTGTTGGTGGAAGTTTAACGAAGTCATTAATGGGTTCGTTCCGCTCGCGATGGAAACTGGGCTTTAGTTTTCGAGATATAGCACATGTTCAAAAACCGCAAATATAAATTGTCATTCATACAAACACTATGGAAAACAAAGTTAAAAACAAAACTTTGCTTGCTACTACGGAACCCTTCATGTGGGAGTCCGACTCGCACTTGGACAGTTTTTTATTAGTCTAAGCACATTAATAAAAAGCGTTATTATTTCTTTTCACAAAAACAAATTGAAATTTTATGTATTTTGATTTACTCTAACTACAATAACTGTACTCGGTAAAGAATATTTTGTTCTCAAAACAAGCATTGCAAATGTTCTGAGTCTGCCTACATTCAATCGATTTATGATGATAAAAGGTAGTATTGTAGCGACAAAAATTCTTCGAACGCATCTGCGTCCGGTGATACTCTTTGACGGTCGGGGGATGAGCGGGCGCGCGGGGCGGTCAGCGCGCTGGCTGCTTGTTTCACGTTCAATGCTCAAGGACGTTGGGCTATCCTTTCGCCTTAACATCTGTAAAGACGTTTACAACGATCGCTATGCTAACTACCCTAACTAAGGTATGCAAACAGTTTAAGCTATAATAATGAAGACTCATTCAGTATTTATTATTAACAAACTCAATCAATACAAGTGTTCCATGACAAGATAAAATTCAGTAAATTATTTTAAATAGACAATACAATACCTACATAATGTCAAGTTTAATAAAATGGGATTATAAATTCGCCAAATTCGAGGTCAATACAGTTAAATTAAAATATAAATGATTTAGTACATTTCAGGAATACAGAGATGTCGTATTATCAATTTAACCTCTTATCGGTCAAAAATTCGCCAATTGAGTAATAACATTTATTAATTAATAGATCAATCAATATCTTTTTGAAAAGTGGGAATGTCTAATGTTTTATTACATAGGGTATTTTGTTATATATGATTGGACCCATACATTATAATACTTTTCTTTAATAGGGCGCGCGGGCGGCATCGGAACCACTAACAATTAGCACATTTTTATACTGTCATCTGATTCACGATTGGCCGGTTTCTGTTTTCAGACACTTTATTATTAAGATGCATATTTGATTAAGGTAACATAAACAGTCACCTCCAGAATATAAACTGATGGGAACGTTAGTAATAGCTCGGTAATATTATCTATATACCTATTACCATGGTAATAGTGACTTAAATACAGGTACGCAGCTATCTGTTACTATTAAATTGCACACAGCGTTTTTGAGCCTTGAACACCTGTTCCCTCAAACTACAATTTTTCCAAAATACATACAAACAATACAGTGGCAATGGCCTGGTCACATCTCTCGTAGAACCGACAATCGTTGGGGAAAACGAGTGTTAGAGTGGAGACCACGTTTAGGCAAACGTAGTGTGGGGCGCCCGGCGCCGGCCAGATGGAGTGACGACTTGCGAAAGGCAGCTGGCAGAGACTGGATGAGGAGAGCCGAAGATCGGGCTCAGTGGCGTTCACTAGGAGAGGCCTACGTCCAGCAGTGAAAGAATATAGGCTGATGATGATGATGTCTTGTCTGAATTTCTGTTTACTTACTTTTGTAGGTACTTAGATAATTATTTACGATATAGAAATATTAGAGAGAGAATTTGATATTATCTACTTTAATCAAAGACATATCCTACTCACAATAACATTATCGATGCACAAACAAACACACAAACTATCGTGATTAGATAACACATACATACTTTACGAAGTACCGCTGGTTGTACTTGCGCCGAAGCAATGTGTCAACTGACAGTGCTTATCTGTTATCAGACAGGACACCACTGAAACTATACATGGTTTTTTTTTATGGAATACCTTGATCGTAATAAAAAACTGCTGGTAAAATATTCAATAATTTAGGGAGTTTACGAAAAAAGCACTTTCCTGATAACCTAATCACATTCTAAAGTAATCTTAGTTAACTAACGGCTAAAAAAACCTCTCAATAAAGTGTCAAACGTATGAGAAATGCAGTGGTGTAAATATGTGTTGCTGTGTGTGGTAGTGAATGTGTGTGCGTGTAAGAAGGCTCTCGTGGTGTTCCCCGTCGCCAGCCGCAGTCACACCCTGCTCGGAGACCACCTCGTCACCACCCTGCTCAATGGAGGACATAATGTATGTATTTGTTTGTCCTGCCAGATTGACAACATCATTTTAGAGTGTCTCGTAGGAAAAAACCCTTTCTGGTACGCAATTTTGTATCCGTCATAAAAATATCACGAAAATTAATTTCAAAACTGTTGCCGTGCTGGTATCTACAGCTACACATCCTGTATTGAGTCATGCCAAGGTTCCACATTTTATCGACGGATGCCACTGGCGAAAATTTTCCCGAATTCTCATTAAACAACGTGAACTAAGTAGCTGATCATAACAAGTTGATCACTACAAGAAGCATTCAGGAACCTTAATATTACCTAACTTTTCTTTTATTTATTTTGCTGTCTTGGCTACTGTTTCAACTTTTCTAATTGCCCGTAAGTCAAATGCATGGCTGCACAAAGTCGAGGACAATCCAATATTAAAGTAACAGAGTTTAATGAAGCATCACAGTGACGTTATTGTGAACCGTTTATTTTGTTTAAATTAACTGACCACGAGTAGATTATTATTAATTGATCAGTAAGATTATTAATTGATTTGATGTAGTGTACCTGTAATTATTTTATGTCTGTCTGAAATATGTTTTAAGGGCTTTCCCGTTCTCGATGACCTTGCGCGTTCAGCCCCACATGATCTGAGAGCCCCACCCACCACGCTTCACCTCATACTACACTCGAGAGCAATGAATCCGGGTCACTTAAAGAATGTTAAAAATCTCGGAAACTAAAAATGATAGGTTAATGCAATAAATTGTATTTAATAGACAATGTAATACTCCTTAAATGAAAGTAAAAAAAAATACATTTTATTAACACAAAATTACATAAAGAAAAAAACTGCTGATCTCTCCTTAAAACAAAAATAGGAAACATGAAATTTTTGAACTTTATTACGATTTTCTTGAATTTTAATACTTCGTATTGCCTCCTCGTGCTTCCATTACTGCGTTTACGCGGTTTGGCATGCTGTACACCAAGTTCCTTATACTATTTTGGGGAATATTCTCCCATTCCTCTGTGAGAGCAATTTTGAGCTCACGAAGCGTGATTGGGGGAGGGTTTCGTTGTTTTACGCATCTGCCTAGCTCGTCCCAAGCATGCTCGATCGGGTTGATATCCGGGCTGCGCGCTGGCCACTCCATACGAGTAATGTTCATCTCTTGAAGGTAGTCATTCACAATCCTACCTGTATGAGGTCGGGCATTGTCATGCATAAATATAGCATCCTCACCTAAATTGACCATAAATGGACCAACGTGATCATTGAGGATTTCTTCCACATATCTTACGCTAGTTAAAGAGCCGTTTTCTATGATCACCAGCTCTGTGCGACTTTCAGAAGAAATTCCGGCCCACACAAGTACAGACCCACCACCGTAGGCTACTTTTTCTTCGATGCATGCTTGCTTGAATCTTTCCCCTGGTCTTCGATACACTCTGTGTCTTCCATCGTGCTTGTAGAGCATAAATTTTGATTCGTCGGAGAACATAACTTTTGACCAATCTTCAATACTCCAATTTACGTGGCTCTGGGCATATCTTAGTCTTGAAATACGATGCCCACGCTCCAGTTTAGGGCCGTTTGCAGGTCTAAGGGGTTTTAAGTTAGATTCAGCAAGCCGACGTCTTACTGTCCATGCACTTGGGTTACTTCCTCCGAGGCGTCGAAACTGATTGGTGAGTTCAGTTCCTGTGAGAAAGCGATTTCGAAGCATGGTGTTCACCAAGTATCGGTCTTCTCGTGCTGTGGTACACCTGGTTCTGCCCGTTCCTGGTCTGCGTAGGTTAGAACCAGTTTCTTCGTAACGTCGGAGAACTCTTTGTACTGTTGACAGCGACACACCGACAGTCCTGGCTGTATCGCGCTGACTCCGGCCGGTTTCCAGCATTGTAAGTATTCTGGTGCATTCTTCAGGCGTAAGCGACATAATTTCAGCTTGAATAATGAATATAGAGCACTATCAACATGGTTTATGTACCCACATAAATGACAGATTACAAACAAAAGCAAAACCAAATGCTGTAATTTCGTAGTTCCATCTTCGAAAGTGGCCCTTTTTCAAATTTGATTTTTTTATGATATAACTTTACAATAACTAAGAAGTTTTAATACCTTCATTTAAGGAGTATTAAATTGTCTATTAAATACAATTTATTGCATTAACCTAGCATTTTCAGTTTCCGAGATTTTTAGGATTCTTTAAGTGACCCGGATTCATTGCTCTCGAGTGTATTTACGTCGAATACGTACGGTGCGTACGGCGAAGAATGTGTTCCCCGTGCAAAGGAAGTCGGCCGACTGCCCGCCCATGCCGCCCGAAGCCCACGCAGAGTACCGCGCACAGCCGATATACGTTTAGTTGCAAATTCGCGTTTTTTTTTCAAAAATACTAAATTTATTGAAAAAGTGACTTATAGTTTTTTAGATTATTATCGTAGAAATAAATACAACCTAAATTTATATAAATAATTCTTACGGCTAAAAAGCCTATTTAGATTTATTGGATTGAAAATAGTCACGCGCGCTTTTTATTCTCTATAATAAAAAACTCCAGGAAAAAAAACTTAAGAAAAGGAAGCTAAAGAGTTAAACTATAACATATAGTTTTACTTTGTTGCACATCCGTCGTTTACCTGTACTTTATAGAGTTTGATAATAGGCAATCGAGAACGGGAAAACCCTTAAATGTTTAAATTACATCATACGTAGGTAGGTACGACAAACAGATCGTCTTAATTGCTTACGGATTTGTAATTAAGTTGGGTTGTCGGTCCCCGTAACTAGATGTGGTTGTATATAACGGGGCGGTGGCGATACTAATAATAATAATAATATTACCGCGACCCGACCACGTTGGTGAGGAAGGTGATGACGGGGCTATATCCATGAGTTCTCAATGCCATGAACGACAGAGGAGTGCTCTGGAGGATGCTTTCCGGGAGTACCGTTCCACTCCGCCTGAACTTAGACCACGTTTACCTCGTTTGCCCATGCACAACAAAAACAGGGCGCTGATGTGTGCTCTAGACTCGCAGCTGTCAAATTATTTTGACAGCAGCAAAGACCTCGCCGACACCCACTCGATCTTGTACTGTGCAGCTGTTGCAGCATGTCATGTAGCTCATGTTAAATTTACCAATAGTGACAGAGCTCCACGACCAAAACCAGCTGTACCAGCTTGGCAGTGCAGGATTGAGCGTCGTATCGGTGAGGCTAGAGCACTCATCGGCAAGCTAATCTGCTTCAGGCAGGGCAATACTCGCCCTAGAGTGATGCGCTCTGTGAGGTTGGCGTTCTCGGGGACGGATATTGATTCTCGAGATTATTTGACCCACGTCACAGAGCGTATCGACTTCCTGAAGCAGAAGATCTGTGCATGGGCAAACCGTATTCGTCGATACAGACGGAGAGTGGAACGGTACACTCTGAATCACACATTCCAGAGCAATGAAAGGTGGGTCTATAGGGCTTGGGAGCGATCCGACCAAGGTGTGACTGACGCGCGCCTGCCGGATGATGACGCCATGTGCTCATTCTGGCGAAGCATCTGATCGGTGCCTGTCAGTCACACCGAAGGTGATTGGACTAGGGAGGTCGAGCTAGCGTGCGATCAAATACCAGAAATGGGGGCACACCATCAGCCCCCAAGATGTAGCTCGTGCAGTCCATCCGTTGCCTAACTGGAAATCTCTAGGGCCGGATGGACTGCACAACTTTTGGATAAAATGGTTCCAAAGGTCGCACGTCTGCCTGGCATCCCAGTTCCAATTAGCCTTAGAATCAGGATCGCTGCCCCAGTTCCTAACGACAGGAATAACCCACCTGCTCCACAAATCAGGTAGTACTACGGAGTCCAAAAATTATAGACCTATCACTTGTCTACCGACGATCTATAAAGTTCTTACATCCATTTTGAGAACTAAAATTATCAAACATATTGAAACAAATTCCATCATGTCTGTCTCTCGAAATGGATGTAAGAACGGGTCCCGCGGTACTAAAGAGCTACTCCTCATCGATATTGCCATTAGCCAACAGGTTCGTCGTTCCCTAAAGGATCTGTCGACATGTTGGATAGATTATAAGAAGGCCTATGACTCGGTGCCACACACATGGCTCAGGAGGGTGCTGGAGTTGTATAAAGTCAATGCAACTCTGCGCACATTCCTGATGTCGTGTATGGGGCAATGGAGGACGGTCCTTCGCTATCCAGGATGTCGATATATCCAGAGGAATAGCGAACCCATAAGGATCGAGCGAGGTATATTTCAGGGCGACAGTCTGAGTCCACTTTGGTTTTGCCTAGCCTTGAACCCTCTAAGCAAACTGCTGGAGGATTCAGGTCTGGGCTATCGATTGAGGAGAGATGGTCAGGTTATATCTTACCTTCTTTACATGGATGACTTGAAACTGTTTGCCCCCAACAATTTGTCAGTAGCGCCATCAGGATGGAATTTGGTGTGGAAAAATGTGCGGTCATGCATGTAAAGCGGGAGGAGATTGTGGAATCCGTGGGAACCCAACTCTCGGATTCCATACACCTAAGATCTCTCGTCACTCAAAACATGCAAGTATTTGGGTATGTCGGAAGCGTTAGGCATCAACACTACTGACATGAAACAATCGTTGAAGGAACGCTTCTTTGGCCGTCTGAATAAAGTACTTAATAGTTATTATCAGGCGGAAACAAGGTGCGTGCCTTCAACGGTTGGGTCATGGGAGACTGTATATTCCGCGGAAGTACGGAGGTCGAGGCTTCTTAAATGCCAAGACCCTGCACAACCGTGAGGTATGCAGTCTCAGGGAATACTTCCTAGAAGCCGACATGGGGATGCACCGAGATGTGGTCTCAGTGGACAAGGGCTTCACCCCGCTCTCCTTAGCTAACGAGAACTGGCGCAAACCTAAAGTATTAGATGCAATGACCGCAAGGAGGTATGGCAGAGCAATGAGCTTCACGGACGCTTTTACCGGGCCCTACATGGGCCTGATGTAGACTTCTGAGCGTCCGTATCCTGGTTGCGATTCGGTGATCTCTTTGGAGAAAAAGAAGGTTTTGTCTTTGCGATAATGGACGAAGTTATGATGACGAATAACTACCGGAAATATATCGTGAAGGACGGTACGTTTGACATCTGTCGGACATGCCACCGACCGGGGAATCAATCCGTCACATTATTTCTGGCTGTTCTCGTCTGGCTAACGGAGACTACCAGCAACTTGCTCTGAAATACAGTCTTGTGGAATCGGAAGTACCGTACTATAGGTATGTGCCCGACCCGGTTCTCGAAAATGGCCATATCACGTTGTATTGGGATCGATCTATCATCACTGACAGGACTATTCTGGCCAATAAACCAGACATAGTGGTGATAGATCGATTAAAGCGTCGCACAATGATTGTTGATATAACGATCCCGCATGACGAGAACCTCGTGAAAGCTGAAAAAGATAAGCAGATTAAGTATCTTGACCTGGCTCACGAAATTGTCGACATGTGGGATGTTGATACAGCAATCATTGTGCCGATAGTCGTAACGGCCAATGGCATAATAGCCAAAAGCCTCGATAAAAACCTTAGGAGGCTCTCGTTAGACGGCTGGATCAAGGGCTTGATCCAGAAAGCGGTTCTTCTAGACACGGCGCGTATCGTGAGGAGGTTCCTCTCTCAGGAGCCCTGACCACTGGTAGCTTGGACCCTGTTCCCGATACCGGTGGGATACTATTTTTTATATTTTTATAATTTTTTTATTCCAATATTTAAAAATATGTTTAATATGTAGAATAATTGAATAAAGGAAATAATATTATTTTTATTCAGAAATTTAGAAGGCTTAAAAATAAGTACAGTTTTGCTTAAATGTAAATTACTTTCCTAAGACTTATGTGCCTGAAGTAGGTAATCATGTGTTTCAAGCGAGATGAGCTAACATAGTCTTATAAAATTAATAAATAATCAAAAGTTGACAATAGACAAATAATTATATTATGTAGAGTAGCTTAGCTCTTAGCTTATAAATTTGATAAACAATGAACTTAAGTGTATACATATTTACTTTAACACGGTTAGTAAATTCTCTGTATCTTCGTAAGACATACTTTGGAGAGCATCCTTCAGAATTCTCTTACAATTTGTGTAGTTCAGGGAATAAATGTTTGTTTTCGAGTTTAGTCTATTAAAGAAGAGAGAACCGAGGTTCAGGTAAAATTTGAATGTATACGCATTTTTTTTTCTTTCTTTTTGTTGTATTTTGTGGACAGATTATATCTTTACGTCTTTTATTAGGATATTCAGTGCTGAATGGTAGAGCTGCGTGTTGTTTTATGGGGCTGACAACAGCTAAAGCGCGGTCACTGTCGGACTGCATAGAAAAGAAAGCGAAGCGCGATGACACAAATCTGGTAATTTATTGCAAAATATGCAGCAATTCCCTATTTCCAAAAAAAACTATTGATTGGACTAAAAAATTGTAGTTTTTAATCGTTAGAAGATATATTTAGAGGTATCTTCGTGACTTTTTTCTATCGTACCAAATTAGTTGTATTCAGTATGTTTTCAACACACTATTTAACTATCACAAAAACTTCTTATATTAAATAAAATAACAAACAATTAAAATATAATATTTTATAATATAAGTTTGATAATTTATATAATATAAGAAGTTTAAGTAGCACTAATATATATTAATTACACAATTAAACTCTAAAAGAAACACACACACTCGTATTGAATAGCACATATCCTGAAGAATATCATATATTTTTCTGATTTTGTTTACTGCAGTGGATCATATGCTTTTAGGCAATAAAAAACTTGCGTTTAGGTCATGTAGTCCCCTTAATACAGTGCCCATTATAAATAGTTGTCGAACTGTTAATACTTCACAAGATTTGTATAGGAGGTTAGTAGGAAAAAGGAAAGGGCGGAAAGTAGACACTTTGAGAATCGCCCTCTGAGCTCTCTTGATGGTTAGTAACATTGTTTTACCAGCTCCACCCCATGTGGTACTACAGTAAGTTAATAACGATTGACATAGAGCAAAGTAAACTTGTCGAACTATTTTTGGGTCAGCAATATAGCGTAACTTTTAAAAAACAAATATAAATTTGTGAATTCTATTATTTAAAGCTTCTATTGTTGTTTGAACGAAAGTGTCTCATCTATATTACAATTTACAACACCTACACCTAACACATAGGTATTTTCTTGTATTTGTCATTTTAATGTTGGGACAAACACATTGGTTATTTGTGGGAATTGTGCAATGATGAGCAAATAATGGCGAGGTAATGCTAGTTGATTTTTGCTTGCTCATCGAAAATTTCATGTAATTTGTCTTGTCTGCATTTAGTGTTAGTAAATTATGTTGACGTCATTTATTAACAACATTGAATCCGTGTTGCGCAAGATTATAGACATTTTGTTCTGAGTCAGCCGAAAAAAGTAGGGCAGTGTCCTCAGCATATGAAACAATTTGGTTGTGATCTACGTTTAGATTACAAAGCAGATCGTTTATCAAAAATAGTATAGGCCCTAAAATACTTCCTTAGAGAACTCCAATGGACGTGTTTTTTTATCATCGCTGAGAACATTAGCAATCCTTACACATTGGGCACGGTCTTCTAGACAGCTCTTAAATCGTTATAGCTGGGTGCCACCGATACCTATGGCTTCAAGTTTGTGCAACAGATTAGGAACCGAAACCATGTCAAAACTTAGGCGAGGTCTAGGAAGATTCCTACTATGTGGTTACCTTTACCAAGTTCTTGTGCTAGATAGTCAGTCAGATGGTGTACGGCATCGTCTGTTGAAATGTTGGGCCTAAATCCAAACTGCAGTTTAGATAAAATTAATTTATTCTCCAAGAATTTGTAAAGCCTTTTGTGAGGCGGCGAGCCTCCTTGCCGGATTACCGCCATGGGATATGGAGGCAAAAGTCCTCGCGCACATTTGGGAGTGGCGCGAGGAGGCGAAACGCCGTGGCGTAGTTTCGCTGCCGCGCGAAATCACGGTACAGCGGACAGAGCTCCGGCGGGATCTCAGGGCGGCATGGAGAGTGCGATTGTCGCAACCCAGCGCTGGGCACGCCACAATTGCGGCGATAAGTCCCCTCTTTGAGGAGTGGGTAGAGAGGCGCCACGGCGTCCTCACCTTCCGCCTGACGCAGGTCCTTACCGGACACGGTTGTTTCGGGAGGTTCCTGTTCCGGATAAGGCGGGAGGAAACGCCCGGGTGTCACCATTGTGTGGATCGCCCGGAGGACACGGTGGAGCATACGGTGGAGGTCTGCCCGGCTTGGGCGGAGCACCGCCGTGTCCTCGTGGAGGCGATTGGCGGTGGCGATCTCTCGCGTCCGGCCTTGGTCCAGGCCATGGTACGGAGCGAGAGGGCTTGGGAAGCCGTCACCTCCTTCTGCGAAGCAGTAATGTTCGCGAAGGAGGAGGCGGAACGCGTGAGGGAGAGGCAAAATTTGCGCCCTCACGCCCCCAGCCGCCGCAGGAGACGCCCTGGGCATCGGGAATCGCAGGCCGATTCCCGGCCACCGTATGCGCGGGCTTGCGAACGGCGAGCAATGGGCGGCTCGCCGTTCGATAAGGACCAGGCCCGGGTCGACAGCGCGTTGTGTTCCACGCGCGCCTCTATGAGATGTCAACACCAATGACAGGGTTTGCTAGGACTGATGCCTGCTAGGGTTGCGGAAAAGTCCAAGAGGGTTACCGTGGCCCCTGGCACAGGCAACTGAAGGAACACGGGTGGGTTTTAGTCAGTAAGAGTCTGACACGCCCTCCTGCTCTGCCCAGAGCGGGAGAAGTTATTTGATGATTTCCCACCCACAAAAAAAAAAAAAAAAGCACTGTGATCGGTTATTGTTGAATTAATTACAAGGGCAAGTGCATTGAAATTGGAATAGAGTATTCTATGGACCAAACAGGAGCCACTTTGATGTGTAGGAAGCGTGTGCGCAGGAAACAAACCATGAAAGGCGCATAGGTAAAGGCGCATTGGTACGCATCTGCTGAGGACTAGCTCAGCGGACAGTAATGGCTGACCCAGGTGAAGCGAAGCTACCAAGATACTGGACACCATCTGAGGAGACCTTGTAATGGCTGACCCAGGTGAAGCGAAGCTACCAAGATACTGGACACCATCTGAGGAGACCTTGTAATGACTGACCCAGGTGAAGCGAAGCTACCAAGATACTGGACACCATCTGAGGAGACCTTGTAATGGCTGACCCAGGTGAAGCGAAGCTACCAAGATACTGGACACCATCTGAGGAGACCTTGTAATGGCTGACCCAGGTGAAGCGAAGCTACCAAGATACTGGACACCATCTGAGGAGACCTTGTAATGGCTGACCCAGGTGAAGCGAAGCTACCAAGATACTGGACACCATCTGAGGAGACCTTGTAATGGCTGACCCAGGTGCACTAGTACCTAAAAGGCTACATTAGTGACAGAACAGTGAGAAGAAGACTTGCTGAAGCAAACCTGAAGCCCCAAAAGCCAGCAAGTGGCCCCAAACTCGAGAGAGGGCATCGAGTAGCAAGATTGCGCTACGCCCGTGAACACATACTGTGGAGTGAACAAGAATGCGCAAGAGTTTTGTTCACTGATGAGTCTCGATTCTCACTATTCACTTTCGATGGACGGCGAAGAGTCAACAAGCGACCCGGTGAGCGATACATTCAACCCTGCTTCACAGAAAGATATAATACGTCCAATACGGTGGAGGCTCTGTATAGGTACGTATGGGCTGGCACTCATCAGAAGTTCGCACAGAGCTAGTAGCCATAGAAAATGGCACCCTGACTGGGGAAAGATATGCTCAAGTGATCCTTAATGAGTATGCAGGGCCATATTTAGTAAACATGGGGATGGATCGATACTGATGCAAGATAACGACCATCCACACACCACTAGAGTCGTACAAGAGTACATTCAGGAGTTTAGTATCAACTTGATGGCTTGGCCATCAAGAAGTCCTGATATTAACCCGGTCGAGAACGTCTGAGATGAGCTCGGGAGCTGGTCAGAAGCCGCAGACTACCTCCTATCACCCTTAGGGCCCTAAAACCGGCCCTGATAGAAGAATGGGAGAATATTCCTCAACATCGCCTCCGAAACCTCGTCTTCCGTATGCCAAACCGGCTCCAAACTGTAATCAGAGCCCGAGGAGGCAATACCAGTTATTAAAAAGTAAATAAGGCGTTGGCTATTTTTGCTTTTTATCTTTTTTTAAGTGAAAAACGTTACGAATGTATAATAAACTATAATTTCAAAAAAAGTTGATGCAATTTGTTATAAATCGTTTTTTATTTCAAAACTCTGACATATTCGTTTAGGTAAAATTGCAATTTTAAAACTGTGGTACTTAGTTTTGAAAGCCAGTGTATTTAAAGTACATATATTTATACATTATATTCAATATACTGTAACTCAAGGTTTATTAAACAAAAAAATACATATAAGTATATATTCTGAGCCGCTGGTCCCGGGTTCGATCCCCGGACAAGTCAAACATTTGTGTCATGTCTGTTTGACCTGTGTCTGGGTGTTTATATGACATGTATATCAGTCATCAGGTTACCGTAGCACAGGTTCTACCTAGTTCGGGACCTGAAGACCTTGTGTGGATGTTGTCTCATATTATTATATTATATTATTATATTCTCATGTATATACGTTTTTCAGGTGACATACATAACGACATTCACACGAGTGAAGGCGACTGAGCGCCTCCGTGTGATCGACATCAGCTCAGTTGCGGACGATAGCACGGGTTGGTACTTACACTATACTTTATGTATAGACTAGTAAATAAAAGATAACAAATTATTGAAAAACACTTTTTTTTTATTTCTAGTAGACAGGTAAAGTAGGGTTGTGGAGGTCTAGCTAGGCGGTCGTTTCATGTATAATATTGGTATTTAGCTGCGTCTGGTTAGACTGGAAGCCGATCGCAACAAAGTTGGGAAAAGGCTAAGCAGATGATGCGCGTAGGCGCGGGCTTGCGGACGGCGAGCAATGGGTAGCTCACCGTCCGATAAGGACCAGGTTTGGGTCGACGGCGCATTGTGTTCCACGCGCGCCTCAAAGAGATGTCAGCAACAATGACGGGGTCCGCTAGGGCCGATGCCTGCCAGGGTTGCGGGAAAGTCCGAAACGGTTACCGTGGCCTCTGGCACAGGCAACTGAAGGAACACGGGTGGGTTTTAGTCAGTAAGAGTCTGACACGCCCTTCTGCTCCGCCCAGAGCGGGAGAAGTAATTTGAGGATTTCCCAACCTAAAAAAAAGGGTTTGTGGAGGTCAGATAGGCAGTCGTTCCATGTATAATACTGGTATTTAGCTGCGTCTGGTTAGACTGGAAGCCGATCGCAACAAAGTTGGGGAAAGGCTAAGCAGATGATGACTTATTCCAGAGACTGGTGAATATTTATTCCTATTGCTCGTTCTAATAAAACCGGTGGCGTATATATATACTTGCTGAAATGTATAAAGATTTCTATTTATGTTTAGAAACAAAGAGTATTCCTCGCCTGTCTGAGCTGGCCTCCTCCCGCCTGCCGTCACACCAATTCCTGCTGGAAGGCACGAGGACTGCGGAGCGTGCGCTACGTCACTCTGCCGTGCAGACGATACTGAAGGACACGGCTGAGAACTTTGATGTCGTGGTCGCCGAGTGGTACTACAGCGGACTTTTGGCTCCGTAAGTGTTCAATCTACTTAGATCTAAGCGACCTTAGATATTCACCATCAAAATCAGTCCAAGGCACCTTGCTCTTCTTAATGTCATTACAGCTTAACTGACCTACATCCAACAGTGTCAGAAGTTAAAGACTTTGATGGCTATGGTCACTGATGAGCAGAAAGGGGCAGGTCAATGTAAAAAGATTATTTTATTTATCGGTAGGTAAATTTTCGATTTGACTGTTAAAAATAAGGGTATCATATAAGCTATTACCAATTTAATTAGTTTTGTGTTTCTTAAATAATAGGCATCGTTCAGACCAAACGTATTGTCGGCCGCTGACTGTGAGCGCGCGTTACGCAGTTTATTGCTTTTCCATATATATTGAAATTGTCGTTCATACCGAACCGACTGTACGCTATTACGTCGTCTGTTGTCGCTGACTCTCAGTGGCCGATTATTTTACAACGCGACTATGCACGGCGGACGCGGATTGGCTACGCGGACGCAGTTGCCGAATAGCGCCGCTCCGCCGCGCCCGCACCGCCGCGCCTCGGCTGCAATTCACTCGAGAAACAAACTTCAATGAGGACAGACGTGACACGTGACACCTCGCGATGTTCGACACCGAAAAGTTTATTGCAGAAGTACATTCTAGAGAATGTATTTGGAATGCGAATTCAGAAGAATATAGTGATAGAAACTTACGAAGATGCGCTTGGGAAGACATAGCATCTGTTATGTATGAAGATTGGGGGGTTTATGGAACTAAAAAGAGAAACGAAACTAGTAAGTAATGTTTATTCAAATTTTTACTTCCTAAACAAAAAGTATAGTTTTTCTGATATCTAAATTTTTTACCAACTTACATATAGGTACATATAATTATATTAGTAGCACTACATAAATAATAAAACAAAGTGTCATTATATGTATTTGTCCTGCCAATACAGCCGACCCTCGTTCACGAAATATTCTTTGAAAAACTCTCTTACCCTCTGACCCGACGTAGAAACAACTAACAGTGATGTTCGTACATCCCTTAGGTTACAAGTTCTTAACTGTTCTTCAAAATTTATGCCTTCTCTTCTACGAACAAAATTGTGTAGCAGACACGTGGCTTGTACAATTTTAATAGCATTATTGACATCAGTATTTATGGTTGTATGCAATACTCTCCACTTACTAGATAAAATACCAAATGCACATTCCACGCATTTTCTCGCTCGGCTGTGGCGAAAATTATATGTGCGTTGTTCCATGGTCAAGTTGCGATTTGGGTAAGGTCTCATAAAATTTGATTTCAAACTAAATGCTTCATCTCCTAAAAACACATATGGTTGTGCGGGTCCACTTGAATTAGGTAGTTTGGCAGATTTTGGTACATGTAATTGTCCAAGTGTTATCATTCTGCCCATATTGCTGTTTTTAAATATGTTACTATCTGCTTCTCTGCCACAAGATCCAATGTCAACAGCAGTAAATAAACAGTTAGCATCAGCTAAGGCAAATATAATGATTGAAAAGAATTTTTTGTAGTTGTAATAGTTAGAACCACTGTGAGCTGGTTTTTTTATCCGAACATGTTTACCATCTACAGCACCTAAACAATTGGGATAATTTGTTTTATTATAATATGTATTTGATATATTCATCCACATTTCTTCTGTAGGCTGTGGTAACTCCAGTGGCATTAATATTTCCCATAAAATTGAGCAGGTTTCAGAAATAATTGTAGATATCGTAGACTTCCCCATTAGAAAATCTTCGGATAACGTACCAAATGATTTCCCAGTAGCCAAATACCTGTGAAATGTAAAATCAAATAGATCTCGTTACATGATATTATAGTACTTGTAATGCAAGGTTAATAAATAGTAATTATTTATTACATTATTATTTATTTACTTATAGCGAATGGGTAGGTACCGTAACCAGCGCCGCCAGCTGATTCAATTCTCTAACCACTAAACTGAGCATATTTTCAACAACCTCGGATCCTCGGAGACCTGGCAAACCTGTATACTATTTATTTAATCATTGTGCACTACTTTTTGGTCTGTTTTTGTACTCAAAACTTTGGGTACAAAGACAAATCAAATATTTGTGTATGATTATTAAATAAATAGTATACATGTTTGCCGAGTCTCCGAAAATCCGAAATTGCCAAAAATATGCTAAGTTTAGCAGTTAGAGGATCAAATCAACTGGCGGCGCCAGCTACCCATTTGCCTTAATCAAATACATATATTTATTTAAAACTTTATTGCACAAAAATTTATACATATATAAAGGGTTTAATATTATAAAATTTTATTTCAGTTCAAGAACTTCAAAAAAAATGGAAACATCTCAGAGATTACTTTGTTCGGGAAAAAAACAAAGAACAAAATATTAAAAGTGGCAGCGGTGCCCCGAAGAAACGCAAAACTCCCTATTTGGATATGCTTCAGTTTTTAACAATTTCACGTGCTTCGAGCCCTGCTTCAGTCACAAATATACAACTACCCTCGGCACGTACACCAGTCAGTCACAGTTCGGGTAATAATACTATAAATTATAATGAAGATAGTTGTGATAATACTATCATGAACAACTCATCTCAGCAGTCAAAATCGAAAGGATTAACTGTATTTCAACAATGTTTATTAAATTCAATGAATAGACAGGAACAGAATAATATGAACCCACATATGAATTTTCTGATGTCACTTGTACCCGAAATGAATACGATGTCTGAAAGGCAATTATTTGAATTTAAATTTGAGATAATGAAAATAATACATAAAATTAAATATAATAATGACTACATTTACGGATCCGGTCCTTCAACTAGCACATCATATCAGCATGAACATTATTATGATTATGATAGGGCGAGTTATGGGTACATGTCATCGCCACAGAACCGTTCACAGTGTACACCCCCACCACAGCCATATCAGGTCACATCCTCACCTACGAGTATGCAACGAGACGCCGATGCACAAATCGACACCTCAGAGAATAATACTGAATCTCCAGATAATGTATCGGAACCAGCTTCTATAGAAGACATCGAACGAATTTTGCAAGGTGATTGAAATTTTCGCAAGAATTTTTGCAAGGTGATTGATTTGTTTTGTTCATTATAATAAATAAGTGTTGATTACAGTATAAGTTGTTTTCCTCTTACCTTAAAGTAATTGTCAATCTTTCTTCTGGCTGAATAGCACGTCGATAATTAGTGTCCCTTTTATATAAACTTATACGTATTAAAGATAGTAACTCATCGAATGTTTTTACTGTCATACGAAAATATTTCTTGAACTTATTTGGATAAAGTCTATATTCGAAATATAAAGTATGAAATTGACTAAGAAAACATCTCTTCAAATTTAAGGGATGTACCCACAATCTCTTCTTTTTATTATTTTCGTCTTCCTCTAGAGCTTCGCAAATGGCAACTATCTGAATGCGAATCATTTAATTGAAATATCAGTAAAACGTCTGATTTAAAAAAAAAATTACGCTAGTTTTATCGTATCGAGTGATCTCAGAGATCGTTTATAAAATACTACGAGCAACTTCAAATACTGAGCTCTTTTATGTGTAGAATAGTCAGCCGCTCAGCGTACGCATCTAGTGTGAACCTACACGAGCCTATTCTTTTGTTCACACATGTAGCGCATCGTACGCTATAGCCTATTGTCGGCTTGGTGAGTACGCGTACTGCAGATTGAGTCGACGTTCACACTGGGGCAGACAGTGAGTATACTCACAGTCAGCGGCGGACAATACGTTTGGTGTGAACAATCCCATAGGGTTTGTCCTCCAAATAGTAGATCTGTCACCAAAATGTAGTCACCAAACAATGCAAAATCAGTTCCACAATAAATCACCTAAAATCCTGAGATATAAGGTCTAGTACCAAATAAATGTTTTTGTATGTATTATAATAGGTGTGTCCTAATAAGTATTTAAGCAAACTAATTTAAAGAGATCACCAATAGTAGTAGTTTTCTTATTCACCACGGATCGATTGATATACATAATATGTCGACGGTAGGGCTTGGTCGACGGAGCCCCGCTTCGCGGGGCTCCTACTTCTGCGTGGTTTATAAAAAAATAACCACGAAGGGGATGGCGGGGTCTCTCGACCCCGCCATCCCCTTCTAACCTAACCTGTCCGAGTCGGGGTGCCCTAAAGTCCAGATTGCATCCAGTTTCTCCTGGTAATTTGTCTCGGGTATCATTTAAGCTATTACCAATTTAATTAGTTTTGTGTTTCTTAAATAATAGGGTTTGTCCTCCAAATAGTAGATCTGTCACCAAAATGTAGTCACCAAACAATGCAAAATCAGTTCCACAATAAATCACCTAAAATCCTGAGATATCAACCTGGGAACAATTTTTGTTTATCTGAGAACGAAAATATTTCGTGGCGATAGATCTATTTATTAGGTGATACAACTTGATGACAAATATAAATTTTGGTGATAGAAAATATAGTTCCCTAAAAATAATAACCCTCCACATTAATAAAATATACTTGATTGCAATAATACAAGAATTTCCAATCAAGGGATAATAAATCCAAGCGCCCAAAACAGAATGGAACCATAGAGGAACGGATTCTAATAATACCAGTCTGAGATTACACGAACAATGCAGGCAAATATAAAGATTTGTCTTACTAATGTCGATCAGGGCTTTCAATCCAAATCTTAATCATCGACGAGACTGGGACAATAGATCAGCGGAGATTCGATATAGCGATCACAATGCGACGACTATATTGAACCGACGACTTATAATGAATGATTAACTGTAGCGTTTAGAAAATGAACCATTGCGTGATAAAAATAAAGAATTAAATTGACAATATTTAAACAATATGAAATGATTTTACTTGTAATTCGACGTATATCCGCCAGGAGCAGATAGGGGGGCCAAAATGCAACAAATTAAACCCCTGTATGTATGGCCGGAATTCAATCGTTTTCGAGGTATGTGAATTTTAAGGGTATTTTGATATTAACGTAACACCACGCCTGTAAGCCCCTGTACATTAATTAATTGGTGTCCAGTAGTAATGCGCTTAGGCTTATAATAATGACTGACCTGCCATTGGTCCCAATCCAGTCTGAATGTGCCTTTAACACATTGTTCAACGTTCACAGGTTAGCAGCCGTGTTTGAGTGTCCCCTAGTGTGGTATAGCTCCGTGGATGCCTCCTGGATGAGCCTGCAGCTGGTGCACGAGGCCAGCAATCCCACATTCTTCGTGGACCCCATGGCTGCTACCGTGCCGACCCTGCCGCCCAACGTATGGGACCGGATTTACCGCATCGGCAGACAGGCGTACCTCTCCGCCTGGGTATAGTGGGTATATACCTCGGATGAATCATAGTTATGACTGATTTGGTGTGATGCCAGGTAGAAATTCACCAATCCTTCGCTTTATTTGAGCATCGTCATAGACTTCAGAGAGTCTCCTGTGTAATTAAATGTAGTAGTTATAACATTAGCCATTCATTCACGACAATTAATATTTCTTACGTGGTTATAACAAAATATTATATGTTATGTTTTGTCAATCCACTTGTCAGGTCTAGTGTTCTTGGAAATGTTTCCTCACTACGTACATTATGAGATCATCCATATTACTCAAAGTGTCGGTTTAGATTGCCTATTTATGTAGCACTAAGTGAACTCTGTCACCGATGCTTCAATGTTCATACATTTTAATCCCAATGGAGACCAAAGTTAAATTGGAATCCATACGATAAAAAAAAATGTTAGTAATTGCAGTTAATAAATAGAAAACTACACTATAGAACTCATGTTTAAATATCGATGATAACGTTTGAGTTTGTAGCCTTGAACTAGAGATAGGTATACAAAGAGACTACTAGAGATTTTTTTTCTAGGGGCGAAACCACTCAACTCACAAAAAAGGTCCTGCGAATTTTAGTAAGTTGAGTGGTTTCGCCCCGGGGTTTAATTTTCCATTTTATTTGTATGTATTCAGATAGAAATCTGTACGCCATCTAGCTTTTTTTTTAAACGAGACGTATTAAATTTGTTTTGATATATACCTATATCCTGAATTTACACAATAAAAAAATTCATCTTATGTCTTAATGTGACGAAATATTTTAAATGCTTAGTGCCTTTACTTATTTTGTATGCCTTGTAACATATTATAATATTATACCATATTCAGCATCTGTAATTATAGTGAATTAGCGATCAATGCTCGGTCGATCTTTGTGCGAAGAAGTGCCGTGCAGAGGGACAAGCTGCTATTATTCTTAATAGGTATCAATTGTCTGGTAACAAGATGTTGATGATACCTACATGATTGTTGATGATACCTACATGGTTGGTTCTCACCCTGTCCAGGAAAATAAGAAATGCATAAAGTGTGCTTGTGTTTGTCCACCGGGCACTGACCCACAAGAGTAATTGGTTTCAAGTGCATGAAGACATGACGGTTCAATTATTTTAAATTGCCATTAGATATGCAGACTGTTCGTAATGAGAATGGCAATGTCGTTTCTTATAATGTCTGCTTAATTGACAGACAACAGAAGAACCACTTAAGTCTCACTTTTTGTTAAAATTAGAAGAAATTCGAGATGACTAATGAATGGGGACTTTACGACACAGTTCAATAACGATATCTCCGTTTATCCTTATCTATTCCATAGTATGTAGGCCGTACATTTATATTCAACTAAGCCTAGTCGAGAAACGCTTGGCATTACAATTTTTTCTTACAATACAGTAAAGCGAAAACTCCCGTATTTTTTAAAACTTTCGCTTTCCTATCTCAATCTCAATATGTCAAAACATTTACAAGATTGTTGACATAGTCACTGAGGAGATTGCGACTACGTGTTGAACGTTTTATGATTACGGAAATTGACCTTCTGCTTTCAACTTTACTGAAATTAAATTGAACATATCTACATAATATATAATTATGACCATCTTCTTCTTCGCAGCTACATAACCTACTACGTGGAGTCCCCCGCCTACTACGAGATCTACCAGCTCGCCATCCAGCGGCGCGGGCGCTCGCCTCCCCTCTACGACGAGCTGGTGTACGACGGCGCCATGCTACTGGTCAACTCGCAGCCAGTGCTGGGCCAGAGTCAGCCACTGCCACACAACGCCAAGTATGTGGGAGGACATCATATACAAGGATCTGATGCGACACTGCCAAAGGTGAGTTTAATTTTTGATACAGGCTTTTTTGTAAATCCAGAAGTCTTGCCTGCGTTTCCAATGATTCTGATATTGTAAAAATCTTGCTCATGTTGGCACAAAGTAAAGTATAATACTAAATTAAGTAGGTACCTACGTCATGTATGTACTTGTAACTGAATATTAGCCGTAGTAATAGTCAACTGATTGTTATCCGAAGCAACAAGTGTAAGTCAATGGAGTGGAAGGCTTTGTATTGTATGAACACTAGAGCTCTAAGTCAAGCTGAAGCCATATGGGTATAACAATCTACTAGCTAAGTAAGTACAATAACGTAGTGATTTGACTTATGATTATTACGGATATTTGCGGTGATTTTAATGTCAATTTATTAGAAAACTGAGGTTCTAGTAGTAAAATATTAAGTCTGTTTCAGTCCTACAATCTTGTAAACCTATTTTTGGAGCCCACTACAATAACCCCTACTAGTGCAACATGCCAAGATAATATTTATACAGATGTTATACCAAGCCACAAAGAAATAATAAATTTACTAGATTCTGATCATTGCGGGCAAAGGATTACTATCCAAAACCAAATCAATGCAATTGTCAACTGCAAGTCGCTTGGAAGCTTTTAAAGGTAAACTCATTAATAAATTACCAGTTTTGTCTATTAATTCTGATCCTAATCATGTATATGATGATTTTTTTTAATATACTTATACTGTAAACAATTTAATTCCACCTTTGTTCCCAAGACTATCTCGGTTAATAGCAACGCATTTTTCAGTGATTGGGCTACCATTGGTATTCATAAAAGTAGAACACGGCTTTATGAACTGTACAATGAAAGGACCGTTGTAAACACTGCTGAATTTAATTTATATGTTAGAAATTATTCAAAATTATTTTAAAAAGTTTGTTGTATGGCCAAGTCCCGTTATTTGAGTTCGAAGATTAAAAACAGTAGTAATGTAATTAAAACGACTTGGAATATTGTTAATAGTGAAACGAGAAGGTCTAGTCATAATACTGACTACAGCCTGTCCATTAATGACAATAATAACATCTGACTCACAAGTCGCCGCGGCCTTTGATAACTTCTTTTCAGATATTCCCGTTTCAACTACTAAATCACTAAACTCATAACCTTCTGTTGCTGAGTATTTGCTTAAAGAAAATGTTAATGTTTGCGATTCGGAATTTCATTTTGAACATTTTACTTGTAGAGATATAATTAAAACCTATCACACTTTAAACGTAAAAATACTGCAGATCCGTGGGGTAATTCTGTAGAAGTTGCTAAGTCTATTATTGACATTGTAGCACCTACTTTAGCTCTTATTTTTAACAATTGTCTGTGTTATCGACTGTGGAGAGTTTCGTGACCTCATGAAAAATAGTAAAATAATACCTTTGTTTAAATCAGGTAGTACTACAGACCCCACAAATTATAGACCTATTTCAGTACTACCTATCTTTAGTCAAATTTTTGAGAAATTAATTTTAGCCCAATTGCAAAGATTTTTTAATAAACATAAATTATTACATGGTAAACAGTTCGGTTTTACAAGGGGTCGTTCAACTACTGATGTTGTGTTGTATTGTGTTGAACTTTTAGGACATATCTATAATGCATGGGAAGATAAATGCGATGCCTTGGGCATCTTTTGTGATTTTTCCAAGGCGTTCGATTGCGTATGAAACGCTAATCAGGAAACTCCGCCACTACGGGATCCGGAACACCGCTCTGGATCTTCGTACTTCATACTTGTATAATAGGGTTCCGAGCGTTGACGTTAATGGTAAAAGATCTCCCGGATCTATAGTAACAATGGGAGTCCCACAGGGCTCAATTCTTGGTCCTTTTTTGATTCTTATTTATATTAATGACTTGCCTTACCTCAAGATAATCAAGATATAGTGTTGTTTGTGGACGATACTTCACTTTTGTTTAAACTTAAACGTCAGCAGCTAGTTACTGACGATGTAAATAGGGCGATCTCAAAAGTAGTTCACTGGTTCAATGTTACTTTGGATGCTATGCTTCAGTGGGGCCCACACATAGATAAATTATCAAAAAAGCTTAGCTCCGCAGCATACGCTTTTAGAAAAATTCGTAATTTAACTGACATAGAGACGGCCCGTTTAGTGTACTTTAGCTATTTTCATAGTGTAATGTCGTATGGTATTCTGTTGTGGGGAAATGCCGCCGACATTCAGACTATCTTTGTTTTGCAGAAAAGAGTTGTTCGATCAATTTATAAATTAAGCCCGAGACACACTCTCAGAGAGAAATTTAAGGAGATTAATGTAATGACTGTGCCTTCACAGTATATTTTTGAAAGTCTTTTATATGCCCATAAAAATATAAACTTGTTTAAAAAATACAGTGATATCCATAATATAAATACTAGGAACAAACACAACTTTGTTGTACCTACAACAAGGCTGAAGAAAATAGGTGGCTCGTTCAGATGTCATTGATGATTATTATAACACAACGACTTGAATACTTAACAATTCATTATTTCAATTATTGCGAATGTGAGGACTATGTGGGTCATTGTTTCAGTTTTAATCATGATCTGGCAGTTTAAGTAGTATAAGCGGCCTACCCAAATGTCCTTTCTTTGGTATTGTTTGTCGAATCGTTGAGCTCCTGAAGTTCTGAGTTGTGCTGCACGGTTACTGACAAATGCGTGCACTGACTGGACAGGTCCTCTTAATCTGCGTGGTTCTTTCCTCAGAAGACTATTTCAGACACCAATCTACATGGTCCTCAAAGATTATGTTTGAACTTTTATATACACATTGACATTGATCAATTTTATACATACAATGACATGAGTATTTACTTTGTAAAATATTATATTATTTTAATTATTGTGAATGTGAAGATTTTGTGGTTTATTACTTTTTTTTTTTGATTTATTAGTTAGTTTCACGATCTGGCAGCTTGAGTAATTTATGCGGCCTACCCAAATGTCCTTTCTTTGGTATTGTTCGTCGAATCGTTGTGCTCCTTAAGTTCTGAGTTGAGCGGCAAGATTAGGTACTGACAAATGCGTGCACTGACTGGACAGGACCAACAATAATAACAACCATGGAAGTACTTCAAACGCAGTGAAACAATCGCTGTGTCATGGGCCTTAATAAACATGTATTGTATCCCTCAACTAATGCACACCTACCCGCAATGCACTTAGTTTTCGTGTGAACATTTTTTCTCTCTACAACTACCCTTTTACTAAAACTGTTACGAAATCATAATGTAGTTTTGTCATCGTACTAACCCTCTATGCCAGTCGGCTTTATGTATTTTTAAGTTATAATATTGTATTTTCTCTGTAAGTGATTGTGTAAATCTTTTGATAAAATAAATGTCTAAAACCGTAAACCGTAGGTCCGCTCAATCTGTATGGTTTATCCTCAAAAGACCGTTTCAGACACCAATCTACATGGTTTTTCCTCAAAAAACCGTTTCAGACACCAATCTACCACTAAACACCATAATTATATTGTACTTTTACTATTTCATTTCCGACGGCCGCAACACTGTTGTCGATAGAATGCCATACACTCGTGACTCGATATGTAGCAGTGATTCGTCCGCACGCTCCCAGAGCCCAGAAGCGCGTTGGTGCGTGTGAGCTGTTATTGTCCGCACGCTCCCAGAGCCCAGAAGCGCGTTGGTGCGTGTGAGCTGTTATTGTCCGCACGCTCCCAGAGCCCAGAAGCGCGTTGGTGCGTGTGAGCTGTTATTGTCCGCACGCTCCCAGAGCCCAGAAGCGCGTTGGTGCGTGTGAGCTGTTATTGTCCGCACGCTCCCAGAGCCCAGAAGCGCGTTGGTGCGTGTGAGCTGTTATTGTCCGCACGCTCCCAGAGCCCAGAAGCGCGTTGGTGCGTGTGAGCTGTTATTGTCCGCACGCTCCCAGAGCCCAGAAGCGCGTTGGTGCGTGTGAGCTGTTATTGATAAAAACATCGAGCTTTTCACTGAGGGTCTTCATGTATAGCGCAGTAGTCGCGTTTAAAACCCTCACTTCGTCTGGACGATGAACGAAAGACGAAGACGTGCCGTGTGCAAAAGCCCTTATTGGGACCACCTTAACCATGGCTGTGCGTAGTTTAGCTTCTTGAATGAAATAAATTACATAAATTCAATGGATCAGATAGCCCGTGACCCCATTTCGTTACAGAAGTGAGCTAGTGCGGTAAGTCTAAACCAGACGCGATTGAACTTCTATTTCAGACGGAGTCAATTGAAATGTTCTCGTAAAAGATAAACTTTAAAGTGGGGTTTGTGGAATATTTTGTACTAAACCTACAATCATGTCTCATCACGCTTGTCTATATACAGGGCTAGGTAGACATGTATAGTTCTATCCCAATCATATGGTTAGATTTAAGACTCATTTGTTTGTTAGGTTATATCAGGAAGTTTATTGCAATCTTACGAAAATAGAGCAATTATAATTTCTGTTTTTCTATAAATATATGTATAAGTCGTAAAACATACTTGGGTTGAGAATAAAACCCAGGGTCTAAATATTCCAAGATACAGTTAATTTAAATAAACCTATTCGCTTCATTAAGCCGTAGTTTATATAAGAGTCAGGTACCTGAACGGAAATTATGAATATTTATAATAACTTTATTTACATATTAATGTATAAGTAATTACTGCGGCTGCCTTCGCGTGATGTGCGAATATAGAAAAAATATGTTCGTTTAATTTCAACATTAGTAAGAGTTCTTGAAAACAATACGGTACATCATTCATTAGGCAAAGGTATAATTATAAATATTTACACTGGTTCATTTCCTTCACCTTGACTGCAGCAAAAACCACATCGTCAGAACCATAACGTAACCACCAAGAGGCATGCGAGACCGACGTTTACTCTAAGTAAGTAAGAAAGTCGCCTACTATACTATAATACGTGCTGTAATTGAACTGAAAACCTGAAAAGGGCTCATTGTACTTATCACTGGCACGAAGCTTTTGGGGCGGCACAGGGAGGGCTAGATCAAGTTTTAATTGGCTTAATGGCAATCAACTTACCCTCAATACGGACAAAACAAAAATAATCTGCTTTACCCTGCGCCAATCTACACAGCCGCCGAACTCATATTCACTAATAGCTCACTCAAGCGTCTGCCCAGGCACCGCAGCTTGCTCTTGCCCTAAACTCGCACGTACCCCCACAATCAAATACCTCGGGGTGACTCTTGATGACAATCTGAACTTCTCAGCCCACATTGATCTACTGATAGCAAGGGTTAGAAAACTAATATTCGTCTTTAAGAGTCTTCGTCATGTGGCAGATGCACGGATTGTCAAAAGGGTCTACCTTGCCCTCTGTCAATCACTCCTATCATATTGTGTTTCCGTCTGGGGAGGTGCCTAAAAAACGACAATGTTGAAATTGGAGAGGGCCCAAAGAGCCGTGTTAAAGGTGAGCACATTTCGCCCGATACTTTTCCCAACAGAAGATTTATATAAATGTTGCAAAGTGCTTTCTGTCAGACAACTCTTTGTTCTTAATACAGTATTATTACAACACAAGGATACCCCCTACATGACAATCACTAGAAGACGTAAAGATCTAGTTTGTCAGCACTACAGATGTCAATACTCATTCACCAAACGATTTTCTTGCTTCCAAGGGCTACAATTGTTAAACTCAATAGGAAATTGAGCTTTTACTATATTTCAACCTCGTCGCTCAAAAAATCTGTGACAAACTTTCTACTTGCGAATAACTACCTGGATACAGAACGCCTGCTTTTCTCTGATAATAACCAACCCTAACTCCTATTACCGAGAACATAACACTCAGCACCGACACAGCACACGCCATCACCGTAACAAACAAACACACACTCACCATAACACTCACACACTACACACACACACACACACAAACAAATGCGAATAATCCAAATGTCAAACACTTAAATCATAATTTCTGAATGTTAACCTAAAAAAAAAACAAAAAACACTTGTTCTCCTGCAATGCTTTTGTGAAACTGAACTATGTACCTATGGGCTGTACCACTGCCCTTAATACAAGTTATTTTATAACTTAGTAAGGGTGCTGGTTGCAATACCTATAACCTGATTTGTTAACTAGCATAAGTCAAGTGTACCTACAGACTACTACTATTGTAATGTTAACATTGTTACTTATTTGATTAAATAAATAAATAATAATAATTATTATTATTACTTTGGATAATGTAGATACAATGGTGCGCAGACTACAAATCAGCTACTCCAGACATAACATTTATAACTCGAAAACATATAGGGAGCCGCTTCTTTTATTTTTTCCGGCGGTCGTCGGTAAAAACTCTTTAATGTTTCCGTTGTTAACTCAAAACCCAAATAATTTGAGTTACATAGATACTGTTTCCTTTGGTTCAGAACTTACAAGATCTGCTGAACAAAGCCAAGCATGGCGTGATCTACTTCAACTTGGGCTCCACCGTCTGCGAGGACCTGTCCATGGAGATGAAGCAGGAACTGCTGAGAGCCTTCAGGCAAGTGGAGCAGACCGTGATCTGGAGGTACCGGGGCAAGCTGGACTATGTGCCAGGAAACGTGCATTTGCTGGAAAAAGCGCCTCAGCTGGCTGTACTCAGTGAGTATTGTTGGTAAATAAGCTGGCTGCCCACTTGATGGTAAACGATATCTACAGAATTGGACATCTACAATAGGTAGGTTCGGTACTAGAGGTATAAGTGCGGTGCCATCCTAGAAACGAAGAAGGACAGCCTGTCATTACACCGTTGAAATAAGTTGACAAAATCACCTTTTCTAGTAATAACATGGAGTATGTTTGTTCTTCATTTGTGTATAAGTACTCGTATGATTCATCTTTAAAAAGATTACTTTCACGAAGCTGATGTTTATTATTGTTGACGGTGTGATTATGAATGAATAAGTCAAATAAACGTGACTGAAACGGTTCGGGCGAACCCCACACCACACCCACGGGCCAAACCCACAAACTTGTGATTAAAATTGTAAAGAATAATGAACAGATTCATTTTATGTAAGGTCGACCGCACGTTAGTAATACCTAATATCTACTATGCAACCGCTCTTAATGCTACAAAATATAAGCGCTGCGGACGTGCGGTTGCCTGTACCATTATTGTGCATAAATGTAGAAAATCTTGAAACTGCGATTCACGGCCAGAATGGCACTAGCAAAGTTAAACACAAGAAATGAAGACACCTCGTAGTTAATGAAAACGACCCTAAAAAGATATTCCTCTTCATCATCAGAACATGCGAACACCGTGATGATGATCACGCACGGCGGGTATCTTTCGTACATGGAGGCGATGTACCACGGCGTGCCCATCATCGGCATGCCGTTGAAGGGCGAGCAGCTGCTCACCATGGACGTCGCGGCCAGCAGGGGGCGCGGCATCAGGGTGCCCTTGTCCAACGTGATCGGGTACAGGGTCAAGGAAGCTATCATGGAAATACTTGGGAACTATAGGTGTGTAATATTATTTTCAACACATTTGCTCAAAAAATGCATTTACGAAGCCTGTATACATTGTTCGAAAGTTAAAAATTACGCACCATACAACGGAACGGGCGGTAAAATAGGTACTCTCACCTAAGTACATGTTTTACCGCCCCCTTCGTTGTATAGCGCCGTGCGTATTCTTTACGGTTTTTTTTTAATTACCATAAAAAAATATATAAGAATTCCTCCAAGGAGTTTCAAATTTTTACCACGCGCACGTAGCGCCATTTGGAAATGGCGCCATTTTCATATTAGAAACGTCAAAGATTGTTATTGTTGCGACTTTCTGACTGATATTTTTATAAACAAAAGTTTGTTTCATTACCTATTGTACTGTTTTCTCGCAAATGTGTTGAAAAAGTTGTATGACACACGCGCGGAAAATGGTATTTACAAACTCGTTCTCGACTATCTACTCGTTTGTAAAAACCAACTTACCGCACTAGTATCATAAATATGTAATTATTATTCGTAATCTTATAAGTGACTACGGTCGGCCGCATATCAGTAGTAACAAAACCAGTATAACCTGGCCTCTTACTCTATTGAAACTCCGCACTATACCGGGTCAGCTTTAGGTCAAAGTAATACCACTGATGTGCGGCACACTGTACCAAAAGCTGGTCTTTGTTTGCAGCTTCAAAGTTCCCTCCTTTAATTAATTTTCAGCTAAATTTTTATGGCATCTCCGTCAGTTTATTTCCCTGGAGTCATTCTTGATAACTGAATCAACACTTCTTTGTTTACTTACTTTATTATTTACTATTCTCCAGAGAACTAGTTTATTTTATTTTTGTCCATCCATCAATCTTGTCGCGGACTATGGCGGCCATTTAGAGGATGTGAGGTAATGTAGTGTCATGATTTAAACATTCCCCGTTCTATTCACGAAATAAAATAAATTCACTCGAGCGAAAAATAAAGCTGACAGTTTAAAGCTGGTTGATTCTCAATTTAGATATCACTCGAAACATTTTAAGCTCGATTATATTTTCTAAGAAAAATAAATAAAATATGCAACACATTTTAAAGCGTACCAAATCTTCGAAACTTTAAAGTTTTTCGAAACCCGACGTTGGATTTGCAGAAACAATTAATCTTGATTCAAAGTGTTGAATAAAGTAAGAAGCCGCAATTCTTCCACTATCTTAAACCTTATCTTTAACTTGATTAATGATTGATCCTAATTCTGCCTTCACGCCTTATCGGAAATAAGTATTGGTAACTGTTTACACACTAGTGGGAAAACCTAACTTGCCAACAATTTTTTGTACCACTCAAGTATGTTGGGTGACACTAAAAAATTAAACTAGCAAAATAATCGTAGAGCTGTACTTTTCACAGCTACCGAAGCAACGCAATGGAAGTATCCCGCATCCTGCAGAATCCGCTGGTACCTGTGAAACAGGAGCTGCTGTACTGGATCGAGTTGGTGATGAACACACGCGGCGCCCCGCACCTCCGCTCCCCAGCCCTTCAGCTTAGCATCATGGAGCGGTTTAACCTCGACGTCATTGCCGTTCTCATCATGATCGCCTGGTTCCTGACCAAGGTCGCCAAGGTCGTGAAGGTGTACTGGGATGATTTTGGAACAGATTGTCAGGATTTGGATGATAAGAAGAATGAATAAATTAAGTAGCAATGGTCAAATTGTCTCTCTGAAACTGTCCATGTAGGTTAGGTAGGATAGGATTGCTCATTACTTTTTTGTTAGAATGACGATATTAAAAAAAATCCTTGTTTTGTAATATGATTGTGTTTCAAGAAATAGGAACTATCTGAACTTCGATGTTCCACAGACACAATGTTCAAACTCCAGTCTAAACAGTAAATAAACGTGTAGTCATTTCACAGATTGTTTTGTTATTTATAGGAATCGATATCTCTGTTACGACCACAAAACCGCTCTGAGAGTGATTATTGATTGTGTACCGAACTACCGTCGATACAGCGCTTAGGCACAATGAGTACCTGCTAGTTTTTGAGCAACATTCTAGTAACACAGTGTCATTTCAGATGCGGCGTCAGGTTTGGTGAAGTATTGAGCTCATGATGGAGAAGTAGCCATAAAAATTTAAAAAGTATATTTGCCCATATAACTTCATAAAAATACAATATGGAACTGAATAGTCAGATAGAACTATGAATATTAAGTGCATTATAATATAAACAATAAAAGTTAGAACCCACTAAGCGTGCGCGCAGTCCCATGGGAGTGCATTGTGCATTACTCCCTGCTCACGTGCTGTGAATACATGCGAATAGATGATTATAGGGATTTGCCATCGTCAACACATCTGTTATGCGACTATTTCTATCAGATAATCCGTTGTAGCCGATTCATTATATGGGAGCAATTGTAAAGATTTTGAGCGAGCAATGAACGGGGCTTTTGTCCCGAGTTGACATGTGGTAACTCGGGATGATAGCAAATTATCATATTCACTTTAAACACTGTATTACTATGTGTGGGGCTGTGGGCATAAAATAGGTTATTTGATCATGAATTAAACAACAAATCAATTTATTCAACTGTAGTGAAGCGGTAACAGCAGTATATACTTTGTGATATGTATATGAACACGAGAAATTAAACTAGTTTCATGGTTGAGCGCGGCGCGCGGTGCTGCAGGAGTGCAGGTACCTATTCAGTCAATAATTAAAGTTACGGCCAGAACTAGTGCCGCTGCAATCTAGACTTATACCATACCATTACAGTAAATTATAAATCGCATTCACCATTACTAAACTTAACAAGAACAAGATCACGCAGTTATTTTAAAAGTGATAAAATGATTTTACGATATTACGATACGACCTTTTTTTTTGTAATTGTTCCAACTGATTGTAAACCTACACGTGTTATTGACGAATAAATAATATATTATCTTATCTTATGATTGCCATATTCATCTGAAGTATATTTTTTAAACTTTCTCCAAACCCTTTCCGTCTTATTACAAACACGATCTAACTTTAGTCCCAACCTACACATTCGATTTAGTTTTTGTATTTGGAACTTTATGCCGACTATAGTAAAGTTCTTAATACAAAATTGACAACCTAAGACCGGACTAAGTTGACAGTTTTGTAAAAGGAACTGTATTTCGATTTCAGTTAGGTTCTTATTTCAAAAACAGGCTCGATGGTTTAAACCATGTCAAAAGAAAAACCTTGTTTTGTAATAAGACCGAACATTCCTATTTTCGCTCAACACTATCTGTACAAAGAACATAACAAAATGATTTGATAAGGCAGACAATGAACGCGATCAAAGGGAGCACTCACCTCTCACCTCTCATTATTAATATTCGTCGGCTCACAAAACGGAGAGCCTCTCAATATTCACAATTAACTTGGCTGCTCTAGTGACTCGTGACCTGATTGTCCCTCGATTTGAGATCCGTGACACTTACGGCATCACGATAAGTGCCGCATACGTAAGGCGCCCTGACACTAGGATTCCTCTCTCTCCCAGAGAGGAATCCTACGAGTAGTGTCAGGGCGCCTCACACGCTAGGGTACGTCTGTATCTGGGGGGCTACTCTCTAATCACGAAATCCGTAGCAAGTTGCGGGCGCTTTCCGAGCCGTATCACCTATGGACGTAAGATAACTTCAGGGTTTGAACTAAGAATGAATGACAACACCATTTGACAGTTGCCCTTACTCGCGAGGTGTTTTTGGCCGTCCGAAAAAGTTAATTAATCGGGAGTCGGGTTCAATTCGAAGCATGGAACTAGTTTCGGACGGGCCCGTATCTTCGTTGACGGACTTAGGGAGTAGCCCTCTGCATTGTGCATGTGTGCCGGCGCGGGCGCCGACGGCGACCTCATGCATGAACTAGCGTGTGTAAGCTTAACAAAGCTTCAGGGCCGTTAAAAATTAAATCAAAAACAATTAGAAGCACTGACTTTCTAACTGGTTTCATCTTGTGCGATACAAAGCGTAATTAAACAGTTTAACGCAATGTTTCACAGAGATAAAACAAGTCGCCAGAGACAATCCGACCTGAAATACTTTAAGTGATCTAATTATTTACAAAAGGGTTAGTTTATTTACCCGCCGTTAGTTTTCAGCCAAACTAGTGTAGACAATAAAATAATTGTATTTACCAATGTTATTTATGCTAAAGTAGCTACTTGGCACAGTTTGAATTGAATGAATTTAGTTTGTTTCGCTAAGCCGATTAGTATAAACAAACGGAAGCTATTCCTGGGCCAAGTATATAATAATATTATAATAATAAATAATTGAATGACTACAGTGTTGCACACCACAGCACAAGTGCACACTGCTGCACCGACTGGTTACTAAGTAGGTACTTATTGTGGTTCAACAAAGTGAGCCAAGTCAGTAAACGTATGTTGTATTGTAAGTACGTCAATACATAGGTTATTTCGATCAAGTTTATAGTCAAAACAAACAAACAAACATTGTTTGTTTGTTTTGACTATAAACTTGATCGTAGCAAGTAGTCGTAGCAAGCGCAATACCTATGTTTTAATCGGTACATATTATTTCAACATCTTTCAGACGATAGGTACCTACTGAAATATATTTCGACAAATTCTTGACGTTACTGGAATTATGTATTTTGTATGTGAATTATGTATTATGTAATATTACTCTTCGTCAAAGACGGTATGTCTTTGTGGTCGTCTTTTGTAACCCAGACGAAGTGCGTACGTACGCTGATTGTTCAAATACATTCGGTTCACTTTGGATTCACAGTAAAATTTCTTTAGGTTCAAGAATAACTGTTCCTTTATTCTGGAAATCCGAGCCAGTTCAATAGAATCCATCTTACAGATACGATTAATTGAAAACTTTTGCTAAAGCAGCTCTTAGCAAACCAAACTAACAATTTAGAAGTGAACGACCGCTCGCACATCGTCGCTCGCGCCGCCCTTCGACGTAAACGCGATTAATGATCCTTGATTACTGCCACAATGCGATACTTTCTCATACAACTCATACAAACAACACCCGTCTTTATTACTGAAGCATAAGGATCATAACACTGTCTCTGAAGTTAATAGGGATGGCTCTTAAGTGTCGAAATAAAAATGTTATTAATCCATGACATTAACTGTCCGGCGCGCGGCGGCTACAGCTCGCAGGACAACACAGCGTTATGATTTGTTCAGATATTAGTCTACTGCTAAAATAATTTATTTAGTAGGAAGAACGAGACAGGAAACACATTGATTAATGATCCAATATCTCCATCATTATTTTTACCGTCCATTTATTGAACAAACTTCAGATAGCGTATTTTGACAATATTAATCATTAGTAGCAACTAATGATTAATATTGGACGGGACGGGATTTACGTGTACACGTAATTAATACAAATGAAATCTTAGTAGCACATGGGCACTAATGGAACATCATTCATTTTGCCCATATCTTATCATTAGCCACATCGTAGTCAGTAAATGAACGTTACAAGGAAATCAATCGTTTCTTCTATGTGAGCAATTCTTTGAAGAAGTTAATTTGTAATGAAACTAACAATGATTCAGATTGTGTTCGTTTTTGAAAGTTTTAAAGCCATCCTTGTTTGGAATAATATTCCTACTTCTCGTTTATCATCAGCACTGTTACTACTTTCAGGATCATATTATATAATTTTTATTTTATTTTATTAAATAGGAACAACAAACAGCTACATTAGGCAATATTACAAACCAACAAAAAAAACAAAGGTAACTTAAATAATAATGTGTCCCACAGCGCTGTTCACAGATTACCATTAATAATTAAAACTTTAAAGTCACTAGGAATGAACTGTTCGTGCAAGACTCTATAAAAAAAATAAAAACTTTAAAAACAATAACAAATAATTAGTCTAAAAGCTCAAGTGTCTCATACAAAAGGCTACGAAACCTGTTCAAAGAGCATGTAAATATTATATATGTGTTAATTTCATTGTTAGCTATTGTATAGTAACTACACTCACATACAGATGCTGTTTCAAATTTTATATTAAGCACACTATTTTTATAATAATCCGCCAATCAGGGGACCGGCCATATCCGTGGGACCGGCACTGTCTCTCCTTAACTCAGGCTATATTTGAGCCTATCTAGGAGAGCAGTACTTCACTCACCTTTATTGCTTATCTGAACCTAAAAATATAAATGCAACATTTGTAAACTTTGCAATCCCATTATGAAATAAACTATTACTATTGTAGATTGCTGCCATTCGCCGAACTGGTGAACGTAGCCCAGTGTTAGATCGACAGGTACCTACTGCGAAGATTTTGCCTGCGCCGTGCGCGCACCTGCCGTCTGTGGACAGTTCTGGGGACTGCATACTCATAGCACAACACATTATTTAGGTCAATACAATCAAAATTGCAATTAGCAATGTTATACAATGTCATTGCTTCCAATTGTTTACGTCTAGACCTGAGCATCAGAAGCCTGTACTTACTGAGCAACTGGTTATACGGTAGATATGTTTTGTGAGACCTGTAGTGCATTGCACGAAGAAATCTACGTTGGACGTTTTCTATCCGTCAATGTATTTGCCATAGTACGGGTTCCAGATAGTTAAGGCATATTCGAGCTGGGAACTGAATAGGGTTTTCTCCGTGGTATCTGTCTGCAAAGAGTTGACCATATTCGTGATCTCGATGTTGCAATGGACTCGAAATTGCACTTCAGTCTTCATATTGATAACATCGTAAATAAGGCGTATCGTAAGTTTGATTTCGTCACATGCGTCATGCGTTCTTCAAACGACTTTAAAAGACCGTTTACTTTTCTACTTCTATATAAAGCTTTGGTGCGTCCCAATTAGAATTCGCAGTACCGATTTAAAGTCCCATTTTTGGTGTAAGTATATAAAAAAAAGGATTCAAGTGGTTAAAAAAAATAAATGTTATGCACTACAGATGCACTAAGTCCAAATTACCACAAACTCGTTTATTAAAGAGGTATAAACGTAGACAGAGAAAGTTTTCTCTGTCTACGGGTATAAACTTCAAAGCTTGGAGCACAGATTACTAATGCTTGGAGTCAAGACGCAGCTTAATGATGGCCGTGATGCTTCATGGTATGTGTAATAACAGGTTCGATTGTCCAGATATTTTTACCATTAACCTATGTTACATTGTATCCAGAAATGTGAAGCGTCGCGCGTCGAGAGGCGCGTGTGCCCCGGCTGCTCCACACCACAAACTGCAGGACTCATGCTGGTGCACGGGCGCCTCTTCGACGACGCATTGTAGATACGTATAACACACACTTCATTGAACTGAACATTTTCGCGCTTACTCACTGTGAGTTCAAAAAGATGGCTATTGAACCTTTAAAATAGTTATCTAATACCTATTATTGTAACCACTATCTATATTTCGCTACCAGTATCATTGTTTCCAAATTGGAATGTAATGGATGTTAAGTACACATCGTTAGCGATGAGTAGGTACTCAACATCCATTACGGTTCATAGTTTATCTTCGCGCAATTTGGTTAATCGTTTCTCCTAAACTACAAATGTACAAACTTGGTGTAAACTAAGATTTATTGTATCCAGTCTACAGTTTACGTGTTCCTGTAATCGTTACCGACAGCACACTACAATTAGTCTCAAGGTCACAAATACTCAAGAGTGTTTAGCAATATTTGACGTTCTTGGGTTGGTTCTATACATAACATACATACACAATCAGCCTATAATGTTCCCGCTGCTGGGACACAGGCCTCCTCTCTGTGAGAGTGAGTGGGCCGTAATCTACCACGCGGGCCCAGTGCGGGTTGGTTGTAAACTTTTGGCAAAAAAAGGATTATTTTCTGACGGATTGCCTAAAAACTTTTGAAAAATATTTTTTTTTTTACGGATACGGACACTTACATAAAAACAAAATTTAAAAATTTTGGTGTCATGATGATGACAACTGACTTACCATCAGATTGTTAGTTGGACTTACCACCGGGTGGTAAATAGGACTTACCATCGGTTAGGATCTGGGTGAAAGTACCTACTTGCCATGGGGGTGTAAGTACTTCCTAACACATTGTTGTTTTCAAAAAGGATATCCTTACACCTTCAGTAAAGAAGTTATAAATATGTACTTATGTCAGTCCGTTGGCGGCACTTCGGGAACTTTCGTAAATACGAACATTATATAAAATTCATGCGCTACGTACTACGTAGTAAGAACGTTTTTGTATCAACTACTAAATAATTTACACTTTTTGTTCGTGATCGTGACATTTTGTATGGGAGGCACTTTTGACATTTACAAGACGGTTTTAGAGCAATTTCGTGTTCGCTTGTTGCCGTGTTGTAGGTACATGTCTATTTTTAGAGGATAATGGGTAGCTAAAGTTTTTTTATTTACGCAGTATAAGGGGAAGTACAAATAGAGTAGACTAGGCAAATATTTGATAAGGTGCAGAGCAGAGACACCGAAGTTCTCGATGTTCATATTATAGTTCTGTAGACAGTTTCTTAGGAGAGCCTGAACTATACCAATTAATAAAAGCTGTTACTTAGTTAGGATTTTTTTTTTTTATTAAGAATATCTGCCTTCTCTGTGTGAAAAGAGGCTTTTTCCTTTTTGCATTCTGTCTTAGCGACTGATTTAAGTAGAACTGAACAATCTCAAGCCCAATCCGCTGTTGGTCCCCACTACAAAGCCAACTTTCTCCTCTTGTTTACAAGTTCGTCTACACGGTAGCTACGAACCTTTGATCTTGACACGTGGTCACTCCCCGTGACCGCAGCCATCCGCTGTTGGTCGCCGGGTCACCAGCTCACCAGCTCACCGGCGCGGCGGCGCGGCGGCGGCGGCGCCCACTTACTTAATAGACCACGTCGCACTTCCGTCCTACTACCCGTAGCTAATTGTTAGTTATTTGCACGAGCCGTCGCGAGTCGTCGGTAACGCGCAGTGTTGACCAAACATATCATCATGTAATTGATTGTATATGCCCACGGTACCTACTGAGCAAATATATGTGTTTGTGTTACCGCTAGCGTTTGAACTAGCCAACCTAGATTTATAATTGATATTGATGCTATTGAGATCATTAAAGTTACGATCGAGCAAATAGAAATAAACTTATTACTCACGCCTCTGACTTCAAGATGACCTAATCTGGACCAGTCGACATGAAGAGATTTAGATAAATATTTAATTAAATCAATGTAAATCTCATTATCTCTGTCTGTCTTGTTTAAGGGTCAGCTGTTCATGTTCTTTCACCCCCCTTCGCCAAACTTACTAGGTAGGTATTGCCAAGTTTTTAAGGGTCAGCTGTTCATGTTCTTTCACCCCCCTTCGCCAAACTTACTAGGTATTGCCGAGTTTTTAACCCTGTTTAAAGAATTTCACTCTTCATCAACAACTGTGTGAACATTTAATGTACCGTAAAATGCTGCAACTTTGCCTGGATTTTGACGTTTTTTGTTCGTTTATCTGAACCTATTTATTATTATGGCTTTTAATGAGTTTTACACGGAAAACCGACCTTATGTCTTGCCAGGTAGAAGCCAAATCTTTTTAAATCATCATGTTTTTCCGAATTACAAGCACTCGAAAGTCATAGGCAAAGTTGTAGGTAAAAGACGCAAATTTGCCTTGGAGGATATCTCAATTAATAAACAGTTTATCATATCAGTATTTTTTTCCGTGTGCATGAGACACCGTGCTTATCCCCGGCATCGGCAGTTAGATTATTGCCATGAAGGTATTCTTTTTTCACAGTTAGGAGACAAAGTTAAGTAAATTATGTCACAAAAAAAAATCACCTGTTCGCACCGGTTTTTGTCGCACAACTGACAGAGTAAAAATGGAGTAACCATTGCAAAAACATAAAAATATGTTGCCCTAATAATGTAAAGTTACTACCAAATGGTACAAAATAAGAAAAAACTAAGCAAACGCGAAATATCGTAATCGAAACGAAATAGGCAAATTTGGGCTTTCTTGGCAAAGTTGCAGCATTTTACCGGTACCCATGTGATATTTACAAAACAAACGAAATAAAAACCGTCAGATTCCTCCTGTTTTCCTTCCAGTTACCCATAACCGAAATAAAACAGGAAGGAGCACGCGAGGACGAGCCACGTGAAACAATAGTGATGCGACACTCTAATTCTTATCGAAACGATCGATGTTGATCGACCTCGGCCTTGTGCCTCGCGTCTCAAGTTCACGTCCCGCGTCCCTGCCCACGCGAGGCGCCTCGTCTTTAACTACTCATGTGCTCATAGCGACGCCACGTGGCGCGGGCCCGGGCGTCGCGTCGTCAATCAGCCAGTTCCCGCCAACGCGCACCGCTCGGTAACTGTGTAGATGTAGATCCGTATCTCTGTGAGAACGGGTTTACGATGCACCTAGTTATCTCCTAAGACATTGCGGTCTATCATGAGTTTGTTAGCTGATAAAACAATTGAATAAAAATATGAGGAAGGATTCTTCATGGTCAATGTGTATGGTGTACATCACGATGGCCATGTTGGGTTGCAAAAATGTGTGAAAAGATTCTTGCGACACAATCACTTATACATTTATGTTTAGTACTATTCTTGTTATTTCAAGCATGTAGCATTACTAAGTAGTATTTTTTCAATTCTTACATACTTGAAGTCAATTTAATTAAGTAGTAAACAAGTAGAGACATTAATCGCACGCTTCGAATTACCTAACACCTGCGTTGTCATTGTGTCGCCATCATTCGCAGAACATCGCCCGTCAAACAATAAACGCCCCATTTCTTAGTAGTTCATAGATACCTCCGTGATAGATACAAAGTAGGTACCTAAAGCGAATAACTTTCTTCGAAATTCTTCGTACACGTGTCGTATACAGGCGATTTTGCCAGATCTAGTTATTATTGCAGTCCTTTAAAGGATCATTTATACCAGACGAGCGAATGCTCATGCTATCACAACTCTATGAATTTCTTTTAGCTAACTAAAAGAAATTCATAGAGTTGTGATAGCATGAGGATTCGCGCTGATTTGAGCTGATCTCTGTTTACCCTAAGGTAAACAGAGATTCTTTTGTTGTTCCGTCTGCGTTTGCAAAGATTCTATGGAATATTCTAAGAATGCTCTTCACTTGATGTAAGCGGCACTAGAGCGTGCGAATAGTTGCTTAGAGTTTAGAGCATTCTTTCGTGTTCGGAAACGTCTATCGAACGATTATTTCGCTCGCTCCGAGTAGCGCTCTCTTCAAAGCGTTCTTGTGTTCTAGCGACATGATATACATACATACTTATCGATGTAATTAAAAAAAAAACAAAAACAAATATGTAAGTATTGGTCTCAAGAAAAATGTCTATTGATGTGATGATAGAAGTCATACCATACCTCCAGGTTAGATACCATACCATACCATTATTAGATACCATAATTACAGATGTCTGTGGGATCAGACTTTTGAGCATTATAAAAATTCATCTCGCAAACAAGATGCCTGGCAGGAAATTGGAAACCTACTAGAACGTAACGTTGAAGAAGCAAAAAAAAATGATGGTGAAAACGGGCGAGAAAGATAAAAACAATGACTACAAAGTCGGACAAAGTGAAGCACTACCAAGCACAGAATTGACACGAGTGAGCTATGAGCATTCGTTCGGCTGATCTAAACATCTCCAGAGCGTGTGCAAGAATTCTAGCTCTTGATTCTTATTCTTCCTCGTTGATATTCTTTTGGTATAAACGCTGTAAGCTTTCGTTTACACTAAAAGATCAAGAAATAATGCTCTTGTTCTAGCTCTGGCTCTTTGTTCGTTTAGTTTAAGCCCATCTTAATACGAGGTACCTTCAGAAGCTTCGTACAAAGCCATACAAAATCTGTGCGGATAAATTCTCTCACGGCTTTCAGAGCAGCGCGTGCAGCGATAAATAACGTCCGTAATCGAATGTTATACGCAGTTACATCCGCGTCTGTCCGCATCTATCCGCAATGCGCCGCTCTGATCCGGCCGGATACGAACGGATTACCGGCGCCGGCGGCGGCGCTGCGATCAGCAGGAGCTCTTAAACAATGCAGGAGATGCAGCTGCTGGGATCCGGACGAAACCGGACATCGACGCAAGCGAGCAGCCAACGCTACCAATAAATAATTTGATTTGCAACAAATTCTTTATTGGTAGCGTTGGCTGCGTCCGCGTCTATGTAAACAATTAAGTTTTGCTTAAATTATCTATTTGGTCAAAAATTTGATTCAGGTTTTCACAATACAGATAAATACTTAATAGTTACTTAAATACGAAATGAGTGTTTTATGTATAATTTATAGTTCATAAAAAACTCATTTCAAATTTCAACAGTGCGTTAAAGAATCATCTGCTGTGGAAACTACAATACATTGCAGTTGTTATTCATCAGATGAATCAATTATCTGAAGAAATACAAAAGAAGCAGATTTTAATAAGATATTTTGCATGAGAATATTTTTTTTTTTTTTAAATACCTAGTAAATTAATAAAATAAAATATGTTTTCCATAAAATCCATAATCGCGTTTTCAATCGATCACTCAAGCTTTGTTTACCGCAATCTACTGCTTGACATCTCGGTTACCTTTTTTTTGCAGACTTATAAAAAGTCTGCTAGAGAGATGTTTTTTCATTATTGAGGTACCTCTAAATATTATATGTATATATTATTAGCGTAGACCGCTCCGGCTCGGCTGTGTGCCCTGCGTCATGCGCAGGAGTGGCGCAGAAGCCCGGCTCAGCCGCCATACGAGCCTAATGGGTCGGCTTCGGTTGCGGCGCCGGCGCCGCGGCGCCGCCGCGCCGGATACGGTTGCCGCCATTACGGGAAGCGCCGGATTTCGACCGATGACGGGCCGTAACCAATACTTTTATGTATTTGGCAAGCGCTCCGCTCACGTCAATCCGCCGACATTTGGCATATCGAAATTAAACTAATGATATGATTTATAGTTTATATCATATTTTATTATCGACCCGTGTGCGCAGATATAGTTTATTTATATTGATGTAAGGAAAATAAACAAGAAGCAAATGGAAAATACAGAAAATTCATGTTCAACATAAACAGATTGCGAATAGTCAGAGGGAACCGGTGAACGATTGTGATTTTGAACTAACACATGAATATTGGAAACAAAGATTTGATATAGTACGTAAGTGGTACTACGTATACAGGGGTGGCAGAGACGTCGGCGCGCAAACTGTAGGTAACCATGAACAGCAAATGAATCTAGACCTCCTAGCGTAGATGTGTATAGTCGGTTATAAAAAAAAAATACCTGTTTCCTAGAAAAGTGCAACACCTACACGGTCAAAATGTATGAAACAGCATGTTCTTTTAACCTACGAAACGTTTCAACGCAGGGGGTTCAGAATCATGTGCTGAATCCATGGTACCCGGTGGCGCGTCATGCCCCTGCCACCCTGTATTCTCTTGTACAAATGTTCTGAGAGCAGCCCACTGCCCCCCCCCCCCCCCCCCCCCGCAACCCCTGTCCCCGTGCTTGTGTGTGACTGAAAGTGGTAGTCACTTTGAGCTCGAATTGCGAATGAAATCTTGTTACGACTTTCATCAAAATGTTTAGGTGTTATACAAGATCCATGTAAGGCATGGGTACAGAAAGTGGTGCTATATCGAAACTAAAAAACTTTCATCTATAAACTAATCGGGAACAAGGGATCTATGAAATCGGAGAGATAATTTATTCCATCCCTGCTGGCCGAGCAGAATTTTATAGTCGATAGTGAGTGTTCCTTGCGCTTTACGAGCTCGTCCCGGGGGTAACGCTCGCCTGCTAACAGTTCCGAACTCCCGACTCGACGTCGTTCACAGCCAAGTCCAGCACCTCGTTATGGCTCGGCTATTGAGGGAACGAACCTCATTGAAAATTATGATGAAGCGAGGAATTTATGTTGAAAACAGTATTCGATTGACTGACACATTTTTTTAAAGTATTGAGCGCTTAGGTAAGCTTAACTCGATAGATACGGCACTTGAACACAGCGCGCGGTCCTTCTGAACTAAGTCCATAGACACAGTTGCACTCAGTCACACGCGGACTATCGTCAAAAAAGCGCATGTCGATACAGCTCAATAAATTCTTTTTGTGCATATAAATACGCATCAAAATGCCTACATGTGTACTTAATAAGTGTTCTAATCACTCAAGAAACAATAAAAATAAGATTCACGTGATAACTTTTCACGCATAAGTGCAGCCAATATGTTAATTTGTTGAAAATTATAATTTTATTTATTGTTTGCTTCGTCATTTTTGTGAGAGTGAGAAGATAATACTAAACAGTGTGAGAGACACGATGCGACGCTCGTCAATGTCATTCATATTCGTAAACATTCGGCGGCTAGCGCGGTTGCGCTCGCACGACTGTGTCGGGTCCTATTACTGCCTTTGTCTATCGGTAACTATAAGTAGGTATGCAACTGTGATCACAGATTGTGTGAGTTTCGTTGCATGTAGTTGTGCGCCGAGCCACGGTGACCGAGCTCGAGCTGGTTTAATGATCACAGATTGTGTGAGTTTCGTTGCATGTAGTTGTGCGCCGAGCCACGGTGACCGAGCTCGAGCTGTTTTAATGATCACAGATTGTGTGAGTTTCGTTGCATGTAGTTGTGCGCCGAGCCACGGTGACCGAGCTCGAGCTGGTTTAATGATCACAGATTGTGTGAGTTTCGTTGCATGTAGTTGTGCGCCGAGCCACGGTGACCGAGCTCGAGCTGGTTTAATGATTGCGATGTTAGAGCGAGCATACCGTATCTACCGCTTAAGTTTATCAAGACTGAGCGTTTGTTTTCCCAGAGGGTTGCGTTTATTATTTTGTTTTGTTCGTAATTTGCAGGTATTGCAGGGTCTGAACGCACGAACTCTAACTCTAGCTGACCAGTCCAGAGCCCTACCCGGCCCAAGGCAACAGCCATGGTCCAGTAGTCCTGCTCGGAAAATATTAATTTCATCCCGTGATAAACATTACCATCATCTAGCATCGGAATAATCCAAGTTCAACGAAGATAAACAAGAATTAGCCCTGAAACCAGCGGAGTGCATCGAGTGACCAGCAACTCGTTTGGGCTCTCAACCCACTGACCGCCGACGCGCGACGTCCGGCGCGGCGCCTCACCGCACGTCACAACGGCTCTCACTTTTTACGCCTCACAGGCGTGTGAATAAAAACTTGTCTCATTCACTCGTTCAAGTGGCAATTTAGGCAGGTACAGAAGGTTTATTCCATGACTATCATCGACAGAAATTCTTCAACTGTTAGTCCAGTCAAAGCAAGTGTAATCCCAGTCAAATTCAACTCAAGTCCGGGTCACTTCCATTCAAATCCACACAAATCCGTTCCATGAAGGAGAAGCTCTCGTAGTTTAAGTCCAAGCGACTTTCAAGCAATTTTCAGTAATTTTCCACTCAAAGTCCAAAACACTCTTTTCACAGATATCTTACCTCTGACAGCAACCAAAATAAAGATCACTGGAGGTAAAATAGTTATATAACCTCTGATTTTGCGACAGTTGTCAAAGGACTGTAGCTGGCGGTTGGCTGTCATCGAGTTGGTCAGGTTCTTTGGTTATAAAATAGTTGGTCATGTTTGTTATCGCTTGCCAGAGAGGCAGCTTCCTGGATTTATGTGAATAGCTTTCAACTTTTATAACTACGCAACTTTTTACCACTCTCTACCGCCAGGCCTTCTGCATCAACATTAACTGCATATAGTCGTGAGTGAACCGTCCTTGTACCGACGACACGGCCGACCCCTTTACCGGTGTTTGTATGAATACTATAAATGCTAGTTTTGAACTGTGCACTTGCAAGTTAAGCGGCCGATACTAACGATGTCTATCTACACTTGGGTTATAGTAATCTTTTCATAAATTCACCGGATTGTTTTGTGTTTACCCAAGATTCTGATTTTCCGTAAGGTTAACCTACTCTAGAGAAGTGTTGAGGGATCCTGCCGTTTTGCTGAAAAGATTTTGCCAAAATTTCACCACCCAAACAAATTTTAGCAACCTTTTTTACACCAATGCAATGTTTGGAATGATTTTAGTACGCACATTTTATTTGGTAAATTTTTTACTTGGCAGAATATTATCAAGGATAATGTCATTTAGGCATTCGGTCTTTAAGAGGGCTATCACCATTTTTCTTGTATTTGAGTGTTTGAAGAGTCACACACTCAAATACAAGAAAAAAAATGATATTTATTTAGAGCACTCCTGAGAGAAATAATCAAACTTTCTCGGGCATATTTTTTTTTAAATTTTGAGGCCATATCTAAACCATAATCACACATCTAAACTCCCAGTTTAGATGTGTGCTTATGGTTTATAGATAATGCTCTAAATAAATATCAATTTTTTTCTTGTATTTGAGTGTGTGACTCTTCAAACACTCAAATACAAGAAAAAATGTGATAGCCCTCTTCATCAAATTATTTATTAAAGCAAACAATCTTTAGACAAAAATGTAATGTCGTTTGCGTACTTCTTTGTAAGTTTACGTGGTTGAATTTGTCTAAAACAAGTCAAATTTATGGTTACATAAGGCACTAGTTAGAGTAGGTTAATTAGGCGGCGTGCGTCCTGGCCGGATCTCCGCCCTGGGACCTAGAGGCGAAAGTACTCGCGTCATTATATCGATGGCGCGAGGAAGAGCGGGCACGGGGCTCAAGGCCGGTGCAGCGGCAGATCGCGCTGCGCCGAGAGGAGCTCCGTCAGGTCTTGGTGGCGGAATGGCGGCAAAGGCTTCTGCGCCCTACCTCGCCTTGCTACCGTCGAGGCGATTCGGCCAGTACTCGACGACTGGCTCGGGAGAGGGCACGGCTCCCTGCCGTTTAGGGTGACGCAGGTGCTGTCCGGGCACGGCTGCTTCGGCAAGTACCTGTGCCGCATAGACAGGGAGCCGGACGCTCGGTGCCACCATTGCGTCCATTGCGGGGAGGGCACGGCGCAACACACGCTCGCCGAGTGTGTAGCTTGGGAGGAGCAGCGCCGTGTCCTCACAAATGAAGTAGGAGGCGATCTGTCGCTGCCGGCCGTAGTGCGGAGGATGGTCGGTAGCGCAGAGTCGTGGGACGCGGTGGTGTCCTTCTGCGAGGACGTGATGTCGCAGAAGGAAACTGCGGAACGGGAGAGGGAGATCTCGACTCCCTTCCCCGGCCACAGAAGGCGCACCGGGCGCAGGAGAAGGGCGGACAACGCCCTTTTCCGGCCCCCATGAATGGGTCCAGGGGCGCGGGACTTGGGGAAGTCCTCGCCCCCTATTTGATGGACCCGAGGCGGAGGCGCACGCGGGTGTTGGCGCGCGCCTCTGAGCCGATGCACGGGGTAGTTAAACACCTCACTACCCCGTGCAGGAGACGAGGCCCGGACAGACCGGGCCAGCACTAGTGTGGGGCTGCGGAAGAATTTGGATTCCCGCGGCCCCGCGCGCACGTGCGAGGAGACACCGGGGTGGTTTTAGCCGGTAAGAGTCCGGCACGCCCGTCCGCCTTTTCCCCAGGCGGAGGTAGTCCATGAGGATTTCCCCACGTAAAAAAAAAAGGTTAATTATTTTAAAAAAATGGTTAGGTTAGGTTAGGTTAAAACTGTGAGGGGGGTGCATGTTGAAGAGCCTCCTCGTAGCGCACCCTTTTTTTTTTTTTTTTTTTTTAATGCTTTATGCATCCCCGCTCGTGGGGGACGAGACGGGGTATGTGGGACTCCTGTCGAAATCCGCACTCGACAGTATACCCACTAAAACTCAGCGGTGTTCCCACAACGCCGTGATGAGAGGGCTATGGGAAATCGGCTCAGCCTCTACTTCCACAGCCCTCCCGGCGCATGCCCGCCTAGTTGGCGGGCCCCGCATGCCCCCCATTTAACTGGGGGGCTACGGGAATGGCCGGGAACACCCGGCCACTCCCGTCCGACACTGGTGGAGGCCCGTGCAATACAGGCAAAGGGCGCCCCCGCACCCACCGCCTGCTGGCCTCCACCCGGGAGGAGCCGGAGGTGACTACCAGACCGGCGTCTTCCTCGACCCCTCCCCTCTCCAGAGCGGCACCGCGCGAGAGAATCATCCCCCCCGCGCGCGCCGCTGCCTCCCTCCGGGACACGACCGCCTGTTCCGCATCGGCGGCCCTGCCCAGTCTACGCCCACTCACCTCCCTCTGTAAGCAGAGGAGGAGTGGGCGTATCTGCCCTCTGTAGCCCGGTTCCCTTCACCGACCATCAAGCATGATCGGCGATTGGAACCGTGACCTTTCCCCGCTTGTTGAAGATTAGCCGCCAGCCCCAATTGTCCCCCAAAACCGCACTGGGAGAAATTGGAGCCGACGTTGCCCAGGGTGCGCCACGAGGAGGCTCTTCAACATGCACCCCCCTCGTAGCGCACCCTGGGCAACGTCGGCTCCAATTTCTCCCAGTGCGGTTTTGGGGGTCGAGGAAGACGCCGGTCTGGTAGTCACCTCCGGCTCCTCCCGGGTGGAGGCCAGCAGGCGGTGGGTGCGGGGGCGCCCTTTGCCTGTATTGCACGGGCCTCCACCAGTGTCGGACGGAAGTGGCCGGGTGTTCCCGGCCATTCCCGTAGCCCCCCAGTTAAATGGGGGGCATGCGGGGCCCGCCAACTAGGCGGGCATGCGCCGGGAGGGCTGTGGAAGTAGAGGTTGAGCCGATTTCCCATAGCCCTCTCATCACGGCGTTGTGGGAACACCGCTGAGTTTTAGTGGGTATACTGTCGGTTGCGGATTTCGACAGGAGTCCCACATACCCCGTCTCGTCCCCCACGAGCGGGGATGCATAAAGCATTTCTCAGCGAAAAAAAAAAAAAAAGGTTAAAACTGTGACCTCCTACGCACGAGCCGAGGGAGCGAAGCAAACGGTGCCGCGGCAGTGGCCGGCGAGTGCCAGTAACGACTAGATTATATAGAAAAAAATATGGAAAAAAAACAGGCTACCCGAAACTTAACTAGTTAGACGAGATTAATTATTTATAAAAAAAATGCTACTAACTAAAAAAGAAATAGGTACTAACAGAATAGTTAATATTAATATTATTATTTGGCAAATTTTATTTGGTGTAAAATGAGTTATTCCAACTGAAATATTTGAGTACATAAAAATTGGTAAAAGTACTAGTTGTTAAACAAGTTATTGTTTAAACGTTCACTTGCCAAACATTAGGTTTGCGTTACAATTATTTGTGAAGAGATTTTTTGCTAAGTAATAATTTGGCAATTTTTACATTTGCCAATTTCTTTTCGGTGAAAAAATGGAGTATTGATGGTATGGAAAATATACAAGTTTCTTTGATTTCTTTATAATGAATGATGATCACAAAAAAATTAGGAAGGTACTTACTGCGAGATAATTTAATATAAGTTACTTAAGAAATATTATTTATTTTTAAGAAACAATTTATTTATGAGTACCTACCTAGTTTATTTTTGTTTCTGTGAGATTAACTTAGCAGAAATTCAATTGAGGTGGGCCACTTTACTTGTGAGTCCGTGTCTATATTGTTTTACAAGAGTTTCCAAGTAAGATAAAAAGATAAAACTGGTAGGTATACTTACTCGACCAACTCTAAAAACCCAATAAGCTTTTATTTTTAAAGGTTTTGCAGAAAGCTTTAACAACTAAAATCTATATGAAGTGCACTCAATAATGTGCAATTAAGTGGCATTCCTGGCGAGGCCCGTAGGCATCGGCGTGATGGTTGTAATGCGGCCGCCTCGCTCAGTCGCTCGGGGAACCGATATTAAATACTTCAACTTCATAGAATTGCCACAGGAAGCATATTCACAAGGTTCACTCTGAACCAAACTTAGCGGCAATTGACAGGTTGAGGAATATGTCCATTAGAGAAGTGGTTTCATTTTGCTTGCCTAATTATATAAACTATTCCGTTAAATCGGTTCCGATACAATCATGTTTAATTTTTATTTTAAATTATTCGCAAACGACTAATAAGCTATAGGTGATTTTATCAATGTTTTGTTTTTGATACAATCAACATAAATTATCTGCTACAAATTGCAAGGGTTTGTGAATGTATGGTAAAATGCATGTCGTTTGCTCACTCATATTTCGTATAGTACAATTATTATGTCATTTTACCGCTTGTCCTTGTATGACTATACATAACATAATGATGTATCCCCGAAGGGTTGGGCAGAGGTGTACAAATATTATATAAACATTAATTATGGCTTGTACATTCACTAGGTACTCAGTACTCACTACAGTCCTTGCTCGCACGAGTCAGACTTCTGTTTACTTACCTAGTTTTGTTATGGTTCAGGGTATTGTCTCCATCGGATAATATTTGCTTTGGAATAACTGAAGCTCAAATGCGAACATGCTCGATAGTAACATTATTATTTTTATTTCGGAGCCCGTTCTTATTGTAATCCGTTTTTCTTAGCGAAGGCAACAGTTTACATTATTAATTGGTTAGTAAGCTCAGGAGGATATCCGAAAAGTTATTGAATATTATTAGTCAATCAGAAGACTTGATGTTCGATATCCAGAGAGAAAACCCTTTACTCCAATGAGAATAAGGAAAATGACATTATTGATAACAAGTTAGATGAACCAGTCTCTTTTGTGATATTAATAGCAACAGTATCCACCTACAATAGGGTTGAAACAAAGAGAAATAGTCATTGGGTTGAAAACACTACTGTGGATGTAGTTTTCACGTGTAGTCGGTAAACTGATATGTAAATCCAGCGCCTAGTTCTTCGAAGGGGTGATAAAACACGTGCGAGCGATGTGACACATACACTCACGTGCTGCCGAATATATTCAGGTGCACTTCCGCAAATCCTGCGTGGTCCCACTGGCCCACCTGCCGGCTGCCAAGCGGGCGGTGGGTGGCCTTTATGTGAACCAAGCATTCAATTCACAATGGATTTAGATTTAATACTGTTTGTATTTTCAGTCACTTTACAATTTCATTCGTTCTTACAGGTTTTATACACTAATTCCGGATTTGGCAGTTCGAGATACATAGGTGACGTAACTACTTCGGCATCATTAATAGGTTTGTTTTAGGAAACCCTCCACTGCATGATAAAATATGTTCATCAAACAAAATTATTCCTTTTTTTTTTTTTTTTTTTGTGGGTGGGAAATCATCAAATAACTTCTCCCGCTCTGGGCAGAGCAGGAGGGCGTGTCAGACTCTTACTGACTAAAACCCACCCGTGTTCCTTCAGTTGCCTGTGCCAGGGGCCACGGTAACCCTCTTGGACTTTTCCGCAACCCTAGCAGGCATCGGTCCTAGCAAACCCCGTCATTGGTGCTGACATCTCTTTGAGGCGCGCGTGGAACACAACGCGCCGTCGACCCGGGCCTGGTCCTTATCGAACGGCGAGCTGCCCATTGCTCGCCGTTCGCAGGCCCGCGCCTACGGTGGCCGGGAATCGGCCTGCGATTCCCGACGCCCAGGGCGTCTCCTGCGGCGGCTAGGGGCGTGAGGGCGCAAACTTTGCCTCTCCCTCACGCGTTCCGCCTCCTCCTTCGCGAACATTACTGCTTCGCAGAAGGAGGTGACGGCTTCCCAAGCCCTCTCGCTCCGTACCATGGCCTGGACCAAGGCCGGACGCGAGAGATCGCCACCGCCAATCGCCTCCACGAGGACACGGCGTTGCTCCGCCCAAGCCGGGCAGACCTCCACCGTATGCTCCACCGTGTCCTCCGGGCGATCCACACAATGGTGACACCCGGGCGTTTCCTCCCGCCTTATCCGGAACAGGAACCTCCCGAAACAACCGTGTCCGGTGAGGACCTGCGTCAGGCGGAAGGTGAGGACGCCGTGGCGCCTCTCTAGCCACTCCTCAAAGAGGGGACTTATCGCCGCAATTGTGGCGTGCCCAGCGCTGGGTTGCGACAATCGCACTCTCCATGCCGCCCTGAGATCCCGGCGGAGCTCTGTCCGCTGTACCGTGATTTCTCGCGGCAGCGGAGCTACGCCCCGGCATTTCGCCTCCTCGCGCCACTCCCAAACGTGCGCGAGGACTTTTGCCTCCAGATCCCATGGCGGTAATCCGGCAAGGAGGCTCGCCGCCTCACCGGAGACCGTACGGTATCCCCGGAAAACAAAATTATTCCTAAGCCGTAAAGCTGGCAGTTGAAAAAAAAAGCTTCGTAATTAAAAACTGAAATAAAACGAGAGATAGAAAAACACAACACAAACCACAAGAAAGATATAGGTTTATTAGCCACAAAAGATCCGTTAAAACTGTCCGGCCGGGCGGCCGCCGGCGCGGCCGTCCGCTTTCATCCGGCGCTAACGCATCAATGAAGTTAATTTGTTTACGGAGTGACCAAGTGAGATGTAAGCCGACGAATATAAACGTAGCTCTGATTTATTACCGCGTAGCTTTTGAAGTGAGGCGCTGGGTTTACGATGGTGTTAAGGTATGTAGTCCGTTCTAAAACGGTGGAATAAATTATTTTACGGTCTAGTGTTCAAATAGACATCATTGAGTATCAACTGATGATTGAAACATTTAATTTAAAAAACGGTAATAGTATTAATTAGGAGTAGATAAAGCTCAGTTACGCAACAACAGAAAAACTAGCACAAACACGTAAAATTAAAGAAAACGCAAACTTGTAAGGATGTTCAGCATAATAAATATCTTTAACAACATTTACCCTAATTAAAAAGATCACAGAATATCTAGACGATAAAATTCCGGTTGTAGTAGTGTTTTTTTTATATGAGTCAGTTACTAAACCAATGTGAAAATTTTAGAATCTATGGTGTCGCTCTAGATTGGATAAAAAGTTTTTTAACAAGCCAAGCCAAGGCAGCAATGTATTGAAGTTGCTAATATAAATGTAAATCTTGAATCCACTTTCTATAGATCTTCATTTTTATCTAGACTGAATATACATGGCGTACCACAAGGGAGAGTTTTGGGCCCCTTGCTATTCTTACAATATATTAATGTTTTACTAGATGGAATAAACTATGATAGTGTCCTATTCACTGATGATATTTCTGTTATAGCCTAGTGCCTCATAATCATAACACTAAAAAATCAACTCATGAAAATACAATCTGTACTAAAATGGCTTGAATCTAATAACATATGTGTAAATATATATCTAACCCAAATGTATTAAACTTCGTACGTACAAAAGCGAACTCTCCGACAATATTAACATTAAAATAAAAGACAAAAACATAGAAGAAACAGAAAGTATTCAATTCTTAGGTTTAAATAACTCTAGACACATTTTGTAATTGGAAACTACACATTAACAACGTATGCAGTAAACTAAATAGATTTGTGTACGCATTAAGAAAACTTCGTATTGTGTCAGACGAAAAAATAGCCGCATAGCATATAGTGGGTATGTTGAATCACTAACTAATGGCATGGGGCAATTCAACAGACAATGATAAGACATTTATTGTACATACGAAATGTGTGAGAGCGATATGCGGTGTGGGTCAGTCCACTTGAATCTTGTAGGCCTTTATTAAAAAAACTGAAACTATTGACAAAGACCGGCTTGTATTTGTTTGAAGTATCGGTATTTATGAGGAAACATAATTCATTCTTTAGATTCAAAGGTAAAAATTACACCAAACAGAGACCAAGAGATGCAATGAAAAATTTTGTTCCTTTTTGTAATACAACTCTAATTCAAAATAATCTTTATCATATTATGTGCATTAGGTATTTTTTTTTTTACAAATTACCAATTGATCATAAAGGGAGCTCTCATTTAAACATTTAAAAATGGTTTGATAGAAAATTGTTTTTTTATAGTTTAAGTAAGTACAAGAATTTCAGCAGCATAAATAAATAAAAAATTAAGTATCCTATAGTTTTGTAGCATGTGTTTATTTAGTTTAACTTTTAAAGAATTTATGTTCTTTAAACACAAAATGTTATTTTGAGGTTTAAGTTTTGTGTTTATTTACAATAAATATAGGTACACAAACTTAAATTGATTTTAATTTAAAAATTATATGACAACATAGGTATTTTTATGTATATTCTGTATATCTTAAAATAAGTAGGTACCTATTAGGCATTCATGTAAAATAATTTGTATGCCCTAAACAGGCAAAATATGGACTGTAACTACATTAAATAATAATAATAATCCTTTATTTCAGGCAACTAAGGCCCATAAAACACAATACATATACAAGCATATAACAATAACTATAAACAAATACAAAAGTAAAGACTACTGCACACGAAGTGACGGCGTCGAGTTACACTGCGAGGTGTCGCGTAGCCGGCCGCGGAAACGCCGATACAGCACACCTTTCGGCCAAAACTCTTTCTTGAGGAAGGTCATCAAATTGTTAGTAGGAACGCGCACCACGAACGACTTGAAATTAGTGTCATGGCGCCCCTCCAAATCTCCACCCTCAAGGTCCAGTTGGTCTTCACCCGTATGTACTCTACGATGTCCTGAGCCTTCGTAGAGTGGTGCAAACGGGACATGTATATCTGCGTCACCGGTACTGCAGGACGCAGCAGTATGTTTGCTCCTGACAGCGCCGTCCCACACTGGTTGCGATAAGTAGGATTCCTCTTCTTTCTCACCACCTTGAAGAAACCGTCCTCATCTCATGTGTTCTTCGCCGGAACCAGCTGCTCGTGGTTCATCACAGCACCTTCAGTTGCGCTCGGTGCCGAGCGACTATGCCTTCCCCCATTCGATTTATCGGCTGGTCGTTTCTTTTGCGACACAGCAGGTTTTGTCTTGGCGACAATCGCAGAATAGGCACGCTTGGGGGTCGATGTACCTATTACACGCGTCGCCTCCCCGGTAGGTACGATGCGATCAGCGGAACACGATGCAACGCTTGCGCTCTTGACAGCCGATGACGTAAATTCATTCGCCGACTGAAAACTGCAGACAGAAGCATATTGTGCCCCGCGAAAACAAAAAATTTAACCACCACAACAACTTTTAAAACTGGTAACATCTATATTTTCTGCAAATGATTATTTTTCTTATTCTTTACTCAAGAAATAAAATACAGAATAGTTCTGTACCATTTCCTATCTAAACAATATTAAACAGTATTCAAAATTCAATAAAGAGAACAATTTTACGACACCGAATAAAAAGTTATCTCCAGAAGTTCTTGCAAACCATGAATTGTCTAGTTTGTCTGAACTAGGCTAAAGCGGCACAATTCCGGTGATTACTTTTATCCGTGTGGTTGATCCGACACGCGGATAACGCGGATAACTCAGATAAGATAACCGCCTGAGCCGAGATTGGTAGATGGCGCGATAAACAAACTAACGCTTTCTTTGACTCGTGCCAACCAAAACATAAATAACATAAATATTAGTTCGTTTAAGAAATGTTTGAATTGCTTCGCTATCTTTAGTTATAGGTAGACTTATAGTTTGAGAGAATGGTAATTTCTTTCAGCATTGTAACAGCTATGTTCAGCATTCTTTATATTCGTTCTTAAAAAAATAACATTCAATGTAAAAGAAAAACACTGTCATTCTTTGGTAAAACTGGTATTTTTAGATAAGTACCTACTAGATGTTTTTCGATTCAGTACAAATGGCTTGTTGTGTTGAAGAGCTCAATGAAAACAGCTTTTAAAGCTCATCAAAACAATCAAAGTCAACAATCAAGCATCAATAAACACATTAGCCACTATCACCCAATTCCACCACTCTCTCCAACAAGCGCACATTACCCGGGTAAACATCAAAATAACCGTTATGATCGTCCTAGTTCCGCGTCTGCAGTGATGTGCGTGTGCGCAAAATGAATAGGTGCGATGAAAGCTCTTCCTGTTGGCCGCCTCCTACTGCTCCACGGTGTACAATTGTGAAGTATTTATACCTAGACGACGAATGTTGCGACATGTTGCCCGAGATTGTAGTGATTCTTTTTTTGTTAAGCCCTACAAGTATTTCTGGTTCTTGGTATCCCCCTCTCAACTTTGTATGTAGGTTCAAATGTCGTTCGAATTAAAAAAATAACAACGTTTGGCGGTTCAGACGACTGAAGACTTTAATCGGTAATGTATTATTAACTGGTTCTGAGATGTTTGTATTTTGATTAGAGAGAGTTGTTGCACAATTACCATCACTCTGTAACATCGCACGATGTTACATAGTATATTTCATTACAAGTGCGGAAATGCTGTCATTGCAAAGAGTTCCGACAAAATAATGTCTACCCGAGCCGAGGGGCAGCCGAAGGCGAGGGTTGACAGTCGGAACAAGTTGCAATGACGGTTCCGCAGGTGTACTGAACGACTATTTTTAATACAGTTGCAAAAAAATTAAGCAATTTAAGAAAATAATAAAAACACAATAAAAAATGGCGCCAACCGTAGAGTATAAGCAGAGTTTTTTTTTCTTCACCCATTTTGGTAGGCAAAGGGAACTATCCATACAGCTTAGTCTTCAGTATATTTTTTTTATTGATATGAAATTAAAATGAAATTTAATGCGATGAAATGAAATGAAACCTTTTTTTTTGTCGCTGAGAAATGCTTTATGCATCCCCGCTCGTGGGGGACGAGACGGGGTATGTGGGACTCCTGTCGAAATCCGCAACCGACAGTATACCCACTAAAACTCAGCGGTGTTCCCACAACGCCGTGATGGGAGGGCTATGGGAAATTGGCTCAGCCTCTGCTTCCACAGCCCTCCCGGCGTATGCCTGCCTAGTTGGCGGGCCCCGCATGCCCCCCATTTAACTGGGGGGGCTACGGGAATGGCCGGAAACACCCGGCCACTCCCGTCCGACACTGGTGGAGGCCCGTGCAATACAGGCAAAGGGCGCCCCCGCACCCACCGCCTGCTGGCCTCCACCCGGGAGGAGCCGGAGGTGACTACCAGACCGGCGTCTTCCTCGACCCCTCCCCTCTCCGGAGCGGTGCCATGCGAGTGAATCATCCCCCCGCGCGGTCGCCGCTGCCTCCCTCCGGGACACGACCGCCTATTCCGCAGCGGCGGCCGTGCCCAGTCTACGCCCACTCACCTCCCTCTGTAAGCAGAGGAGGAGTGGGCGTATCTGCTCTCTGTAGCCCGGTTCCCTTCACCGACCATCAAGCATGATCGGTGATTGGAACCGTGACCTTTCCCCGCTTGTTGAAGATTAGCCGCCAGCCCCAATTGTCCCCCAAAACCGCACTGGGAGAAATTGGAGCCGACGTTGCCCAGGGTGCGCCACGAGGAGGCTCTTCAACATGCACCCCAAATTAAATGAAACCTAAGCTAACTCATTCAATTAAATAATTAAATCTGATATTTAAATAAATTAGTAGCTTCTTTTTAGAAATACTTAGACGTATTTGTATGAATCACAAAAACTCTTTAGTACAAACTTCATGGTTGGTTTTTCTTTGTTTTTAATAGACATTATTTTGACAGTTGGGAAAGAGTTCGGGAAAGGTAAAAAAAAACACTATTAGTTTCTCTGTCTACGGTAATAGCCCACATCCCAATGACTAAAGAATAAGAGCCACATCCCGAACGCTTTAAGTCCCTGCAATACACCACTTTTTGAGCAACAGCTGTATTAAAAACTCCTTTTCGCCCAACTATCGTCTCCTGGTGAACACGCATCTTAACTCCTCACCTCTTGCACGGTGCCACGGTCCACTCGCCGCGCGACGCGCGACGGCGACGTGCTCATTCATAATAAAATTGTGCGCTGTTTATCTTTCACTCTCTCTCTGGGCGCCTAGTACCGCGCGCCGATAAATAGGTGACAGAGACGTGTGAATCCAGCATATTTTACATTCAAAATTACCGTCTTCCTGTATTTAATATTGTTGAAATTATATTTTTTTAAACATCTGTATTCTATGTTGACACAGAAATCGAAACAGAACACATCAAATATTACGTCCGTATTCCCATTTCACCAGTGTTTGGTCTCATGTAGGCGAGAGGAATAAGTAGGTATAGATAAGTTTCATAAAAATATAGATGCAGGCTCAGACCAATAATGCAGGTTGGAATTTCCACGACTGCGATTTATTTTATTGAGTAGTCAGCCAGGTTATGGCTCAAATTCAATATAAAATGCAATATTCTCTCTGTCGTCACAAAAGCTCAGCTCTTATGTCTACCTTACCTTTGTGCTCCTCGCCCTTCACTGTTCGCAGGCAAAGTGCAGTAAGTAAGTAAGTTACTTGAGCTACAGACAACGCTGAACGGGTTAGCCAGAAGGAAGCTTCCTGAACTTTATGTAATTTTATTTAAACGTCCGTGCCTATATTTCTTAAAGGAGTTACTTATCGTCTTCCATCTATTATATATTACTATCTTAGTCGTATTCGTATCAATGGCAAGCCACTCCATTTACCGTAGACTACGTTAAAATACAAGATCCTAAAACTAATGAAACACTGGTCCTGGGCCTGGCCTGGCATGGGAGTCTAATTCAGGCCACAACGCTTGCGACCATATACCATGGCCGCTTTCTCTGTGTTATATCAGTTGTAAAATTAGACGGTTTGATGAATTTGATCTTGTTTACACAATTTACGATCTGTCGAATGATAGGTTATTAATAATGATGTGTTTCCTCTTCCGGGAAGTTAACATTACCTTTCAACGCTCTTTGAACTTTTATAGTGCATTTAAATTGTAAGATACAAAGTTGGTTTCAGACAAATATTGTTTATAAGTAGATTGCTTGTGAGGAAAAAGTCTTCATAATAAACTTTTGAGGCTCAGAACTGTATCCTTTCTCCTCGTGTCCTGCACAAAATAATGTTTACAGGGCCTAGCTGTTCCGGGTTTGGGATATTCTGTGAGATTAAACCATATTTTTAGCGCAAGATTCGGTATGATCAATAATTGTACCTACCCATAGCAGCTGAGGAGATGTCATTGTATGGTCAAAACCAAGTCTCCACCAAAATGCTAATACATTTCTTGTTTATGGTATTGCTTGCATCCATGGGTCCTCGGCACTGACCTCTATGCGTATTTTAATAGAGGTCAGTGGTCCTCGGATGTGCTATAGTGCGTTTCATCAAAGAAGTCCCTTCGCTGTAATGTTGGTAGCGCTTAAATGAGTGCTGCCAGGCTGTGAAAATTATATTACCCAATAAATCAGTATAAATTGAAAACGAAAATTTATTTTGGTTGTTCTTTTTGTTTGGTCACCTTTCAACAAAGGTCTATAGAAAATTATACCTTACGTGTAAAGATAAGTATTCATAAAATTAAACTCATAATATAACCTTATAATTATTTATTTGCGAAACTTCTTATTAAGCTGTAATGATTAACAACAAAATTACTTTTTAAAATAACTGTGCTCCTCCAAAGGACCTACACCCGATATAGCACTATCTCCAGGGTCACTATCGTCTGAAGTATCTCCTATAGTATATCTAGTATATCTATCTAGTCATCTCCTACTTCTATTATAAATCGATCTATTTTGTTATCAACAGTTACTCCATTGTTGAAGTACCTACTTATCTTCTATGGTTTCTACGTGGCTGCATTCTTTTATCCACTCTAATGGCGTGCTACTGCAAATTGCCTCTTCAGTTATTTTTACAATATTTTTTGCTTCCTGACCCACGTTTTTTTCAGTAATCCGCCTTTACAAAAGACTCCATATGAGTTCGATTGGATTCAGGTCACAATGATATGGAGGAAGTCTTACAACTTTATGACCGTGTTCTTTTAACAATGAATCGACTTCGTAGATAGGTGGTTCTTTTTGGTCTTTAATTATTTTAAAAGGTGTAGGTAGGCACCTACGGGGTAGCAGCGGGGACTAGGGAGCATCTAGTTCTGGCAATGGCAACCCTATTTTATGGCGGCGACGCGAAGTCTCACATTCACATGGACATTCTAACGGAATTATTGGCGCTTTGTTACGTTTTTCACTCTCACAAAACGTTTTGACTTTCAACACCAACTCTCTTTCGCCACTTTTAAGTGTCTTCGGCGTGATTAAAACCGTAAAACAACTATAAATCTTGGAAAAACTCAACAAAGCCTACGATGCGTCTAGCGTTTGACGTAGGTGTGCCAATATAACGGCGAAGGGAATTCTTTCGTGAAACGCACAATAGTTATCTTCTAACTGTGAATGTTATCAAGATGACGTGTAAACACCATAAACAATTCCTATGTACTGTCACCGCCATTGTGAATCACTGAACGAGTTTAACGTGGCTTTCACTCACCCTACGCACCGGCGCGCGCGGCGCGGCGGCGCGGCGGCGGGCGCCAGCGCATGTAGGTAGGTACCTGATGAGTTGATGACTGATGAATGAGTGTGGGTAACATAAACAATTTATGCAGCTATGACAGTTATTGTGTTTCTAATTATAAATATGTATGGTAATGTAACTTGTCTATTGTGCTGCTAAATAGTTTACACTAATCAGCCCGTGTGTTATACATTTTAAACTGCAACAAAATTAGCTAAATAGGTAAACGATATCTATGTATACCACCACTAGTTAATATGGGTGGCAGGGACATCGTCGAGCATACTGTAACCATGATTTCAGCATACGATTCTAGACGTAGAGTAGACAATTTTAGTCGGTTATAAAAAAATAATCTGCTGTTTTATAGAAAAGTACACTAACTACGCTGTCAAAATTCAAACTGCAATTTATTTTTAAATAATTACTGACGAATTATTTCATCGCAGGGGGTTCAGAATCATGTAGGTACTGAATCCATGGCAACAAGTTGCGCGTCGTTGTCCCTGCCACCCTGTATCATTCTATATGAGGCTCGCCGAGGTCCAATTGTCAGCTATACCATGTTCGGGTATATTTAATTGTTTATGTACGTCATGTGCATGTACATCCTTGTTAGTGGTTATACACTTAAAACATCAGCGCGTGCGCTACAGGCAGCGGTCGCAGGAAACCACCTCTAAAAATATTTACACACAGTGAGTAAACTCTACTGAAATATTAATGTTGATTGTGGGATATACATATATCATCTACTTGTCAAATAATACGTACCTAATCCTATTGAAGACGAGGTCCTGTGGATACTTAGTGTGGACGGTATCACATAGTTTAATCACGTGAACGAATTCATTCAATACTTATTAATATACTGTAGATGATATTCTAACCGGCTCTGAACCAAGATCACCCAAACGTGGGAAGTACCTAGTCTTAGTACAGAGAAGCTCCGGAAATATCTGCTGTTTATAATAAGCTTACCTAAGCATCTAATGCTGACATCGAGATCCGAAGACGTACAAAACGTAGGTTAGACGTAGGTTTTTAATATCGGAAAACAAGTTATGGAACTCAAATGGAGTCGGGCAGGTCACATGGCAAGGCGAAGTAATGGCAGGTGGAGTAAGGCATTGACCGAATGGCGTCTAAGCACTGGATGACGAAGTATCGGTCGTCCGGCGGCGAGATGGGGGGACGATATTGTTGCCTTCGCGGGTAGGTGAGGCTGGCACAAGGGCGTAGGGATGGGCACAAGGAAGGAGAGGCATGCTCAGCAGTGGCTGAACTAAGACTGTGGATGATGATGATGGAGAACTAACGCTAATCTTAATTTGCTTTGAAAACTTTGGCTTTGAAATTTATATTAAGACTTGCACGATCCACGAGGACGCAGGTCACTAATTATATTAAATACTTTTCCGAGAAAATACTTAGTAACTAAAACTATCCAGTGACACTCATCCTGTGTAACTTAATCGGCGTTAAACTAGTCAGAGGTGATGTAAAAACTTTGTTAATTTTTTTATTATCCTCGTACTATTTATTACGTATAGTATTATATTGAAAGCGCTAGCTTTGTTAAATAGGTTTTATGTAGGTACCATTGTCCATTCTAAATCATTGTATCACTTATTTAGGCATAGTCTTCGTTTATTGTTGCTACTCTTGAAAGACACCTATTACCCTATTCAATAAAAAACAAATGAAAAAAAAAGTAAGTAGTTTAACGATTTCATTTGTGTACCTCTAACAATAGGCAGGTACTTAATAACGTCGACGATGAGACAATCGTTTAAAGCAACACCACCACACCTTGGTTAAATAACTCACCTAGGCAAGTTTCTTCCCATTTCTAATGGTCAGTGGAGACACTCAGTACCTATCTATCGGTCTACCTCCACCTGCAAGCCTTTCACACGTTGACGCCATAATTAATAATAAAATACCTACTAGGGTAGGTATTTTATAGTCTAATATAAATATTAACTAAATAATGTGTTCATTAAACGTTTGATCATTTGAAGAGTTACAGTATACCTACTCTCACATTCTTGATTAATGAGTATCAAACAACGAATAGAAATGAACTTTATTCGGTATAAAATCGGTCGCAAACATCGAGCAGCACCTCCCCTACTAGGTTACTATGTTGACAAGAAACACAACACCCACCAAAACTTTTCCGCGTCGCCAAATTGTTGCTATTAATTAAATTAACTGTTTCTTTGTCGACTTGGTAGAAAATCAATTTTAAGTTGCGCAAAAAAGTAAAGCCGTTGAAGTTTTAATAACACTTTGTAATGTACTGACGGGTAGCAGCAGCAGGTTTCATTGTTACCAGTCGTGTACCAATTACTGACAACAGATATTTGGATCATAATGAACTAATTTTCTTTGCCCTTCAGATGACCCTCTACTGATGTTTAAGAACAAATGTCCACAGTTATGCAATAAATATATATTTATCTTACCTTTTATAGTTGACATTATTTAATTTACCAACAATATCATTTTCTTAACTATAAATAGGTTTCTAATAGTGTTTGGACGACGTGACGTTCTATCAGAGTAGCTAGACGACGTAACATTCTATCAGAGGCGCTAGACAACGTGACATTCTATCAGAGTAGCTAGACGACGTGACATTCTATCAGAGTAGCTAGACAACGTGAAATTCTATCAGAGGCGCTAGACGACGTGACATTCTATCAGAGGAGCTAGACAACGTGAAATTCTATCAGAGGCGCTAGACGACGTGACATTCTATCAGAGTAGCTAGACAACGTGAAATTCTATCAGAGGCGCTAGACGACGTGACATTCTATCAGAGTAGCTAGACAACGTGAAATTCTATCAGAGGCGCTAGACGACGTGACATTCTATCAGAGTAGCTAGACAACGTGAAATTCTATCAGAGGCGCTAGACGACGTGACATTCTATCAGAGGAGCTAGACAACGTGAAATTCTATCAGAGGCGCTAGACGACGTGACATTCTATCCGAGGAGCTAGACGACGTGACATTCTATCAAAGGAGCTAGACGACGTATCATTCTATCAGAGTAGATAGACCACGTGACATTCTATCAGAGTAGTTAGACAATGTGAAATTCTATCAGAGGCGCTAGGCGACGTGACATTCTATCAGAGGAGCTAGACGACGTAACATTCTATCAGAGTAGCTAGACGACGTAACATTCTATCAGAGGCGCTAGACAACGTGACATTCTATCAGAGTAGCTAGACGACGTAACATTCTATCAGAGTAAATGATAAATGATAAATGATTTTATTTCTGTAAGTAGGTTTGAACAAACACTTTTACACGTCAATCATATTTTTTTTTTTTAAACTAGATGGGGTCGGCGTTTCCTATCTGACTACTCTGAGAAGAAAGGCCGAAACAAACTCAGAGGTCACAGTCTCTTTTAAAGTCCAGACAAAATCTTGGTCAGGTCATGTGAAAGCTATGTAGATCGGTGTCTGCAATGGTCTTTTGAGGAAAGAACCACACAGATTGAGTGGACCTGTCCAGTCAGTGCACGCAATTGTCAGTAATCGTGCAGCTCAACTTAGACTCAAGGAGCTCAACGATTCGACGAACAATACCAAAGAAAGGACATTTGAGTAGGCCGCATAAATTACTCAAACTGCCAGATCATGATTACGTTGAGAAAAATACAAAAATAAATATAAATAAATCAATGACCGACATAGATCTCACATTCACAATAATTAGAATAATATTATAATAATCTTTGAGGACCATGTAGATTTGTGTCTGAAATGGTCTTTTGAGGAAAGAACCACACAGATTGAGTGGACCTGTCCAGTCAGTGCACGCATTTGTCAGTAACCGTGCAGCTCAACTCAGAACTTAAGGAGCTCAACGATTCGACGAACAATACCAAAGAAAGGACATTTGGGTAGGCCGCATCAGCTACTCAAACTGCCAGAACATGATTAAAACTGCAACAAAAACACACATAGTCCTCACATTCACAATAATTTAAAATAATATAATACTTTAAATAGTAAATATTAGTGTCATTGTATATGTAAATAAGTATAGATACTTATAGCAAAGATTATAAGTAGAAATAGTTAGCGAAATAAAATAAATTAACATTGCCTGTGCTTTATTGGAGCAACTCAATCCCAAGCCTTTTTGTCCTCAATATAGTCTTTGACAGTATAATAGGCATTCTGGCATAATTTCCTTTTTATAAAAGATTTGAATTTATTAAGGCTTAGTGCTTGAATGTGGCTAGGAAGTTTATTATAAAAACGTATACATTGGCATCTAAACGAGCCACCTATTTTCTTGAGCCTGGTAGTAGGAACAACAAATTTGTGCTTGTTCCTAGTATTTAAATTATGGATATCACTGTACTTTTTAAACAGATTAATATTTTTATGTGCATACAAAAGATTTTCATAAATATACTGAGAAGGCACAGTCATTATATTAATCCCTTTAAATTTGTCTCTGAGGGAGTGTCTGGGACTTAATTTATAAATTGAACGAATTGCCCTTTTTTGTAAAACAAAAATCGTCTGAATATCGGCGGCATTTCCCCACAACAGAATACCGTACGACATTACACTATGAAAATAACTAAAGTATACTAAACGGGCTGTCTCTAAATCAGTTAGACCACGAATTTTCCTAACGGCGTATGCTGCAGAGCTAAGCTTCTTTGACAATTTATCTATATGGGGGCCCCATTGAAGCTTGGCATCCAAAGTTATGCCTAAGAATACTGTGGTATTTTCGGGTTTCAACTCTTCACCCTTTATGAGAATACTTGTTTCTACTTGTCTAACATGAGGTATCGTAAACTTAATACATTTCGTTTTTTTCTCGTTAAGAAGAAGGTTATTAACATTAAACCAGTTAACTACTTTTGCGAGGGCACTATTTACATTGTCAGTAACCAGCTGCTGACGTTTGAGTTTAAATAAAAGTGAAGTGTCGTCTGCAAACAGCACTATATCATGTTCATCCTTTATGAGGTAAGGCAAGTCATTTATATAAATAAGAAATAAAAATGGACCTAGAATTGAGCCTTGAGGGACCCCCATTCTTACTACTGATCCGGGAGATCTTTTCCCGTTAACATCAACTCTCTGAATCCTATCACTTAAATAAGAAGTAAGAAGATCCAGAGAGGCGTTCCGGATTCCGTAGTGGTGCAGTTTCCTGATTAATGTTGCATGAAGAACACAATCGAATGCCTTGGACAAATCGCAAAAGATGCCCAACGCATCGCACTTGTCCTCCCATGCATTATATACATGCCCTAGAAGTTCAACTCCGGCATCAGTAGTTGAACGACCCCTTGTAAAACCGAACTGTTTGTTATGCAGTAATTTATGTACATTAAAAAATCTTTGCATTTGATTTAAAATAAGTTTTTCAAAAATTTTACTAAATGTAGGTAGCACTGAAATAGGTCTATAATTAGTAGGGTCTGATGTACTACCCGATTTAAACAACGGTATAATTTTACTGTTTTTCATAAGATCAGGAAACTCACCACGGTCAATACAATTATTAAAAATAACAGCTAAAGTAGGTGCTACAATATTTATAATTGACTTAGCAACGTCCACAGAATTACCCCATAAATCTGCAGTCTTTTTGACATTTAACGTGTGAAAGGTTTTAATTATATCTTTAAAAGTGACATATTCGAAATGAAATTCAGAATCACAAACTGGAATGTTTTCTTTAAGTAAAGACTCTGCAGCAGTGGGTGAAGAGTTTAGAGATTTAGTAGTCGATACGGGAATCTCTGCAAAGAAATTTTCAAAGGCCGCGGCGACTTGAGAATCAGATTTAATTATATTGTCATCAATAGCAAGGCTGTAGTCACTACATCGGTTGCATGACCTTCCCGTTTCGCTATTAATGATACTCCATGTCATTTTTATTACATTACTACTATTTTTAATTTTTGAACTCAAATAACGTGATTTGGCCATACTACAAACTTTTTTAAATAATTTAGAATAATTCTTAACATATAAATTAAATTCAGCAGTGTTTTTACAAGTTCGTTCATCATACAATTCATAAAGTCGTTTTCTACTTGTATGTATACCAATGGTGGCCCAGTCACTAAAGGAAGCGTTACTATTAACCGAGAACGTCTTTGGAATGAACGTGGTATTGAATAGTGTGCAATACATATTAAAAAAATCATTATAATGTTGATTAGGGTCATCATTAGTCACCAAAAATGGTAATTTACTTAAAAGTTTAGATTTAAATGTATCCAAGCGATAAGTCGTTTTCGGGTTAACAGTGATATCTTTTTTAGTAACTTTTTTGTTTATATTTGAAATAGTTATTAATTGTCCGCAATGATCTGAGTCTATTAAATTAATAATTTCTTTGTGAGTTGGTATAACATCTGTATAAATGTTATCTAGGCATGTGGCACTAGTGGGAGTTATTCTAGTTGGCTCCAGAAATTGGTTAGCAAGATTGTATGACTGAAACAGACTTATAATTTTAATACTTAAACCAGAATTTTCTAACAAATTAACATTAAAATCACCACAAATGATGATAGACTTATTTGAATTACAGATTTTGTGCAACACTTCATCCATAACCTTTTCAAAACAATCATACAATCCTGAAGGAGGTCTGTACACACTTAATATAATGAGCTGCTCCAATTCTACACAGGCTATTTCAATTGTCCGCTCAACAGAGAGGCTCACAATATCCTTGCGGTCTTTAAATTTAAGCTGGTTATTTACCAGAATTAATGAGCCACCATGTACAGCATGTACTCTGTTGAACGAACTACCAACCTGGTGATGACTAAAATTGAACATGAACTGATGGCTTTTAAGCCAATGTTCTGTTATACAAAGAATATCTATATTGCTACAATTCAGGAATAACTCTACTTCTAAATCTTTGTTCAAAAACCCTTGAATGTTTTGATGCACCAGGTTGATACTATTTATTTTTTTTACACTTTCATATGCTTTATTCATTGCCTTAGTTACATTTTTGCAAGAGGCTAACTCCTTTGTCCTGATTTCTAATTTAAATGATGACCATTGTCATTAATTTTGACCAAATTATTGGCAGAATAATTTAAAAAGTCATTGCATTGCTCAAAAGAAGCAAGTTGTTTAGCCAAATTTTTGGCTGAAATAGAAAAATAATATGATAGCGACACAGCTATCTGTCTTTTGTGATAGTTAGAAAGATAGTACTTATCAATATTGTATCTATCTTTTGTCAAATACAAATTATTACTAACATAATTGTTAGTGTCAACTAAATGGAATAAATTATCATTATATGTCAAATTGTGCAATGTCATGTTAATGTCAAATCTTAAATTATTTTCTTCCTGTGGCAAACTGTTACTATAAGGGAATGTAAACAACACAATTTTCCTTAAACTAAGGTTGCACAATGTTCTATGATATTGGAGCAGTTCTCCTTTGTTCACATTTCCCCTATTTCCCATAAAAATCAACAATGTTGTGTCCTGCTTAAAGTTATATCTAACAATTTGGTTCATAATATCAATTAATGAACAACCAGGCATACAGTAATTTATTATTGAGTGTCCTGGATATTCATCTGTCAACAAGTGGCCTAAGTCCTTTCCAATTTCATCGCAAAATAATACAATATCATTATTTACAATTTGTTGACATTGTTTAATGGACCTATTTACAGAAGGAATTGTCAAATCAACACAAGGATGCGGTAAGGTGGTATTGCATGTTGACAATGAATGGGCAGGCAGGCAAATGGTAGGTACATTGGATGGTGATTGACAAATCTCACAGCTGTTCGTTTGTGAGTTTACCAGCTCATTCATTGCCAACACATATTCCCTCATTAGATCTTCAGAGGTATTATATTTGTTAGTCATTGAACTTAGTTTCTCTTGCAGATGGTCAAGTTGAGATTGCAGGGCCTGTGTGTCAATGTTGTACTTCCTAGTGCTTTGATCCAAATTAAAAGAATACATATCTAATTGTTTAAGCAAATTTAACCTTTCTCGATTAAGTTTAACATTTTTGATAAAGAAGTAGCTAGACGACGTAACATTCTATCAGAGGAGCTAGACGACGTGACATTCTATCAGAGGAGCTAGACGACGTGACATTCTATCAGAGTAGTTAGACAACGTGACATTCTATCAGAGGAGCTAGACGACGTAACATTCTATCAGAGGAGCTAGACGGCGTGAAATTCTATCAGAGGAGCTAGACGACGTGACATTCTATCAGAGGAGCTAGACGACGTAACATTCTATCAGAGTAGCTAGACGACGTAACATTCTATCAGAGGCGCTAGACAACGTGACATTCTATCAGAGTAGCTAGACGACGTAACATTCTATCAGAGGAGCTAGACGACGTGACATTCTATCAGAGGAGCTAGACGACGTGACATTCTATCAGAGGAGCTAGACAACGTGGTTGATCCGATTCTGGCTGTTTGTGTATTTAAATGTTTGTAAACGCACCCACAATACAGGAGAAATTCCTAGTGTGGGGCAACGTAAAAAAAAGTTATAATAGTTTGGGATGAAAATCAAAGTAGATAAGTACAGACTAAATTATTTAATCAGAAAAATAAACCTGTTATGGTCTGTATGTGGAAGCTTCCCGCTTCATCGACATTCAAATGGCTTTTAGTGTCAGTTTTTCACTTCAACTAGCAACTCCCTCGAAAAATAATCAAAATAGTCATTCGGTAGGTCAGCCGTGTAAACAATTATAAAAAACAGAGGAAAGTAAGTAAATTGTATGTTTCAAACAAAGCTGTAATAATTAATAGAGTTAGAAAACGATTTTATAAGTCGGAACTTCTGTGACCGACAGCAACATCAGAAGTCTCTAAAATGTTGTTAAAATGTGCCAAACCATCTACTTGTTGGATCTTTTGTAGTTAGAATTTAACTCCAATAAAGTTCCTAAAGTAATCTATACATACACATAAATTAAATTGAAGTGTCTGTTTGTAATGTCAAACTAACAGCTTTTCACTAATAAATGCTTATGAAAATATATACGGTAGGTACTTATAAAAAAAACTGTCTATCTGTCTGATTGTTCCCGATTTTAATGCTCTAAGTTCCCGATAGTCTCCGAAACGGCTGGACAGATTTTAACGGGATTTTAGTCGCTTAGAGAAGGTGTAGGTCAAAGAGTCTTTGGTGTAGGTAGGTACACCTTCTCTAAGCGACACATTATTGTTACAATACCCGATATTCACGCGAACGAAGTCGCGGGCACAGCTAGTATTTAAACACATTGTACAACTTTTATGATTTTCCTAATATTTTATTTATGTTAATAATATACTATTCTCTAATTGTGTTAGATCCGAATTGTAGCAAAAATGGTACAGTCATCATGAAAGTGTAACCAATAAAACCCATTGTGGAACCATGAACGCAGGTCAATCGTAACTACAAAACCGGGGTAATGACGTTGCCTTGCTTCTCGTTGATCAGTGTTAAAGTACCGGAACTGCTATCAAAACACCATTGTTCTAATGTTCTGGCAGGTCAAGGTGCGAACATTCACTCTGGAACAGTATTAATTGCAATGCTTCTTAGGAGTAGTTGAAATCCCTCCTATTTTCCATATCCAGCTCTCTGGGACTGTGACATGGCTGGACGTTATTTTGGGCTGACAGCTGGTAGCAGGTAGGTAGCCAAGCCACCGTGTTTGTCTTTGGATCAGGGAAACGGTTCACTCACGCCATAGTAGTCAAAGAGTGACATGTTGGTGATGCAAAATTAGGTAATCCTATAATATTTAAATTAGTTCCGTAAACATACCTATGTAAGTACTTCGTCCGGAACATGACGTGCGCGCAGTTCGCATGTATGTTACCGTGTTGTCGTTACTGTGCTTGTGTACGTCTCCTTGGTAATCATTATGTTCCCACAGGTCATTGTCATTGTCAAGAACGGAGGTGTTTACTAACACCTGAGTTACGCACTGACACCTAGCGGTCACTCATTTCATTAGTCATGCAAGGATCGCATTTCTACAATTGTATAAATTTAATTCTTCGAAATCGGTGACCACAATTGCATATTGAATTACGTTAACTTACGACAGTTTGCTTTGTAAATATAAAATGATTGTCTATTACCTTTGTGAAGAAGTTATAATTAGTACATTATCCCAAACGAGCCCAATGTAAATTCATTGATTTCTATCGGATCAATTACCAATTTAACAGCTACAAACTCGGAGCTTACTAGACTCCTATCGTATCCGATGAGAGTCTAACTAACATTAGAAATAATTAGCGAACCAAAGTTTATTGCACCGACAATGAATCTAAAAGTACGAGGCGGCCATAAATACCGCAGAGCTGTATTGTTGCATACGATAATTTAATTGTATTACGTTTCGTAATTCCAGATTACATGCGCATTATGTGTCGGTGCAAGCGGCCGCGGCCGGTGCTAATTAGTGCTAAGCATGTTACTAGACACCACAGAGCGAGGAAACTAGGAGATTGGTTACCACTACTAGTAGTAGGTACCATACCTACGTCATTATGTCCTACTGCTGGTTCAAGCAATTGAAATATTTAATGAATATGGCTGTGCTAGTGAAACTCCAAATTGAAATATTTAATGAATATGGCTGTGCTAGTGAAACTCCAAATTGAAATATTTAATGAATATGGCTGTGCTAGTGAAAATCCAAATTGAAATATTTAATGAATATGGCTGTGCTAGTGAAACTCCAAATTGAAATATTTAATGAATATGGCTGTGCTAGTGAAACTCCAAATTACTATAAGGCAGAGCGTCTGATAGGCTGTTTTATCTTCGAATCTGAAGAAATAATAATGATAATACTCTGTGGCTATCCTGGAAAAAAGGTACACCGTATGGCAAGGTATGTTTTCGTAGAAATTAGCATGATACATCTATACAACCTTCGTTATCAAGTATTGCTATCTATTTTAGCTAATAGAGGGCTCTCCCTCGTTACATCTGTCATCTCCTATTTCTACGAAGAAGAGTTCTGTTAACACATCAGTTTTGCTTCCCACGCGTGGGCCACCGTGGGCAGCGCAGCTTAAGTAGCGCTTCCTGACTAATTACATTAGAACTGATGAGGATACAGTTAATCTGGTGTGGTCATTAATCCAATACGTGTGCTCTTATTAAGTTAATGAGCGAAATCTACTGACTTCCGGCGTGTGAGGCACGCTTGGGTTGTGTATTGTGTAGGAGTGCAGGCGCAGGGCTTTATTAGCAAACGGGGGATCGTAAATTAATCGTAAAAGCAAGATTTTTAATATTTTTATTCAACATGTCGAGTTTTTTATAAAATATTTTTCTGCCAATCCTATCATAAGAACAATAAAATCCTGATGAAGAAAATCATTACCAGCTCAGGACTTGTAACTTCTCAAGAACCTGTTTTTATCATTCACTAAAAACTTGTACTACAAAATGTTTGCTGCGATATCTCAGTTACGTACACAGTTAGGTACCTACACCTAAAAATAGCACTTCTTATGAATGTCTTACGAAGGAAGCCAAGGAAGAAGTTAAAATGAAACTGAAATTACTTTTTTCATTTCCAAACCAGAGATTAACCACACCTTAAAAATATACGAATTTCAACTGAAAATAAACTTTTCCGTATCTCTGGTGAGTACTTAAATCGGGAACTAATGTTTACGTTCGGTCAACATTATAAGCCGCGAGATATTTTCCACGAATCTGTGAAAACACAGGCCACCCTCGCAGATCAAACATTGCCTTGAAAATACAAAGATTTGGAGGTTTTTCTCAGAACTCAGCAGGAAATATTATTGGTTTTATTTCCCTCAAACGATAATGGCTTGAACATTGTACCTACTAGTCATGTTAGATACTAGACTCTAGAGCGTGGAGGAGTCAGAGCATATTATATTGTTAGATACTAGACTCTAGAGCGTGGAGGAGTCAGAGCATATTATATTGTTAGATACTAGACTCTAGAGCGTGGAGGAGTCAGAGCATATTATATTGTTAGATACTAGACTCTAGAGCGTGGAGGAGTCAGAGCATATTATATTGTTAGATACTAGACTCTAGAGCGTGGAGGAGTCAGAGCATATTATATTGTACCTACTAGTCATGTTAGATACTAGACTCTAGAGCGTGGAGGAGTCAGAGCATATTATATTGTTAGATACTAGACTCTAGAGCGTGGAGGAGTCAGAGCATATTATATTGTTAGATACTAGACTCTAGAGCGTGGAGGAGTCAGAGCATATTATATTGTTAGATACTAGACTCTAGAGCGTGGAGGAGTCAGAGCATATTATATTGTACCTACTAGTCATGTTAGATACTAGACTCTAGAGCGTGGAGGAGTCAGAGCATATTATATTGTTAGATACTAGACTCTAGAGCGTGGAGGAGTCAGAGCATATTATATTGTTAGATACTAGACTCTAGAGCGTGGAGGAGTCAGAGCATATTATATTGTTAGATACTAGACTCTAGAGCGTGGAGGAGTCAGAGCATATTATATTGTTAGATACTAGACTCTAGAGCGTGGAGGAGTCAGAGCATATTATATTGTTAGATACTAGACTCTAGAGCGTGGAGGAGTCAGAGCATATTATATTGTACCTACTAGTCATGTTAGATACTAGACTCTAGAGCGTGGAGGAGTCAGAGCATATTATATTGTTAGATACTAGACTCTAGAGCGTGGAGGAGTCAGAGCATATTATATTGTTAGATACTAGACTCTAGAGCGTGGAGGAGTCAGAGCATATTATATTGTTAGATACTAGACTCTAGAGCGTGGAGGAGTCAGAGCATATTATATTGTACCTACTAGTCATGTTAGATACTAGACTCTAGAGCGTGGAGGAGTCAGAGCATATTATATTGTTAGATACTAGACTCTAGAGCGTGGAGGAGTCAGAGCATATTATATTGTTAGATACTAGACTCTAGAGCGTGGAGGAGTCAGAGCATATTATATTGTACCTACTAGTCATGTTAGATACTAGACTCTAGAGCGTGGAGGAGTCAGAGCATATTATATTGTTAGATACTAGACTCTAGAGCGTGGAGGAGTCAGAGCATATTATATTGTTAGATACTAGACTCTAGAGCGTGGAGGAGTCAGAGCATATTATATTGTTAGATACTAGACTCTAGAGCGTGGAGGAGTCAGAGCATATTATATTGTTAGATACTAGACTCTAGAGCGTGGAGGAGTCAGAGCATATTATATTGTTAGATACTAGACTCTAGAGCGTGGAGGAGTCAGAGCATATTATATTGTTAGATACTAGACTCTAGAGCGTGGAGGAGTCAGAGCATATTATATTGTTAGATACTAGACTCTAGAGCGTGGAGGAGTCAGAGCATATTATATTGTTAGATACTAGACTCTAGAGCGTGGAGGAGTCAGAGCATATTATATTGTACCTACTAGTCATGTTAGATACTAGACTCTAGAGCGTGGAGGAGTCAGAGCATATTATATTGTTAGATACTAGACTCTAGAGCGTGGAGGAGTCAGAGCATATTATATTGTTAGATACTAGACTCTAGAGCGTGGAGGAGTCAGAGCATATTATATTGTTAGATACTAGACTCTAGAGCGTGGAGGAGTCAGAGCATATTATATTGTTAGATACTAGACTCTAGAGCGTGGAGGAGTCAGAGCATATTATATTGTACCTACTAGTCATGTTAGATACTAGACTCTAGAGCGTGGAGGAGTCAGAGCATATTATATTGTTAGATACTAGACTCTAGAGCGTGGAGGAGTCAGAGCATATTATATTGTACCTACTAGTCATGTTAGATACTAGACTCTAGAGCGTGGAGGAGTCAGAGCATATTATATTGTTAGATACTAGACTCTAGAGCGTGGAGGAGTCAGAGCATATTATATTGTTAGATACTAGACTCTAGAGCGTGGAGGAGTCAGAGCATATTATATTGTTAGATACTAGACTCTAGAGCGTGGAGGAGTCAGAGCATATTATATTGTTAGATACTAGACTCTAGAGCGTGGAGGAGTCAGAGCATATTATATTGTTAGATACTAGACTCTAGAGCGTGGAGGAGTCAGAGCATATTATATTGTACCTACTAGTCATGTTAGATACTAGACTCTAGAGCGTGGAGGAGTCAGAGCATATTATATTGTTAGATACTAGACTCTAGAGCGTGGAGGAGTCAGAGCATATTATATTGTTAGATACTAGACTCTAGAGCGTGGAGGAGTCAGAGCATATTATATTGTACCTACTAGTCATGTTAGATACTAGACTCTAGAGCGTGGAGGAGTCAGAGCATATTATATTGTTAGATACTAGACTCTAGAGCGTGGAGGAGTCAGAGCATATTATATTGTACCTACTAGTCATGTTAGATACTAGACTCTAGAGCGTGGAGGAGTCAGAGCATATTATATTGTTAGATACTAGACTCTAGAGCGTGGAGGAGTCAGAGCATATTATATTGTTAGATACTAGACTCTAGAGCGTGGAGGAGTCAGAGCATATTATATTGTACCTACTAGTCATGTTAGATACTAGACTCTAGAGCGTGGAGGAGTCAGAGCATATTATATTGTTAGATACTAGACTCTAGAGCGTGGAGGAGTCAGAGCATATTATATTGTGCTAAAACTTGTGTAAAATGTTAGATACCTACTAGACTCTAGAGCGTGGAGGAGTCAGAGCATATTATATTGTACCTACTAGTCATGTTAGATACTAGACTCTAGAGCGTGGAGGAGTCAGAGCATATTATATTGTTAGATACTAGACTCTAGAGCGTGGAGGAGTCAGAGCATATTATATTGTTAGATACTAGACTCTAGAGCGTGGAGGAGTCAGAGCATATTATATTGTTAGATACTAGACTCTAGAGCGTGGAGGAGTCAGAGCATATTATATTGTACCTACTAGTCATGTTAGATACTAGACTCTAGAGCGTGGAGGAGTCAGAGCATATTATATTGTTAGATACTAGACTCTAGAGCGTGGAGGAGTCAGAGCATATTATATTGTTAGATACTAGACTCTAGAGCGTGGAGGAGTCAGAGCATATTATATTGTTAGATACTAGACTCTAGAGCGTGGAGGAGTCAGAGCATATTATATTGTACCTACTAGTCATGTTAGATACTAGACTCTAGAGCGTGGAGGAGTCAGAGCATATTATATTGTTAGATACTAGACTCTAGAGCGTGGAGGAGTCAGAGCATATTATATTGTTAGATACTAGACTCTAGAGCGTGGAGGAGTCAGAGCATATTATATTGTTAGATACTAGACTCTAGAGCGTGGAGGAGTCAGAGCATATTATATTGTTAGATACTAGACTCTAGAGCGTGGAGGAGTCAGAGCATATTATATTGTTAGATACTAGACTCTAGAGCGTGGAGGAGTCAGAGCATATTATATTGTTAGATACTAGACTCTAGAGCGTGGAGGAGTCAGAGCATATTATATTGTTAGATACTAGACTCTAGAGCGTGGAGGAGTCAGAGCATATTATATTGTTAGATACTAGACTCTAGAGCGTGGAGGAGTCAGAGCATATTATATTGTACCTACTAGTCATGTTAGATACTAGACTCTAGAGCGTGGAGGAGTCAGAGCATATTATATTGTTAGATACTAGACTCTAGAGCGTGGAGGAGTCAGAGCATATTATATTGTTAGATACTAGACTCTAGAGCGTGGAGGAGTCAGAGCATATTATATTGTTAGATACTAGACTCTAGAGCGTGGAGGAGTCAGAGCATATTATATTGTACCTACTAGTCATGTTAGATACTAGACTCTAGAGCGTGGAGGAGTCAGAGCATATTATATTGTTAGATACTAGACTCTAGAGCGTGGAGGAGTCAGAGCATATTATATTGTTAGATACTAGACTCTAGAGCGTGGAGGAGTCAGAGCATATTATATTGTTAGATACTAGACTCTAGAGCGTGGAGGAGTCAGAGCATATTATATTGTACCTACTAGTCATGTTAGATACTAGACTCTAGAGCGTGGAGGAGTCAGAGCATATTATATTGTTAGATACTAGACTCTAGAGCGTGGAGGAGTCAGAGCATATTATATTGTTAGATACTAGACTCTAGAGCGTGGAGGAGTCAGAGCATATTATATTGTTAGATACTAGACTCTAGAGCGTGGAGGAGTCAGAGCATATTATATTGTTAGATACTAGACTCTAGAGCGTGGAGGAGTCAGAGCATATTATATTGTTAGATACTAGACTCTAGAGCGTGGAGGAGTCAGAGCATATTATATTGTTAGATACTAGACTCTAGAGCGTGGAGGAGTCAGAGCATATTATATTGTTAGATACTAGACTCTAGAGCGTGGAGGAGTCAGAGCATATTATATTGTTAGATACTAGACTCTAGAGCGTGGAGGAGTCAGAGCATATTATATTGTTAGATACTAGACTCTAGAGCGTGGAGGAGTCAGAGCATATTATATTGTACCTACTAGTCATGTTAGATACTAGACTCTAGAGCGTGGAGGAGTCAGAGCATATTATATTGTTAGATACTAGACTCTAGAGCGTGGAGGAGTCAGAGCATATTATATTGTTAGATACTAGACTCTAGAGCGTGGAGGAGTCAGAGCATATTATATTGTTAGATACTAGACTCTAGAGCGTGGAGGAGTCAGAGCATATTATATTGTACCTACTAGTCATGTTAGATACTAGACTCTAGAGCGTGGAGGAGTCAGAGCATATTATATTGTTAGATACTAGACTCTAGAGCGTGGAGGAGTCAGAGCATATTATATTGTTAGATACTAGACTCTAGAGCGTGGAGGAGTCAGAGCATATTATATTGTACCTACTAGTCATGTTAGATACTAGACTCTAGAGCGTGGAGGAGTCAGAGCATATTATATTGTTAGATACTAGACTCTAGAGCGTGGAGGAGTCAGAGCATATTATATTGTGCTAAAACTTGTGTAAAATGTTAGATACCTACTAGACTCTAGAGCGTGGAGGAGTCAGAGCATATTATATTGTGCTAAAACTTGTGTAAAATGTTGGATGAGTAATTATATTGACAGGTTTATTTCATACTCGATGGGTAACAACGTTTCGTTCAGGACAAGTTTTACGACAGCATAATCGTAACCTTGTTACAACCGTGCCATCGCTACAAAATTCCCGAGTTTTAGTTTGTTGGTAGTTAGTCACGTATCGTAACGGGGCTTTCAATTTCCATAAAATGATAATAATAAATCAAACTGTAACCCTTCCTGCTTATCATTACAAGCACGTTTAGGGTAGCTTAAGCAGAAGGGTCTATAGCAAACAGATTTCATAAATGAGCACCATTAATACCGACTGTGACCGGTCACTCGATATCCTTATCTGATTCCACTACATCACTGCGGTCTTTATACTCAGTATGGCGTCACCAAACAAGGTTTAATAGGCAGTTAAGAACATTAGAGTCAGTTCTTCCTAACAAATAAGGGCTAAGAATGTTATCAAGATCACGTTATAGCGACTACAAGAAAAGAAAACTATTCCACGATGGCTATAACCAGTCTTTTATTTTCGTCGACAATACACGCCAGTGAATTCGCACCTTTACTCCTTCCCCACAGCTCGGCGGCGATCAAAGCTAACAATTCGCTGTCCGTCGCGTCGCGCGTCGTCGCGTCGCCGCGCGCCGCGTCGCGCGTCGGCTTGACGAGCGCTTTCAAATAAAAACTTCCCTGACAGGTAATGTACGGGGAACGTTAAATTTTGATGAAAATATTACAACTCTCGTGATTTATTTTTTAACTATTGTGTGTTGATGCACTCAAATAAATGGTTTTAAAAAGCGCACCAAATCACGGACATTCTAAAGAGGTAGATACCCATTTCGCATTGTAGGAGTTTACTGAAACGAAACGAATCAAATAAGAAAAACACATTGAAAGGGCTCCCAAGGACTGCAGATACATCTGTCTGTCATTAGAATCTCTTGAGGATAACGTATTCGATTCAACTCTGTTTACGTTATGGCTGATCAAAAAAATAAACGACTATAGGTACTATTCGATTGAAGTGGTTCAACTGAAGCCAGATGATCGCTCTCATGGTGTACTGGTTTCATACGATTAGTGGTGTTGATACTGGGTCATGGGTAAACTCTCTATGAACAGATTGCATGGTACGTTATTAATGGATTGTACGTCAGTATGTGCCCGCGGTAGGGCCAAAAGCTTTCAATATTCGATGATATTAGTAAACTATCATTCGATGGAGTACGAGTGGTATTTTTCATTTCGGAAGAGGAAAACTACGAGTATGTTATTTTTGACTGTGCCTTACAATATAGCTGAAGTGATTGCTTGCTTTTGTTAAACCACGTTTATTCAGTTTTTTAAGGTCCCTTATCTCAAAAGGAAAAAACGGAACCCTTAAAGGATCATTTCAGTGTCCGTCCGCCTGCAAGTATGTCAAGACCCTTGTTCTCAGGAACGCGTGTAGGTATCAAGTTAAAGTTAGTATCAAATACGCAGTTCCATGGACCCTTAGAGCTCTAAAAAAATATAAGCTTCTTAGTCAACGCAATAAAATAGTACGCCCATTTATGCGATATATTTTGATACGCTTTTATGTTTTTTTTTTCTTTTTATTAAGACAGACCTGAGATGTAAAATAAGATTGTTTCAAGTTTTGGTCAGCGGTCAGTCTAACTAACTGTAGCTGAACGGGTATGATACCGTGTCCGGTTTCCGAAGAAATATACTACAAGAGAGATGTTTAGAATATTTAGTGTCAGTAACTGATTTGGCATCTATACTTATGTAATTGAAAAAATCATGGATTTCAAGGTAAAGGTATACACGTATCCAGGGCTCGTGGCCAGCACTTATAGCCTCACTCAAGTGAAGGTTGAGTGAGGTCGGTCATAATTTAAATGTAGATATACGTCATTCTCTTCTTTATAACGTGTGTGTGAAGTAGTAACACTAACACTAGAATGGTGTTAGTACCTACGGAGGCACGTGCTGCATTAAACTGATCGTTTAACGGCACTGTAGAGTGCTGCAGTCCAGGTTGACTCTCCGGTAGTTTGATGAAGTCCCTAAAAATTTTGCAAAAATACTGAAAAAGAAGAGCAGCACCAAATTTAAACTGAGCTATAAACTAACTATAGAGGTTAACACATTACTGGCCTTTCCGGATGCGCCACAGTCGGGTAAGGACAGCCATAATAGCTTCATGCAGAGGTCGACAGAACATGTTAATAAGGAGAAAAAGACTAAAATATACGTTTCCTTTCAGAAATACAATGACTTTTACAGGTTCCTAATCATTACGCAACTCCTATGTAGGTTTTCTGTAAAAGTACGATTTCTCCCAACTCCTGCGACTCTGAGAGGAAGGCATTAAACCGTGCCATTTGAGATTTAAAAGCTACTGAGAGTAAAGCACCTGTTAGGCGACGTGTGCGCTGTGCGTTTGTGTAATACCTAGTCGTAGAGCTCTTTATTTCTTTTTAAATCTAAATGCCCTTCTGCATCTTATAAAGCCCAGGAGAAAAACAGTGAGCGCGAACAATGCACATAAATGGAGAAAAACTAATTTATATTTTTAAGTGGAAAATATAATGTGAGATAGTCACCTCGTCGTTGCTCTCAGATCCTAAGTTGAATGTCACTTGCACGTCATAAAATGACAGGGTCTATCTGTCTATGTGTCTATGAAGTGTTTTTTTAGTTTAAATAATAATACGTATTTACCTATGAAATGGCCGTTTTGGAATACAGAAAGTTAAAGTATTTTTTTATATAAATATTATTTGTTTCTATGAATCAAACTGAGCACCTTGGCTATCGATGCATCTCTGCCATCGCAGTGGTAATTTTACAATGCCCTTCTTGAAGAAGTCAGGTGTACGGGAGCCAACAAACTCTTCAAAGGTATTTCGTACTGCCTCTCGGGTATTGAATTTTTCCCTGCCAAGAAGTGGTCCAAATTTTGGAAAAAAATCACAATTGAATTGATCAAGTTACATTTATTTGTACGCATAAATACAATTATGTCATTTTTTTTTTTACAATGTTCGTAGTTTTCTTATTGTTATAGTTTTGTCCATTATAGCATAACCTGCAATCGCTGCACTAGCGGACCGATGCTATTTATTTTAATGATGAAAGCACGAATATTCGACAATATATCACTGAACATACAGGGTGTCCCGTAAATAATGGATCAAACGTAATGGGTAGGTAGCTTACCTCATTCCAAACAACTAATTTGAACAGTTAAAAAAAATCGGTAAGGTAACCAAGATTTTTTTTTTTTCGAATTTTACCATTTTCTCTAACAGCATTCAGTGTTTTTAATGCTGTCGCTGCAACTAATAACATTTTTAGGTATGATTTTTGTCAAACACTTCTGAATAGCTTATTGTTAATATTTTCTTTTTCAAATATAATTTTATTTGCCTTAGAAAAAAACGACGACGGCCCAACTTGTTCGCGGTGCCGCACGGGCGAACTAACCTGTTGGACAACGTCCCCCTGACGCGAACAATGCGCACACTAAATTTGGTTGCCGACAGAATAGATCTCTTCGCATGTTCACTGAGCGAGTTCGCAAGGGTAACGTTACACGTGTTATGTTTTTAATTTGTAAATATTGTACGGCATGTATATTAATATTAGGTTATAAATTATTGCATGAATTGTAATTTAACTGCACTACCGAATTGGGACACTGTAATGGTAGCGTGTGTACGTAAATAAATAAATAAAATAAAATAAAATAATAATGTTCAATTGATTTTTTTTTTCAAATCGAAAAAAAAATTACCGGTTTTTTTTTAACTTTTCAAATTAGTTGTTGGAAATGAGGTAAGCTACCTACCCGTTACGTTTGATCCATTATTTACGGGACACCCTGTATATTTAATATCGAAAGAATCATCACCTTTATCGCCGCAACTTGACACCACATTCACTTTTCACTGCACTTCATACTTGACGAAAACATGTAAATTTATTATTGTATAGCAGCTGTCCACGCGGACGCATCGCTCACTCAAGTAGGAGAGAGACAGAAGTCGAACGCTGCCGAACGCGGAGGCCGATTGTGCCTCTTTGTCGCTCGTTCCGCGCTCTCGCTTGCACTTCAAGCCTTAAATGGAACGCCTCAGAGCGAGGTAACGCCGCATGAGTCATGTTTTTTCGTGCGTGCAGCCGGCTCCATCGAATTATAAGACGTTGTCACGTCAAAAGTAGAAGTCTGTCAGCGCAGTAATACTGGTGCCATTTGGTAAGAAGCTGTGATAAATTATACCGGCATTAGACCACCAAACAGTGACCATGACTTTTTTAGGGTTAAGTTTTGGTTTGGGGCATTGCCCAGGCGCTGAACCAGGGACTAACCAACACGATGACCGCTTACAATTATCAAAAAGAATCCATTGTAATCGCAAGTGACAATGCGGTTCAAAATTCTTTCGTTTCTGTGTCTGTTTTAAGCAACGCAAGGCACCTCAACGCGTTCGTCGCGCTGGCGATCGTTCAGTTCGTGCGGCACCCACTTATCAAGTTTTTTTACCTAGCCAAATTGACGAAAATGGACCAATATTGTTTTGATGCTAACGTTGAAAGCTGCTGCTAACTCAGCCGTAGATTGAGTAGGTATCGTCAGCTTCCACTATCACCTTTAATTCGTCGTTATTGACTTTGTTGACTTTAGTTTTCGAGCGATCACTGGGTTCATTTTTTAGATCAATATTTACATGCCGGAAGCATGTTCACTCAGTAATTTTACCTAATGTTGCGAGCCGTTTGTGCGGCATTGCTACCGCGACGGAACTCGTAGGTATTCTATAATTACTCGTATTTTGATCGTCTCCATATTGAGGAAAAAGATACAAATGTAGTGCAAACAAAACACTAATCAATAAACAAATATCTGAATTTGAAAATAGAATTCCATATTTTGGAAATAATTGAAATTTACAATTTATTGCCAGCCATACATAAATTACGTTTTATAACGACGATATATAGGTATTCTATTATTTTTCAGGTATCAGTTTATGTTCTCAGAATTACCTTCCTTAACTTACACCTCCATATTCCAGCTACTTATGACTACATAAACAAATCAGTCAACATTCTTTAATACAATTTCGTTTACATTACACAACCAATACCTCTTCTATATCAATTGTCTAATCCTGTAGGTACTCGTATGTCTCAACGCCACAGCATCGACCTATTGTAAGGTATAATATTTGTATTGTATTGTATGTATTGGTGGCAACCGCTTTAGAAAGTCCCGATTAAATGAATTTGCATTACATAAGAACTTTCTCGCGTCAATCAAAGAAACTATTATATACTTCTAAGTTTGTATGTTCACGATTAGTTACGTGTATCAACATTCATTTACAAATAATGAGTAGGTATGTTCATATATAAAGGAGCTACGTAAGTTCTGCCGTGGGCAATGATTAACTTATTCTAGCTAACGGATAGTGCCGCGGGGAGGCAAACTTGACATCACTGGTACTCTATGTAGGTACCTTAAGCAAGTAGGAAAAGAGTAATGCCTAGTGGATCCCTCGTGGACAAACGGCTATGTTATACATTTACTTACCAAGTAGGAGATGAGTAATGCCTAGTGGACCCCTCGTGGACAAACGGCTATGTTATACATTTACTTACCAAGTAGGAGATGAGTAATGCCTAGTGGATCCCTCGTGGACAAACGGCTATGTTATACATTTACTTACCAAGTAGGAGATGAGTAATGCCTAGTGGACCCCTCGTGGACAAACGGCTATGTTATACATTTACTTACCAAGTAGGAGATGAGTAATGCCTAGTGGACCCCTCGTGGACAAACGGCTATGTTATACATTTACTTACCAAGTAGGAGATGAGTAATGCCTAGTGGACCCCTCGTGGACAAACGGCTATGTTATACATTTACTTACCAAGTAGGAGATGAGTAATGCCTAGTGGACCCCTCGTGGACAAACGGCTATGTTATACATTTACTTACCAAGTAGGAGATGAGTAATGCCTAGTGGACCCCTCGTGGACAAACGGCTATGTTATACATTTACTTACCAAGTAGGAGATGAGTAATGCCTAGTGGACCCCTCGTGGACAAACGGCTATGTTATACATTTACTTACCAAGTAGGAGATGAGTAATGCCTAGAGGATCCCTCCTCGTGGACAAACGGCTATGTTATACAAACGGCTATGTTATACATTTACTTACAAACGGCTATGTTATACAAACGGCTATGTTATACATTTACTTACAAACGGCTATGTCATACAAACGGCTATGTTATACATTTACTTACAAACGGCTATGTTATACAAACGGCTATGTTATACATTTACTTACCAAGTAGGAGATGAGTAATGCCTAGTGGACCCCTCGTGGACAAACGGCTATGTTATACATTTACTTACCAAGTAGGAGATGAGTAATGCCTAGTGGACCCCTCGTGGACAAACGGCTATGTTATACATTTACTTACCAAGTAGGAGATGAGTAATGCCTAGAGGATCCCTCCTCGTGGACAAACGGCTATGTTATACAAACGGCTATGTTATACATTTACTTACAAACGGCTATGTTATACAAACGGCTATGTTATACATTTACTTACAAACGGCTATGTTATACAAACGGCTATGTTATACATTTACTTACAAATGGCTATGTTATACAAACGGCTATGTTATACAAACGGCTATGTTATACATTTACTAACCGCGGGTCGATTTAAGTCATCATTATCTGCCTAGCTTGTTCCCAACTGGAAGCCGAGCCCAGCTCCGCTTCCAGTCTAACTGGATGCAACTGAATACTAATATTTTACATGAAGCGACTGGTCTGGTCTCCACAACCCAGTATGGGTAACACGATACCCCTTGGTAACAATGGTGGGCGGACTTTCGGGCTGCTGACTGCCGATTGAAGCGGTTATTGAAAAACTTAACTTCAAAGAGGACTCGTATATTGATGTGACCTGTGAATCCTTTTCACTATAAAGGTCCAATAAAAGTCGATATGCGGTTTAAAAGTTAACAATAGTTTTGTTACTATATTGATATTACGGAAACTAAAAAAAAACATAATATCTACCATCGTTTGTTTCGTTACTCAGAGGACCAATGAGCCCCCAACACACAGTGAACTTACGAAATCGCCCTCGAGATGTTTAATATAATATTGATCCGTTTTAGACTAATGTCGACACATTCATCAGGTTTTCGCTGAAACACAGCGACCGTATTGTATACTTAATTGAATTTTGTGGCCGATTGTAGGGGCACATAGGCGATCGGTAATTATTTTGGATGTCAATCAACATCACATTAAACATACCTAAGTAGAAGTAACAAAATGACAACTGCGCGCAGCACAATGTAGGGCTAAACATACCTATTTGAACTTTCTTAACATTACTTTTTACCATCGGTACGCTAAGAAGAAGAATGTATGATGGACACGAGGAACACGTGCGACTGCGATTTTTCTAATATATTTACATAAAAACCACTATTAAGTACTTATTATTAATTAATTTATTTATTCTGTAGTACACATACCTTTATACATTTAAGATGATGCAAATATAAACTCATTGGAGTGTGACCATGCATGATAGACAACGACTACAAAAAAAGTCAAGTAAAGTGATGGAACATTTGCGTTCTACGAGTTCAAAGCGAACCGCGTTTTAAAAAGTAAAATAACGTAAACTAAACCACAGACTTGCCACAAAGCTAGAGTCCACCTTCCTATTTTAAATTGTCGATGCAGCGCCGAATAAAACCAGTCATTTCTCACAAAGCGACTCTAAAAATAGATTTCGATTTATATAATGCAAGCACTCGGGCAAATATTTATCTAAAATGTTGCTGTGCCCGACACGACAGGGTCCATAATTGTTTCATTTACATACTTACCACCTAATTGTGTACATTATGGATTGCATTAAAGATTAATTGAACGTACGTAGGTAGTCGTGATCAGAAAGTATTTTAGTTAAAAACTGGATGAAGGATAATCGTTGACTTATGTACGACTGTAATGACGATGATGATGATGATGATGTGTGAATGTATATCTGTATGTCCATGAAGCTGCGAGGTAAACTCAAAACTCCTATAATTTTGGTAGCCCTACTATTATGATTGCTGGTGCTACAGATATTGTTTCGGTGATTTATCCACTACATAATATCGTTCACTTTTAATTTAAAGAATAACAGGTGGTAATTAACGCCGTAACCGGGGGTAGGCTCCAGCGAATTTGGTATTAAAAAAATTGTCTTTTGGACCGTTATCGAGAATAAATTTTATCTAAACACGAAAGAAATATTTATTTCAAACTTATGAAAAAATAACACTGTACGCATGAGTGGCTCAGGCGGTGCGGTATATTCCAGACAATATTTCCATCTGCGTTCAATATACATGTCTGTCACACTCACATCGAGTCATAACATAACGATAACTTCACACAACGGAGCGTATTCCGCCATCTTTATCTTTATTCCCACACTTATTTTTGAACACGTCAAGTGAAGTGAGAAGTTTCAGCAATCAGGAAAATATTCCTGAAAATAGAAGTTTAATTTATTTTATTGTGTAATTTAGTTACGTACTTTAAGTGTTTGCTTCATGTAATTGAATAAATCAACAGTAAACTTGTATCTAATTTAAGATGTTTGATTTGTCAAAGGAACAGATTGATGAATCATAATCAAACAATGTGAAAGTGGATCTTAAGTAGGCAAACATTCGACGTACCCGACGTAATAACGAATAAATTAGTTATGTATCTTTAAATTGAGGACAGCCACACAATATCCGCATCAATCAATCAACTCAGCCTACCGCAGACCATAGCTGGACATAGCTGGACATAGGGCCTCTCCCAAGTTGCGCCACAACCGCCGGGAATGCGTCTGTGGCATACAAAAGTATCCACGTTTCACACACATGCATATATATATCAATTTATATAAATAAGTACATGTTGGCTCCAAGAGCTAGAAACAAAATGGGTCGTAACCTTAAACAAAAATTGGCTAAACCGCTTAAAAACAACAGACGCTTCCCACAATTCACCATCAATTTTACGAGTACCTACAATAATCAAAAGTGAATCTACATGACATGAGCATCTGACTCAGCTGAAAGAGCAATTATTTCTGTAAAAGGAAGCAACAATAATGGTATAGAATGGAAACAAACGATCAGCGGTCGATGTGGCCATGTGGGCGCTGCGGGGTATTGTGCGAAGTGGCCCGACCGTGGCGGCCGGCCGCGGAATGGGCCGCGGTATGCCGCCGATACAGGCCTAATGACTGGAGCGGTATGAGCGTACTCACGGCGAACGGGCAATGTCTGTGGCACTGCAAATTGTTTTTATCGATCAGTTTTTGTGTGTATACAACAAAACGTAGAGATGTTTTTGTATGGTTGGATGCTCTCACTAAACCTACATAGAGACGGTTTTCTTGATAAATTGCTTACTACAAGGAATAACACTTGACAAGACTTCCAGGTGTGAAAAACGGATCTTGGAAAATGTCAAAATTATAACGAATGTAAATGATGAAGACAGGCTCAGGATCGGGGTGAGTGGAAAAAGGAAAGGGAGCTCTTTGCCCTGGAGTGGGGCAATACCTATAGGCAGAATAAATTGATTGTATTTTATATGACGAAGAAGAAAAAAAAATGCCTAAATAGGTATACTTAGACAGAAATCGTTTTTCTGCTTGCGTACCTATAATATTTGATATGAAACTGTATGTTTGTGTTAGCGTTATTACTTGTTGATTGAAACCCCGTTTAACCCCGTTTTGTAGGAATCGGTAGGCAAGCAAATGTCACTGACAGCAAAGAGCGGCTTTGCGTCTGCAATCTGACATAATTAATGCAAATCAGCTTTTTGTCGCTTGCAGGCAAATATCAGACCCAACAAACAACAGATTTTTGTCAGTGACATTCCGACATTAGTTTGGGGGGCTTATTATTTGTTCAAATTGGATTCACCCTCTTGCCCGAGGCCTGATTGTGAGGGTCCCGGGCTCCGGGAATCCCTTCCTGGAATCAATTCGATTTACTTACAACTCATCGTCGGCCTCTTGTCCATTACAGTTGACATAACATGGAAACAATTCAATCGAAATGATTACTGTACCAGGGCCTACGATAATAGTATTTATTTACGATTATTACAATGTACCTACAATGCAGTTACTCTACTACATATTTATCAGTGTTAATAGTATTTATCAACGTAGCTTCACCTTGACATCAGTAAAAGTAGTTAAAGGCAATTCCTTCATTATACATAATACAACAAAATGGCGTACCTACCTACTGGGTTCTCAATTCAGGAGCCATAATCCCTTTCCAAAAACATCGACCTTGATTCGTATCACACGTTCCTAATTCAAAATCATAGTTCAGGTTTGAAAACGTATTCACTCGTGCCCTGAATACATCAGCCGACGACTACGTACCCACGTGTCGTCGGCGACGACGGCACAAGCGGCACAAGTGACACAATTAGCAACCAATTGAGTGCCGAGCTGAAGGTAGCAAGAGACGGTATCGTGGTACTAATCATTGTAACTCTTCAACTCATGTCCGGACGTGGGAACCGTGTTGCTGTGAATTGAAACTGTTGCCATAATTACGTGTCAATTAGTTTGATATGGTCACGTATCTAAGCTTGCAGACTTTCTGCTGGGATGCTGTGAGGGTTCCGATTCGATAACCAAATCAGGAAGTATTATTGAGTTGTCCTTAAGCTAGGTTCATGCCGAGATGGCAATAATAATATAATTAAATGATAAATGATAAATGATAATAGTTATTTGTTATACAAGAGTGCAAAGTTGCTTTTTAACCGCGTGTTCAATTTTGATGACCGAGCAAGCGAAGGATTCTAAAATTGAATCACGAGCGCAGCGAGTGATTCAAAATTAGAATCCTGAGCGTTAGCGAGGGAAGCAAAAGAGCACGAGGTGAAAAATCTTTGCACTCGAGTGCAACACGTAACTTTTCATTCCACCTCAGCGAGGAAATGACTAAATGCAAAAAAAAAACGTTTACAATCACAAGATAGGTACACTTTTATTTCAGTTTAGGTATTAATTACTACATTATGACAGGTAAGTATTACAGAATAATCTTTAAATTATAACAAAATAATACTAAGGTATAATTAAGAAAATTTTAAAGTAACGTTGCTACAGTTATTTAAATTGAGTGTAATATTTTTGTTTGGTACTGTAATATTGGTGTTAGTCACTTGTGTACTGTTTTTCGGTAAACTATCTGTCATACTTAATAGTTGTACCGATTCATCGGATTCCCTTGGCGTGAATGTTGGAGAGAGAGGGAGATGGTTAGGTGTTTCATAACGGCTTATTTTTGATGTAGAAGGGCCAGTCCAAGGATCCGATTGAGGCTCTTTCAGTGTAATGGCTCCTACGATGCCTTCACATATTTTAGACTTATTTTGGATGGAATCCTCTATGTATCCCTCTACAACTACATTGGACTTCCAGCCTCCGTGGCGCTTAAGGGACAGGAGATCAGCTCCGGAATCAGCCAAAAGTGTGGCTGAAGTTCGTCGGAAACAATGACCCGTGTACAACAGGGGTTCTGGAAGTTCAAGAAATGTTGCTATTTCTCGTGGGATACTGCCAATTTTATTAGTACCCATAGGCTGTCTAACACACTTTCCATTGCGATACTGTAGAAAAAATCGATTGATTGGAGTGTTAGGCGGGCGTAAGGCTTGATATTTCTCAACAATCGTTACGTATTCCTTGCGAATGACGAAGTTGCGGTCTCTTTTTGTCTTTGTATTAGGTAAATTAATTAATAGTAAGTCATCTGAATGTTTCTCAATGTTTTTGACATTAAGTTGTGTTAGTTCATTAGTTCGACATGCTCCGTTTATTCCAATAATAAGAACAACCTGTAACGTAAAGAGTATTGTAGTGGATAAATGAATAAAATTGATATGAACGCATAATTATGCCTATCAACATCTACTAAGTATACTATTTAATTGAGATTAATATACTTAAGTAGATACTGAATGTGCAACTGACTTACTTTTGCCGCCAAATATACGGAATCGGGTGCTTCGTTAAGAAACTTTTCAATATCAGATACTGTGAAAACCTTCGATTTTTTTGGTTGATGACCAGATGAGGCTCTTTTTAAAAATGCCACTAATTTAGGATAGGTATCGATATGTTTGTCTTTTTTCATCTTTATTGTTGCTTTTAGCATCGAATACGTACTCCATAGAGTGCTTGCTTTCTTGTTCTCGGATAATTCTATAAAATATGCCAGCAAAACGTTTTCTGAGAAAGTTTTGGCTCCTTTTGCTAGTCGCCACGTGTTGAACATATCGTACTGTTTTAAATACTTCTCGCGTGATTGTTGAGGGAGAAAGCTCATTTGCGCATTATTAACAGTTTCAGTCAATTCTGTTGGCGTCAAGCAAACTTCCTCGTCGCTAGAATCACTCATTTTAGTTTTTTCACTTGTTTTCAAGTTTCTTGTTTATAATATAAGGTTTAACAATGACGTGAAAAAATGCCGCGTAAAGAACCGCGTACAAAGCAAATTGAAAAAAGAACACCAAGAAGGTTCCGAGTCTGAGTTTTTAACAAATTAAAAAAAAGTTGTTTGATATATTCGGCACCATAGAGGTAGCAGTAAATAGGTTTAATGTTTTTTTTAATTCACAAACTTAGTGCACACGATGTTCTAAATTCAATTTACTTTATCCTCTAGAGAATAAAAACGGCTTTTCCACTCAGATATTGAAGATTAAAAATACTCTTTCCGAGATGGTGGGATGAAAATGATTTTATTTCTGTAAGTAGGTTTGAACAAACACTTTTACACGTCAATCATATTTTTTTTTAAACTAGATGGGGTCGGCGTTTCCTATCTGACTACTCTGAGAAGAAAGGCCGAAACAAACTCAGAGGTCACAGTCTCTTTTAAAGTCCAGACAAAATCTTGGTCAGGTCATGTGAAAGCTATGTAGATCGGTGTCTGCAATGGTCTTTTGAGGAAAGAACCACACAGATTGAGTGGACCTGTCCAGTCAGTGCACGCAATTGTCAGTAATCGTGCAGCTCAACTTAGACTCAAGGAGCTCAACGATTCGACGAACAATACCAAAGAAAGGACATTTGAGTAGGCCGCATAAATTACTCAAACTGCCAGATCATGATTACGTTGAGAAAAATACAAAAATAAATATAAATAAATCAATGACCGACATAGTTCTCACATTCACAATAATTAGAATAATATTATAATAATCTTTGAGGACCATGTAGATTTGTGTCTGAAATGGTCTTTTGAGGAAAGAACCACACAGATTGAGTGGACCTGTCCAGTCAGTGCACGCATTTGTCAGTAACCGTGCAGCTCAACTCAGAACTTAAGGAGCTCAACGATTCGACGAACAATACCAAAGAAAGGACATTTGGGTAGGCCGCATCAGCTACTCAAACTGCCAGAACATGATTAAAACTGCAACAAAAACACACATAGTCCTCACATTCACAATAATTTAAAATAATATAATACTTTAAATAGTAAATATTAGTGTCATTGTATATGTAAATAAGTATAGATACTTATAGCAAAGATTATAAGTAGAAATAGTTAGCGAAATAAAATAAATTAACATTGCCTGTGCTTTATTGGAGCAACTCAATCCCAAGCCTTTTTGTCCTCAATATAGTCTTTGACAGTATAATAGGCATTCTGGCATAATTTCCTTTTTATAAAAGATTTGAATTTATTAAGGCTTAGTGCTTGAATGTGGCTAGGAAGTTTATTATAAAAACGTATACATTGGCATCTAAACGAGCCACCTATTTTCTTGAGCCTGGTAGTAGGAACAACAAATTTGTGCTTGTTCCTAGTATTTAAATTATGGATATCACTGTACTTTTTAAACAGATTAATATTTTTATGTGCATACAAAAGATTTTCATAAATATACTGAGAAGGCACAGTCATTATATTAATCCCTTTAAATTTGTCTCTGAGGGAGTGTCTGGGACTTAATTTATAAATTGAACGAATTGCCCTTTTTTGTAAAACAAAAATCGTCTGAATATCGGCGGCATTTCCCCACAACAGAATACCGTACGACATTACACTATGAAAATAACTAAAGTATACTAAACGGGCTGTCTCTAAATCAGTTAAACCACGAATTTTCCTAACGGCGTATGCTGCAGAGCTAATTAAAAAAGGATTAAAAAAAGACAGACAGATTAAAAAAGGGTATTAAACAACAACAGTCACATAAGCAAACTTTTAGTAGGTTCTACAACCCCTATTCACAAGAATAAACTTGCATGCTTTCAAACACTATTGGCCTATCGACGAGATAAGAACCAGACAACCTGCCTGATCAGCGTGAAAGTGACATCAATTTTAAACCACTTTTGATTAAAGATAACGGAACATTACTTTTACTTCCAATTAGGTGCTAATTACAATTATTTCACGCCGTTTCAAGAGAAACTATATCTATTAGTTCTCTACATTTTTTATCTAGCTCCTTTCTCCCGTTTTATTATATCAGTGCCGCCATTATTCGTCAAGCTTCATAAAACAGAAGTTATTTATTTTAAATTATTTTATATTATTATTGCTTCTTAATTGTTGTTAGGTACCTATTATAATGATGAAGGCCGCGAGCTTTGTCCCTGATTGGCTTTGAAATAACTCCTTTAAGGAATCAGGTGGGTGTCACTGGCGGAATCAAATTACTTACGTAAGTACCTACCTATTCTGATTTGATTTCATTTAAATTAAACTTTGGCTGACTGGTGGTACACAGAAACCAGCCAAGAAATTAATTAAGCTAGGTAGTAGGTACCAATAAAATAAATGTAAACAATAAGTTTAATCAAATCAAATCATTTATTTCCTTGCAAACATGAGTGTTTTTTAAGAGAATGTTCTAAGACAAGTAAGTAATAATTTAACTTATTTAACAAAGGCCGAAGTCACCGATACTAATTGGTTTACCAATAGTTGTAACTTTGTAACTAATACATGACAATAATTATTGTTATACCTTTAGGACGTAACCTATACTTAGGTATATTAGGCTATACAAAGTGTTTATCTTTTAACCGAGTTCTGTAGGTATTCAGACGGGCTGAATATTAGTATGATAATTTATTGTATTGTAAAGTGGTTTCAAATAATACCATAGGTACATTTAATGAACAGGTATCACAACTAATGAATAACTACCAGTTGCCAAGCAATTATTAATCAATAGTAAATTATTGATCAATCAACATAAGATTGTATTAGAGCCAGATTGTTCCACTATTATATTCTAAATCGTACACAAGCGGTGCCTGTAGGTACGTCCTACGTAATCAATTGGATTTAATTAATTACAAACATTAGTGTTATTGTTTAATTTGCCAATCAATTTGTGTGCTTGTGACGGAAATGGAAACTAGTTGACGTCAGGTAACAACTCCCGTTACAAAAAATAATTAATTTCAGGCGAACGTTAATAAAAGTGTCGAAATTGAGTTTTAATCGGAATAAAGTTTACGGTCCGTGGCGCACAATAATAATGTAGTTAAAAGTAGCGGTTATCGATATGAGTCACGAAAATAACGTTGCAGTAAGACAAGTTAAAATTGCATTCACTGAAGAAGGTACCTACTGCAGTTCAAAACAATCATTCATGTTTGCGCACAGAATAATAAAATGTCACAAAATATATTTTTTTTTTGCTTTATTACATGAGGTCTGCAAATACAAAGGATATTAGACCTAATTACGTTATAATAGACAATTATTGTTTTGTTTTTAAAACGAATTTATCTTTATCCTCTAAAGAAAAGGATTTCAAACATAACCACAGACTTATCACTTATCACTCCTTTTAGAGCAAAAATTGGGTTCCTCACTATATTAAAATGTAATTTAATTTGTTTATATATTTATATATTCTTTATTTTACACCACAAATTCATAACAACAAAAAAAAATTGATCACTACTTAATATACAATGGGCGGCCTTATCGCTTTCTGCGATCTCTTCCAGGCAACCTTGGAATGGACATAAAATGGGGCTGTTGTTGGTGCAAATAATAAGTATCCATACAAAACACTAAAATAGATACACATTTATACATAATATCCTAAATAATAGAATTTATCGTCAGTCATTGCAGTCGAAGAGTAAATAGTGTGATGATATAAAGTATCGTATGACGGAGTTCCACTACTGCGATGCAGTGCCTTCCTTAGATTTCAATTCCTCGAATAAAATTGCGCCTAAAATACCAAAACAATGCAGATAGTAGCGCCCTCTTTTATCAAATTATGGCTTTATCCCTCCAATGTTTTAAACGCTGTTCACATGAATGTGGATAGATGGCAGTGCTAGCCAACCTTTTTCCGTGCACACCAGTGCCCCCCAGTAAAAATAAGTGGAACTACCAAGATAATATGTCCACGGTTGCTTTAGTTATTGCCAGTGCAACTAGGTAGCAGTAGTAACTCATTATGAAGCAAAAAAAAAAAACACCTCGCAGTTTTTAAAGTTTTTCCGGAATCACTTTTAAATAATTCCATCACATCTAAATAACTAATTATTTCATACTTATTTTTTCTAAGAGGAATGTGCATCATTAAGAAATCGCACCAACAAACCTTTGAAATGCCTTTTACCAGCTAAAGATGGCGGAATAATCCTAGTCGTTCGGTAGCGAAATAATATGGTACTAAAACCTTCTGTAACTTTCTGCACCGTTGCTAAAACCTAGTAATTTTTAAAGTAAGCTGTTATTTCAATAAAATGATAATTCGGGTGCTTTGATTTAACTAAAATAAAAAACCCTCTTTATTTCAAATGACTCTGGCACAAAAATGTATAACTAACACAGCACATTCCCATGGGGGTTCATAGAAACTACAGAAATATATGAAAGAAAGAAAGACAGAAAGAAAATGCGTTTATTTGCGGTAAACATGACGCAAAAAATAACACAAACACAAAAAATATGAAAAGGTTGGAGGAAACATGCGTCACATCCACGCAAAATAGCTATCGCTCAGCATTATGCCGCGACCCTATGCAAGACAGAGCCCCAGCGCTCATATGCGCGCGCGCGATATGAAGTCATAATCTATGTTCATACGACCCTAAACAAAAATTGTATTAAATCGCACCCAATTGATTTAGATAATTGTCCTAAAAGACAATTAAAGCTAAAGAAGAAGAGAAGCTGAAGCTTCTCCAAAGTTCATACAGTCAGGCATATAAACAAAATCAAAAATAACTAGGTAATAAGAACATTTACAGGGGTGGATGCTTATATGAAATTTAGAGACGAATGGCGATAACTAAATCATTGATGGATAAACTGAAAAAAGTCCGGAGGAACACAGATCTAAAAGCCACCGAGGTGCGGCTTATTCAAACACTGGTTTTCCCAATGTTCCTATATACTTCTGCGACGTCGACGCTGCGAGAAATCTAGAAGAAGAAGATAGACGTTCTGAATACGTGGTGCTGGAGAACAATGTTTGGGGTATCGCGGATCGAGTTTCGCACCCTACCCAACTATTACGCCAAGAACTCGACATCAAAAGGCGTCTATCTGTTCCGGCTCAAACGCGCATCCTAAAATATTTCGTCACACGTCTCGAGACGTGAGGGGGACTCTATAGAGCGCGTTGTAATGCATGGTAGAGTCTACTCTACCATGCATTACAACTAATCATATTAACTATCATACATACCAACTAATCATATCAACTATGCATAAACACACTAATGCCCTCTAGGGCATTAGTGTGTTTATATGATCTGAGGCACTAGACGACGCGGACGCTAACCCATGAGATGGACTGACCAAATTAAATCCGCAGTGGGCGATCCCTTGTATGAGTGCACTAAAAAATATCAAAAATCGGAGTATATGGCGAGAAATCGTGAGCCGAAACACTTCAGCCCCTAGACAAGTAAATACACGAGGACCATGATCGCTCTGACAAGAGTGTTACGAAGAAGAGGAAAAATCGCCTACCCTGTACCTTTTCCCCAAATGTGAAGGCAGAGATGATAAATGATTTTATTTCTGTAAGTAGGTTTGTACAAACACCTTTACACGTCAATCATATTTTAAAAACTAGATGAGGTCAGCGTTTCCTATCTGACTACGCTGAGAAGAAAGGCCGAAACAAACTCAGAGGTCACAGTCTCTTTTAAAGCCCTGACATAATCTTGGCCAGATCATGTGAAGACCATGTTGATTGGTGTCTGAACCGGTCTTTTGGGGAAAAACCATACAGATTGAGTGGACCTGTCCAGTCAGTGCACGCATTTGTCAGTAATCGTGCAGCTCAACTCATAACCTAGTATCTACACGTTTCGCAAGAAACTACCCAACTCATTTCTGCCGACCTAAGACCTAACCTCAAGCTGAGTCATAACACAACAAGTTACAGACAATGCGACGTAGCAACAAGGAGCAGGCACCTCTCAGCCTTGACCGAGTGCAGTGCATACATAAAGCACCGCACATACTAAACAATATCCTAGTAGTTCTGGTTCATGCCTAGCTTGAGGTAGACTCCGAGAGGCAGTAATAAATAATAATACGAAAAGTTGTCATACAATTTTCAGTAGTTGATATTTTTGATGCAAGCTTTTCAGGTTACTAAATGCGATTAAAACCTCCAATGATTGAATGATCATTGAGAACGATTCTGTATAATTTTTTTGGCCACAAAGATAATTACCAATTTTGTTTACTCCCTACAGATGACTCCTAAAATACTATTATTAAGATATTTATTGAAAGATAGGTAAAAGATAAATCTGAAAAGACGTTGTGGCATTCGCTACTTAATCGAAAGTCGCAACACTTTCTGTATTTATGATTTATTTAAGTAAATGTGGTTAGACAGAACTTAAATAAATATTCAAATAGCTAACATTCCGCGACGTCTGAAGGCCACAGATCTATCTCCAGACGTGGCGCATGTGTTCTTTACAGGTCTAAATAATATTGACTAGTTTATTATCGTCTGGATTTTAAAATCAGAGTGGAGCTGGCTATAACTATCTAAATGTGGAGGATTTTGGAACAAGATTCTTCTAAAAATATTCATTGTTAACTTGGACTGATTTTTCAGTTAATTTGAGTCCTTGTAATTCCTTAGTGAAATTATTATCAAGTAGGTACCTACTGCATCACCTGCAATATTTACCTTCCCTCCCATCTACCGGAACTGATCTAGGAGGACTGCAGCGTTACCATGGCGACGCGCGCCAACAGCGCGGTCGTTGACCCGCGTCACTCGCGCCGCCCGCCCAGCGCGCGCCGCCCGCCCCGGCCTTATTTACAAACAATTGTTTTGTCAAACTATTCCTTATCGATAACAAGTATTATGGTGAAGTGTTGGGGGACTGTGGGTTTACGAGCGCGCTTCTAATTGAGGTGCTGCAGGGCGGCGACCCGCAGAGCCAAGTAATTGAGGTGCTGCAGGGCGGCGACCCGCAGAGCCAAGTAATTGATGCTCTTTGCTGCCGGGTTGTTATGATGTGACGGTTCTGTAAGTAATTGATTCAGTTTTCTTTTATGTTGTTTTTTAATAGAGTTTTATTGCAAACTATGTTTTACTTCGTTAAATTGGGGTTCCTTTTAGTAACATAATGATAAGTGATGTTATTGTTTTGTTTATTACTAGCGTGTGTTTGTATGAGTCGTCCTATAAAGGGTTAAACCCTTTCGAAAATAACCATAAAAATATTTCGTAATTTATTCATGGCCTTAAAATAGTTTAATTTGGTTGCCATAAATCGGCCGCACCCGCTTGGCGACATAAGTATTAAGTTAATTCCGCGGTAGCATGGTCGTGTGGGGTGATAGTGTGCCAACTAGACGAGCCCTTGAAATTAAACTACTTTTTATTAAACACGCTACACGCTCGCTATTCTATTTAGAGGTACCTAAGCTTAATCATTTTCGTTTCAGGCTATCTAAGAATTAGATAACAGGAAAACATAAGTAGCTGAGCCTCACCCTAATATAACCCAACAGAACAGAACATGATACACGCGACGTTTTTGACAGCATAATTATATAACGTGCCTAAGTATTTTCGAGAAGAATAATGTACCTACTTAGGTACAATCGTAGTAATGATTATGCTAACAACGATAACAGATTCTATATAAGGTCGTGACTACCTACTCTAGTTATCGAGGCTTCAATTAAGTAAATGCCTATATAAGGAGGATAGGATAGTGCACTATCTATCTTGAGTCTGAGTTCATACATACTATGACCATAACTTTTGTCCTGTATTAAATTTAAGAAATATAATATTAACATTATTATATTAAATTTAAACCTACCGAAGCCCGCAAATCATTTCTTATATTACACTATCATATTATATCTATGATCAAAAATGAAAGTACCTACACACACATGAATGTGTACATAATACCCCTGAAATGAACAAGAAACCGCTAATATAGCCGTAAATATATCTGTCAACATCAACAGTCAGACTACGCACCTGTCAGCATGTCGTGTTGTGTAAAGTAGTCAGCCTGATCATGTCTGACCGTCTGTCACGGAGAGCTGCGCCCTGTCTGAACACGCCATACCTAGGTAATTGTGAAAGCACTGGCCGCCATTGTTATGGTAATTAGCTTCCATATTTTAGGTATTGTCTTTTTGTGTGCACAAAATGATTCCCTTGAAATATTTGAAAAGGAATGTCGAGAACGAACATATAGTTTTAATAACAACGATCAGTTTGCAATTAGGTAGGTCATACTCTGTAGTTCAGCAAGTACCTAACTCACGAATAACAAAGTTTATCAGAGTAGGTTCGTATTCACTAGGAACTCGTGGACGTATCCACTAGCTACACGTGGACGTATCCACTAGCTACACGTGGACGTATCCACTAGCTACACGTGGACGTATCCACTAGGTACACGTGGACGTATCCACTAGGTACACGTGGACGTATCCACTAGGTACACATGGACGTATCCACTAGGTACACATGGACGTATCCACTAGGTACACATGGACGTATCCACTAGGTACACATGGACGTATCCACTAGGTACACATGGACGTATCCACTAGGTACACATGGACGTATCCACTAGGTACACATGGACGTATCCACTAGGTACACATGGACGTATCCACTAGGTACACATGGACGTATCCACTAGGTACACATGGACGTATCCACTAGGTACACGTGGACGTATCCACTAGGTACACATGGACGTATCCACTAGGTACACGTGGACGTATCCACTAGGTACACATGGACGTATCCACTAGGTACACATGGACGTATCCACTAGGTACACATGGACTTATCCACTAGGTACACGTGGACGTATCCACTAGGTACACATGGACGTATCCACTAGGTACACATGGACGTATCCACTAGGTACACGTGGACGTATCCACTACGTACACGTGGACGTATCCACTAGGTACACGTGGACGTATCCACTAGGTACACGTGGACGTATCCACTAGGTACACATGGACGTATCTACTAGGTACACATGGACGTATCCACTAGGTACACGTGGACGTATCCACTAGGTACACATGGACGTATCCACTAGGTACACATGGACGTATCCACTAGGTACACGTGGACGTATCCACTAGGTACACATGGACGTATCCACTAGGTACACATGGACGTATCCACTAGGTACACGTGGACGTATCCACTAGGTACACGTGGACGTATCCACTAGGTACACATGGACGTATCTACTAGGTACACATGGACGTATCCACTAGGTACACGTGGACGTATTAACTAGGTATACATGGACACTGTGGTCAGTAAACAAAAACCAGTTGCCTATTTATAACAACAACATTTTCTTTTCCGGTTTTCTCGATTTTACATCTGAAATGTACGATGTACCCCAATGTGTACGTTACACTTATACGTTAGAAAGATAAAATAAAAGTCGCTATGGGACATTTAAGTGCCTACTCACACACAAGTTTCATTTAGTAAATGCGGAAACTCTTTCTCATTTCACTGAACTTGGTTAAAAATATATCCTAATTAAATTAAAAACAGACAAATCCGCAGAAAATTATTTAACAAATTGCCAAAACCCAGAGCGCGTGTTACATCAGCCTTATTTAAATAACTGCTACGCATAGTAGGCGTTAGCTGCACGCGCGTTGAATTATATTTATATCAAAAAGTTAAATTAGTTAGAAAATCTCTATTAGTTTTAAAACCTAGCGTGCCTAGTGTCTATTAAACACGGAAAATGTTTCGTCTTTGCCAATTCCAAATCCATCAATATTGACGGACAGAATACATATTAATACAAGTGACGTTTTATTGAGTTTTTGATTATTAACCCAGATATGAAGGAAGCGTATGAAAATGTCAGATACCACGGTCATTAAAGTACCACAGTGTCACTAACTCTGTGGCGAAGGGGTTGGTTCAAAACATCAGTCACTGTCATCTGCCTTCGTTAAAACACATTTAGTTTCGATGTTTATTGTCCATTCATTTAAATCTTGTCAAAACAGTTTGCATTACTGCCAACAAAGAGAAAACAGGATACTATAATGTTGTCAAAACAGTTTGCATTACTGTTAACAAAGAGAAAACAGGAGGGTCAGAGCCCATTCGTCCCCTAAGATTCGCACCCTGTGCCCACTCGTCCCCTGGAACTTTTGAGGGGCACATTCGTCCCCTGAAGAATATTTATTTTTATTCATTCTTCTAATTTATGTACATGTATATGTGTATACTGCAGCTTGGTAGTCCTGGTACAGTCGCGCAGAAAAGGGTAAAATAAAAAATATAGTAATTCGGTAGATATTATGTTTATTTCAAATAAGATTAAGTTTAATATGACTGTAGTATTCCACCATAAAGTGAATTATCATCAATAATAATACTCATCATATTCCAGGATTCAAATGAGATAATTCGATTCAATTATGTTAAAAATATTATTATTATAATATTAACAGTATTGTTTATTTCGTTAGGCGAACTTCATTTAATAAAAGACCAAAGACACATTGAACAGTCTCGTATTCGCAGTCACTTTCAAGAACCAATATGTCGCCGAGGCAGCCATAACATACAAACAAAACACCTTATCTATTTTGTAACCCGTTTTTTTAACAAGCCATTCGTGAGACGAGAGACAATATTACATCGTAAGCCTGTCGTCAGGTTATATTATTATCATGACGGATTATCATTGCTCATAGCTCTTATTTTAATTATCTGTTATGATTTATTAAATTAATTCCGTTAATAAACTGTTCACAAGTGTACTATGTTAACCGTTTCTTATGTAAAATATAGCTAATTTTATCTCAGGGGACCAATAGGCACCTGAATAGGTGCCGAATCTTTAACTTATATGTATATATATTAGAGGGGACGAATGGGTATTTTTTTGTTAAAATATTAATTGGTCCCCTACCAGGAGACCAATGGGCACCTATATAGGGGCCGAATCCACAACTTTTATGCTGGGGGACGAATTTTAGGGGACGAATGGGCTCTGACCCAAACAGGATTCTATAATGTTGTCAAAACAGTTTGCATTACTGGCAACAAAGAGAAAACAGGATACTATAATGTTGTCAAAACAGTTTGCATTACTGGCAACAAAGAGAAAACAGGATTCTATAATGTTGTCAAAACAGTTTGCATTACTGGCAACAAAGAGAAAACAGGATTCTATAATGTTGTCAAAACAGTTTGCATTACTGGCAACAAAGAGAAAACAGGATACTATAATGTTGTCAAAACAGTTTGCATTACTGGCAACAAAGAGAAAACAGGATTCTATAATGTTGTCAAAACAGTTTGCATTACTGGCAACAAAGAGAAAACAGGATACTATAATGTTGTCAAAACAGTTTGCATTACTGCTAACAAAGAGAAAACAGGATACTATAATGTTGTCAAAACAGTTTGCATTACTGCTAACAAAGAGAAAACAGGATACTATAATGTTGTCAAAACAGTTTGCATTACTGGCAACAAAGAGAAAACAGGATACTATAATGTTGTCAAAACAGTTTGCATTACTGCTAACAAAGAGAAAACAGGATACTATAATGTTGTCAAAACAGTTTGCATTACTGCTAACAAAGAGAAAACAGGATACTATAATGTTGTCAAAACAGTTTGCATTACTGGCAACAAAGAGAAAACAGGATACTATAATGTTGTCAAAACAGTTTGCATTACTGGCAACAAAGAGAAAACAGGATTCTATAATGTTGTCAAAACAGTTTGCATTACTGGCAACAAAGAGAAAACAGGATACTGTAATGTTGTCAAAACAGTTTGCATTACTGGCAACAAAGAGAAAACAGGATACTATAATGTTGTCAAAACAGTTTGCATTACTGGCAACAAAGAGAAAACAGGATACTGTAATGTTGTCAAAACAGTTTGCATTACTGGCAACAAAGAGAAAACAGGATACTGTAATGTTGTCAAAACAGTTTGCATTACTGGCAACAAAGAGAAAACAGGATACTGTAATGTTGTCAAAACAGTTTGCATTACTGCCAACAAAGAGAAAACAGGATACTATAATGATCACCAAAATAAGGATAATGGTTGTTGACAGTAATTAACAACTTACTTGCATTAACTCTCTCTATTCACTTTGTTTATTTTGATTTTAGTGTCAATACCCACAACTACGTTAAAGTAATACCTAACTGGATTCTAATTAACTGTGCCTACAGTTAATTAAAATCAATTTCGGTATTATTTCCATAAAATAAAAAATGCAAAAACATGCGATTCTTACCCGTATTTTATCCACAGTGCGATTCGTCGTTTTGAATTTCACATACCTACATTAGGTTCTTTATATTTTATGCAAAAAAAAATGTAAAGGCTTTTCGCAGCGCAGCATAGGCTGAACACAAAGACTCACGTACTCATGCATAATGCAGGCGGCATTCGGCCATCCAACCATGGCCCCTGCCTACCCCTGTGTCTCTGAAGATCCCTCCACTGCCTGCTGTTAGTGATGCCCGCATTTATCATGTTTGGCCCCCCGGCCCCCCGGCCCCCCGGCCGCGGCCCCTCGGATAGGAAAAGTGCAAGATTTATTACTACAACTCCCTCTTAGATTAAGTAAAGTGGTTTCACGCACTGATTTGGTAACAAAGAAGTCACTGACGCTAGTGGTGACACGAATATTATACGAGTAGGTACCCAATGCTGCTCTGCTGTTTTTTAAATATACTTTACTCAATCAGGGGTTTATTTATAACGTTGCTTGAAGTGAAGTAATGATGAGCGACTGTTGAACCAAACATTTTTGAAGTTTACACGTCTCTTAACTTTAAGCAACCTTTATAAATGAAGTAGTCAGTGTCCAAATCCTAAACTTAAAAGTGCAATATAAAAGTTCAGTTAAGAAGAAAAAGGTCTCCATGTTTGCTGCGAACCTGAATCGATAATTTTTTTTTTATCTCAGATTTATACAATTTTCCTATAGTATAGGCGCCACTGCATTTAATAACCACATGGCAACATTGTAAAAGCCCACGTCCTCCCGCTTGAGTTCATCCGATAATCCTGTCACAGCTATCTCCCTCTGATACCCTATAGTGACCTGAGTCTACATTATGAGCTCACACGTGCAGGAGCAGGTGGCAATAACCTCAGATAGCTCCCTCAGTGGCGACAGTCCGGCAAACTGAACAGTTGTGAAGATACTATGGACGTTGGACGGTACCTATAGAAAGATTTCTTGACCAGTGGGCTCTTGAATGCTGGTCTTTAAAGTAAGCTAGAAACGACAAAGTTACGTTTCATAAACCTTTTTTTTTACACCAAAGTTAGTGATGTGATGCGTAGCGTAGGTAATTAGTTAGCTGCCCTTCGAGACTACGGCTCTACCACTCGCAAATAGTTATGGTCAATGGCAAGTGATATTGGCTGAGCAGTCTATCTACAGTTGATACCTAATAATATTTATTTAATTTAGACAAACAGTGATCTATATTTTATTTAGTACCTTACGAATACTTAATACTAAATAAAATAATTAATAGGAGAACATAAATCAAATGAAAAATAAATAAAATTTAATCACCGCTATAAAATAAAAAATTAAGCAAGAAGAAAAGTTGTTACTGTAAGCAAATAGAAAACTAACTAATTGATTATAAGAGAGCTCTCAAACCTAAAGTTTATCCGAATTTCAACACCATAAACTAATTAACGTGTTTTTAGACTTCACTTAAAAATAGACCTTGACCGGCAGACCTAGACAATCTTCAATATAGTAAACATTCAATAATAGGTACAGATGTAACAACAGCTACCGCATACCTGCTACAGCAAGTAGTCAGCTCAGCTTCAAAACAAGGCCTGCCTGCATCGTAAACAATCCCTTGCCTTAGTTAGCATCATATACTAGATTGTAGTCTGTGGTTAGCATCATCCCTGATCAACATAAGTTAGTTAACAGAACACAGCGATGGCACGCCGCGCGCCGCGCGCCGCGCCTCGCCACGCGCCAGTCAGCTGTTTGTTATCACGTCGACGAGCCGTACCTATCTACCCGCGTGTTATCGCGAGCATTGGCGGGAAATTACGAGATACCGCGGTTTAGTTTAGTGGACATTTTTATACCTAATTGTTACAAGGTTTTAGTGTTCTTCATCTCTATTTGTGAAGTAAGACCAGTAAGACCACACGCGGCGAGGAGTATATGGATACAACATACCCACATATTGAGGTAAACTTTAAATCTTAGTTGATTTATACTGTGTGTATATTATTAGACTGTTATATTATTACTTTGTTTTACAAAACACGGGATTGTTCCCATCGGTTTTCCCCCACTAAATAAAGTGTAACAGGTGATAATAGTTTATCCTGAAAGGATTGAAGTCCAAGTGATTTAAAAACAATGATGTAGGAAGGTAAACAATTGCCTAAATAAAATCTAACTAGTGGGTTATGGGTTTATCTTATCACCGTTTTTATAAGCGCAGCGAATACACATTTTATAACCCACAATTTTTGCATTATGTCGTTAGGTAATAAGAAAAAAAAACATTTATTACATTTTATTGCTTTATTTTAGACAATTTATGTTTAAAATAAAGCAATGAGCATGAGTCGACTCTTCACATAACAAAGCAATTAAATGTAGACTAAACAACCAGATTTGTAAATTAGATAAAGAAGCGGATATCAGTAACGATAACACAAGACAAGGCTTCCGTTCCACCACAAAGCGATACAGAAGCTAACATAACAAACTTATCTACATTGAAGTTTTCCTATGTTCTCCACACTTCTGAAACACGCTGAAGTTCCAGGCGCTACCAAATGAGGCAGATCTAATTGCGTGACACACTCAATGCCAGGGAATGTGTTGCGTCGTAGGTACCGACGCACAAGAATAGAGCACACCGATCTCTTCCGGTCACCGATAGATCATGTGTATGTAACAGGTTATCAAATATAGATCATGTGTACCTATGTGTTTTTTTATTTTTTTATTAAGATGGGTTTGCTCTTGACTCTAGTCTAGGTCAGTGGTGTCAGAGACAGAGTCGACGGTGGAGTGAGCTTACCTAGAAGAAGCCTGTTCACTCTCACTTTGATGTAACGGGTTAGACAATTTTTTTTCATTATTGAAGAAAGTATTTGAAGATTTGTAGTTATCTATTCATGATCATTATCCCAATGTACCACCGGTCGCGCAACATGTTGCTCTTCATACTTCTCTATCAGTCGTCATCTCAGTAGTCAGCCCCTTTCCAGCATACCATTCACACATTCCATCCACCAGCACATATTACAAAGTCACATTCCACCAAAAAGATAAAAAATTATAAAAAATGTTGTAATATCTTACCATAACGTCAGCCATTTTACGATAGACTTACGTTAGTAATAAATAAAATAATCCATTTACGATCGGAAAATTTAAAAGTTCACAACATTCGTTATTTTCCGTAGTGAGACCCATAAAAGTTCACAACATTCGTTATTTTCCGTAGTGAGACCCATAAAAGTTCACAACATTCGTTATTTTCCGTAGTGAGACCCATAAAAGTTCACAACATTCGTTATTTTCCGTAGTGAGACCCATAAAAGTTCACAACATTCGTTATTTTCCGTAGTGAGACCCATAAAAGTTCACAACATTCGTTATTTTCCGTAGTGAGACCCATAAAAGTTCACAACATTCGTTATTTTCCGTAGTGAGACCCATAAAAGTTCACAACATTCGTTATTTTCCGTAGTGAGACCCATAAAAGTTCACAACATTCGTTATTTTCCGTAGTGAGACCCATAAAAGTTCACAACATTCGTTATTTTCCGTAGTGAGACCCATAAAAGTTCACAACATTCGTTATTTTCCGTAGTGAGACCCATAAAAGTTCACAACATTCGTTATTTTCCGTAGTGAGACCCATAAAAGTTCACAACATTCGTTATTTTCCGTAGTGAGACCCATAAAAGCTAATGTTAGTGGTTCCTTGGAAACGCATCGATCTTACTCATCCTGCCGCCAGTCAACTAGCATCCAATTAGTCCTTTACTGGTGACATATCCAGTGACTAAAAGTTTTGCACTAGCGATCATCTCATCTACCGCAGTTCTACTGATAACGCGTATCAACTCTTGAGAGTCGACCTCAACCCCACGTCGTCGGTCGAACCACGCAGAACAATATTATTATTTTAGATTTAAGAGCGTTTATACCTTATGAGTGGCAACGTCGCAATTTAGTGTCATATTTCGTGGTTTTCAATTTTTATCATTTAATCGGAGATATATTTTAAAAATCTGTTTAATTAACTTTTTAGAATTACGTGAAAGTGTTTAAAAAGTAAGTAACCGTAATGCTTACAGTTATTTTACAATGAAAATAACGCCCTGCAAGTTTCCAATGTATTGTTTGCATATAAATAGAACTGTAAACGCAACGAATTCTTACCTTTTACACAGTTTTCATATAATTCTAAAAAGTTAATTAAACAGATTTTTAAAATATAGCTCCGATTAAATGATAAAAATTTAAAACCACGAAATATGACACTAAATTGCGACGTTGCCACTCATAAGGTATAAACGCTCTTAATGCGTCATTGCAATTGCAATGCATCTGCAACAGATAATATTTTTGGACCACCATTAAGGACATTAGCTAAAGCATCCATTTGATTTCAGCTGGCTTTTATTTGTTTATTTCACTTAACTCAAAACTCATAAAACTCTTAACGGACAAAAATAATAAAGATAGAAGAGGAGAAAGGTACCTACTGCTAACTTCATTAGACATTTCCTCCAGCAGACCTGCGACAGGAAAGTCGGATGAAAGATGTAGACACAGTGTGTTAAAGGACAATACAGACAGAACCAGCTGGAATCCAAATTGATGCCATATAGAACTTCTGTAAAACGGATCATTGCTCGTACCTTCCCCATATATACTAATAATAATACTTTTATTTCAGACCATGGTGTCCATTTTGTTAGTAACAATGTTCTTAAAGACTAGTGTTAGTAATACTCGTACTTAAAACTACCCACCACAAAACTTACAACTAAAACTCAACAATCATCACTGCGATATATGAGCGAGAGGTGTAAGTTCGCTTCTCGCTTTTTATCATTAGTTTTGCAGTTTGGTATCGAAATCAACAATACTTTTAAAATGACTTTACCTTACAAAAAGTAGTCCAACAAAAACCATGTGCGTGTACAAGTTTGGGGTATAAAGAACACCCATTAAGCACGTTTCCCCCATTACGGGGGCTGACCATAACGTTATGTAATAATATAATACACTCACCAAAGCTGTTTCTCGATAACAGTCGGCCGATTGTTGACCCACATTGTTGGATAGTTATAAGTTATAAGGACTTGAATTGAATAATGACAGTATTACAATAGAAAGAGTTTCCTATTAAAGTGAAGATCGAACGCGTTTATTTTTGTGAGTAAGCCATCAATCGATAAAATCGGTTTATTTTTCTAATGGATGGCTAAATCACATGCTATTGTAAAGTTTATTGTCATTATATTAGATGTAGAGTTCCTAGTGGAACTTCTTTCGGTACTACGACGACAATACGTGTGTCTACCTCCACACTGATTGTATATTATTCCTATTCCAAAGGGTCCCATTCGATTACAGACTCGTGAGAATTTTGAACTCTTTTGAATCTCTCTAAATGTGATCCCTACAATTTCTAGTTCGGAAGTGGTGTCGTGATAATGAATCGATAACGTTATCGGTTCTACAATAGCGTATATTAACATTGACTTAGATTGCTCTCAATGAGATTAAAACCTTTGTGTTGTGTAAGTGACTGACACTCGTGTCGTTAAGACAACGTCATCATTGCCCATAAACAATATTTTTACGAATCATTGCAACAAAAAATTATTTATTTATTTATATATTCTTTATTTTTATTTATTTTTTCTTTAATTTAACCATTATCAGGCATCCTTATCATAACCACGTACTTTGTCACCAAGTTCAATGTTCGAGATAAGGTTAGACCCTGTGCCCCTTGACGTCACCAAGCCCCACTGACCCACCGCGGGGCAAAAAGAGCGACCACGTGTTGCTGGCCCACACTACACGGTGACCCCCTCCCCTCGTGACCCTGCCTAATGGCGTAACCTCGAATTAAAACAGGTAATTAGGCGTTTATTGATAAGACTGCTGTGACCACGCAGCAGGAAAAATAAATAAAGTGTTATCACAAGTTTTTGCAGCAGTTGTTTTCGTGGAACTGAGGTCATTGACCGGCAGCAGTGCAGTTGTTTACAGTCCTTTTTTTATTATGATTTAAGGAAATTGTTTACATACCTAGACTCGGCCCTTTTCCCCATGGGCTGAGACAGAGAGTACCTACAGGACTCCATGTGCATATGATTCTTAGATACGTGCTCCTTTTGCCTCTCCTCTAGTACCTAGATGATTATCCCATACGTTGGTTCCGCTTTCCTCATAATATGCACACTTATTAAGCTCTATTTCCAATATCACTTTTGTTTTATCTACTATGGCGGCAGCTAACCGTCTTTTTTTATTATTATTTATGATGGGTTTCCTCTTGACTCTAGTCTAGGTCAGTGGTGTCAGAGACAATGTCGACGATGGAGTGAGCTTACCCAGAAGAAGTCTGTTCACTCTCACTTTGAAGAGATTAGGGTTGTATGCGTTCGGAAATACAGATGCAGGTAGCGAGTTCCACTCTTTCGCTGTGCGCATAACAAAAGACATTTGGAAACGCTTAGTGCGAATTGGTGGAATAGCAACTAGGTAATGATGGTAACTTGCAGTGCATCTAGAAGACCGATGCAAGAAGGGGGCCGGTGGATTGAGGTCGTGGAGTTCTTGGGCACACTCTCCGAAGTACATTCTGTAGAAGACCAAAACCAAGCCTCTTAGCTCTGCGTTCCACCGAGTCAAGCTCTACCTAGTATTCTACTTAGTAATTAAGCGATAACGTAAAGACGTATTAGCACAAGTTCCAAACGATAACGTAATCTGTAGAATCGTTTGTTTATCATTGAACAGTGGAAGTGGCTCTCATTAATATATTTTTGGCAGTTTCAAGTTTTGAGAATTTTGAGCCTTGAAATTTAATATTGTGTGATGTTTTTCCTATAAAAGAATACTTACCAAAAAGATTAGAGATCAAAAATTCAGCAATCCATAAACAGCTGAAGAACACGATGTTTCTTGGCCCAATGGATGCTTGGGAAATAAACAAAATAATCAAAAACCTAAAAAACATAAGTAGTCACGGGATTGATGAAATACCACCAATGCTTTTGAGACAATGCGCAGATAAACTTACCTTACCGTTCTACCTGCTACTCAACCAGTCTTTTGACGAAGGTATCTTCCCTGATTTATTAAAAAAATCTGTAATAAAACCAATCCACAAAAAAAAATACGAAAACAGATCCAAACAACTATCGTCCAATAGCTCTCTTACCATCAGCCTCTAAAATATTTGAGAAAGCCATGTGTGACCGTATTTATACGTTTTGCGAAAAATATAATATATTTGATGAAAGCCAGAACGGCTTTCGAAAAAATCGTTCCACCACATTAGCAGTCTACAAATATATCCAAGAAGCCCTTAATATTATTAATAACAAAAAATATGCAATAGGAATATTATTAGATATGACCAAAGCCTACGATAATGTACAATTTGGGATATTGTTGAACAAATTATACGGAATAGGTATACGCGGAAAGGCTCACGAATGGCTAACATCTTATCTAAAGAACAGGGAACAATTAGTAGAAATAGAATATCGAAGTATTCTATTTCTACTAATTGTTCCCTGTTCTTTACCAATTTTCCATAAAAATAACGAAATTAAAAAGATCCGATCACATAATAAAGCAATTAACGCCTCAATTCCTCAAGGAAGCGCCATAGGGTGCCTTTTATTTTTAATATACATTAATGACTTACCTAAGATCATAGAAGGGCCATGTGTCTTATTCGCAGACGATATATCCATACTAGTCTCATGCCAAGACAATGTAAATATAGAAGAAACTCTCGCTTCTATTCTTATTAAACATGCAATTGGATGAATGAACACAATCTCGAGATAAATTACTCCAAAACCAAATTAATTACTTTCCACCCTTGTCAAAAACTCCTTTAATTTTAGACTTCACATTCAAAGACTCAAAATTAGAAATAGTTAACGAATTTACTTTACTCGGACTAGTGATAGACACACACGTTAATTGGAAATCACACATACAGAAAACTCACTCAAGGATATCAAAGTTCTCATACGCCCTCCGTGAAATAAAAAAGACCACCAATTTACAGACAGCTCTCACCACCTACTATGCTTATGCCTATGCATGGCTTAGCTATGGTGTTACTCTTTGGGGAAACAGCACAGATGCACAAACACTGTTCACCCTGCAAAAGAAATTGGTCAGAATCCTGGTGAACATTGAGCAAACCGATAGTTGTAAACCTTACTTCCAAAAACATAATATTTTAACCCTTCCCTGTATATACATTCTAGAAACATGCAAATTTGTGCGTAAACATCAAGAATTTTACTCCAAACGTGAAGATATTCAGTCACGCTATTTACTTAGACACCGATTTAGGCTAAACATACCAAGTTCTCGACTAAAAATGCACTCTAAAAGTCCCTACGTAATGTCCATCAAAGTATATAACGAACTACCCGCATCAATAAAAAAAGAAGAAAAAAATCACTTATTTTATAAAACTTAGACAATTTTTAATTAATAAAAGCTACTCTTCGCTTGATGAATATCTAAATGATAGACTTATAAAGTCATAATTTTAGTACCTAGACGAAAATTTAAAAACAATACATCTCTCTTATAAATACCTATTTACTTATATTTTATACTGTTAATTTTTCTTAGAAAGTACCTACCTACTATTTTATAATTATAAATTAAAAGCGCTTCCTCTCTCCTAACTCACTTATTTTGCTGTGCCCGACAGGGTCCATGTGATCTAATTTTAAGTTTACCACCTAAGTATACATGTGGAATGCAATAAAGTATTGAGTATTGAGCTGACAACCTGTCATATTGTCAAATTACAAGTTTTTCAGATTACTTATATTTTTGAGTTCTTTCATTTCTTTTTCTTTTCCATTCCCACGCTCCTCCAACCCACTCAATCTCCGTCCCTGTTCCACCAGCCCCGTGTCACCAGGCTCTCCTGTAGTCCCACCTCGAACTCACGGTGCGGTCACCTCAAGGGTGAAGCAAACACTGGCGGGTGACGCACGATCGGGTCAACAACTCGCCCCTTGTTTTAATAGGGCCACCACAGCTCCGCGGAAGTGCTTCATAACAAATTGTAAAGAGTACAGAACGATACGGATAGAACAATCAACGTTATGGAACCTTTTTGTGAGTGGATTATCAAACAAAACCTCCACTCGTGATAGGGAGGGGGGGGGGGGGTGGATAACTGCGTATCGGTCTCTTATCGACAACACACTTGGTGACCGTGGCTTAGCACATAAGGAGAAACAGGATTTGCGGTGCCTCTTGTACTAAGTACGTCTTTGGCACGTTCGTCGGTTCATAAAACTCTGTCTCGATTGATACCATGGCATCAAAATTAAGTCCATTTTCTTGTCCATTGATCAGTAGTGTCTATATCTACGGATAACCTTAATAGCTAGCCCAAGAGATAGCGATGGCCACGCCTCACGCCTCAGGCGGCTATTCGGACTACTTACATCTCAACTCCTAACCTATGCTAACTCCACTTACGTTTTTTTAAAGCACCTGCTTGTAATGTAAAGCTGTGGTAGGTGTTTATTAATTGAATATTTGAATGTTACTTATTCAGACTCATCTCAAAAATACTCTCTAGGTTTTCATCAAGTTTCATAAATAATCTAAGGCGTTTTCCAAAAGTAGAAGTTTTGGCCAAAAATAACCAGTTACTTTGTTATTGCGTAGTTAGTTAGTATTCGCGAATGATAGGTGAGCATAAGGAAGGGGGTCATATGCAGGTGTTCAGTGTTCAAACGGTCACTTGTAGGTGTTCAGTGTTCAGACGGTCACATGTAGGTGTTCAGTGTTCATACGACTGCCCATCCCTATTTTCTCAGCAGGTCAAAGTTAAGTAAATAAAAGTTATCGTCGTAGCACAACTGCCTGTACGACAGCAATAAAAGGCGATTGTTCATAACTCCGTAAGTAGCACACGACACACGACAGTTCAACACCCTGACGACAGTGGGTAGGTGGATCTGTCAATCACACTCTATAATAACAGTTTGACAGCGTCTTTATTTCGTATCAGTAAGGGCCGTTTTCATAGTTGATCGTACAATGGAACCGTTCTCGTAAAAACGTAATTAATTAGGCCAGCTCGCTTACGATCGCCACCTCGATTACATTACGAGCTTGTGTGATTAAGATAACAGAATATGTGCCTGTTGTTGGGTCACGTGTATATGCGAGCTTATTTATTAGGCACACCTGAAGTAGTTACCAGTTAACCAAATTCAAAAAAGGAGGAGGTTTTGATTATTGAGGATTAGTCCCATATAAATTTGGTCAAGTTCTTATTTGTGGTTTTTGAGTCAGCTTCAATAATACGTATTTTTTTCTCTCGGTGTATGTTGAGGACGTTGTAATAACTTCCTGTCACTTTTATTTACATTGCAAGTATACGGATTTGTTTGAGGTAGGTACCTTTTTTTTTTTTTTTTTTTTTGTTTCCGGGGTGGAAAATCCTCATGGATGTCCGCCGCCCTGGGGCGGGCGGCGGGGTCTGTCAGACTCTTACTGACTAAAAACCACCCCGGTGTTCCATCTCACACCTACGCTGGGGGTCGCGGGAACGTACGATCCTTCCGCAACCCCCCTACCACAACTAAAAACTGAAAAATAAAAACATTTTCTAAAAAAAAAACCACCGACTTCCAAAAAAAACAGTACAAAGTAAAAAAAAACACTTAAATTTCGGAAGCCGGTGGCAAAAAACGAAAATACACAAATATAAAAAATAGCTGAACTAAGAACCTCCCCCTTTTTTTGAAGTCGGTCAAAAAACCAAAGACCGACTGCCGTAATTAAAATTATTTTTAACTTTGTAGTGTTTTTTGGAAGTCGGTGGTTTTTTTTAAGACATTCATGTTACTTATATCAATCCTACAGTACAAATAATAGGTACCTATCGATATCAGGTTTTCCATTATGCATAAAAACCATTTTTCCTTTAGCAAAGCTCAAATGTATTCGTAAAAAAAAACACATTTTTACATTGTGATTTATAGATGAGACATTTTGTTCCTTGATTTTGTATAATTTCATGAATTGGCAGAAACAATTACTGGTAGGTAGGTTACAGGTATATACATTTGTCACGTAGGTTCGCCCCCTATGGTGGGTTATAATATCTTTTTTCAAATGCATGTGGACGACACAACTGGCAGATTATTATACATATTTGAGAATATATTTTGACTTCAGTATCTTATTTTTATAAGAATATTTTAGAAGGAGGTTGGTCCCTTTCCTTGCAGTTTTGATTATGAGCAATCTCGCAATGGCCCACAACTGCTCGGATTGACGAATTCATGTTAATTGTATCAAATTGGTATGTAATCTGTTGAGTATTACGGTTCTTACGAGCATACTTTGTAAACTCATTATCAGCTTGACTAGCAGGTCGACAAAAGATTAGCTATTTGTGACAAAAAAAAAAAGGAGATAGTGAAGCGGGACCTCTGCTCTCTACAGAAGGCACTCAACTAAGAACACACAGGAGTAGACTGTAGGTAATGTGCTTAGTTGATTCTATAGTTTCCAAAGACCTTGAGCCTGCACTATTCGGGCTCGTCACACCCACAAAATTCTCGTTCAACACATACGTAATATGATAATATCTCTCAGCTGAAAAACAGCGAAACTATCCGCCGACTGTTATGCCGTAATACAACCAATAAATAACGAGTATCGAGTGGCCGCTCAGCCACGCGGCCACGCGGCCATATGGCCAGATGACTAGTCGGCTATAACCACAGCCGTCATCATTACCTGTAACAGCCTGCGATAAACATTTCAGTTCATGTGGTGGAGCTAGGTACGAGTGCTGGTGGTGGTGGTGCTGGACTGGAGGTACATCGAGTGAGTGGATCAATAATAATATTGCTACCTGACCCTGTAGTGGTAATCGTACATACCATTAGACACCACAAATTCAGAAATAGTGATTTCAAAATCATTCGTTATTCTTATAGTCCAATTTCTTCAAATCTGTTATTTTAAAATCGAAGTACCTATCTGTTATTTTATTTTTCTTGTGGCTTTTATTTTCCTTTATCGGTTTTCGTATCTTCACGTTTCATTTCTTGCTCTTTTGTCATCAATCCGACCGCATGTATCAACTTATTATTTTTGCGATGCAAATCTCTACGAGTGCTTTACAAACCTTGCTCGAAGTATCGTTGACATACACTAGGATGTTATTCTAAACCTAACTACGAAAAGTCTGCACCTAATGATGACTCAACAATACATCGAAACATTCAAACATCTGTGATGTTTATTTACAACATTCGTTTAGCATTTTTTTGAGAACACCCCAGATTGTAAACTCCAACGTCATATGCAACTGAGAATATATGTATTATGTACTATTTAAGATGTTATATGATCTCGCCGAGAACGAATTCCTCTTACAAAAATATAATCGTTTTTTTTTGCGAACTTCAATTCGTATTATAACATCATCATCTGTCATCGCTTATGCAATCTTGCTGTAAAAATATTGTAGTGATATTATAAAAATATAAATGTTTGCTCCTACCGCGGCCGCGCCGCGAATATAATGTTCGGTGTGTGCCAACAAACTTATGTAGTTACTATCTATGCTAGTTAGCGTATTGAAATAACTCGCTGTTAAAATTGTTTTCATGTATTGCTGATTGATTTGAAAAAGTGTAACCAACCAGGTACCAACCAATCACCCGGGCAAGCCTCAAAATGTAACGAAATACCAATCGATCACCCGGGAAAGCCTCAAAATGTAACCAGATATCAATCAATCACTCGGGCGAGCCTCAAAGTGTAACCAGGTACCAACCAATCACCCGGGCAAGTCTCAAAGTGTAACCAGATACCAATCAATCACCCGAGCAAGCCTCAAAGTATAACCAGGTTCCAGTCTATCACCAGGGCAAGCCTCAAAGTATAACCAGGTTCCAGTCTATCACCAGGGCAAGCCTCAAAGTATAACCAGGTTCCAGTCTATCACCAGGGCAAGCCTCAAAGTATAACCAGGTTCCAGTCTATCACCCGGGCAAGCCTCAAAGTATAACCAGGTTCCAGTCTATCACCAGGGCAAGCCTCAAAGTATGACCAGGTTCCAGTCTATCACCAGGGCAAGCCTTAAAGTATAACCAGTTTCCAGTCTATCACCCGGGCAAGCCTCAAAGTATAACCAGGTTCCAGTCTATCACCCGGGCAAGCCTCAAAGTAAAACCAGGTTCCAGTCTATCACCCGGGCAAGCCTCAAAGTATAACCAGGTTCCAGTCTATCACCCGGGCAAGCCTCAAAGTATAACCAGGTTCCAGTCTATCACCCGGGCAAGCCTCAAAGTATAACCAGGTTCCAGTCTATCACCCGGGCAAGCCTCAAAGTATAACCAGGTTCCAGTCTATCACCCGGGCAAGCCTCAAAGTATAACCAGGTTCCAGTCTATCACCCGGGCGAGCCTCAAAGTATAACCAGGTTCCAGTCTATCACCCGGGCAAACCTCAAAGTATAACCAGGTTCCAGTCTATCACCCGGGCAAGCCTCAAAATATGACTAGTCTAGCTCCTGCCCGCGACTTTGTCCACGTGAAATTTTTCCTATGAAAATAAATTTATTTATTTAAACTTTTCGCACAAAAGGTACAAAGACGGACTTAATGCCTTAGGCATTCTCTACCAGTCAACCAAAGGTGGTGAAGAGATTAGATGGCAGGTGCTTTAATTGAAAGGAATAATGCTAAAAAAATAAACTATTAAAACAACGTACACAAATACATAAGTCCTATACACATACATACTATTTACTATACTATATACTTACATAAATATATATATACAAATTCAAGGAAGAGAGATGTTGAGATGACTCTACTCTATTTGTTTTGAAAATAACTGTGCAATTTCCGCTTAAATGTATACTGACTGGTAGCCATCCTGATATCAAGAGGAAGCGCATTCCAAAGAAGAATGGACTGAATATGAAAGGAAGAATGAACAAAGTCAGAAGTATGAGAAGGACAGAGTAGAAGAAGACTGTTAGAAGAACGCAGATTCTTAGCGTGAGAAGATCATAGGTATTGGAAGTGAGACACGAAATAAGAAGGAGGAGTGGGAGAGTTGAGAAGGGAGAAAAGCGTGGTCAAAGCACGCAAACTTCTTCTTTGGCGAATGGACATCCATTTGAGCTCAGACCTATAGCTCGACACATGGTCATATTTTCTGAGGTTGAATATGAACCGGATACCATAGATAAGCAATCTGTCGAGCTTATCCAGCAAAACCGCATTCAAGTCAAAGTAACATACGTCACCATAGTCGATCACAGGGAAAATCAAAGTCTGCACAAGCATGGTTTTCGTCTTAGCGGGCAAAACATTTCTCAGACGATACAGGGATAGCAGAGTACCGTTGACCCTTTGACTAACACTAGAGACCTGGCGTTGCCAGCTGAGTGTAGAGTCAAGATGCAAACCGAGATCTTTCACAGTAGGGGTAATGGGTATGACGGTACCATTGAAAATAAGAGGAGGAAGAGAGCTAAGCGTCACCCTACCCATCATGCGTGAGCTTCCAATTACAATGGCCTGACACTTCGAGGGGTTTACAGACACCCCGAAACTATCAGACCACTTTTTGATAGCATCTAAGTCTCGGTTTACATCTGCTATAGCGTTTGACAAATCTTCAACCCACTCAGCTGTATACAATTGAAGATCATCGGCATATAGATGATACGAACATCAATGACAGTGAGTTATAAATTTAATGAAGATGGAGAATAACAATGGGGAAAGAATACCGCCTTGTGGAACACCAGCATCCAGATCACGCCAACTCGCTGAGCTCTCATCAACGCGAACCGACTGCTGACCTCCCCGAAGATAAGAAGAGAACCATTCCAGCGCCTCGGACGAAACCATAAGGTGGGAGAGGATAGAAAGGAGAATATCATGGCTGACGGCGTTAAAGGCATTGGAGAAATAAATTAATACCAAATACCAAAATGGTAACTTTGGTATCCTCCATGACTTTCCTAATGTCACCAGTCACTTTAAGAAGAGCGGAGGCTGTACTATGCCCAGGCCTGAACCCAGACTGAAAAGAGCTAACCAGGTTGTTCCGATGAACAAACCCCGCAAACTGCTTGTGTACACACAGGGATGGGAATTGTCCGGAATCAAGGGAAAAGTTAATGATGTGGGTAATTGGAGGGAGAAGGCTATCAAGGATCCAAACGACCATAGTACGACTGATGCCGTCGTAACCCACAGCCTTGGATTTTATAGACAGGATGTTTTTTTTAATTTCGTCCAAGGTCACCGGAAAGAAGTGAAATGGTTCTATGATGGGACTCGCTAGGCCATTAATGAAATCGACCGTCTGGGACAATATTTGGGAATCTAAATGACAAGTGGTTGTGAAGTGACGGTTGATATCATCAAGGCCAATTGTATTAGGAAAATCCACATGCCATGGTCTGCCGATACCAAGAGTACCAAGGAACTTCCAGATATCAGCAGGTGAAGAAGAAGATATATTCTCGAGAATATGGCGGCCTTTAGCATTGCGTATCATCTGATTACACCGATTTCTAGCAGCTTTGAAAAAGTTCCGATTTTCTTCACTGCGATCCCCTTAAAATTTACGAAAGGCCCGATCCCTGCTCCTCATCGCCATACAAACACCTGTCGTCATCCAAGGAGCAGGAGGACGCCGAAGCTTAATCTGCTTAAAAGGAGCGTGTTTGTCATAGAGAGCAAGGACCGTCTGATTGAAAATACGCAGTTTTTCATCTACAGCTGTCGCCGCTGCCAAGTTTTCCCAACTGAGGTCTGACGCATCCTGACGAAGCTTCTCAACGTCCATGCGCGCAAAACACCGCATGTGCAGAACTTTTGGGATAGGTTTAGGTGGTTTTAGGACATATGAGAGGAAAATTAGGTCATGATGAGAAAATCCAGGCGCGGGACACTGACCATGAGAGGGAACAAGGGAGGGTGCGGATGTGAGGATTAAGTCGAACCAAGTGTCATCGCCTGAGATGTTAAAATGGGTAGGTTGCAGTGAAAGTACATGGAGACTAACGGATTCAATGATGTGAAGGAGTTTACGGGATCGGGGAGTATGATGGGCAAGGTTAGTGTTGAAATCGCCCATGATGACGCAACGTGCATACTCTGAACCTACGGATTCAAGTACCAATTCGAGGTTGGTAAAATAGTCAACGGCGGGTGGACAATAGACAGCACCAAGAAGGGTCTTGACGCCTCTGACGTAGACCTCCAAAAAGAGATACTCAGCGGAAGCATGGTATTGTGAGAGAGATGAGGCAATGATTTTAAAAGGAAAATCGCTACGAAGGTAGATAGCCACACCTCCACCTCCCTTTCCAATTCTATCATTGCGGACGAGAGTGAAACCTGGGAGAGAGTAGGTGGTGGAGAGAAGATGAGGTTTGAGCCAACTCTCAGAAACCAGAACGGCATGGACATTGGTGTCAGTGAAGGTGTCCAACAAATCACTGTAGTGATTTGGGACACTTTGCGCGTTTATATGACAAACATTTAACAAACGACCTTTCTGTTGGCTGAAGCTTCGGCGCACAAAGTCACCAAGTATGTCAGTCACAGAGCTGAAACTTGCATTAGCGGATGAGCTATATGAATCAATGGCAGAGTAAAAAGAACCATCATCAGATAACATAAAATAATATAAATATAAAATATAACCAATCAATATGCAAATTAACTATAGCTACGATTGCTTTTGCTTGATTTGCAAAACCAACCACCAGCAGCACCAGTATAGTTGTACATGGATAACTTGGAGCGTGGCCAAAATCATAACTAATGTGACTTTTTCATCAAAATCGTCAGTTATTCAAACTCCAAAAGATCCTTGTAGTACTGTACAGTAGTATGGATAATAAAAAAAAACAATAATAAACATCATAATGAGAAGAGGAAACAGCTTGACAAACAGTAAAACCAAGAAAAAACGAAAAATTATGAACAAGCAAAGAACAGTGTTGCTATTTACTCTAGAATTTTTAAGAACACTTGTAAGGCAGCCAAAGCCTTATACATTAGCAACGAGGTCAAATCAGCAGACAATAAAATAAAGACTGTTTGGAAAATTATCAATAATGAAACGAACAGGAACAAAAAGCATAATTCTGATTATACACTGGAGACGACACGTGGTCTCATTTGCGATAACAAAGAAGTTGCTCAAAAATTTGTAAATTTCTTTACCAGTATCCCAATTAAAACTACTGACACTTTAAATTCCTTGCCCACGCTCGCTTTTGATTTAGTAAGGGCGAACGTTTCGGTCTGCCCGATTGAATTTAACTTTAAGCATATTAACCCCTTAACTGTAATAAAAGCTTTTAAGCAAATCAAGATCAAATTTACTGAAGATCTTTGGGGAATGTCCATCAAAGTCTGTACATCCATAATTGACACTATAGCGCCTTACTTAGCCTTCATATTTAATTTGTGTGTGGATCAAGGAGTCTTCCCGGATTTAATGAAATACAGTAAGGTAATACCACTTTTCAAATCCGGGGACAGTAAAGACAACAATAATTATAGACCCGTATCCGTGTTGCCAGTTTTCAGCAAGGTATTTGAAAAGGTAATGCTTAATCAAATGTTCATTCATTTTGACACCAATAAAATCTTACACAATCAACAGTATGGTTTCACCAAGGGACGTTCTACGACTGACGCCGGGGTCACCTTCTTAAAACACATATTTACGGCGTGGGAAGAGGCCCAAGACGCCATAGGAATCTTTTGTGACCTCTCCAAGGCATTTGATTGCGTCGATCACGAAACCTTGCTCTTGAAACTTGAGCATTATGGACTTGGAATACTTGCGCTCAGTCTAGTAAAATCTTATTTAAATGATAGGCAGCAGCAAGTTCAAATAAATGGTGTGAATTCACTTAGTTTAAAAGTAGAATTGGGAGTTCCACAAGGCTCCATATTGGGTCCTTTCCTCTTTTTAGTGTATATTAATGATCTACTCCATTTATTAAAAAATCAACCACAAATGGTGTTATTTGCTGACGAAACTTCTTTAATTTTTAAGGTAGAAAGAAGTGCTACAAATTTTGACGACGTTAATAACGCCCTACTGCAGGTCCATAGTTGGTTCACTGCTAATAATGTAGTATTAAATGGGAAAAAAACTAAGTGTATACGATTTTCTTTACCTAATGTCAAAAGTAGTGATTGTGAGATAGTATTGAATCAAGAGAAACTAGAATTCGTCGATAAAACTGTTTTCCTGGGGATCAAGCTCGACTCGAGGCTACAATGGGGTTCTCATTTAACATCTCTGGCGGGACGGCTAAGTTCAGCAGCATATGCTGTCAGAAAAATCCGTCAATTTACCGATGTAGATACCGCGAGGCTAGTCTATTTTAGTTACGGTATTTTACTTTGGGGACGGGCTGCAGACGACGATTCTATTTTTATTCTGCAGAAAAAAGCCATCAGAGCCATATATAATCTCCGCAGGCGCGATTAAGGCGTTATTAAGATCTTGACGGTACCTTGTCAATATATCTATGAAAACATCATGTACGTAAGAAAAAATATACATCTTTTTACTAAAAGAGGTGATAGACATAATTATAGTACCAGAAATAGGGACCTATTAGTTCAACCAGGTTTCAGACTGGCTAAAGTAGACTCATCTTTCATGGGGTACTGTTTAAAATGTTACAATTTTACAATAAAATACCTCCCCACATACTTCAACTGAATGAGACGAAATTCAAAGTTCGTATAAAACGCACACTGTGCAGCCAGGCATATTATAAGTTGGGGGATTATATCGCTGATAAAAATGCCTGGCTCAATGCTGGTCCTGCTCCACAACCACAACTAATTGATTAACATTTGAAAATACTGTTGGAGCTGCTGAAGATTGTAAGACTACCTTTGCTTTGTATAAACTCAATCTCCTTTGTATTATATAGTTGCATAGGACAAGTGTAAGTACTATGTACTATCGAGCTACCATATACCGGGTAATGTCTTTCATTGACTTGAATGTGCCCTGGCGGCTGATAGATGTCATGCTCACTCAAATGTCTCGCTGACGGTGGCGCGTGTGTTGGATCATTTAGCTCCCTTCAAAATGGTTGAGCTGAATGGTGCTGATCCATGTGTCATGTTCGTGAACGGGTGCTATCAGTTGGGACTGGTCATCTCTTAGCCACCACGGCTTATTTTAAATATTTTATTATGGATTGTTTTGTTTAAATTTATATTTGCTGAACACTGGACACTCAATGTGTACGTCTTATTTACATCGTTCTCACATATAAGTATACCTATATTCAACATTAATGATGTAACTAATATATTATATGTAACAATACACAACGACACGTTTGGTGTAGTGGCTACAGTGGCTAAGTGTAGTCAGCGAAACCAAATGGTCCTGGGTTCGAATCCCGGTAGGGGCAAATGTTTGTATGATGAATATGGACATTTGTACCCGAGTCATGGATGTATATTTATAATATGTATGTATTTACGAAAAAAAAAATGTATTTAACACTTTCCGGGACAGACCGCCTCTAAACGTTATCTCGGTATATCGTTACGTGGCGTTGAACTTTATTTCATGTAATTTGGCAAACCGTCGATAGCCGTTGCTTGCCCATAACATTCCTAGGAAGCACATGATCTAGTGTCACATCACGCGACTTTATTCGTTCGTAGGTGTCACGACAAACTCTTTTCCAGTCATTTTTCAACATATACATACGCAAAGCTTGTGCACCAAACCAACATGTTCACACCGCCGAGAGGCGTAGTCATACCATACAATCTGCCCATAGGCGTCAACGTCTGTGGCCGTATTTGCTGTATCAAGAAATCAAGAATATAATGTAATATGGTAGTACGGCTGTAGACGGTATGATAAAATGTATGGCATTTTGAAGTGTCATATCATGACATTTGCAAAATAGTCAAAGTGTCCCGGAACGTGTTAAGTAGTGTATCAACCATCTGGTATCCATAACACAAGCCTTAAGTGTTAAGTGCTTAACCTAGTAGCTTGCTTAATCTAGTTCCAAGTTAAGCACTTAACACTTAAGGCTTGTGTTATGGATACCAGATGGTTGATACACTACTTAAATACATTTTTTTTTTCGTAAATACATACATATTATAAATATACATCCATGACTCGGGTACAAATGTCCATATTCATCATACAAACATTTGCCCCTACCGGGATTCGAACCCAGGACCATTTGGTTTCGCTGACTACACTTAGCCACTGTAGCCACTACACCAAACGTGTCGTTGTGTATTGTTACATATAATATATTAGTTACATCATTAATGTTGAATATAGGTATACTTATATGTGAGAACGATGTAAATAAGACGTATACATTGAGTGTCCAGTGTTCAGCAAATATAAATTTAAACAAAACAATCCATAATAAAATATTTAAAATAAGCCGTGGTGGCTAAGAGATGACCAGTCCCAACTGATAGCACCCGTTCACGAACATGACACATGGATCAGCACCATTCAGCTCAACCATTTTGAAGGGAGCTAAATGATCCAACACACGCGCCACCGTCAGCGAGACATTTGAGTGAGCATGACATCTATCAGCCGCCAGGGCACATTCAAGTCAATGAAAGACATTACCCGGTATATGGTAGCTCGATAGTACATAGTACTTACACTTGTCCTATGCAACTATATAATACAAAGGAGATTGAGTTTATACAAAGCAAAGGTAGTCTTACAATCTTCAGCAGCTCCAACAGTATTTTCAAATGTTAATCAATTAGTTGTGGTTGTGGAGCAGGACCAGCATTGAGCCAGGCATTTTTATCAGCGATATAATCCCCCAACTTATAATATGCCTGGCTGCACAGTGTGCGTTTTATACAAACTTTGAATTTCGTCTCATTCAGTTGAAGTATGTGGGGAGGTATTTTATTGTAAAATTGTAACATTTTAAACAGTACCCCATGAAAGATGAGTCTACTTTAGCCAGTCTGAAACCTGGTTGAACTAATAGGTCCCTATTTCTGGTACTATAATTATGTCTATCACCTCTTTTAGTAAAAAGATGTATATTTTTTCTTACGTACATGATGTTTTCATAGATATATTGACAAGGTACCGTCAAGATCTTAATAACGCCTTAATCGCGCCTGCGGAGATTATATATGGCTCTGATGGCTTTTTTCTGCAGAATAAAAATAGAATCGTCGTCTGCAGCCCGTCCCCAAAGTAAAATACCGTAACTAAAATAGACTAGCCTCGCGGTATCTACATCGGTAAATTGACGGATTTTTCTGACAGCATAAGCTGCTGAACTTAGCCGTCCCGCCAGAGATGTTAAATGAGAACCCCATTGTAGCCTCGAGTCGAGCTTGATCCCCAGGAAAACAGTTTTATCGACGAATTCTAGTTTCTCTTGATTCAATACTATCTCACAATCACTACTTTTGACATTAGGTAAAGAAAATCGTATACACTTAGTTTTTTTCCCATTTAATACTACATTATTAGCAGTGAACCAATTATGGACCTGCAGTAGGGCGTTATTAACGTCGTCAAAATTTGTAGCACTTCTTTCTACCTTAAAAATTAAAGAAGTTTCGTCAGCAAATAACACCATTTGTGGTTGATTTTTTAATAAATGGAGTAGATCATTAATATACACTAAAAAGAGGAAAGGACCCAATATGGAGCCTTGTGGAACTCCCAATTCTACTTTTAAACTAAGTGAATTCACACCATTTATTTGAACTTGCTGCTGCCTATCATTTAAATAAGATTTTACTAGACTGAGCGCAAGTATTCCAAGTCCATAATGCTCAAGTTTCAAGAGCAAGGTTTCGTGATCGACGCAATCAAATGCCTTGGAGAGGTCACAAAAGATTCCTATGGCGTCTTGGGCCTCTTCCCACGCCGTAAATATGTGTTTTAAGAAGGTGACCCCGGCGTCAGTCGTAGAACGTCCCTTGGTGAAACCATACTGTTGATTGTGTAAGATTTTATTGGTGTCAAAATGAATGAACATTTGATTAAGCATTACCTTTTCAAATACCTTGCTGAAAACTGGCAACACGGATACGGGTCTATAATTATTGTTGTCTTTACTGTCCCCGGATTTGAAAAGTGGTATTACCTTACTGTATTTCATTAAATCCGGGAAGACTCCTTGATCCACACACAAATTAAATATGAAGGCTAAGTAAGGCGCTATAGTGTCAATTATGGATGTACAGACTTTGATGGACATTCCCCAAAGATCTTCAGTAAATTTGATCTTGATTTGCTTAAAAGCTTTTATTACAGTTAAGGGGTTAATATGCTTAAAGTTAAATTCAATCGGGCAGACCGAAACGTTCGCCCTTACTAAATCAAAAGCGAGCGTGGGCAAGGAATTTAAAGTGTCAGTAGTTTTAATTGGGATACTGGTAAAGAAATTTACAAATTTTTGAGCAACTTCTTTGTTATCGCAAATGAGACCACGTGTCGTCTCCAGTGTATAATCAGAATTATGCTTTTTGTTCCTGTTCGTTTCATTATTGATAATTTTCCAAACAGTCTTTATTTTATTGTCTGCTGATTTGACCTCGTTGCTAATGTATAAGGCTTTGGCTGCCTTACAAGTGTTCTTAAAAATTCTAGAGTAAATAGCAACACTGTTCTTTGCTTGTTCATAATTTTTCGTTTTTTCTTGGTTTTACTGTTTGTCAAGCTGTTTCCTCTTCTCATTATGATGTTTATTATTGTTTTTTTTTATTATCCATACTACTGTACAGTACTACAAGGATCTTTTGGAGTTTGAATAACTGACGATTTTGATGAAAAAGTCACATTAGTTATGATTTTGGCCACGCTCCAAGTTATCCATGTACAACTATACTGGTGCTGCTGGTGGTTGGTTTTGCAAATCAAGCAAAAGCAATCGTAGCTATAGTTAATTTGCATATTGATTGGTTATATTTTATATTTATATTATTTTATGTTATCTGATGATGGTTCTTTTTACTCTGCCATTGATTCATATAGCTCATCCGCTAATGCAAGTTTCAGCTCTGTGACTGACATACTTGGTGACTTTGTGCGCCGAAGCTTCAGCCAACAGAAAGGTCGTTTGTTAAATGTTTGTCATATAAACGCGCAGTGTCCCAAATCACTACAGTGATTTGTTGGACACCTTCACTGACACCAATGTCCATGCCGTTCTGGTTTCTGAGAGTTGGCTCAAACCTCATCTTCTCTCCACCACCTACTCTCTCCCAGGTTTCACTCTCGTCCGCAATGATAGAATTGGAAAGGGAGGTGGAGGTGTGGCTATCTACCTTCGTAGCGATTTTCCTTTTAAAATCATTGCCTCATCTCTCTCACAATACCATGCTTCCGCTGAGTATCTCTTTTTGGAGGTCTACGTCAGAGGCGTCAAGACCCTTCTTGGTGCTGTCTATTGTCCACCCGCCGTTGACTATTTTACCAACCTCGAATTGGTACTTGAATCCGTAGGTTCAGAGTATGCACGTTGCGTCATCATGGGCGATTTCAACACTAACCTTGCCCATCATACTCCCCGATCCCGTAAACTCCTTCACATCATTGAATCCGTTAGTCTCCATGTACTTTCACTGCAACCTACCCATTTTAACATCTCAGGCGATGACACTTGGTTCGACTTAATCCTCACATCCGCACCCTCCCTTGTTCCCTCTCATGGTCAGTGTCCCGCGCCTGGATTTTCTCATCATGACCTAATTTTCCTCTCATATGTCCTAAAACCACCTAAACCTATCCCAAAAGTTCTGCACATGCGGTGTTTTGCGCGCATGGACGTTGAGAAGCTTCGTCAGGATGCGTCAGACCTCAGTTGGGAAAACTTGGCAGCGGCGACAGCTGTGTCCGGGCAAGGACCTACATATTAGCTAAGTCATAAATAAATACTAAAATAAATAATACCTCAACATTCGGGTTCTGACTATATTATTTCCAATTTCTTAAATCTCTTAAAAATAGGTACAAAACAACCAATAACTAATCATGTGAAATTTAAAATCATTCCCTATTTTGCCCCCTTGGGGGAATATTTTATAAAAACGCTGAAACATTTTTTTTTGATTTCTTACTTAAAGCATAAATTCAAACTTTCTATTTTCTATTAGGACTATTTATGAGACTAAAAGTAGCCTATGTCCTTTCGCACGACGCCATCTGTCTCCTTGCCTCATTTTATAGATATCCGCTCAGTGGTTTCAGCGTGAAAAAGTAACATACAGACAGACAGACAAGAGTTACTTTAGAATTTATAATATTAGTATGTTTGGAGACATAGGTGGAAGGTATTCTACCTGTCTCCTCTTACGCGTATTGGAGCCATTGCAGGTGAAGTTGTGATTAAAGAGCAGAAGTCAAACTCCAATTTGTAGTTAATAATATTATAATGGCCACACACGTAATATAGTTTAAAGTTAAACTTGAAGAACAGTCTTATAACTATTTAAACTAGCAGGGACAAAATAAACGAATGACTTAAAATCTAGTCCGTGTCCCACGACCTCAGACTAAGGTTTCCTTAGTCTGAGCCCACGACGCACAATTGACAAGCGAGCCGAGACGCCACTTGAGGAACGCTATGGGTAGCGCCCCGGATTGTGGCTTAGTGTTGCCACTTGCCAAGGGTGAGTTCCTGACTAACTTATAAATATTAATAATAAACCCAATACAGGCGACGCCACGTATTCTATAAGGTGAGTTCACAAATGCACAATACGTGGCGCCACATATGTACATATTAGTACACAGATCCAACACGTCGAATGTGTGTATTTTGGCAAATTTTCACGAAGGAATTTGTAAATAGGTGACGGGCTCCGGCCTACCCTTAGCAAACAGACAGTACTTATCTCTTATCATTCGCAAATGATGAATGACCATTGTGTTAATTGATAGCTCTAGCTACACGTACCCGTGTGCTAGGTGTCGGTAGGTATCAGAACAGTACGAAGAATTAATTAAAATAAACCTAGCTTGTAAATAGAATGCCTATTGTACTGCAACCTAGAGGGAATTCTAGGGAAATAAATTAGAGTTAAAATAAATACAATGTTACAATTAAAATAATGATTCAATTGCACAGGACATGCGGTGGAAATGGATAGGTATACCTTAGATACCATACACCTAAATATAGAATATTATGTATTTGTTTCTTTATATAGAACGCAATTTTATAGCCGAGTAACCTACGTACATACCTTCATATATTAGTAGCATGTAGTTAGTGAGCAATTAACCTATAGCCTGCAGACAGGTCAGCTCGCTGCGGTCGGAATCTCCTGACCACAAGCCACAGCGTAGCGTTTAGATAATATTATTTTATCATAGTGATACATTATTTTGCAAGTAAAGCACGTATTCAATCACAGTTGAGGATAAATGAATTCATGTTTAGTTGAATAAAACTACGGCTAATTGGCTATCCATTCAACAGTCATTTGTGATGATAGCACGTTCATTTTAGGTGACGAAAAAGCTTTTCACTATCCAACCGTTATTTTTTAAAGCTATGTTTTCAGTCAACAATCTGAAATTCATCTTTCATTGACTAACTGTCCTATAAGAAACTTTAAGATCACTAACGCCGAAAACGTCTCTAGATAATCACTACATACATATTTATTATAACATTAAGTCAGTCTGAAGGCGATAAACTCAAAAAAAGGTGTATAATTAATTAGGGTTTTGTGTAAATTAGCTGAAATATGCCGATGATTGTTAAAAATGTCGGAAAAATCATGTTGACTGGGAGCTTTACTGGCGTGCGCCGCGTAAACACGTAAAAGAGAGACATGAAAACAATGTATTACAAAATGAATACCTACATTGTTTATCTGGAATAACACATTAACACAAAGGGTACTTCTAATCCCGGTAGTATATTCTCGTGGGATATTTCCGACATCCACGCAGGCGAAGCCGCGGGCAAAAGTTGGTCTAGGTACCAATATTATATGTCTATGTACCGGACAGACCGGGCCAGCACTAGTGTGGGGCTGCGGAAGAATTTCGATTCCCGCGGCCCCGCGCGCACGTGCGAGGAGACACCGGGGTGGTTTTAGCCGGTAAGAGTCCGGCACGCCCCTCCGCCTTTTCCCCAGGCGGAGGTAGTCCATGAGGATTTCCCCCCGTAAAAAAAATAAAAATAAAAAAAGGTACCAATATTATAAACAGGTATTTGTGAGTCTGTATGTAGGAGGTTATTCTACGGAACTACTGATCCGATTCCGAACATTCTTTTACTAATGGGAAGCTACTGTATTTCAGAGGAAATATTTTATGATAAAACAAGAAATTTCACGCGGACGAAGTCGCGGTTAGAAGCTAGTAAATTAATATACGTAAAGGCGCGGTAATATTATAGATAATATTACCGCGGTAAAGGCGGCGCCTGACACAGACATACCGAGTTGGTATACGTTAAGGCGCGGTAATATTATAGATAATATTACCGCGGTAAAGGCGGCGCCTGACACAGACATACCGAGTTGGTATACGTTAAGGTGGCGCCTGACACAGACATACCGAGTTGGTATACGTTAAGGCGGCGCCTGACACAGACATACCGAGTTGGTATACGTTAAGGTGGCGCCTGACACAGACATACCGAGTTGATATACGTTAAGGCGGCGCCTGACACAGACATACCGAGTTGGTATACGTTAAGGCGCGGTAATATTATAGATAATATTACCGTGGTAAAGGTGGCGCCTGACACAGACATACCGAGTTGGTATACGTTAAGGCGGCGCCTGACACAGACATACCGAGTTGGTATACGTTAAGGTGGCGCCTGACACAGACATACCGAGTTGATATACGTTAAGGCGGCGCCTGACACAGACATACCGAGTTGGTATACGTTAAGGCGCGGTAATATTATAGATAATATTACCGTGGTAAAGGTGGCGCCTGACACAGACATACCGAGTTGGTATACGTTAAGGCGGCGCCTGACACAGACATACCGAGTTGGTATACGTTAAGGTGGCGCCTGACACAGACATACCGAGTTGATATACGTTAAGGCGGCGCCTGACACAGACATACCGAGTTGGTATACGTTAAGGCGCGGTAATATTATAGATAATATTACCGTGGTAAAGGTGGCGCCTGACACAGACATACCGAGTTGGTATACGTTAAGGCGGCGCCTGACACAGACATACCGAGTTGGTATACGTTAAGGTGGCGCCTGACACAGACATACCGAGTTGATATACGTTAAGGCGGCGCCTGACACAGACATACCGAGTTGGTATACGTTAAGGCGCGGTAATATTATAGATAATATTACCGTGGTAAAGGTGGCGCCTGACACAGACATACCGAGTTGGTATACGTTAAGGCGGCGCCTGACACAGACATACCGAGTTGGTATACGTTAAGGTGGCGCCTGACACAGACATACCGAGTTGGTATACGTTAAGGTGGCGCCTGACACAGACATACCGAGTTGGTATACGTTAAGGTGGCGCCTGACACAGACATACCGAGTTGATATACGTTAAGGCGGCGCCTGACACAGACATACCGAGTTGATATACGTTAAGGCGGCGCCTGACACAAACATACCTAATCGAAAAGTTTCGGGTGCCTGAATGTTTTTCTTATGGTGCCTACTAATACCAAACTTGTGCTAAACCTACCATAAAGCTACAACGAATTACTATCTGCAATCACCCGATCCCCCTTTTCCAGCCTGTCTATCTATCTGTCTGAGGGGCTTCCCACAATTCCCACACTAAGTGTCCCGGTTTCCGGGTCTAATTAATTATTAACTTTTAATCTATTTCGCAATTACTCGTTTCCTTAACTACGTGTATCTGTGTTGGAGTTCCCTGTACAATCTAGTTTAAACTAGCCTTTTTTTTTTTTTTTTGTGGGTGGGAAATCATCAAATAACTTCTCCCGCTCTGGGCAGAGCAGGAGGGCGTGTCAGACTCTTACTGACTAAAACCCACCCGTGTTCCTTCAGTTGCCTGTGCCAGGGGCCACGGTAACCCTAGTTTAAACTAGCCTGCTTGTGATTTACTGAACTATCATTGCCTCGTGTCGGCGGTAGATGGTTGGATGAATGTAGTATTCATGATCATCCTCAGCTTGTAGTAGTTCACTGCTGGACATCGGCCTCTCCAAACGCATGCCATTCACAAAGATCCTCGAGTCGGCTACTCTCATCTAGCTGATACCAGCCACCCTGCGAAGATTGCCGCTCGTTCTAGCCTTAGGGTGTCTCAGTCGTCCGTCCATGGTTGTACTATAAATAAAATAAATAAATAAATAAGAGACAACATCCACACAAGGTCTTCAGGTCCCGAACTAGGCAGAGAAAACTATGAACTATGCATTTGGAAAAGCCAAATGACGTTGCTAAAATTAGTTAGGTACCTATAGCTCTTGCAGGCCAGTCCGCCGCCGCCGCCGCCGCCGGTCCGCCCTGGTTTAATTTATACTCATATAGTGGTGAACAAACTGTTTACACGAGAACTGCCAATAAACAAATCTCTTGTTGCATTATCTGACACGTAAAAAGAACATGTTTACTTTAGTGCGATGTTCGCAGTATTGAGTAATACTGCGTAATGCGCATGCGCATCATAGCGCATGTTATGTATCATTGTGATGATTCTTTGTTCCATGTGCACATGGATGTAAACAAAATCATGTTTATTTAAAAATCGAAGAATATAGGTTGTATGTACCTCTCCTTGGACTAATTAGGACCGAAATAACAATAGATACGCAAGTACGTCCATAGAGTGAATTCCCGTAACCTCAGTTTTCCTGTTCTGATATATTATGTAGTATTAAATATTTAATATTTCAATGTATTTCAAAGAAGTCCTTTAATCATTATTGTAGAGTTTATCTCACGTTTCCTTCTTAGTAAAACGTTTGAGTGTTACTAGGAAACGTGTGGATTAGGTACGTGTTACTACGATATGTCGCCTGTCGCCTGTCATGTTTATATTTGAGAATGTAGACAAAATGTCGGGGGCCCGGGGCGGCTAGAGAAAATGTCGGGGGCCCGGGGCGGCTAGAGAAAATGTCGGGGGCCCGGGGCGGCTAGTCAAAATGAGGCCACCCCCGGTCTTCTGAGATTATGTAGGCGTACCTATCTAGTAACAGATGGTAGAAATTGAATTAGGAGAGAAAGAATAATGCTATTCACAGACATTTTCATAGAAAAGCAACAATTTGAGATGCAAGAGCGAGTCTGGCGAGCTTGAAATTTTTTACAGCTTGTCTCGTAATTCTTTCTCAGTAATAGGTATCTTTTGAACGTTCATACGGAAATAGGAGTTGCTTTGTTGTTTTAAAGTTAGGTAGTGAATTAGAATGAACATTTAACACCCCTTGACCCGGCCTCGGAAAGGTAGTTAGCTTTTGAACATTCATAATGTATATGTATAGAGGTTACTTGGTCGACTTATGAAGAAACCATGAGAATGTAGGATGCCAGAGCGAGCGTAGCGACCTCGAACATTATAGCACACCAGCTTGTGTGGGTTTTCTTTTGACTAATTATACAGAAGCAGGAGTTACTTGTCGACTTAGGTAGGTAGGTGTGGAGAAAAACCTGGTCATTAAGAGAATGTTGACAGTAGCGAGCGAAGCGAGCTCAAATATATTAGCACCGCCTGCATTTAAATTTTGCGTATGTAAGGGGCTTCCACTGAATAACGCAATATGTAATAAAAATAAATGGTTCAATTAATGAACACGATTGTGGTAAAAAGAAACGTATGAATGGCGACACACGTAATATTATTTGTTAGAAAGATGATTATTCTTCTCATTGCGTTGTTTTCTTCTTGCTCCTTACAATTTCTGACAGTTTTAAATGGAGGCTCCGCTATTTCCTCTTTATGTTGTCGATCATTGGAGTAGACTCGATCTGTGGGCTAATCACGTAACTGAAGAAGTTCAGTTTTGCAGTTATCAATGTGTTCCGTTACCGTAAATCCGTAATGTTTTCTTAACGCTAAAATCAATTTCTAAACGTATCGATGTTCTAATTTCTCGCAAGATGGCAGCACCGAAGGCAGATTAATTATCTGTCATTGCACACAGGTACTCGTTTCCTATTGGAGCAAAGGCAGACGTCGTGTAAGTGAAAGCCAGAAGCGCGCGCATCGTTAAAATCGGTAAAAATCCTAAGGGAAATCGCATCATCCCCTATTTCGCGTGTGAACAGCCCTCTAAACGTGAAACCCTGAAGCTAGCTTATGGACAATCGAAGGCGGAAGCTCAACGATCGCCGGAGCAGTCCAAGGTACGTGAGTGCATTGTATTCGCTGCGGCCTATGTCGAGTTATTGAACATCGTAATTATACGTAAATCGTTATTGTCCCCGTGTAGTGTTAAAGCCACCCCTATTTTGGCGAGGTGCGTACGCTACATCTTGTTGGTGCCGAAACCAGGGAATTTCCATCCTAATTCAAGTCCATCGCATTTTGCATATGGTATTTCTGGTCAAAAACCTTGTGATTTAATTTAGAATACAAAATCTATCGTTATTATCATTCTCCTGCATTCTAAGTTATCGCATCATCTAGTAATCTCACAATTACTATCGGACCTATCATACCTACGTGTTGCAATGGCGTCCATAGGTAATCACCATTGAACTGGGTTTTAATTCGAATATTCATTTCACACGAATCGGGAGTTATTGTAAGATATTTCCCAATCACTGTGCTTAATTCCATCGGCTTGCAATAATTCTATTATTCAAATCACCAATCATATTCATAAGATTGCAAATATCCCAATAAAAATTATCAAAAAAAATATATATTGTAGGGTAGACTCGTGAACCGACGCCCGAGCAGGCGAACATTCCGTAATTACCCATCGATTTGCTGTATAGTTTACGCGCAACTTACTGTGAATCAGAATTATATGTATCTACCTATATCGCTCATACATTCGTTGTAAACATTCTATTCAAATTGCGAACCGTGGTGTACAATCCTTATCGCTATAGAATAAGATCGTAAATTCTGTACCTACATATTTTTTCTATTCGGTCGTATCGAAATTATAAGTTTTAACATTCTTTGTGTTATCTACGTTTGTCTTCGTTTTCGACTTGGAACTTTAACTACTTACTTTCCTAATACATTTTGCCAGACTTTAACTAATAAGAAAGAATGTCGCTTATAGGTAAGCATTCCACGCGTAAAAGGTCTATGCTAAAGAAATCGAAGTCTAAATCAGTGGATGAGGAATTCACGCAGGACTTGCCGTCCTTGCGTAGAAAGCGAACGATTGCATATAAACGGTTAGCTAAGGCGTTAGAAACAGGCGCTTCGGCTTCAAGTGATACTACTCAGCGCGACTTATTTCTATCGTATCATCAAGACTTAAAACAAATTGCATCGGGTTTTGAAGACGCGCATTTCACGATTTTGGAACTCATCACCGATCCGAACAGTGAAGATGATCAAATACAAGAAAGGTTCGATGACATGTACTATCAAGTGTTATCAATTCACCGTAGTTTAGTAAACAATGAAGCGATTAAATCGCACAATGTCTCATCATCAAATAATATTCGGCTACCGAAAATCGTACTACCAACATTCGCTGGAAATATTAAATCATGGCCGGAGTATTTTGATACTTTTAACGCATTGATACACAACTCCACTTTTATTAACGATACGGAGAAGTTTCATTATCTGATATCTTCTCTTAGCGGCGATGCGTTTCCTATGACACACGAATATTATCATGAAGCATACCAAGCGCTCGTTGCTCGCTATAAGAGTAAACGCACCCTAGCTTTCATATGTTGGCGGGATATTTTAAACATTGATTTTCAAAGCAATAATGCGCACGAATTTCAAAAATCTCTTGATCTTTTCGAAGAGAATTTGAGTATATTAAAAACGATCGGCTTGCCAATCGCACACTGGGATTTTGTTTTAGTTTATCACATTTTATCGAAACTTAACAAAGACTTACGCCGCGGGTTTGAAGAAAGTTACTCAAACGTCGAGTTACCGTCTTACGAACAACTCAAGGGTTTTCTAAGGTCAAAATGCGAGGCTTTATTACGTGACACGCACTTTTCCGAATCGTCCAAGGCGGCTAAGCCTGCGAATAATTCTCAGCCACAGACGAAGCGTAACATTCCACACACACTGTTAGCTGCAACCGATGATCAAGCTCCTACTGGTAGTGCTAGTGATACAAAAATCAGTTCCTACTCGAGTAAATGTCCCCATTGTAATGAGTCACATTCGATTACATCGTGTCGAGATTTTCTTAAAAAATCTATTGACGAGCGAATGACAATCGCTAAAGATAAAAATTGGTGTTTTAATTGTTTGAAGCCATCACATCAACTGAAGAATTGCAATTCAATTTTTTCGTGCCGCACATGTAACCTAAACATCATACCTTACTTCATCGCGATAATTCTAATAACGTATCAAATCAAATCGTATCGTCGTTGATTTCAAGGTGTCAATCGAACGTTACCGTGTTGCTGGCTACTGCGATCGTGCACATTCAGGATGCTTCAGGCAACATGCAATCGTTTCGCGCTTTATTTGACACCGGAAGTCAAAGCAATTTCATAACTGCTTCCGCAGTAAAGCGCTTGAAACTTAAACCAGCCACAACGACCGCGAACATTAGCGGACTGGGAGAAGCTGCCGCGCCGCCGCGCCGCTTATCGGTGACGTCACTTGCTCCGTTGGTACAAATAAACAGATTTTATATAAACTCGACATGCACGTCGTAGCTAAAATATGTGGCGATCAACCCATTGCGCAATTAAACACATCGGGATGGTCACATATTAAACCGCTACCGTTGGCGGACCCTGGCTTCGACATTCCAGGTCCGATCGATCTATTATTCGCTGCAGATGTCTTGGCCGACTCTGTACTCAATCAATATACTATAGGAGGTGTCAATCAACCTACCGCGTTTAATTCAACATTCGGTTGGCTTCTCTCAGGCAAAACTTCTCTCTCGGCTAGTACTTTATTGCATACGTTGCCCGACATCGACAACGAGTTAAACTCTTTAGTTCAACGCTTCTGGGAACTAGATTCTTTACCGACTTCATCGAAGTTGACTCCAGATGAATTGCTATGCGAGCAAAAGTTTATTAACGAACACTATCGCGATCAATCTGGACGATACGTAGTCCGCCTTCCTTTCAAAGACGAATCAGAACCAACTTTCGAAGGCTCGCGCGACCTCGCATTACTAAGGTTCTACGCCACCGAACGAAGGCTGACACGTGACCCATCTTTACAAATTCAATACGTAGACTTTATGAATGACTATATCGAAAGCGGCCACATGTCCCTGGTTCCTACAGACGAGATGAGCACGGGTAAATACTACATTCCACATCACTGCGTTTTACGCCCTGACTCTGTGAGCACGCGTCTGCGCGTTGTTTTTGACGGATCGGCTAAGGATTCAAATTCTCGATCACTTAACGATACGCTACTTATCGGACCTAAATTACAACCCAATATTTTGGAAATTCTCTTGCGTTTTCGTGAACACAATGTCGTATTCATGGCTGATGCTCGTCAGATGTACCGTCAAATTCTAATAGCATAGCACCCGAACATCGTGACTATCAGCGCATTTTTTGGAGGACCTCGCCCAGCGAGTCCCTTCGAGAATATCGTCTGAACACCGTAACTTATGGTTTGGCCTCAAGTGCATATCTCGCTTGTCGTGCTCTTAAACGGCTTGCTGAAGACGAAGGAGACTCTTATCCACTTGCCAAACAAAGTCTTTTATCGGACGTGTATATCGATGACGTCACTACTGGTTTTCAGTCCCTAGAAGTCGCTCAAGAAGCTAAATCGCAAACTATCGCTCTTTTCGACCGCGGATGTTTCCAACTCAGGAAATGGGCTAGTAATAATCCTCAGCTATTGTCCGATCTTCCCCGCGAACATTGTCTAACAGGTTCTGTATCTCTCGACAATACTGAAACACAAACTTTGAAAGTTCTAGGTCTCAAATGGGATCCTACTTCAGATGCTTTTCTATTCGAAATCAAACCTTCAGACGGATCGTGTACTAAACGTTCCATTCTCAGCGAGATCGCTAGAATATTCGACCCTTTAGGGTTACTTTCCGCTATCACAATTCAGGCAAAGTGCTTAATCCAAAAACTTTGGATACTCGGCGTTGGTTGGGATCAGACACCTCCTAATGAGGACATCCGTACATGGAATACTTACCAAGAACAATTACAGTCACTGACTGAACTAAGAATACCTCGGCAACTTACATGTAAAGATGCTAGATCATACGAAATACACGGATTCTGCGATAGTTCCGAAATTGCGTTCGGAGCAGTAATTTATCTACGCGCTATCGATGCAGAGGGTAATATTCATACCCCTCTAGTTTGCTCTAAAGCACGGGTAGTACCTCTTAAACGTATCTCTCTACCTCGACTCGAACTCTGCGCTGCTGTGCTTCTATCGGACTTATACAAATCTGTGCGTGATACTTACCTCTCTCGTATAAAAATCGATGATGTTTACTTGTGGTCTGACTCCACCGTGGTCCTATCATGGATAAGGTCACATTCCTCTCGTTGGGCTACATTCGTTGCTAACCGCGTTAGCCACATACAAGACGCTGCACCTACTGAATGCTGGCATCACGTTTCTTCCGGCGATAACCCTGCTGATATTTGCAGTCGTGGTCTGTTTCCCAGTGAAATCGTTCACAATACGCTATGGTGGGCGGGGCCATGTTGGCTATCTGAAGATCGGGAATGTTGGCCCATAAGTTCACCTAACCTATCACACGAAGAGGAGGTAATCGTAGACGCCGAAGTACGTAAATCAATCGTCTTGAACTCCACCGACGTGGATGTTAACAAAACCGAAAGTACCATTTTCGAAAATCTGATTAATCGTTTCTCGTCGCTATCAAAGATCACAAACGTATTGGGCTACATTTATCGTTTCATAACCAACTGTCGTAATCGGAATAAAGCGATAACTAACAAGCATCTCAATAACGTTGAACGACACAACTCATTAATGCAAATTGTTAAAAACGTACAAAGTAGTGCATTCTCTGAGGAGCTTAGTCACCTAAAATCAAACAAACTTCTAACGAAACCGTTTCGTAAACTCAACCCGTTTATCGATGATCTAGGTATCCTCAGGGTGGGCGGCAGGATCTCTCGATCGGGTTTAGAATACGAGCAAAAGCATCCAGCATTCCTGCCTTCCGAACACCCACTCACGTTTTTAATCATCGACTTTAGGTAGCTACTTGCATCCCGGTATAAACACCACTCACTTTCTACTACTGCAACTATTTTGGATTGTCTCCGCAAAACGAACAATTCGTCGTCGCCTTGCTAAATGCGTACAATGCTATCGCACGACGGACCCCAACCATTACAACCCTTTATGAGCGATCTCCCGTCCTACCGCGTCAATCAGGTAAAACCTTTTTCAATCGTAGGCGTGGATTTTGGCGGACCTTTCCGTATCAAACTCGGGCCTCATCGCGGCGCTAAAATCGACAAAGCGTACCTATGCTTGTTCGTGTGTCTAGCGACCAAAGCAGTTCACCTCGAGGTGGTTTCGACTCTTTCAACAGACGGATTCATCGCAGCTCTACGACGCTTCGTAGCACGTCGCGGTCGCTACAACGAGATACACGCGGATTGTGGTACGAATTTTACGGGCGCACGGAATCAACTATCATCCCTCATGGAACAAGCTTCTATCACGGAGAGGATTGATTTCAAATTCAACCCTCCATCGGCTCCCCATTTTGGTGGCGTTTGGGAAATTCAAATACGTGCTTCAAAATCGTTCTTACTTCATGTCGTAGGTAACCAAGTACTGACGTTCGAAGAACTCACGACACTCTTCGTACAAATCGAAGCTATTTTAAATTCGCGCACTCTCTGTCCCATCAGTTCCGATCCTAACGATCTATCAGCACTAACTCCCGGTCACTTCCTCACTTTAGAACCTTTGACAGCTGTCCCCGATCAAGATCAATCCAATGCTAACGTAAATCGGCTTAATCGGTGGCAGCTGATACAGGCATTTCAACAGAATTTCTGGTCTAGATGGAAACACGAACATCTCCACTCTTTAACGCAACGCGCCAAATGGACCAAAGATTCAAAACCACTGCAGATAGGTTCAATGGTGATTATCAAAGACGATAATCGCGCTCCACTTCAATGGCCCCTTGCCAGAGTTGTAGAACTTTTACCTGGTGCTGATGGAATAGCTCCAATTGCAGTAATTAAAACCGCGAAAAATCATATCATTCAAAGACCGTTGGTTAAGTTATGCCCTCTCCCTCTTGAGGACTAGCTTAAATCGTATCAAATATTCACCGTATCAAATCTCTATCGTATCTAACTTATATCGCATCAAATCTCCATCGTATCTAACTTATATCGTATCAAATATTCATCGAATCAAATCTCTATCGTATCTAACTTATATCGCATCAAATATTCATCGCATCAAATCTCTATCGTATCTAACTTATATCGTATCATATTTTATCACCAACTAAGCATATATGTATCGAAGTCCATATATACCGATCCCTGTCCTCCAAATCCTTCTTTTTAATCGTTGACCAGAAAATACCATAGGCATTTTGGTGGGCGGGATGTTCCGTTACCGTAAATCCGTAATGTTTTCTTAACGCTAAAATCAATTTCTAAACGTATCGATGTTCTAATTTCTCGCAAGATGGCAGCACCGAAGGCAGATTAATTATCTGTCATTGCACACAGGTACTCGTTTCCTATTGGAGCAAAGGCAGACGTCGTGTAAGTGAAAGCCAGAAGCGCGCGCATCGTTAAAATCGGTAAAAATCCTAAGGGAAATCGCATCATCCCCTATTTCGCGTGTGAACAGCCCTCTAAACGTGAAACCCTGAAGCTAGCTTATGGACAATCGAAGGCGGAAGCTCAACGATCGCCGGAGCAGTCCAAGGTACGTGAGTGCATTGTATTCTCTGCGGCCTATGTCGAGTTATTGAACATCGTAATTATACGTAAATCGTTATTGTCCCCGTGTAGTGTTAAAGCCACCCCTATTTTGGCGAGGTGCGTACGCTACACAATGGTTGCACTGTAGTTTCTCAAAATAACGCTTTTCGTAAACTACAGCTACTCGTACTACGTACTCTACAGCTGTCGGCACGCTCCGCTCCGCGCTCGCGGCGAGGTTTCACGCGAGCGCAGTATGAGCGTATTCTACTGCTGCACAAACTTGATTACCGCATCTTTTTTTTTATCTTTTTTTTTTATATAACTTTGCCCCACACTAGGAATTTCTCCTGTATCGTGGGTGCGTTTACAAACATTTAAACTCACATACACAAACGGCCAGACCCGGAGCAACTACTAGCAGGTCATACAAATATTAGTTCCGTGCGGGGATCGAACCCGCGACACGTAACGCAGCAGTCAATCGCTTAACCACTGCGCCATCCGTGTTGTCATCTTGATCGGCGCGTAATGAAATGAATTAAATTAGCCCAGTAGGCAAATTCACGTCATTTAACATGACTGATAATACTGTTCTGTATAACTACAATTCTTATTTCGACTCTTTACTAATGGCTTTTGTAGACAGGATATTAATTCAGATTTGTTATAGCTGTAATGGCAATCATGTCATTTGGTTTGAATCTGATTTTATTTATCTTTTATATAGATTCTTTTATATTTTGTGAATGTGAGAACGTTGTAGGCCTAACTTGTAGACTGTAGATTTGTAGACCATTTTCTATTATGTTGTCTACCTGGTACTTGTTGACAGGCCTACACTGTCCCATACCTATGAACACTATTATTTGAAAACATTTTATAAGACATGCAATTATTTTTAAAAGAATAACGCAGGAGTTTCTTGCCAACTCTTCTCCGTTGGAACCGTGCACAGGTAGCTTCTGACTTTTCATAAGTGCCCATGTAGGTTTATGTGAAATAAAATATTTAGATTTTTGATATTTGCTCGTGGGTGGAGGAAGACGACGAATGACAATGATGTACGATAAACATATGTAGTTACCTCTGATCACTTCAAGGCATGATACAGTTCCATCAGTTACGCATAAAGCTCAGACCAATAAAAAAGTATTTATTGGTCTGAGGCATAAAGATAACAAACAAATAACCAAACAAAACTCCAAAATTACTCTCAACAACATAATGATAATTATGTTCACTCCAGCCGCGCATCATTCGGAGCGTGCTCCTCTGTATAATCGTATTCAGGAATGCTGAGAGCAGATGGTGCGTCTTGTGCAGCAGCAGCACCTGTCCGATGCGGGCACAGTTTAAACTTGAACCAGTCCTGCACGTGATGTGAGAACGTTATCCAGGAGGTAGAGAATATAATTCTTGCCATGAGTTACATAATGAATATTCATCCATTTGGAAGAAAGCAAGTCATTAGCGTCGACTGAAAGAAAAGACAATTTTTTGTTCCGGTTATTTATTGTCGTTTGTATGTGATCAGATCATGGATAATAATAGGTCAAAGTAGATCTCTCTCAAACTATTCTTCTTGCGTGACAAGCGCATTTTGAGAGTAAACATTGTGTTATTGGTTATCATAATTTATTAGGAAGTGATTTCGGGAAAATCTATGAAATTAATCTATTCTGGTGGCCTCCATTGAATCTGTAATAATTACGATAAGCTAAAATTAAATAGTTATTTCTGGTATAGTGTTAATACAATTTGCTATGTTATTATAACCCGCGCTAAAAGAGATAATATTTCAAATATGTGCAAATTTCATCTGAAAAATGCTTATCATTTTACGCGAGATTTATTTCAGTGGTTTTTGTTTCCGTCGCATGGACATTCGTACTAAAAATACAAATTGATTTGCAGGGGACTGCAAGTGTGCCCAAATCTTATCAATATTCACACAGATACTAGAGGTGTCAGTACACAAAACAAATGTGTCTGTGCGCGTGTTTCGGGACTGCAGGTCGGCGCACGCGCAGGTGCCCACTCATTCTACAGCTACACTCAGCTTTCGAGCCCGTCCGTTTATAATATTTAATGTTTTTGAGTCATCATTTTAGGAATATTTTCGTTCATTCAGGCGGATAAGTGCAGTGTCTGTGGTCGTTTATTGGTGCACGAGTGGCTTTGTTTGTGCATCATTAGTACGTCGCGTCGGAGTGTTGTTCACATAGATCAGCTGTTTTGTGATAAGTGTAATTGCGGCGCAATTCAATGCGCGTTTTTATCGGTGAGTTTTTTGCTTAGTTTAATGTTGATAATGTCATAAATTAATAAGTTATAATATGTTATTATTGTTCAAAACTACATGCATTTTTTTTGTCATTGTGGTATTAAATAATATTAAGATTGTTTTTTTTTCTACTATTCACTTTTCGAGTCCGTATTCATTTGTGTGTTTCATTATAACGGCATTATTTACTTACGTTTATTTTTAAATATGCGTTAATTAAAAAATAAACTTAGTAACTTAGTAAAATCAAAATAATCAAAAAATATATTAGGCATCTAGAGAGGTATTCAGATGCATCTAACTAACTGCATCACCCACTGCCTTCAGAATCATCTATCTTGTCAAGTTTCCATCATCCGTCGATCATAACTCCCTATACTTAACCGGAAGATTACATCTTAGTAGGTTACCTACACCTTATCCGTCATTGCATACCCTATCTTGGTGACAACATGCACCTCGCATGGCCGTGACAATCAGAGAGATAACCTCGCAGATACTATTGAAATATGAAAACGATGTGACGTGTGACAGACGGACAGACAGGCGGAAACAATCAGTAGATAGGTAGGTATCAGGTGCCTAAATAGGGATGTAAAGATGACTCGGACACAGAATGACTTTAGTCAATCACATTATTGTTGAACTTGACCTATTACGGCCTGCTATAATCTGTGAGTGATTGGCTCTATTGCTCTATTGGAATTGATTTTAGGTGTTCAGTTTTTCCTCCATCATGGATGTGGTCAACTTATACTATAATGTTACGCCTGTTCCCATAAACAACCTTTTGTTTTGCTCTTGGATCAGTGACAGGGCGATGGCCGAATGACTTTAAATAAAACCCAAATTGATACCTACATACTGGTTACTGGAACTGTAGGTACATTAGAAGTTGCTGAAACATTAGAAGTTACTGGAACTGTAGGTACATTAGAAGTTGCTGAAACAATAGAAGTTACTGGAACTGTAGGTACTATCAGAGAAATATTGACCTAGCCAATTTTAAAACAAAGTCCTTTGCATAGATGACTAAGGATGAGAAACAAAGACGCTGCTATACCGGCCGGGCAATGCAAGCAATAATTACACTTAAGGTGGCCAGGTCAATATTTCCCCGATAGTACATTAGAAGTTGCTGAAACAATAGAAGTTACTGGAACTGTAGGTACATTAGAAGTTGCTGAAACAATATCACTTTCTTAGAACGAAGTCACAAGTAGGACTTTAAAGACCTTCCTGTTATGCAAATTGTTCAGTAACTGAATAACTATGCGCTTACTTAAGTAAGTCACTTATCATCGGTAATATTATCGAATGTATATCGCAACTTGTTATCTCCATTGATTTAATTAAGTGCGTCATTGCGCGTCGTCATTAGTCTATCGTAAACGTACGCACTTGAAAGCTCACAGTTTAATGCTATACAGCGAATCACGCGCAGACTTACCGTTTATCCTTTTTAATGCCGTACAGCGAATCACGCGCAGACTTACCGTTTATCTTTTTTCCCGATCGCGATAGACAACCGATAGTCTTTTACGTAGTAAGTCCATTGCAACCTGCAATGAATATTGATGGCGGGTTTAAAGCCATCATTAGCTAAATATCCTGTCAGCCATCCTGGAGAAGGTATTGTCCGACACTTTTATGACACCGTTTAGTCCCTAGTGGGTGTATGGGTGTATGGGTGGTGTGAGCTGAGGAAGTAATAGTAGTTACGAGTAGGTTATACGGAACAGGTTCCACGCAGTCTGTTATGTGTATCTTAAATCAGGTAGTTTTTTTTTTTCAAATATTTTATTTGTGCCTTGTTGTCACCTGTCCCGGTGCGGGGCAAAGGCCTTTGCTCTCATATTATTGAACTACATGAAGGTTGTTCTTTATTTAGTCAAGATATTACCTGAGGGGCAATTCCCGTATTTTTAAGACCGTTCGCATTCTAATCTCAGACTCAATCTGTCAAAATTACAATAAATTTACATACATTTTTGACAGGTTTTTGACATTGATTGTAGCTGAGATGAGATTGCGACTTGAACTTGAACGTTTTTTAAGTACGAGAATTGGCCTACTGGAGTATTTAGGAGATATTAAGCTGGAGGACATTAATAAGTCAACTCGTAAATATAACACAATTTCAGTTGAGCCTTGAAAAGATACTAAAGAACATTGTTTTTACAGAAGACGTTTCAATGCAGTCATCTGTGGCTGTCGGCAGGTAGTGTTAAGTGAGTGTCTGAACAAACGTTCTTGAACAGAGTTGAACGGACGTACCTCGGTTACGCTGAAGAACGTCTTTCAGGCATATTCATATACAAATACGGCAATATGATGTATTGTTTCTTTCTTCTCGACACGACAACATAATGGTAAGGCAAGGAAAACGGATTTTGCGGCTAAGTAGGCTAAGGTACTCGTATATATTGCATTTGGGAACTTTTTAGTTCTGATAAAACATAAAATACCCGTTAAAACATACCCAAACCCGGGAATTCATGCTCCTTAGCCGCGCTCGTAGACAACGATGACCTTAAACCTAATTAATTAAGCCCAATAAATAGTATATAATAATTTCTAATCAAAAGCCACGAACCAAATCTATTCGCCAAATTGTCTACAACAATATGTAACTAGGCTATTTATTATTCGCGGCAGAATTTGGCGAGTGCGTCTGCAGCCATCGGGTCAGCGAGCCAGGCTGCCCATTGTACCGTTATTATTATAATAAATTGCTATTACATGATAATAACACCATTGTTTATGCCCCAGCTGTCTGCGTAGGGCTGGACACCTAGTTACACTCGATGAGGTAGACATTACATTTAAAAACTAGTAGAACTAGCTCTGTTATTGTTATCAACGCAACCTTAGGAAGTCTGGTCAGGAATAAAATCACTAACGAGCTGACTGATGTTCAGACACTAAACAATAGCTGGATTTTGTAAGTTTCGTAGATTTTATTTACTTCGCCTTTTGTTTTTTGTTATTTCGAATCCCAGTATTTGCAGTCATTAAAATTTCAGGAAAGCGGTATTTTTGAACAAAACAGTCTAAATATGTTTAACCTAGGTACTTTATTAATGGGTTCAGTAATAAATAGAACCAAATTAAACAATACATTTTAATATGATTGTCTCTATACAATAATATTATGTTCCATACCATGGCGGGTACCTACGTTGTGTCACGTACGTACCTTTGGAGCGCTGTTAGCAGGACAATATTGACATGAGTTATGTTCGTGTACCTACTGGTGGAACTACACTGGCCTTCAAACTTAGTACCACACTTTTTCAAAATAAAAAGGATTAAGTACTGTATTTTACTCGTATGTATTTTGTTATACAACGTGGCGCTACTATGGTGACTTTAATTTAATACACGGGTAGGGCTAGTGCCCATTAACCATATAAATATTGATAGGTTAAAATAATACGTAAACTGAAAAAAAAAATTTTTCAAACAAACTAAATAATAAAAAAGTCATTAAAATTGGGATCACCCTTGCAAAAATTCATTCATGAAATTACTTACCTAGCTCGCTTACGTTAACTCGGAGCGGCAATGTGTCGGTTCGCGGGCTGGCAACCGCGCATCGCGTCTTGTACCTACTCGTGATCGGTCCGATTCTTTGACGGCATATTATCAAAGAAACCGAGCGGCGCAAGTGGTACAAACACTTATCACATCACCCTCTCTTGTTACTATTAGTAATAACTGTCATCACTAATCACTGCCATCACGATCATAAGTTTACACAAGCACTAATAGCACAAATAAATGCGTCCGTATCGCAAGAGGTGTAAACGTACCTACTAGATAAGAAAACGAAAACCAATCAAAGTGTCTTTATCGCAGTACCATGATCTAATTACTATCCTAATTACCCAAAAAGAAATAAATAAAACAATAGCTAAGAGTCTTTTTCGCGCGACGTAATTATGCGCACTAGTGTAAATAAGTGCGTCAAGGACACGGGTTCGACTAGCACTAGAAAAGCAAAAAAAGAATTCGTGTTCGGTGCGGCGGGTGGGTGGAAGGGAGAGCGCGCGTCGCCTGCGCTGCTCGCCAACAAAGGAAATTTCCTTAAATTCGCCTACTCTATGCATTTGTTTCATCCTAATAGTATTGCTTATTCGTTTTAATTTCATTGATGCGAAGTTATGATCCGTGACCGAGGGAAATGACCGCTGCGCGACAGTTCTTTAAGTACAGGTTGCTCTAAGATGCTATTTCCTAAATTCTTTAATAAATCTGTAAATAATAACGTTTAATGGAAATAAAAAATTGTCATGAAACGAAAATGTGAAAACGTATATGTGTGTTAAATTAAGGTCACCATTGCAGCGCCACGCTGTATAAAATTTTATACTTACCTTACTTAACTAAATCTTATTTTAAGGAATGGCTGAAAAAAACTTTTTAAACAAAAACACTCCTTTTCAAATTGCTGTTTTACTTTTGACTGTTTTATTTCTGTTTTTGTTTTCACATTTATTTCGTGATCGATGAATTTTGATTCAAAAGCCAAGGTGTCTACAGCACGTAAACTTTACTTATCATCCCTCTTTCACCTGAAGAATGTGCAAGAATCATGACTTTTCTGGAACTAAGCATCAGTATGCGTCGTACTGCAGGAATGGTGGGTGTAACATTAAAAACGGTCCGGCAGGTGAAGCGAAGGTACGAAGAAACGGGAAACCATCTGAGGAGCCCTTGTAATGGCAGGCCCAGCTGCACAATACCCGAGAAGACCGCTATATTGTCTCCACTGTGTTGAGAAATCGCCACCTCAATGCAGTTGAAGTCCAGCAATAGCTTCTTCAGACCCTAAGAGACTACATTAGTGACAGTATAGTGAGAAGAAGAATTGCTGAAGCAAACCTGAAGCACCAAAGGCCAACAAGTGGCCCCAAACTCGAGGGTGTATGCAGGACCATATTTAGTAACTATGGGTGATGGAACGACACTGATGCAGGATAACGCCCGGCCACACACCGCTCGGGTCGTACTAGAGTACATTCAGGAGGTTGGTATCAACTTGATGGCTTGGCCATCAAGAAGTCCTGATCTTAACCCGATCGAGCACGCCTGGGATGAAGTGGGATGGGCTGAGAGGCTGGTCAAAAGCCGCAGACCTCATATCACCCTCAGGGCCCTAAAACTGTCCCTGATGGATGATTGGGAGAATATTCCCCAACATCGCCTCCGAAACCTCGTCTTTAGTATACCAAACCAGCTCGAAGCTGTAATCAGAGCCCGAGGAGGCAATACCAGTTATTAAAATGTAAATAAGACATAAAATAAACCTATGTTGTATGAGTTTTTTGCCAGTAACTATCCTTTATCTGCGGCCGTTTATCTTTTTAAAAGTTCAAAACGTTACTAATGTATTTGAATGATACGGTAAGTGTGATTAATTGAAAATTATGAATAATTGTCTATCATCTACACTTCTACACTATATATATATATATAATATAATATAATAATCATATTATAAAGAGGAAAGATTTTTATGCTTGTAACGAATAGGCTCCGAAACTACTGAACCGATTTAAAAAATTCTTTACCAGTAGATAGCTACATTATTACGGCATAACATAGGCTACAATTTATTTTCAAAAAACTTAGGGATCTGTAAGAAAATTGCAATATTGTAACCACAGGTAGAAAACCCAAAATTTTCAAAAACAATTTTGGGTTTTAATGTTATGAATTAATGTTTAATGCTATTAATGTTAGAACTAAACAATGTACGACAGGTTTATAGGTCTTATTAATATCTACAAAAGAGTCCGCAAGACAACATATCCATCTATTATAGTTAAGTCACAATAACACCTTTTGTGTTCTAAAATTTAATTACAATGAGCGTAGGAACAAAGGTTGGTTCCATTCGCGTCATGGTATGAACCCTTATCCAAATAAATTATTTCATCACCAGGACTGTTTATTTTCAAAGAACTTCGAGACAATGTCACTGTAGCCACCATCATCACCGGCCCCGCAGCCGGACAGCTCGCACACATTCCACGTATTCCAACGATACCGACGGATTTGCCTATTACGTTTAAGAGGCTGCAGTTCCCGGTTAAAGTTTCATTTGCTTTAACAATAAATAAGTCCCAAGGGCAAACCTTTTCACTGGTCGGCACCGACTTGAGAAAAGAGTGATTTTCTCACGGGCAATTGTATGTTAGCCTGTCCCGCGTGGGGTCTTCGGAAAATCCGTTTATTTTGTTTCAAACAAATACCACTTCAAATATAGATTACAGAAAAGCCTTGCAATGATTTTCACTTTACTCTCATTTTCTTTCTTTTACATGACTACAGAAAGGTTTAATTTTTTTTTTTTTTTCGCTTTGGTATACAATTTTTTTTTTTTGATGATTGTGTGAGACATGTCAAAACTATTTTCATTGTGTCTTCCATGACATTGTACATTGCTTCTGCGATGATAAAATCCTTCTCTTACTTTAATATTAAAATTGTGAAGGTGTGTGTGTTAGTATGTAGGTATGTTTGTCCCCGCTTCACGCAAAAACTACAGTAGGTACCGATGAAACTTTGTACTTATATAACTGGAGTTCTGTAATAATACATAGATAACTTTTTATTCCGAAATATTCCCAAAGAATCGACTCTTACGCGGGTGAAACCGCGGGGCACAGCTAGTTATTATTAATTACTGAAAGTCGAGGTAAACGTGAGAAATAAATCACATTTATCGGTGATTATTAATAATGTAACCATAGTACCGATCAATGTAATAAATTTTCAAAAATAACGTACGCTAAGCGTCTTTCTGTTCGATCGAGCTTCAGAGGTGAGGGCGGGGGTGGGAGAGCGGAGTGAGGGATGTGCGGGAGCGCGCGGGGTCAACACATTGCTCAGAGATTCATAAAGTTTATGAAAAACAAAGCTTTTCATTCAGGAATAAATACAAGCCCTTATGATGCTATGTTTGACTGACCGCTGTTGACATTTCACATATTACTAGTGAAGAAGATTTAGACAAACTTCAAAACCCTCAAGATACCATTACCGTTGCCGATATCTGTGACTCCTCGCACCATACTTCGGACGGTTGCTACCCATTCTGTGCAAATTGAACCTGAATCGCAAAGTGACCCTCACATTACCTCAAGCCAGGAGGATTCTAAAAAAAACCCTGGCAACAATGTCAATAGGGAAGAAATAATTATCGAGCCGGAAAGCCAAGATATGGATAAAGATGCTGTCTCATCAATCGCCACCACTTCCGAAAAAATTCTAGAAGTGCGAGGTTTTGCAAGAGCGTCTCCAGAAGCAAGCTGAAAATATGTTAAAACGATCCAACACAAAATTTCCATTTGCAAAAATAGGGGACAGTGTTAGGGTACGGGTACCAGAAGTACATCAGAATAAAAGAGCCAAGGCAGATAGCCTAATCATAATCGGTGCTATTATGTTTGTTACTAATAATTACTTATACAAGCTGGGAACAAAGTACGGCGTGTTAAATCAACTGTATCCACGAAATGAGTTACCATTTGCAAGGAAAAATTTGTTTCTCTTGACGAGGTTCCTAATACAACTTTCAGTCTGCGAGAATGTGCCCGCAAGGATTCAAAATTGGGAGGACAAGGCTTTCAACACTGCAATTGTACTGGCGAGTGCAACTCCAACCGCTGTAAATACAGAAAAATGGGCGTACTTTGCCATCTTAAGTGCCACAAAAGTCATAGCTTGTATGCTTGTAGGCTTGCTTGGCACTTAAGATTGCAAAGTAATAAAAAATGGTATTAGGATTTTAATGTTGATTTTATGATGAGCCTGATTGTTTCATTTTAATTTTCTTTTAGTTTATTTAGCATTTTAGTTCAGTAGGTACCTACCATTAATTATTGTGGTAGGTATTATCAATAACATACATATTAAACAAAGAAATAGAAGAATGATTTTAATCTTTAATGTTGATTTTACGGAGTCTATGATTGTATATTTTTTATTTTATCTGTTCTTGTTTGATTGAAGCAAAACCAAAGAATAAACGATTTCGCATGTAAGTTTAGAAAGAAAGAAAGAAAAATAGGTTTCTTTTAGTTATGTATTTGTAAGTACTATGGTTGTAACGGACGCCGAGCAATACATGCTAGAAGACGTTTTTTCTAATATTGGTGCCGATTCTGTTGTACACCGAACTAAACTAACTAAACTATCACTAAAATTCCTTACTTTTGGCTATGAGAATCTTAACGCTATTCTGCAAAATAAAATCTCTAAATTTAAAAATAATCTTGACACACCTAAAATCAAATTTGGCAAAATGTGAATTTCACGTGGTAATTGTTTGCCGTGCCACGTGTTTTTTTTTTAGAGCCGTTGCACAGTGGTTCCGCGCCCTAAGAGAGGCGGTCATAGGGTTTCGCGAAGGTAATGACTGTCGTTATCAATACTAATTATTATTATTATGCTTTTTTGTAATACTTTACGTTATAATAAAATGAAAATAACCGAATTAATGTTAAAAAAAAACTTATTTTATTCGAAAAAATAATGCGTATATTATACTTGACGAGATACTAAAATACAAGAAAAGAATTGCAACTTAATAACTAATAAACTTAAATATTTACATTTTTATAGTAAATATAAAGTAAATACCTAATTATTACATAACTAAAAACACAGAAATCGACAAAAAATATATTTACAGTTACATAATAGGAGCTTTATCTAAAATAATGTAAATCTAGTGTTTATTATATAACAATATACATTTTATGCTATACCGACAACAAATTCAACACCTCTTTAGATAGAATAGACTTCTTCTTCCGTGGTAACCTTCTTAAGCCAGAAATATAAGGATCCGAATTAAGAAGAAGTCTATGTATCAAGTCGGTGTTTGTGACAACCCGGGACATTTTCCTCGTGTTGTCACGCCTAAACTGTTTAACTAACTTATTGCAAGATTCAGCGGCCTCTTCCGAAAGCTCACCTATTGACAATAATGCGTGGTCAATTACTTCCGAACCATGAATGAGGACCTTATGTACAGACGAGGGCAGGTTATACCATGGATAGGTAGCAACAAGCTTACGTGCTGTGTCTAGAGCATACTCTTTAAAAGCCGCGTTATTAATTTTGTATCCCGACGAAAGACACTGCAACAGATTATGACATCTGTCAATAAGTTCTTTGTCTAATCCGGTTATTTCCGCTGAAATTGCTGAATTAGAAAAAAACCTTCTGGCAGTGTTTCCATCGTTGGATGTGCCACTTCCTCCACTTCGCGGTTTGTCGACTATTAGACCAAGTTGCTGCCTAAACTGTTGCTGGACATGTTGTTTTTTCTGTGCAAGAAGAGCTTTATCGTCTGATGAACGCGCCTGCCATTTTTTGAAATCTAATCTATAGGAAACGTGAATAAAATATTCAAAGAATCGGATATGCGAGTGAAGAGGAGATAGTCCAAATTGATATTTACTACTGTCTACAGTTTGGCTACGCGATTTATCTATATCATTCATGTCTTTTGGAGTTAAACCGCAAATATAGCACCTACTACAAGATGTATTACTCAGGGCACTGCACACTTTACCATCAACCATGGTTAATTGTAAAGAATGCCGCACCTTTATTTCACATCCGTTGTGAATGAAAGAAGATGGCTGTAAACTGTCAATTTTAGTCTTAAAATAAGCTTCTTCTTGCACAGAAAGGTCTTTCGATTCTTTGGCAAATTGAAATCGAATAGGCCTACAATACCTGGTGGAGGAAGGGCGCGGGTTTTTCCAAACTATTTGGTCTGGGTCGGAAGTGTTTGACTTACAAACTAATTGGAGAGGACAATATGAAGTAAGAAACATACTGCCATCATCCTCGATACCAGAATCTCCAAAACACTGTTTATATTCGCTGTGCCCCGTACTCCCATCGAAACCCCATTTTCCAATCAAAACAAATTCTTTGTTAAGGTCAATATTATTCAAAACGTTTTTTTGGGATTCTAGTATCCGGCATGCAGTATGATCCAACAATGATTGTAATTCTACTTCAGCAGATGATTCCGTGATAAACTCTTGCGATGGATAACACCGCTTCTTAGCTTCCAACACTTTTGGATAAGATGGTAATGCATTCGGTGATTTTGCATTAATGAAGTCTTTTACCATAAGATACTGATGTTTAGTCAATTTAGTCTCATTTATGAGAGACAAGACTTCATCAGTGTTGAAATTTAAAGAAGCGGCGTTAGATGATCGACTTGAATCATCCAACAAATAATTTATCGCGGAACTGTCTACTTGACTTAACTGTGCAAGCCTGCGGCGTTTTGATCGCTTGCTACACTCCTCGAAGTCCTTCCTGTGCTGATGCTGTTGAGTGCTCGTCAAAGCCTCTGCAACTGGCCGTTGAGTGTCGTGGCTCCCTGCTGCTGCACAATTTGGCAGAACGCAAACTTCAATTTCGTTCAGCCAGTCTCCGTACTTAGAGATCATGCGAGAATGCTTGCGAGAGACTTGCTTCCAAATAGTCACAAATCTTGTACAAAGATTAGTAACTCTTTTTTCTAAGTCATCAGCAATAAAATTCTCAACATCAGGCAGCAACTGTATCAGGGCTTGAAAAACTTGACGCCACCGTTCCAGTTCGGATTTGCTGTCCTTAATAGACAGCCAAGTATCTAGTACAAGCATTCTTTTGAAAGAACACTCAATACTAGTACCTAAAACAAAACAAAAAACAGTTAAATGCGCATCAAAAACAATACATATTTCGTAGCAAGTGCTACGCGCCCAGGCGCTCGACGTAGACCCTGGCTGCACCTTACAGCTGCAGCATGCTGCAAATACATTTTTAAAAATCTAGTAGTAGAGATTTTAAGCGACATTTTCATATATAATTGAATGGCACAAGTAGATACAAACATAAGTAAAAGCTTCAACATAAAAAAAAATACAGAAATAAATACGTAAGTGATGCTGCAGCGTAGCACTCTATTTAAAAAAAAATGGTGGATTGAAAATGCAAAATAGTAAAGTAAGTTAATAATACATACCTGTAACTTGAATGTCCATTGTAAAATAACAGGTCACAAACAAGTCGGAACTTGAAAACACGCGTCGCGTCTTAGACTAATTAGCGCTTGGTGATAACACGGTTGATGACAAATTAGATGTGTTCACTTCTGATGCCGAAAACGGAATGTTGCGAACAATAGATTGCAAAACCTTTTATAGCCTCAGGTAGTATGACAACTAGTGGGTAATTGAACCAGATATCATGGCTTAGCTCAATCATTGCCATCGGAGGCTTATGACCTTCTACGTGACCACTGTGCGTTGGCGCGCTTAATTTGCTGCCTCGACATGTTTTGTATGGAATTATTCACTTTGTGTATGGAAAATATGAACAATTATTACCAACACGTTGGATTTTAGAGGTATAGGGGTTTTATACAGAGGGTCGAAATTTTCATTATTTTCGCGATAGGACACACCGTTTTCGAGATATAAGCAAAAGAAAAGAAAAAAAGATACAGTACTGTTTTTGCATCAGAAGTCGAGGTGTTGGTGTGAATTTTAGTTCATGACAACAATTTTTATTCCACACCTTTTTAATCGCGATTAAAAATAGTCAGATTTAGTTAAGACAATAAAAATTTTAGGTGAAAAACGTAAAATTCAGAATTGCAAAATTGCCATTTCACTAAATTATAATCTCAATGCCATCTTAGTGCTGTCAAACTACGGTACAGCGGACAGAGCTCCGGCGGGATCTCAAGGCGGCATGGAGAGTGCGATTGTCGCAACCCAGCGCTGGGCACGCCACAATTGCGGCGATAAGTCCCCTCTTTGAGGAGTGGCTAGAGAGGCGCCACGGCGTCCTCACCTTCCGCCTGACGCAGGTCCTCACCGGACACGGTTGTAACGGGAGGTTCCTGTTCCGGATAAGGCGGGAGGAAACGCCCGGGTGTCACCATTGTGTGGATCGCCCGGAGGACACGGTGGAGCATACGGTGGAGGTCTGCCCGGCTTGGGCGGAGCACCGCCGTGTCCTCGTGGAGGCGATTGGCGGTGGCGATCTCTCGCGTCCGGCCTTGGTCCAGGCCATGGTACGGAGCGAGAGGGCTTGGGAAGCCGTCACCTCCTTCTGCGAAGCAGTAATGTTCGCGAAGGAGGAGGCGGAACGCGTGAGGGAGAGGCAAAGTTTGCGCCCTCACGCCCCTAGCCGCCGCAGGAGACGCCCTGGGCGTCGGGAATCGCAGGCCGATTCCCGGCCACCGTAGGCGCGGGCTTGCGAACGGCGAGCAATGGGCAGCTCACCGTTCGATAAGGACCAGGCCCGGGTCGACGGCGCGTTGTGTTCCACGCGCGCCTCAAAGAGATGTCAGCACCAATGACGGGGTTTGCTAGGACCGATGCCTGCTAGGGTTGCGGAAAAGTCCAAGAGGGTTACCGTGGCCCCTGGCACAGGCAACTGAAGGAACACGTGTGGGTTTTAGTCAGTAAGAGTCTGACACGCCCTCCTGCTCTGCCCAGAGCGGGAGAAGTTATTTGATGATTTCCCACCCACAAAAAAAAAAAAAAAAAGTGCTGTCAAACTAAAATATAGTTAAGTTGTGTCACTTTAGTCAATTTCAGAATGGGAAATCGTCGTTTGACATGAGTAAACTAAATTTTGGTGATTTTTAGTCTAGTTTAGAGAATTTTGTGACAAGAGAATCGGCACCAATGTCTCTTAAAGGTTAGCTAAGATAAGATAATGTAATAGATATAAGAATATTAAATTTTAGACGACGGCTCTCAGTCAGGTAAAGTTTCGTCGTACTTAACATAAAAATACCATGTGGTATGTTTTATCGCGCTGCGCCATGATTGGCTGAGCCTTGGAATAATCCCCATGACTCACCGTAAAATTCCTAGAATCATTGTGGCAAATTGTTTAAAAGAAGGGCCATTTTGACGGAGACATCAGCCCCGCGACCTGGTAGCGGACGACGACCCCATCGCACCGGACTGACTCCCGAGTCTGACCTCTAACTCTAACTAGAGCCAACTATGATCTGCACAGAGAGATCATTTGTAAGGTAATGTCATTTCGTGATCTTACGAATGATACATAACTGATATCGATAAATGCATACGTTTAGTATTAGAACTCCAGAAAAGTGGCGTAGTTTCCAAAAAAAAAATATGTAAACAACACCCCCGTGGTGTCATTGACAATACATGGTCAAAAATTATTTGTAATTGATATATTTCAAATACCTGAAGCTAAAGTATTTTGTAGTTAGTATTTCAAATACTTCCTACCTACATAAACTGAAATCACTAAAATCCAGAGAGAGGCAAAACTGTACCTGCACTGTACGTGAATTTTCAAGTACTTATCTTGTCAATTGTCATTTTTATTCTTATGCTTGGGCCGCACACATCGCGATAATATTCTGCGATTAAAACTTCGCCTTCGGCCTACGGCAAATGTGCATGGTCACTTTTCTGTGAGATTTATCGCGGCGGCAAACTTGTGAAGTTTATAGCGACAACAAACAAAAACCATCAAATTATTAAGATATTTTAAGTAAAGCAAAGCGTGTATTTTGCCCAGCCCTGATTATGAGGTATCTTTAAGCTGTAGGTATGTCGATCTTTCCACATTATCTAAGCTACAAACACATCTAGTTTTTTTTTTAAATTCGGACTCTTTCTACGGATTATGGAGTGGATGGGGTATTATATAACTTCTTTCTCCATATATAATATAGGTTTAATAGTCCAACTTGTTGTTTTGTACACTTTGTAAATTATATAAAAACTCTATCGTTTAATTTCTGCTATTCATCCTTTTCGGGTCAAGCTCCAATTATTTTGTCGATGACAAATATTATGTTACTGTGGTTACATACGAATACGTCAATCACATAGAGGAAAGTATATGGTTCATACGTCAGTGATGTATTTCAGAAGTGCCATTGTCGCACGAGGTACGTAGATTTTCCTCAAATAATTTGTGCTAAAAGCTTAGAGGCTAAAAGTGATAGCAACGTTATCGACATGTTCCAAGTTAAATATTGATAGTTTGAGGAATATATTAACAAATACGTATTACTTTATGTTCTTACGTGATAACTTGGATGTTTGCATTTGGGTGAATTTTGCATAAATTTTTGGTACGGTGACAAGCATACATAAATGTACAATAACACCGCAATGATTCGGAATACCTAAATTGTGTTTAATCTCCGCCTGCCGCCTGATACAATATATAATTGGCAAGTTTTGTAAATAAAGCCCTAAGTTTGCCCTGCGATACACATGTTACCGCGGATTGTCGGGCGTTTGATAAGAGCTAATGATCGTGAGAACTTAATAATTGCTTGCCAAATTTTTTATTTTTTTTGTTTGACAGCTGGGAATAAGAAGTGGTTACTTTCTATTCTTTCTTCTAAAGAGTGAAGTAACACCACCATCAGCTATAGAATATCTCAAATTAAAGAGCAGTTTACATGAGCTTAGATATGTTGTTGGCTATCAATAAACAGATTAACCCATGAATTCCCCTAGACTCCATCTGACGATTATGGAACCATAATATTTATGGACACATACCTACGTTTTCTGGCCGTGGCCGTAGTTCACAAAATTATTTTTATTAATTGTGGAGTTCTGGGTTCGATCCTGGGCAGTTTTATTTGGTCAAGGAATTTTTCAACAGTAGCCTGGACGACAGAATGGTGTCCAGTTGATGGCAATAGGCTCACCCCCTACTGTATGGCACTTATACCAGGCGAAACATGAGTGTTCTGATACACCTCTGGTTAGGGCCCCTATGTGTTCAGATACAACTCTGGTTAGGGCCCCTAAGTGTTCAGATACACCTATGGTTAGGTCCGCTAAGTGTTCAGATACACCTATGGTTAGGTCCCCTAAGTGTTCATATACACCTATGGTTAGGTCCCCTAAGTGTTCAGATACACCTATGGTTAGGTCCCCTAAGTGTTCAGATACACCTATGGTTAGGTCCCCTAAGTGTTCACATACACCTCTGGTTAGGGCCCCTAAGTGTTCAGATACACCTATGGTTAGGTCCCCTAAGTGTTCAGATACACCTATGGTTAGGTCCCCTAAGTGTTCAGATACACCTATGGTTAGGTCCCCTAAGTGTTTAGATACACTTCTGGTTAGGGCCCCTAAGTGTTCAGATACACCTATGGTTAGGTCCCCTAAGTGTTCAGATACACCTATGGTTAGGTCCCCTAAGTGTTCAGATACACTACTGGTTAGGTCCCCTAAGTGTTCAGATACACCTCTGGTTAGGGCCCCTAAGTGTTCAGATACACCTCTGGTTAGGTCCCCTAAGTGTTCAGATACACCTCTGGTTAGGACCCCTAAGTGTTCAGATACACCTCTGGTTAGGTCCCCTACGTGTTCGGATACATCTCTGGTTAGGACCCCTAAGTGTTCAGATACACCTCTGGTTAGGTCCCCTAAGTGTTCAGATACATCTCTGGTTAGGTCCCCTAAGTGTTCAGATACACCTCTGGTTAGGTCCCCTACGTGTTCGGATACATCTCTGGTTAGGACCCCTAAGTTGAATACAGGGGTGCTGTTATGATCTATTTATGTGATCTTACCATAACTAGGTATAAACAAACGTGATAGGTACCTAATGTACTCGCACACGAGAATACGGCGCACGCGCCTATCGCCACACGATTGCATAATTGTATTTTCCGGTTCATTTATTGTGACTAATGAAAATCAGGATTAACTATTATAAATCCTAACGGGAAAACCTGCGTATGTGATATGTATGTATGTGATATTATATAACTATTATCTTTTATTGGTGTGTCTATTATATAATTTTATTAAATATTCATCCTGTTAAGGTTTATTGTGATTTCAACGATTCTGTGTGTTTCACTGCAGTACATGAAGCTCTTTGTGACCAATATAATATAATAATATAATAATATTATCTATATTATTGCATGTTCACAGAGTGCATGTTGATAGAGATACATTCATAAAAATGTCAATGTCAATGCTAATAAAACTCTGTTTTCAATTAATCACTCGTATCTTTATCAAATCATAATGAATGACGAGGTAGGTACCTACCTATATTGATATATATCAGAGTATCAATGTTCATTGAAATACCTTGTGATTCATTTACTGTTATGATTAGCACCAATGTTTTGTAGTTTGTCAGTCACATTTTTTTAGCTGAAAGTATTATACGTACGCGTGACACCATCTTCCATTAAATTGATATGGCGTCAAAAAGTTAGCAGAAAACTATTATGATCGAATGTTACGTGAAACTACCCGCAAACTTATTGTAAAGGTAGCGCCACACTGTGCAAATGTTACGGTTTCAAATTCAATTATATTTTAACCCTTTACCAAACATTTTAATTAAAAAAAAACAATATTAGACCTAGTCAAGTCCCTTATTAAATACCGTTTTCTTTATTTCACCACAGAAGCGTTGAAAGGTTCTCCCCGCTTGATAAGCTTTCGCCAAATTAATTAAATGCGTTTCAATTCAATCACGTAAAACACAATATCCCACTTCCCACACGAAAAAATACAGTTTCTAAAGTACCTAGGTAGGTATATATATATATATATATATATGTATATATACGTTGTGCTTGACATGGATCTGCTAACGTATTGCAAGTGTGTGGTCTCATTCTAATACAATTAATCCGGATAACTCCATTTACTATGGAATTCCTAATTAGTTAACTGAAACAGATTTTCCTTCTCATTTTGTATAAATTTGCGAGCGCGTTACTGATTAATTACATTTGCTCGATACAGGCGACCGAGAGCAGTGCGGAGCGGAGCTGTCATGTCGTGCTGACAGACGAACATGAGGAGCAGTTACCATGGCGCCAGGTGCCGCAGACTGCGAGACAGTGCGACTGAATGTAGAGCAAGTGCCTGTGCATCATGGCAGGAGGATCTTGCCGAATGGCCAGCAGCCGGCCAGTGCCTGGACCGAGAACGAAGAAGAGCGACCTGGAGACAACACCAACAGCCCTGGAGAGAACAGGCGCCTGCTCCCCACCAGCGGGCCCCCAGCTAACCACAGGTCGCGTCTGCAGGCCGGCCTCACGCTCGGAGTACACAACAAATACCCTCAAATTACGAAGTCACAGAAAGCATTCGCGAAGACCAAGTTTAAGAAAAGAAAAGACAAGCTCATAGCTTTATTAAAACCACCGTACTTTATAGTCTCTATGATAATTGTCCTTGTAAGTATATTTATAACAATCATCTTTTGTCTTGATCACTTCATCTTACATCTTGCAACTTACTCAATAAAACCGTTTTGAATCCCTTTACTTATCATCTTCCTGCTGCCAGAGTCAGTAAGTCTTGATGTTAATGTTAGACGTCTTATTGTTTCCAGGTACTCATCCACATATCGTTGTCCGCCGACATGCGCGCGACGCTGGAGTGGTCTCCGAACGCGTGGTGGCGCGAGCCCTGGCGGCTCGTCACCTACGGCTTCGTGCACGCTAGTCACGCGCACCTGGCTCTGAATGCGCTCGTTGCACTGGCTGTAAGTATTCTTCAATCTTCCGTCTATTTGTAGCTTTAATTACGAGGCATGTCTTTAATCATGTCATCGTTCTTTTTTAGGAAAAATATTTGGTGACTCCAGTCAGTATTAATTCATGAGTACTATTTTGAACACCTAAGTTCGGTCTTAAATATTGATGGATTATTTTACTTAATGGAAATGGCTTAGTGTATCAACGTCTCCTATGTTTCTAAGGTGGGCTGGCCTCTAGAGCGTGAGCAGGGTCCGTGGCGCGTGGTGGTGCTGTGGGCTGGTGGCGTAGCGGCTGGCGCGCTCGGTGCAGGCGCCCTGCAGCCCCGCGTGCGCGTCGTCGGTGCGTCCGCAGCGGTCTATGCGTTACTCACTGCGCATATTGCTAATGTGTGCCTGAGGTGAGCTACTTTTCCTTAAAATATTTAAATAGGGACATTAAATTTTTTGTGGTTTTGTAATGTAGCGTCTATCCTTGAACTGTAACAGTAGGTAATTGCTTTTATGAATAAAATGAATAATACGTAATTCACGCGATCTCTGTAAATGATGATACCACTATACTATAATTTTTTTCTAAAAGTACATATCTGACCAACATGTTCCCTCGCAGGTTCGGCCACATCCCCCTGTGGTGGTTCCGTCCGCTGAGCGTGCTGGTGCTAGGCACCTCAGAGATATGCTGGGCGCTGGTGCGCGCGCCGGCACCCGCGGGTGCACCGGCCGCTGCGCACGCGCATTCCTCCTACGAGTATGTCGCCTGGGCCGCGCACATCTTCGGCGCGGGCGTTGGGATACCGCTTGCCTTCACTGTGTTCATTGGTCAGTTTTGGTTCTATGTTTTCGTTTATTTCAATATTTGAGGGAAAATATCTTAACATTTTTAGACGACATTTTCTGAATATAATTTCTCTCGTCCATAAAGGTTCATTTGAAAATCAGCGTCAGACAGCATCTGTCTGGCATTATTGCTGAAATGAACGGCCACGAGGCACACATAATCCTGTTTCAATTTTATATAATATTTTTTTTTAATTTTGATTAAATGTGTGTCTTGCATGTGTATAGGTACTGTGTCAAAAAACATTTTCTTTCTTTCCTATCTCACCATCAAAATTCATTAGATTTTATATTTGTTTGTTTTCTTTGGTTACAGGTGAAAATAACAAGAAGGCGTACGTGATAGCGTCTCGCGTGGTCTCGGGAGCGCTGCTGGTGGCTGGCGTGGTGGTCGCCACCGCCTACTACGGGTGGTACACCGACTGTGCCGATCAGAGCTGACCCCTGGCCCGCGGAACATTTGCGTCTCAATGAAAAGTGCAATTTGTACTCATCCGTCCGCTATTCGTGGCTTAGAATAGCTTTTGATGGGAATTTTACACCTTTGTACTGTATATAATACAAAGATAGTCTACAGTAAGAAGACGACACCGTATAATACGATTTAGGGGTGTTTTTCACGTTCTAGGAGTAAGCGTTATGTACAAACATGTTCTTCGGAATTCATGTTTTAAGTAAAATGTAAACTATGTACTTACATAAGTCGTAAATTCTAAATTATGACTCCGCCCAACTACGAGTATGTTAAACTTGTGTATCTACTGCAAAATAACGAGATCTGTAGCGTCTCTAGCGATAGTTGGCTTACCGATTTCTGATAAAATTTTCAAGAGAACCTAACTGTGGGCGCGCCTAACAATTTAGGATGGTTACTTATGTTTTGATGAATTTTTGTTGTAATGGCGGAGTTATTAATATTATTGATTTCTGTGAAATCACCATTTCGATTGTTTTGCATCAAAACGTTGATAAAGCGGCTAGTGATATGTTGTAAGCTTTGTACTTATGCAACGGTTCTATAATTATTCTAATATTAGTAGCGATCAAGTGCAATTGTAATTTATTTGCAATTCAATTGTAACCTTAAAAAACTCTTTCATAAGCATTTATTATGTAATCTTACGTTTCGTTGTTTATTCGTCTTTTTTCCACAAACATTTTGTATTATCGCGTATTTTGTTTGTGTTCATAATCCTCATTAGCGCATCTTTAATTGGGACTAAAGAAGATAATTAAGCGACGAACTATCATCATTATCGATTTACTGTACAACTTACATAACGTGCTATTAACTTCAGTTTTATCTGTAATCAGTCAAAACATTGATAAACGGACTGATCTCAACTCACAAAAATAAAATAGTATATTTATTTGAACTCGTTGAGCAAAATGTTAATTGCCTCGGGGTTTTGTGACATGTTGTTCCAATGTTTTATCGAACAAACTTTTCCATTTACATCAATTACAAGGAGTCAATGTACGTTGTTCTAATTACAATTATTGTTAAAATGCTTTAATACAAATGACTGCAACCAAAGAGATTATTGTGTTCTAGTCAACACTAACAAGTTATAATACATGACTTAATTGAACGTGTTTTTGTTATTTACTAACACATAACTAAACTTACTGTTCCAAACAGAAAAAATATCTTGTCTACTGAAACCTGACATTCCTAACGTAGCTACGGTCAGCAACAAAAGTGGATTAACATACGTAGCAATGTTAGGTAATCCACTTTATTGAATAGACACAAAATAAATCGAAAACCTGCTTTAAAGCATTTCTTAAAACAGCTAAGAGTTAATTTATACCTTACTTCTGTTCCGATTTTAGTTTAATATTTTGCTTAATTTGATTATTTATTTAAAAAACTGATGTGTTCATTTTTTGATTCGGACTGTACCTACTTACGAGGCCACGATTGTTCACAATATCATAAGATACCCTGCTCGTACAAGTCGCCATCGCATCTGGAGTTGGATGAACTAAGAATAAGCTCACAATCGAATCATTAAATGGTTGATTCGATTTGTGGGCGGCTTTGTAGTTCTTTGTAAATATGTAATCAGCGGAGTTATTGCATAACACACAGAACATGACAATTGATCGCAATGGGTTACATGTTGACAGTTCAGCCACGTTCATTGCGCTCTTACGTTGTTGAGTTGACGAATTTTTCAAACCTATAAAGCAATGGATTTGCAATACTCTCGGATTGTAAAAGTTATGAAAGACTGCACATCATTAGGTACGCCTGATTGAACCGAAAGAGTAAGCTGAACTCTACTGGTGTAGGTATCTAGTCACCATATCTATGGCAGGTACACCCACATGCGGTATAGGATGTTGACCAGAGATAAAAAAGTATTTCAAGTGCAAAGGAGAAGTCTTTTAGCTCGGACACTTCTTTAACCCACGTAGTTTTAGATGATAACAACTAACAAGCATGAAAGTCATCTGCACAAGCCATATTTTCTTTCATAATGCTAAACTCTTCCATTATGATCTCAACTGCCCAACCATACATATCATTTGATAAACTGAAAATGATTCAACATTGTTGTTATGTTGTACGATGTACACCGCTAATGTGATTATTGTGATCTTATAAAAGTTCAATATTTGGAATTATTTGTTGTTTCATTAATTACCTTAATTACTACGTGATACGTCTGCAGCTTATTTCAAATGCATGCACACTATGGTTATCATGAAACAAAAAAAAAACTAAATAAATGTTTAGTTTAATTTATTTGCTAAATTAATACTAGATATTATATTTTAACTGTCATATAAATCTACAGTACGAATCTAAAATACATTGAGGCTATCAAGTGACGTCGTTAAGGCGGGTGCAGTTCGTGACGCGTTTAATCAAATCTAACGCCGAAGGTGAGTCACACGGAGTATCAAGAAATAGAGTGCCAGCGTGCATACTTCTTCTGTCAATCGAAGTGCTCCACTGTGCGGAACTAGATTGTGATCGATTAATGTTATCCGGCTGCCGTGGAATACACTGGATCGACCGGAACGGTCCATATCATCGCTCGACTGCAATCTATGTAGTTGCACGTAATTGTTGCGGCGACACACCTTGCTGTGCTATTTCCCACAGGCACTCCATCTGTTCACCACTCCGTGTACGAAATATTCAAGTCTATGATAGTCTATGTCGTATGAGATCATTGCCGGCCATTTTATTTAAATAAATATTTTAACTAAAGCTCCTGAAAGAATATGAACAGTCGCTACCGGACATTTGAATCTTTTTCGACGATATTGACATACATTTACAGGTATTCATTTTTATGTAGGTAAGTATGCAGTGGTGCACGCAGGTTCCAACTACTTAATTTACAAATTATTATTAAGTTAGTATTACTTCACAGTCGCACCATTATTATAATATCAATCCAAAGCTGGACAAGCTCACACTATAATAACACCTTTTAAACCGCGTAAATATTACACCTAGAACATCACAAGCTTCTAAGGTACAAAATACGTCCAGTAGTGAGTGCATATTCCTGGAGCTACTAACCAACCGCTCAATCACACGCTGTACACTAAATGCATATTCTGTGATCCTCAGCAGTCCAGCGGCTTGCACTGGACCCCCAGCTCCGTGCACCAACACTCCGTGCATGGCGTGGACAGTTCCGTGATGATCCTTCCGACCCTGTACATCCTCCCGTAGATGTTACAGCCAGCCAACTTCAGAAGACCCGAGCCGACGCCTGGTAGACTTCCCAGGCTCGGAGGCCGGGGTCCTCCAGTCGTCACAGGTGTGAACGGGACAGGGTCCTCCTGCATCACTGGTCTTCTCTCGGTCGTGTCATACATCTGTGGGGTCGAACGTTCATGCGTCTGGGGTGACGGACGTTCAGACGTCTGGAGAGTCGGACGTTTGGTGGTGTGGTTCGTGATTGGTCGGTGAGTTGTCCGTTTTATGGCGGTGGCCTCGCCGAGCACTAAGTGGTCTATCCTGTTGACTGTGTTTGGTTGTATTAAAGGGACGACGTACGGACGCGGCGGGAGGGGTTTGAAGAATGTCTCTTCTGCAGGTCTGCTAGTGTAGGGTGTGCTGGTAGAGGGGCTGCGGGCAGGCGGAGCGGTGGGGTGTAGCCTGGTGGGAGCTCGGGTGGAGGGCTTCTTACTCGGAGCGGTCGTCGTTTCATAATCACTGAGAAGTAGCTTCAGAACGCTGCCGAACGAAAACTCGCCGTCATCATCTTCATCTTCTTCAGAAGAAGTTACGTCAACCTGGGTGACCGGAGCAGGCGTGGAGGTGGTGGTGGTCGTTAGTTTGGGAGTCGGTTTTGCGGAACTGGTAGTAGGAACAGCTGTTGTAATGGTTTTCTGAACAGAACTATTTACTGGCAGTGGTGTGGTGACGTCATTCACTGTCACTTTCTCGATCTTACTTGCTTTGATGGCAGCTGTGTCTGTGTTATTAGTAAGGGGGAAAACTGCTAAAGGCTCGGATGTTGAATTGTTCTCTTCGACTTTGGTGCCATTTTCTTTGTTTTCTTTTACCATTGTTCCGTTTGCGGAAGTAGTATTTTTTTCTGTAAAGAAAACATACTATAGCTTAGTAAAAATGGAGCAATACACGATACAAAAACGTGTTTTCATTATAGCGCAAAAGGCTGTTCAAGCAGTGACTGTTACTGGAGCTCGCTATTGCGACATTAATGGAATGATATTGATGTGGCCAATATGTGATTTCAACAATCGGTGCCACATGCCATATAGCCCGTGAAACAATTAAATTTCTACATGAGACCTTTCCTGGTCGTGTACTCTCTCGTTTCGGTGATCAGAATTGGCCCGCTAGATCGTGTTCACAAGATTAACACCATACGATTTCTTTTTAGGGGGTTATTTGAAGTCAAAGGTCTATGTCAACAAACCCACAACCACCCGTGCATTACATGAGGAAGTACATTAACATCGCCAACGAAATTCTGCCATATTTATGTACAATGGTTGTGGGACAATTCGACTAAAGAGTGCGTATGTGCCAGCAAAGCCGAGGAGGCCATTTGCCCGATGAGTTATTCCTTACATAACCCTACCCTATGTACTTTGTTTATGATTCAATAAAACAATTACAATCTCAAGACATATTCTGTGTTTTATATTTAATTCAAATCTTGCGTTCATTTTGGGATAGCCTTTATAATATAACTGATTTTTATAAACAAAAAGTTATATTTTATTTATAATATTATAAATTGAAATTTTGTCATTTTATTTCATAGCAACAACTTGTTTGTGTCTGCAGATTTTTTTCTGAATTATGAACAGTCGTCATAATTTTATTTCTGTAAGTAGGTTTGTACAAACACTTTTACACGTCAAATATATATTTTTTTTTTTAAACTAGATGAGGTCGGCGTTTCCTATCTGACTACTCTGAGAAGAAAGGCCGAAACAAACTTAGAGGTCAGTCTCTTTTTAAAGTCCAGACAAAATCTTGGTCAGATCATGTGAAGGCTAGGTAGATAGGTATATAAAATGGTCTTTTGAAGAAAGAACCACACAGTTTGAGTGGTCAGTGCACGCAATTGTCAGCAATCGTGCAGCTCAACTCAGAACTTAAGGAGCTCAACGATTTGAAGAACAATACCAAAGAAAGGAAATTGAGTAGGCCGCATAAATTACTCAAACTTCCAGATCATGATTACACTAACTGAGAAAAATACAAAAAAAAACAATGACCGACATAGTTCTCACATTCACAATAATTAAAATAATATTATACATTAAATTATATAATTATAATAATTTAATAATATTAAATTAAAATAATATTATAATACTTTACAAAGGAAATACTCATGTCATCCTATACCCTTTTCGTTGTAATTTTATAACTCAAGAACAAGAACGGATGGACTGATTTTGCTAATTCTTTTTCTAGAATATTGCTTGAAGTACGAGGATGGTTCATACGGAGAGAAAAATTAAAAAAAAAAAGTGTTAGGCGGTACGAAGTTTGCGGGGTCAGCTAGTAGTGTATATAAAATACATCAATGTCAATCTTATAATATAAAATTCTCGTGTCACAATGTTAGTTACCATACTCCTACAAAACGGCTTGACCAATTTTTATCAAATTTTATATGCATATTCAGTAGGTCTGAGAATCGGCTACTATCTATTTTTCATACCCCTCAGTGATAAGGGTTGGAAATTATTGGCAAAACAACGTTTGCCGGGTCAGCACTCAGCTAGTGTGTTTATAAACAACGTTTGCCGGGTCAGCACTCAGATAGTGTGTTTATAAACAACGTTTGCCGGGTCAGCACTCAGCTAGTGTGTTTATAAACAACGTTTGCCGGGTCAGCACTCAGCTAGTGTGTTTATAAACAACGTTTGCCGGGTCAGCACTCAGCTAGTGTGTTTATAAAAATCCGGATCCAATCTTTGAGGACCAGATTAGTGTCTGAAATGGTCTTTTGAGAAAATAACCACACAGATTGAGTGGACCTGTCCTACATAGCCTTCACATGATCTGACCAAGATTCTGTCTGGACTTTAAAAGAGACTGTGATCTCTGAGTTTGTTTCGGCCTTTCTTCTCAGATTAGCCAGATGGGAAACGCCGCCCTCATCTAGTTTGAAAAAAAAAATATGATTGACGTTTAGAAGTGTTTGTACAAACCTACTTACAGAAATAAAATCATTTATCATTTAATTACCTCAACGTGGTATGGCCTCGGTCATACTACATTTCTTGTTTGACTTACTGGATTTTAAAAGAGAATTCACAAGGCAAGAGTGGCAATAGTTATGATCGAGTCACCGTTCCAATATACCTGGTTTGCAGTCGACTTCCCCACAGCAGGGGTCGCGCGAATGGTTCGAGACAGGCAGGCGGCGGCAAGGGGGCGCGACGGGCGCGCATGGGCGGCGCTCGCAGGTCAGCTCCACCCACGAGCACGTGCACAGCTGGCAGCCCAGCACGATGCTTTGCCCGCCCGGCACGTGCTGCCCGTCTATTAAGCACTCGCCTGCAACAAATAAACAGAGTCCGTCTACGTTAAAATTGCACTCCTCTACACAATTTTTTTTCATTTAATGTGTGAAAGTATGTTCGAGAAAATAAGAAAATTGTGCGAATAGTACTCAAGGACTATTAATTTTCTCCATGTTGACATCATGTCAGTGACTGAGGGGCCAATGATGGCAGCCCATTCACTAACTTTAGCTTCGACGATCTTTACACAGATAGGTTGTTAGACTTTCAGTGATTGGCCACTCAAAACATTCCTTTGCAGGATCTATCCGTATTATATGCATCAAGTATTTCTCAGTGCAATAATAATTAAAGAACAACTTATACATTTTTGAAAACTGGCGCTTGTATAAAAACAAAAAAAAACACAGTTCTTGGTTTCCCCTAAAATCAAGCGACTCGAGACTCGTCGGACATTTGTAAACTCATCCCAAAATATCTGTTTCACCGTGAAGTACTTTGTCAAAAACTCACCCTGTAAATCTTTGATGACATCAAGTTGCATGGAGGTGGTGAGATGTGGCACAGCCGGGCCTGAAGGGGTGCTGGGGTACACCCCAAAGTACTCGTCGATGACGCCTGAACCCTTCGGGAGGAACCCACCTGAAATAAAGATGACATAGGATACATAATTTACATTGCAAAGCTTGAATATACTAATATTTTAGGCTACTTTTTATTAGTAGTAACTGCTATAAATACATTAGAATATTCAGCTTATAATGTTCCCTCAGCTGAGACACGGGCCTGCTCTCTGTGAGAGAAAGTCGGTTGTAATCCAAGACGTGGGCTCAGTGCAAAAAATCATCCATATTACTACAACGCAACGATCACTAACCTCGATACGGCAATTTAAATAATCGTAGACATGTTGAAAAGCACGCACGATGAATATAAGAGTACTTATGATGTTACCTTCAGTTTCCATTGGCGGAGAGAACAGGTTAAGAGCAGGCGTCTCCACTGCAAACGTGGTGCTAGTCAGAGGGACCTGCGTAACAGTCTTCACGTCAGACCCCTGACTGCCTAACGAAGCTGACACGGTGTACTCATGGACTCCTGGATCATTGCGCTCAGGATACCTGTCTCTGGGCACATCTACTTCGTGACTGACGGGGGGGTACGAGGACTCCACTTTACCCAGAACAAAGACCGGGTATTGGGTAGGTTGATACGTGTCTTCTCGTCTGATTGGGAACTTGGTATCCTTGGTGGCGGTACTGGGGTAGTACACCGGAAATTTATCTTCTCTTTCAAGGATCGGGTAGGTAAGGGTTTCCTTCGTTGGCTCATCATCGACCACGGCGTCGGCGGCTACGAAGGGGATGATCCTGAAAACAGAAGAAACGTTAGATTAAATACTGCTTCAGCAGATTAACAGTATCTTTTCCAACGATAAAGCTACATGTTCTACTCCAATAATTATTATGTTTTTCAGGTGTACGCTACATATTTTTGATGGATTTTATTGTTTTAGAGTGAAGTTAAGAACGCAGAAGTGAATGCACCACCATATCACTTACTTTAAGTTCGGCAACGACGGCGGTAATGTCGGCTCAGTGTAATCATAATCATATTCTCCCTTCTTCTTCTTAGAACTACTGAGTGCTTCCGCGAGGTCTGCAGATATCGGTATCTTGGGACCGGTCATCACTGGCCTAGAGGTCGAGTGACTGGTGTTGGTCATCAGAGAGCTGGTCACATTGATGGTGAAGGTATCGTCTTCGTCAAAGCCTCCGTTCACATTCCTATCTGTGATGATGTCGTTGGGTGAGTACGTCTGTGCTTCCACGTTCACGATCGGTACTCTCGGCAACACATCCAGTAGCTTGTCTGTGTCGTTGACAGTAATGCTCAGAGGCAAGGATGTTGAAGATAGTTCAGCTGTGCAGTTTATAGTTCCATTGATCACAATTTTGACAGTTCCTTCAGGTTGTTCTGTAGTTTTTTCTGGTGAATCCTCAAACGACTGAGAAAACTCAGGCATAGGTTTGGCAGCGCTCATTGCCTTTTGAGTTGTTGTGATGTTGTTAGATGTGGTATTAGTATTATGTTCTGGTTTCATGGTGGCGTTTAGAGGCGGCTCGTCGGTTTTCCTTTTAACCTTAGTAGTGGTGATGAGGTGGTTTTTGGTGGCTGACGCGAAGGACGTGTGTTTTAAAGTGTACAGGCTAGTTAAGATATTCTTGGTCGTACTCTCTAGCTTTCCGGACTTCGATGAATGAATTGTCCTTTCGTCGTACCTTGTAGACGTTGGAGAGCTGCCTGGAGCCGCGATGACGTTTGACTGAGTTCCTGGAAATTATAGAATATACATCAGTATTGTATCTGCCTACAATATTGTAAATTTGGTATTAGCAGTGTCAGGTGAATAACAAACATAATTATTAATAAAGCCATTTTAGTCGTTGAATTATTATTAAACACTTGTGTTCAGTGCTACAGTGCGGTGGCTACAGTCATTATGTAGTGCTACAAGTGAAGTATTGTAACGTTAAAAAGAAACATCACGACTATTCTAATCTTGCTCAGTGATAGAACTACAAATGCACGGATGCAAGTATTAGTGTTCCAACAAAGAAACAAATCAATTTCTATAGATGTCGATACTGCTACCTAAATCTTCGACCTAGCGCTTCTTTTTTCACGACATCTTTGCTCTGTCCTTCGCTCGTGTATAATACTTGATCATCTTGGTCATCTAACACGAGGTCTTTCACTGTTGCGACTGAGTAGGAATAAGAGTATTAGAACAATACAAGGGAAACAGCACCGAGTTCTTCCATATTTTATGAATAACTAGCACTTTTCCAGCAATTTCATTCGCATAGATTTTTGACTTTCCCATACAAACTTTGATTCCCTTACGCGGTCTTAGGGGTCGGTCGGACTTAAGCTAACCTGGCACTGAGCCCGCGTGGTGGTAACGGCCAACTCCGTTTCACAAAGGGGAGGCGTAAGATTCAGCATGGAATAATTAAGCTGACTAAGCGTGGATGTCACCAATAAAACTGAACGCGATCAGCACTTCTAAACCGCGTTCAAGAGCTACCAGTGTCAATAGGTATACCACAATAATTGACACTAACCGCTCTTGAATGAGGGAGGGTCTTAATGTGGCTAAGTAATAACAGCCGCACGACTTGATCGATCAAGTTAAGCCACGCTTGCCGCGGTTGGTCCGTCGATGGATGACCATCTCCGATACCGAGACCCCTCCGGGCCTCGGAAACCACGTTAAGCCGTCGGTTCCGGTTGTCATTCGTAGATCTTTGACAGTCATTACGGGGCGTCAGAAGCCAGAAAGCTTGACAACCAGACTTACCAAGGAGTATCGTATTACCCAGTAACAGGGTTATGGAGGTCAGATAGGCAGTCGCTCCATGGACAATACTGGTATTAAGCTGCATCCGGTTAGACTGGAAGCCGACCCAAATATAGTTGGGAAAAGCCTAGTCAGATGACGAGCTCTTGAACAAGGTTTAGATGTGCTGAACTCAATCAATTTCATTGGTGAAATTCACCCTAAGTGTGCGTGTACCTGGCTCGTCGTGGTCGCAGACGTACTGATGCGCGCAGCAGTCGCCGCGCGCGAGCAGCGGGCGGCAGCCGGCCAATGCCGGCGCGCAGCCGAGCGCCTGGCAGCGCACCTCGCCGCGCAGGCAGAAACACGCCGAGCAGTTGCCGCGCGACTCCACCGGCGAGCCCTCCTTCACCAGCGCACCTTCCACTTGACAGTCTGCGGACACGCCACTCGCTGATCAGTTACTGTAGTTTGAACAGTTACTGTACTTGCTTTCGTGATACTATTGCAAGAAAGCCACAAGATACTTTCCTCAATTCATGCGTAGTGTTCATCGGTTGTCCTAGCAGAACAGTGTCTAGATTTGTCTCCGGTTAATGGCATTAGGGTCGGTCTTTATTACTTGGGACTTAAACATAACTGGCGAAAGGAGGTTTAATAATAAGCTCAAATGAAAGCCTCCTCACCATATCGGTTGCGGTGCTGATGGGGGCTCTCTGGCGTGGTGTCGCAGTAGTAGCGCTGCGGGCAGCAGGCACCGGGCGAAGGCCGCGGGGCGCAGTGCGGGGGCGGGGGCAGGCAGGAGGGCCGCACGCAGTGGCGCGCGCCGCGCAGACAGAAGCACTGCTCGCACGCCACGCGCGACGCCAGCGCAGACCCCGCCGCGAACACGCTGCCACCCTCCACGCACGCTGGGAACACTCCAGTATCATCAGACGTCAGTGACGCCACCGACCACACGTTCAAACAAAGAGATTTAAGATACAACACCAGAAGAAATGTTATCGAAAAACAGTGATTCCATGTCTCAGTGACGCTATCTAGCAGAAATATCAAGCCTACCTTGTCTATTATGTAATTTAAAATATGCCGAATTGTACTTACATTTTGTAATTGCAAACCTCGCTGTGATAAAATGACTGTAAATAGCTACGGTTTTTTTTCGTTATTATTTTATTATTTACCAAGAATTTAGGTCAATTAAATAGTTTTCTTAGATTATTTCAACATATCTGACGGTGGGTAATCAAAGGTAAAGTTGACACGATGCACTTTATTATTATTATTATATATTAGATTCGGACAACAATATAATCCATTTTGTTAGTAAAAATATCTTATAACTAGTGTTAGTAGTAAACAGCCAAGAAACAAACAACGAAGTAGGTGTCTGAGGCAGAATGTGCAGAGAACGACAAAGTGAGGAATAAGCTACCCGACCATTATCCCCACATAGTGCCTCAGAATCGGGGAGTAAGGACTCTCCACAACTGTTTTCAGGATGCTATTGTCACTGCCCCGCGTTCTACGCATCAGTGATGCGACTTTTTTACGAATTACTGCATGGAAGCCGTCAGTTCGATTCTGAGCGAACATCTCCGATGCGCTACAGAAACGGGGCAGTCCCAACAACATCCTAAAAACATTGTTGTACTGAACGCGTAAGACATCTAACGACCTTTTGGTACAGCTGACCCACAGACTCCCCGCGTACAGACCTTGACAAAACGCCTTGAACAAGGTGATTTTGACTTGGTCCGCACAACGCGAGAATCGACGGGCCAACATGTTACCTCGGACCGCTAGTGCCCTACGTTCCCTTTCAATGTCTACATCATCTTTAAGGTCGTCGGTAAGTATGTGCCCTAAGTACTTAAATTGGTAGACTTTATTTATGCTCATACCATTCAGAATAAAGCTAGGTTCATGATTAGGGCACTTACCGGCGGCCTTGAAGACCATGTATTCGCATTTACGGACATTGTACATAAGGCCGTGCAAGGCAGTATATTTTTCGCAGACCTTCAGCATTTCTCCGATAGATCCCGCAGTCGGGCCCAGCAGCACCATGTCGTCTGCGTAGCTGATGCTGTTTATACTAACACCACCAACCCGGCATCCGACACGCATACTGCTGAGCTCCACTATGAGATCATTAACATAAAGGTTGAAGAGCCGTGGAGAGGTCAACCCCCCCTGCCTCACACCGCACTCCAACCCATATGACTCCGAGAACGTTCCGGCCCACTTTACATAATTGGTTTGGTTTGCATACCAATACTGCATGAGCTTAAGCACTGGTGCCGGTACATTCCTGTCACCCAGTTTTCTCCAGAGCACATCATATGACACCAGGTCGAAGGCCCTGGAGAGATCCAGGAAACAGGCATACACCGGCGTTTTTTGGTCTGTTAATACTGGACAGTATTCTTCAAACTCAGCACAGCACTCTCGGTTGAAAGCTTAGGTTGGAAACCAAACTGTGCATCGTGCAAATACAAATGCTTTTTCAGGCACGAATCAAGAATACTGTCCAATATTTTAGCCGCTGTGGTTGCAAGGGAGATGGGACGGTAGTTTCCCTTATCCGAGATATCCCCTGTCCTGTTTTTTACTATAGGTACTACAATAGTTTGCATCAGCTCAGCAGGTAAATGAGAGTGACTGATGCACATTCTGTAAAACAAGGACAGGACCCTCGGCAGGTGAACTCCCGCATATTTGAAATGCTCGATGCTGAGTCCGTCGTGGCCGGGCGATTTACCTCTGTTCATGCCTTGAATGACGGATCTGACTTGTTTAGCCGAGAAAAGAGTGAGTGGCTCCGCCCCCCCACCGTCAGACTCAGCATCAGACACTTCAACGGACGGGCCCAGTGGAGATTGCACTTTGAAATGTTTCATAAACATATCTGCAATTCCCATCGGATCATTGGCCCCTCCTACGCTCGCCGGTAGACCAGGCCCAGTATCCAACTTACGTGTCGACTTCCAAAATTTACAAAAATTTTTCGTGGCTCTTTGCTTTACTGTTATCCATTTTGACCTGCTCTTCGTTTTTTTGGCACCATTTCAGGCGATCGACACACATCTCATCAAAAACTACTCCACTATTTAGTGGAGTAGTTTTTGATGAGATGTGTGTCGAAAATTCAGGAATCAAAGGTAAAGTGAGGCCAGGCTTAAATTCAAAGAATGGGTTAGACAAGAGACCATTGGTAGAGACCATTGGTAGAGACCAAATGGTCTCTTTTGTCTAACCCATTCTTTGAATTTAAGCCTGGCCTCACTTTACCTTTGATTCCTGAATTTTCGAATGAACCTTCGAATTTTCTTTTGCACGCAATGCGAACTGTCGTGAGAGGCGTCCGCGTATGACACAAGACATAGAACTAACCCACAGTATAATAACTTTATTATAGGTACTGTGACTAAACTGAGCGAGATGCAACCTGTCGATAATACCAAGACGATTTTGTTTAAACTCTTACCAGTGTAATAGTATATTACAAACGGCTGAAGGATTATTGGCTTGACTTATTCGCGCAAGATACTGAGGAGCCAATGTAATAAATTGGCATTACTTACTCGCGCTAGGTACTGAGGAGCCAATATAGTAAATTGGCATTACTTACTCGCGCTAGGTACTGAGGAGCCAATATAGTAAATTGGCATTACTTATTCGCGCTAGGTACTGAGGAGCCAATATAGTAAATTGGCATTACTTACTCGCGCTAGGTACTGAGGAGCCAATATAGTAAATTGGCATTACTTATTCGCGCTAGGTACTGAGGAGCCAATATAGTAAATTGGCATTACTTACTCGCGCTAGGTACTGAGGAGCCAATATAGTAAATTGGCATTACTTATTCGCGCTAGGTACTGAGGAGCCAATATAGTAAATTGGCATTACTTATTCGCGCTAGGTACTGAGGAGCCAATATAGTAAATTGGCATTACTTACTCGCGCTAGGTACTGAGGAGCCAATATAGTAAATTGGCATTACTTATTCGCGCTAGGTACTGAGGAGCCAATATAGTAAATTGGCATTACTTACTCGCGCTAGGTACTGAGGAGCCAATACAGTAAATTGGCATTACTTATTCGCGCTAGGTACTGAGGGGCCAATATTTTTATTTTTAAATCAGGAAAGCAACTATACCATTTTTGGCAGTGGCCGGCGTCGCCGTCGGGACCTCTGCCTCAGTGAATACGCCCATGCTTTCCAGTCGTGCTGATGCTCCGTGCTCCATGAGCCGCACTCCGTCTGAGAAGTTCAACAGTTTAGATGAGACTTGTTATCTGTAACAAGTCTCACTAACGGCCATCTAGAAGCTCTTGATCAAAATAATATTATAATTATTATTTTGATCAAGAGCTTCTAGATGGCCTGATGTGTTTATTACTCGTCCTATAACTGTTTTTTGCAATATCTGTCCGACAAGTAGCCGTCATTGACGTTTTCTGAGGTCCATTATCATCAATAGAAGGTATTAGAAGCATCTTAGAGATGTGCACGTTTGTTCTAAATATGCATTACGAGATTTTCTACACAACAAATAAATACAAAGAAAAACAATAAATTTTTCTTTACGAGGTTTTCACTGCTTCGATAAGTACGGAATTTACCTGGACAGTGCAGCTCGGGGCAGCAGACGCCGCGACGATGTCGCACGTGGCAGCGCGGCGGCAGCGGGTCGGGCAGCGGCGCGCAGGCGCGGCGGCGGCACGACAGCGCGCCACCAGCACACACGCAGCGCAGGCAGTCCTCGCGCGTGCTCACCGCGGCGCCGTCACTGTGCCACCGACCATCGTACAGGCACGCTGATGGCAGCTCGGTGTTCTTACCTGAAGCTGATTAAAAATTAATTAATGATTACCGCCGACGACGATGACGATGCTTCGGAGGTGACGGAGGTAGAGCTGCGAGTGGCGGTACGTAGGCTAAGTGCCAAAAATACCGCCCCAGGACCCGATGACTTGCCTGCGAAAGCCTGGGTCCTGGCCTTGGAGGCTCTCGGGCCTCGACTAAGGGGGCTCCTAAGCGCATGCATGGTGAGGGGCCAGTTCCCACTTCGTGGGAAGACGGGAAAACTGGTCCTCATCAAGAAGCTGGGGCACCTGCGGACTCTCCGTCCGCTTACCGGCCCATCGTGCTGCTCGACGAGGTGGGCAAGCTCTTTGAAAGAGTCATTGCAGACCGCCCCGTCGGGCGGCTGGTGCAGGTGGAGCCGGATTTGGAGGAGAGCCATAAAATGGTCCCACTGCTGGGACACAGGCCTCCTCTCTTCGGGAGGGAGTGGGCTGTAATCTTCCACGCGGGGCCAGTACGGGTTGGTAGATGTAACATTTCATCGAAATTTTAGTTCCGTTTTAGTAGGACATGCCGGTTTCCTCGCCATGTTTTCTTTCTCAAAACGGTGATAATTAAAGTTAATAATTTTTTTTTTAAACTCACAATAATATGCTTTGCCTTGGCGATGTTTTGGAACAAATTGATGCATGTCACTATCACTCTCAGTATCTGAAAAGAAAGTATGGGAATGGCGTGAGTCAGGAGAACTGTGTGAGTTTCAGAGAAATAGTTGTTCCAGGATTCTTCAACGCAATGAAACAATAACGTACTTATATTAAATATAAATAGATTGGTACTTGCACACCACTGATAAGCATTAATATTTCAATCAAACCAATTATTTTTGAAACGCAATTTTAATTTTATTACTCACAGTATGATTGGTCGTGGTGATCATTTGGATTCATCCTTTGACTCGTTTTCTGCGAATCTAAAATTAAAGTTTAGTAGGTATTAAAAAACCAGCAGACGTAGCATGAGCACCGTACATAATGTCGACGAAAGAGTAGACAAAACTGACGTTCCGTGCAGACAGTACGACGGCAGCAAAGTAGAAAGAGTCAACTGCACTTTTTATGAAATTCACTCTTACATAATTCGACTCAGAATTTCTTTGTTTTGTCATAATTAAGATTTTTTTTCTGTTTGATTCTCAAGTTTAACTGATAAGTCACGTCAACTACAACAATTTTTCTCAAAGTATGGAAAGTACCGTATTTTGGATCAAACAATTTTACAGTAATATTGGCCTTAACTATTTCCTTGGTACTTGTGCCCTATTAACTAAATGATGTAAACTAGGAGAAGATAGGCTTTGTTCTTCTTTTGCGTTCAAAACGCTTGTAAAATCATGATTTTGTAGATAACCGTTGATACTTTGTGGCCATCGAGTAGAAAGTTTTCTACTGTCGATTCCAAAATCAAATTGTCTTCACTACCTTAGACAAAATGTCAGTTGTCCGTGTGATTTTGACAGTAAGGATAGAAAACTTTTTTCCGAAATAGTCTACTTATAAAAATACCTAGACAAAGATCGTTAGAAATTAAAGACAAAATGACAGATTGTAGAAGGATTTCTACGGTGCGAAGTCAAAAATGAAGAAACGAAATGTCACATTGTATAGAAAAAGCTATGTCTATTCTTCGTAAAACTAGAAAGCGTCATGCTACGCCTGCAGGTGATAAATTAAAGGATAGCCTGAGCATATCTAATTATAATTATGTTGTAGCTTTTCCCGAGATTTGATCAGTGTTGAGTTGGCGATCTAGACCCTGATGGCATAAGGAGGGCAATATAAAAAAATATTAACAACTTAAAACTCACCATATGCTGCGTCTTGGTGATCATCGGGAACAATCTGCTGTATCCCTCTGACCTTCGCAGTATCTGAAAAGAAATTAAATGGATTTCGTGATCACGGAGAACTGTGTGAGTTTCAGAGAATGGTAAGACTGGTCGTGATCGTTCGAGTCATGGGAAGGGATCATGTTTCTTATCGTGTGTTATTAATATTATGTGTGAGGTTTTACTCGTAGGTACATCAGTAGCGTGAAACTTTATCGTATAAACGTTGATTGTGCTTGAAAGGTTAAATCAAAATGTATACTTGTTGTACACTACTGTACTGTCAGTGTTATTCATTCATATTTCAATCACACCATTTACAGGTATTTTTGAATTTTATTTTGATTTAATTAATCACAATATGCTTTGTCGTGTTGATCATTTGAAATAATTATCCTCCGTATTGTTTTATGCGAATCTAAAAATCAAGTTTATTAGTCAAACTAAATGATCAATTCAAGGACGGCCGAATCACAATAATATTAATCGCGTTACAGCTTTTGCCCGAGAATCGGTAAAGTGTATTAATAATATCTTAAAACTCACCATTTGCTCTAACTTGACGATCATTTGGAACAGTTTTCCGTATCCCCCTATCAATCTCAGTATCTGAAAAGAAAAGACACCGAATGAATTCATGATGCGGAGAATTGTAGGAGCTTTAAGGAATGTAAAGATGGGTAGTATGATCCATAATTCAATCCATGAGTTGTTATTTGTGATAACTCTTTCGTCAACCCAAGAAAACTTTATGAAAAAAAAAACTTGTAAACTTCTGTCAGTGTTGTATGTGTGTTTGTAAATCAAAAATACTCAAAGCATGAATTATATCAACCAAACCAAATCAAATCGAATGTTTGAATTGTCATTCTGATTGTTGTACTCACCGTATGCTTTGTCTTGCGGTTTGTGATTTGAATGAACCCTCCTTCTCATTTTTTGCGAATCTTAAAATAAAATTCCATTCTTTAAAAAAAATGCTGATAAATTGAAGGAAGACCAGAGGATAGGTTTTCTTTGGAATGCGCTCCCTCTGAATATCAGGACGGCAACCACTCGGTTATCTTTTAAAGTGAAGGCACGTGAACATATCCGTCAGAAGTTGGCCGAAACATCCCAGCGCTGAGTTGCTGGATTCGTTTTCTCCTCTACCGATCGTTATTTCTCCTGACCAAGGTTTATTTTGTTTATATGTATGTATCTATGTATCTATATAGTAGTATTTATTATTGTATTTCATAGTCATTTCCGAGCTATCTATCCCGTATGTTGCAGCTGCCATGGTATATATCTCTGCATCACCCTAAGGTTGACTGGTAGAAAATGCCTCAGGCGTTAAAGTCCGCCTTTGTACAGTATTTTTTTTACTTGTGCATAAAGTTTTAATATATAAATAATAATATTATTTTTGTGGTAACTTTTAACAGAGATTCGATCTGTGTTGGTTTGTTCTAGTCTAGACAGACACTGGTGCCGATTCTCTTTTCACAAAATTCTCTAAACTAAACTAAAAATCACCAAAATTTAGTTTATTCCTGTCAAACGACGATTTCCCATTATGAAATTGACTACAGTGACACAACTTAACTATATTTTAGTTTGACAGCACTAAGAAGGCACTGATGTAATAATTTAGTAAAAATGGCAAGTTTGCTATTCTGAATTTGACGTTTTTCACCCAAAATTTTTATTGTCTTATCTAAATCTGACTATTTTTAATCGCGATTAAAAAGGTGTGGAATAAAATTAGTTGTCATGAACTAAAATTCACACCAACACCACGACTTCAGATGCAAAAACAGTACCTACTGTATCTTTTTTCTTTTCTTTTGCTTATATCTCGAAACCGGGGTGTCCTGTCGCAACGATAATGAAAATATCGACCCCCTTAATAGAACCCGTAAACCTCTAAAACTCAACATGTAGGTAATCCTTTTTCATATTTTGCATACAAAAAGTGAAAAATTCCATACAAAACATATCAAGGCTGCACATCATGCGCGACATTGGCAATAAAAAAAATATTAACAACTTTGAAATCACCATATGCTTTGTCGTGGCGATCGTTTGAAACAACCTGGTGTATCTCACTATCAATCTCAGTATTTGAAAAGAAAAGATACTTACCTAGGTATTTAGTGAATCAGAAGAACTGTGTGACTTTCAAAGACTGTTTAGATAGGTCGTGTGATCCCTGTTTCGTATCATGTGTAGCTTTATTTGTTCATTTGTTCAGCAGCGCGACGTAACTTTGAACTACTTTTATATAGTTAAAACCGCTAGGTACTAACTTGTCGAAACTACTGATATTATATTATTCATTACCTGAGCTCAAAGTATTTGGAACGAAGTTCCTTAACGCAGCTTGCGGTAGGAGTTGATTGGTAGAAATCATCACGTAAGGAAAAGCGTTATGCCACCACCCCCCCCGGACTTACTCTCTATGTCTGTCTGTGTATATACGAGTGTGTGTGCATGGTTTTTTTTGTTTGATATTTCTCTCGATGTCGCAGCATAATATATGTTTCAACCAAACCCTTTACTGGCATTTTCAAATTGTTATTTTGATTTTATTACTCACCGTATGTTTTGTATTGGTTATCTTTTGGAATTATCCTCTGTCCAATTTTCTGCGAATCTAAAAAAGTTCGTTTATTAGCCAAGAACTGTGTGAAAGGTTTAATAAACAGGATAATACATTGTCACGGGTCAGTATCGAAAACTTGAAGACTACCAAAAGTATAAATACATTAGTTCTAAGAAACAACGTGTCGCCGGACTCGTTATTACTGAGGTAGTTTGAATGATCGCGGCTGGCGGTAGGAGTTGACTGGTAGAACGTCACGGAAGGAAAAAGCATGATGCCCCTTACATGCGACTTTCTCTCTCTCTCTTTTGTATCTTAACACTCACCATCATATGTTTTATCTTGGCGATCATTTGGAACAATTTGATGTAACTCAATATCCACATCAGTATCTGAAAAAAAGAATAAGTCGAGTCCTCCATGAGTGTGTGTGGCAGCTTTACTCTTTCATCAACGCAGTCATTTTGATTTTATTACTCACCGTATGCTTTGTCTTGGTGATCATTTGGAATTGTCCCCTGTATCATTACTTGAGAATCTAAAATCAAAGTTAATTAGTGATAGACTGGGTGATAAATTGAATATACGAACATGATAATGTATTGAGTTTTTTTTTAATTCTATACGGGAACGTATACAATGTTCTGCAATATGAAACTGAAGGCCATTTACAAATTTCTACTGATAAACACCAAAAATAAAAACGAGAAAAAAAAGCTCAGTACGAAATACCTATCACATAAATTAGGAAAAAAATAGTACACGATCGGCAAATACAAACTAAAAATAATTTAGACGTAAACAATTACTTTTCTGTAAAAAAGCTTTCCACCAACAACTGCTTAAGCAGAGAAACACTGGTATTGAATATATCCTAATCATGTTCACCAGACAGTTTATTAAAACTTCTGCTCGCACGGATCTGAAACGAATTCTGCCTGTACGTGGACCTGTAATGAGGGACATGTAACAGGCTAGGTTTGCGAAACATTTTGCAGTGTGTTACTAATCCTTAACTGCTTAACAGCTCAGGACAATCTATAGTAACATTTGCGATTTTAAATAAGTACGTCACATCTGCAATGCGTTTGCGCGCATGCAGTGATAAGATTTGAAACCTCTTCAGAATCAGAATCAGAATCAGAATCGGATCTTTATTTGCATAGAATGTAGGTACAGGTATAAGATGTACTTAAATTAATTAGATCGGCTACAGTCTACCTTACGGCGTGCAAATTATTACAAAAATTAAAATATTATTAAAATCAAAACAATGTCAACAAAAACAAAAACAGACATTAAAGCGAAGTCAAACCTTAGGCGTACAAATTATTACATAAATTAAAATATTAATAAAATCAAAAATAATGTCAATAAAACAAAAACGGAAATTAAAGTGAAGTCAAATAATCTTATATCGCGCTATATAATTGCGAGTATATTTCCTAGTTTTGTGTTGCAAGAAACGTATGAACCACTTTTGAATTCCCTCAATTCTGTCTATATAGAATAGAATAGAATAGAATATCATTTATTTGCAAATATGGGTAATACATAAGTAGATAGTAGTAGGTATAAATCAGAGTTCTGCCGTATTTCACCATTCGGCATGCAAACATTTTCATTATACAAAATTGTTACAATTTAAATTCTCATTAAAACATTAAATTAATTCTTACATTCAATAAATAAAATTATTAAAATTCAAATTTTTTCAATTATTTAATTTCAATTCCTAATTATAAATATTATAATTAGGGTTCCACACTTGTGAGGCTCGTATTTTTTTGCCAGTTTGTATAATTTGTTTAGTTTTCAAGTAATGTGAATGTGAAGTCATCTTTTTTTCCCTCAGTTAGTTTTAATGATGGTCTGACAGTTTGAGTAGTTTATGCGGCCTACCAAAATCCTCTCTTTGGTATTGTTCGTCGAATCGTTGATCTCCTTAAGTTATGAGTTCAGCTGCACTCATTATGTGTGTTTTTTCTTCAAGAGACCTTTTCAGACACCAATCAACATGGTTTTCACATTACCACAGACCAAGATTATAAAAGAGAATGACTTTAAAAGAGACTGGGACCTCTGAGTTTCTTCTCGGAGTAGCCAGATAGGAAACGCCGACCTCATGTAGTTTTTAAAATATGATTGACCTGTAAAAGTGTTTGTACAAAAATACTTACAGAAATAAAATCATTTATCATTTACTTCTAAGAAACCAGCGGGTTAATTGCAATGCCACACAAAAACAATTGCAATGCCTTTCATTTGAACAATTTGACCACATTCTTTGCGTTATCTAAGTTGTCGAGCAGACGAATTTTTCAAACACATGAAGGATTTGGAATTTCTTTCAAAATCCTTTGGTGCTGGCTGTCTTTACTTAGGTAGGTACTTTAAAGGATGTATTATTAATTTATATCTTAAAACTCACCATAATAAGCTTTTTCTTGGCTATCATTTGGAACAATCTGTTGTATCATCCCTCTATCAATCTCAGAATCTGAAAGTAAAGATAGATCATGTGATCTCTGTTTCGTCCATGTGTTGTCATTTGTCTAGTTGTACTCGTTCACCAACGCATTTAAACATTGACGTACTTGTGTAAAATCAAAACTGGAACTTGTCATAAACTATAGTGACTTTAAGCCTACCTTAAACTTTTTTTAACGAATCATTAAATCTCAAAGGGTATTCTTAGAGCATTCAATCAAAACATTAACAGAGATTTGTAACCGACTTCAAAAAGGAGGAGCATCGGTTCGGGCATAACTCCGTCATATTTATAGGGAATTGCTAAATAATTTTTCTGTTCGAAAGAAGTTTATTCAGTAATTTGATTCCGAATATAGATCTGATGATGAGTTTCGGAGACAGACAACGGAACTCTTCAAAAAATGATAGCAAATCAACTGCAATCGCTGCTATCGAATAAATATGCATTCTTTACGCAATCACACAACATAATATCACGCCTGTACACTCGAAAGGGTTACGCAGATGTATTCTGTATATCAGGGTACACCCACATTTTCTATCAAAGTTAGTAGTAGTTGCATATCTTTTCGCGACTGGAAGCTAGTTGTAGCACATAGTGTTCAAGCTTGATTTATACAACATTACATAGCAAGTAGTGGTATACGAATGTTTGTGGGGTAGGTAGGTAGGTACCGGAACTAAAAAGTGAAAAATAAATCTTTTTTATAAAACAAAACAACCGACTTCCAAAAAAACACTACAAAGTAAAAGTTAACTTTAATTTCGGAAGTCGGTGACAAAAAACGAAAATACAAAACCAAAGACACCGACTTCCGAAATTAAAGTTATTTTTCACTTTGTAGTGTTTTTTTGGAAGTCGGTTGTTTTTTTTATAAAAAAGTTTATATTTAATGAATCATTCAATCTCAAAGGGTTTCCATAAAACCAATAACAGATATTTTTGAAGTATAATTTTGATTTTATTACTCACCGTATGCTTTTTCGTGGTGATCTTTTAGAATGATTGTCCTCCGTCTTGTTTTCAGTGAATCTAAAAATAAGCTTTATTAGCTAAACAAAGTCTGTGTGACGACCAGAGGATAATAATATTACGTGGTGGCTTTTGCCCGATATTCGGTCAGTGTTGATTTTCGCATTTGCTAGACTCTAATGGCATTAGGTGTTTAATTAAAAAAATAATGATTAATTTCTTAAAACTCACCATAGGCTTTGCCTTGGCTAACATTTGGAACAACCTGGTGTATTTCACTATCAAGCTCAGTGTCTGTAAAGAAAAGACAGCGATTTCGTGAGTCAGGAGAACTGTGTGACTTTTAGAAAATGGTATGATAAGTACATCATGAATTTCGCTCAAACCATTTACAGGAAATTTTGAATTATTATTTTGATGTTATTAATCAGAGCGTTCTGTCGCGATGAATTAGAATTAATCTAAGACTTATTTATCGCAAATCTAAAAATAATAAAAGGAGGCCAGCGTACAATAATATAAATTCCGTGCTAGCTCTCTCGTGGAATTAGATACTTGAAAATTATGAATATCTTAAACTTACCATAATACGCTTTGTCTTGGCGATCATTTGGAACAATCTGCTGTATCTCTCTGTCATCCTCGGTATCTGAAGAGAAAAGATAGGGATTTCGTGACTCAGAAGATCGGTGTGACTTTCAGAGCATGTAATGTATGTCTTATTCGTGTGCCTATCAAGCTACACAAATAACAGCGCACGGATAAGAATCCGTGCGCTGTTATTTGTGTAGCTTTACTCAGTTTTCAGTGCAACGAAACCTAACGCATACATAGCATCACGCCTGGCTTCTCGTCTCAAACAAGGCATTTACTATCATATGTTGGTTGTGCGAGTCTTTCAAACTCAAAGCTACTCAAACAAGGCATTTACTATCATATGTTGGTTGTGCGAGTCTTTCAAACTCAAAGCTACTCAAACAAGGCATTTACTATCATATGTTGGTTGTGCGAGTCTTTCAAACTCAAAGCTACTCAAACAAGGCATTTACTATCATATGTTGGTTGTGCGAGTCTTTCAAACTCAAAGCTACTCAAACAAGGCATTTACTATCATATGTTGGTTGTGCGAGTCTTTCAAACTCAAAGCTACTCAAACAAGGCATTTACTATCATATGTTGGTTGTGCGAGTCTTTCAAACTCAAAGCTACTCAAACAAGGCATTTACTATCATATGTTGGTTGTGCGAGTCTTTCAAACTCAAAGCTACTCAAACAAGGCATTTACTATCATATGTTGGTTGTGCGAGTCTTTCAAACTCAAAGCTACTCAAACAAGGCATTTACTATCATATGTTGGTTGTGCGAGTCTTTCAAACTCAAAGCTACTCAAACAAGGCATTTACTATCATATGTTGGTTGTGCGAGTCTTTCAAACTCAAAGCTACTCAAACAAGGCATTTACTATCATATGTTGGTTGTGCGAGTCTTTCAAACTCAAAGCTACTCAAACAAGGCATTTACTATGATATGTTGGTTGTGCGAGTCTTTCAAACTCAAAGCTACTCAAACACTGCTCAAACTTTGGATTTGATAACTCACAGTCTGCTTTGTAGTGGTAATAATTTGGAATTATTCTCCGTCTCACTTTCAGCGAATCTAAAAATAAAGTTGATTAGTTGCGAAAACTGGGTGATAAATTAAGGGACAGCCAGATGATAGTTTAATATAATTATTTACTAATCTAACTAACTAATTATATTTAATACTGGCTGCGCCCCGCGGTTTCAACCACATAAGTCTCGATCCCGTGGGAATATCGTGATAAAACATATCCTATGCCCTAATTCAAGTACCTATCCTGTCCATGTGTCAAATTTCCTCCAAATCTGTTCAGCCGTTTTAGCGTAACAAACAAACATTCAAAACATCATATATTGTCTCTTTATAATATTAGTTTAGATTTTATTAGGTACACACCTGATATAATATTAAAATATAAATATTTTAAAACTCACCATGTACTTTGTCTTTGCGATCATTTGGAACAATCTGATGTATCTTACTATCATTCTCAGTATCTGATAAGAAAAGATACAAATGTCGTTAATCAGGATATCTGTGTGATTTCCATAGAATTCAGTTGCATTGAAATTATAACGTTAATACTAATATATAAAAATACCTAAATATAATAAAAATGTCTACTTGACGTAAACTATACTCAATATCTTTATTGCTTTACCATAATGTGTACTTAGGTGGTAACTATATAATTTATATCATTATGGACCCTGTAGGGCACAACAAAAGGGTAGGAGAGAGGAAGCCTTGCTTTAGGAGATTTAAAATATTTACATTTCGTAAATAACTATTATTTTAACTGGAAAATGTAAGTACTTAAATATAATTTTATTAATTATGTTTATTTATTTAAATAAATAGTTTTTCTTTGAATAATTATTATTGCTATATTATTAATTTATTATTATTGATATTTTATATAATTTTCCTATTGTTATATTATTACAAGTGACATTCTATGCCACAAAAAGCGAACATAACAATAGTCATTTTTAATCTGTTAAAAACAGGGAAAGAAAATTGTACTGAATTTCATTCATCCTCTAGGGGGAGAATGTGATTTAAATTTGGAATACTTACCGAAATTTATACTGAACTACATCTGTGTTTACACCATTGAGTTTGTATATAAAGCATTATACATCTTTTTGAAAAAGGAATACGCATTTATTATGCAGTTATGATTATTAAATAAAATTACGAAAACCGACGAGGCCGTATGAGCTTGACGCCTTTGCTTTTCCGAGAAAAAAAAATTTAGTCTAGGAAATTGCCGCGTTTTTGTTTTCTTCAAATACATAAACGTTAAGTTTATTTTAATTTATTTTTATAAATAAGTTAATGTTCTAAAAATACGTCTAATTGTCATTATTTTTAATAAATGCTTATCTCATATTATTATTGTGTTAATTTTTTCGCAAATGGTACGAAAAGTAGAGTATTTTCCTCGGTGATAAAGCTGTCTTAGTCTTGGGTGAACTTAAATCCCTCGCTACACTCAGGACTCGTCTTAAATCCCTCGCTTCGCTCGTGATTTAAGTTTTTAACACCCTCGCTACGCTCGGGAGTAAACCTTGAGTCCTTCATTACGCTCGCGATTTAAATCGTCACCCGCGACAGAAGACTCTGCTTTATCCCCTTGGTTAATAATCTACTATTACATACCTATAGGATATAAATTACATTATTATTGATATTGATATTGCTATTTATTATTAATACTTTTTCCATATTATGTATGTTTATCATTTAAATATTCATCTAAGGAGTAATAACACTTGTTTATCAGTAATTTTTTAAGTTTTGTTATAAATATATTCAACTTTTCTTCTTTCTTTAATGGGTCAGGTAGTTTGTTATAGACATTACGTAGGGGCTTGTAGAATGCATTTTTAGCTTGGATGTTGGTATGTTTAGCCTAGATCAGTGCCTAAGTGTGTACTGTGATTGGATGTCTTCGCGTTTTGTGTAGAACTCCTGATGCTTACGGACAAATTTACATGTTTCTAAAATGTAAATACTGGGGAGGGTTAGAATATGATGTTTACCAAGATTCTAATTAATTTCTTTTGTAGGGTAAACAGAGTCGGTGCATCTGTACTATTACCCCAGAGAGTTACGCCGTAGCTAAGTCATGCATTGGCGTACGCATAATAAGTGGTGAGGGCAGTTTGTAAATTGGTTGTCTTTTTGATTTCGCGGAGAGCGTATGAAAATTTTGAAATTTTTGAACTGGTTTTTTGTATATGTGTTTTCTAGTTAATATGTTTATCTATCGTAAGTCCAAGTAATGTAAATTCATCAACAGTTTCCAATTTTGAGCCGTTAAAGTTAAAATTTAAGTGTAGAGGAGCTTTTTGATAAGGGTAAGTGTAAGTCATTAATGTAGTTTTTTTATAATTCATTTCTAAATTATGTGACGTCATCCAGTTACATGTTTTTGTGAGTGTGGAACTACTGTCGTCATTCTTTATCGAAGCTTACAACTTTATTCGATTCACTTGAACTCCAAATAATTCATATTTCATTTACGGGTATTTGATCGATTTTATTACTCACAGTGTCCAGTGCCGTGGCGATTATTTGGAGTTAATCTCCGACTCATTTTCAGTGAATCTAAAAATACAGTTCTTCGTTAATCAAGAAAACTGGATGATCAATAAAATCAAAAGTCATTTATTCAAACTAGGCTGAAAATCAGTACTTTGTGAACGTCAACATTACATAAGACAGTCTCCCAAAACGGCCGCCCTTCACCACTTCCTAGTGCTTTAGCTGGCAAGAAGAAGTGGCGCAACAAGCTGCTCAGCGAGACAGCTGTCTGATAAGTTACAGGCACTTGATTCTATACAGTAGTATGAAAAGTAATTAACATTATGAAACACAAAAGATTAGTATTAAATTATTTGCCATATGTCTGCTACCAAACGCCAATATACAAACAAAAACATTGAAAACTACTCAAGCAGAAATAAAAACATAGACAGAACTTAATACCTAAATAAAATCCTCCGGGCATTAAGTAGTTACATCCTTTAGGGCGTGCCTGCTTACATGTGCATGTGCACTGCTAGACTATGTACATATAGCTGTGTTATACAGGGCGATACATAGAGATAGGTAAATATGGAACATTTTGAAACTATTTGAAGTAGAGAAATTAGTTCTACTATGGGAGATTCTCGTGCTTGCTAAAATCTCGCAGTATTAGGCGGCGTCCTAACCAATGCGATCGTCGCGCGAGTGTGCGATCGTCGTGTTCATTTTGTTCGGCAAACCCGTACTCATAGTCGCTGCGACAGAGGCGCTTTCAGGTTTTCTGACGATTGCGTTTCCGATGAACGCGACGATTGCGTCACTTTTTGGTAAGGATGCGGGGTTAGTCTACAGAGTAATCTTAATACCTACTCACTATATATTGTTTGCAGATTATTTGGAAATGAACTCGATCGCTCTCTATCTTCCTGTATATCTGAATGGAAAGTAATTTCGTAAGCCAGTAGATGAAAATAAAAATGAGTTAGACCACGAGTGAATATGCTAATTAATATAACAGTCATAATTCGACATCATATTGTCGTCATGATAATGCTTAGCTGTTACACAAGCGACGACTGGGTAATGATACTGCAAATTGCTGAAAACTCATGCGGCATTTATTATCCTTACACCCTGCCGCAGTGACGCCTAGCTCTGCTACTTGTCTGAGAAGCTTGAATATCTCCTTAGTAATAATGTAAATCAGGCCTAACCTTTTAAGTTGCTTTAATAAATTAGCGGTAGATATCTTAACCAATGTAATACATTTGTAACACTCACTGTATGTTCTGTCTTGTCCGAAATCTGGAAATATCACATCCACGATATCCAAACTTGCATCTGAAAAAAAGGTACTTCTTAGTCAGGAGAACATTATTAATTTTAAAAAAGCGCACAGTGTTAACGCCACCAGTGAATTTACGAATATGATGGCCACAGTTTCCATTTATTATTATATTCTTTTTCTCGTAAATATCGAAACAAGTTGGTTCAAACAGATTGGTCCTTAGAGACATATTTTAAAATTGATGCCACGATACTTGTTTAGTTTTGGATACTAATGGTAGTCAAAAGTATGTATTTAAGTACAAACTATGAAAGCACTGTAAAAGTACTAAACTGCGGTCATTTTACTCCTTTATTTACTTCAAGGAACTTACATAAAACAATTAACAAAAGGACATTTGACGTAACAAAATAGTGATAAGTTACACGATTAGTCGATTATAGTTGGATCGCGCATGCGCCGGGCGATGCGCGCGGGGCGCAATAAAAACCAGGACTAGTCGGCGCGGGCGGCCATCGCCGACCTGTATTATGCACTTTATAATAATAATAATTCTTTATTTCAGATTACAGGATCCATAATGTGTTAGTACTGCCTTAACCTATTTAATGAAAAATTTATTAAAACAAAAGTGACATCACATTTGAAAACAATTAATTTTGCACATGTACGTCTGTACGCACATGTCTCCCAGCCCAGTGGCTAATAAACGGCCCATCTATTTTGTCCGCCAGTGTACCCAAAATATTGTTCGGACTATCTCGGAATCGCCGCAACATAGATGCACTTCTCTTGCGCATGATTGCTTTCTCGCTTTATACCAATACCCTTGATCGCAGTATCGAGGCTCATTCAAATGGAAATCGATTCTTGCTTCACTTGATGAATCATGTTGTATTTATTGTTAAGGACCTGGATCGTAACCTTTACTGATTTATTTGTTACATATTTTTCCAAAGTATCAAGCATTATATTATTTATCCTAAAATCATGTTTTCATGTTTCTACGCCTCTACGATATGAACCTATTATTTGAATTACCTAACCGCTATTGTAAAAATGAGCCATATATAAACGAATGATAAAATTATAACAATCCAGAAAAAAACAACTACAAAAACGATTTTGTTCGACATAGCTTGTAGAATGTAGATTCTACAAGCTATGTCGAACAAAATCGTGCCAATGCGAATACTCACAATCTAAACCTTCATTATTATCATGTAAAACCAACGTTAACAAATCTTGTAACTAACAGCGAAGTATAAAGAAGGCAGTGACCCTCGGCCAATCACAACAGAGCCATAACAATACAGTTTACGCGTCGCGATGATCTGAGAGATATCGCGGGAACCTGTATAGCGATGTCCAGGAAAACAGCGCCGCGTGGGAACCGGCCACTCGACTTGAATGAGCCACCCACGACACACACACGACTGTATAAGCGGTATAGGTACCTATGGGGTTTATGACAGACTTTAGATATGCTAGCTTTACTGGGAGCTATAATCCGTCTGATTCGATATGTGATATTTGTACGGCTGTCAAAAAAGATTTACGTGATTCTAATTCTGATTTTGAATCTTTCATTATACAGGATGGCGGGAACACTGACATCCGATAAAAAAAAATTGGTCCCTCGCATCGTGGGATATCCGAATCACCACCATCTATGTTCTGCGACTTTTCATAGTTTTCGAGTTATGATTTTTTTCAGATTTTTGAGAATTTTCGACCTACCAACTTAAAAAAAAAATCTAATATTATTTTCATGAGTTTTCCTTTTATGCGTAAAATAATCAGCTTCGTGACTTTGACGAAAGTTTTAAAATGTTGGTCTAAAATGAAAAAAATACGTTCGGTGACGGTGACTATAGCGACGATAAACAATCAGTAGGCATAACCACAAATATGAATGTTATCGTGTCGTATCAACAATCATAACTATTGTATTGAATCTTATAATCAACATTAGATCACGAACAAACACAATTACTATTTATTGCCTACGTACTAGCCTATAGTATTTTTTAAATAAATTTTATCATGACGCGCCATTGTTAGGAGGCAGTTGTAAGGCAATTTGCGGTGAGGTCAAGTCCCCCAAGCCGCTGCCTGCCCTAAGGGTGTAATTTGGCGGCTGGAAGCCCTTCTCATGAATCACTCTGTGGTGAGACGGGTCCTACGATACGGACAAATGAAGATTAAGCACTTACATTTACCTGAAGGACACAATATGCACAGGATTGAAGATTGTTTTTTGCTATATTCAGTTTAAAGGAAAATCAGTTCAGTTTTAGTTAAAAAAAACTTTGGTTCAGTTACTAGCAAGAAATTTATGAGGTTGTATAGATCAGTCACTGACGATAAATAATAACATTTCAAAATCCATATCATTAACCATTACTATAAAAATTGTAAATTCTACTAAGAACAAAATAATTGCAGAGTAATAAAATTCGTAGACTAATTTAAAGCTTTGCGACACAAGTATATACCATATACTAGATATATACCTCAATCAAAACAGGCACTTTATAATCCGCACTAGACAACTCACGGGTCTGCGAGGCTGCGTAAGCGTTCTTTCAGGTACGTGGGTGGTCCTTTGACCCCAAACCCTGATCTTCGCTAAACGCGTTGTGGCAGGCCACTAATACGGTCGGCTGCTTTGCGGTCATGTGCAAGCAATAAAACTGACAGGAATCACATGTGTACGTATGTACGAGTGTCAGTGGGTTGACTGGTCGACGAAGGCTGGTGGTCCAACGTTGCATGCAAATATGAGACTTGCAGCTGCAGTCATTGACAGTCTCGTTGAATGATGCTTAACGTTTACTTAGACTAATAAGTGACATGTCGTAGGTTCTAGTTTCAACTTTCAACAGCCTCCTACACACGAGTTAAGTAAACACAATGGTTGTCTTAAAACTTCGTGCTGTTGGAAGTGGGGCGTGCGAGTCATAGACGACCGTGAATAAGTAATGGTCGTCATGTTTCTTCTCCGTGCCATTTCCCAACAAATTTTGGCGAAATTTTTCGGAATCTTTCCCACCATTATGATGGACAGTGAGCATACTTTCCCATGGCCGTCACAGTCGCTAGATATACTGTAATGTGATACCAGAACGAAGTGAAGTTTGTTACAGTTATCTACTTAGAAATTAATTTTCAGTGCGAAACGCCTTAATAAAGTCATTTTACCCATTATGTTCAAAAGTATCGGTACTTTACCTATAAGTATAGTGAATTGTCTTTTATTACACTTTAAGAGTGTTAATTTAATGTAAGGTGCCCGCCTCCTTATCTCTCAAAATAAAAAGTTGCCACGAATGACGTTATTTCCGTCTGGTATAACTTAGACAAAAGCGCCGCTATCAGCCATATAAATAATGATATCGCAAAATTGAAATACGGTTTCAGATAAAATGTGTATGTTCAGCTGTTGCATTAAAATATTTTCTTCATGACAACTGAACACGTCGCGTCTCCGCCTAACTGCGCGTAACATACTACGGCAATATGTTTAAAGTAATACAAAAAATTGCATTATGTTAAGAGTTTAAATTTGCAATAAAATAAGTCGATAATAGTATAGTATTATGACAGCAATAACTTCAGCTGTAAAGACAATGGGGCTCCCATGGCGTTGCTGCGGGAACTCGCCGACAGACGCTTCCGCTCCGCAGACCAGCCCGGGAACAGACGCTATATCAGGGCTGCAAGTAAACTGAGAACAAACTAAATCTCGCAGAGAATCACCATACACAGTAAGATGAGACTGAGAGAAAAATGAAGTCGTCAATATGAATTTCTCAACGGTGGACTTTGGTCCTATTCAGGACCTGGTCAGGTGGATCGTGGATCTTCATTTTAATGGAATGTTTTAACTGCAACCACCAGAATAGGTTTGAACGCCCATTCCATTGTCTAAATCGATTACAAACACAGAATCAAAGGCTGGAAGATTAACAGAGCTCGAAGGGTGATTGTAATGATCTAATAAATAAATACAATCTGGACCTTCCCCCCACACCCCCCCCCCTACGTAGCAGCCCTGGGCACCGCGGCCTCATCACTCGCCGGACCATTGCCTCACAGCCAGATCTGTATCTCTTCACCGACGCTCGCTAACAATCGCTACAGTAACTGTACCGCCAGTTTTTATAACCACTCATTAAACTATATTGTTTATTATATTTAACTTGTTCATTGAAATCGAGGATACGAGATTTTTTTTCGACCTATCTCTAATGTTTAGTTTTTTGAAGCAGATTGATCGTCGTGACTGTAAAGTGCTTAACGAAAATCTAGCTATCGACTTATCGGTATGTAAGACGCGATAAACTTTTGATAAAAGCTTTAATTTACATTTAGAAAGATGTTTTTGTAGTCTTACGCCCATTGGGATTTCCTCTATGATTACAAACAGATCTTAAAACGTCGATACAGAAATATCGTTTCCATTTTAATCTCCAAAATAAACATTAAACTTTATAAATCTGCGGCTAGACCAACTAACTAAGACATCTAATCTATTATTACGATGTTATCTAAAACAATCAAAGGTTCTACTCTACCATTCGGCTTTTCAGAATAATACCTAAACATAATTGACGCGCCATTTCTGAATGTTAGGGCTTTTAATTATCCCTGCTATGTCCCGTGACACAAAAGTCTGGAAGGTACCGCCTTTAAAGCTATTCGCTTCAAAACTTAGCTGCGTGTTCACCTCTACCTTCTGGGTGTTCTCTTGGGTGGTGTACCTCCTCCACAATTGACAGTGGACTTGAACTTGGCACTGACAGTGAAGTTGACTATGTGTAGAACCAACGGCACTCACCTCGCATCGCATTACGTATTCCGGTTGGCCATGGGCCCGCGCATGGAACGTACGTTTGTATTGGCGCTCATTCATTGCATACATATATACAACACACAATAATAAGGTACAGAAGGACCACTTTTTTGATTATAATATTATCAACAGCTTTGTAGGTGAAGCTTTAATCAAGCAGAACTTTTAAAATAACACTATCTAAATTAGTTTTTACATAAAACCGGAAAAGTATCTTGGCTTGACAAAGTTTAAGGACGTGTGGTATCTATGAGAAACTTAAATTTAATAATTTGCAGTGCCCGTTCAATAAAACGAGAATAACACTCAATAACATTCTTATTCAGTCGCTGAGTTAGTATTATTACATTTCGCAGTTTGCATAACAGCGAGAAACATTTCGCCGATTTTTTTTCCTCATATTGATCGACAACAACGTATCTTACAACGTAGAGACCTTCTGTACCTACCTACTTGGTGGGTAACTGGTATACCACCGATAAACTGTCACCTAACATGTCAATAACTCGCCTATCGTTCTTATTGTGTCGTCATAAGGGTCAATATTCAGTGTTACAAGTGATTACTAAAAACAGCACAATCTTGTCGTTGGCATAGCGGGCCCTCGCATTACCATAGATTAAGTCGCGGGTGAACTTCAAAAATCCTCTCTAAGTAAGGTATGAATGGCACGGCTAGCGTTAGATTCCACGAATGTATAATACTTTAATTAACAACCTATTTACAGTGCATTGGCACGATACGTCGCGGTCGTTAGCTCATATTATTATATGCTGTCAATATCTGAAGGAGCTGGTCCTTAGAGACAAATAGTTTGCCAAGATAAGGTGAAAATATTTTTTACACCTCTTATTAGAGAAATTGACGTGTCCGTAACAAACACCTCATGTTAGACACATTCAACAATAGAGCGCATTGAAAGGAACATGTATGTCATTCGAAAAAAAAAAAACATTTAGCTCCCTTCAAAATGGTTGAGCTGAATGGTGCTGATCCATGCGTCATGTTCGTAAATGGCCGCCGTCAGTTGGGACTGGTCATCTCGTAGCTGCCACGGCTTATTTTAATTATTTTATTTATGGATTGTTTTTTTTTTTCTATTAGCTGGTACTCTGGACAATGAATGTGTACGTCATATTTACATCGTTCTCACATATAATTATAAATTCAACATTAATGATGTAACTAATAGTTATGTAAAAATATAATTTAAAAAAAATAGCTTTTTTTTAGGGTGGGAAATCATCAAATATCTTCTCCTGCTTTGGGCAGAGCGGGAGGGCGTGTGTCAGACTTTTACTGGCTTAAACCCACCTGTGTTCAGTTGCCTGTGCCAGGGGCCACGGTATCCCTCTCGGACTTTCCCGCAACCCTGGCAGACATCGGCCCTAGTGGACCCCGTCATTGATGCTGACATCTCTTTGAAGCGCGCGTGGAACACAACGCGCCGTCGACCTGGGCCTGGTCCTTATCGAACGGCGAGCTGCCCATTGCTCGCCGTTCGCAAGCCCGCGCCTACGGTGGCCGGGAATCGGCCTGCGATTCCCGACGCCCAGGGCGACTCCTGCGGCGGCTAGGGGCGTGAGGGCGCGAATTTTGCCTCTCCCTCACGCGTTCCGCCTCCTCCTTCGCGAACATTACTGCTTTGCAGAAGGAGATGACGGCTTCCCAAGCCCTCTCGCTCCGTACTATGGCCTGGACCAGGGCCGGACGCGAGAGATCGCCACCGCCAAACGCCTCCACGAGGACACGGCGGTGCTCCGCCCAAGCCGGGCAGACCTTCACCGTATGTTCCACCGTGTCCTCCGGGCGATCCACACAATGGTGACACCCGGGCGTTTCCTCCTGCCTTATCTGGAACAGGAACCTCCCGAAACAACCGTGTCCGGCGAGGACCTGCGTCAGGCGGAAGGAAATGTCCCTGGAGTTTCTTGCCCGTTCTTCTCCATAGGTACCTACTACGTTTTGGAATGGGCAACTAGCTTCATATTTCTGACTGACCGACTACTTAATAATTCAAAAGTGCCTGTAAATGGTTTAATTGAAATAGATGCTTTGAGTTTCGAGTTGAGTTAAAACATTTTCATATTTGAAATTAGGAAATAATAATAAGGAATAAGGCAATAAGGAAACCAGGAAAACAATTATGATCCCTTTTTGATTATCTAAAATCGCCTAATGCGACTGAATCAAAGAAAGAAGAAAACAGAAGTAATTGTTTATTCTCTACAAATCAAACGTGATTGACGAAAAAACGCCTCAACTTTTTTTATGTACAGACCTAATGCAGCGATGTTTCGCTTATCTGTAAGGTAGGTATCTAAATATACCTAGTATAGTAAGTATACTTGGTATCTGCCTGATTACTAAGCAGCTACTTATTACTAAGCAGCTACTTATCTTTTTTATTTCTGGAGTTATTTTTTAAAGATATTCTGATTTGCAAAACAAAAAGAAACTGATTATAACTTCCTAACAATAGACCACAAAAATGTTAAAAACTTTAGGTCTCACGTGTGACCTCGTGTGGCCGACTTTTTCCCAAATGATTTTAGACAAAAATGCTTTGAGTGACAAAGCTGTGCCTACCAAACAAGTCTGCAAGGTGACCCCTACGAGGACAAGATGAAATACTTGAATTAATAACGATACTGGTTGTTCATTACGTTCAAAAATCACAAAATACAAGAAAAAAAGTCGTAGATGAAAATATAACCCGATTTTCGACGTGAGAATTTGAAGTTGAGAACTTAGGGATTGAGTTTTTTTTTTGCTTAAAACATTCAAAATGTTCGAGCGGACTCGCATACGAAGGGTTCTGTACCACCGTATAATATTTAACACTACATTTTGATATTGACAGACGGACGGACGGACAGACAGACGGATGGAAGGACGGACGGATGGCCAGTGGAGGCTTAGTAATAGGGTTCAGTTGGCACCCTTTGGGTACGGAACCCTACTAACGTACAAAATGTTGAATTTTGTTCTCTACAATAGTCAAAAGTTGAGTTTGACAAGGTATCAACTTCAAATTCTCTATTCAGGATCCGGGAGATATTTTAACTGTAGTACCTAATGATCATAACAAATTAAATTAATTCCACATCTTTTAAATTAAATAACTTATTACCAAAAACTACAACAGACACATGAGATGTTCAAAGTGGAGGCGGCTCGTGTGACTGTGTTGTGCTTTATAATGCTAATGAGTGCTCCTGGCTGCCATTGTGCCTGCTCCAGTGACACAGTGCCGCACGAAGGCGACGCGCCGGTATCTGTAGCACTTCATTATGAATAACAGTAGTTACATACGTTACTTGCCACGAAAAATATGGTAAAATACAATCTAGAAATATGCTCTAATGTTTCCCATTTGCAAAATTTATAGTAGTTACGAAATTGTTGCGATTTTGCTATTAACACCCGTAAGACATACGTCACATATTGAAACATACGTTAAATACATGCAGTAATTTAAAGCCATTAGATACAATTAATTCTCGATTTCAATTGCGAATCCTTAGTGGAGTATAATTTAGGTAAGCTATTATCGATCAACTATACCAGAATTAGTTGCCAAATGTCGAAAATGAGATTTTAATTGCGATTTCTCAATAACGTACACTACCTATGTACCAAAAAACACGTGTTTAACACTCAAACTTGATCAGAATTAACAGCACACTCTCAATCGCGCGTTGAACTCTTCGGTAAGGAGAGACGATGTAGCTTTTATTTGCGGATGTCAACAATTTGCAGTCTAGATGGATTCGTCTCAAATTATACAGGGAAGGTACTGAAGACAGGTTTGTGTTAAATTATGCTAATTTCATAAGATGACTTGAGACTTGAGAATTATTTGGATGAATCCTTTAAACATATACGTTACGATTGGGTCTAAGATTGAATCAGTAGGTGCTTATATTAACAAGAAAAAATAGAAACGTAATTCATTAAACATACACACAGTACGATAAGCCATAAACTTAATTTTAGTTTCACATCTAAATCCACTGAGCAAACATATAAACTTTGCCTATCCAAAACGCTTTAATTAAAACTAAACGACTCAAACTTAGGACCCATTCATCAATTAGCTGAATCAACTGTGACCATATCAGAACCAAATCTGTTCAAACTAATAAAAAAAGGCAATAAAACGTAAACTGGGCGGTAAATCGTTCGCATATATCACTGGGGTCGTCGACCGGTGAATTTGCATGGTGGTACAAAGGACCTGCGTGCGCGCAGACGAGCAGCGCGGCGGCGGCGAGCGCGAAGAGCGTGGGATACATGCTCGCGGGCGACGGCGGCGACGCACAGCACTACACTGGCGCGGACGACGCGACCGAGCACCACTGGCGCGCAGGCGCACGCATACCACGCAATTACGTTACGAATGTGGAGAGGTGTCACCTCTGGTGAAGAATGAAGCCAGGGGTTCCCCAGTAACCGATGTTATATACGGAACCTTATATTACATGTGTCTAAAATGGAGACTAACACTGGTCTCAAACCTGGTGCAATTAATTAATTTCCAAATCTCCAGATTTATGTTGTAAGTCAATAGGAGAATCCATCCAATGTCGAAATCTTTGCGGTTGTAGAATCGAAGACAGTCGAGGTGATCTGCACACTACAGAGAGAAACGACGATAGTAGGTGAATGTATTGATGGTGGCCAATTACTACGCGATGCTAATGATCAGTGAGTAGACCATTGCTTATAACATTATTTTATAACAGCAGATCTAGCCTGTTATAAAAAAATACACCACAATGATAAACGATTTTATTTCTGTAAGTAGGTTTGTAACTAGATGGGGTCGGCGTTTACTATCTGACTACTCTGAGAAGAAAGGCCGAAACAAACTCAGAGGTCACAGTCTCTTTTAAAGTGCAGACATAATCTTGGTCAGATCATGTGAAGGCTATGTAGATCGGTGTCTGAAATGGTCTTTTGAGGAAAGAACCACACAGATTGAGTGAACCTGTCGAGCATAGACATATATAGTAGTCGAGTCAGTGCACGCAATTGTCAGCAATCGTGCAGCTCAACTCAGAACTTAAAGAGCTCAACGATTCGACGAACCATACCAAAGAAAGGACATTTGAGTAGGCCGCGTAAGTTACTCAAACTGCCAGATCATGATTACACTAAGAGAGAAAAATACAAAAAAAAAATACAATCAAACAATAGCTAAACAAAAAATGTAAATCTAGATTCTTAAAGTGATTCGAGGTTCCCCAAAATCTACTATAAAATACAAGCAGCGTTGGCAACACTACTCGTAGGAAGACCGCTAAAATTGTAGAAAGCTTTCGCTAGACCACCCTTTTTTTAATTATGCATTTCCGCGTCTTTGACTGATCTTGTTTACTCCAAGAAAGCTCTAGTTGTCTGCCTATCGGCTGTCTGTGTTAACTGAGATTACATAAAAAATAAAATAAAATGTGCAGACTTGTACTAACTGCTTGTGATTCAACTTGTATTGGCAGCAACACTTGTCTATAAGTTTATAAGTCTGCAGGACGCCGCACCAACACTTGTCTATATATGTTTATAAGTCTGCAGGACGCCGCAGCAACACTTGTCTATATGTTTATAAGTCTGCAGGACGCCGCACCAACACTTGTCTATATGTTTATAAGTCTGCAGGATGCCGCAGCAACACTTGTCTATATGTTTATAAGTCTGCAGGACGCCGCCGCAACACTTGTCTATATGTTTATAACTCTGCAGGACGCCGCAGCAACACTTGTCTATATGTTTATAAGTCTGCAGGACGCCGCCGCAACACTTGTCTATATGTTTATAAGTCTGCAGGACGCCCAACTCGCCGCCCGCCGCAGGATGCGCGTGATTAACGACGTGTCCCAGTGAAGCTCGCAATTTATTGTCCTTTACCATGACGATACTTGGAGACCAGGTTTTGGAGTTTGAATCGTGGTGGGTGATATTAGATATTAGAATTAGGCTCAATACTTCACTTTTGTATAATTTGTTACTTTGTTTTGAATCCCCCTATTTGATCAATTGACGTGAATATGGATCAATACTTATCCATATCCCAAACCATTTCAGCACTGTTGTGTTTTAATTATTTAAGAAGACTTGCCAGAGTTTTCCCTCTTCTTTTAGTTCTCTGGAAATAAGCTGAAAGAAACTGAGTAATCTAAGACCAAAAAATGATAAGCAACTTATGCTTATCGTACGTTTGACCAGGATAGTGATAAAAATCCCGCAACCGGAAACTGTAATGGCTTCCTCTGTCCAAAACTCCGAGATGAGTAACTGTGGCACCCTGTCTCGCCACTCGTCCCTCATCAGATGTCAACGACCCAGGCGTCGGGTGTCCTCGGCGACCGCTAGCAGCTGGTTGCAGCTCTGACAGACAAGCCGCCGTACTTTTCCGCCTTTTTGCCGCACTCGGCCATGTTGGTTTGCGCGTATTTGCACAGACCACTAGCAGTGGGAACTTGCGTCAATACCACACGATCGTGTTGTACATTACTGTAACTGCTGGTTTACAAGAAACTGTAGTTACATGATATCTAAAAGGAAAATATCTACATGCACAGTTCTGACAAGTGTCCAAATTGTTGTAGTTCCTCATTCTATTTTATTAGCTGACACTGCGGGTTTCGCCGCGAGACACTATTTGTTGACTTATAACCTCTAAGCTAATTTCTTAAGATAGTGGTTACGCAGAAGTTCATAATTTGACAACTTGCTTGGAATAGTTGTCAGATTCGGGACTGATTGCATGAGGGATGATACATATCCTAATCTATCTAGATTTATCAGGTGGTGGGTATGATGCTGGTTAACCAAGACCACTAGTTACTGTATAATTAACGGCTCAGACACACCTAGTTAACGCCCACAGCCTTTACTCCACATTATTACCATAAACAGTGTGTACACAGAATAACTGTTCTTACTTGTAAGTCAACGTGAAAGATTTTCCACAAAAACGTTACTTCTTCCTCATTCTTAATTAGAACTTTAGAATATTAACGCTAGGCGATGATGCTGCACTTTCTAATGTCCTGTTAAAAACACTGTTATTTTAAACATTGGAACTTGTGGTTTACTCGAGAGTCGAGTCAGACATCGAATAATTAAATTAGACTACACAAACCCCAGAAAAAAATGTAAACCAACTTATACGAAACCAACTTGGTGTGGTCTGTAGTAGTCAGCATAACATTTACGACGGAAGTCATGTTGTCAAATCAACTTCTGGTTCAAAGTTTTGAACTGTGTTGGAAAATTAGAAAATATTTTGGTAACCCCTTAAACAATATAATTCATAGTAATTTTAATTTACAAGATGAAATTGACTTAATTTAAAATAATCATTTAAACAATTGTGTTTGTAAAATCATTTTTAGAGTCAAGACAGTACCCAACGACTTGAATGAATTCATTTATTTTCACACAGAGGATTCCGTGAGTCATTGTTTTTGAAAAGGGATTGGAAATCCGCGTAGTGTGCTAGATTACCTCATTCTTTGCACAATTACTATTATGAGCTAGTTCAGCTGACGCAACGCGCATTGGTCTATTCATAAGAAATTTTCTTTATTCTCCTTTTACCTTTGTAATCAAAACATTGAATAAAGAAACTGGACGCAGTGGATACCGGTTTTTCATAATTGTTAGATGGCTTATTACGATCACAACAGTACCTACCTATTGTAGCGAAATAAAAATGAAATTCCACCACTTTAACACGTATAACAATTTATTAACAAAATGAAAGCAATTGGATTTCTTCGTGAGTTCCTACAAAAAGCACGCAAACTGTGTACAAGTGACGGTCGGGGCCCGAACAGGCGTAAGCTACTGAGTGGTTATCAGAATGGTCGGACATGATGGGTAACCGAAATAATAGTCAAAACACTAAGTAGTTACAGACGTCTATAGCGGTCTCGACCTCACTACCTACCTGTTGTATCCAATCATTGTAATTGTACTTCAAGTTTATTTACCATTCTGTGTACTTATTGGTCACAGTTTATGTTTTGTGAATAAAAACATTATTTATCTACATCGCCACATGCGAACTACGTCACACTGACGTCACGCAAAATCCTGCATCGCGCAAGCAGAGTTTACCGCGCAACTAGCATAGATACAACGTCCCGACATCTATCTTCGGGCAGTTGCCCACCAGACACGACACCCGTCTGGTCGGAGGATCCTCCCTTTTCTATGGAGGTATGAGTGAACTGTACACCTGTTCCTAATACCTCTATACGTCTATTAATGCCCTAAAGTTCATTGATTACAAAAATATCACTTGATTAGGCAGATGCAATCAGATTACAATATGGAAACGCGGTGAATTCGATATAGGATGGCAGGACAACGTTTCGCAAGTGCGTCTCCACACAAAATCGGCTCAGTCAGCCCCCACGTCTGACATTAACGTTTACAAACTTCGAAAATATCAAATGTGAACCGACAAGCGACCGCCGTCACTTCAGTGTTGCCACTTCCTATAATTCGACCTCACCCAGATGCACTACTTGCCGTTTCCGATTAGTCATAATTATATGACGTTACTAATAATCAAAAATAAAGACGGCGGATCAGTGTTGACGCTGCGACAAGTAACTATTTTTAAAGAATCGCATTTGTATTTAAGCTAAAATAAAATATAATTATAACAGTTGCGGAACAGGTCATTTGGCATAAGTGAAAAGAGATTACGAGAAAACTTAAGGTTCATCGGATGGTAAATCTTTGTTACGCATTTGGTTTCAAACTTGAGAATAGATTGTAATCGGTTTTAGGTTCGTGACCACTGAATTATGTAAAGTTTTAAATTAATATTACAGTCAAAACTGCTTATAACGACATTAAAGGGACCGTCCAAATGCTGACGTTATAGCCGATAGTCCTTATAAATATACATATAAGTACATAGGTCCTTATCGCAAGACTTCTAACATTCCGTCGTAATATCCGGTACGTCGTTTTAAGTGAAGTCGTTATAAACGGTTTTGACTGTATTTTGTAAATATGAACCTGAGTTACCCGGATAGAAACAGTCCTGCTTAAAGTAGTATTAAAATGTTAACACCGAAAGTACTAATAACTATAATAGTTATGTGTGTTTAAATAACAAGTCGACTTGACGAACCGCGACCTCAAAGCGTAGCACGCCTCGACAGAATCGCAGGTGACACGACGATCATGTGTCGCGGACTCCAAGGATTCTATGCCGCTGGTAAAAGCAACACAAAAGCACGCAAACCTGGTGCGTAGTCCGGTACCAGGGAAAAAGGCCGGAAGCAGCCCTTTTTAACTGGTTCCACACCTACGACAAATAAAATAGGATATTACACCAGAGAAAAGGCTAAAACTTCCGCTCAGAGAGCAAGTAAGGCAAAGTACATACCCGATTCGAAAAATATCATACAATATTTGTCCAGAACTCAACAATATGTATATATAAATTGGTTGACTGCAGATAACACAACATACAAACTTGAAACTTGACTAAGAACTATGGTAAAGTATAATCAATAAAAGGAGATTGTTCTGCATCCATACAACTTTCGCCCCAGAACCAACAACGAAGGAAAATTACTTTGCGTGTTCTAAATTAGAAGTCTATGCCCATTAAGACCAAGTTTAATGACGGACAACTTGCAGAAAGCATTTATTTAAAAAGAAAACAAAGCTTAAGAGGTTATATTTAGTAAGAAGTATGTATGTAAGTATGTATAGTAGCCGTCGGTTCTAGCCGTATCCAACTTGGAGATAAACACCACTTCATTTCGTGAATAACACCAAGCTTCACTATACTGTCGACGAACTCACTTAGCAGCCGTTCATCATCGCCGCTATCGTTGTTCTAACTTGGAACTGTATTCTCCTGATCCTGCGGTGAAGAAGCAGTAGCCATGCATGTTCTTGTCGGCACCTCATTCATTTGTCACGACGCAGGGTTCTGGTGGTATGAAAGCAGCTCATAATCAGCGCCACTATCAGTACCTTCTAGGACGGGATACAGCTTTCGTCAGGTGTTTGTAGCTGTGAGAAATGTTGAAATTATTCAAACTTGTTGTAGAAACCGTAAGAACCGTAAGAAAATTCGGCCATTGTACTCAACTAAGTACAGTAGTATTTCAGTCTGAGTTACTATTTAGGTATTCATTATAAAGTATGCGGATACCATTTGAATTATACATAGGGATATATCTTGTAAGTTTGTACCGGTAGCATACAGCTACCGGTACAAACTTTGTTAGAGTTAAGTCAGAATGCTCTTAGATTATTGCGATCAATTTTGATGATAGCCAATTGTATTGTTCCTATTTTGATAAACTACTATCCCCCTATTTATATAAACGGGAAATAAAATTATAGCTTTTAAAACTTAGTGATTACAATCGATTGTATTGCCGTAATCAGTCGAGCGCGGCCGCGGCGGCGGCAGCGGGGGCAAAAGGGTCAAATTTTAAAAAATTAAGAATAAAGAATTGATGGACTTATTAGAAATAGTAGATTATTAACCAAGGGGATAAAGCAGTGTCTTCTGTCGCGGGTGACGATTTAAATCGCGAGCGCAATGAAGGACTCGAGGTTTACTCCCGAGCGTAGCGAGGGTGTTAAAAACTTAAATCACGAGCGAAGCGAGGGATTTAAGACGAGTCCTGAGTGTAGCGAGGGATTTAAGTTCACCCAAGACTAAGACAGCTTTATCACCGAGGAAAATACTCTACTTTTCGTACCATTTGCGAAAAAATTAACACAATAATAATATGAGATAAGCATTTATTAAAAATAATGATGAATAAAAGTAAAAGTTAACATTCGAAACATTGGTCCGTATAACGTATTTTTAGAACATTAACTTATTTATAAAAATAAATTAAAATAAACTTAACGTTAATGTATTTGAAGAAAACAAAAACGCGGCAAATTCCTAGACTAATATTTTTTTTGTCGGAAAAGCAAAGGCATCAAGCTCATACGGCCTCGTCGGTTTTCGTAATTTTATATAATAATCATAACTGCATAATAAATGCGTATTCCTTTTTCAAAAAGATGTATAATGTTTTATATACAAACTCAATGGTGTAAACACAGATGTAGTTCAGTATAAATTTCGGTAAGTATTCTAAATTTAAATCACATTCTCCCCCTAGAGGATGAATGAAATTCAGTACAATTTTCTTTCCCTGTTTTTAACAGATTAAAAATGACTATTGTTATGTTCGCTTTTTGTGGCATAGAATGTCACTTTTTTGAGCAAGTGGTACGAAAAAATACATTAATAGGTTGAAACCGTAGAGGTCACCCTGCACTATGTGCTTTAACATGCAACGATATAAGAAGTTCGTCACAGGTGCCACCGACTCTTTATGGATTTCATTTAGTAAAATAAAAAATGTTAACACCAATTGAATTAAAACCCGCATTACACTATTCTTCCTTCGCCTACGTTCTACTCAAAGATACTGTATTTATTTCTCCCTTCCGACCAAGTCCGCAGCTTCTCGGGGCGGCTCGGAGCGGCACGATAAGTATAATTAAGTATGTGTCGGTAATTAGCTTATTTCCAGGGAGGCTGCGGTACGTGAGCGCGCGCGACTCGCTCTCGCCACAAAAACCGAGCGCTCCCAGGCAACAACGAGGTGCCCTGTGTCCGACAGAGCATGGGACATAACATTTACATCCTTACTTTGTAACATTAATATGAAAGCTCCTTGTGTGTCGTATAGTAAAAGTCTTTATAGTGAAATACTGATCCTTATTCAGGTACTGGGATTTCATTGCATTTAATTTATTCATAAAACAATTTACAATGTGTTTAATATATTAAACACACGCAATTTACATACAAATACAGAGACCTATTAATTATTAATTGATATTCCAAGTGAAATTCAAGTATAGTGCTAAACAGTTTTGAATATAATGTTAAACAGTTTTAAGTATAATGTCAATAGATTCTTAAATATAAAATGTCAAAAGGAAAATCATGCATCCTTTATTATTGTGAAATATTAGTTCCGATACACAATACACAGACATTTTTCTAATAAAAATACCTTTAATTTTGTTATACACAAGTGGGAGTTATACATCAGGATCTACAGCTCAGAAGGCAACTTATTAAATATTTCTACAGCTTGGTACTTCGAACAATGCTATTATATTAAATTTAGGTTATAGTAAAATAGTCTTTGCGTGCTCTCTCTTATCTCACGTTCTTCTTATGATTCAAACTCATCTACATACTTAGCATAATGACTTAAGAGGACCAATATATAAAGGCTAGGTACTGTTAATATTCCCAATTTTTTAAAGTAATCTCTGCAAGGGACACGTTGTGCAATTCTGACTATGGTCCTTATGGCTCGTTTCTGTAAGATGAACGCCCTCTGCCAGTTATAACTGTAACTATTTCCCCAGAGCACGATGCTATACCTTATCCTAGACTCGACCAACGCATAATATTCAGCCTTTAACCTTTAGCCTTTCATTAAGATAAATATAACTCAAAAATAGACTAATCAAAAGCATACCTTATATTCATATGAATAGGTTAAATTAAAGTAAAGGTAAACGCTAAACCATTTTTAACAGATTGAGACTGAGATTAGAATGCGAACGGTATTAAAAATACGGGAATTACCCCTCTTAGATCTCTTGTAGAGCCAAGCTTCTGAATCTACACGGCCTTCTCTGTAGCCCGGTTCCCTTCACCGACCATCAAGCATGATCGGTGATTGGAACCATGACCTTTACCCGCTTGTTGAAGATTAGCCGCCAGCCCCAATTGTCCACCAAAACCGCACTGGGAGAAATTGGAGCCGACGTTGCCCAGGGTGCGCCACGAGGAGGCTCTTCAACATGCACCCCGAATCTACACGGCCTAACTCTACCGACCCTAACTTCACAAATTCTACATATCAGTAAAAATGTATGGCTTGGCTGTTTCGTTACTTACTTCAGAAACTAAACATTCGCATCACCTCCACGACGGTAGCGAAACGGCGAAGCCATACATTTTTACTGATATGTAGAATTTGTGAAGTTAGGGTCGGTAGAGTTAGGCCGTGCAGATTCAGAAGCTTGGCTCTACATGAGATCTGATATATTTTTCACAGGGCAAACCTTATGTGGTCGTCTTGGCAACATTTTACATTAGATGTTTTTGGTGGGATTTATTTATTTCCAAAAAGGTTACACACTTAATAACAAACAAAAAAGTTAATAACAATTACAACAAAACGTTACAGACTCTGAAACCCATGACATTTCAGAAAGCCACTTGAAATAAAACGGTAGAAATACGTCGCACATAACGACGATACGTACTCGTATTTATCCAATAACGAGGGTGAAAGTAGGTACTGATAACGCATAGTAAAATTACGACTGGTTAGTGGTTACGTATTGTCTGATGCGGGCCACAGTCACATACCTAGTCCTAACAATGGTAGTACCCCGTTTATACAGCGTGGCGCTGCTATGGTGACCTTAATTTAACACACATATACGTTTTCACATTTTCGTTTCATGACAATTTTTTATTTCCATTAAACGTTATTATTTACAGATTTATTAAAGAATTTAGGAAATAGCATCTTAGAGCAACCTGTACTTAAAGAACTGTCGCGCAGCGGTCATTTCCCTCGGTCACGGATCATAACTTCGCATCAATGAAATTAAAACGAATAAGCAATACTATTAGGATGAAACAAATGCATAGAGTAGGCGAATTTAAGGAAATTTCCTTTGTTGGCGAGCAGCGCAGGCGACGCGCGCTCTCCCTTCCACCCACCCGCCGCACCGAACACGAATTCTTTTTTTGCTTTTCTAGTGCTAGTCGAACCCGTGTCCTTGACGCACTTATTTATACTAGTGCGCATAATTACGTCGCGAAAAAGACTCTTAGCTATTGTTTTATTTATTTCTTTTTGTGTAATTAGGATAGTAATTAGATCATGGTACTGCGATAAAGACACTTTGATTGGTTTTCGTTTTCTTATCTAGTAGGTACGTTTACACCTCTTGCGATACGGACGCATTTATTTGTGCTATTAGTGCTTGTGTAAACTTATGATCGTGATGGCAGTGATTAGTGATGACAGTTATTACTAATAGTAACAAGAGAGGGTGATGTGATAAGTGTTTGTACCACTTGCGCCGCTCGGTTTCTTTGATAATATGCCGTCAAAGAATCGGACCGATCACGAGTAGGTACAAGACGCGAAACGCGCGGTTGCCAGCCCGCGAACCGACATATTGCCGCTCCGAGTTAACGTAAGCGAGCTAGGTAAGTAATTTCATGAATGAATTTTTGCAAGGGTGATCCCAATTTTAATGACTTTTTTATTATTTAGTTTGTTTGAAAAATTTTTTTTTTCAGTTTACGTATTATTTTAACCTATCAATATTTATATGGTTAATGGGCACTAGCCCTACCCGTGTATTAAATTAAAGTCACCATTGTAGCGCCACATTGTATGCCATGCAATCCGTATGCGTGTTGGGATTTTCCTTCAGCAAAATGGTGAACTACCATACAAACTTTCATTTCAACACCTTTAGTGAAGAATTTTCAAAAATCCTTCCTTAGTTGATCACTTTCGTTACATAAGGAAGTCTTCTGCAAAATTTAATGTTTCGAGACCTAGCAGTGTCGGCTGTACTTTGTCTGACAGTGAATTTAAGATTTTTATTAAGAGCACAAGAAGGTGGGCTGGAAAACGTATCGATTTCAGCTCATCTTTTATGGATGAGACTCATCTCCCGAGAACACAATTAAACGGGGATACGGAGAGAGGAAAGTGAGGTAAAAGATTCATAGAACAAATTGAAAAAGTAAGATTGGTTGCAAGATGCAAGACTCTGAGGCTGGTAAGGGAGGCTGTTGTAAGGAACACAACACACGACTTTTATCTATATTCTATACATACATACCTATAATGAAATCGTTGAAGTCAAAACTGTAGAACAGTTTAGAAGTTTTGTCTGTTTATCTGTTTGTCTGAATGTATGTTCCAGCATCACGCAACGACTACCGGATAGGTTTTGTTAAAATTTTGCATTGATATTCCCTATAGGCCTGGTCAGTCTGTAGGCTATATATTATCACGCTATTTGCTATGGGAGATGAACAATGTTGCAATTTGTTCCTATTTTTCTATAGTTTGCCACAATTTGTAAAAAAGACGAGGTTAGAATATTGCAGATAGTTACAGATTTAAGCTTTTAAACGATTATCACCACGCTATACCTTTATGGAGCTAAGCAGTCAATCATGACATAAAACGGGCGGATATTTGAGATGGGGCAATAAGAGCTGGTACCTTAACCGTAGTTGCTATCAGAAAACGGTCTTAGGTGATTGTCCTTAACTTTTTGAAACATTTTGAGCTAGATTCACAGATATTTTTTGTGGTTCTTTTTTTTAAATTTTGTATAATATTCTATTATATGAAAGTTCGTAGAATGTACACAGAAAAACATAAGGTTTAGGCCTCTTCTGTTATATTTGTTTATAATAAAAATAAATAATTATGGTTAGCTGACTGTTAATGAGAAATCCCGTGTGTCTACAATCTACTGCTTTATTATTTTAGTGATAGCTGTTGGTCTGGAATTAACAGTAAGAAAGCATCAGTCAGTGTATCAGTGTTGTACTTGGAACGAAAAACTTCGCAAGCAATGGGTTTTTTTATTTTTTATGAGACAACATCCACAAGTGCCGACACTGTCCACCGCACGACGACGTCAACCAGACGAGAAACGAGATTATTCGGGACGAACGTGACGTCCCGATGACGGCGTGCGATGAACACGCGGCCATAGCAAATGTAGATGTATCGCTACTTCGGCGCCGCGCTCCGTCATCTCGTTCTCGTTGACGTCCCTTTGATGTGGCGGTGGACAAACGGCTTTACTCTCTTCATAATTTGGCTGCTGAGGCCAAAACTATAAACGTAGTATACAGGGAGATTTATAAAAATGTGGCTGTCATTTTAGTATATTGTGGTGTCTTACGACATCCACGCGAACGCTGTCGTGGGCAGAAGCTACACACATAATATTTTAACAGTTTAAATATAAAAAGTTTAGCGCTATAATTTCATTAAATAAAAATGTCTATTTAGATCGATTAAATAAAGTGTTTTCGTATTAACGCGTATAACGCAATCGCAGCGATTCGGAATACTCAATATGAGTTCATCCGCTGTAACACCGCCCACGTCCGTTGTAACAGGCAAAAAAAAACGTGTGTACGGCATCGATATTTGGCAGGCTCTTCCTTGAAGCATATCCCATGCGAGCTCAATGGCATTCAAGTCTGGCGATTGAGCAGGCTATGGCCTACCAGTAGTTGATATTAGCTGCTGCAAGTGTGTTTGCAATATTTCTGCCACTGTGTGGACGCGCATTATCATGCATAGGCAGAAATGAAGCACCAAATTGGGTCCGCAAAGGAATAACAAAATCTGATTCAATCGTTTCAGCGTTTGTCTGTGCATTGAGATTACATCTGACCCAAATCAGTGCGGTTCTTCCGCCGATCCAAATACCCGCCCATATCATGATTGATGACATGATTTTAAACGATCTTGGCGTCCAGGGGTCCTCCAATACCGTGTACGTCTAGTATCTGGCCTCATACAAAAGCGCGATTAGTAAAAAAAACACACAAAACGCCAATCTTCTGCCCAATTTATGTGTTCACGAGCCCATTGTAAACGGGGTCTGCGTTTGCGGAACTCAATAGCGGCTTTCGAAAACGAAGATTCACTTCACACAAGCCATTTCTTACACTGTGATTGTTTAATAGCATCCCTGAAGAGTTATGACAAGCTTCGTAACCTAAATCATCGCGGTCATTGTACGAGTTCGTCGAGCATTAATTTGTATGTAACGATCTTGTCTGCGTGTGGTGATGCGAGCTCGTCCTCCATGTCGCTCCACGCTGCCAGTGATGCGGTAACGTGTTCAAAGTTGACTTATTGCTAATATATATCTGCGTAGTTTCCAGAGCGACTACCACAGCACGTTTGCCGAGAACCAGCTTCCAACATTCCCACGGCTCTGATCATTTCTTCGTCGTCTTCTCTCCATAATAACGTTATTTTTTATTGACTCCACTCGGAAGTATGGCAGAATTTTTACTAATTTGGCCTCAAACTCGTTGCAGGGTTATAGGAAAACGACTTGACAGAAGATTTCCATCTCCTGACCGAAATTCAAAAACTATTCCCTTTTCAAATGACGAAATTTACTAAGAAGGAGTTACCAAAAATATTATTTAAAAACCTGATTTTTTGTAACTACCAAAAACGTGCTTGATCCGTAGACACTTTTGATGTGTGTAGTCAGGGCTGCGCAAAATACATGCTTTGCTTTACTTAATTAAAATACAAAATACATACCGAGCCTTTTAATATAATAAACTGTCGTAAATAAAATAATGTAAGAACGTGTTTAACTTGCACACTTGAAAGTATCATATTGCATTTGTAATTTTGTAATATGGCACCAGTACTAGGTACAGAGCCCTTTATTAGAAAGCTTTAAAAGCATGACAAAATTGATAACCTTTTCTTTGGTAAGTTGCAAAATTTTGTCTAATTGTATATTTGTAAAATTATATTTAATTTTTTTTTTTTTTTTGTAATATGGACCAGGCCCGGGTCGACGGCGCGTTGTGTTCCACGCGCGCCTCAAAGAGATGTCAGCACCAATGACGGGGTCCGCTGGGCCGATGCCAGCCAGGGTTGCGGGAAAGTCCGAATGGGTTACCTGCAACTGAAGGAACACGGGTGGGTTCTAGTCAGGAAGAGTCTGACACGCCCTCCCGCTCCGCCCAGAATAGGGGAAGGTATTTGATGATATCCCAGACCAAAAAAAAACAAAAATTTGGGTAATATAAATTTAACTAATCCAGCTCAACCTATTAATCAGTAAAAGAAAAATTTCCTACCTCATGATTAACTCTCACAACCACTCATGAATACTTAACACAATTTTTTTAAATGTGGTACCGTCAAACAAACAGCCTCTTGTTGGGGACTAAATACAACCTGCGAAAGAAAAATATCCTTCTACAGGTCCACTGTCGCCTTTTCTATGCGAATCCGATGTCGACTATTCTGAACGTGAATGTAATTAAGATAATTATTCACTGCCATACATTATAGAGCGACCGCTGCGTCCATTTGAACGTTTGTCATTTGTTGTCGCGAGACACTTCACAAGTTTGCTGTCGCAATAAACCTCACAGAAAGGTGGCCATGCACACTTGCCGTAGGCTGAAGGCGAACATACCGATAAACACGTAGTGTTTACAGAAACAAAATTATAATTATGTTTCTGAAACAAAATGATTTGTTTCAGAAACACGTAGATTTTGTTTCTGAAACAGAGCTTATAAACAATTCGGTATGTAAAGTATTTTTCAGGTATGTTTTTTTATATTTTCATTATAAAGATATAAGTATTTGAAACACATAATTTCAAGTTTTTGTTTTTCCAAGCCGTAGTTATTTTTTTATATTTCTTTTAAGTTTTGTTCGTGCTGACGTCATAAAGTAGATTGAATGGCTTAGGAACTTTGCCACCTATAACACTTATAGTTGCTCAGTGAATACGTGGCTTTATGGTTGTGGGAATCAACTTTTACAAATTTTTACAAAACCTTGACATGCTTTTTTTAAAAAAAAACGCAGAAGCGCACATAAGTATTCATTTTTACAAAAGAAAATGCCCACAACCCCACCACGCAAGTAGGCAGGTACGCAATAGCCCACCGCGGGCGAGACTGTACCGCAAGCAGTACAAGAATCCCTGCCAATCTCACACCCGGTGCGTCAAATGGGAACAATTTTTTTTTTTTTTTTTTTGTTTTAATTAAAATCGCAAGGCGTGTAAGGCTGGCCACACACGGCGCCGCCCGACCGTTAGTTCCCGCGACTCGGCCGCGATCTGCCACATTCTAACCACCAATTAAGATCACCTAAACGGCAAAAAGTGCGTACAAATATTTAACTCACTTAGTAATCTTATACTTAGTACCTATTAAATTAAGTGTCGCGTGTCTTTGTGGTTGATTTCAAGAACTCTACAAGTTATTTGTAGTGTGTCATTATTTGCTCGCTGCTTTATGTGGATTAAATTGGTTTTTGCTAAATTCTTTGATAATCTAATGGAATCTGTCGGTTCTGTACAGTTTCTACTTTGTACTAGTTCAGTTCTCGTAGTTTGCCGGGCTTCGAAGTACACAGTTGGTTTATGAGTCCGCGGAAAATCAGAAAAACATTTGATACACAACTTCCGTCCTATAATAATAATAATATGTTTCCTAAGTTTGACTATTGTTTCCATAGCATAAAATTCACGGTGGTAAAACAGTTGTCACTACCTTATGAAGGGTTAAATAAAGCCTTTGTGCCGAATACAAGCATAAAGAATTTATCGTCTAACATATTCAGTAGACTAATAGTTTTAGGATATCAACTGTTGGAGCTGCCCCGTTTGTGTCGCGCTTCAGGCAGGAATGCTTGCAAGATGCAAGAAGAGATTGTATAAAAGCAATTTTTGGGTGGGTCCCAGTCGGGTTCAGTTCATATTGTATAATGTTCAGCCTGAAATTTTCTAATTCAATTCTCCTTTAGAACATAGTTTCCACTAACTGGATAAGACTAGTCCAACGCACATCGACAAATCGTTGAAAAGCATAAAGAGATAACCATAGAGCTGTTCAAGACATTAACATGAGTTCATAAGTGGCTTAATGTCAGTATCATAACGCGTATAATTTGCGTAACGGGTCCGGCAGTGCGTCGCGACTTCGCGAATGTCGCTCGCCGTTAATTAATTAACACGACAATTAACGAGCACTTACCGTGTTAATACATTAACTGCTAACCATGAACTGTGATACCGGACCGCTCTGCATCTTTTTAATTACCTCGCAGTTAATTTTCAAAATCGGTAAGTATTGTTATTTCAACACTAAAATTCGTAACGTTTAAACCTAATAAAACCACAATAAAACAAACATGATCTTTACAAATGTTTTTTTTTTATATTTTTTGTCTTTCGTAATTTTATTCAAAATGATTTTCTTGCAGTCGGTATTTTTGTCCTTCTAATTAAAGACTTCTTTTTACTTCGAGTAGCGCCATCTGTATATTAATACAAACACTGCTTGAATGCAACCTCAACCCTCTTCATAACGCTGCAAACAAGAAGAGAAAGATGGAGCTACTTTTATACAAGATTACTAAAAAAAACGCGATAAACATAGATTTACATATTATTATATATATTAGATGCATAAATAATTTCTGTAGTAATAAATAAAAACATGTTTCCCCTACTTATGAATTTCTCTTGTATCGACACATCAAAGGTGCATAAAAGTACTTAGAGCATTAAAAGTACAAACAAGTACCTATTCGTTTCGTGCAGGAATCGAGCATGCCACCACGTAGCGAGGCACTGCAACCAATAACTTCTAGGTAAGCCACTATGCCAAACAACTGTTCCACCTCCTATTTGATGATTCGTCAAGTAAGTACATTTCCTGCTAGCCATTTGCATTCGTTTATTCCTTAGAGTGAAATAAACATTCTAGCATGCCACATCTCAGCTGTTCCATATCGAGTCTTCTGCGTCATTAGATCTTCCAGAACATTCTGCAGCAGTCAGAGGCACATGCTAACCATGAGCACATCAAACGCCATACTTTCTAGTCGTGACGCGTTATGAATGATTGCTATTCGCCCGGCGCCTCCTGCGTGGCGTAATACCATGATATCGTAACACTTGGCCCGGAACGACGCGGACATGTAGGTACAGACCGTTCTGGGATGAGCTGATGATTATGTTACTAAGACATCGTCATCAGCCTATAACAGCTGAAGCTATCCCTTTTCCCGCGACTAAACGTGAAAATGGTATACTTAGGTTCTTTTTTTTGAAACTACACATAGTATCTACCGTGGTATCTACTAAGGTCCATAGCGTAAAACGAGCATACGAAATGGATATTTATGGTTATGATTTTATAAAAGTTGAAGTCGATTTAGACAGATTATTGTGAGGACATAAGATGTCAGAGAGCATTTTTGCAACTATTGCATTGGATTGTATTTTTTATCAACGACCAACAGTGCCGGAGTGCACCACGAGGAGCAGCATTTTCCTATGTTCATATTATCTCTTTTAAAATAAAACAAGTAGGTGCAGTTGCTAAGCATGATCATTATGACAATGGTTTGTGCACAGCCATCAACTACTAAATCCTAGAGCTAAGATAGCTAGCTTCACAAGCTAATATGTAAACAAGCCACATACATTTACACAAGAGGGAGGGGTTTTCCTGCCCCTCAGGCGATAACTGCGATAATTAAGTAATTAAGTCGCATTAACTGCCGAAGTTGAGATATACACAGTAACCCGGTGATCATGAGTCCACGATGCGGTGCGCGATGTTACGGTAAATTGTGTTATTAGAAGGTGTTGCTACTATCAATTATGTTTATTTATTACCATTTGCGGCCGACACCTCGTAATATCTATGATTATCTTTTATTTACCTATGGGTTACCTATGGCTTTAGTTGCATAATTCCGTCATTTTGATACTTTACTTCGTTGTCATAAAACTCGAAGAAACTCAATATAATAAAATAAAATACTTTTTTTATTAAGTTGAAGTTATTTCTAATTTCATTTAGGCATACAAGTCTCTGGCTAGAATTCTCTGAATCAATAAATAAATTATGTAACGTCTGTTCTGGTCAAAGCTAAAATATAGATATAAATCCAATCATCGACACGAAAAAGACGAAGATCGTAAGACAGAATCTAATTTCGTAATATGTTTAGGACTGTTCGAGACAAGTTTCCACTAGAAAAAAGATAACCTGTATCTAAATATATACCAAATAAAAATGTTTAAGAAGCCAAAGTAATAAAACTTGGGTCAAAAACCTCATTGGTGTGTTTGTAATTCCCATAATTGGTTGAACCCAGAATGACCAGTGACGACATAATTAATTCAACGCAAGAATCTTGCAAGACTACCTTCCGCGCATTAAATCATCATTAATTTTATTTTTATTTCTTCAGGACAACAAACAATTGCGTAATAATGCTTAATACTAGTACAGATAGATTATAGAACATTTAGGTAATAACGCAACCAGCACCGTTATCCACATAATAATACAAAAAAAAAACTTAATTAGATACAAGCAAACTTAAGCAAACAAAAGATTTAATGTTATAATTTGATTTACACAACGCTTAGTTAAAGGTGAGACAAACTTTAAACAACCGACTTCGAAACTCATCATCAGATCTAAACAAAATTTAAACGCGTGCGAACAAAAATTAATTCTGCAAATACATCTTTATGTATATGACGGAATTATGTCTGATAATACAAACAAAATACATAATAAAAAATAATAAAAAAAAAGACAAACATCAGAATTGAGAACCTCCTCTTTTTCGTCGGTCGGTTAAAAATATAAATGTAAACAAGCAAATCTGTAAAATGTTGACATTATGAGGAAGTGTGTAATGACGGGAAAACCAATAATAAAAGGAATATCTTAATTATTACAGTATACCTACGTGATCAGAACATAATTATGTAGAACCAATAAAAAATCAAGTGCGAGCGTGTGTGCACAGAGCAAGGTGTAGTTTGGTAGTAAATGTGTCCGTGCGAGCGTGTGTGCACAGAGCAAGGTGTAGTTTGGTAGTAAATGTGTGCGTGCGAGCGTGTGTGCACAGAGCAAGGTGTAGTTTGGTAGTAAATGTGTCCGTGCGAGCGTGTGTGCACAGAGCAAGGTGTAGTTTGGTAGTAAATGTGTCCGTGCGAGCGTGTGTGCACAGAGCAAGGTGTAGTTTGGTAGTAAATGTGTCCGTGCGAGCGTGTGTGCACAGAGCAAGGTGTAGTTTGGTAGTAAATGTGTCCGTGCGAGCGTGTGTGCACAGAGCAAGGTGTAGTTTGGTAGTAAATGTGTGCGTGCGAGCGTGTGTGCACACAGCAAGGTGTAGTTTGGTAGTAAATGTGTGCGTGCGAGCGTGTGTGCACAGAGCAAGGTGTAGTTTGGTAGTAAATGTGTGCGTGCGAGCGTGTGTGCATAGAGCAAGGTGTAGTTTGGTAGTAAATGTGTCCGTGCGAGCGTGTGTGCACAGAGCAAGGTGTAGTTTGGTAGTAAATGTGTCCGTGCGAGCGTGTGTGCACAGAGCAAGGTGTAGTTTGGTATGCTCCACTGCCTTAAAAAAAAGCTATAAATGCACAAAGCACATCTCGAAGGAGTTAAAGAAAAGAAATACCCACTTATTCAAGTTCATATTAATATAGTATGTCTTGCACCCTTAACTAAAATAATGTCATAGTAATTAGTACCTACCTGCTTATTAAAAACACTACGAACAAGTGTTGAAACCGGCCCTTAGTATTTTTTGTCGCAAATAGCTCAACAAAGTTACATGAAAAACATTAAAATTCATTACTGCTACATATACATATAATATATAATGCTATGCTGCTAACTTTATCTGTAGTTACTAGTAGGACAACTTTCAAAGCTTAAGTAAGTATAAATATTTCAATCACTAGTTGTTTTATGGTCTATTGAGTTTTGTTCGTATAAAATTAAAATAATTAATTAATTAGCTCGGAATATAATTAATTTATAACACCACACTACTATGACTGCTAATCTTTAAAAGCAATATTACAAATAATACGTATGTAACATAATAAAAACCTTTCAAGTTGTTATAGGTACAGGCCCTACTATTGTAGATAGATTCTACACTAATTGTAAACAGTAATTTCTAGTATTTAGAAGCACCTAAATTACCTACACTTTTCTGTTTGGTTTTCAAATATCGAACCCCATGAAAGGGATTTTTTTAAAGTTATACTTTTAAATAACGCAGTATGTTGGGGTAAATTACCGGCTACTTGGGCAATATTTTTTTAAAGTTGAGGACATTGCGTTCTGCTCCATGTTCACCATATCATTATAAAATGGTGCAGAATTTGATTCATATAATATTATGGTCTCATCCTAGCGCTAAACTAAGCCTAACGTAGGTACTCTATAGCAAGAGTTCCTTCCGCACTTTGCTTTGGTCAAAAAGTGATCTATCTCCGGAATGTGACGTCACTACCTAAAATGGCCGCACTGCGAGTACTGTAACATCAGTGTTACCGTATCAATAAGAAATATAATAAACTTTACCGCGCTTTCAGTTTCGCGAAAGGTTACATTAGCTAATGGCCGGTAGGCAACTGCTATAAATTATAAATAATTATAATGCCTCCATTTGAATAAGACAGCCAATGGACTGTTGACTGTAAGACTATAATTTATAGTACATAGGTACTTAGTTATGCCTTTTGGTTGCATTTTGTGTTCTGAAATTATGACATAAAATAGTATTTTAATCACCTCAAGGGACTGGTTAATTTTATTCTACCTGCTGCTGGTCTTAGCAGAAGAGACTTTTGGAAGCCAATCTGCGGTCAAGCGCTAGTCGACGTGCCACCGCACTCCACCATAGAAACGGTTAATTCCGTAAGATACTCGTAACTATGCTGCCAAGGCTCATCATCTTTCGAACTTATGAGTTTCAACCAAACCCTAATTCTGGAAAACTGTTCTCCCAGCTTTAGCAGCTAGTTCACATAACATGAGACATTACACAACATCACGCCTGTAGTCTGCGAGGGTCAGGCAGACGTGTACATAATTATAGTACACACACATGTCGCCAGATATGTTTCAGTCCCATGTAACAGGGGGCGAGCCTATTGCCATCAACCGGGCACAAAGCCAGACTCCTCCAACCCAATTACACGTTGCCCGACCTGGGAGCACCAGGCCCAAATCAGTCCTCATGCTCAGCAGTCGCACGTACGACCACTAGACCAACGTTATTCAGTAAAAACATCTAGAGTTACGAGAAAATATTCCATCTACACGGAGAAGGACATAGGCATGTGCTCAATAGTGTTCTAGCTACCGGAGACGGCAAGATGTGCCCATGAAACAATCGAATGGGCTCGCTTAATGTCACGCTGTTTACGTAGCTCCCAGAGATTGGACACCACTTACTGGAATATTCATAAGTTGATAATCTAACTAAGATTAGTATAATTTTACGGAAACTTTCAAATGGACATTTCTGTACAATTTAAATAATTTTGATAGGTATTACTTATAATAATATGAAAATACAACATATTCTTGCTGATGTGTTTCTTAGTGCCTATGGCCAACTAAATAATACGTTTATGTGCACAACCGAGAGATTTCTTTAGAAATACTCGTAAGCTTTACCTCTGTACGCATTGTTCTGTTCCTTTCCTCTTGTCTGTTTATATGTGTGAACATAAACGGTTAAATAAAATAATAAAACATTAAAACTGGATAGTTTTATGATATTCATCCAGATCGAAGTCCGACTAAAGAAGGGGTTTATTATTTTGACGTAAGATAATGACGTATTATAAAAGCGCAGATAGATAATGTATAACGACATAGGTAATGCTTACCTACCTACCTCATAATCTCAGGGAGATAATAATTTTAATTTATTAATACGAAAATGTTGGAAGGTGTTTATTGTGAGCGTGTACTTTACATAAGAATACGTGTGATGTCTGAACAAATCTATTTAATGACACACCATTAGATCTTCAGCTCAAACATTTAGAAAGTTAGTAGTAGAGTCATATTCAAAATATTATTGATGTCTAGAAAGCTATACATATGAATGAAAACTAAGCTGTTTTGTGTGTCAAAAGGGGCTCGTTGTTAAATAATAACAGCTGCACGGGTCGATCTTCAAGGTTAAGCAACGCATGCCCAGGTCGGTCCTTAGATTGGTGACCATCCATAACAAATCGCGACCCCTCCGTACCTTGGAACACACGCTAAGCCGTTGCAGTTGGTCCCGGCTGTCATTCGTAGATCATCTTCGACAGTCGGAACGGGTTCTCAGAATCCCGAAAGTGTGACAACTAGCCTTGCTAAGGGGTTTTTAGTTATGGTACCTACCCCACACCAATTCGAAAACGATCGTCCTATACGTCCACGTCCGTTTGAAGACGGTTGTTTTTTATTTTAAAATTATTTATCGTTTATTTTTTTTAAACCGCTCGACCGATTTCGATAAAATTTAAACGGGACCACCTGGAAAGTATACCCTTTGAACACAAAAAGAATTTTCCAAATCGGTTAAGGCGTCTTTGAGTAAACGGTGAACACACAGAAAAAAAAGAGCTCCGACGAATTGAGAACCTCCTCCTTTTTTGAAGTCGGTTAAAAATAGGAGTACCATCCACCAATTCAAATTTCTTGACATTGACAGCTGTATAAGAATAGCCCGCTTCGCATAGCGGCTAACTATACAGAATGTGCAACTTGTCTCACAACATTTCAAACTCAAACTCAAAGCATTTATTTCAAATAAACCAATTACAGGCACTTTTGAATTGTCAAGGGGTCGGACAGTCAGAAAGATGAAGCTAGTTGCCCATTCCAAAGCGTAGTAGGTACCTATGGAGAAGAACGGGCAAGAAACTCCATGGACACTCTTTTAAATCAAAATATTGTTACAAAAAAGTGGTTACATCATTCATGTTGTAATTAAACATGTGAGAACGATGTAGAAACACGTGCACGTTAAAAGCGTCCGTAATAAAAAGATAAAAACAATTATGGAATTAAAATACGCCGTGGCAGCTAAGAAATGACCAGTGCCTACTGACGGCGCCCGTTCACGAACATGACGTATGGATCAGCACCATTCAGCTCAACCATTTTGAAGGGAACTCAATGATCCAATACACACGCCACCACCAGCGACACATTTGAGCGAGCATGACATACTCTCAGCCGCCAGGGCACATTCAAGTCAATGAAAGACGAACCCAGTAAGCTTTATAGTGGGTACATAGTGCTCACACATGTGCTATGCAATTATACAATACTAAGAGATTGAATTTATACAATGCAAAGATAGGTTGTACAATCTTCATCAGCTCCAACATTATTTTCGAATGCTAATTAATTAGTTTATGCGTCCTTGCGGAACAGGACCAGCCCTGAGCCAAGCATTTTTGTCAGCGATATAATCCCCCAACTTATTATATGCTTGGCTGTATAGTGTGCGTTTTATACAAGATTTAAATTTCGTTTCATTCAGTTGGAGTATGTGGGGAGGTATTTTATTGTAACATTTTAAACAGTGCCCCATGAAGGATGAGTCTACTTTAGCCAGTCTGAAACCTGGTTGAACTAATTGGTCCCTATTTCTAGTCCTATAGTTGTGTCTTTCACCTCTTTTACTGAAAATATTAAAATTTTTCCTTACGTACATGATGTTTTCATAAATATATTGACAAGGTACTGTCATGATGTTAATGTCTTAGTTCCCTTAGAGAATCGCGCCTGCGGAGGCTGTATATTGCTCTGATAGCTCTTTTCTGCAGAATAAAAATAGACTCAATATCGGCAGCCCGTCCCTATAATAAAATACCGTAAGACATGATACTATGAAAATAGCTGAAATAGATTAGCCTCGCAGTATCTACATTAGTAAATTAACGGATTTTCCTTACAGCATAAGCTGCTGAACTTAGCCGTCCTGCAAGAGATGTCAAATGAGGACCCCATTGCAGCCTTGAGTCGAGCGTTATCCCCAGGAAAACAGTTTCATCGACAAATTCCAGTTTCTCGTTATTCAATACTATGTCACAATCACTACTGTTAACATTCGGTAAAGCAAATCTTATGCATTTAGTTTTTTTCCCATTTAATACTAAATTATTAGCAGTGAACCAATTATGTACCTGCAGTAGGGCATTATTTACGTCGTCAAGATTTGATGCACGTCTATTTATCTTAAAGATTAAAGAAGTATCGTAAGCAAATAACACCATTTGTGGTTGGTTTTTAAATAAATGGGGTAGATCATTAATATATACTAAAAAGAGGAAGGGACCTAATATCGATCCTTGTGGAACACCCATTTGTACTTTTAAATGAGGTGAATTGACACCATTTATTTGCACTTTTTGTTGTCTATCATTTAAATAAGATTGAACTAAACTAAGCGCGAGTTTACCTAGTCCGTAATGCTCAAGTTTTAAGAGTAAGGTTTCGTGATCAACGCAGTCAAATGCCTTGGAGAGGTCACAAAAGATCCCTATGGCATCTTGGGCCTCCTCCCACGCTGCAAATATGTGTTTTAATAAAGTGACACCGGCGTCAGTCGTACGACGTCCTTTGGTGAAACCATATTGCTGACCGTGTAAGTTTTTGTTGGAGTTAACATGATTAAGCATTTGATTGAGCATTACCTTTTCGAACACCTTGCTGAATACTGGCAACACAGATACTGGTCTATAATTGTTGGTGTCTTTGCTGTCCCCAGATTTAAAAAGTGGTATAACCTTACTGTATTTCATTAAATCCGGGAAGACTCCTTGATCTACACACAAATTAAATATTAAAGCCAAGTATGGTGCTATAGTATCGATTATTGATGTACAAACTTTGATAGACATTCCCCATAGATCTTCGGTCAATTTTATTTTTATTTGCCGAAAAGCTTTTATAACTATCATAGGGTTTATATGTTTAAATTGAAATTCAACCGGGCAGCCTAAAACGTTCGCTCTTAATAAATCAATGGAGACATCAGGTGAGGAATTTAAAGCTTCCGTCGTTTTAGCTGGAATATTAGTAAAGAAATTTACAAATTCTTGAGCGACTTCTAAGTTAGAGCTTATGGCACCACGTGAAGTCTCCAATGTATAATCTGTGCTTCGTATTTTTTTCCTACTAGTTTCGTTATTTATAACGAATTTTGATTAGGTACTACTGAAGGTATATTAAAATCACTTCAACGTGTAATTACAACATAGTCACTGATATCACTTCATTAAAGGTATTCTTCATTGAAAAGCAGTAGGTACTTACCCTTACTTGGTAAATGCATGAACTTACTACATCAGCCTTCATTGTAATCCGAAGCACAAGTAAATGGCTTTAACAATTTAAGGCAGTATCAGTGTTACAATTGATTCGCTTTACTCTCGTCTCGTCCTCTATTACATGGGACTTAATTATACATGACTGGCGAAATGTGAGTGTTACTATAGTTACACCTCTACCTAGACCTCCGGTACTATAGGCGTGATGTAGCGTGGTTGAGTTATGTGTTGCCTAAATGTGAGTGTTACTATAGTTACACCTCTACCTAGACCTCCGGTACTACAGGCGTGATGTAGCGTGGTTGAGTTATGTGTTACCTAAATGTGAGTGTTACTATAGTTACACCTCTACCTAGACCTCCGGTACTACAGGCGTGATGTAGCGTGGTTGAGTTATGTGTTGCCTAAATGTGAGTGTTACTATAGTTACACCTCTACCTAGACCTCCGGTACTACAGGCGTGATGTAGCGTGGTTGAGTTATGTGTTGCCTAAATGTGAGTGTTACTATAGTTACACCTCTACCTAGACCTCCGGTACTACAGGCGTGATGTAGCGTGGTTGAGTTATGTGTTGCCTAAATGTGAGTGTTACTATAGTTACACCTCTACCTAGACCTCCGGTACTACAGGCGTGATGTAGCGTGGTTGAGTTATGTGTTACCTAAATGTGAGTGTTACTATAGTTACACCTCTACCTAGACCTCCGGTACTACAGGCGTGATGTAGCGTGGTTGAGTTATGTGTTGCCTAAATGTGAGTGTTACTATAGTTACACCTCTACCTAGACCTCCGGTACTACAGGCGTGATGTAGCGTGGTTGAGTTATGTGTTACCTAAATGTGAGTGTTACTATAGTTACACCTCTACCTAGACCTCCGGTACTACAGGCGTGATGTAGCGTGGTTGAGTTATGTGTTACCTAAATGTGAGTGTTACTATAGTTACACCTCTACCTAGACCTCCGGTACTACAGGCGTGATGTAGCGTGGTTGAGTTATGTGTTGCCTAAATGTGAGTGTTACTATAGTTACACCTCTACCTAGACCTCCGGTACTACAGGCGTGATGTAGCGTGGTTGAGTTATGTGTTACCTAAATGTGAGTGTTACTATAGTTACACCTCTACCTAGACCTCCGGTACTACAGGCGTGATGTAGCGTGGTTGAGTTATGTGTTGCCTAAATGTGAGTGTTACTATAGTTACACCTCTACCTAGACCTCCGGTACTACAGGCGTGATGTAGCGTGGTTGAGTTATGTGTTGCCTAAATGTGAGTGTTACTATAGTTACACCTCTACCTAGACCTCCGGTACTACAGGCGTGATGTAGCGTGGTTGAGTTATGTGTTGCCTAAATGTGAGTGTTACTATAGTTACACCTCTACCTAGACCTCCGGTACTACAGGCGTGATGTAGCGTGGTTGAGTTATGTGTTGCCTAAATGTGAGTGTTACTATAGTTACACCTCTACCTAGACCTCCGGTACTACAGGCGTGATGTAGCGTGGTTGAGTTATGTGTTGCCTAAATGTGAGTGTTACTATAGTTACACCTCTACCTAGACCTCCGGTACTACAGGCGTGATGTAGCGTGGTTGAGTTATGTGTTACCTAAATGTGAGTGTTACTATAGTTACACCTCTACCTAGACCTCCGGTACTACAGGCGTGATGTAGCGTGGTTGAGTTATGTGTTGCCTAAATGTGAGTGTTACTATAGTTACACCTCTACCTAGACCTCCGGTACTACAGGCGTGATGTAGCGTGGTTGAGTTATGTGTTACCTAAATGTGAGTGTTACTATAGTTACACCTCTACCTAGACCTCCGGTACTACAGGCGTGATGTAGCGTGGTTGAGATAAATGTTAAATCAAGTAAAGCTTTTGCTTTAACTATGCGTTTTGGCGGATTGTCAAACTTACGACTCAAGTGTCGAGAATGCGAAAGAAGGAGTCTTTGATAAATAATTTTATTTCTGTAAGTACACTTGGGAGCACATAAATGGAGCTTCTTCCTTTTTTCACGTCTATTGGTTATTATTTTGATATTATGGAACGTATCAATTCAAAACATATAATTGCCTAAGAGGTTATTTGATAACCTTTACAATGAGGGTAAATTATTGAATGATATGATAATGAACTTTTTAAAAATTGAGATTAGACAGTACACTGCAAAAAATTCAGCAGACTTTGGTCAACGAATAATGAATATTAACTGGATGGAAGAAGGTATAAACGGGTTTTTAAAAAAAATTGGACAAACATACTGCGCTAGTTTTAAAAAGAAGCAAAAAAGGGTTAATTATAAAAAGTGTCCTAGGCTACCCTGGATAACAAAGGGAATAAAGGTATCCAGTAAAATAAAACGGTTCCTTCTTCAAAACTTAAATAATAAAAATTGCACAGAGGGTATTAGAACATATATAAAGACATACATTAGAATATATAGACTAGTCTTACAGAACGCAAGGCGGATGGCAGTCAGGACTGAAATTAAAAAAGCAAAAACGTCATCAAAAGCTATATGGCGAGTTATAAATAGACATAGGAATAAAGAATCAAAACGAGACTGTGAAAAAACTATGCTGCTTAAAATTAATAATAAAATCACAGCAAATCCCCAAGAAATAGTAGACATCTTTTCGAATATTTTTGACAAAGCCGAGCTAGTTAGTGATAGTGACACTTTCGAAGAAGCTATAAAAACCTTGCAAGATAATGTAAACAGAGTGGGCGTAGAAATGAGCTGTGAACCAGTAACACCATTTGAAATATCAAAAATTGTAAATGCAATGGCAAACAAGAAATCTTTTGGTCATGATGAAATACCAATACAATTAATAAAAGATCATATTGCCTTATTGGCAGAACCACTAGCACATTTAGTCAATATGTGTATAGATATGAGTAGATTCCCTGATCAACTCAAAATAGCACGAGTTTTGCCCATATATAAAAAAGGTTCCCATTCAGATCCCAATAATTACAGACCAATCTCGCTATTACCAATAACTTCGAAAATTTTTGAGAAAATTCTTAAAATTAGACTCCTCAGGCATTTAAATTGCAATAAAATTCTCAATCTCAGGCAATTCGGTTATCAAAAACATGTGGGAACAAATGACGCAATTGCTACTTTGATGGAGGAAGCAGTTGACAAAATTAATAAGAAACTGAAAGTTGCAGGATTATTTCTTGATTTAAGTTCTGCTTTTGACACAGTCGATCACAAACTACTATTAGCAAAAATGGAACACTATGGAGTGAGAGGATCGGTTCTAGAACTATTTAAATCTTATCTGGAAAATCGAAAGCAATACGTAGAAATTAAAGTGACTGAAGAAAAATGTGAGAAAGTATACAAATCGGGTTCTAAACTAATAAAGAAGGGAGTTCCCCAAGGTTCAATACTGGGGCCAATCTTTTTCATATTGTTCATTAATGATCTAATTAATTACATAGAAAAGCATATAGATGCTGGACTTGTTCTTTTTGCTGACGATACAAATGCTATAATATCCGCTAATGACATAAAAACTCTAACAAATAAAGTAAACATGGCTCTGGCTCTTTTCCATCATTGGTTTACCATCAACAATCTTAACCTAAATACCAGTAAAACAAATGCCATGTTATTTAGGACAACGTCGAGAAATAAGGAAAAAATTGACATAACTTTGAATAATGATACTATAACTTTAGTGGATAACGTAAAATTTTTAGGTATTTACATTGACGAAAGTTTAAACTGGAAAAAGGAACTGTCAGCAATAGAAAGCTCAATTAGTTCGGCTTGCTATGCCCTTAGAAGTCTTAGAGAGGAGATCACAATCGAACAATTAAAGGTAGTGTACTATTCGCTTGTGGAGTCAAGGCTAAGGTACAGCATTTCTCTATGGGGAGGTAGTTACGCGTACAATGTAAACACAGCTTTTGTCGTTCAAAAAAGAGCCTTGAGAACTATAGTAAGAATTCCACACTGGGTCTCGTGCAAGCAGTATTTTAAAGATCTACAGATATTAACTGTGCCGTGCCTGTACATTCTAGTAGTGCTTACTGAGCTTATGAAAAAACTGAACAGGACCGAAACAGCAGAAGAAAGAAATAAGCGAGAAGCTACAAGGCGTAAGGACTTGCAGTATGACATACATCCACTTATGAAAGTGGTCAGTCATGCGGCAAGTTTTCAATCAATCAAATTTTATAATAAACTACCTATAGAATTAAAGTCCTTATATAACATAAACCAGTTTAAGCAGCAAGTAAAATCTTTTTTGGTAGAAAAATGCTATTACGCTGTTGATGAGTTTCTCACTGATGTGTCTTAGCTGGACTGGACCATTACTACATTATTATGAACATATCATTTTAGAAATGCTGACATCAACGAATTTAATTGTGACATTGAATACTGGTGATAATAGAGACATTTGTGTAGATTTTAATGTTATTGACAATTAAATGAAATTGGTAATTAAATGAAATTATTAGGTGGTTGTTAGTGACATTTATTAATTTATTTATTTTTCTCTGAACTTGTATGAATAATATTAATGTAGGTAGGAAATGAGATTATGTTGAAGAAATGTAATTGTGTTTTTAATTGTTATTATTTAATTATTCGCTTCTGTACCTTTGTAAAAATTCAGACACAATGGAAATTGTTATTGGATAAATAAATGAAAAAAAATGAAATGATAATCTTCTTGAATGATAAAGTATTGGCTCTAAAAGAAAAATAGCAAAACAATGTATCAATGATAATGAGGCGAGGGTGGGCGCTGATACTTATAATTACAAGATATTAAGTTATCTTAGCTTAGGCAACTCTAACATAAATGGGTCCAGGGGCGACGGACTCAGGGACGTCCGTCGCTACCCACACACCAGGACCCGAGGTGGCGGCGCGTAGTGTTCCACGCGCGCCCCTCTTAGACGTCGCGGGGGTAGTCAAACATCTCACACCCCCCCCAGACCCGAAGAGGCCCGCAGCGGCGGGCCGGCACCAGTCGGGGGTTGCGGAAGGATCGTACGTTCCCGCGACCCCCGGCGTAGGTGTGAGATGGAACACCGGGGTGGTTTTTAGTCAGTAAGAGTCTGACAGACCCCGTCGCCCGCCCCAGGGCGGCGGACATCCATGAGGATTTTCCACACCGGAAACAAAAAAAAAAAAAGGCAACTCTAACATACAACTTTACTTACCTGAGGCCTATTTCTATTGTAAATCATATTTTTACTTGAAAGTGGAAATAATCAATTAATTTTTATGTGTACCTTGCTGATAGACTGGACGCAGCATACGATAGGTGGACCGGCCGAACCAGTTGAAGGTTGGAGTTGATGGATAAGCAAAATATTCTGTAGTTTGAACACTGCAGGGAATTATTATTATATTGAGATCTATGTAATTGCTTCTGTTGCGTAAATAAGCAGCCTGGATGCTTTCACAACCAAATTCCTAAAACTCAAATTACAAAATATTTAATTCAATGTGTATAATGTTTATCTTTTAACAGTAGCAATTATTTGTGATATTTATGTTAATTATGACATAATTCCTACCACTGACAACTTCTCACCAAATTCTTGCGATATTTTATTAGAATATGAACTGGCTTTATGATGTTCGTGCGAATATTTGGCCATTATGAATACATTAACCTTACCATTGCCATTTACCTTAGAAGTGGCATTGATATCACAGATCTAGCAAGAACTTATGGCAACATTATTATTAACTCTGACTTCCATTAACATATTGTTATCGACCGATCTGTTTGCGTCGGACCGGGTTGAATTCCGATCTAAACGTTATTTTTCTCAACCAGATGAAAGTCTATGAATATTCAGTACATAATCATACATTATGTCATTCACCGCGATAAAGCACGAGGCGTGATATCACGCGATCTTCCACCTTATATAACCGAGATACGGATCACATCCGCGTCACGGCATTGTCCCTACGGGTTACGTAAAACAAAACGAGCCGGTTGGACATCGCACGACCAATTTATTTTTTAACATTATTTATGTACAAACGTATAAAACGGTGATGTTGCACAATATCACATTCACTGTCTCATACTCGACTTGCGTCACCAATAAATTAAAATATAACTCGACGGTGTCTTCAGTGGGGCCAGTAGCGGTTGCAACAGCCCAGGGTAGGCTGCGCAAGCGGCTCATGTAGCGACAGAGCCGAGCCGACATTATCATCCATAATCGCCGATTTGTAAGCGACCTTTTGAAAAACAACACGAATCTAATCTGTATGACTGTCTGCTCATTAATTTCTCCACATATTTTCTAGTGAGGTCGTTCCACCCGCTACTGGTCTTCATGAAGCACTGCTTCTAAGGTATTAGTGGTGGCCAATCTCGTCGATCTGTCCCTGGAGGTTGTTGATGACCTCGGAGGGCACCTGGTCGCCCAGAATCTCGTACAGGTTGATCCTCTGGTTCCCAGGGATCGACTCGTACGCCGCCAGCTCGATACCTTCTTGTACCTGGTCATGAAAAATTATAATTAAGTAAGCTGGGGAATGTGAAGATCGTCATTTCATTGCTAAAGCGAGCCATTGCCAGGGGCTTTGAGGTCCTGGAGGGTATTGAACCTTCTGTTACAGAAACTGTTAGAGGAAGTGAGTAAGTGAACTGAAATGTCAAACTGTCTAATTCCCAAAGCCTCAGCTTCCGCAGTCAGAAACTAATGAATCATTGTTCATTAGTTTCTGACTGCGGAAGCTGAGGCTTTGGGAATTAGACAATGATTGATGAGGAAGTTATCCAACAACGTGTAGAATGTCTCGGACGTCTCAGTGTTGTAAATGAGATGTTTAGCACAATTATTTGTATGCGCTCGCGCATCTATTAGTGGCGCCGTGCTTGACATACTAAGTTTAGTTTACAACTTAGTAACACTTCATGTAATTTAAACTTCCAGCATAAATTGCTCATCTTGTCAATATACATTTGAGTGTAAATTTCGAATTTACAAAAAACAAACCTCAAATATTAATTGGAATAAATGATCTACTAGTTATGTATCAAACTAATTTACAAACATCTATCAAAAATATGTCCGAAAGATCTTGTTTACTTGATAATGAAGTAACACAACAATAAAAGTTTTTCACCCTGAGACAGTTTTACACTAAATTATCGAAAGAGTGAAAACTTGAAACTTTTTTCTATCAATTATCTCAATCTTTCACTTCATCTGAAAGTGCTATCTACAAGGTGTTGTTTTGCATCCTCGTCAAATTCGAGGAGGTAACTATGCTAATGATTCTCGACACGAATCAATAATAAAATAAGTAGGTATTTATTTTAATTTTTTGTATTTTTCGGAAATTGGCATGTGTAGGGCCCGTGTGATAGCGCCCTGTAACTGCGCTGTAACTGTAACGCATGCACACAGCGACATAGTCGTACGACACTGCCTACCGCATACGCAACGGGGCGATTTTGTTTTTTGAAAGTGGAGTATTCTGAAATACTGTCAAACTTAAATACCTAAAAAACAAGTATGTATTAATTATTGAGCAGGATCGTAATTTTATTTGATTATTTATGTCTTTCATAATAGCCTCCTGAAATTTGACGAGGATGCAAAACGACACTTTGTATATGTACTATCCTTCTACGCCCTAGTGAGAACCTCCTTACCTTCTGGATCTCTGCATCCTTGGGGATGAGGTGTGTGCTCTGGGCCTGCTTGATGGCCTCCCGCGTGTAGGCGGCTCCCTCCCGTTGCGGCGCCGCGGCCACGGCAGCCACCACCAACAGCAAGCACAACACCACGGATTTCATTGTGAAGGGGAAGAGAACTTCACTTGCGATTGCGACACGTAAAAAAACTGTGAAACATAATAAACAAATATAAGCTTTAGTTTTGATAATTATTTTCGGAAGTGTTCAATTTGTTGTAAGTTCTGATATGAGCACTAAATAGATGATTTAAAAAGAAACACGTTGACTGCTTTTGGTAATTTATAAACAACACAAGCCAACAAACTCCGTCGGTGAAGCTAGATAAGCTTTGATGAACTTTCAGTCTACGATCTATATTACAATATGTATCTAAATATTCTTTCCACACAAAATATGAATTAAATAGTACTTAAAACATTTCTAGAATCACAGATGTCTTCCTAAATCTTAGTTACATAAAGGCGGACGAGATGCGTATCAACGCGTGCGCCGCGAAAGCCGCTAATCAGTACAACACACACTTTTACCACTATTTCAACACATTTCACTAGTGAAGGGTTTGTCGTCCTATTTAGCACTAAATTATAAGGTACAGAAGGCTAACAGCGATGAGGATCTCACTGATAAATGGCTATTTACAAAACAGAATGATCTGGAAGCACTGCAGTTGCGTTTGCGCGCGTTGAATTGGTGCGTGTGCATGGTACCGCGACTTGTATGGCCTTCTGTACCCTGTAACTTATGGTACAGGTGTCCATATCTCACCTGTGAGGTTGCGGAGTGGTGCGCGCGAGCATACGCAGCCTGATATAGGCGCCCCCTCCCCGCGCACAACTTTCACCGCGAGGAGCGCCTGCGCAACCATCCTGACGATCTATGCGTGGCCACGAGATAAGATCATCATTTAGTTATTATATTTCATGAAAGAGGCAGCGATTTAATAGTTAGTAAATGCTTTTAGAAAACTTGCTAACTGTGATGCAACCATTGGCACTGTTAAGTTGCAGAAAAGCTTAGCTAACGGAAATGGACCTAGAATAGAACCCTGTGAAACGCATTTTGTAACTTCTCTTGTATAGACAGGTACACGGGTTAAAAGTCGTCTCCAGTGCTACTATTAATCAGATCGTATTGGTAACAAAGTCCTTTTCGACGAAATAAATGTGTTATTAAAACGATTGTGATTAAAGCAATTAAACGTCTTAAATGAAACTAAAGTGAGCATAAAATAACATAAGGTTCAGTTGATATATCCAGCAACACTCACATTATTTTCCAAACATCGCTCTTGCTTACCCCACCGCGCTGTTTCAACGGCCCCAATCTCTCAGAGGATTAAGCCAACATTCGGAATTAAAGCATTGACGCAGAAAAAACTCAAACCTCGAAGTTACATCCGGATCACGATCTATTCCAATCACTTTAGATATTCAGTGTCCATTAAATATAGAAAGCTTATAACTTTGGACCAATCAGCTTCAGAGCCGGTAGTATGTGATGGTTCTCAGAAGTTGATCATGGGGCTCAGAAGAATTAGAAGTTATATACTTAACTAACACGTTCATGATCGCTAAGGGCGAGTCATCCTCCCTTTAGTGATAACGGTACATCTGATAAGTCCTGACACTGTCATCAAGAATTGTTGCTCATAACTCGAGGCCATAATTGAGTTTAGTTGTGTTAAAAGAAGCTACTAATATTTTGTTGGATTTAGGAATCGATGAAGGACTACAAAATGATGCCAAGAGGCTTGTAATTGTGACCAAAACGGTACCTAGTTGTATAAAAGCTCTCAGAATCTAATGTTTTATGTACATATAGATTGCGTCCTAAGCGAAACAGATGTTTATACATTTAGAAAGGTTTACTGGGCAATAGTTACATCGTTAACGGTACTACATAAATAACAGTAAATATTAATGGATTCCGATAAATACCATTTGGCGTTGATACCTAAGAGTTGGCTTAGACTTTTAAGTATTCGTGTTATTTGGAGTGTAAAACCTCTAACAGTCAAACAACTACCTATATCTTCGTGCGTTTGTAAATTATAGAAAAAGTCGACCATAGATCGTTGAAGAGTTATAACTATAAAACAACATTAAGTTATTAACTCAACCAGTGTCTTGCTCGTCAATATTTCTGCATACTGCCTGGTCTGTACAAGTCAAGTGTACAACCTATCAGGAAACCAGGTGTTCGTACTCGATCTTATCAGTGCGGATGTACCTACTACCTACCTTACATAACCTAAGTCCTCTACCGGGAAACCACGGTGTCCTGTTGGTTGATTACCATAACTGACCTGCTTTCAATATCCTCTTCCAGCTTGTAGTTCTTTAGGAAGAATATCTTTTCGTCTAATCTTTTCTCCCTTCTATTTTTCTTTACGTTAGTAGCTTTTATTTGTAACACGAGTTTTATATTGTAAGTTGTATTCAATAGTTATTTTGTTTCTATTGATATTAATGTTCATTGCCTATGTAATAAACACGTAAGTGCGTTTATGTAACGAATGTACCACATACTAACCGCCTAAATCAGGGTTGCCAGAATTCCAGAATTTGTAATATGTCGTTATTTGGTCGCAAATTCTAAATTTGTTTCTAAATGCTCTTTAAAATCTCACCCTTTAGCTAAAATAGAAAGTTGATGATATTTTCTGGAATTCTCCAAAGTTCCCAAGAAAATGTATGATGGTTTTTCAAGATGTTTTGCAAGACGTTTTAGAAAAAAAAAATTAACATAGTCTAGTTCCATTACGAGCAACCCTGCTGCTGGTTGAACCAGTTGCTCTTGCGCCGAGCTTTCTGCCTCGGTCCCTCGGAAGTGATCGTGTTTCGCGATTATATCATAACTAGTGATATTTACTGTGGTTTTGTTTGCGTTACCTTGTTCTTCTAATGATTCATATGTGTCTGATGGAAATAATGTTCAGCTAGAAATTCAGTATGCAAATACTTTATTAAAATATGCTCAAGATTTGGAAACGTCCATAGTTTGTATTCAAAGATTCTGATTTAATTAAGTCTGAAAGCATTTGTATAACTGGTTTGTGATTTCTATATTATATCCGTTATCTAGATATTTGTGAACATCGGAGTTTCAAATATAAATATTATGTTAATATGATTTCTTATGAAGAGTATGGCAATATTACAGTGGTTTCCTACAGAATAGAGGTATAACAAAATAGAGGTTTATTTTGCAAATATGGGTCCAATATGACCACAAAAATAAAATATATATATATGTGGGTTATATCTGAAAAATGTACCCTTAGTAAACAAAACAAACCGTTAACAGACATCAGAACATGTAGTAATCAGATAAGATTGCAAAACTCTTCGTCATGTTCGAAGTTCCCGTAGGTATGTAGGTACCGTTCCGCATTTAACTTTGTCGTAACAAAGGCATAATTAAGGCAAATGTCTCCCAGAGTCGGCGCCGAGCGCCACCCCGCCCCCCGCCCCCGTGCGACAAAAGTTGTTAATTTTGTTGAGACAAACAATTACATCCCTACACGCGTACTGACGGTGCTGACGGAATTGTAAACTTTCGTATGTGAACGTTCAGGAAGGGAAACCCTTCAAGAGCGTCAATGCTAAGCTCACCAATTAACAATATTTTAATTCTGTTAAAAATATTTTCTGAATTAAATGGCCTTTAAGCTGGTTTATAAAACTCGGAACAAATAAAGATGGTCAAATCCTAATCTGGTAGGTACCTACTTATCGACGAAAAAAGCTTTAGGTCAAAATAAATCTTGCAACCATCTTTGGAACGCCAATAATTTTGGCGCCACCGCCGCAATAAAAATAAGCTGGCCTGTTGATACAAAATAACGATCATTCAGACAGGCTCGTGTGTTTGTTTATTATTCTGACCCCACGGATATCTTACATAAGCCGAATATCATAAGGTCTATTTGGAGTTATTCGCTCGATCGCTACAGATTCGGTACGACTCGCACGTAGCCTACGCATGCGCCTGCGCCGCTATTGTGCCCAACTTTTGTGCAACTTCGCACGTTTTCATCAAGTAGAGTAGTTCGCCGTGACTTTGTTCACGTCGAGTTTATTACCATACTCGTACTTACGTAACTTATTTAAATGTAAACGTTAGCTGGACTAGTTAATCTTATGGGACCATTAAGTCTTGATCGCGGTTCCAATATTAGATCATAATGAAAAGTTCATAATAAAATAAAGCCAAAACGGCTTATTAATATCACCAGAATCAGTACCAGCTCACTAAACTTGAGGAAAAACGTCTATCTATAGATAATATACATGGAATATTAAGTTACCAAATATTAATATGTACCTATGCATAATAACTATTAAACACGTAATAATATTTCATTAACATTTAATTATGCAATTGTAATTTCTTAATTCTGTCGCAAATGTTTTCCGGGTCGGTCTTCAAAATTCCTCAAGTTATGGTAATTTAATTTAATATTTTCATCAGTTCATACAAATCCATTGATTATCTCATCGTTGATTCTGTGTAATCCTTCCATTGTAATAAAATCCGTACATTCACTTGTTTATGGAAATGTGAAAGTGATACTTTATTTATTAAACGTTGCGCCAACGTCTGAAGACAGACTTCCAGCATCGCACGTCGATACAAACATAATGTAACTGAAATATTATGAAGTATTGTGTGGTTTCGGTCGATACAAACATAATGTAACTGAAATATTATGAAGTATTGTGTGGTTTCGGTCGATACAAACATAATGTAACTGAAATATTATGAAGTATTGTGTGGTTTCGGTCGATATAACAAGGGATGGAATTCCAAAAGAAATTATAATTTTTCACTTCAATTGTATCTTGTAACCTTTAAATCTATAGAAGTTTAGTTTAGTTTAGTTTAGTTTAGTTTAGTTTAGTAAGGTTGAGAAGGCAAACATGCATGGAGCTCACGCCAAGTTGCTAAAAGAATAGAAAACATACCTACCTAATGGTTGAAAAATATCAACTGACTTCCCAAAAGTGAGAGAAAAGGCCTTGATAAATAAATTCGAAATCGCAGGCTGCAATCCATTGGAACAATGCCAATGATTTTCATTCCACGCCACTAACATACAAAAGTCAATACCTAAAACAATCACCCCTACTTTCTGACACTTGAACATACCTACATGGATTGAGAAAAATGAAAATGAAAAAAAAATGGAAATGGAAACTAAAATTATTAAAACTTTGAGTTGCAACCTTAAGGACGTGCTTATATTTTCATATAACCTAGAAAACAGTATTATATTCATCGCCATGATAGCGTCCAAACCAGCAATGAATTAACGTGTACTCTATAATTAACGTGTACTCTATAATTAACTCACCACACAGAGCTCCTCTAATCTCTGCAACCGTGGATGCTGAATGGCGCAACGACAATGCAGTGATGCATTCGCAACCCACCTGTCGCAAGCACAATACTAATAACTGAATACTTTAAAGCACAGTTACACATATCAGCTAAATTGGAGGCTTCCACAATAATGTTAGTTATTATGGAAGCAATCTTTTTACAGATTTCTTACCATTTATTGTCGTAAATTGCGTCAGTAGCTAACAAAATGTATGATGTTACATACTCTACTGCCCGTCCAGTTTCAGACTGACCACTCGAGCGCACGCCACTAGACCATCAGTAATAACGGCTTGTCTTCACTTATTTATTTATTATTTATTTATTTATTTATAATTTTATGTTGCGAGATTTCCATTCAAATTGTAAAATGTTACGCCAGAAATGTACGCATTTTAAACCGTGTGTGGTTTTCCTCAAATTCAATAAACAAACAAAAGTGGCGGAATTTCGATTAAAAGACAAATGGGAGCGGGCTTTGCCCAGGAGTGGGAAAATACTGGGCTTACAAAGCGACGACTGCAATGATCAAATAAATTTTCTTACTCGTCTCGCACTCATTTTGTTCTCTTGGCCTATATTTAAAAAAAAAACAAACACTGTATTGCCTCAAAAAGGTAGATATTTCAAAGGAAAAAAAACTACAAAATTGCGAAAACTTAAGAAGTAAAATAAAATGTACAATGTATACACGAAGTAAGGTAGTACTCACAAAGAGAGTGAGCTCGCGAGGAGGGCAGAGGTCGTAGTCTGCGCAACGTGCTTGAGTAACCGTGCCCTCTTCATACGTCACAACAACGTCAAGTGACTAGAATGCGCGAGCGCGGGTGGCACAGTGTAATTTAGTAAACTTGTATTTAAATTGCTACACTATTAAAATACTTAACCAAAAGTTTTACAAAGAAATCATATTGTCAATGCATTTGTCCATATTGTTTGTTCACTATCCCTTTTGCTCGTACCTTGTATGGTATGTATATTCATTGGCATCACAAAAAGCTTACAATAATAATTATAAAGGCAGGAAGTAGACGGAAATGTGAATGCACCGTTTTTGGTCCTTTTATGTTTCTGTACCCGCATTCGCTGCCGCCCGTGGCTTGCGGACGCTTTACTAACATTGACGTGTTCAAAAGCATTATTGTGCTGAAAATAATGTTCAATTACTCCACGGCATCGACTAAACTGTTGCTATACCTTTAAGTTTTGTCTTAGTCACGTTAGCACACGAGGCTCTAAAGCTCTAAGTGAACTTAACTGAAAAAAAATATAGCTAAGAACTTTATGAAATTTAGTTCATCTGTATTATAAAATACGACGCATTTGTGCCGTCTACGACTGGGCTTTCCCATGTTGAGCAATAATAAAAATTATTTAAATATGCGTAGGTATAGCCTTGGATTAGAAACACCCTGCTCACAAATCACATAAAGAAGACCTTCTTAGTAAAAATAGAGCCTTGCTTAATCAAAAGAAGTGTCTGTTTTTGTTGTTGGTACTTTGCATCTACAGTCACTTTCAGACCTCTTGTGGACTTAACTGCGCATCTACCAACTTGACTATTAACCTCTTGAAGCCATCTTCAAAATATTTGACATTGAAAAGAGTCTCTTGCGCTATCATCAATGCCAATATCAAATTATGTCACAACGCTTGCGTTGCGTCACTGAATTAGATGTCCTTTCTCTTTGAACCCCAAACATTCACACGTCCACCGCAAACTTTCAAAATTTGTAAGTAACAATAAACAATTCACTTTTGGTTATAAATGTGGGTTTTATTGCGCTGAAGTTATAAAAGGTACGTATTGTGGTGTTCATATTAATAATGAACAGTTTATTCGTTCAAACTCCTGGACGACTTGATTTCCTCTCCAACAGCTTTCCTTCCATGTCATATTGTAGTTTATTCGTTAATTGGTCAAATTTAACTGTATAGCAGATTCCGAACTCAAATCGGTTACCGGTGACTTCAAATCAGGAGTCAGGACTTCAGGAGAAAGTGTGTTCAGCAGTGAAGTCAATTGGTTGTTTGACGATGAATTGATTGTGTATCTGCAGAAGTTACAACTGTTGTTACTACAGTTGTCACTGTCAACTATTCACTAATATTGATATGTTTGCCTTTTCACCCCAAAAGTTCACAAATTTTAGTCAAACACAATATTTATGTTTTACATTTGTATTGCATTATAAAACAATATTCGTCATCTGTCTGCCGTTTCCTAAGTATGTTGTGGTCAGCTTCCAGTCTAACTGGGTGCAGCTGAATACCAGCTTTTTACATGGAGCGACTGCCTATCTGACTTCCACAATCCAGTTACTGGGTAATACGATACCCCTTAGTAAGACTGGTTGTCAGACTTAGGGTTAAAACAATATTATTGTTTCTTAAATCATAATTCATAGTGAACACAAAACATAGAAAAAACTTAGTTTAACTTATTGTTGACAGTGCGTCACTTAGAGCCCACAAAGCGATGTTTGTACATGCTCGGCTGTTTGGTGAGCAAACGAATATGTTTGCTGAATAAAATGGTTTAAAACTAAAACGCTTTAAAAATTTGTGTGTGCTTGTAAATATGTAGGCTATTAGAGAATCATTGGACAATCTTATCCAGATTAAATCATACCAAGCAAACCGACTCAGTAAAAGTTGCAGACGTTGGACGGCAGGCGTCGTCGCATTAACTAAACAGATAATCTGGAACGTACTCCAGTGCCCTAAGCTTCAGCAGCCCTAATGATTGAAGCATAGGCCCGTTTTGTGGCACATTATTATAGATAAAGAGTATCGAGGTTGCAAAAAATCCGTTATCCGTCGTCCAACAGTAGATAAGCGATGATTTTTTCCATTAATAAGACAATAATTTTGGACAGCCACAAAGGCTGAAATATAAAACCGTCTTTTAGCTCGTGCTGGGGCTTACACGTGTCTGTCTCTCTCTGGGACGATAAGACTAAATCATTTTCTGGACATCAATTCCCAACTGTCCAAAGTCAACTAGCAGATCGTTAGATCGATCTACATGCATAACAGAATACATAAGTACATAACAGAATACATAAGTACATGCTCATTTCTATCACCAAGCTGCTCGTCTGCAAGTAGGTCAGGTGTGCTCCTAACAAGGGTTTCGGCCTTCCACTTCGCATGCGCATCGGTGAAGCAACGGCCGCCATATTGGGACGTATGAGAGCATCGCACTCACTAAGTAGACGGTTACATTAGAACGTTGCGTGAATCTATGTGTGGTGTGTCATGAGAATTTTGTGTGGTATAGTATAGTGTCGCCATCATTAATATTAGGTAGTTAAGATAGACTAATCTTAATCTTCAGTCATGCCTTTCTGAATCGTGGGGTTTCTGTCTATGTATGTCCTCAAGAGTGTGCACGTGTATGTAGCAGCATCCTATGCCTAATGGTTGAATTGTTTGGTCTTCGTGAAGTACCTTTCACGTTTTGGATCTTTCAGTGTCTGATCTGCATCGACTGCATCTACAGCCTGTGATAATTTATGATAACTTAGTGCAGATCTCGTGCTAGTTATGTTGTATTGTACTATGGGCGATAATAATAATCTTATTAAGACGTCCACAAATATTGCTGAGCGTACCCGCCTGCTGGCTGTTGGTTAATGTGAGCCGGGACTCTGGCTTCAGGCGCTACCATCATCCAACATAAGCACTATGCTGGTTGACACCACCTTCCGGCTCGTTACTTGTCTGCGTCTGGGCGCTCCTTCCGTGGCTCCGCACCGCTGCCAATGCGGTGAAGGTGTTGATTGCCTCGGACTCCATTGCCTATCCTGCATTAAGAGCGCAGGCCGGATAGCACGACACTCCAGCATCAATGACATCATCAGTCGTGCTCTTGGCACCGTGTTTCAACCGCACACGGCTCAAACAAAACCTGTGGCCTCCAAGGCCCTAGCCATGGGGTCCTGGTGTCCACAGTTTTTCAAGACATCGTTACTGGTTGGTCGACTCTTCACGTGACCAGAGGGCTGGCCTATTTTTTGGCCAAAGAATCAGCATCACCATACAACTTGGTAATGCTGCCAGCCTTTTAGGTACTTGACCTGTTGACAGCGATGCGGACGATTTTTTTGATGCTCTTTGATAATTTCCTTTTTTTTAAAGTAAGTATATACTTGTACGTACCTACATATTATTATTTTAGGACTGTTAGCTTTTTAAATTATGTAAATATTATCTTGGAAATGAAAAAACATGCTATGGACCAGTGTCTTAAATCCAAATTAAATCTGGGGCGTTGTTGTAGGATGATAGAAATCAAACAATTAATCAGTCTAGGTTTCTTTTATTTGTAAAAAAAACAATAATTATTAATTAAATAATACAGTGAGCACATGCGCTTATTGCCCGGGAAAAGTGACAGTCTTCCGGAGCAAGAAGCCGCACTATAGTGCCCCCGCACACGACCCTCCGACCGACACGCGCGGCGGTGGACCGTCTGCGAGGGCACTTATAGGAGTCACAACTAATGAACCGACCGAAGCAGAAAATGGGAACCGAACGAACCTATGAAAAGTAAACGTCACATGCTTCATCATTAGAACGTACGTAGATTACAATAAATAAAGCTTACTCTACGCTTGAGCCTTCCGATAGAATCCCTCGCTATACGAGTACATCGCCACTAAGTGCAATAAATAAAGTGTACGTGCGACCACATATAACTCTAATTCGTCTACACCAAACATTATCATTTCTTAAGGTTGACAATATTCTAAATATCAAATTCGTTTTGTACCAAATTTAGTTATGATATAGGTAGTGTTGTGCCGCGTCGTCAGTCGTCAGTCGTCAGTCGTCAGCCGCGCGGGACGCTACAGTTTATTCTTACACAAGTTAAAGGAACTAAATCTATTCGCGGATGCTTACGTTAATGTCTGCGTTTGTCATGTTCTCGTTAAATACAGCTAGCAGTAATGGCAACGTGGCGTCGAGGTGCGGCGACCGGGCGGCGCGCGCGCTCTCTGGACGGCGCGCGCGCTCTGTCACATGTTGACTAGCTTGGTTGCTTACTTATGATCACTCTACTCACGATCTCTCACTAAACAAATAAATAACTTATCCGCTAACGCGAGGAGCCACCGACTCGCCTCGCCGTAATTTGACACAACGCGGGCTGAGGCCGCGCCATCCATGCTCGCTCCCTAACGCTAAAGTATTATAAATAATTTGTCCAGCTAATACACATAAATTCGGCCGGCCGGCCCCGGCTGTCTACTTACATTATAAAATACACATAGCCGACGACGGGTCTACCGCCATCGATCATCAATTGACAAGGAATATGTTCGATTCCGAAAGGGTCACATACGCCTATAAACCTAATAGTCTCTACGTTAACTTACAGTTTCAAGAACGAAACTTCCTCTCTATAAAATGCTAATTAGCTGAGGTTCCATGCGGCTGGCGCCGGGCGGCCGCTCACTGCGCCGAGCTGCGGGGCGCGGGGGCGGTGGTGGCCGGCGCCTCACTCGCGGGGGCGGGCGTGGTGCGCCCGGCCGCGCTCGGCGGGGCAGCCGAGGTGGCGGTGTCAGAGACGCTCGCGGGTGCGCTCGGCATGGCAGTGTCGGTGCTGCTTGAGGGAGCGGTGGTGGTAACAATCTGGAAGTCACTGCTCAAAGGTGCGTGCGTTGTGACGTTCGCTAGTTTCTCCTTCTCGTCAGTTTCACTCGACGCACTAAAGGGTGATTCGTCAGACGCGCTGGTGTCAGTGGTGGTCTCAGCGGAGGCGGAAACCCCGAGTGACTCATCAGATGACGCCGGTTTCTCGTTACTCTTCTTCATCACCACCTTGGTGGGTCGTCGGTGGTTGATGGTGGGCACGTACGACTGCGTGATGATCTCGATGTCCTTCTTGTCGGTCTTGTTCTTGGCAATGTTGACGTCATCCGACACGTTGTCGATCATAGGCCGCCGCGTGGTGGGCTCCACATTGTCGAAGGGAGGTGGTGAGTCCGTCACGCTCTCTTCATCGTCCTCGATCTCTACCCTTTGTTTGTTGACTGGATTTGGGATTTTACTCTTGGGGGGTACTTCTGTGATGGAATTTTGATTAAAGTTTTTGTTTTTACTCTTGTATCCCGCGTTGACAGGTATAAGCTCCTCAGAATCAGAAATACTTGCAGCAGTTGTCACGTGGTGCACGGCGTCTGATTCGTCTGTGTTATCGCTGATGGAGGCTACGTCGTGTACGAGATTCATAAGGTCCGCAAAGTAATTATTATGTTTGCCATCAGCTGATTCAATAATTGCTGCACTCTTCTCAGGTTCTGCTGATATTTTGATTAACTCAACAGCATCTGTCGCTGTTTCCGAGGATCCAAACGTCACAATAAATTCAGTGGTTTCTACGTTCTCAAAACCAGTGTTTTCATTTGAAGCTGATCGTGATACAGTAATAACTTCCGAACTTGTCGCTGGAATTTTCGGGGTGTTATCTAAAGGGTCTAAGGTAGAAGGAACTTCTTTGTCATTAGTTGTATTCTCGGGCACTTCGGGTGGGTTCTGATCACTTGTTTCAATAGGTAGAGAGCTAAGTTCGGTCTGCGAGGTGACTTCAGTGGCAACATTAGACTTTGCTATGGAGCTGGTCGTTTGTTCTTGTTCCTTGGTACTCGGCTCTAACTCAGTTTCCATTGCCTTACGGAGGGTAGTGGTCTCAAACTCGGGTGCCGACGTTACAACGTCACTTGAGGTTTTCGTATCAACCGTAGATATTTCTTCTTTTTCGGTAACAATTTCTTTAAATTTCTTCGGGGCTTCAGTCGTAGTAATTGCTGCCTGTGTGATAACATTGGTAAATGTTGTAGTGTCCTCTGATTCTCCAGTTATCTCTTCGGGTACCATTGATGGCGCATTAAGTATTTCTGTAGGTATTGCCGATCTCAAATTAAGCATTGGACTTTCTTTAAAATTAGAGGATTCAGTGCTGACAGGGATATCTGTTTGCGTACCTTCACTCGAGGTTTTAGGGTTCTCCGTAGTAGTTATTACGGCTGATGTATCCGAAAGATCTTTTGCTGTAGTTGTCAATGGTTCGACTGTCGGAGATGCAGTTGCCACTGTAATGTCGTGACTAGACACATGCTCGTTGTCAGCAGCTTGCTCTGGTACTATTTCATCCTCGTGATTTCTAAGGACTTCTAAATCGTCTGGAAGTGGAGGAAAAGCGGGATTGTGCTCGAAATCTTCCTCTTCAATTATCGGTGCTCTGGTTGTTGCTACCGGCAATGGTTCAGGGGTCACAGGCGGAATTCCCATAGTCGCTACTATTGGGACATTCGATGGGTAAACGGCACCGTGTGTGGAATCTTGAGTAGAGAAACTTATTTTGGATGGAGGTGCGTCTTCATTTTGGTTTGTGGTATCAGTGTACTGTGTAGCGTCTGGTGATGAAACTATAACAGGTAACGAGGAATAAACTTCAATAACGCTGGGAGATTCGGTTCTGGACTCAATATCTTTTACGTTCTTTTCGGAGGTAGCCTCTCTTGGGATGAGAGGGGACTTGGACGAAGAATATTCAGCTACTTCAATGCTTGGTGAAGGGAGGATCTCTTTGATCTTCACGTCGGTAATGACTGGGATCTCGGACACTGGGGTAATTTCCTTGATGGTAATGTTTTGTTTGATGATCTCTTTCAGTGGTGCTGGTTGAGACTCAATTTTTTCATATGTGGATACACTTGAAATTGAAGATGACACGCCCGGTAAACTGGTGACACCTGAAACCATGGAAAATAAAAGTTATATCCAACTTCGTAGTTCAGCCCCAAGAGATTTTTATAATGGCTATGTGCAATTTACACAGACATGACCAAGGCTTTTGACTATGTGGACCATACGATTCTGTTACACAAATTAAATAGATACGATATAAGAGTTAACATTTTAAAGTTAATAAAATCATCCCTGAGTAATAGGTTTCAATGCACGGAAATTTCTAGGCTATGTCCTAAAACTAAATTAGAAACCATATATGTATCAAAACCAAGACATATAAAATATGGCATCCCATAGGGTAGTGTATTGGGTCCGCCACTTTTTTTTTGATATACAGGTTGGAAACTTTCAGCGGGGCAGTAAGGGGAAGTGCCTTATTCGTTGCAGCTACGCGAAAATGGTCTTAGGGGACTATCCATAATTTTTATGGAATTTTGATCCCCATTGACAGTAAAAAAAAAAAAAAAAATATTGTACGGTAAAAGTTTTTTGCAATTTGTGACTTTAAGAGTACTCCAACGATAGTTGGTCTCATAGAAGTTTTTGATCAGTGTTAGAAACAGGATCGATTGGCATCAAAAAATGTTTTTGTGTAAAATGGCTATTTTCTTGCTAACTGTAATTTTTTTTTAGAAAATCTGTGAATGGGGATCAAAATTCCATAAAAAATTATGGATAGTCTTCTAAGACCATTTTCGTGTAGCTGCAACGGATAAGGTACTTCCCCTTACTGCCCCGCTGAAAGTTTCCACCCTGTATATAAATGATCTCCCGAAAGCAACAACCAACTAAATTGTTATTTTTGCAGATGACAGTACAGCAATAATAAAGTATACTAATTCAAACAATTATAAGAATGACATAAATACTTGCTTAAGGGCTGATTTCACCAAAGTCAGACATATTTTATCCGTGGAATAAAATTGACGTCTGACAGTTCTAGTATGGAAGAACTGTCAAAAATCCAAAATTTATTCTCACGATAAGACTTATTCTAGGTATAAAAGATTGGTGAAAATCGCCCTAAGTGACATTATACATTGGTTAGATAATAATAATTTAGTTATAAACCTGAGCAAAACAAAAGTCATGCATTTTTATCAACGCCGTGAAAACCCAAATCTTAGCATTTCCTACAAGGGCTGTGATATTGAAGAAGCTACTAAGGCTAGGTTCTTAGGCATTATAATAGATAACCAACTTACATGGAAACCTCATGTTGAAGAACTATGTAAGGAACTTAGCAAATCCGCATAATGCTCTTTTTCAACTCTCAAAGAAAGTTAACAGTCAGGCTCTTTTAACAGCGTACCGTGGATTGGTTGCCTCTGTTTTGCGGTATGGCATTATATTCTGGGGTAGTCCACTGATAGGGAGCTGGTATTTAGACTGCAGAAGCGATGCAGTAGGTCAATGTGCGGTCTTAAGACAATTGATAGCTGTGTTCCCTATTTTAAAATATCAAAAAATGTAACTCTTCCTTGTCTACATATAATGGAAACGGCTTTGTTTGTCAAATGTAACCCACATCTATTTAAAAAACTATCAGAAGTCAGGAATAATCCAATACGAACTCAATACATCAATCAATTATGTCAAGTAAAATGTAAAACCGCACTAATGGAAAAAAGTTTTTTTGGTATTGCACCACTCATATAATTATAATAGAGTACCTAACATTATAAAAAATATGACTACATTAAAATTTAAAAGGGCGCTTAACACATTTTTAATTATGAAAACTTATTACGCGATTGACGATCAACGACCATATAGCCTAATGATGATTCACTAACTGATTGGCATACTGTTATTCTGATTGACATAATTATTGCGATCCTCTCATCGACTTATTTTATTTTATTTATCTAACCACGCTGACATTTTCAATAATATTTATATTGTAATTCCAATGATCTGACACTTATTGTTAATTTTTTATTTAGAATCGAAACCTTTGCATGCCCATGTGACGGTAAAATATGGAGAACTTTATTATAAAAAGCACCTATGTATACTATACCCATGTTTGCAAGGAAATAAATGATTTGATTTGATATGATCACTGGGTTTATCAGCTAGTACTTGAACTCACCTCTCAGTGGGCAGTTGTCGTATTCCGGGCAGCAGCGGCCGGGCACGAGGCGCGGCGTGCAGTCGTCGCGCACGAAGCACGCGATGCGCCGGCACACCACCTCACCTCCCTGGCAGTAGCACACTCTGCAGGGGTCTGCGGGGTCCACCAGCTTCTCTCCGTTTCCGTATACCCGACCTTCTTGCTCGCATTCTGGAAATGATTTAGTAAAATATTTAGAGACTTTACTATACCAAAGAAGGCTTTAGTAATTCACGTCACTTTATTTTTGTTTGTGTTCCGTGTTTCATGAACTGTTGCCAAATGAATGATTATTTTTCTCTTTCTTAGTCCTGCGATTTTAACTAAAAATGGTTCCCACGATTTTCTTGAGTACGATTTAAATGGGTGAGGCTTTCAAGTCCCTCAGTTGCTGTCTGAGTAAATAGACTGATTGATATACTGCAGCTTTAGCAACAATTACCTGAATTCAGGTACATTTGGTACAGTACCGTATGCAACGAACACATTTTCACATTTGGTACAGTACGGTAGGCAACGAACACATTTACACATTTGCACAATGCAATCTTATATTTTAAGAGGAATAGGTACGTCAGTATGGACTGAACGACAACGACTACATGACCACGTTTTCTCTTTTAATTTGTATTAGTTTTAATTGTGTGTGTTGCATTGTGCAAATGTGTTCGTTGCATACGGTACAGTGCAAAAAAATAACTTGCTTTCTTTTTTTCATTTAAAAATATAGGTAATTTTCGTGTTCTCTTCTCTTTACATATGCTAGCAGTAGGTACTCACCACATTGGTAGGTAGGACAGCAGTGGTCGGGGTGCAGCAGCGCCTTGCAGCCAGGCCGGGGCTCGCAGCGTTGACGCGCGCACTGCACGTCTCCACGCGCGCACGTGCATCGATCGCACGGGTCCGACCCCGGGAACTCGTCCCCTGACATGTACACCACGTCGCCTAGGGCACAGCTTCCTGGAAAATTTAAGGCTCTCGTAAGCAAATGTATCATACATGGATGACTAACTATGGTCTAAAGTAAGAGCGTGTCAATTAGGTAAATAGATAGACACATGGCGCACATTGAATAATGTTACTGTTATTCAAATAACCCTATAACCGTGTAAATATCGTAAATCCGTAGAAATTATTAACTTCAACTAACATTTAGCGGCTGGAATTCAAGTATTTGACTAAAAACCGGTTATGGAATAAAAAAAATATATATCAGGAAATCCCATAACACAAATACATTAGTAAATAACAACTGTACAAGTATACAGGTCAAACATTTGAAACTAGAATTTTAGATGATAATAGGGACCCGAAGTGAATAAACTGCAATTAACTTTTGGAGTGTAAGTACTGTATGTATAGCGACGGTGCATTTAAGTATGTAGTACTTAAAACTTTTCACAAATTACTTTAGTTCGCCCGACAAAGGACTTTCAGGCGCAAGTGTTATTATTATTTCATGACACAAAATGCAAAACAATTTAGATCTATGTACTACTTATCATTCTCTACAATGAACTTCCCAAACACTGCAGCTTCCACTCAATCACACAGCGTCAAAATATAAAGCAATAGAGCCGGCTCACCTTCTTTCAAGCCGACGTCGGAGCTGGTCACGTTCGGCAGCGGGCCCAGGGGACCTGCAACAAAAAAACAGGCCTTATTACAATCGTACTCACAAACAAGGCTGGCGCGCTCGGAAAATCGGTGAAGTTATTTTATTTTCACCTTAAAAAAAATATTATTCGCAAAGTAAGTTGTAGTCTTAAATCTATAGGAACTGTAACATAATTGGTGTTGTTACAGAAAACGTTAGTTGTTATCAGAGTTATCTATTTAGTCACAGAAAACATTAGTTGTTATCAGAGTTATCTATTTGGTCACAGAAAACGCTAGTTGTTATCAGAGTTATCTATTTTGTCACATAAAACGTTAGTTGTTATCTATTTTGTCACAGAAAACGTTAGTTGTTATCAGAGTTATCTATTTTGACACAGAAAACGTTATTTGTTATCAGAGTTGTCTATTTTGAATACATTGAAAGGGTTCTGCCATTTTAAGCCCACTGCTCTTTGTCACTCTCTAACAAGCTTATCGGCTTAGTTGTGCGTACCTGTAGCTCTTAAGTCTGCACCGTATTAATAAATAATTAAGCACTTCAAACTAATATTTACTCAAAACACTATCAAATATTCAGAACCGAAACTAGAGCTTTTTGTAAACAGTGATATTCCTAAGACTTGAACTCTGTTAACAATTAGCGACACATTGTTCGAGACAATAGACACCCTACGAAACAATTAGACAATCCGGTAAAGTCGTCCAGCATACCGACGGCACGCCGACGACTCACAAATCCAATTCCGACACCAATTGAGTTTGATTGAGGTCTCTGGGCGGCCAACAATTTGCATCAAGTTCTGTAATCCCGCAAGTCCCGGCTGCGCAGACAAATGAATTAGAAACAAAATTCCGACTTGGATAACTTCATTACTATCGATTCTCTTCCATCTGAGACTAGATTGTGAATTGTTAATGAGCGAGCGGCAGATGATGTTATAGTTACGACAGCGACGGGTATGTATTGAGGATGTTTTCATTTGATTATAAGGGTTTATTTAGTAGGTAAGTAGGGTTTCCACTATTCAGGAAATATATTATATAATATCTTATTTTGGGTTTAAGAAACCTTATTTAACGCCGATTTAACTTTACTATTATCGCAATTGATTTGTACTCGTTATGGAAGATACCTACTGTAAGGCAGTCTTTCATTCTATGCACAATGTTACGAAAACATTCGGAGTTGCCATACGGCCCTAACGCCACTATTGAGCGTAGACGTGGGTGTAGATCGGACAGAGTTTGTGGCATAGTATCGGCGAAACTTGAGGTGGTCCGGCGGCAATACGATTTCTTTAGTTCGAGGCTGTACAATAGGGTAAACAGTGTAAGTAAGTCTTTATTTGCCTTAAACATGGTATAAAAGGTGTTACAGTTTGGTAATATAATATAGTCCACATGTTTAGCTATACAACATCGTGTATCAATTGCATGCAAAATACTTAGAATTAATTAGTAAGTAGAAATAAAATGTCAAAGCTATAAAACATTCTTTATATTCATTCTACTTTATATTCATTCTCGTTCTTATAGGGATTGTAAAAAACTCACTGACGACTGGCTTCAAACCCTCACCTATGAAGACCTGGAGAGCTTGGTCAAACCCTGATTTGTTTCTAATATCGACCTCTTCCTTCTGAAATAGACTCATTACACTTAAATTAAGACACACTCACGCACACACACACACACACATACTCACACACCTATGCAAACACCCACACGCACACGATACATTCGCTCGTACCTACACATACATATTCACATTATTTTTTGTAACCTATTATTCTAGTTTGTAATCTATCTCCTGTGTTTAGTATAAATTCTAGAACGCTATTGTCCTTTTCCTGAGGTGGGCGTTAATTCCTACGACACAGTATCTTACAAATGTAGGTATTATCGCACTAAATGTTATATTGTTGTATGTTCAATAAAGAATTATTATTATTAAAAGAATTATTATTATTATTAATTCAGGAATAGACTTGTTATTGATTTTTCTTAAATAAAGGTTTTTTTTAATTTTCGTCAATTACTTGTGATAGGGCCGTACCAAAAGCAGTTAAACTTTTTAAGTTGTTCAATTGCTTTCAGTCACCCCACCCCCCCCCCCCAATCCCCACCAACTCCCCTACTGAAATATGGTTGTAAAAGAAAGAAGTTGAAGTAGTACTTGCTATTAAATAGCATCTGAACTTCCCCCTCGTGCCTCGTTTGAGCACCACTCAAGCTCATCACTGTGAGACGCTAACGTCAAATCAATGCGACTAATTACTCTCTAGAAAAGTTTTGTTTTTCATAAGCACAGGGGTAAGGCTCCCCCAGCCACTAGACGCATAATACATGAATAAAACGCACCATTTACCTTACGACAATCACAGATGAACATAATTTTGACTGCGACATCGGGCTTTAAGTAGTAACAGTTATTACAGGCGTAAAGTTTCCGTAATCATCCTTACCACCTAAAGTACTAGCGGGCTGATAGTTTACGGAATACAATACTAAGATAACCAACGAATACGATGATGCACTTATTTCATAAAAGCAACCGCGCAGCGGTTCAAGTTGGCAGCGCGGCAGCGCAGCGTTGCAAGTGCAACTGACTTCTATTCCGTTTAGTAATGTTACGGCTGTTCACTGCAATATCAGATATCACTGTCTGGCAATATCTCTGCACAATAAGCAAATAGGTGAAATCGGTCATAATGTACCGGTAAATAGGAAATACCAGACTTTTTTGTTTAACTGACAGTCGCTAGTCGTGAACCGTTTCACTTTAGTAAAAATTAACACATCAAAAGCAAACCTTTAAAATAATGTTACTTTGTAGGTAATGGTTGTTGTACTCAAAGGATTAAGAACCGTAGATTCTTCATATCGCAGCACACTTTATGACGTAGCCCTACCATTTCAAACTACAAAAAACAAATAAAATGCTTCACGAAGGTTTTATGACAATCTTATAAGAGCACCCATTCCCTATTCATGTAATTGTACAGAACCCGAACAGCTCGCGACAACCCTTTCAGTCGGCCGCGAATGGGCGCCTCCCGCCGTTACGGAGCTCTTTGATTTACGTCCCGAATCCCGCTGTATTCAGCTCGCTATTTTTATGTCACCTTGCTCTTGAGAAAAAATCTTTGCTTAAGTATTGTGTGTGTCAGGAACTTAAGATGGTAGCAGAATTTCTTTTACAAAATGGGTCTTGACAGGTCGTTTGTGCAGCGTTGACGTCTTTCATTAATCAAATGGATATACAGCGTGTAACAGAATAAACGCAAGTCCTGAAAGTAGTTTGCCCATAATTGACTACTGAAACCATTTCAGTAACTATTAATAGCGGTATTTTTTTCAAAAAATTATGTATTTTGCAATACTGATCGCCGATTAAGCCAAAGAAAATTAAATCTTATCATAAGGCAATAAGATTCAATTTTAAATGCATAAAGTAATGCTAGGGTCAACACAATTTCCATAATGGACACAGTTGGCTTAAAAAAAAATGTTTTGGTCATTGTATTATGCTTTTAACTCAATACTCTAATTGGGGTGTATGAGGTCTTGCGTTAATTATGTCACACGTTGTATAGCAGTTATTTTAGCATAAAGTGATATTTTAACAAGTTCCTTTAACAGCAATTTGCTAGAAATAATTGGGACTAATAAAATAATAATAATAATAATGCTTTATTATCTATAACTTGGTGACAAAATCAATTGTACAATAATTTGGTGCAGAGATGTGTGACTAATTTATCTCCTGGCTCCCAAACTAGGTTTATTGCCTGTGACTTGGGAGTCAGTGATTCCAAAACGTAGGCTAACATAAACTGCGTCGATACACCAATAGACTTCCTATATAGTTATGGTTACTTGTAAACTAATTTACAGAAGCGATTTATTTGATTTATTGTATCTGCGCTGTGGGGATGAGTCTTACGTATGTAGGTATAACGATCCATCTGATAAATCACGAATGATTTGCAAATGGTCGGCCTACGTATCGACCTCGTAATAATCAAATTGCTTTGAAACTCAGGCTTATTGCTGAAACTTTTGAAACTAAACTATTTAGGTTCGATTGTTATCGTCCCAAGTGTTACGTGAAGCGATGTGTTTTAAAATCATCGGCCACCGTTCGCGAATTATTTAACTTTATCAAGTAATATTATATCATCGCGTCACGTAATAAACTGCACTTTCTCAATCCATTCTGACATGTTTATTCTAAATTCCCATAAATTATTGCAACATCCATAAATATTCGACATGATTAAAACCGCGTTTTCGCGACAGCGCAGCGTGGCGCGGTTAGTAGGTGTTGACAATTTCTACACGAAACTATACACGGAAAAACAAATATGCTATACTCCATTCATTATAAGCATTAGAAATAAGAGGCTCGTAGAAGCAGGAGTGCAAAACATTTTATTTCAAAGTTAGGTGTTTTAACATTACTTTGATCTTCTCTTCTTTCATCTTTCTGTCTTTAGTTTTATTTCTTATTTTATTTTATTTTTTCTCCTTTTGTTACTTACCTGTTTGTAATTTATAATGTAAGGGAAGAGCGGAGCCTTCAACTACAGGCATTGCTATGCCTAAATGGAGACTCCTCGACATGCAATGTAAGCCAAAATGATATGAAATAAACTTTTTTTTTTTTTTTTTTTTTTTTGATAAATAGATACACAGTAGGTTTTATAAATACGTATAAATAATATAATTGCATTACCGTGTTCAGCTTACCTAAAATAGCACATTAATTACATCTCATAATAGAGCTCCTTGTAGCGAGTTATGACAGACGGTAATATTATCAATATAGTATTTATACGGATTGATGAAGCTTATAAGGTTAAAGGAACTGATTTAAAAGCAATTAGTAATTGAAGGGTTTTAGGAGTTAATATTGCTGGAAATATTAAACCGCCTACAACAAGCATCTATTCGTTAGGTAATTATTAATTTGCGAAATTAATTTGTTGATGAATTAAATGAATGACGCTTCCATTTTGAGTGGAGAGCATTGTGTTAGTTTTACTGAAGCCTCATTTCAGGTTCCATTTATCTCATAAAACACTTTTGCAAAACAAGCAGAGAATAATTTTAATAGTTTGTTAGTTTATTTAGTAAGAAGTTTTTGTGAATATATTAAATAAATACAGAGATTATAAATATTAAACATACAATATTTAATATTATACATAATTTACATAAATTATGTCACGTTGAACTTGCATTGTACAAACAGTTAATTTCGTAGCACTTGTGTTGAACTTGTATGCAAATGTTATTGAGAACTAATATACTTAATATATTAAGACACATAATTTGTTCCTATCTGCAAATATGCTTTGTTTAAATAATTTGGACCCAGGTTAGCCGAAGCAAGGGAAGGAACTGATGGTCGCTAGTGATGGCGCCAAACACGTAGCCGAATTCTGGGCCGAGAAGAAGATTTGGAAAATATGTATAATTTTTTCAAATGAAACCTATGTGACTATGAATAATAATGTGTATGTAAGTAATATGTATAGGTAAGTAACCTACTTTTGAATTCAAAAGAATGTTATTGAAATAAAAAAAAAAATAATAATAATATAATGTTATAATAAAAATACATTGACTTTGAGAACCTCTTCGTATTGCCAATAACAAATCCTGCCAAATATCTTAGAATATGTCAAATGGTTACATTACTGACCTTTCTATCATAGCTATTTATATACCACATAAGTTTTGTATGTATTATTGTTTCCGATTGGAGCATCGAATGCAGCCAGCGCTAATCGATTATAATATATCGATATTATTACATATTTATGGCCGTGCAATATTCGCCAGACTAGCTACTAATAACCTCCCAGGACAACTCCGAGTTATGTAAACCGTTCGACATTATTGAATTCTTTATAAGTTATGTTGAAGTAGAGATAAACAAATACTTGGTTAGGTTAGGTAGATGCATATACCTATATATAACTTAAAGATAGCTTAAGGATTTGATGAACTCGTAACTGAATGCTGAGGAGGAACGACCATTGATTAGGTACAAAGTTTGCTAACTGCGTGTGGGTGATAACAGAGAATTTTCTTTCATCGTAATTCAGTAGTCTTTAATTAACAAATTAATCAGAATACTCTCAGATCATAATATTATATGATCTGAGAGAATACTATTCAAACTTTGAACCCGTGACCCAATACTGTAAAAGCAGGTCCATAACACTCCGTACCAACCAAACGTACATAGCTACTGTATAAATATAAAAATAATGAACATGAAACGGGAACTTCGTAATCAACGACGTCAAAGCCTTCGTATAATTTTTCGTATAACGGTTAATTGTGGCCGACCCACAGGGCGACCTTAGTGAAGGGCGGGCGTCAGGGCGGCTGAACTGGAAGTAGGGTGGGCAGTACGCATCGGTTACATAGATTGGATACTCGATTCCCTTGATTATGTCGGAAACCATTGATATTATGAAAGTTTGTGAAGATATTTGGACGTCTTATTCGATCATTCACAAAACTGATGGGTTTGATGAGAATTGGACGAAAAAAAATTGCAATACTTTGAGGCATCGCTTGAGCGTTGCTACTTCAAAGACAAAGCTTCGATGGCTTGAATATTCCTTTTGTTTAGACGCTTGACAAACGATCCGAAGACCAGCACTTAATGCTGTGAACTTGAAAGAACTCTTCTAGAAGAGACTTCCCATAATTCCGATAAAGTCTTTATCAACCAGGAGTAAAAGTGTGTTGACATAATATTAAACTCCCCGAGGGTCCAGCACACTAATAAGCACACGCACGTCACAATGCGCCTTCTCTTATTTTTCCTAATTTCCATATAAAGTATATTTTCATGAATGTGTGCGCGCGACATATAGGAAGTATCTATGGACCGCTGATCCGCGGCCTCGTGAAGGGCGGGCGGCTGAACTGTAAGTAGGACGGCAATCAGGACCGAGAGTATTAACCTCGCAGCCGCCCCATTTCACTGACGGAGGCAGTCGGGTTATCTAGCGCAGGATGTTGGTAATGGATGGCAGGGTCAATGTACCAGATCTACTTGTCGGGGAGTTTATTGGTACACCAAAACAGAGTTAAGTGTAGGTACCTAATTCAACCCAAATAATTTCAAAGTAGGTCTATCAAAGACATTGTATAGATATATATTATATTTATATACATAGCTGTAGTTCGTTGACAAAGGAGCTGAGGCGTTAAAAATCGTTCTCGCTTTTATGACTTCAATGTAAGGAAGAAAGGATGTCATCTCATCAGTTAGAAAAAGAACATTAAACAAGTGAAAGCAAAGTGCTTTCCGCAATACTTCATCCGGAAAACACAACAAAAAATGCGAAGCAATAAAAATAACCCTTGCTACTATATATAATAATAAAAGTACAGCCCCTAGAAACTCATACTCCATCTACAAAATGAAATACAATATCCACAATATTAACTCTGCACTCCGGCTTGGGCCGTTATAAGCCGGCTCACATCCCGGACGTGCGTTATCCGTGGCCAGACATAGCCGTGGCCGTATAGCCAACGGCTTTAATTAAAACATATGCTAGCCTCTCTAGTGACACCGACTTCTTTGTCATACAAGTTAATTAAGCTTTCTGAGTATATTCGCTTCTGCCTTTGAACATGGCTTGTTAATGAGACTCGTTGAGGCTGAGGTTTTCGTTCTAACTTGGGATAGAGAATTTACATTTCAGAATGTATTTTGTCGTGATTTAATAGAAAAACCAATGCCAAACTTTACTGTGGAATACATAGTTAAAGCGTCGGGTATCCTTAACTTCACTCTGCACTCACACTGTCACAACACCAATTTATATCGTCGGCTCAACGTCCGTGTGTCACTCAGGGATCCAGCAGAATATCAGCGTCAGGTATATTTGCCTGACACATGCTGAGTTGGACTCCCATTTGGTGCAACCTTGAGACATGCACCGCACTGTGTACTTCCGTTAGATAGTAATTAGTTTTTAAGTATTTGTCAAAGTGTCACTTTTTCTGCGTTAGGTATGATTTTCTTCTTGTTACTATAACGGCACCTTGTTTTTTTTATAATTATTAAGTATATTTATCTTCTGATTGTATTTTTGTGTGTTGTGCTGTTTTTTGTGTGCACCAAATAAATGGTTTATCTATCTATCTATCTAATAGAGATTATTTCGAGAGCTTTTCTTTACATCACGTCGGTATCCTGCGATAGGTTTGGCAGAGGTGTGTACTACAGCGAGTCTAATGGCATTAACTAGGAACAAATCCAGACTCCGGCTTCTTACTGCGAACTCCTTAATAGCAAAACTCCATTAACACGTTGTCCGACCTGGGAATCGAAGTTCACACGACGCGCGACGAGCCAATCAACGATGAAAGACTCTTTACAGTTGGTCCTAGGCAAAGGTCTCCACGCCTCTTAGTGTTTTACCAGGTAATCACAGTAAACACTGAACTACTGCCGCGCATGAGTAGAGATATACTAGTAGGTATGTATTGTGGTAGGCCACAAATCTTTACTCAAGCGTAGCAATGATCTACAGCGAGGACATCTGACATGAGACGGCTGATAGACTGATGAATAAGTTACTTTCAGGATAAAGAAAACGTGCAAAACTTGACATACAAACGTGCAACGCACAAACTCATATACAAATTTCAGATTGAAAACAAGCATATTACAAATGTATTTATGTATTCAACTTACACACTATCTTTACAGGATGACCCCAATACAATAGTGGTTTCACAAATAACACCAAATAAAATGAAAAATCAACTTACGTCTAATACATTAAAATCTAAACTTTTAAAATACGAAGCAACACTAAACTCTATTATAAACACAATCTGAAGTCAGACTACAGAATTATATATACCTACATAAGTAACATTTCTCAAACTAAACTTTTTATTTTATTTCTTTTATACAAAATTAGACATAACACAGAATATTAATATTTAAATAAGTATAACTAACAAAATTCAACAAAACTCTTGCGAATTCACTCAGATTGCACGAAAATAAGTATGTCAATAATTCTCTCATGCACTTCGTTGCAAATTAGAGGATTATATCCAAGATAAGAATGCTTGGAAACATGCTGGTCCAGCTCCATAGGACAATCTAAAGTCTATAAAAAATCAAACTGGTTGCTACTTTAATTGTATAATTTTTTTTATGACATTTATTCACATCCTGTGATTACGTCTACAAGCTCATACACTGACTTATTACTTGTTTAATTGTATTTAGAAAATCGTATAATTATACAATGTTTGTGTTTGAGCACAATGTATTTATCACATAGGTAATTAACTTATTAGTCATTGCTATATTTTTAATTATGTTCACCTATTGTGGTACAATAATTTTATTCTAGGTTCTTCACATTGTAATTAATGTAGGTAAGTAAAAAAAAAAATTGTAACACATTTTAAAAGAGTAACGGTGGATTTTCTTGCCTATTCTTCTCCATACGAAACTATGTTTTATAAGAGGCGAGTAGAATCCATTATATTTTAATGATGTTGACACTCAAAAGTGCCTTTTCTGTGCCTATTTGAAATAAATGCTTGAACTTTGACTTTGTGCATAAATGTCTCATGATATGATAATAACCTTTATATGATTAGGTCCCGTAAGTAATCCCTCCTCCTCCGTTTATCAAATTATTCTTCAAGCTCCGTCAAGCGAGGAGGATAACCCTGCTGATCCCGTTAATGAGCCCCGTTCGGATTAGCAATCATGTCGTCGATCACGTCCCGACTCACTACAAACTTCGAGCGGAGAGCAATGTTTGCTGAACCTGTGTTTGAGTTTGAATGTAAATATATATATATATGTACGCGTGCGTGTGTGTATTGTATGTTTGAAAAAAAAAATCCACCTACAAAAAGAGACGCGCAGAAGAACAACTTAACGCACAACCAAGGACACAAAACAGGAAAGCTCGAGGTGCAACTTTTAATTTTGAGGACTTATATAGAGACAATTTACTTAGAAATAGAAATCGTTTCTTCAAGAGGAGCCAAAGGCCAAGCAAGGGCTTAGTAATAAATAATATCTAAGCTGACTCATTATTTGTGCTTAAATAAGTTACAAATATGCCCGTTTTTACTATCTAACACTAGGCGACACCTAAATGAATGCTTACATAAAAGCGCGTCGGTGGATTTTCAACTATTGGCGCTGAGCCGAGCGTTGAAAATCCAGCAGCTTGCTTTTATTAACCGTATTAGAGTTTCATTTTGTAGACCTTCTGGACATTTTTATCTAACGATCTATGAAACGAACACGTTTTTGTAGACGCGAATTTTAGAAGACAATCAGTACTCTTCTAAATTTACTTTGCGGCCGCAGTTTTAGTTTTAATATTCTTTCATGTTTATATTTTAATTAAACATGTGCCTCTAATCGGATACTAGATCAGATACTAGCTACGGGAAACACAAAGAGACGAAAGTTTTAATTTTAGAATTAAATACACGGATGCATAGATTGTACAAACGTTATTATGTTACAAAGGAAAGATAAATACGAGGTAAAATCGATGAAGGCTGCATTGCGTGTCACAACGCCGCCGCGCGTCGTCGCGGTTGTCGTCGCCTGCTCAAAACTCATAGCTTATAATTTTAACTATGTCGGTTTTCCTCGCGTTTGCTCGCAAATTTATACAAGGCCACTATCATTATAGCTATTTTATTTATAAATTTTGAAATTATTGTTTCCAAACCCTACTGGGCGGGTTTATCTAGTATCGCTGCGTTTTCTTATTTGGGCTGTCCCAAAATCAAGAGCCACCATCCCTTCCCTCCATCAGGAAGAATGCTTCTTCGAAAGTCTTTCAGCGATATTTTTATTCAAAGGTTATCAACGCGACGTGCTCCACATATTGTCGGTTACTCAACTCCTGTATTTTATACCTCTAACACCTTCCTGTTAGTACCAATCGTAACGGTCGCCGAGCGAATAGAAACACAATGACTCATGAACGATCCATGTGCAATCCGCAACCTGGCCTGTCTCGGGCGACCAACACCTGTGCCAACATTGGTCGTCAAACCTCCATGCCCATACTGAAGATCGTTAACCAGCATGGTCCCATAATCTTGACGTAAGGCCAGCATTGGTAGTCAAAGATGGAACTAAGTGGACCAAGTCCTGCCATTGCCAAAATTAACGGCAATCTGACCGCAAACTCATCTGTCACGGTGCCAACACGGCGGATCATCCGATGCCACATGTCGCTCCGTCATTGCCCGATATTGCCCGACCGCGACGTCACGATAACTCTGATTAACACCGTGTTATTAAATCGATTGCTGGCCATCGATTTATGAGGCATTGTTCCAACTGATTAGAATGTTACAGTTTAAAGTATGAATCTGATTACAGTACTTCCTACAGTAACGAATGACGGTACTTTGCGCAACTGCTGTTTACTAATCGGCATTTAAAGATCAAGGTAAACAATGGATTCAAAACGTTAAGATTCCACTAAGATAAGCAAAATGCAGAGTATGTCCGGATTGTCCGGTGTCAAAAACAAACCTACTTAAGTTATTGGGTAGCACAACTATTTATTTTTGTTAACCCTAACAGTTTGACGTTTTCTTCTTGCCGAGGGTTAGCATCTATGATGTCGTCAAGTCTACTTGTGGTTACCCATCATGTATACTTTCCTTCGACAGCAACTAAGTAACTGCGAAAGCAATGCATGGCAACAACCTGCACCACTACGCAACATTTAAGACTCTCAACAACCATTGCTGTGCCGACCTTCACCGAATTCCCTAATGTTGCTGCAAAGGGTTCGATGTAGAGGGTTGCAATCGATAGTTTATCCCGTCGCCGAACTCCTGGGGATAGATACGGCGTGTCACGGGCGCGATCGATACCAGCCCACGCCCTTGTTACGACTTTTATCAAACACGAAATGTACCAGGACCTTTCTCAGTTACCAGGAGAGAGAAAAAACTGAAAGGACTGACGCATCATGATTTTGTAACAACCGGATAATTCCGCGGAAGAAAAAAGTCATAACTAATTATAGCAACTCTGCGAGATACCAGTAACTCGCTAAACGTTACATTATTAGAATTGAAAAGTTATGAATGTGGGTGTACTATAGGTACCTACACCTCTGTCTAACCCTTCAGGGAAAACCAGCGTGATATTATTGTATGTTGTGAGAAATTTAAATGTTTTGTTAATGTGTTTAGTAGTGAGCAGGTCGAGCTATGTGTTCATTGGGAAATTAAGTAATTTCAATTTCAGCACTAGGTTTTTCCGATGGGTATGAAATGCCACAATGCAGATAATTATTCGACCCCGTTGGCAACTAACAAACCAAATTACACGATCGTCAACACATAACTCATGGTAACTGGTCCAGACACACGGCACGAGCTGCCAGCAGTGTGCACTCCATTTTACGACACAAGTTATGTTATTTTATCGTCTATTTTCACTTTTATGCTCTCAACTTTATAGCAATGTTTTATCAAACATCATGCCTATCTGAGTTGTAAATAACGTGTTTCATTCAATCAATTCGATTGACTTGATGTTTAGAGTTTTTATATTGACCCGAATGATGACGACTTCCGATTTGAAATACCATTTTTAAGAAGAAGTTTTTCTCTTTGAACAAATCTTTCCTAACTTCTTAAAGGCTAAAGTGAGTTTTTTTCTTTCAAATTCTTTTAGTGATGTTTTGCCTTTATTCCAATTCACTCATTCATTTCAATTCCCGAAATTATTCTACCGAACACCCATACAACTTATTATTCGCGGGCTTAGTGACTAGTACCATCATACTTGGGTAATATGTTTTGTATGGATATGAGCATTATTTCATTCATATACTCGATAAGTCAGCTGTCGACAGACGACAGTCCCGAGACGAGACCACACAGTACTGGTGTATACCCAACACTTTGCTAAACGAGCCACACCCACGTCTCACCGCATGTAAGCCTCTAACACAATACTTGTTTACTGAATATAAGCAAGTGTTACCAAAACCCTACCATCTATCAAATCTCATTTTGATGAAGAAAAATGTATGCATAATATTACGAAGTTATACAGTTTTAGTAAATGGAGGAATGATCCCTCCGTCCCTTCGTTTTTCTCACTCAATGTCAAACTGTGACAAACTGCTCTGCCAAACCCCAATTCCCTCGTTTGTCCTCTAGCGAAGGATTGTTAAAGTTCTTGACTAGCTTGGAAGTTTGCGAAGATCTCAATCCCAATCTATTGGCGTATTTCTTTCGCTATTCCAATGAATCACATAAATAGGTACCTTGAAGCAATTTGTGCGGAACTAAATCATAAGTAGTCGATACAAGTCATGAATCATTCAAATCACCCTGTAGGTACCAGTTCATTGGAATACATAAATCCATCTGTTTCCATATAAACAAACTCCAACTATGGTTTGACCTCATCTATCACTGGCTTTTCCTCGTAGCAAACTACCTTGTGAAGCAGAATAAGACCGTATGAATAGCCACTAGGGTTGCGAAGGGTCCAAAAGTACACCATAAACATATTCACCAAAATGAATAGCACGTTAAAGGGTTGTCCTTGCCGCGTGGGGCCCGGGACCAGTAAACCGTTATCAGTAAACTGTAGGTATACGATGTAACACCTCTCTTTACCCTTCGGTACGACACCATCACCTTTTGGGGATCTCAAATAATTAAGTTAGCAAATAGCTCGGGATAGGCTTGATATGTGTTTGTTGAACAGAAATATTGATTTTACATAGAAATACTTCGTCTTTAAGATGATAATGTGCGAGAGAAATTGCTTGCTGGTGATACAAATTTAAATTGTGTTATATTTCTGTTCTAGCTAGAGGGTCTTATCAATGTCTCTAAACTAATTAGAAGTCACCAAACTTTCAAGGAAAACATCTCGTTAGCTTTTTGATGGGCCAAGTCGGAACAAATACAATCTGCAAACTTATTAAAGTTAATATGTTTCGCCTCTACACCAACAGCTAACGAAGATGCCAAATGCTCGAAGCACTTTAGTCACTACACTCCAATACAAAGTCCACAATAACATACTTTGCCTCATATCTCCAAAACAATCTCCATTCAAGCCTCCAGCTACCAACCAACAAAATTGAGGATATGTCATTGTCTCATCTTTTCGCACCGTCCGTTGTGTTCCATACATAGATGAGCTATGCAGCTCCATGGGTAGTCTCCGTAGACACTGGGCCTCGCAGGGAGGGAGGAGAACCAGGTGGGGCAGAGGGGGCGCCGACCGGACCGACGGCATTCCGAGCGTGACTCAGCCGGACGCGAGCGAGTAAGTAACCATCTCGTAATTATATGTATTATCTCATGGTGTCTCATCTTTGCGGAAATTCGCCATTTTTGTAGGGAGCAGGAAATTTGTCTGGTGGGTTCTTTGAAGTCTTAAACGGCTAATGTTTGCTAAAGAGCGACAGCTAAGCTTGCTAGGATCTTCAGACTGACAGACAGACTGCGATAGTTTTTGTCGAATGATTAATGTTTCAAGTCTGTCTGTTCAAATTCATCAACGAGGTAAGTAGAAACGACTTGATTGTTGTCCCTTTGAAATTATTATCTCAAAAAAAAGCCCGTAAACTGAAAATATAGAATATTTTGCGATATCTTCCTCTATGACAACATCACAACCAGGAGTTAAAAATAATACGACAAACCGTTATAAAATCCCCAAGAACACGAGAATAATTATTAAAATAGAACATTTTCATCTTAAATGAAGCATTGTTGATATTTTCCCACATTAGCCCGCTACATACCGCGCGGCGGCCGCAGGTTGTAATGACCGCGCATCAATATCTGCCAGAATGGGTTATCGGCGATACACATACAGATACGTATGTATACGCTAGCTTTAGGCTTTGAGGAGGAATCTAGACCTCTGCTTACCTAACTGCGAGCCTCATCAAACGAATCTAGACCTCTGCTTACCTAACTGCGAGCCTCATCAAACGGAAGGGTGGTAAATTGGTAACATCTAATGAATAAGAGTCAGAAAAAGAAAGGATTATGGAATTTATGTAATTTCAAAAGGTCTCTTATTAGCATATTTACCGAGACTGTTACTTATACTGCATTTTAAGTCTGAGCTTTCCCAGAGTATGCTTTCCTGAATCCTACAACCTGTTACCAATTTTCGGGCACTATACACAAACAAAGATGGTGATTATTTTTTTTCAAGAAAACTGATTTTAATAACCTCTTATTTCGAAGTCCGTGCTTGCTTCTAACCACACAAAATCACACTTGAGTCAATATAATAAATATTATTATCGTAACCTAAATATTCCCAATAATTCGTAGTAAGTGGATCACATACTAAATGAAAGGTATATAGCCCTAGAGGCTGGTTGGCAGTCGATACGAGCACACGCTGTTAGCACGTAGGACATCAATTCTCATTAGTCAGTAATTGTAATTAAATGAATGATACGCCGCCATTTATAAACTAGATAGTAATAAATAACAGTTGCTGTTACACGGTTACTTCTTGTGGTGGTTTAGTTTGGGGAGTAACCGAGGTGCGGCGGCACGATTAAGGACATTTGAAGGTGGCGGGCGTAGCGACAGCGAGTGTTGTGAGATGCCGTGTCTTATGTCTAGCAGTTTTCAGAATGTTGCTTCCCAGCGTAACATCCAAACTCTTTTTATATTTGTAGGTACCTATTTAATAATAAATGTACAATTTAATAAAATTATAATGATAATGAATCTCACAGTTCTTAAATTACTTTGGACACATTAAATAAATTATGTCCACTGATAAAGATCTACAATTTGTTAATCTACAATAATCTGCTTAAAATTATGTGTTAATTGACATTGTTGACTTAATTTAATTACTTTATAAATTCATTGGATGGTTTAAAAACATTCTTATCATTTCATTACCACATGGAAAGGTCGTGTGTGTCAGTGTGTGCATGTCTACACCATATAATTATTGCTCTAGTTAAGCGGTACATCTTGGAATCATAAAAAGACTTGACCGATCAGATACTCAAAATGATCCACTAACGTAATGAAAACAGGGTAAACTTACATTATACGTGATACTTATGTCGCAGCAGGAAAACTTTAGTAAAATGTCGAAACTATCATTACCATTGACGGCATCTGGGCACTACTGAAACACTTTATAGGAGCTCTTTTCATTCGATAAATGCTTTCATCAACGGTTTTGTACGGAATCCATAAAAAGATAATAATATCTGGCTCTACTACTTATCAAAGAAATAATATGTATTTTCGTTGGGGTCGGCAGTCGGCAGGCGGCAGGCGGCAGGCGGCAGTCGGGTCACGTATTTGATTGCTATTCCGCGACAGAGGCAGCATCTCATTCTCATCTTTCGCTCAAAGCTAGCTGAGAGCGATACAAAGGAAACCATACCGACGCGACATATCACGACACTGATGTGACAAGAACTGACACACTATCAAGGAAAATGTATCACATTTAGAATCATGTTTTGCAAGATGTCCACATAAACGTGTACTTCCGCGAGTAGATTTTTTGCGGTTTCAGTTTGAAACTACTCACCACAGAAAACTAAACATAAGTTACGCCAACTTTTCATTACATTTGCCAACAAAATGTAGTCAAATTACACTATAGTGAACTATACCCACTTTGATAGTGACCATCGTCCATTAAAGATTATGAGCCAAGAAATCTTTAAAAAGTCTATCTTGGCTTAAATTACTTTAAAACATAAAAGTTGCACTTAGCTGCCTATCTACTGAATATATTTCTAACCCTTCTAGCAATTTTACTTCAAACCAAGGAAAGCACTTCCAATAGTTAGTAACATTAAGATAGGCCAACATTCCTGAGAGGGCCGGTAACAGGAACATAAGGCGGCGCGAGTGCACTTCCTCAGGCGCAGGCGCAGGGAAATACCGCACTCCATCAAATTAGCTTTATCTACCACTCCAACCTCGTAGTAACGCACGGGCTTATGTAGCTAAGCTTTAGAGAACTTGGTTTATTGAGTTTATTGTCTAAAGTGATTTAGAAGCGTGCAATGATTGTTGCTCAATATTCTACATAGTCTTTACATGGGCTATAAACAGAAGAATCAAGAAAACAATACTTGTTTGCATCAAAATTGTAAATTACATAAATCGAAAAATTTTATTGTCAATAATATTAGATACCAAAAACTCACAGCAATAATCTCTTTCAAAGCGAAATGCTTCTAAACCTCTTTCTTATTTTACTAAGTAAGTATCCCATCTACTAAGTATCCCATCCCGCCATTGGCTATTCGTGCAGGTATGCATAACGAGTAACAACCGGCTCAAATCAACATGAAGATGTAAAACTATAATATATCCTGATTAGGCTTTAGACGTGAGAACTGACTGACGCGTGACGTCACCACTCATGACGTCACCAGCCGTGACCTTCGGTTTCGGCCCATGAGTCAGCTGACCAAATAAAAACGGTACGCCACACCGGCTGACATTATTGTGCTGTTTGTTTATAAGGAAAAACAAACAAATGTACACGTTTGTTTGACTATAAATAATAGATTTTATTGCTTTTTATTTGCGCATAACTTTTTAAAATCAAAACAAGTCGTTTTGTGAAGATGGACTGGTTTTTACGTTGTATATTGATGAGTAGAGTAAGTTGCAGACGAACAAGAAATATTGACCGTTTGCCTGTAGACCGCGTAGCAATCTGAAACTAGATTCATCACTCCTGTGTCTTGACTGATGCAAAATTTAAACGCCTAACAACTATTTTAAGCCTATGTTAAGTTAACCTAAGTATATGTCTGATTTTTCAATCGTCAGATATATTTTATTTGAGGAATAAATATGACGGTTTGAGCTTTCCTATAGAAAATATACCTATTATAATATAACCGTCATTTTAATCTTAAGATAAAAGATATCTGACGAAAGAAAAATCGCCACGTATTTAGGCTACCCTAACAATCTGCAAGAATCTCTAGGGGTGGATGAACAAGGACGGAATTCTTGCCGAGCATTGATGGAATGAGGGATGTTATCGAACAACAGTAATATTTCTGGCACAGTCTTTAGCCATCTATCACTATTAACTGTAAAATTAGCTTGATCGCGTGCGTCATATTATGTGTGAAAGACTCTAATGCTTGTTTTTGTTTTATTTTTCTGCACTCAAACTCCGATTCTAGTTTATTTATTATAGTGTAATCTTACTCGTTTAAAAAGCGTTAATAATATGAAACGATATTATTATTACTACGTTCCCGGGCGCTGGACTGATAAAATTGACTCTAGGGACACAATTTCGGTTGTCTAGTAAAATGTTAGAAAAATGCTTAGGTACAATAAGCATTAAGCATGTGAAACCACTATTTTCTAGATTAAATTAAACTACATACAGACACTTTTGAATTGTCAAGTGGTCGGTCAGTCAGAAATATGAAGCTACTTAGTTGCCCATTCCAAAGCGTAGTAGGTACCTACGGAGAAGAACGGACAAGAAACTCCATGGACACTGTTTTAAATTATATCGTTACTTAAATATTAGTTACATCATTAATGTTGAATTTATAATTATACTACCTACACCACTTAGGTACCCAATCCAAGACAAAAACGCTATTGAATTTTGATTATTGTTCATGTCGCAAAAAATAAATTCTCTTAACATGGAAATAGCCATAGATATGAAATACATAGCTGTTTTCCCGCGCTTACCCGTATCTAATCACAAATTATAATGTTAAAGACAGAGAAACCACAAAACCTTTATACTAATAAGGCGGGGCTTCAAGATCATAGCTCCGTTACCGGTCTATAGATAACAATATAAATTTATGTATTTTTAACTTAACAACCAACCACGTTAGAAGTAGAACTTAGAACTTACCGGCGCGACAGATAGCAACAATGTTGAGTGTTGCCATCAACAGGAACAGTTGCCTCAACGATGCCATGTTGCTTCGCGATCTGCAACAAACAACAAAACAAATGTCATCATATGATAATAAAAACTTAATGACTACAAGTTTCTAGTGTTTTTATTAGTTTCTCCTTTGACAAAATTCACTTGTTTTGTTCTGCGAAATTATTAAATAGTTATTTTTGCAACTAGAGAGCCAAGTTGGTTTGAATGGCGAGTAAGCGAAGGATTATATAATTTAATAACTATAACTTTGGTCTCATGTACGGTCTCGTGTAACATATACAACTCTTCACCTCAGCAGTAGCGAGAACATATTATCTAAAGGTTAAAATTAAAGTATATATTATCGAGATGATTTGCAATTGTACGCTTATTTATTGTGTTACGAACGTTTAATGTTTTTATTTCTTTTTGGGGCCTACTAGTAGCTATGGAATTTGAAAATCGAAGTTCGGATCAACTTTTTATCTGTCGCTTTTTTCGTATTGAAGTGAAAGTGACAGAACAAAGTGTAGTTCAAATCTTTCGAATGTTGCGAGTAGACTGTTCGTGGCATTAAAAAAAGTTACTTGGTCTCACGTACGCAACAAAATCGAATTTTGCTCACTGTCTTTAAACAGCAAAACCTGCTTGTTAGAAGAGCTGAGGTGAAAAAGTATTTTGACACCAGGACAAAGAGGCAATCTTGCTAAAAAATATATGATATTGCACCGCATTGAGTTGGCCTTAATATTTAAGCAATTCATCCAAAATGCTGAACAATGAACTGACCGTCTTGCAATAACCTGTTACATAAAATACCGTATCTAAGTAGGTACAACGACACCTACTACGTATGCACATAGCATTTCTGTCCACTATCACGTAATTTACAAGGCAATCAATCGCCAAGTAAGAGAGCGCTGAACAAAAATGCATATCAGGCGCATCGCAAAAAGTGGCGCCTGCGCACCGCCGCGGTCAACGACCCCACTCCTGCGCAATCACATCCCCTAGATCAGCCTGCGTAATAATACTCGAGAAAAAAGCCTGTTTGATCATCATTGCACAAGTGCCAACGACCAGAGCCTGTTTAAGACAAATAAACCGACGCCATTTTATCTTTTTAGACTCTGCAAATCTTACCTATTGTTTTAGAGTAATAAAAAAATATGGATAACTGAATTTCAACATACATAGGTGAGAGTTTGACAGACTATTAGGATGATGGCTTATTAAGTAGTTTTATAGTTTTCAGACATAACGCCATTCTTGTCATAATGCCAATAATAATTATAATAGTCCAACTAGTCGTAGGCTACTAGTGCATTTATTGATCGACAACGACTAGTTTGTATCTACCTATTTATAGTTAATCAGCTGTTGATGCTTGGTCATAGAAGTCAAGTGTTGGACTAACTCTCCCTGAGATCATCTCACTTACGCGACGGCTACATTGTTGCGATAACGCGAACTTCACTTCCCGCGCTCTCTGTTGTGCAGCGAGACGACGAGTGGTGTGCGAGCGAGCGCGCGTAGTGAAGTTCGCGTTATCGAAACAATGTAGCCGTGTCTGTAAATTAAATATTATCTAAATTCCTTTAAAAACACCTACCGAACATAACTTAGACCAGAAGGGCAATTCCCGTAATTAAAAACGTTCAAAGTCTAGTCACAATCTCATCTCAGCGACAGTCAATGTCAACAACTTGTCAAATATGTAGGGAAATTAGAGGTATTTTTGACATATTGACACTGAGATTAGACTGTGAACGTTCTTAAAATTACGAGAATTACCCCTCAGTTCTGTGGATTCTGAACTCTGAACCGTCTTTTTTTGTAAAACAATGTTCTGTAAAATACAAAATAGAAATAGAAAGTTGTTCAATTCCTCCTGTACCCATGATTTTGCATGAAATGTGGTTATCATTTTCACTTGGATTATTGGCTAAGTAATTGGATGTAATACCTTCCAGGGATCTGTTTAATCCACTACTAACAACGATAACCCCCAATTTGGATAATTTATATATTCGTAACCGGCAAACAATAGCAACAATTCGCTGCAACCCAAACAACTAAACAATTACATGTGCTAATAATATATTAACGACTGCAGTAACTAGACCACTTAGCAGAAATAATGGTCGCATTCACATAAGTAGGTAAACGGTTGGAGCACAGATACAAAGAATCAATCGGTTTAAGGAGCTGAGCACCCTCGGGAGCGAATCGGTTCAATAAATAAAGAACGACACCCACTTATCGCCGCCCACTGTCCCATTCTGGGAGACGAATGTCCCCCGATATGGGAACCGTGTCACGTTAATGCCGTCCTCTCACTGAAGTGTAACGACTTAACGGTCTCGTTCGTGTGTGGTGCAATGTGATTGAGTGGTCCTTCAGAGTTGGGAGCAATTTTAAGAAGAGGTACTGACTCATTACAAATAAGGAAAATTCAGATAATATTCTGTTAGAGTAGGCATCATCAAGTTGATGTTTCTGGGAAATTAGTTAACACACTTGGGCAACATAGAGCAATCTTTTCGAGTGGTAGGTATGAATCATTTATAAATGGATACCTACTCTAATAATATTATCTTTTAAATTAAACATAATTACCACTAGGTTCTTAACAGATTTTGAGGTTGCAAGCAATAATCAATAAACAGGATAAATCCTGACTTTCCTCATTCACGTTCCTACCTCGTTCGTTGATGTTTCTAGCCTTCGCCATAACCCTTCAGTAATCATATAGAAACTCGAACATAGCGAGCCAGACCAAAGCGACCAGTAAGTAGCACACCGTGTCAGCGTGTGAGCACCCCCGGCAGGCCCGTTGTCCACGACCACGGGTGGACGACCGCGCAAGTGATTCATCAATCGCCGCGGATCGCTCTCAATAGGATAATGTGCTCCGTTACCTACGGAGCCGATCACCGTGCGAAGATGTCCCTGGGAACGGTCTGGGCCCGTCTGGGGGACCGGTTACGGTATGTGACGCTAAGTTATTTGCTCACTAGGACTATGTAGGGATAATACATATTTATTTTAAATGGGCAGAGACGATAAGGCCCCCAGGAGGATAATATGTACACTTGTATGGACTATCACTAGGGGCTAATATTTTAAAAGCCTCATCCTAAAGCAGTTGTGGGCCAGTGGTAACGGCCGCGAATTATGTGTTACGTGTAGGTCGTAGGTTCGAACCCTGACAGGCGCTTTACTTTGTGTAAATTATTTCATCACCTCTGCTCTCAAAACGGTGAAGGAAGACATCGCGAGAAAACCGGCATGTATTAGAACCATGACTGACATCTACCAACCCGCACTGGGCCCGCGTGGTGGATCACAGCCCACTCCCTCTCACAGAGAGGAGGCCTGTGTCCCAGCAGTGGGAACATCATCCGCTGATTATGCAATACTAGCAAAAAACTAAACTCCTATATGAACGCCACAAAAGGTAAAGTAAGTAAAACTTTATATTTTATTGTAGTTATGAAAATTTTTCAGTTTTCAGCATTTGCGTGGGCGAAGAGAATCATTTGACTTTACTCGTCTCGTCTCGTTTTTCCGTCTACTTTGAACAAAAGTTAAGTGAAAGAAAATCAGGGTACCTACCCAGATTTCCAGCGGTGCGGTGTTTGTGCAACACCACGTTTTAGTTTTATGGAATCACCGAAATGGACTTGTCATACGACGAGCGATTGCAGTTTCATAATATTTCCTTTTTTGAAAAACAAATAAACATGTTCTATTGAATCGGTTCTATGAGTAATATTTCAAGCTGTCAAGCTGGCTCGAAAAGTGGATCTTACTTACTGTAGCAGGTAAGCTCTTAGTTTATAGTAGTATTGTTAGAGAACAGCTGAGTAACCCATGAGATAATTGTGGTCACCTCGGTGTGCTCAATTTAGATAACAATTTTGGAAAATATTGATATATGATAAATGATTTTATTTCTGTAAGTAGGTTAGTACAATAGTACATTGTTATCCTAGAGGTGAAAGTAACTTATTTAGTCCCTCGAACTATTGGCCAATAGTTCGAGGGACTAAAGAAGTCTTTAACCCGAGGTAAACACTGTGCTTTTCATTACGAACACAAGGAAAGTAAAATTAAAAACATGAATTAGCTAAAAAAAAATGAGTCTCTTCTCGAAATCGGGCTTTAAATCCATATCTGAATCAGATGGCAAAACTATGCTATACGGAAGTATAAACAAAACTCAACAACTCGAAAAAACAAATGAAGATCGGATTGCCGCTTTTCCGCCATTTTTTTTTCTGTGGCCGGCTACTAGCTATACATACATTATTTTTATTTCCATCATTGAAAAAATGGTAAATACTTTGCCCAAATCTATTGTCAAAATCCAAATGTTATTTTAAAGAAATTGTTGAAAGTAATTTATAATAAAGTCATTTAAAATAATATATTCTTTAATTAATAATTAACTTTATGTAATTTAAATTTTACATCGCGCTGTAATTGAGTGGCTGTATAGGAAGTTGGAACATGGTTCAATAGAAATGTGAAAATAGAACTAGGTTTTTTAAATAATTTGATAGGTGTCAGTTGAAAGCGATTCTCCCTAGGGCAGAAAAGTATCACATTCAACCCGCTCCTCAGGCAACTTCAAACCTACTTTCCGAGTATGAGTAATGAAAACACTTTTACACGTCAATCATGTTTTAATAGCTAGGTGAGGTCGGCGTTTCCTATCGGACTACTTTTAGAAGAAAGGCCAAACCAACCTCAAAGGTCACAGTCACTTTCAAGTGTAGAGCAGATAGTATTAATAGTCGAGACGCGAATTACAGAGATTGTTAAGTTTATACTTATGTTAATGCTGGGCTACCAAGTTTGAACTAAAAAATATCTTCAGACGTCTTACGTTTCTCCATTCATCTCGAAAGCCAGACACGAACAATACATTTTTCATTTCTCATATTTGGAAAGTACGCTTGAAGTTACCAGATCATAGGGATGAAAACAGTACTTTTCGTCCCTGGGAAACCATTTTAACGAGTGTCAAAAAATTCAAAAACTATACAAGCCATGTCCCAACTTTTTATACAGCCACTCGGTCAAGTATTTATACAGCCACTCTGTCCAGTATTTACTATTTAAAAACCGTTCGAATTTACGTCTCACGTTCGTGCTAGGACCTCTGCAATGCCTCATCTAGTGACAACTTCACCAATGAAACTGAAGGCGATCAGCACATCTAAACAGTGTTCAAGATCTGTCAGCGTCAACAAAATATTGCACTCAAGTTTCGCAAAAAATATATAACAATTATATAGCAGGAGAGAACCCTTCCCTTACGTTTAATAATTGATCTAATTTGAATGATTTAATTTTGAATAGATAATATCTTACATTAATGTTTATTTATGTTTTAATAAAATATTGTTTGCTTAACTAATCAGGTTTTTATTTACTTTCCTCATATTCGAAATGAAAGTCAGAGTGATAACCTCGGGCGATACACCTATTTAGTCACTCGAACTAATGGCGGCTCGAGCGTAGTGCCTAAGGTCCCTTTCATCCCTTATAATAATATAACAATTACATAACACCTAAGTAAATGTGTTAATCAAGCCTTTCCACAAATATATCAATACTTGGCTCGTTAATCAAACCAACACTGCAGATAATCACTCTCTTGAGCAGTATTACATAAGGGGCGCGGGCGCACGACATCGGACACCGGATGCGAAAATAAAAACATGCACAGAGACCTAAGTGCACACATGACATACAGACAGACATTGTGCTATCGTAATAGTTCCCGTACTGTGACACGAAGAGACTGCCACTCGGTCGATCGAGTTATGACATACAGACAGACATTGTGCTATCGTAATAGTTCCCATACTGTGACACGAAGAGACTGCCACTCGGTCGATCGAGTTATGACATACAGACAGACATTGTACTATTGTGATAGTTCCCGTACTGTGACACGAAGAGACTGTCACTCGGTCGATCGAGTTATGACATACAGACAGACATGTACTATTGTGATAGTTCCCGTACTGTGACACGAAGAGACTGCCACTCGGTCGATCGAGTTATGACATACAGACAGACATTGTACTATTGTGATAGTTCCCGTACTATGACACGAAGAGACTGTCACTCGGTCGATCGAGTCATGATATACAGACAGACATGTACTATTGTGATAGTTCCCGTACTGTGACACGAAGAGACTGCCACTCGGTCGATCGAGTTATGACATACAGACAGACATGGTGCTATCGTAATAGTTCCCGTACTGTGACACGAAGAGACTGCCACTCGGTCGATCGAGTTATGACATACAGACAGACATTGTACTATTGTGATAGTTCCCGTACTGTGACACGAAGACACTGTCACTCGGTCGATCGAGTCATGACATACAGACAGACATTGTACTATTGTGATAGTTCCCGTACTGTGACACGAAGAGACTGTCACTCGGTCGATCGAGTTATGACATACAGACAGACATTGTACTATTGTGATAGTTCCCGTACTGTGACACGAAGAGACTGTCACTCGGTCGATCGAGTCATGACATACAGACAGACATTGTACTATTGTGATAGTTCCCGTACTGTGACACGAAGAGACTGTCACTCGGTCGATCGAGTTACGAAGTTTGGCAACGCTGGCCATGTGCTAATTTTTGGATGGGCGTTAAACTGGTCTCTGGCGCAGATCGTCAGAAACTTGTTGCAGCTTCAGTCTTACTGTATCTATGAAGTTTAGATTTCTAGAGGTCTTTAGATAAGTGAAATTCTATATTTTTCAGCCCTTGTTTCTATCGAATTTGGGCCCATACAACTTTTTTCTAAGTTTCAAGGAACCTCAGACCGAATAAAACATCAAGACATAGCGCTGCGAACAATACAGTGAAGCATTCAAAACTACACCTTGCCCTGCGCATACACGCTCACACGCACATGTTATCAAGGAAACTTCTCCTCACTAAGTGCACACATGTTTACGAAACCGCAGTCACGTCACTGTTGACAGCGCTATGTACATACATGCATAAATAAACTCACGCCTTCTCCCCACGGGGCTAGGCAGATACTACAGAGTGCCACCTGCTACGATCCTTACAAACTCACGCCTTCTCCCCACGGGGCTAGGCAGATACTACAGAGTGCCACCTGCTACGATCCTTACAAACTCACGCCTTCTCCCCACGGGGCTAGGCAGAAACTACAGAGTGCCACCTGCTACGATCCTTACAAACTCACGCCTTCTCCCCACGGGGCTAGGCAGATACTACAGAGTGCCACCTGCTACGATCCTTACAAACTCACGCCTTCTCCCCACGGGGCTAGGCAGAAACTACAGAGTGCCACCTGCTACGATCCTTACAAACTCACGCCTTCTCCCCACGGGGCTAGGCAGATACTATTGAGTGCCACCTGCTACGATCCTTACAAACTCACGCCTTCTCCCCACGGGGCTAGGCAGATACTACAGAGTGCCACCTGCTACGATCCTTACAAACTCACGCCTTCTCCCCACGGGGCTAGGCAGAAACTACAGAGTGCCACCTGCTACGATCCTTACAAACTCACGCCTTCTCCCCACGGGGCTAGGCAGATACTACAGAGTGCCACCTGCTACGATCCTTACAAACTCACGCCTTCTCCCCACGGGGCTAGGCAGAAACTACAGAGTGCCACCTGCTACGATCCTTACAAACTCACGCCTTCTCCCCACGGGGCTAGGCAGAAACTACAAAGTGCCACCTGCTACGATCCTTACAAACTCACGCCTTCTCCCCACGGGGCTAGGCAGAAACTACAAAGTGCCACCTGCTACGATCCTTACAAACTCACGCCTTCTCCCCACGGGGCTAGGCAGAAACTACAGAGTGCCACCTGCTACGATCCTTACAAACTCACGCCTTCTCCCCACGGGGCTAGGCAGATACTACAGAGTGCCACCTGCTACGATCCTTACAAACTCACGCCTTCTCCCCACGGGGCTAGGCAGAAACTACAAAGTGCCACCTGCTACGATCCTTACAAACTCCTTTTGCCTCATTTACGTTCATACATCTGGACATGTTATTTGGTCTGAGCAAGGAACACCTTCAATGTTTTTAAAACTAATATGATAAATGATTGGATATATTAATTATGATAACATAAATTATATTTATTATTCCAGTAATAAGCAAAATATGAACGTACACAGGTCCACGTGGATCGATATGTGGTGCTATGCCTTTCTAAGGTAAATACCGGAGACAGACCTCATACATCAATGTGTCGACCGCGACTTAGATAACCGACCCGCCAGATGTAGTGATTACACACGCCATTGATCTTGTCGCTTCGGAGCTTGCACAGTTTATATCGTTTTATATTAAATGGTTTAAGTAAGTATTTAAATGTTTTATTCAAATTGTAGTTTGTATTGAGGTACCTATAATATTCTACCGTAGGTAGTCTGAACTGCACCTAATTCCAGAAAGCTTCCAGAATGATGCAACACATAGGTAGGTACCTGTCTATGGGCATTTAGCATTGTACCCGTACCACTATAACAGGCTTCATATTTGAACTACATTTCTAGCAAGTTGTACACGGGTCACGGAGAACGATGACAATTCCATACAAACTAAAAAAGTGTTCTTTTTTCATAGTTAGTCATAGTTAATGTTAAGTTAGTTAAAACTAATGAGGCCAGACTGTTGTTAGTTCTGTTAAAGTCTATGATAACTCACATAGATGTGTTAACAAACATCTCAGCTTGTTAAACCTTAACCGATTTGTCGAACAAACACTATTTTCGCCGAATGATTGTTATTAGCATTGCACGCAAAAAGTGGAAGAAAAACTACAAGTAAATAGAAGGTCGTTGCATCGCACTGGCTGGTAAGAATATATTCGTACGTCAATTTTGTAAAAAGTAATTGTTAGGTGGCACATTGAGTAGCTAATATGTACTTAAATTCCCTATAGTAAGTATCTATAGTCTTGCAGACATAAATCGTTGGAAATATTTAAGAAGAAAATTAATATACTGAGCTTGTGGGTTGGTAATCCTGAATCTGTAAACGTTTATTTAGTGGCAAACATTGTCAACACCTACTATTAATATCTTCGATTTAGTAATAGTTAACTTAACGTCAAATTAGTTCCTCGTTTATAGCAAAATTAAACTTACTTCCAGTAGAGGTTTATAGAACAACTAACTACTCGTTATGAACGGCACAACGTACATTAATTACGCAACTTTCAGCAGCGACAGGCGCAGGCGCACAATTATCGATAAATACGCGAATCGATGGTAACATAACATATTCGATCGTTTATCAATTAGCACTCATTGTGTTTTGTTCGAATTGTTAGACGGAAAAACGATTTTCTTGTTCAATGACGTATGACGCGCTGAATATGTATTCACAGCTTACGTAGTTTTGTTGAATTACTAGATACATAATATATTTGCGTCAGCTTTGAACTAATTGGTAATAAGATTCGGTTCAATTGTATTGTCTGCCACCGTACACTAGGATGACTTGATTGACTGATAGATCTGTAACCGTCGCGTCGTTCGAGTTGGCCTGAGTAACTGATCAGATCGTCGCCCAGCCAAGTGGGCGCCGGCCTTAATACTGCACAAGTCCGTTGACCCAATAACGTATTGAAACCAATAAAACTGCTACAGAGCTAGCGGTTTTGGCGCCACTGTGTGCAATTGACAATCGAATGACGAGCGGCCGATGTTTTACCGATTCCCAATTCAGAATTTCGATTATTAATTGCGGTTTGATATTTTTTGCGGGCAGAGTGGCATGTTGTGGACGTGCGTGATGACTGATGAGTTGACTACTATCTGGACAACAGGTGCAATGCAAGTGTGGTTTGTCCGGTAAAAGTAGATTTTTCTAGCCCCTGTGAAATAGCTACCTACATATAAATATAAAACGTTTTCGACTATGACAGGATCCATTTCAGATTACCATGATACACAGAGTTGCCGGTTCTAAACACCGGGAATTTTCTTTTCTTCAATTAAATTAGATTTTTCAGTAGAGAGTTTGTCTTTTACTGACAAACACTTGGATAATCCAAAGTTTTTGCATACGGAAAATTAATTTTCAAGAAAATGTTCTTCATCACCAACCCCACGTAAATATACCTAATATCGTGCTAAAGCTATCGACAGGCAGATCATCGCTCTCAACGGTACGCGTCCGGCGGTCAGTGCCGGTCAGCCTACACGGCCGGTTTCGGACCGGGCGGGCGGCGCGGCGCGGCGCGACGCACGCTGCGCAAATATTGACGGACATCTAGCCAGAGACGCGCATTCCTCGCAAACTGTTACTTTGTTAAACAAGTCTCCAAAGACTATTGTGTGTTTTGTTACACTATTTCCCATAGGTCCCCGGTATGTTGGTCAGTTGAAACACATCATTATCGTGCTGTTACCGAGTAAAGAAAATGACACTGTCCTGACAGATGAAAAGTGTTCATTCATATTCTAATTTAATTAGGCGATTCCTTCACTTTTTTTTTCGTTTGCTTGATTTAACGAATGGCAACTAAACTACACTAAATTCGAGAAAATGATGTATGATAATTATGATGATGTATGTCAATAATTTTCATCTCTGGTACTACGTAAGTACACGTGGAAATGTAGGCATTTCTCGCTCATATCGATATGAAATTATTCATATTATTACACATACCTAATTATATCGTAAATAGTCGACGTAATATGACTCGGATCAATAAACACGATACTTGTGATATTAAAATAATTATTTCACTCAAAAAGTATTGATGTCAGTTTGAATAACAACATTCCGATGCGACGTCTTTGAAATCATCAGCATGTGATTACATTCCGTTACATTTATAAATATGATTATAATATGGCTGAAGAGCTTATTATTAGGCATTTATTTCTTGAATATATTTTTGCAGCCCTGGATTACGATAGACAATGTGGATTAATGGATGTCCCAAAAAAACATCTATAAAGATGAAGGCACACGGGGTGACAGAGACATCGACGCGCCAACTGATGAAGGCACACGGGGTGACAGAGACATCGACGCGCCAACTGATGAAGGCACACGGGGTGACAGAGACATCGACGCGCCAACTGATGAAGGCACACGGGGTGACAGAGACATCGACGCGCCAACTGATGAAGGCACACGGGGTGACAGAGACATCGACGCGCCAACTGATGAAGGCACACGGGGTGACAGAGACATCGACGCGCCAACTGATGAAGGCACACGGGGTGACAGAGACATCGACGCGCCAACTGATGAAGGCACACGGGGTGACAGAGACATCGACGCGCCAACTGATGAAGGCACACGGGGTGACAGAGACATCGACGCGCCAACTGATGAAGGCACACGGGGTGACAGAGACATCGACGCGCCAACTGATGAAGGCACACGGGGTGACAGAGACATCGACGCGCCAACTGAAACCGAAACTATGAGTTCAGCACATGATTCTAGACCCCTAGCGAAGAAATTTTTCATCATTTATTAATCTGCTGTTTCATAGAAAAGTGCAATACCTACGCGGTCAAAATGTACGGAAGAGCAATTTAAAAAAAATGATAACCGACGAAAAGTTTCAACGCACACTGTCCGCCACCCTGTATCATTATACAAGCTTCTGTTTGCGGCTTCGCCCGTGTGGATGTCGGAAATCATCCCACGGGAACGTGCTAAATCCATTCAGCTGCTAAAGCGTGAAAAGTTAACAGACAGAGAGATAATAAATGCAAATAGTTTATTTATAGTGAACAGATTTTTATGGTTCTAACTTAAAATAAGTATTTACCTATGAAGTTTCCGTTTTACAATACTGGGCATTTGAAACGTAATTTATGTATGGCTGGCAATAAATTATAAAAAATTCAAAAAAATATTATTTAAAACATATGGAATTCTTTTTCAAAATCAGTCATTTGTTTATTGATCAGTGTTTTGTTTTCACTACATTTGTATCTTTTTCATTATTAAGGACATGATAAAAATACGAGTAAGTAATTATGGAATACGAGTTCCGTCGCGGTAGGAATGCCGCACAAACGGCTCGCAACATTAATTACGTGTACGGAGTGAACACTACAAACGAACGCACGACTCGTTATTGGTTTGAACGTGGTTTGAACGCTTCCGACATGGAAATCTTGATCTAAAAAAATAAACCCCGTGGTCGCCCGAAAACTAAAGTCAACAACGACGAATTAAAATGGATAGTGTCGATACTGAATCTACGGCTGAGTTAGCAGCAGCTTTCAACGTTAGCATCAAAATAATATTGGTCCATCCAAAACTTGATAAGTGGGTGCCGCACGAACTGAACGATCGCCAGCGCGACGAACGCGTTGAGGTATGTCTTGCGTTGCTTAACAAACACAGAAACGAAGGAATTTTGAACCGCATTGTCACTTGCGATGTTAAATGGATTCTTTTTGATAATCGTAAGCGGTCATCATGTTGGTTAGACCCTGGTTCAGCGCCTAGGCAATGCCCCTAACGAAAACTTACCCCTAAAATGTCATGATCACTGTTTGGTGGTCTAGTATAATTCACCACAGCTTTTTACCAAATGGCACCAGCCTTACTGCGGATGTGTACTATGAGGAACTGGACACAATGATGGAGAAGCTCGCAAATCTCCAGCCACCCTTGGTTAATCGCTGCGCAGCGGGGACCCGCTGCTCCTACAAGACAACGCTCGATCTCATACGGCACAATAGACGGTCTTTAAGCTACAAGAGCTTGGGTTGGAAGTTTTATGTCATCCACCGTACTCACCTGGGAATGCGCCGACAAACTTCTACTTTTTTTTAAATTTGGACAAGTTCTTGGAAAAAATTCAATAGATACCCGAGAGGCAGTACAAAATTCCTTTGAAGAGTTTGTTGGCTCCCGTACACCTGACTTCCTCAAGAAGAGCATTGAAAAATGACCCCTGCGCTGGCAGAGATGCATCGATAGCATGGGTGCATATTTTGATTGATAGAAATAAAAAATATTTATATAAAAATTACTATAACTTTTTGTATTGGATGGCCTGAAACACAGGTTTTTATTAACCTAGCTCAGGCAGGTCGCCACAAGATAGAATGTCAGTACCAACGCACCTTTCATATGTACCTAATTGAAAACGAGTAAATTAAACTAGCTTTTATATAAGTATTTAATACAATCTGTTAAGAACTTAGTGCTACTAAGTATTTATAAGTGTTTAGATGTATTACTTTGTAAAAAGACCTAAATAAAAAAAAAGTTATAAGTTATAATTTAAAAAATGTTCGTAAGAAAAATAAATAAAGTATTAAACGGAAATTTCATAGGTAAAGACCTACTATTATCATCATTAATTTGAAATATTCTAGCGCCGCAATTGACCACGTATTACCTACATAACTTCAAATTGTAATAACTTTGCGGGTGGACCGATTTTAAATGAAATAAATAATACCTCAAGATACGGGTTCTGACTTTAGTTCCAATTGCTTAAATCTTTTAAAAAGAGGTACATAAAAATTTCTATAATAATGTGAATTTTAAAATCATCACCTATTTCACCTCCGTTGGGGAATGATTTTACAAAAACGCTGAATATTTTTTTTTAAATTTCTTACCAAAAACAGAAATTAAAATGTTCATATCCCTAACTTAAGAAATGCTAAGTTTTTCATTTATTTATCTGAAGCAACCTGCTCGCGTTAGACTCTCGTAGTTTCTACTATGCGAGTCACTTGTGAGTTATAAGTATGAGACGTTTTTGTCTCATTACTACTCATTAGATATGGGAACAGCTATTTTGATAATTTAAGTTACCTAATTATAAAGTGAAAACTAACTTAACAACGTTATGATGAGCATTTCAATTAGCTGTAGGTACTGCTAGTAATTAGTAGAGAGTAGTATTTAACGAGCAGAGGGTTGGAAATGTCACCGCTACTGATGGTTAGCAAGCTCGCTGCCAGTGTCATTAACAGCACATTTACTATTAATACTATAACCTTAAGCTTTACTGCCTGTATATTTATCTAAGGTAAGATACAATAAGAGGGCGATAATCATCAATACATTAAAGATTGATTTTTATTGTCAAACTACATAGAAATCATGTGAAAACACCGTTATTTAATTAATCTTACTGTCTGTCATCTGCCTTCAAAATAAGAAATTGCATTGAAATTAGGGCTTATTGGTTGATTCGCACGAATTTACTCGCCCGAAAAGGACGAATCGAAGTTTTTGCAATGGTAGATGTCTAATATTGCTAAGTATTTTATTATAAGTTATAAGCTATTGTGCCGTACAGATATTTTTTTCTTGAGTGAAGAAGTTAAGAATCCCGAGCAAAACAAGTTCTGATATTGAACCCATGGACATTGTGCCACCATTATGTATGTCTACATTTGTCTGTAATTTTTATGGTGTACATATTAAACAGTATTATTAGTTATATAACTATTAGTTAGTTAGTTGTTAGTTAGTATTACTGTTTAATATGTACACCATAAAAATCTGTCTATCTATTGAGATCTCATATCTGTACCATGTTTTATAGTTTCATTCGAGATAGAAAGTACATGTTTATTAGTTTTTATAAATATGGCTACTTCAAGGATGTAAAGACATGGGAAGGTAAACAATTTATGAAACCTTAAAACAGAAAGTACCAAACCATAGTAAGCAACCAATATTTTCGGCAAATTAACTTTTTTTGATAAATTATGCAGCTTAATCTTGTACCAATGGCCTCTGCTTGTGCCTTCCTCGTCAACTGGCTGTCAATTAAGATGTCTAAAAATTGTGTGATAGTTATATTCATTTTCTACAGTTTGACTTATTTTTCTACAGTTTGACTTTCTTTCTTTTTCTAGTGTGATTTATATCAGTCAAGAGGTTACCGTAGTACAGGCTCTACCTACTATTATTATTCAGAAGTTTTTGACAAAAATCATACCTAAAAATGTTATTATTTGCAGCGACAGCATTATAAACACTGAATGCTGGTTAAGAAAATGGTAAATTTCGAAAAAAATTATCTTGGTTACCTTACCGGTTTTTTTTTTTAACTGTTCAAATTAGTTACGTTTGATTTATCTACCTACCCGTTACGCTTAATCCGTTATTTACGGGACACCCTGTATACGAAGATCAGACGATTCGCTCCCTTCAAAATGATTTAATTGTCTTTGGCCCTAGTCTTTGGTCCCTCTAATGCGCTGATTGTCGTCGACGCTCGGTCGCACGTAGTATGTCCAGAACCTGTAAATAGGTGGACTTAAAAGCCTCATCGGTACAGACACACAGACACACCATCGAGTACGCCCATTCTGCATAATTTTTGTTTAAAATTACTTGCAAACGATGCGAACTGACTTTTGATTTGTTAACGAATCATTTAGCGGGCCGTCAAAACTGGCCGCTAAATATATTCGTAAACATTAAGAATATCATCAAGTTTGCGACAGTGTTCGATAAAATACGACAGTTTTCTTAACTTAACTTAACTTTTCTTGCATAACATTCAAAATCTGCTGGAGTTGTCGATTCGCCCACAAATATATTAACTTCTAGCGAATCGACTACAGAAAAAATTACACATACAATTTTAAAGTGTCGATTCGCCCGTTTCGAGTGAGTAAATTCGCGCGAATCGACCAATAAGCTGAAATTAGTATCTATTATGCAGACAATAGAATACTGCAATAGAAGATGTAACACAAAACATTACAAAGATATTAAATTCAAAACTCCACTAAAAAGTTTGGCTACAACTAATAAAAACCACCAAAACAGGCAATAAATAACATGCCGACAGAAATAGCATGATCACCTGTCTGATACCTCATCAATATTAATTTATAGCCTCTGCAGAACATAGCGGAGTAGCCGGCGGCCACGCCTAGATCACGTTCAAACATCATCTGCTTTTTATAACTATTCCGCAAAAACAAAGGAATCATTATTTTGTAGCAATGCTAGATGAGAATGTCAGTCAGATTACTGGAACTGTGAGCAGGATTCTAATGAGTTACAATATATAATATGCATAATGATTTGGAGAGACTAATGCGGTAAGCAAAATATATTTGTTACTCATCATGCCGTAACCAAACGTAAGCTAAATAAACTCAATTTTCATGAACTACTTTAAAACAATCTGCGGAAAAAGTCGGTTAAATTCCATTAAATAAGCACACAATTGTAAATTAAAATAAGATTATTTATTTATTTGGGATGACCAATTCACATTATACAGAAGAAATCACATAATAAAATAGGTTCCTTTACGTGTGCTCCTTCAATTACAGGACCATCAATAAAATTGACACAATGAATTTCAACACAAAAGACGGTAAATAAAATCAAAGAAAACTCCATTACTTGAGATTCATCGGGAAATGATTGACGAGTGGAACCTTCGAGAAAATTGAATTGTTGGCAGTAAACAAATTGCCAATTTGATGGCTTCTGCGATACGATCTGTGTGACGTATTGTTGTGGTTTATGGACGTAAATAAAGTCATTAGGTTTAGACAAAATATTTTATGAATACATGTTTAAAAAAAACATTGTGAAGAAAATGTTGTTAAGTTATTGAGTTAAAAGCTGTTTTGGAAGGTTTGATTGAACCAGAATAAACTACATTATAATACAGTTACACAAATAATATTTCTAGTGAAACATTATTCAGCCGCACCTATATTTGAAATTCCTATACTGAATTTAGTGAAAGTGCTTCATTAACATGAAGAGAGGACACTACATGGAGACGAGCTGAAAGTCTGAGAGCAACGGAAAAATATAGCGAAACATAATGAAGGCTATGAATATTCATGCGCCGAACGTAATGCATAACGATTAGGAAAACATACGTTTACAGAGAGTAGTGCGTCCCCATTATTCTACTTCCACGGTCTACTATTAAAACTTAAAACTGTCGTTTGGAGCCATCCAGCGATGTTCTGCCAAATGCCCGCATCTGGCATTATGCTCAGATGTCGTTATCTGGCATCGCCGTCATCATCTGGCACGGAGCACGGCTCTAGCTGGACTGTGACTGTGTAACACTACTTTCAATTCTTGTCTTCCTCGAATAGTTATTAGTTTTATGTCCGTGTTGCCAGTCTTGTAGTTCCATTTAAAAGGCACTTTGTTTCTGTATTTGCTAAGTTTTAATATCAGAATAAATAGAGCTTTTAGTTTCAAGAATTCTGTTATTGCTACAGTTATTCCTAGAATTAGTGTAAAAAAAAAACTGCCTTTCCAAAGGTTTTCAATTTACTCCTCAACAAAGATTACTCTCATTGCCATTATATCACGAAGCATTCCATAACCTAAAAATAACTGAGGACATAGTAATCAAACTTCAGAGGCATCGTCCATGGATCTCCATACTCTTTTAGTTTTTTTCTCTCGCACACAAGTCAAACTAGTTTCCAGACATTCGCGCGTAACCCTTACATGGCACACTTTATGCGCGACAGATAGTCGCTGGGAACGTTGCTCTCGCGCACTGGCTCGCAAGGGTCAGTTGAAGATAGAAGCTGTATATATCGTAGGCTTTTAGGTTAAGGCCGTTTGTATACGCCACCAGCACATCATCATTACAGCATATAAACCGCACCGTAGAAAAATCGTGCCCGTCAACAAGCTTCCATAGTGATCCATACAACACAGTCACTGACGACCGTGCCTACACACGGCATGTACGGGGACGTGTATTTTCAGGGCAAGAAAAACGTGTGTGTACAAACGGTCTAAGAGCGAATGAACTACATAAAAAAAATTTATAAAAGGACCTGAAAAAAGATTTATTGAACATTGAATTATGTTAAAATGACGTAATGTCTCCAAAGCAAGTTACTCAGTTAGCTTAGGTTTCCCAGAGCGCCTCGGTTCCACAAACCCTACAGCGAAACATTAGGTTTTCCAAGCTATAAATGACAACTTAATTGTAATGTTGCAGACACCCTGACAACTCTACATTATTTCTCGGCTGCAAGTTATTTGCGCCGTTGATTTTTATAGCACAAGCGAGCCAAGTCATTGACTCGAACTAATGATGCCCCTTCAGCGAAATATCTCCATACCTGCAGTAAGCTAGTACTTTGCTTTCATTATAGAAAGCTCTATGAATAACCATCGTAAATATTGAGCACATAGCTTTACATCTTCAATACTTTACCATTGTTTAAATATTAAAATAATAAGAACAAGAATGGCGGCGTAATGAAATAGAAAATACAAAGCCGTTCGGATTTTTTATTCATAAGAGCTTTCTTGTTAGTTTTTGGTAATGTTTATGAAATTATGACAAATAGCTTTACAACTTAAATAATGTATTTGTTTATGCCAGTTTGCATAAAATATGGATTTTGTAGATAAAATTGCTAAATCAGCCAGATTCGTCGGCTGATTTGTATCTGAGAGATGTCACTTCATGGTTACCCTAACATAGTAGTTTCATCTGTGCTCTAAATTTATTATCACATTAAACAAATCTTTATATAAATAAATTTGGACTTTGTGCAGATATTTTTTGTATTAAACAAGAGCAAAAGAAATATTGAAAGTGGTTTTTGTTTCTGTAACAAAAACCGCCGTATTTTGAAGAGTAAATACACAATATTTCCGATTTCAGAGAATCCATTCGATCTTTCAGAAACTGGTGGTATCCTAGTACAATGTTATGTAACTATCGTAGTTGTCTTGTCTTACACAACATTTAGCTGAACTCACTGCAACCGAGGAAATGCACACTCATCACATCACAGTCATAACATTTGGTTGAGCGCCGCCGTCGGGTGCTGTTTAATAGCAGCGCATTGTCAATGACCCAGTTAGCAGCGCTCGCGCCGATGTGCCGCGCATGCCCGCATACATGATGCACACTTTTGATTGTCATTTATATGTAGAATCGATAGGTTTCCACTTCTATACGTAGTCATTTACTTCTTTTGATTGGATTTGAGTGTTGTGCGGAGGACTCAGGAAGGTTTTCAATCAATCAATCAAATTATTTATTTCGGGTTGCATAGACCCATAGATAAATACCTTAACCTAAGTATACATATTATTATCAACAATAAGTGTTAGTAAATAAAACTTAAGCCTATGTTAGTAACACTTCACTAGGCATATTTTTATTAGTGGGAAACGACTGAAGAAACTGATTAGATTGTGTGAGAGATGATATGGCTAGAAAGATGATGACTTCAGAGATAACTGGTGATGGCTAATGATGGCTTATAAAAGCTGTATGAAGGAAGAAAACTTGACATACTGCGCCGACCACAATACATTGGGCTAAGTGCAGGAGAATGTTTGCATCGTGTGCGAAGTTACATAGGCTGTATTTATAGGCGTATTTCAACCATGACACTAAACAATTTTCATCGAGTAACCTAGATACCCTAGCCCTTAGGTTATCGCTGTAACAGATAGCTTTTAGCGATAAGAGCGCCCATTGTGTCACCCTATGTGAAATGTCTACATTTAATGTGTAATGTTTGTGGTTTGCATAATAAAGTGTATTATATTCTATTTTAGATGAAATTCGCAAAATAAAAAATATATTCCATGCATCAAAGAGCGAAGGAGAGGAATTCTTTTCACGAGGAGTGAGAATAATGCAAATAAAAGATGCAATTATGCAAGCTAACATAAAATATTAGATTTATCATATTAGATGTACAGTTAGTTTTTTAATCCCAGTTAGTAATCTGACATTTCAAGTCTTTTTATGTTTGCTTTTTAGTAGGTATAGGAGTTTGACATTACACCTGTCAAATTACTATCTGGGTTTAAAAAAACTAACTTTAGTCACATTATCATTTACAAGTCCGTGGCACCAATATGTCCAAGTTAGTATAGCGATAGTTATCGCTAAAGACGGGGACCTGCCTGGTATAAATAGGCACAGGTTCTAGTCCGGGCGAGGCAAGGTGGGCAGCGGTAACCTGAGGATGACTTTATTTAACTTGCGCTAAGTTAACTTAGCAACCGGTCGGTGGCTGATGGCTGGGTGATGCAACTTTATGTTATTTTTTTCATGGAAATACGAATTTAGGGCTTTTCACAGTGTCGGAATAGACAGTAATTACCAGATATTGAAAAAAGTAGAACAAAATTTGTACGAAATAAGAATTATTTTCACATTCAGTCATTGATTTAACTGAATTTACTTTCAAGATGTATAATTAATAACTCGATCATATATTTTTAGGACAACAATCAGTTATTAACGTAGCCTACCAAGTCCTGCACAGAAAGACTAGCAACAGAACGCTCCACGGCCCACATAAATATAAATATAATGCCACTGACGAAAAGGATTTCAACGACAATTCAATATTTCAGAACGGTCGTTACTCACGGCGGCGTGTGTGTCGAGCTGATGGGTTCCCGTAGTATGTGACGACCGACGCGTCACTCTGCCATGATCTATGGCATACATGTGTCTAGTAGGTACGAGTACACTATGTACCTGTCAGGGGAATTTATTACTTTACACCTATTCCTGTTCACTTGTCATTAAGGTCATTAGTTTTAAGTCTGGTTGTAACTTGGACACACCTGATGTACCTACTAGTGTATGGAGGTATTTAATATGTATAATAATGTGTAATATCGTGTGTATGTATGTATTGTAGTATTAGTAATACTACATGTTACTTACTTAACATGCAACCTCATTTTTTTGTCACTCTGCTTAACCAGAAATTCTATTTTTCAATTTTTTTTAAATAAGGATTTTTGTTTGACATCTTATGAGATAAACTCAAAAAAAAAGTATTGATGGAAGATTCGTCACTGCCAACGGGCGGAGAATAATTTATTGCTTTTGGAATTAATACATTAAAGTATTCATGGTTTAATATTCCCCTACAAAATTGGCACAAGTTGCTTACAAGTTGTTCGTGTGATTCTGGATCAGGAGCGTATAGTCGGCGATTCGAGACACCAGGGGAGTTATGTTTCCTTATTACTTTTTTTGAATTGTGTCCGAATAATTATAATCCCCGACTCATTTATTTTTCTGCTCCACAAACCATTTTGCTGGTGGAGGCTAATTACCTGACAGAGACTTTCTAGCAGTAGAAAGTGATTTTTTCCTGAGGCGATTTACCAGATCTAAGGTCTGAGGGATTATCAGTTTGACACAGCGGCTACTCAAGGGGTCGTGAGAGACACGAGCTACGTCACGGAGCTTCCGGGAGAAGATTTGGCGGAAAATGTTTTGATTTTTTATTTAAAAACCTTAGTTTTTTCATTTCATTTAGACTTAAACTTAGTTTGTATTCTAATAGATTACAGAAGGTTCGATACCTTTCTTTATTTAAAAAAATCTGCCTAATTTCAGTTAGAGTAAAATTTTGGTTGCAGCCACAGTTATAAGCTCGTTATTTTATCCAATTAATTCTAAATTTATTTTAAGGAAGAAATCCTTCAGTATTTTCATTCTTACTTGATAAACCTACTGAAGCCCGTTGGGTAGTGTGACGAATTTCTTATATTGTATTTTCTACTTTTTTATATAAATATTTTTTTGTCTATAGTCGGTCTTTTAAAAAATCAAATTATACGTATTAAGTGGCAAAAGTAATAGTGTGTTTTCCTTTCTTTTACGCTACAGTATGTATGTATAATTTTAACAATAATTTTGCATGTCTGAATGGGTGCAACACAGACACGCGTTCACTAGACATCTAGCAATGTATGATTATGTACTGTGTTGAGCAATAAAGATTTGAATTTGAATTTTGTAAATAAGTAGGTACCTCTTTACATATTTTTCAACACATGACATTAGCATTATTTTATAACAATCTGCATAACTATTCACAGATAATATTATTATGGGTTTAATAGTCATATGGTGATGATGACCAATCGTATAAAGTTGGAAAAGATAAACCAATTTGGAATAATGCCATATACTAAGGGCCCAGAAGCTCTTAAGACATACATAACAAATATAACAGCTACACACAAACACCTGCAACGCTTTAGCCAACATTTCCAATACTTTCCATGTACCCACACTTAAGCTCCAATTTCTAATTTTGCATTTCCCTAACCTGTGTACTTTACACACACTTATACAATCAAATATTAACTCCACAAACATTCGTAGAATTTGAAGTACTAACACTTCCCGTGCAAACGATTAGCTTATTATAGCACATGGAGCCCCAAACTGTGTGCCCATGTACGAGTATGTATTGGACGAATTACTTCGTGCTCATGTGATAATCCTGTATGTACTGATGCTTTAGCTGTGGGAGCTGGCTTTTGATCTCATTTAATACAAAAATACAAGCAATACCTAGGTTGAAATAACCGCATTAGTGAAATAATTAAAAACTTCGATTGGAATAGCGATAATCAGTGCTTTGCGTGTTTTGGTGATTCCTCTGACTCCAACCTCTGTGTTACATAGATTTGGTGATTCCTCTGTCTCCAACCTCTGTGTTACATAGATTTGGTGATTCCTCTGTCTCCAACCTCTGTGTTACATAGATTTGGTGATTCCTCTGACTCCAACCTCTGTGTTACATAGATTTGGTGATTCCTCTGACTCCAACCTCTGTGTTACATAGATTTGGTGATTCCTCTGACTCCAACCTCTGTGTTACATAGATTTGGTGATTCCTCTGTCTCCAACCTCTGTGTTACATAGATTTGGTGATTCCTCTGACTCCAACCTCTGTGTTACATAGATTTGGTGATTCCTCTGACTCCAACCTCTGTGTTACATAGATTTGGTGATTCCTCTGACTCCAACCTCTGTGTTACATAGATTTGGTGATTCCTCTGACTCCAACCTCTGTGTTACATAGATTTGGTGATTCCTCTGACTCCAACCTCTGTGTTACATAGATTTGGTGATTCCTCTGACTCCAACCTCTGTGTTACATAGATTTGGTGATTCCTCTGACTCCAACCTCTGTGTTACATAGATTTGGTGATTCCTCTGACTCCAACCTCTGTGTTACATAGATTTGGTGATTCCTCTGACTTCAACCTCTATGTTACATAGATTTGCAATTAATCACACATTAGAAGCTTCACCCGATGACAACGTTAATCATCTCTATGTAAAGCTTTTTTCGCTTCGTCAATCGATAGTGAATTTCAAGGACATGCATTACTGAACTATTCACAAATACAAGGAAAACCTCAATTTCCGCAATAACAACATCACTTACTAAAACATTCAAGCTAATCTGCAGCCGTTTCACAACTACCTGCTACGAAAATGGTGTAGAACCCGAAATTGAAGTGAACCCGGCGTGATAGTCACCAGACATGGCAGCGTGACAGAGTGTCCCTGGTCACGCCAAACACGCCATGTTATCATTCTACTAAAACGAATAATGTGGCGCAAACTCCACAACATTTGGGAACCATCAAATATGCGCCTGCCGGTATAGAAAATGGTTTCTTGGAACATAATAGCTGTTGTTTTCGTCTTAGTTAAAGTATGTAAAAGTAATTTCCAAAAAAAAAATGGTGCAGTTATTTGTCGAATTCTGGGACACCTTGAATATTTAAATTAAGACACCGATTCCTATTCACCATCATCATCATCGACATTGACGACACGGTTGGCGCAGTGGTAAAGCGATTGACTGCTGCGTTACGTGTCGCGGGTTTGATCCCCACACGGAACAAATATTTGTACGACGATGGCATTTGTATTATGATGAATAAGGTACACTAAATATTTAAACGCTATTATAAATATTAAAACTAAGTTATGACATGAAACTTTAAGCAACCGATAGCGAGAGCCTACAGACTATCTATCTAGGTCTGCCTTAGCATCGTGCATCGCTCATAAACAATAGAGGTGGGACACGAGCGAGTCTGTCAGCGCTGCCGGCACCGGACGCGTGCGATCCGGCGGCGCGCGGCGTCCGGATGCGTCCGCTACCGCCCTCAGACCGGAGTTACAGTAAATACAAATACCAGAAGGGTTAACTTACCGGTTGCAGAAAGTAACGATGAGGTACACGAATCACATTATTTAGGTTTTCGTTACGCTTTGGGTCTGCATTGTGTTGTGAAATACGAAGCCCCGAAGTTTTTTGATGATCATTAAGTGTGCCAACAAGTTACCAGTGCGTTTAGAAAGAGGAAGCTCTACGATAGTGTCTGTCTACTGACAACCCTATAACCCAATTTTGTGATATACTCTTAAAGGGGATGCACTTTTAGAATAAACCTATTCGCAATAGATTTTCTTTTTCTTTATTTTCTAATGAAAAATTGCTAGAATATTTTACAGAAAAAGAATCCCTACTAGTACTTGTATACAAACAGTTGAAGAAATCTAAACTTAAGCACAGTTTTAGTATCTGTTATTGCACATGTTTGGAACTGCTTTTATTTTCTTTTCAAACACCACCTGGACTTTTCAATTCAAACATCTACATCGAAGATTGTATCAAGTGAACCTTTTGCACAACAGCCTGTACTACATATCCGAGCCTTTGTATTCGTCAGATGTACTGACGTACCGTATATATATATGCGACATGTACCTTAAGATTATGCAAGCGCTTATTATTTGCAGAATATAGATTAGCCAATTTGGACTAGATGGCCGCTCAGATAGTCAATGGAGGCGCTACGAAGTCTGGGTGATACTCGCGTTATTATTCAAGCAAGCAATTATAAACATATTACTAAAGTGATTCATATTGGACCTACATGTATGACGCAAGCAGTGAGCAATTCACTTGAGCTACAAAAAACAACGTAAGTCTTATAATATTTGGGTCATTAGTGCGTCGGTATGCGACACCTTATCAGCAGTTTGTATAATTAACCTAATTAGCAGGTTTAAGGCAGGTAGGTACTAGAGTCTCGCTACAGATATTATTTATTTATTTATTTAATTTTAAAGAAAGCTTACAGACTAATAATAATTATAAATATCATGCATAAGTAGTTTCATTTGCTAATTACAAGCTTCCACATGTATAAATATATTTAGTTACAAGTTACTTGCGTCGACCAATTACAGTGATTTGATTAAATTTAAAGAATACAATGTAAGTTAACATACTAGATATAAAAAAAAGAAAACAACTACAAAGTAAAGTCTACAATAATGATAGTGACCTTGTCACTATAAAATACTAAATAATACTATGTGCCTAAGTAAAGTCAAGTCGTCTTATGTCAAGTCATGCAATACCAAAATAAGGATTAAAAGCTATTTATGGTGTCACCAAAATAATCCTTGTTTAAAATCTTTCTAATTTTGTGTGCGCTAGTGCAAAATAAATCGATTTCCAGGTGTGATGGCAAACTATTGAAAGCTATAGTACTACGTATGCAGAAGGCGTTGCGCCTATACTTAGTCGATGCAAATGGTACTTGAAGTAGTGGCCGTTTTCTCAAGTTGTTTAGGTTAGTACGAAGAAGAATTTTGCTGAGTAGTTCGGGACAATCAACCGAGCCGTTTGCGATGTTCACTAAAGAACAGATATCACTGATATTACGTCTTACTTCCAACGGTAAGAAATGATATCGCTTACAGCGGTGTTCATAGTCGACTGAGAATTGCTTAGCCTTGAAGTCCAAATACCGCAAAAATTTCCTCTGAACAGATTCGATACGAGATTTGTAGATCTCATATTGAGGGTTCCATATTTGAGAAGCGTACTCAAGGTGGCTACGTACTAGAGAACAATACAGAACTTTTAATGGTTTAAGGGAACGAAAGTTAGCACAAGCTCTAATAATGAAGCCTAAGGCTTTAAACGCTTTGTTGACAACTGTTTCTATGTGATCATCAAAAAGTAGCTTGCTGTCGTGTACCACACCAAGATCTCTGATACTTGTTTCCTTACTCAAATAAGTACCATCTAGTTTATACCCGGGGCCGATAACAGATTTCTGGCGAGTAAATACTACGTGAAAACATTTGGATACATTTAGTTGCAATTTGTTGATTTTACAATACTGCACAAATCTGTCAAGATCTGACTGAAGTAGCTCAGTATCAGATAATGTGCGTATGGCCTTTAGGACCTTCATGTCATCTGCGTATAGAAGAATGCGTGAGTTTTGAAAGCAGTTTTTGATGTCCATAATAAATATTGTAAACAATAACGGCCCCAATATTGAGCCTTGGGGCACTCCTGATGGGACAGATTTCCAACCTGACGCGTATCCATATAAAACTACAGCCTGCGTTCGATTATCTATATATGACGAGAACCACCGGAATAGATCACCATGAATTCCTGCGGAAAGTAGCTTCTGAAGAAGCACCCGATGATCTATACGGTCAAAACATTTACTGTAGTCCGTGTATATCGCGTCGACCTGACATCGTTCTTCCATCCCCGAGGTTATAAATTCATTGGACAGCATCAGGTTGGAGGCAGTTGACCGTTTTCTGAGGAAACCATGTTGTTCGTCGCCGAAATGGCGTTGCAAAGCTGTATAAACTTCCGTGTGTACTACTCGTTCAAGAACTTTAGAAAAAAGACATAATTTAGATATGGGGCGGTAGTTTTCAATCTTAGATTTATCCCCCTTTTTAAAAATCGGTGTGATAAATGCCGATTTCCACATCTTCGGGACGATACCCTCTCTCAATGACCGCCCAAACAGCAAACAGACTGGAGCCAGCAGGCTCTTTGCACAATTAATTATGAAGACTGGGGGTATCAAATCTGGCCCACCGGATTTAGAAAGGTCCAAACCTTTAAGTAGCTTAAGGACCGTCTCCGGACACACGTTGACCGTACTTAGGTTCACCGAGTTAGCAGAATGAATGTCTATATTAATATCTAGATCGTCAGATTCTGAGTCTGGTTCTTGGAAAGTAGACTGAAAGTAAGAGGAAAAAAGCTCAGTGATACCTTCGCCTGTGTCCGCGGACGAGTCCATGTAGTGTAATACGTTAGGTAATGTTAATAATTACTTTTTTTACTTTTAATATATGACCAGAAACATTTAGGATTTTTAGCGATTGAGGATTCTATTTTTTCCATGTACGAATCAAAACAAACTGCCTCTAATTCCTTAGCTCGATTACGCAAGAGAGAGAAAGAGTGGTAATCGGACAAGTTGCCGTAATTTTTGTATTTGCAATGGTATTTGTGTTTTTCTTTTAATATTTTTATTAATGCGCAAGTGTACCAGGGGGGATGTGTTGATTTTTTAAATGGTTTAACTGGAATGTACAAATCTCTGAGCTCGTATAGCTTGGTATAGAAAAAGCTGAGGGCTTGGTCCAGGGATCCAGTAGACAACAACATGTTCCAGTCAATAAGATCTAGTGCAGATGTAATTGCAGCGTAATCGCCTCGATGAAATATGTACTTTATGTTAGGTTTTTCATTGAGTTTGTGAACTTCAACGAAATCGGCGTTAATAATCAACGATTTGTGGTGAACATCAACAGGCACCGCCAGGGGGTCATCACAATTATTAACTTTTATTGCGCCATTTGAGAAAACAAGATCCAATAATCTACCGTTGACATTACGCTCACTATTGAACTGGGACAAGCTACACGCATTTATTGTGTCAAAGAAATCCAAAATACCTCGGACGGACACATTCTCAGGACACAGTCCAGAACTATCGTCAGACTGCTGCCATTCCACATCGCCGCCGAAATTAAAATCCCCTGTTATTATAAATGTATCTAAAGGGTGGGTGGATATTAAGTTGTTAAGTTTGTGGTGAAAGTTCTGTAATTGAGTTACGTACGAGTTACCTACATTTTCTTTGCACAAATACAGGCCACAAATATTAATGTTGTAACTTACCGCTGGTCTAGATCGCTTCAGAACGATGGACACCCATATATCCTCGGCGGAGGTACGCCAGTCACATCTTTCCACAACGGTCAGATCACTCCTCACTGCTATCAACACTCCGCCTCCCCGTGTCTGTGCTGTTCGACAGTAATCCCGGTCCCGCCTCCAGACAAGATATCGTCCATCAAATAACTCACTGTTACTAATACTATCCACTAACCATGTTTCCGTAAATATAATCACATCATAAGAATTCAAGCACACGTTACGATATAAACTGTTTGTTTTTGAGCGCAGACCTCGTACGTTCTGATAATATATATTAATCATTTTTAAGGTTAACAGCACCCATATTATCAATAATATTTGGTAGTGAATTTAGTAAATCGTTTACCAAAATCGAATACATTAAATGCGAAAAATGATAAAAAGAAAAATAATAAACTATGATGAAGGTAGAAGACAAAAACTGGTAGGAATCTTCAAGGCACAGTGATGCACAGTGAGTAAGAACACGGTACTTTGAAATACTCGCAAATAACAGCACAAAAGAAACGACTCGGGCCCGGTAAGTCACAACTGAGCAGGTTAAGTAATTAGAATTTCACTGTAAGTTATTAACTTAGTTTTACAAGTTGAGTTAAGAATCGAGATACTAACTCCTGCTGCTGCACTACTACTTGGACTATTCATTCTCCAAAAGTGTTTCCTACGAGTATATTACACACAACATAAAACCACCCTTATTTCCAAGTCTTGACGCTGTCAGAATCCAAGGTATGTTTGGTATGCAACAGAGTCAATGAGGAAAGGTTTAAATCCTTAATGCTAGCACTAACAGCTTGAAGAGTGCGCTTTATTTTATGGGAATTTCTATTTTACAAGTGCATTTTCAAATAAAGAATTACACTCCTTCGCTGTTTAGGTACTAAAAGAGGTAATTCTGCAATTTGATACAAGAGTAACATTGTACCTAATGTTAGTGCGTCATGTTCGTGAACGGGCGCTGTCAGTTGGGACTGGTCATCTCTTAGCCACCACGGCTTATTTTTAATTATTTTATTATGGATTGTTTTGTTTGAATTTATATTTGCTGTACACTGGATACTCAATGTGTACGTCTTATTTACATCGTTCTCACATAAAATTATACCTATATACAAGATTAATGATGTAACTAATATTTATGTAACAATATAATTTAAAAGAGTGGCCATGGAGTTTCTTGCCCGTTCTTCTCCATAGGTACCTACTACGCTTTGGAATGGGCAACTAGCTTCATATTTCTGACTGACCGACCACTTGACAATTCAAAAGTGCCTGTAAATGGTTTAATTGAAATAAATGCTTTGAGTTTGAGTTTGAGTAACTTTAGACAGCCACTTATTGAAATATGTAAAAAATCTAACCCACCATAGTTTACGGAAGGCACCAACAGGGGTAGACGACCGTCACTAAATAATAACAAATCCAACCACGTGACCTAACTGTATAGAAATCAATAACTGATTGTAACGCCCGTGAAGCGTACGCGGAACATATCTTAAAGGCACATAGGTACTTATTATATACACTACACATACATTATATAGGTGGTGCCTGTCACCGTACGCACATCGCGACCTTCGGGCACACGTTACAAGAATATCAAATTGACCGAAAATACGCATAGTTTTCTGTCGTCCGAAACGTAAATATCGCCAGTCTACCGAGCCTGCAGTGTAGTGAAAGAGAACTGTGGGCGTGGGCCTTTATGTCGGGCGTCGGGCCGCAATTTCTTTTGATGTGGATGATGTAGCGCAGTAGCGGTCGTTACTATGCCGGGGCCGTATTTATTGATAGTGGGCTCTATTCAGGCCGCATATAAGAAAGGAAAAGTAAATAAGTGATATTAACACTGGGAGCAAAAAGGATATTCTTAGGCAGAAATGTTAATATGAAGAAGACCAGCTAATGCGTTTTAACTGCCTTATTTATGGGTTACTATCTCTCTCTATCATTTATTAAACAACGAGTAGTATTTTCAGTCAGTTGTTTTATCAATCAGCCCTCTGGAAATGTGGCATAATAAAGGCTTAGTACAATATTATAGCACTATTTATAAAAAAACTACATATAAGAGAGGAGTACCCACGGAGCAGAAACAAAGCTCCGTGGGAGTACCTAACATAGAAAATGATACAAATGTATGTGTTAACAATATCTATTTTGTGAAAGATGCGCGTGCGCCGAATGCGGAGGGCGCAGACGCACAGTTACATAAGTGTTATGTACATGCTGGCTGCACATGTACAATATTAGCCTGCTTCAGCGCTATTTATAGCAGAACATTGTTTACTTGGTCCGACGACCTGAAGTATGTAGTTAGTGGCGGACGAAATAGGACCAAATACTCCTCCAATAAGAGGTCTATTTTTAACGAGTTTAAATATATATAGTATATTATTCTTCGGGTAAAATTTGTAGTTAGGTAATCACTTCAATATTGGGATGTTTTCACCTTTCAATAAATAAGTACAGATTGCATTAAACATTTCACTGACTAGTTCCATAAGAAGCGGGTCTTATTTATATAAGCCGAGATTCACTAACCACGATTTACCGCCGAGGAAATTATTGCCAATGTCCCGGAAAAATGTACTGAAATAATATGTAGATCTGAACTTCCTTTCCGGAATCACAATGTCATATTTTATTACCGGCGGCATACAATGCATATGTAGGGGCCTGACATTGGTGACAGAGGCCGAGGTACGTACACGCGGAGGAAAACCCTGGGTTAGTCACAGCTTCCTATAGACGTGATCACGTGACCATCTTCATACATCATCTTATGTACTGCTCTGAATACTAAGTAGCTTCTGTGAGTACCCAGTCCCACAGTGATTCATTATAAAAATATTTTGTTCAAAAACTTTGCATAATATTCTGGTTCTTCGATACACGCGCTATTCAGTAGCGCGTGTTTATAGTTTTCGATACAAAGCTCATTCAAATGATTGGGTCAGTAGTTCGGTTAGCAACAATGTCAATGGAATGTAGATACATACTTATCTTTTGACATGGCACAACTATCTGTCCATAGATATTTAAATATAGTAAATAAAACATATATTTTGTAGTCCAAAAAAACTTTATTCTTAAAAAAAAAGAAAGACGGAGTGTCCTCAGGAGGGTCGATAAGCCCCGTCAGAGTTAAAAGTCATAATTCTTAATTTAAGTCGCGGATTTTTGACCCTTAAGCTCTCTTACGGGACTTTTCGCTCAGCAATAAATAAAACGAAGCTTAAACGAACCGCCGCCGCCTGCAAATTACGCCTAAACTTGCTAAATTGAAGGGTCCAATCGTACTAATGCCACCGTGATGATTTATCATCCAAAAATTCAATGAATTATTACCGTCAACATCGAGCTCTTTAGGGCGTTACATTTATTACAGTATCGCTAATAATTTCTTAAAACGTTGACATTGATATGATCGCCTTGGTCAGAGGTGACGCTCAATGTTTTGATGTTGCTCGTAATTTGCGCTAGTTAACGGCACTTTAGTAATTGGTCCTCGGCTCCTCGGTTACGTGAATTATGTAATGTGAGTAATAAATCGGTTATGTGACTTGGAACGCGCCGACAAAAGGTGTTAAGTTATACGCGCTTGCAAATGTCATGGTTAAACGAACCCCGCGCGCGGCTAATTATGACATCCTGTGTCGTGCCGTGCGCGTGCCTCCTGACTCTGCCCATTCATACATTAAAATAAAACAAATTGTTAGTTGTTAGCCTTATTTTACCGGACAAGTGAAAAGTAAAAGTGCGTTTCTAACTAGAACACATTAATATACAGCTAACATTTGGGCTATCAGATCTGTCCATGTTCCATTTTGAGTCACGAACTGTTGCAGTATTTTTTGTTCGATAAAATATTTGGAACAGCTATTAAGATATTGTGATTTCTGCAAACGTGTGTGAAACAGAGAGAGAGAGGGTTAGCGCGAAAGTCCCGTACACTTTCACCTGGCGCTGGCGGACGACAGACGTCAATCATGCGCGGCCTCCTTGCGCACGCGCATCTAGAGCAAAGATCGGTGGCGTCACATGAGCACATCTAGACTGCGCCAGAACATAGACTGGTAACGGTGTCTCGTGAATCACTCATCAAAGTCAATACTAATTGCAATCCGGGTACAGTTAGTGCAATTATTTACATCTGACTAATATTATTACAAAAACCGGCCAAGTGCGTGTCGGACCACGCACAATGGAAGGTTCCTTATTCATATTCATATTCCTTTATTTATTGTTTGTCACTCACAGGTGAAGAGACAGTCCTTAGAGTTATTATTTTTGTATCACTGTAACATACCCGTGGGGTGTACAATAGTTGTCTTGTGTATTTCAATATTATTGGCTATGTTAAAAATAATTAATATAAGTACAGTTACACTCTCAACTGTTGGTGGTTGTTATCCATTGCATTGGTTGTTTTAGTCAATCTCATACTACATTCAATATTAGACATAATTAGTGCGGTATAATGGTTCCGTAGTTGGAATGAATAATTTATCCCAAGAGCAAGATTAACATTGTAATTACAAAACATGTTCTCCCATACATTCCAGCTTCAAATGTAAGTTGGTCGACTATTCCTCGTTAACTATATAACTTGTAGAGCCTACTTAGCTGTGATAGTCTGTTTTCTTTTATCTTCGGTATATAATAAATTTATTTATTTATAGTAAATTAAAATGGTACAACACCAATTACATTTATTAACATAGACTACGGTTATTACGGAACTAACATAACATACATAAACTAAGACGGAACAGTGGACTCCCTCCCTTGCATACTTTCTCTCACAGAACACCAGTCATAACGGATAATTTTACTGCATTCATCCACAAACACATCACATTCAGGGTTGGCAGTCAGAAGAGCATTCAGCATTTTATAAGTACGACAGACTGGAGATTCGGCTCTGGTTACAGTTTTGGATGATAGTTCCGCAAATAGATTGTTGTTTTCGTCGGGCACAAATAATTGGCAGAAAAAGCCAAGGAGCTCTGGGCTCTGAGCTCTGACCTCTTTGTCGTCGTGATTCATAATGTATACCCAAGCCAAATTACAGCATTGAATTACATATTAAGAGTCTCTGAGCTAAGCCGCGGACAGACAGACAGACGGACGGACATGGTGAAACAATAAGGGTTTCTTGTTGACTTCGGACCCTAAAAATGTGTTTATTGATTCTGAACATTTTTAGACAGTTCACCAGAGATCCGCTTCGCTTGGGAAACCCCAAACATTAATTACGTCAACAGTTTAGTTTCTATGTTCGTTACATCAAACCTCACTTTGACGATCACAAACGTATCAAAATTCACAGACCCGTAAGTGATATAGGTATCAGAATCGCCACGACAAGTTAATTATACAGTCGCATAACTGGCTACAAATTGGAGATCATGTTTAGTGTGACATATGTAAATGTGGATTACCCCGAACGGCCTAAAGTTTCAGCGAGCGGCCGCGGAGGCACGACCCTAGCGTGATTGAGTTGCTTTTGTTTCCAAACAGAAGCTATTGTCTCCGACGGGTTATTTAGATAGAATAATGCCCGAACTACAATTCCACAGACAATAAAGCCACTAAAATAGTATATGCTCATAAAACTATGTACTTCGTACAAACTGGAACCCAAAAGACTTCTTAACAAATGTTTTTGCTAAGCAGTCTCTGTTATACTTGGGCCTTAAGCACAGCCTTAACGCTCCCACAAACAGGCGCGACGCGATAGCGCCACGCGATTCTAGAAGAACAAAATCTATAATAATATAAAACGTTTATTTTCTCTACACAAGTTATGGACACATACAGTTATTCGACAATAGTGTACAAACACGGAGCTAGCTTTGTGAGAGACTGGTGCCTGAGGTAGGTTTATATAAAAACCTGTATTAAAGGTCACCAGGGAAAACTTCGTATGAAAATAAAAAAACTAAAATTTCTATGAAAACTTCATAGGAATTATTCTACAAGGTACGCGTCGCGCTGTCGCCTCACCCCTTGTCTGCGTGAGCCTTTAGGCTACAAAATATAAATCTAAAAGTTATTTTTATTAAATTGATGCCGAGACAACAATAAGACAAGTGCAAGTAAGTATGTTGGCGGGTCACAGGTGGCCCGGGGCTCCGGGTCGCCCTAGTACCGTAGACAGTGAATGTGTGCCTACATCATGGGTACATCGCGGGTGAGACAAGGTCCTACTCTTCTTGTAGACGTTTTAAGTGCATGCCAAATAAGCAGGTTACTAATAATTAGACATTAAGTGCGTGAACTTAATAATGAGGCATTAAGTGCATGTGTAAGTTCGTACTGTCCACAGACGTAACTACATAGTTTAAGATATGTCTTCTGTATTTATGTCTTCTGTAGCTCATGGTGAAGATCGCTCTCATTGAAGCGCAGCTGGCCTGTGCCTGTGCCGGGGCAGTAGGTATGCGGTCAAGTTCAAGATAAAGAACCACTGGCCGCACTTCGTATTATGTTTCATTCTAGAATGTATTGCGATGTCACCGTGAACTTTGCAAATAATAAGAAGATAGATTTCTCGTTGTTACTGCTGTTTTTGAGCTGGATAATTAAGTAGAAGTGAGTGAGTAGATTTAGTTCGCTGCTGTTAGTTAACGCCTACAAGAAACCGAGAGTTATTAACAAATTTATAGCATGCATTAAAAAGTTACAACTCGTTCCATTTCGTGCAAACAAAATCAACAACTTAATGGGTCTTCGTTATTAGACTGCGAGCCGCTCCAAGAGCATCATTATCTCAAGAGCGAACCGATGGTGTCAGTGTGACAAGTAAAAGTATGCCATCATAAATCAGTGAGTGCGCGTGAGTCAGAGTGTAACGGCCTGCGCGCGCGCACCGTGATGTTATCAAATAAGATATGCGCACAATATTACCACTGTGCATATAAGTAATCGCTTCTCGAATCAGAACTCTGGATTTGGACGTGTATCGAAGTGAGACATTAATCTTCTACCTAAGCAAAATGTTTTGTTAGATAGCCGGGACACGACAAACTTCTTGATCGAAATGTATCTGATGAATAAACCATTCCGTGACTCTACTCACTTTATATAAACAAATAGAAACGGTAGTAACAAAGTCATTGAACGCTAATTTGTCATAAGAAAGCAAAGATCCTGTTCATTCTCCCTGATTAAGCCGTCGATGTTATCCGATAAAGTGTGAAAGGTCTCCAAGTAACGGTAGTTAACAATGCGAGGCGACTGCGACCGGTAGCCGGCGGCGGCGCTGGCGGCGCAGCTCGCTGGCGGCGCTGGCGGCGACCTGTAGCCGCTAACAATAGCACGATCCTATCTATTCTGTACTTTTGTAATTAATTGTTCCAGCAATTGTCTTCTTTTAATAGCACTAAATTACAAGGATTAGTTGCGACAGGTTTAATTATTTGTTGTAGGCGCTGTTCTGTAAAAATGTCGTAGGTCTATGACAAGATAGTCTGGTATCATTGAGTAACAAACCAACATACAAGCTTTTAGATTTATCGTGGGATGTTTCGAATCCATTCCAGTATGTTTTTGTAGGCCCAATTCAAAGGTCACGGAAAAAGCGCAGTGGATCGTGACTTAAATGCTTCGTGTTCTAAGTTCTGTGCTAGAAGTTAAGTAAAGGTCAGGAAAGTATTACAGTACAACAATTTAAGCGTCGCGTCGTCGTAACAGTCTAGCTCTGCCTTTTGCTATCATCGATCTTGATCAAAAGTAAAACGTTGCAAAATTGTAATTGTTAACTAAATGTACTGTTAAAATTTTGGAAAGTGGGGCACTTCTGTGGACAATAAGTGCATCAGATAATATTTTTTGATACAAAATAATGGTTTGGATTTTTTTGGTACCAGACTTCCTATAGCAGTCCGCTGCAAAAGGCTAAGATTCATAACTATTAAACACATTATAAAGAAAGAGAAATATATTTATTTTCGCGCAGAAAATAGTTACTCTATTTCCTTATCAGTGCAGCCTTTATGTAGGCAGAGCAATATGTATTGTATATAACGTCTAGACTAGAAGTACGTACACATAGCACACCACGTGCATACCTATGTACAGTTGTACATGGCTAATAGCTCGCCTTTAACTGCGATCAGACAAACAGATTGACGGCAGATAACGACGACTACTGATCGGTGGTCGGTATAAACACACATGATTATTGCCACGCTTGACTTAGAAACGGGTAAGTAAACTTTTGATTAGATGTTTTTAATCAATAGATTTTATGCATTCGATAACTCGTTACATGCAATTCTTTCAACATGGGTGTTAATGTGGTGCGAAGAAATTAGAGAGAATGAAGTCTGTGTATTCATACCTAGAACAATAAATCCGTGGACATAAACCGATCCTGAAAAACATAATGATTTATGTAATCTGGGCAAAACGTTGGTGGATAAGATTATCTCACCATCACAAACGTATCCTTTTCAGTATTTTCTCAGGCCCTTACATTGGGATGATAGACGATAATATGCTAATAATACCACGAGATAAAAACCACAAACTAGTAAATTAACTACAGTTATGTCATTTAGTTGTGTTATAATTATAACATTTTATACGAGACTCACACGCATCTAAAACAACTCTATTGTGGATCGCACTACATTTACCTACCCACACAAGATACTCATTGTATTACTATATACGAGTATACAATCGTGTTACAAATAAACATAATGAACATATTTACGTAAATGCAGTTTTTTTTTTGCAATAGTTATGATTATTGCAATCCAGTACTTTGTTGAGGTTTTTTTCTCAATTTGGTATGTCGTCCTTAATTATTTTATACCAGTCTTCAGATATTCAGCCGAAAGCCCCCGGGCAGCCCGCGAAATTAAAGGGTTCTTACTTTTGTAGTAGATTTTATTTGCAGGTCAGTGTCAAATTCTATGTTAATCAATTAATTGTATTTAAGGAAGTACTTACATACATTACAATAACCATGGCATTTTTATTTTATTAAGTTTCGTTTATACATTGTTACAAGAATTGTCTCATTTAAGCACTTCAGTTATCCAAATCTATAGAAACAGACTCTAAGCTGGGTGGCCCAGATCATGTTCAATTGTTTCTAGCCCAACCCAGATAATACATAAAGCTAATTATATGGGCGCAACTTCCAAGTGTTCTTTTACCGTGATAACAAGTACAAGAATGTTCTTTAATTGCATCGATTCCGGAAATCGCAGTGTTAAGTAATAAATACGTGGCGGACGTTCTACTATTTTAATCAGGACATTGTTTGATTGCGACCGCGACTTGATCGTTTACTATGTCGTTTTTCCGTAAAAGTGTCATTTTCACATCTAGCGCATATGAAACTTCTCCGAGCAAAAAGAAACCTATGTTAGCCACCGAATTTGGCAATAGCAATACTTTACAATATTTCTACAATTATTACTCTGAAATCTGATATACATTTCTTTTGCGGCGGTCATACATCTGTCTGCAAATCTAACTTTTACATGATCCGTTTCTTTTCACGAGTTTCATAGCCGGAGAGAACAAAAAAACATTAGACGAGAAGTTCAGCCAAGAAACATACAACAACCAATTGTATCAGTCGATAGCAAGTTGCCGACTTGAGTGACCTCGCACAAACCAACAAATAGCTCAATATGTCATCACCAAAACTACAAAGGTTCTTGTCAAAACAATTTGTCTTGGAGCATGTCAATAAGCTGGTGTGTTTACAATCAGTGAAGAATACATCGTCCGGCTATTGTTACCGGCGGAATTGTATGCACAACAAGAGTCTGCAGCCATTGTCCATGCGAGTGAAAGTGTATGCGCAGGAGTTGCGTCACTGCATCTTGTGCCTAGTTTTTACTGTAATACTGTTTTGTAACCTGATAGAATCTAAGATTTTTTTGAGATCGTCTCTTCGTCTGCATCTTTTGAAGTTAGGGCGACGAAAGACAGAAGAGATTCTTTCTTAAACTAGCCACAATCAATTAATTAATTAACTGAGAAGTGTTTAAAGCTTACAGTCGGATGCTACCACAAATTCTCTTGACAAGTTAATCCTCTGACCGCGAGAGGCTGGTCTTTTGGCATCCAAAGAACCAACAGAATTTGTAAATACGTTAGTAGATTATTATTATTATGCCCAATGATGACGGCACGGTTGGCGCAGTGGTTAAGCGATTGACTGCTGCGTTACGTGTCGCGGGTTCGATCCCCGCACGGAACAAATATTTGTATGACCTGCAAGTAGTTGTTCCGGGTCTGGCTGTTTGTGTATGTGAGTTTAAATGTTTGTAAACGCACCCACGATACAGGAGAATTTCCTAGTGTGGGGCAACGTTTTTAAAAAAAAAAAAAAAAAAAAAAAAATGGTTGTAGCAATCTGAGAGGTTCAAACTAACGGTCTGCTTGTAATCTTACAAGTTATGATATCATGTTTGAACTAATTAGTCAAAACATGAGCCGCTACACGCTCGTCTATCTGAAGAGTACATTTGTCAAATATATGCAGGACCTACCTACTCTTTACCTACTATTGAAACGATTATGAAGTGTATACCTATATTCTAATTATTTGCCGGTCTTACAGTCAAACCATTTCCTAGTCATAGTTCAACTATAAATGCGTCAGTGACTATTTTAGCCCCAAACTATTTTGATCTTAGCTTACGCAGTCAGAATATTGATTACTCATTAATATGTTTCATTATCTTTGACGCAATATAGCAACATGGAATTTTACTTTATAATCATACTAACCTGAAATGACAAGCTATATACTTTCAGACAAACCCGTAAACGAGTGTAATAACAGTAAGTTTAAATAAACTTCATCTTTGAATAACTATTACTTCCAGGTACATGATCTCGCTAACCACTTTCCTATCACGGGTACCTACCTATGCTGGAAGAGATTTCTTTAGAAATAAGCATCACGATCGTAAGTATTTATCTATTCCTCTCGTCTTCTCTGTTCATATGTGTGTACATAAAAGGTTAAATAAGTAAATTACCCGGTTGATTGGTGCATTCTTTAAAATGCTCATGACATAGACCGAAAGCTAAATTGTAGTGCAGTACCGGTCCAGGCACTTAAACTATTGTTGATTTGAGAGACTATAATTCCTCATCTACATTTCACTGCACACAAAATCTATCAAGGCCCTCAGTTTTATTTAATGAACAACAGTATCTAAACACAGACTCACCGCAACTAAACTAAACAAAATTCACTAACAAAATCTTTATTCAGCACCACATCTAACTAAGTTGGGAAACTCAGTCAAAGCGAAGTACATAGGTAATATAATACAAGTACATTTCATAAAACAGTTTCCACTTTCGACGCACACTCGATTTGAATGACGAAACTGAATGAACCTAATGAATGCGTCGACACGTGCTCAGCGTCCCCGGCGTGAATACCGATGCGCTGGAGCAGTATACGAGTACCTACATACACTAGGCAGTAGGCCGTTGCCTGTGGGCCTCGAAAGCGTCTGCTTCCTATAATGGTGGTCATTTGCGACTTGGTCTTTCGAGACGATAATGGTGGACCAAGATATTACATTAACAAAATAATATGAATGATAGGAAAGAAGAACCATTGCACTGCGAGCCACTGGTCGACATAGATCAAGAGTGGAGGTGGAATTACGACCATAACTCAAGTTATTATTGGGGCTTACAAAAGAGCATTTTAGCAAAAGTAACATTAATGCAGATGCCATTCTTCATCTTAGCCTACAATCATTCACTAAGTCACAATACATTCCGACGCTGCACACATTGGGATAACTATGTAAGTACAAACAATTCAGGAATCTGCGTTGGCGTCAGCAAATACTCTTGTAAGCACAAGCACCAGCCTCCTACTTACTAAGCGACCTTTACCTTTAGCTTTGATCCTCATTCTATTCTAGGAACTTTAAGTTATCCCCGATTCCTGTAACTTACTAAGCTTCGCTAATATTGAAGCATAATAAATAAATAATTAAATATGAGACAACATCCACACAAGGTCTTCAGGTCTCGAACTAGGTAGAGCCTGTATTACGGTAACCTGATGACTGATATACATACACACCCATTCACAGGTCAAACGGACATGTATAAGTACACAAATGTTTGACTTGTCCGGGGATCGAAACCGGGACCAGCGGCTCAGAAGGCAGGGTCGCTAGTCGCTACCAACTGCACCAACCGGTCAGTCAATATTAATAATATTCATAGCTTAACCAAAAGACCCTCTTATCCTTTAGAATTATTTACTTATCAGGTGAAATTGCCGTCAGAGCCTTTTCTAATTACGATGTCAGCGTTACCAAAAGCTTCAACGTATAAGCATAGCTAAGCTAAGCGTTTCTAATGAACACCGACTTGACAACAATTTTGTTGTAATATTATTGTTTTGAATGAAAGCTCATACAACAACATGTACCTAAGTAGTAAATGGTAAAAAAATCAGCAAATACATTACTTACTTATTACATTCTACATCTACTGCGGCTTTGCATTCAAATGTCTTTCTACGTGTGGAGCGCAGATTAGTACCTCTAACGCGGTGTTAACATCTTTAACGAGCCAAGTCCAAACTTAAGGATACCTACCGTATGTAAAAAATGTTTAGCACGTGCCAGAGTAACAAATTATGCAAATAAAACCTTTCCTATTTTCTAAAATTAATTTTACAGGTTCAGGGAGTGTTTAAACACTTCCTGAAACTGTAACCTCGCGGATGGAAGGTATACAATATTATAGTATGTATGATAACAGGACCAAAGGTCCCCAACTAAGCGAAAAGGATCAGTGACGTCTTGAAATCGTTATTAATGAAAAATCTGAAATGGAATCTCAATTATAAACTTTTAAATTTTGTCATTAAAAACTAACAGTTACCAATTCAATATTATTTTAAACTCAGACATCCCATTTATAATGATCGAATAAATTATATTTTAAACTCAGATATTCTCGAACTGTGGAACTGCAGAAGAAGGAAATACTGAGTATTTAAGCTAAATAATAATAAATTAATTATAGTGAAAGCATTACTAAAGTCTTACATAGAGATCGTTAATATTTCGCCAATCACTGCTGATCTAACCGCGGCTCGCTAATTAGCAGACCAGGTACTTTCACATGTCAACTGAATTCTGTTCCACTAAACACTTAGAGTGACACTAGACCAGCACTACACAACTTATGTTAACATCTTATCTAATTAACTGAAAGTTGCAAAATTTTGCTATTTTTTCATGTCTCACGTTTCATTTAAAAGGAGGGTTATAAACATTTTAATAGACAAGATAGGTTTCAATTATGTAAAAACTAAGAAAACTAACTAGAGCCTTGGATGATTTAATTGATTTCATCTTGTTGGTTAAATTGATAAATGCAATTAAATTTTGAATCACAAATTTGAACACGTCCATTAATTGGCGCCAAAGCGTCTTACCTCACATAATCTTTGGGCGCGTTATCTCTGGAAGAAACACTCAAGATGGACGGAGTAGAAAAAAGGAATTGAATTTCGCATTCCTGTGGCGAATGACGATGGCGATGGCGGAGCGCTCCGGACAGGTAAGTATGAGATGGCGACTGATACCGCGGCATTTTTGGAGACTGCCGCATTGTCCGGCCCTAAATTATATTGCGCCTTTTGACAAGGAAGTGTTAATTTTCAGTGTTCCTCAAACAGGACAGATAATAGAACCAGAAAACATCTGCATTAGCATTTAAATGTGGTGACGTCTTCGACAAATACCGCAACGTGATGGATGTAAACGAAGCACGCTGCATGCCACCGTTGCCGCCGCTGGCTCCCACGCTAAACAAGTTAGTTCGCAGGCATCCGCGAGTACGTGCAGCTCAGCTAATGCAAAATGTACGGTATTTTGGGTGCAACACTGGAAATAAACTTCAAACCTAATTTGCTTTCTGAATCAGTTAGATTCCGAATTAACTAAATATCTCTGAAACAGCGGCATTGGGAGTGAATTTTGCCAACGTTACAAGGATGGCTTGCTTGCCTTCTATTTATTTCCATAAAGATCAAGATGTTGCGTCTCTGCTGCCCGATATAATAGCGGCGGCGGCCGGCCGCAACGTTCCGTGACACCCGAGCGGAACAAAATCTAAATGTCCTCAATTTAAATCTATTTGCTTGAATATTAGCTAAGTACTTAAGTTAGCGTAGCCTTCATCCTCGTCGCCGAAGGTTGGTCGTTCCTGCTTCGACAAGTAATGGACGTAAATTGACTTATTCTTGTACAAACTTGCAATTAGTCTCGTCTCTCGCAGAACAAACGGATGGGTTATTAAATTTATTTAATAAGTTGGCTCTGAACTAGATTTTTAATTACACATGGCAATTATTGCATTTGTGAGTGGCCTGCGCAATACGCTAACTATATCACTTCTGACGTTGTTTCAAAACTGCTAAGTGTACTGTATGGTATGGGCAGCACGCCGGCACGCCGGCACGCCGCGCGTCGTGCTCAGCACTCGCTCCGGAGGTCGGCGGTATGTAAATGAAATTGAAGCTCGCGTTATCGTGTTCTGATCGTGTCCGGTGCATTGTTGCTATGCGCCAGCGATCACACATGACGACTAATTGCGATTCCTGTCCGCACGGCGCGAAGCCGAGCCTGATGCCGCGCGAACACGCCGCTTGCGACACCCGCGCGACATTCAACACACACGGCACAATAATTATTAACATGGATTATTCGCGATTCACGCGGCGCACCAACAATTATGTTGCGCAAGTATCCGCATTCAAACTTTAATATTCGCCGCGCGTCACTCCTGACTACTTTAATTCAGCTGTTTTAATTGCATAAGCTGTTTATAGGCATTAAATGTGAATTTATGACGGCTGCTGTTTTCTTATAACTGGTTTCACATTAACATTGCATCGTCTCATCTGCATACAATTGAAAGATCAAGACCGTCCGTCGTCTGTATGATGTGGAGCTAGCTGCACAGCTATTAGAATCGTAACCTACATACGGTTATACTAGTTCTAATCGAAGAACAAGTGACCCGAGAACACAATTGTTGTAATGTAATGTACGGTGTACCAGTATATGGCCGCGCGTCGGCGGCGGCGCGTCGCGTGCAGGCCGCGCGGCTTGTCCGCACCACACACCGGGCACCCTCGACGGCGCAGCACGCTACAAGGAGAACCAACCTAACTCTCGTAGACTGGACGATGTCGATAATACAACAGGTTATTGCATTGTTTTTCAGCGTTGTGCAAAAAATAAAAGCGTCAGAGGTCATTGCGTTACTTATTAAAATTCCTTGTGCGGTGTGGTGGCGCTCCGCCTTCGATGGAAGATCGACGTGATGATGAGCCCAGTAATTGCGCAGACCGCTGCCCAGCCTCGACACTAGTACCTACCCAGTCAGTGATACCACAGCACACACTACGACCCGTCACTCACTAATCTGCTCCGACGACATAATGGCATCTCGATAATGGGTTTAAAATACAACACCGAATATTATGTTGTGTGCCAAACAAAACACAGAAAACTAATCAACTTTTACAATCCATCAGAGAAACGTCTGTTATTTAAGTCACTTTGATTCAACTTCACATTAGCGCGATGATTGGAAGTTAGTTTGCACGTCTTTGTCAATTACTCACAGGATTATTTCCATCAGCCTTCCAACACCCAAAGGATCCCTATTCCTATAGCTCCCCCTGAGTGTTCGGTGGTGACTCAGTAGTCAGCAGTGATTCACCTCTTCGGCTGTTATTGAAATTTCGTGACCTTTCATTGGCCTCTGTATTGAGACATTAAAACAAATATCTTGCCGATACAATACAATACAAACGATTTAGTCGAGGGCAATCTTCGAATGACTCGCTTTCAACGCGCAACTGTTATTACAATAACACAGATCTTATAAATTCAATAAATCAAAACGAATCTGTAAGGATGTCTGTTGTTGCAATTTTCCGGAGGGAAAACACCGGTCCGGGGAAAAATGGAAATTACTGAAAGAGTGGCCGTCAGCGGCGCGGCACAGCATCTACTCACCGGAGCATGTTGTTGTTGATGTTCAACTCGGAGCGGAGCAGCAGCGTGTTATGTTTCACAGCACAGACACGTATTCGTTATGGCGTTCAGCGCGCGGCCGCCATGCCGTCCGTTCGCGGCGAGGGTTAGGACGCGAGTGGAGTGGGTGTGAGCGCGGCGCGGCGGCGGCGGCAGGCACGCGCGGCCCGGCGACGCCCGCCCGGCCGCCCGCGCGCCACGCCACGGCTACGCGACCCTTCCTCAGCTGCCTGACCTGATCACTTGACGCATGCTGGCTCCGCACCCCGGCACCCCGGCACCACGGTGCTCGGTGCTCGGTGCTCGGTGCACACACCGCGGTAACAACTGGCACACTCGACGTGCTAACACGTGTAACTCATGTCGAGCTCATGTCGCCATGCGTGCGACTCATGCGTGTAACGCATGTATGTCCGCAGCAGCCGCAGCCCATATTATGGTGTTTTATCGTAACTGCCATGAAATCGGTTTATCAATCATATATTATCATCATAAGGCTGGAATTATGATGCATTCAAAGCTAGTTAACAACTTGTTACGGCATGTAAAGTTGGCCGTACTTAGACTACATAATATATATTATAATGTATTCGAGAACTTGCCAACTGAAAGGAGGAAGAAAAGTTAGGCGCATTTAATTTGTGCGAACCCTTACAAACTTGTAGCCGAACTCCAGGAAACCTTGAATGTTCTTGAAACTACTGAGTTTGTGGCGAACAGAAATAGGTACACTGATTTGTTTCGTACGTTCTTTTCAGGATCGGTTAAGTGGAGCTGAAAATGGGAATTTCCTTCCGTGTTGCATCATTCATTTTGGCTAAACGTACAAAATATACGTAGATTGAAACGGGTTCCTACAGATCAGACCGATAAGTAAACAGTAGTAAGTTTGTTAATTGAATATTAATAAAGTAAGTAGTATGTAATAATTACAAAAGTAATCAATACTAACTTGTTAAGAATGTTATGATGTCCTTCTCTTAGGTATTTCTTCATCACGTGAGAATTGTACAGTCTTTATCATCGTCCTGAATATCACTGTTGTCAGTCAATACCACGACACCACGACTTCTGCTCAGCTGCCAAGCGCGACGTGTGACGCGCAGGCGCAGCCGAGCGTGCCAGCTAATCGCCCAGAACGCAGCATAACATTGTTCGATTATTATTTGTTATTACTAGCGTAGCGTTACTGTTACCGCTACTCGCTGGTCATCACTGTCCTGGTGTTTAGTTACCTAGGTCCCGTTGGGTCTGGTTACTATAGTAAGAGTGCGAGGGCTGCGCCAGCCAAATTGTATTTCAGTTTTTGAATATGAATGTAAAATGTTTACTGGGCCCATTTAAGGACACTTGTAACAGTAGCGCAATGGGGCTCGGTGATGAGGTACCGGTCCTACAGACAAACGGAACACACTACCTAGCAAATACACTACAAGCACTGAACAGATACTCCTCGAAAAACAACAGTCTCATCATAATCCTGCCCTTATCCCTATATATGTGCGGTTGGCGCAGCATCGATTTTCATTCCATACATCTCTAAAATGTTTCTGTACAACATTGTAAGTAGTTAACTACAACGTGTATTGTCATTGTAACGATTCGCCTTACGTTGCGTGCGCGACGACAGCGCGTGGCGCACCGCGCACGCAACTTACATCATGACCGGCACCCGGCGGGCGCCGGCGCAGGCACGGTGTAACATTTGCCATTTCAATCGACTAATCAATAACTTAATAGATTTGTGTTCATAACTTAAAAACACCTTTAATTGGAGATACAAAATCTATCGTGGAGTATACATGTAGCTATAGCTAGGACGATTGTTGAATTACGATATAATAAAAAAAACTAGCGAATAATGAAATACTTACCTAGGTTCCATATAGAACCTAATAACTTACGAAACCTACAACAAAAGTACACTAAGTCAATAAACTAAACATTAAGGTAAGTAATTCACTTAGTGCACCTACACGTGTCATCTAATTTCGTAGCGAGTACCTCTCGAGTGCACGTAAATTGTAAGTAAGTAGTATCGTCTCATTATCCTTATAGCCACTAGCCCTTACCAGCCCACACGTCAAGCGAGTAAGTAGTAAATGATCCTTCAATAGACATTGATGTATGTCGGACATTAACTAATGATGTCCTCTGCATCCATTGTTACCCTATTTTGATACGTTGACCTATTGCCCTACTCAAAATATTTAATAGTTCTGCCTGCCAGCCAATTATTGCTATCCCACTGTATGACATCAAGTAAATGAGCTGTGTTCACACTGTTCACAGAGGCTCTCACACTACGGTTGGCAATTTTAGACCATTATAATAAAGTTCAGATTTCCATTCCTTTCATCATTTAATATGAATATATGGAAAAACTAAATATTTTAGGGGATCTTGTCGACCACCATCAGGAAGTACTTCTCATAGATACCACGAAGAAATTATGAATTTTACAAACAAAAACAAACGTATTTGCAAACAAAAGCACATCATTGTCCATACCTTTGCTATTCAAAGATTTGTCTTCTCGACCAAGTTTTTATGTTGATTCTATTCAACTGTAGTAAAAAAATCGTCTAAACTCGGAAGAAGCAGTCTGTGATAAAAACCAGTGACCGCAATCGAAGGTTTACATTGAGTCGTTGAAAATATGTATAATAAGTCTGCTTCCACTTCGCACCTGTTTTTATAACGCTATCTACTCTGTCGTATGTGACACGTGCGGCGTGCCTAAGTTACAGAGAGTACTCTGTTGTGCGTGACATGTAGGTACGAGTATGTGTGCGACCGAAGGGAAACACTATCTTATGTTATTTGTGAAAACAAAAAAACAGAGAAATAAATAATGACGCTCGATTAAGCGATGATGCAGTTTATACCAACAATTAAATATTAGTAGGTATGTAGTAACAAATAAACAATAAAAAATTAAACATATATATTTCAAAAAAATAAAGAATTGTCAGAAATGCAGGAGTCCGACACTTTAACCGCATCTGATAAGAGTGCACACTCCAAAACTACATTTGGGATGTAATCCCCCAATCAGCTTTAGTTATTGCTTTTATACAGTTTTATCTCTCAAGATTAGACCCATAATTGACATTATAAGACCAAGAAGATTAGATTATTTTCAATACATTGATTAAACCCGCACCTCAAAGTGACACCGCACTTTGCTAACTAAAAGACATGACTGGACACTCCTACGACACGGGATTTTGTATTCACAATTATTTACCATTTATCAACACTGTCCATGTTGAAAAGTCAATATTTGTTATGAAATTATGAAATACTGAAAATTATGAATGTAAGAGGTATTTTTACCTACTTGTAGTTATGAATCATCTACTTAGGCAGTAATTTTATTTTTTTATTACTTTATTTGTATATTATTTTGTATTAATTAATTACTGCACAGTTTACACATTGATTTATAAATGAGACCTAAGTGGTGTACCGTTCCCGAAACTTATAGAACATTAATTTGGTAGTCAGCCGTAGCGTAGCGTCGCGTAGCTCACCGTAGCAATGGGTCGCGTGTCGTAGCGCTCACGTAGCACGTAGCAAATGTTTTGTTATTTTATTAAACTTATGGTTACATGTGGGAACATGGGAAAATGTCGCTCGCATCTGAATATATTCAGATGCGAGCGACATTTCCCCAGCAAACCATGGTGTTTGTTTTTCAAAGTAAATTACCTATTCACTATTGATCAGAAGTTCGTTTTCGGTTTAAAAGACTGCAAAACAATGTATTGTTAACATGCGCGGCGCGCACGGTTCGATCGGAACAGCAGCGGTGCTCAAAGTGCAAGGGGAAGTGAATAGCAAGCTGTTTTGATAAATTACTAACTGTTAGTGAGAATAAGTGTAGGTATGTCCCAACACTTCGTAACGTCATCAATTTGAAATACCTCCGGCGATGAGTTTCAGTGCTGAATTAAGATCAACCGACTGTCAGGATAGCAAGGGCTGGCACAGGCAACTGAAAGGGGTGGGTTTTAGTCAGTAAGAGTCTGACACGCCCTCCCGCTCTGCTTAGAGCGGGAGAAGTTATTTGATGATTTCCCACCATCAAAAAAAAAAGATAGCAAGGGCTTTCAACAATGAGTCACAATTTGTATGACAAGCTACTCGTTGGTATCTATATCTATCCATGGTATATAGTAAAGTCGGTTTTCGTGTCTGTCTGTGTGACCGCTTAGATCTGCTGCTGCACAATGGATTTTGATGTGGTTTTCACCATCATTCAGAATTTTAGAGCATTTATTCCGGTAGGCTTATGTGTGTAATAAATTAATATTATTTAATTTAGCTAAAGCACAGAAATCTCGATATTTTACAAGTTGCCATTGGTCCCGTGCGAGTTCCCAGAGGCTTAGATGATAGTGATACGTACCTATTGCATCGCGGGCAGTCGAAGTACATACTTACAACATTTACAACCCTCAAATGATAAAGTTTGGGTACCGCAGTCGCGGACCGCCATCGGCAGGCACATCGTAATCCACCGCGGGTTGAATAGGCCCGGCCGGTGAGCGAAAGCCTTTACAATGTGACGATCTGTCACACCACTCACTCCTCGCTAGAGCCTCTGGTCGGAGGCAGACTGCTGTCTTGTGCCTTCGATTGGATTGTATATCTTCATGCAAGGTGCGATAGGGGGAGGCAGTAGTCAACCAGATCTTTCATACAGAAACATATAAATGTTGCTGCAGTTACTTATAAGTATACTAGCGACCCGCTCCTGCTTTGCACGGTTCTTGCGACTTGACATTAAACTTAGGTCATTAGTTTCTAGGTGCAAATAAACATTGTACTATGTTACTCTACGAATTTTACGAGCAAAAGCAAAATTTACAGATTTTATGCAATTTTTCGTTTGAGTTTTATAATCTTTTTTTTAATATTTCCCGCTGGTTGTAACAAGCATAATATAAATATGTTTAAGCATAAATGCCCATGGATACAAGGGATGACCCTCGTATCTAAATTAACAGGTTCTATATCTATTTCCAGCTGATATCTACGCTACGGAGGCTCTGCTTAATGCGGCGCGTGAATGCTTTGACGCGAGCGAGCGATGGAAATTGAGCGCGCTCGGGCGGACGCGGCCGGCGGGCGGCAGGCGGGCGGCGCGGGCGACGCGGGCGGCGCGGGCGGCCGCCCAACCGCATCACTTTCAGAAATATATTTTTACATCGATATTTTATGGAGATATTTCCGATGTCAAATTAAAATATTTCAGGTCGTTATTACCCGGGTGTTGTTGGGGTAGAATGTCTCACCGGATGAGAGGCTGTCGGTAAGTAACTTATAGTTTACTATCTGCGCTTAGAACTACGGTTATTTTTACATAATCAACTTTTTTTGCGTGTTAACGGGAACTCCGTGATTTAGTATATTTTATGTTATTCTTTCTTTACCTTCACATCGGCTCAAAAGCATATTGTGTTCTAGTATACCTATCTAGTAAGATAGGTATATTATAAACACTAGCTTCTTCCTGTGACTTCGTTCGCGTGGAAGTCGTAAGACACCACAATATACTAAAATAACAGCCACGTTTTTATAAAACTTTCCTGTATGTTGTTTGTTGTTTTGGTATCAGCGGCCAAACTCAGTCAGGACTGGTGACGCGGGAGCAAGCGACGTACAGTCGTCCGTATGAGAAGCAGCTAGAGTCGATACCCGCTGCCTTCAGTAGTAATTTCCCATTGCTTACGAAGTTCTTAGAGAATTAATGAACGCCTGCGTTCCTGTATATACTACCTAATGACACAACACTGCTATACTGACTAATTCCTTCTTACAGTTTATTGCTGACGAACAGCTGTCAGTAAAATAATATAACAGTAGATTCTAAACACACGGAATTTCTCATTAACAGTCTAACCATAGACCTAACCTAACCTAGAAATTTACTTTTATTATAACTAAAGATGAAAGAACAGACCGACAGACTGACAGACTAAACTTTATGTTTTTCTGTGTACGTTCTACGAACTATCATATTATAACAATAAATATCAATTGTTGGGAATCGAACTTAGGTTTGCAAGCAGTCGTCGAACTTTTAAGCTATTTGCTTTGTTGAAAGTTTACTAAAATAGCCGTTCTTATTATGTCATGATTGACTGCTTAGCCTCTTTAAAGGTATTACCTTTGCTCCTTGAAGGTACTTATTGCGTGACGAGAATTATTCAAAAGGTTAAACCTGTAACTATCTGCTATATTCGTTCCCTATTCAGCCCAGTGAAGTAATGGCATAATTCAACTGTTGACATACACTGGTATGGTATATTGTGTTCTCTCTCATCTGTCTCATTTCCTACGATATGTGTCGGAAATTTTCTGGCGATTTCTGACTTTTCTAGTACTCAAATCTCAGTACTAGTTGGTCCACTAGAGTTTTTTAATCAGTATTTAAAGAAACAGGATCGATTGGCATCAAAAAAAGTTTTTGTGAAAATAATGCCCATCATCTGGCTGACGGAACCACTTCATCAAAATCTGTGAATTCAAATCAAAAAGTTAAGGACAATCTCCTAAAACCGTTTTTTTATGCGACACCGGTTAAGGTACCAGCCCTTATTGCTACATCTCAAAAATCCACCCTGTATATAGTATGTATGATTGACTGCCTACTCGTAGCTCCACAAAGTAACCATTTAAAGGGTTAAATCTATAACTCTCTGCAATATTCTAACCGTTTGGCTCGTCTTTTTACTAAACTATAGCAGAATACGATTTAATTGCAATATTACTCATCCCCCAAAGCAAATAGCGTTATGATTAATTATGGACTGAATTATTCGCCTACGGACTGACCAGGCTTATAGGGAATATCTACGCAAAATTGGAACAAAATCTATCTGGTAGTATTTGAGTGATGCTGGAACATACATCCAAACAAACAGATAAAAATTCTAAAAACTATATTATCAGCATTAGAATCGTTCCCAGATCTCGCAGCAATTAGTTTTTTTCAAAAACATTCAATGTACAGTTTTGACTTTGCTACGATTTTATTATAGGTATGTTTATGTAGATGCGTGGGATGTAGGCTCATCGTAAAGGCCTACATTATATCACTTAACTTAGCACAGAACCCTCTTAAACTATGAGAAATGCACCGTCAGGCACTCGACGGGAGTGTATACTAAACTCAATACATATACGAGCCGTGTATACATAGTGTATTGCATAATTTACATGTATGTACTTCCATGCAGCTATTCTACACGACAACGAGCTAGGATTTGTTTGTTTACTTAGCGAAACTGCGCTACGCTAGAGAAGTTACGTATTTGGGACATTATTACTTTACTACTAAGGATATTGGGGGGTTCGAGCTAGGAATACTGTTCCTCATAATCTTAAAACAAATCATGATTTAATCGTACCTATGCAAATCATCTAGTTTTAAAATATAATGTGACGTGTTTACGACACCTTTTTACATAAGTCAGTCGAGAATTCAACTAGATAGGTAAAGTTGAGGATAGTCCGTCACCAAAATAATAAGGCCCTAGCCATGCTCATTGTTCATCTACGGCATCAAAGATAATATAATAAAAACAAATAAGTTTTGTAACAATAATGAGCGTGACACAAATAGTATTTGCAAAATGATATTTTATTAAAACTACGCCCATTTCATTATGAATATTTGAGCACCGTCAGCAACCGTGCGCAGACGATGCAGTTGTAACAGACACATCTGCATCGTCTGCGCACATAATTAGGGTGCTGGTATCATATTGCACATTGTCAGGTGCGCTTGCGGCGGTCGCCAGCTTGACTGACTCGATGTATTGCTGAAACAGCACTGCTAGACACATTTGTTATGAGTAATTAAAAGAAAAGACAAATACCTATTTTATTACACTATTATATTTTGTGTCTAATTAAACGGTGATGTGATGCAATCTTATTCTCGTAATTATTTTAATTTAGGTGATTTATGTGTGAATAGCGGTAATTTGATTTTTATAGATAATACAAAATAGTCCGGTATTTGTCAGACTCAAAATTGCAATTATTTTAGTGGGCGTATAACAGTGGAAATGTGCCTTATTTATTATTTATCTGGGGACACGGCAGTGCCCCCGCCATGACAAGCCAAGCGAAGCGCAAGGGCACTACCTACCTTTTCTCGAAGCGCTTCGTCGTTTTTTTTAATCCTCATAACTTCGGTTTGGATTATACCACATAAACAAAACCCTCGGGATATGTTGTCAATAGCGGACTTAACATAATAAAGTTTTAATTGCATAGCTCTTATACTTTAGATTTTATTGATATTTAAAAAACCCTGATTTCGTCACTGACTCCCTGATGTTCATCAAAATTCTTAGGGTACTTGCTATTGACCTAGAAAGCTGATATTTGGTATGTAAGCTAGTATTAGTAGACAAACAACAAAAAAAATCTAAAACTTGGTACCTACTTTTATCTCCCAACCCCTTAAACTAGGGGATGGAAGCTTGTATGAGACTTCCGCAAATTTTGAAGCTAGATGTCTGAAAATTGATAATAAGGACACCTTGTTATAAATATAAAATAAAAAAAAATATAAAATAATAATGTAACACTTTATAAACAAAAAAAGTTATATTACCAAAAACATTTTTAGAGTTTGTGAAGTTAGGCCTTGTAGAGTTTTGGGCACGCCACAATTGCGGCGATAAGTCCCCTCTTTGAGGAGTGGCTAGAGAGGCGCCACGGCGTCCTCGCCTTCCGCCTGACGCAGGTCCTCACCGGACACGGTTGTTTCGGGAGGTTCCTGTTCCGGATAAGGCGGGAGGAAACGCCCGGGTGTCACCATTGTGTGGATCGCCTGGAGGACACGGTGGAGCATACGGTGGAGGTCTGCCCGGCTTGGGCGGAGCACCGCCGTGTCCTCGTGGAGGCAATTGGCGGTGGCGATCTCTCGCGTCCGGCTCTGGTCCAGGCCATGGTACTGAGCTAGAGGGCTTGGGAAGCCGTCACCTCCTTCTGCGAAGCAGTAATGTTTGCGAAGGAGGAGGCGGAACGTGTGAGGGAGAGGCAAAATTCGCGCCCTCACGCCCCTAGCCACCGCAGGAGACACCCTGGGCGTCGGGAATCGCAGGCCTGGGCTTGCGAACGGCGAGCAATGGGCAGCTCGCCGTTCGATAAGTACCAGGCCCGGGTTGCCGGCGCGTTGTGTTCCACGCGCGCCTCAAAGAGATGTCAGCACCAATGACGGGGTCCGCTAGGGCCGATGCCTGCTGGGTTGCGGGAAAGTCCGAGAGGGATACCGTGGCCCCTGGCACAGGCAACTGAAGGAACACGGGTGGGTTTTAGTCAGTAAGAGTCTGACACGCCCTCCTGCTCTACCCAGAGCGGGAGAAGTTATTTGATGATTTTCCACCCACAAAAAAAAAATAGGCCTTGTAGAGTTAGGGCGTGTAGATTTAGAAACTTGGCTCTACATAAGATCTGATACCTTTTGACAGTGCGAGTCATATGGTCTCATCTTGGCAACATTTTACATGAAAATGTTTTTGGTGGGATTTTCTTTAATTAAAACCAATTAGACAAATTAAAGACACAGTTTATAAAAGAGAAAATATAAAATCATAAAGTTTAGGTAAAAAGTTATCAACACTTTGACCTTAAATGGCAACCATCGAATTAAGTCATTCTTATTCACATTTAATATGCAGGTCATACAAAATGTTAATTATATCGTACCTACCTATGTCACCCACCACCCAAGTTGCAAGTGGATGGGCACTGTTACAAATTGTGTCACCAAACAATAGGCTCGCTCACCTGTCATTATTTACTATCACTAGCAATAGAATGTAACACATGCCTCATACTATAATATGTTCAGCCTGAACGCATCTAGTTCACTGTTGAAGTTGAGCTATAGCTAGACCCACTTTACTTTGAAATACAGTTACACTAAATACACTTGGTAAGTACATTCATTGACAGCTAAAAATTAATGGCTTGCTTAACTTGCGAGGTAACGCCTGAATAACATGTAGGGTAACGGCTTGTACATTACGGGCGCAAAGCCGCTGCTTGACATCTAATGGTCCTAGTAGAAAATCAATAAGCTACTTTTAGGAAGAAAAGGATAATGATGGGAGGAGTAAAAATGTAGGTACCTAATGTGTTTTATACACCTTGCACGTTCACTAGTGACCCTGATTGCGGTTAGTTCATGACATAATCCCGCCATGTCCCGTGCTTGACACAAAATATATCATCTGCGGTGGGCCTAAAATATTTGCCAGATGACACAATAACGATGTGTCCGTCTGTTGACGCATTATCGAGAACAATAGAAGGATGCGTGCGAGTAATGCGCTGATATGCGCGCACGCATTGCCTTCGACGTCACGAGGACCCAGAATGCATGAGTCGGTAAATAAGAAGGTAAACGACCGTTTTTAACACACAAAACGCAAGGTTACCTATTTAGAAACAGTAGCTTGGTATAATGCAATGCTCTCTAAACATCGCAGTCGTAATAAATACTGAACAGCGTTGGCGATATATTGATAGTATGGAATTACAAATCGTCAAGCTCACCTACTCGCGGTTCAGCCTCTGGCAATCTGACGATCCGGTAAAGTTGGCATTACTAGTTGGCAGCCTCGTTGATGACCGACCTGAAAGCTACTTTTAAACTGAAAGTCACTGAAACTCCTACAATAGTACCAAGTTCCAAACTCAGCATTAATATTTTTGGGATCCTTTCTCAGAGCAACTTACTCTCAATTTAAATCCCACCCAATGAGTATCCTCGGGAGCTCACATTGAACTGAGTAAACTTGTCCCTCTGAAACCGCTGCACATCACAGTCGAGTTAGCAAATGTCGATTCTCAACGCATGCAGCATAAAAAGCATTAAAAGTGTACATCGTACATTATGACAAAAGCGCGTCAATGTTAATGCGTTGTTTACAAATTCTAGCGATGTCTTGGAGTTATTGTAGAAGATTCCGTCACCCTGGCGTTAGGCATGTGTGAGATCAGTTCATTTAAATATTCTGCATCCTCTTAAGCCTCCTATCTGAGGATATGTGTGTTTTATGTTCTCTTTAAACTACCGACTATGGGAAATCGAAGTGTTCTTACCAAATTAATTTTGCGTCGATGCAAGAATGCGACCGAGTTTTTGTGAGGGGAATCTCTACGTGGAAAACCCAAACCCTGTTCGTAGGTACTGGATTACTACCGTCAACTGATGTCAGAGAACTCTAAATGTTTCATGTTCTGAATTATTGGCGATTTTTTAGTTTTAGCCAAAAATTACTTCGGTAGGAGCCCAACCAAATTAAACTTTACACGAACCATTAGGTAATGAAAACAATATCAGCAATTCTTTACAGCTGTAAATAATTAATATTCTTTCGAGCACCTTTCAAGGCACCAAATATTCGGTAATCCTAAGCAATAACTGTCACGACGACCCCTAAATACTACTTATTTACCAGAAACAGGGTTAAATAGAACATACCGGAATATAACTTGAAACGAGGCTGAGTAGTGTAAGACTCCTGCTTGCTACGGCGCTGTGAGCCTTGTTGGCAGTTGTTGGCTAGTTGGCTCTCTGCCAGTTGACTGTGGTTCAACACAAATACACTCGATTGTGGTGTGTGTTCCGGGTAGCAATAGACTTAGACATCTGTTGATGGGGTAACACTAGGATTAAGTGACGTAGATGGTCTACAATCCATAAGAGTGTAGGAAAAACGCAGCTCATGCATAGGAAGGAATACAAATACCTGGCATAATAATACCTATGGGTACCCTGCCTGAACACTCCATAACTTGACTTTTTTTTATTCTGCTTCTAACAAATCTTCATAAAAACAGGAGAATAGAATGGAGCCATATTTAAGTAACCCTTCTTACCCAATCTTTTGCAGCAGGTGCCATCGTCCATTCCCATTCTGATAAAATTAGTCCTTTCTATTTCTATTATAAATAGAAATAGAAAGGTATTAGTATCAACACTAGAAGTTGAATAGTTTGCACTGGAGGGACGCGGACGCCACACGTCAATGCAGGGTTCAATTATAAATTTTGCAGCCCCACTGCATTAAAACGGAAGGGATATGGCACAAACATTTTGAAATTTTGCTAGTTGTAATAACCGGCAGAGATGTGTCCATAATCGTAATTGTGCATTTTGCTAGTTGTAATAACCGGCAGAGATGTGTCCATACTCGTAATTGTGCATTTTGCTAGTTGTAATAACCGGCAGAGATGTGTCCATACTCGTAATTGTGCATTTTGCTAGTTGTAATAACCGGCAGAGATGTGTCCATACTCGTAATTGTGCATTTTGCTAGTTGTAATAACCGGCAGAGATGTGTCCATACTCGTAATTGTGCATTTTGCTAGTTGTAATAACCGGCAGAGATCTGTCCATACTCGTAATTGTGCATTTTGCTAGTTGTAATAACCGGCAGAGATGTGTCCATACTCGTAATTGTGCATTTTGCTAGTTGTAATAACCGGCAGAGATGTGTCCATACTCGTAATTGTGCATTTTGCTAGTTGTAATAACCGGCAGAGATGTGTCCATACTCGTAATTGTGCATTTTGCTAGTTGTAATAACCGGCAGAGATGTGTCCATACTCGTAATTGTGCATTTTGCTAGTTGTAATAACCGGCAGAGATGTGTCCATACTCGTAATTGTGCATTTTGCTAGTTGTAATAACCGGCAGAGATGTGTCCATACTCGTAATTGTGCATTTTGCTAGTTGTAATAACCGGCAGAGATGTGTCCATACACGTAATTGTGCATTTTGCCCAAATCATCCAAGTCGAAGACGCATATTAATCATTTCTCTAAACTCTGCTTTCCAAGCGTTTTCTCATTAGGAACAAGCGAAATTAAGTTCTTTTCTGAAACTTAAACGCAAGGGCATGTGCCCAAGTGTTACTCAGCTGCATTCGGTTAGACTGGATGCTGACCACAACATGGTTGGAGAAATGCCGGCAGATGATGATGATGCCCAACTATCTGCTCTATCCTTTTGTTACCTCCCTCCTCAATCTACATTCCGCATGATTTTGGCATATCTCACAATTTTCTATGATCCGACGACTCGCTCAAACATTGTAGCGCGGGCACAACGGGACGCCAACGTACCTGTTCTACCTGTGTTACTGACCGAGCTTCATTCAATTGTGTGCCGTATATGATATTGCAGGAGCTTAATTAAGTCACACTGTGCAGGGTTAGTTAGCAACGCAAATAATAAAAGCATGCAGGGAGATCTATGTAGAACTGTACACGAACATGTCTGGCCATGAAGCGAGACATGCATGCGTGCAGTGTTTGTGTATTGTAATGCTAACACGTAATCTTTAAACGTTAAGCTCTACGGACTTTAAAGTTTTCACGTACAGAACCGTTAATTGCTTAGTTGTAGAATAATCTAAAATAATAAGTTCTCTGAACCTTTGAATCTAAATTCAAATTCGGGTGCACTATATCAATATTTTATGAAAAGTAAACACATATACTTACAACAAAGTAATATGCAAGTCATACGCTTATAAATTATAATTACGGAGCTGTCAACTCAGTGATTACGCCCATCTGCCTCCGAACGACGCGTTGAGGTCGTGAACTGACAATTCATGGAGCTCTCCATCGTGTTGCAACAACATGTAACTATTAATAACATAATGAGAACAGGTTGCACCGGCACTGGTGACCGGACCGGGCCGGCCGGGCCGGGCCGGGCCGGGCCGGGCCCTCCGATCGGCAATCAAGTCGTAAACGACAAGTCGCTAAACGTAACAGTAAGTTTTATTTCACCCTCGTGGAAGGCTAAGGATGATTGCAGCCTAGCGGCTCATTAAAGAAAGCTGCACGCATAATAATTTATTCACGTCTTTACTCGGGGTTGGCATTCGATTATCTATTACTTTCCGCCCAACGGTGGTCGGTTATCGTTGGGCGGAAAAAACTATATATACCCAGGTAAAGTGGTGTAATGTCAACTCCAAAATACCTACTTTGGATACGAAACTCTTGGTTGTATGACAGCAGTATCGTTTTACTATTCAGTATGTATTTCGGTCATTTTATACATTGGTTTTCTTTTCTATGGCATTTACATATTACAGGAGGAGAGAACACTGAGCAGGTATAAAAGTATCTACAATACAATCATGTTTTAGTTCACAAAATATAAACACTAAACAAATACTTATTCATATGTGAATTCAATTGGTAGATACACACCGTGCCAATCTGATCAATCGGTGTGACTTAAGTATTTATAAATATTATCTAGTTTCCGCCAATCATCATTTTACAACAACTCTGTCTATGCTGATTGTATCAAGCTGTTTGTATATTAGATAGCCAATTATTTTAAATGATACATCCGTCCTAAAATAACATCAAGTACCTAGGCTATGTCCAAAAATTGCCAGCATCCCGAAATTAATCGCGTGTATGTAATGACCCTAACAGTGACGTTGTCCCGGCGGCGCGGCGCGGGCGGCGCGGGCGCGGCGCTCGTAAACCGTCCGCGACTTAATTGCTTTATTTTTATGCCACATTGGGCTCCCGGAGTCTTGGCGCTGGCAACGGGACATAAGCCTCTTTACTTTTTGACCTTCTTGAAGTTTATAGACATTTATGATATTATAATATTTAAAGGAGATGTTGTCTCTGGTGATTAATTTTGCGAATTTTCTTAATTATCACGATCAAATAATTTTATAGAACAAATAATAAAAGCTACTGATTAGCAATGTCATCAAAGAAAACATCAAAAGTCTGTGAAAACATTGTAAATTATTCACTTTGAAAAGGCGCTACATTAAACTATCCAGTGATTACAAGCACGATGTGTGTGCCGTTAGCGTTACACATCACTATTATATAATAATTCGATATAAAGAAATACTCTTTCGTTTAGTCGGAAAACTGATTCACCCCGTCTAAGTACTACGTATACTTACGTAAATATTCTCAATGCGAACTTATGTAAAAACTCAATGAGCATCAATATGATATTCCTACCATACGTGAGCCTCTCTACCATTCACTACAAAAATACTACCCACAAGAATTATTTCGCAGTGCTTTGCAACTTTAGTTTGAAAGCTTCTCCCTGTTGGGTGAAGGTAAACAGCAGTAGAGCGAAATTGAAATGAATTTATTTGCCAGAATATAGGTACATGTACATACATACGGTAAAATAATTTTAGTCTCACTATATTTGACTTATCAGTCGTGCAAATATTTCTAGAAAGTACATGCATAATAATATCATGAAATTACATCAATGTCATTAGTCATAAACAACATAATCTTAATAAAATTTACAGTCTTGTTTCGTTAATATTAGTTTGGCACATTATATTAGATTAAATTAGTTTATTATTTTATTAGATTATATCTCTTAATTAAGACCGTTCATCACTTTATTGATTAGATTTATAAATAATGTCAATAACTACAATTTAAATAAGTGTTCGTAAATTTGTATAGTTATACATCATGTCTGTTTAAAATTTAAATAGTCATCTATTGAATAAAAACGTCTGTCACAAAGCCAATTGTTTAAAGTCCTATTAAATTCTAAGTTATTATTTTTCTTATTAATTCCGGTAGTTTATTTTAAAAAAAACTATCGCAATGGTGTAGCAGTTTCTGTTACATTACTTTAATCTGCTTCGAGGCACTACCAGAGGTTTTTGTACCATTTTTCTTTTAAATTAGGCCTTATCATCCTGCTCAAAAAGTGATAGGTGGTTTGTAACGAATTTACATATTCAGAAACGTATAGGGATTGGAGTGTAAGTAAACGTGTATCAGTGAAAATTGGTCGGCACGAATCAGTCCACTTGAGACTATAAATTGCCCTTATGCATTTTTTCTGGGCTATAACAGCTCTCTGGGCGTCTGTAGAGTTTCCCCATATACTCGTACAAGTATCCCATACCTCAATACTGAACATACATGACTGTGGTATACCCTTAATGCTGTTTCTTTATTAGTTATATTTTTTTATTTTACGAAGTGCGTACACGAATTTGTGTATTTTTTTACAAACTCAAACTCAGAGCATTTATTTCAATGAAACCATTTACAGGCACTTTTGAATTGTCAAGTGGTCGGTCAGTCAGAAATATGAAGCTAGTTGCCCATTCTAAAGCGTAGTAGGTACCTATGGAGAAGAACGGGCAAGAAACTCCATGGACACTCTTTTAAATTATATTGTTAGATAATCATTCATGTTGAACATAGGTATAATTATATGTGAGAACGATGTAAATAAGACGTACACGTTGAGTATCCAGTATACTTACAGATATTATAAATTAAAAAAAAACAATCCATAAATAAAATAATTAAAATAAGACGTGGTGGCTAAGAGATGACCAGTCCCAACTGACAGCGCCCGTTCACGAACATGACGCTTGGATCAGCACCATTCAGTTCAACCATTTTGAAGGGAGCTAAATGATCCAACACACGCGCCATTATCAGCGAGACATTTGAGCGAGCATGACATCTATCAGCCGCCAGGGCACATTCAAGTCAATGAAAGACATTACATAAATTACTACTCGTACATAACAAACAGTTCGGTTTTACAAGGGGTCGTTCAACTACCGATGCCGGAGTTGAACTTTTAGGGCATGTGTATAATGCATGGGAGGACAAATGCGATGCGTTGGGCATCTTTTGCGAATTGTCAAAGGCATTCGATTGTGTTCTTCATGAAACATTAATCAGGAAACTGCAAGAAGATCAGAGTGGTGCCACGGATTCCGTAGTGGTACGGAATCCGTGGCACCACTCTGATCTTCTTACTTCTTACTTAAGTGATAGGATTCAGAGACGGAAAAAGATCACCTGGATCGGTAGTAAGAATGGGGGTCCCTCAAGGCTCAATTCTTGGTCCATTTTTATTTCTTATTTATATAAATGACTTGCCTTACCTCATAAAGGATAAACATGATATAGTGTTGTTTGCAGACGACACTTCACTAAATGTCAGCAGCTGGTTACTGACAATGTAAATAGCGCCCTCGCAAAAGTAGTTAACTGGTTTAACGTTAATAACCTTCTTCTTAACGAGAAAAAAACTAAATGTATTAAGTTTACGTTACCACATGTTAGACAGGTAGAAACAAGTGTTCTCATAAAGGGGGAAGAGTTGAAACCCGAAAATACTACAGTATTCTTAGGCATAACTTTAGACGCCAAGCTGCAATGGGGCCTCCCTATAGATAAAATGTCAAAAAAGCTTAGCTCTGCAGCATACGCTGTTAGAAAAATTCGTGGTTTAACTGATTTAGAGACAGCCCGTTTAGTATACTTTAGTTATTTTCATAGTGTAATGTCGAATGGCATTCTGCTGTGGGGAAATGCCGCCGATATTCAGACGATTTTTGTTTTACAAAAAGGGCAATTCGTTCAATTTATAAATTAAGTCCCAGACACTTCCTCAGAGACAAATGTAAAGAGATTAATATAATGACTGTGCCTTCTCAGTATATTTATAAAAATCTTTTATATGCACATAAAAATATTAATCTGTTTAAAAAATACAGTGATATCCATAGTATAAATACTAGGAACAAACACAAATTTGTTGTTCCTACTACCAGGCTCAAGAAAATAGGTGGCTCGTTTAGATGCCAATGTATACATTTTTATAATAAACTTCCTAGCCACATTCAAGAACTAAGCCTTAATAAATTCAAATGTTTTATAAAAAGGAAACTATGCCAGAAAGCCTATTATACTGTCAAATACTTTATTGAGGACAAAAAGGCTTGGGAGTGAGCTGTAGCAATAAATTTACACAGGGAATGTTGATTTATTTTATTGTTTTTTGCTAACTATTGTATTTTTAATCTTCTTTGTTATAACTATCTATAACTTTTTTTTATATATACAATGACATGAATATTTACTGTATAAAGTATTATATTATTTTAATTGTTGTGAATGTGAGGACTATGTGGGGCATTGTTCCAGTCTTAATCATGTTCTGGCAGTTTGAGTAGTTTATGTCGCCTACCCAAATGTCCTTTCTTTGGTATTGTTCGTCGAATAGTTGAGCTCCTTAAGTTCTGAGTCGAGCTGCACGGTTACTGACAAATGCGTGCACTGTCTGGACAGGTCCACTCAATCTGTGTGGTTCTTTTCTCAAAAGTCCATTTCAGACACCAATCTGCATGGTCCTCAACGATTCAGTCCGGATTTTTATATACACATTGACATTAATGAATTTTATATATACTATGACAAGAGTATTTACTTTGTAAAGTATTATGCTATTATTTTAACTATTGTGAATGTGAGAACTATGTTGGTCATTGCTATTTTTTTGTATTTTTCTCTCTTAGTGTAATCATGATCTGGCAGTTTGAGTACTTGTGCGGCCTACTCAAATGTCCTTTCTTTGGTATTGTTCGTCGAATCGTTGAGCTCCTTAAATTCTGAGTTGAGCTGCACGATTGCTGACAATTGCGTGCACTGACTGGACAGGTCCACTCAATCTGTGTGGTTCTTTCCTCAAAAGACCACTTCAGACTCCGATCTACATAGCCTTCACATGATCTGACCAAGATTCTGTCTGGACTTTAAAAGAGACTGTGACCTCTGAGTTTGTTTCGGCCTTTCTTCTCAGAGTAGTCAGAAAGGAAACGCCGACCTCATCTAGTTAAAATAAAATATGATTGACGTGTAAAAGTGTTTGTAAAAACCTACTTACAGAAATAAAATCATTTATCATTACCCGCTAAATGGTAGCCCGATAGTACACAAGATCTACATGAGATTTCCAGTTACAATAATTATCAATAAAATTAAAGTAGAATTATATATTATATATAATAGAAATTAAAATAGAAGAAGTAAACGAAATTTTATTTCGTTTACTTCTTCGATGATGTCTTTATTATATTTCATTGCCAAGTCTAATGTGCCTTTTTTATTTCTTTTGTTATTGTATGTCAGCCATGTCAAGAATTTCCCACCCTCAAAAAAAAAAAGGTATCTCATGAATTTAGTTTCATTGGTATTTATTTCTAAATTATTTACAGATAACCAGTCATGTATTACCCTTTAGGGCTTCATTGGTGACATTTATTGCAAAGTCAAAGTCAAAGCATTTATTGCAAATAGGCACATAAAAGGCACTTTTGAACGTCAACATTTACATTTAAATAGAATTGATTCTAGTCGCCCCTTCCAAAAGGTAGTTTCGTATGGAGAAGAATGGGCAAGAAACTCCACCGTTACTCTTTTAAAATGTGTTACAATATTTTGTATACATTAATTATGCCTGATCTATAGTAGCGTCTTTAGTTAAAACAGTGGTATCATCTGCGAATAATACAATGTACTGATCCGTTGATTCAGGCAATTCATTTATGTATGCTAAAAATAATATCGGGGCTAGCACAGTCCCTTTTGGTACGCCATAGTGATTCGTTAAGTATCGGGACCTATAGGTTACCTGAGAGTCTCAGGCAGGATGCATTTTTACGATCTCTGTGCATTGTTTTCGACCCTTTAGATAACCTTCAAACCAATTGTTGGCAAGGCGAGTAACAAATATAAAAGTGTTTTCGGCAAATTTTCATGGTACCTTTATTGAGTCAGGTCACAGGGCACGTGTGAGGCTGAAAGGAACCCGTACAGTGAAACAAATACAGAACGACAACGACAACGAACTTTTAACTTCGTCTTTAAAATAAGAAAATATTCAAGGTAACAACAAAAGTTATTTATGTACATTTTCCACTGTTTCCACACTGTAACTTACATCTTTACATACCTGAGGTACCTACCTGAAATTCTTTTTTTGAAATAATTCATCTGGAATTATAACCACCCTGCTTGTTTTTCAAGACCCAGGACATAAAACACTCTGTATACAAATTTTCAGAACTTTGTGTCTAAATTCAGACAATCAAGTTTCTGTAATCTGCCAGCAGTGCACAATCAGCTTCCACCCGGTAGGTTGGTGATCTGTTTGTCAACCGATCGAATTAAAAACTCAGCAAAAATAACTAAAAATGATCTAAGGTATTTCCGTATCTTGTTCATAAGCTGAAGAATGAAAATACATATATTTTTTACCCATCTAACCTACTGAATACTCTAACAATCTATTTGGATTGTGTTAGGAAACCCAAAGACGTCACATTATTGGTGCCTGTTAATTAATAGGCAACTAGTTTACATGACACGGTGGGAATTGGCGACGTTGTGCAACGTTGTGCAATACCTTGAGGTCAGCAGAGTTAAAACTTATGTCATCGGCCATCGCTTCACAGATCGGCGATTTTGAGTAGTGATGTCATGTAGTCTAGTGTGCCTACGAAACGCTAGTGATGCAATATCGCATCGATTGATATCGTTTCTGTGAATAAAATGATTAAAAAAACAATCAGTCAACAAGTAAACTGGATAAATTTATGATGATGTTCAAAAGTTTGTGGGAGTTATCTCGTTTGTGTGAGTCATCTCGTTTGTGGGAGTCATCTCGTATGTCGGAGTCATCTCGTTTGTGGGAGTCATCTCGTTTGTGGGACTCATCTCGTTTGTGTTAGTCATGTCGTTTATGGGAGTGATCTCGTTTGAAAAACACAAGTCCTACTGTATTCTTACGACAACCTTGAAAACCTCATAGAAATACTTTTCTTTATATGTCAGCTGAGACCGAGGCCGAGAACAGGAAAAAATAATCTCGGCCGAGACCGATAATTGATAAAATACTAAAAACAACAAGTAAAAACCACATACATTTTGAAAATAATAATAATCAAAAGCTACATTATCAAAACCTCTTCCTTTATTGAAGTCGGTTAAAAATCTAACAAATAATAACTTTCCAGCGTTCTGTCCTTTCAAATTATGTCTCCTTTCATCATACAAATGGCCAGCCCTGGTTAATAGCTACTCACTTGCGGCACTGGTGGGTGGTGCCGACAAGAATTTGGCGACGAATGCCAGTACTCAAAAATATTGGCATTCCTTTGCCGCCTCGGTTCTCTCAGGAAACAATTTTTTTTTATGAACGTCGCCCTTGACCGTGAATTACTCCTGTATTGTGGGAGCGTTTACAAACATTTAAACTCACATACACAAAACGGCCAGACCCGGAACAACTACTTGTAGGTCATACAATTATTTGTTCCGTGCGGGAATCGAGCCCGCGACACGTACCTAGTCACCAACCGTGCCGTCTCGGCTTCGGCCGAGATTCTCCTAAAATATTCGCCGAGAACGAGCCCGAGATCGAGACGTGAATTTTAGCCGAGAACGGCCGAGACCGAGATCTCGGTCGGACCTTCCACGTAAGTATAGGTATCTACCGACCTACATTCTATGCAAATAAATATGTTCTATTCTATTCTACTACCGCCGAATAGATAGGTACACACTAAATATAAAGAAAGGAAAAGTTATACAAATGTACACCTGCGTGCTGCATCTAATAAATTTTATGTAAAATAGAAACCGTCATCCAACAAATATGAATAAAAAGATAATTACAAGAGCTAGTGGTATTTGATCTACTGCACAATCTTCTACAGTGTCGGTTACGGTCCAGGAGCCTGTATCGATCCGCCGAACGCGCCGCCCGCCCAGCGCGAACATCCGGACAAATTTACTAAAACCAACTGAAACTGCTGCCAATAACCTCTTACATGTGCCGCCGGTTCCTCGACCTTTCTCAATTAGAAACCATATCGAGGTTCTTGTGTTTTATGTAATGTAATCATACATTTAGATAACTTTTTTGTCAATTATTTTGTTTTCGATTGAAATTATTAACACTGCTATTTATATGCTTGACGTGAGTGATACCTGTAGAATGTCCATTAGTTATCCATTACATAGTTTGTGTAGTTAGGTTTGCTATTCCAGCACCCACTCCACCCACTGTTGTAGGAAAGGTAAAATGATTAAAAAAAAAACAATGCTTAGTTTCAACATAAGACTGTCATTATTCTAGTAGCTACCTATTCTAGTAGTCTACTGGGACCTATTCGTTCAACCAGGTCACTAACTATTCTAGTAGTCTACTGGGACCTATTCGTTCAACCAGGTCACTTACTATTCTAGTAGTCTACTGGGACCTATTAGTTCAACCAGGTCACTTACTATTCTAGTAGTCTACTGGGACCTACTAATTCAACCAGGTCACTTACTATTCTAGTAGTCTACTGGGACCTATTCGTTCAACCAGGTCACTAACTATTCTAGTAGTCTACTGGGACCTATTCGTTCAACCAGGTCACTTACTATTCTAGTAGTCTACTGGGACCTATTAGTTCAACCAGGTCACTTACTATTCTAGTAGTCTACTGGGACCTATTCGTTCAACCAGGTCACTTACTATTCTAGTAGTCTACTGGGACCTATTAGTTCAACCAGGTCACTTACTATTCTAGTAGTCTACTGGGACCTATTAGTTCAACCAGGTCACTTACTAGCTAAAGTAGAGTCATCTTTCATGAGATACTATTTAAAATGTTATAATAAAATACCTCCCCGCATACTTCAACTGAACTATGCAGGCACGCATATTATAAGTTGGGGGATTATATCGCTGATAAAAATGCCTGGCTCAATGTTGCCACAACCACAACTAATTGAATATCACTTGAAAATACTGTTGGAGCTGCTGAACTCTGAAGATTGTAACCTTTGCATTGTATAAAATCAATCTCCTTTATATTATATAATTGCATAGGACAGGTGCGAGTACCTACCTACTGTGTACTATCGAGATACCATTTACCGGGTAATGTCTTTAATGGACTTCATAAATGATTTTATTTATGTACGTAGGTTTGTACAAACACTTTTACACGTCAATCATATTTTAAAAACTAGATGAGGTCGGCGTTTCCTATCTGACTACTCTGAGAAGAAAAGCCGAATCAAACTCAGAGGTCACAGTCTGTTTTAAAGTCCAGATATAATCTTGGTCAGATCATGTGAAGAACATGTAGTTTGGTGTCTGAAACGCTCTTTTGAGGAAAAACCATACAGATTGAGCGGACCTGTCCAGTCAGTGCACGCATTTGTCAGTAATCGTGCAGCTCAACTCAGAACTTAAGGAACACAACGATTTGACGAACAATACCAAAGAAAGAACATTTGGGTAGGCCACATAAATTACTCAAACTGCCAGATCACGATTAAAACTGAAATAATGACCCACATAGTCATAACATTCACAATAATTAAAATAATAATTTAAACTTCTCAAGGTATACAAGTCGTTGTGTTTTGTATAATAATCATCAATTGTCAGAACGTAGTGTTCTATTTCAGCTTATTAGTGAGTTATTAAATCATAGGCTACAACAATAAGTATAGGTACAATGCTTGTACGGTGCCGCTGCATCTGCAAAATATTCTGCATTGTGTGACACAATGTGTGTGCGCCGACCACCACGGCATACACTTGTATGTTGTCCTACTTAATATAATGCTATTATTAACAATACAAATAACTATTATTTGCTAACAATGTTTAATTTAATTTTACAGTTATTAAGTATCTTTTCTTCGTATTTAGCACCCCATTATTAATGTTTTGTATGTTGTTGACTAGGAAACAATATAATGTTTATATGTTTGTGTAATTTGTACGAACTAGCTAATTACACATAAGATAACACCGATACATTTATCATTTCCCAGACCCCTAGCGCTAGTAGTAGACAATCAATCACACTAGTTAGTTCCAAACATTCTAATACCCATTTATTATCATTATTACCACGCCCACACCCCACACTGGATAATGTCAACAAAACACAAACCTGCCCACGCGCCTGTCATCAATCATGGCGGCGTGTCAAATGACACCAACAGTTCACGGATACCTCGGGTCATGTGTCTCACGGCCTGTTGAATATTCTGCATATTTCATCGTAAAATATGACACGTAATATTATATGGTCGTAGAGCCATAAACATTCACGGCTGGTCGTAGGCACAGAATAAGTCGTAGGTCACTTCAACAGAATTGACACAACTACGAAAACTAAATAAGTAAAAGTACGCAAAATCCCTTAGTATGACCTGATCCCAACAAAATAGCCCTGCTACAAACCCTACCCCAAAAACCTCAGCAGACTACTGATAACAGCCGACTGCGGTGATCATCCAACTAAGTTGAAGTTAAAAGACTGCTCTTGTTTCTTCTGAAGCTAGCCTTACGTATTATAATCTTCCTTTACATTAAGTAAGTTATTTGTTACCTCATCTATCACTCAATCAAAATTATTATTACAATATGAATTTTAGTTATTAGACTTATTAGTCAGCAGATTTCCCCTGATTTTAAATCCCCTGAAAGTGAACGATGCATCAACTTATATACTTACATACTTAGTTTGCGCGTTAAACATTAACAATTTGTATAATTTGCTAGAATGTGTCGCTAGGTTGTCTTTTGCAGCGTAAAGAGAGGAGTGGAGGTCATTTTGAGTCACCTAAAATATGTTTTAGCTTAGTTGGCGTTGCTACCTATAGGTACCTACCGCGACCACTGTTCTAGCCTGGATGGCGCCATGTGTCTCGTTGTGAATGTAATAATAAGATCTATCTACAACACGAACTGCAAGGCAGAATGGTTTTAGAAAAGATTATTCCATAATCCATACCCAGCGCTCAACAGATGACGTACAAAACATAACATTCTATTCTATAATATTCCCACTTCTGGGTCACGGGCCTTTGTGTGAAGAGCCCGTTAGTAGCCATTAATAGTTATACCTACTTAACGTGCTATTTTTTTTTGCGAACCTTCTAACAACTGTTTCAAAGCAAATACTTTTAAGCAATAAAAGGTTCATCGCATGTGTCATTCACGTATTCTCGAAGTAAACAAAGTTGGTTGCTGCGGGGCTCGCGAGTGCGGGCTCGGCCCGCATCGCCACATCGACAGATAAATATTGTAACAGTAGTATCTACGCGTGCTACAGGTAGCAGACAATAGGGCGAATACTAAACCTATCTAGAATAGACATGCAGTTTTATTAAAATTATGGTCGAGACTCATTCTCAAGTCTGCGGGTCTTACTTAGATCTCTCCGGCCTCAGGCCTTAGACTATGGATCTAATTTGGCAGTTGACATGACCGAATAACTTAGTATCTACCTAGGTTACTGAAAACAAAAGGAAGGAATTGCTACGGGCCACAACAATTTAAAAATCTTTATAAGGATGCAAGATATATCTTAGAAAACAGCACAGGAACTCGAAAGAAATCCTGTGCAACTCTTTTAAAATTCTGGCTGTATAATAATTTCATTTCATACATTGTGCTGAACTTATCCCAGTTTCAATCCTACCCCGCCGCCGCCACCGGTCACTCGCAGTTTCGCGAGGAACTGTGAAAAATAACTTGTGCTTGACCTACTTCCTGCTAAACGATGCCATACTTACTAAACTCAACCGTATTTCCACGCAACAGAGTATAAATTAGAATGAAACAGCTGAAGCTTAACAGCTTCATAAGAATTCACACATAAAATCGTACTTTATGTTTATAGAGTAAGAGTACATTTTCGCATAACAATGCGAATGACTTCCGTGATTCCTTTTCCTCAATTTCCAGAGTGTGGAGAGGTCAACAACCGTGGAAAAGTCCAGTGGTGTGAGGATGGCTCCTCGAGGACGTTTCTTGTCAAGACCGACTCTCACCAGTCGGATTTGAAGTACCTACCTATGTTTTGTAGCATCAGAAGCTACCGCCGGTTTGTTTTGTGAGCAAGTTCATCATCTTACTGTTATCAGCCAGACGTCCTGTGTGTGTGCGTCCCTTTGTCCTCCTTATCTAATAGTTTTCTTTACCTATGGCCTGTTAGATTTCAACTGTTATCACGGGGCTTCATTCATCATCACGGTTGAGGTTTCCAATTTCCAATATTTCGGCAGATGATAGATACTGCAAGCGGTCCACACACAACATATTCGCTTTTGGTCTCCCCAATAGCTCTCCATTGTTCTTCGTGCATTGCCTTCTCCGACCAATCACCCGTAAACGCATCTAAGTCATCACGCCAGCGTTTCCGTGGCCTCCCTTTGCGACGATGCGTGTCTTCTAGCACCCACTGCGTGCGACACCCGTCTTCTGGCACCCACTGCGTCACGACGACCGTCTTCTGGCACCCACTGCGTGACGACGTCATTCTTCTGGCACCCACTGCGTGACGACGCCCGACTACTGGCACCCACTGCGTGACGACACCCGTCTTCTGGTACCCACTGCGTGACGACGCCCGACTACTGGCACCCACTGCGTGACGACACCCGTCTTCTGGTACCCACTGCGTGACGACGCCCGACTACTGGCACCCACTGCGTGACGACACCCGTCTTCTGGTACCCACTGCGTGACGACGCCCGACTACTGGCACCCACTGCGTGACGACACCCGTCTTCTGGTACCCACTGCGTGACGACACCCGTCTTCTGGTACCCACTGCGTGACGACTCAGACCCATCTGTCTCGCTGCATCCTGTATACATATTTATTTACTAATGCTTTTTATTACAGAACAAGATTAAACATTTTGTTAATTACTAAGTATTCAATGATTAATGTATCATAATAGCCGTAGTTATTCAATTTAGTTAACCCAAATAACCATACGATGCGGCAGGAGTTCTAATACATTTTGGAGTCGTAGCCACGATGACTCGTGCTGAACGGTTATTTTAAGAAATCAACTTCTTCCTTAGCCAGTGGTATCTTAAAAATACCCATACCCCTTCGTCCGACGTCAATCGAAACTTATCAATCATTAATACCAGGTAGTATAAATAAACGAAGTGGCGGTCACCCACTCTTGTGTCCAATAGACTGCGCTCAATGGTTTCACAGAACCGTTGAATCACGCTTGCATGGAAGATGAATATTCGAGGAAACCGACCAACTCGTTGTGTTAAATATTCACAATAATGCCATGTTATTGATTTTCCTCATAACGTATTCGAGGCAAACACTAAACTATTTGTGGTGAATATTGACAGAATTCTGATGTATCTAGAATCGGCGTCGAAATACAAAATGTAGGTTGCGTGTGTCAGCTTGTGTGTCCAAAGCAATCTCCAAAACTGCTGTCAAAATGCGAATAAGTAACAATCAACAAATCTGACCAAGATTGTGTCTGGACTTTAAAAGAGACTGTGACCTCTGAGTTTGTTTCGGCCTTTCTTCTCAGAGTAGTCAGGTAGGAACGGCCTCGTCTAATTTTTAAAATAAATATGATTGACGTGTAAAAGTGTTTGTACATACGTACTTACAGAAATAAAATCATTTATCATTAACATTTTGATAGCTCAAATATATGTTAGTTCTGATGAATGCTACTGATAAGACATACAATGTTAGCGAATATTTTTGTTCAGAGGTTTGACGAATCGCCGCCGCCGTTAATATGTATAGTTTTAAACATAACAACAAAGAAGGCATTTTTGTTGTTTGTTTACGTAACATTACATAAAAATCTATTAGAATTTCTTGAACGAAATTGCAATTTGTTCAAAATACAACCTGTACGACGAAAATTTTAAGACCAGTTAAACAAAAAGAATTATATACAAAAAGAATCGCTGAGGACAGGATTCGAACCTGCGCGGGTAGAACCCATTGGATTTCAAGTCCAACTCCTTAACCACTCGGACACCTCAGCTGTGATAAGGTACTCCAAATTTTAAATCAAATTCTGATAGTAACTCAGCGCGCTTACTATGACGTAAACGCATGACGGTTAGCTAACGCCTTCTGTAATCGCACGCGCACCGTGTACTATAACAATAGAGATTAATGATGGAAAGGTTACTAGTTTATTTTTTGTTAATAGAAATAGGAACTACTTCATTATATGCAATTGTTTAAATGCGGTTTCATAAAAGGTTAATGCTCGACCTATAACAATAAAATAATGTATAAAATGATGACTAGTAAGTAACACACTACAGGCGTTATTGGTCTGATCAGATGAGCTTGTATGAATGAACTACCTTAATAAAGAGATAGCAAGTGAAGTTCATCCGATATCCGTGAGTTCATCGCACATGACCACATTTTCCTTCTCTGTCCAAAAAACGCTGATGAATTCCATAAAAATCAACCCAGGGCCTTTATAGCGTACTTTATTATATGTTTAATGTGTCTAGTGTACTAAACTAATGTTGCTTACAGTTACACGCACACAGACGTAATTTATTAGGAAAATAACTACGACTCATAAATAAAAGTACCTACCTAATTTATCACACCTCCCCTGCGTCACCGAGGCTTTCAACCTTATTTACGTAATCAAAGAAAGGTACAAAATATGACTTTAGAAATTAATGAAATTCTTTCAATAAACCCAGGAATTTCTTTTAGAGTTTATATCAATTTATAAAAGAGTGTGAATTTATCGATTGGAGGGCTCCGCGTTCCGACTTCCGACAGGGTTTTTATTTCGCACTAGAAATCTGAATTCCTTTTGAAGTTTGATAGTGTTGAAAATACAAGAAGGCAGGTAATTAAAGGACGGATTAAGTTCTACATTTTTGTGAATGTCCTTGCTTTAACCTACATAAAAGGAGTTTCTTTGTGTTTTTAGTAATAATATTTTAGATTAGAGGACAGTTGCAATTAAGTAATACCTACGTGTTCATACTTTATCAGTTATCACAGTTATAAGTATTAAGAGAGACCGCTCAGAGCTGTGCTGTTATAGTTAAGTAGCTCATCATCTGCCTAACCTTTTTCCAACAACGGCTTAACGTGCTTTCTGACGCACAGAGGGGTCTTGGTATGTAAAGATGGTCACCCATCCTTATTACTTAGCTACAAGCTAGGCAGTTCTAGATATATAATTTAGCAATTGTACAAATTTATCATTTGTTAAACTGTTATGTAGTGTTTTACACCCAAATCTACTTTATTACTGAAAAGGTGATTTCCCTGATAAAACCTCCTCATATAATGAATTTAATGTAAAAACTCTCTAAGTTACCTAAATAAAGGTATCTAAAGATGCCAGACGAAATGTCCCACATATTCTGTTTGCTATTACTTTCGGTGGTGACGTCAAGTTAACGTACCTAACGTGTTGGTTTAGTCATCGAAACCTCTAACTATCCGAACTGCCGTAGAACAACAAACCGACCATTAAACAGCTGTTTAATTCAACCATCATGTTTCTTTTTTCTTTTCTTTTCTTTTATAAAAAACGTTGCCCCACACTAGGAATTTCTCCTGTATTGTGGGTGCGTTTACAAACATTTAAAGTCACATACACAAACACCCAAACCCGGAACCACTACCTACTTGTAGGTCATACAAATACTTGTTCCGTACGTGAATCGAACCCACGACACGCAACGCAGCAGTCAAACGCTTAACCACTGCGCCAACCGTGCCGTCGTCGTGTTTACCTGTGCCCTGTAGCTATGGTCAATTTAGTTATTAGAAAATAATAAATGTGTTGTGTATGTACCCGGTGATTAACAGAGAAGAAAATGCAACATTTTGTTACAGTTGTGCGACAATTTGCGTTCATTTTAACTGCAGGCACTCGCGCTTGTCGTGTGCGACAGTGTGCCCGCCAGTCGAGTGGTGCTGACTTGCGGAGCGCACTCGCCAATGCATTTGTTTGACGCTACACAAAGGGTGCACTCCACTAACTCGCTGCGCTACCAAGCAGCTGAAACACGGTAAAAAGTCGTTCCGACACCCTCCCTTAAAATATTGCTTCCCTGTAAACTGTCTTTCTAGGGCGCTGATCAGATGTAATACGATTATTTACCCATCATAAAGTTTAAGGGTTATACAGCCAGGTAAATCAATTGTTCAATAAAGACATGTAGATTTTCCGTGATATAAACATTTCATTCTACTGTCAAAGAATTGATTGATAAGATTGAGTTATGACTTGATTAGTTATACGGAAAATATTAGTTGGAAGCTTAGAATAATAACTAAAGCAAGTCAATTTGTTGAACAATATAAAAAAACAAACTTTAAAATGATTTTTTTTAGGATTTACAGAAAAATAAATTGAAAAACTCTATTTCCACCTGCAACCTGCAAAAATGGTAGTCCGACACAAACTAAAAACAGCGCGTCGTCGCTGCACTCATGTTTGTTTCACATTTCACACGTTTTAGCTTCGAATGGCGAACTCTATACACATTAGGCGACCTCGCCTCTGTGGAGCTCTTTACGTATTCCTTTTAATGTTTGTACGAAAAATGAAACACCTGTACATACCTATAATGTACGGTTCTACATACACTTGAATAAACAAATCTGAACGGATCTACGACATTATCCAATGTTCAGCACCTCACAACAATAAATTAAGCATTAATTTGCACAGCTGAGGTGTCCGAGTGGTTAAGGAGTTGGACTTGAAATCCAATGGGTTCTACCCGCGCAGGTTCGAATCCTGTCCTCAGCGAATTTTTTTTTTTTTTCGTGTTGATTTTGTCGTCATCCTAATAATAACCCGGGACCACATCTTAATACGATTGACCGTGTAGGTTAGGTAGGTACTGTTGGTTTGTGCTGCCTGCTGTTGGTCAAAAATGACAAGTAAAAAACCCGGTTCACTTACGTTCTAATGATTATTACCTACTTATTCCGTTCAATCAATAAAATCAATCAAAAGTCATTTATTCAAACTAGGCTGAGAATCAGCACTTTATGAACGTCAAAATCATATAAGACAGTCCCCCCAAAACGCCCGCCCTTCACCACTTCCTAGTGCTTTAGCTGGGAAGAAGTGGCAGAACAAACTCCCCAGCAGCACTGCTGTCTGTTCAGTTAGAAGAACTGGTTCATGAACGTTAACCCCTCCTCACGGATCACGCAACAATAGATTCATCAATTATTTCATTATATCGTCTCATCTGCTGCTATTTATTCACTCTAATGGGCAGATTTTTCATTGAACTCAATCCTACCAGAAGATCCAGTGTAAGCTCACGAACTAGCTTATCTACTTGAAAGGTAAGAGGTTAGAGGTCGTTGAATACACGACGTGAACGTAACGTACATTCGAAAAACGTTTTGAATAGGAAAATACAACTGACTATCCTACAGCATTTTACTTAAAATTATTGCGCAAGCACAATTAGTATCACTCATAAATGATATGAATAGTCATTTAAAAAACACATGGCTGTAGTTCACACGCGGTAGAAGTGAACCCTTCAAAAATGTGATATTTATGTATAAATGTATTCTATCTCATTTTCTTGCACGTTAAATCCTATTATGTATGTGTTTATCTCTTTTTTTCTTCAAATCACAACGGGGCTAAAGTTTTCACTTCAAAAACCAAGTAAATATTATGCGCGAACGAGTATTTTTAATCGTTCGAATTCACGTTACGTTTACTCCGCGCGTTCGTGCTAGGCCCACTGGGCATAGCTTACTCGACAAAGCGTTATCAAATCATTAATGATAACAGTTTGGGCTGACGGGATACTTGCATAGGTGTTTAGGCTGTATAATCTTTCATCTCTGCGTCATACAAGGCATGTATAAAACCAAAAGTAAAGGTCGATACTCCATTTCAAGTATGTTCGTTTCAGCGAAAAGTTTTCAGTATTTTGCCATTTATTTCTAACAATAGCCTGTTCGTAGCACGTTAATTACTATGTAAAAGTTTTTGAATGATTTACAGTTGAAAAATGTGTTTTGAACATAATACACAAACATGTTTTAAAAATTAAGTCTCCTTCGATTTTGTATAATCTGCGTACAAAGGAACGTGGTTTTCATGATGGCAGATGTGTCATTCATATGTTTTGATTTTTTACTTAATAATACGTTATAAAAATATTAAATGTCTGATAATCTTAATAAAAAAAATATTAAATACAGTAGTGTCCGCGTGACTGTAATGTGTATGTGACGCAGCTGGAGCAGTGGAGTGCCCGGCGCGGAGTATGCTAGACGGTAGTGGAGGGTCGCGGGTGCTGTAAGATGCCTTGCGAGAGCTGCGCGGTGCAGTTCAGCATGTTCAAGCGCAAGCGGGCGTGCTGCGAGTGCGAGCGCTACTACTGCAGCAGCTGCCTGCGGCGCGGCGGCGGCGCCATGTGCGCGCCGTGCCGGGTGTTGTCCACTCGCCCGCTCACCAGGCAGGCCATCGCCCATCTCAAGGTGCGCGACCTGCAGTGCTTCCTGCAGCGGCAGAACGTCTCCACCAGGGGATGCGTGGGTACGTCTCATAAAATGAATCACTGCCACTTCATTCTAATGTACAGTTCACAACAAACTTCATGTGAAAATTTCAATTATAATGTATTCAGTCCTATTTACATTATTTCTAATACATTTACATGACTGGACTGCAGCCAAAGTTGACAAACTTAAATATTGACTCATGACATAATCATAAACATTGTCCAAATCATTACCAATACAGTGTTTACACTGATGATATTTTTGTTGGTAAACATGTCATATTCAGATTTTTCATGAAACTTGTTACTTGATGATAGATTTAGCATACAAAGTATTGATGTCAAATGTAATAATACGCACTTGGGTAGGCCACAGTGGCCACACTAATGTTATTAACAGCTTGTAATATTTTGACTATCCCGAAGTTAGTTATTATTACTCTGGTCTTCTAGGTTTTGGAACAATGTTTCATGCTGTTGAACAACAGCAATTTATTGCTGAAAGTCAGGGTCAGATAAAGAAATGAAATAAAACAACTTCTGATAACAAAGATTGTGTAAGTACTTTTGTTTCACAATATTAATGGTCTTAGTTCCTGTGTGTCATAAACTCAAGATCACAAATGGGATTCCTGTACACCAAGCACATACCACTTTGCAATAAGAACCTGTCTTGGTCTGCCGTTGAACATAATTGTATTGTAAGTCTCATGGTAATTCCCCAGCTATGTCGGGTCAGGTTTTTAATAGCATGTTTAGTCTATCCTTTATAATTGATCCATAAAGCAAACTTGTTTTTTGTGTACTTATAAAATATCAAAGTCAAAACCTTCTCTACCTTTTCTCATTCTATCAAAGCTTAGTCCTAATTCACCTCTGCATCTCGGATCACCCTATTTTCGTCAGGATATTATTATTCTGATATAATTATGAGTTTCTCACTACTTCTAGTGTCATAACCTGTAATTATCTGCATTAAGCAGTTTTACCAATGTGTTATTATTGAAACAATATAAAAGGTAGCAGGTTTGTACTCATAACATGATACAATTTATTTGACCTTCATGCAACTTTGTCATGTAACAGCATCAGAACATTTTATTATTGTCCTTCTTCTTTTATTGATGCATATCGGAGTGAGTTTTAGAACAGAAATGGCAGCTATGGAAGCTATTACAATAGGAACATTTAGAATTATAGTTATTTTAATCCTTTCACACTCAGAATACCTAACATTATTCCTATTTCTAACAGTTGGCATACTTTTTAAGATCACCATTTAAAATGAAAATTTTATTTAAGTACCTTTTTTATTATGACTAAGTGTGTAAAAATAACATGACTAGTTGCCAATTGTTACCACAATCATATCAACAACATTAATTTACCATGATCATGGCCAGTTTCCTTCAGATAAAAACCTTTAGCAAAATCCACCAATATACTTAATGAACTTTAAATACAAAGATGTGTAATGAATGACATAACAATAATAAAGTCTAGGCTATCGGTTGAGGAAAGGTGGTCAGGTTATATCGCACCTCCTCTACATGGATGACCTAAAACTCTTTGCCCCCAACAATTTGCAACTGATGGAGCTACTGAAAGTAACTCAAACTTTCAGTAGCGCCATCAGGATGGAATTTGGTGTGGACAAATGTGCGGTCATGCATGTAAAGCGAGGGGAGATTGTTGAATCCGTGGGAACCCAACTCTCGGATTCCACAAACCTTAGAGCCCTCTCCGCATCCGAAACCTATAAGTATTTGGGTATGTCGGAAACGTTAGGCATCAATGTTACTGACATGAAGCAGTCGTTGAGGGAACGCTTCTTTGGCCGCCTGAAAAAAGTACTTAATAGTCTTCTATCAGGCGGAAACAAGGTGCGCGCCTTCAACGGTTGGGTCATGCCAGTTTTGATGTACTCTTTCGGCATACTCAAATGGACTCAGACCGAACTCGACGCCCTGGATAGGAGGGTCCGTACGCTGCTGACTGCAAATCGAATGCATCACCCACGATCATCGGTAATGAGGCTGTATATACCGCGAAAGTGTGGAGGTCGAGGCTTTTTAAACGCTAAGACCCTCCACAATCGCGAGATATGCAGTCTCAGGGAATATTTCCTAGAAACCGACGTGGGTATGCATCGAGATGTAGTCACGGTGGACAAGGGCCTCACCCCGCTCTCCTTGGCTAAAGAGAACTGGCGCAAACCTGTAGTGCTTGACACTAATGATCGCATGGAGGTATGGCAGAGTAAGGAGCTCCACGGACGCTTTTTCCGGGCCCTACATGGACCGGATGTAGATCTACTAGCGTCCGTTGCCTGGCTGCGTTTCGGTGACCTCTTTGGAGAAACCGAAGGTTTTGTCTGTGCAATTATGGACGAAGTTATGATGACGAACAATTACCGGAGATTTATTGTGAAAGACGGCACGGTTGACATCTGTCGGGCATGCCACCGGCCGGGAGAATCAATCAGGCATATCATCTCCGGGTGTTCTCGTCTAGCTAACGGAGAGTACTTGCATAGACACAACCTTGTAGCCAGGATAATCCATCAGCAGCTTGCTCTGAAATACAACCTTGTGGAATCGGAGGTACCGTACTACAGGTATGTGCCCGACCCAGTTCTCGAAAATGGTAATATCACATTGTACTGGGATCGATCCATCATCACTGACAGGACTATTGTTGCCAATAAGCCTGATATAGTGGTGGTGGATCGATTGGAGCGACGCGCAATGATTGTTGACATAACCATCCCGCATGATGGGAACCTCGTGAAAGCCGAGAAAGATAAACAAATCAAGTATCTTGACTTGGCTCACGAGGTTGTCGACATTTGGGATGTGGACTCAGCGGTCATTGTGCCGATAGTCGTGACAGCCAATGGGCTAATACCCAAGAGCCTCGACCAACACCTAAGGAGGCTCTCGTTAGGCAGCTGGATCAAGGGCTTGATTCAGAAAGCGGTACTTCTGGACACGGCCCGCATTGTTAGGAAGTTTCTCTCTCTGGAGCCCTGACCGCCGGTAGCTTGGACCCTGTTCCCGATACCGGTGGGCTACTATTTTTTATATTTTTAAATGTTTTTGGTATCTCTTTGTTTATAAAAATATTTAAAAATGTAATTCATATGTATGTAAATGAAATAAAGGAAATAATTATTATTATTGTTATATTATTTATTAGTAATTATCGTACCATTAATATATTTTAGACATACTGAACTATAAATTGCGTGATTATCGTAAATTATTGTTATCAAATTATTATTATTATATTAGTAATTCCCTCAGCTAAGAACACCAGACTACCGGAAGATTGGGAGCTATACAAAGAGACCCAATACACTTACAAAAAGCAAATCAGAACCGCCAGGAGAACCGCTTGGCGAAAGTTCTGTGAATCCATCGAAAACAACAATGAAGCCGCAAGAGTAAGGAAGATACTGGCAACTGACCAGGATCGAACCCTCGGTGCGCTGAAAAGGACGACAACTCGTACACACTGACGGACCAGGAAACCAGCAAGGTCCTGCTTGAGAACCACTTCCCAGACTGTAAACTCTTAGGCGACAGGAACTGGGAAGCTGAGCCAGACTGGATCCCAACGGAACGCGACTGGTCCAGAGCCCACAGTCTAGTAACAGAAGACCGCATAAAGTGGGCTATCAACACCTTCCAACCATACAAGTCCGCAGGTCTTGATGGCATTTTCCCGGCCCTGCTGCAATGGGGGGTTGACTATATTATACTATGCCTGAAGGCTATCTATCGGGCATCCATAGCACTCAGATATATACCCCTAGCCTGGCGCGAAGTGAAAGTCATCTTTATACCTAAACCTGGCAAAGCTGACTACACACAAACCAAGGCGTACAGACCCATAAGCCTCACATCCTTTCTACTAAAGACCCTAGAGAGACTGCGATCGGCATATCCGAGACGGACCTCTTCGGGCAAGACCACTCCACAAACAACAACATGCGTACTCCACAGGCAAATCAACGGAATCCGCGCTGCACAGTGTGGTATCCAAAATTGAATGCGCGGTGGACTACAAATGCTCAGCACTGGCCGCCTTCATTGACATCGAAGGCGCCTTTGACAAAACCACTTTCAAAAGCATCAGCACGGCCCTGGACAGGCACAATATAGACCCGTCCTTGAGTGGCTGGATCACTAATATGCTCAGACAGAGAGCCGTACAAGTAACCGTAAATGACACCACAAGGGCCTTTGTAGCGAAGGGCTGCCCGCAAGGGGGCGTCCTATCACCGCTCCTATGGAACCTGGTCGTAGACAACTTAATAAAAGAACTCAACGACAAAGGTTACTTCACCGTAGGCTACGCCGACGACCTAACCATAATAATAAATGGCGCCCATGAAAACACCTTGTGCAATCTAATGCGCCAGGCCCTGAAGATAGTGGAGAATTGGTGCGGCAAACACCAACTCTCAGTGAACCCCACAAAAACCGAGTTGATTCTCTTCACAAAAAAGAGGAAATTAACGACACTACAACTACCACGTTTCTTTGGTACCACCCTAAGCCTATCAACTGAAACCAAATACCTGGGCATCTTTTTGGATAAACAGCTGAATTGGGCAAAACACACCAACTACATCACCACAAAGGCCAGTATATCCATGTGGCAGTGCAAGCGATTGCTTGGCAAGAATTGGGGGATTAGCCCACGGGTTACCCACTGGCTATACACCACAGTCATTCGACCAATCATTACATATGGCTCAGTAGTCTGGTGGCCCAGAACAGAACTGAGCACAGCCCAAAGAGACCTCGAAAAGCTGCAGCGGCTCGCGTGTGCGGCGATCACCAGCTGCATGAGAACTGCACCCACCGCTGCCCTACAGGCTATGCTTGGGCTACCGCCCCTACACCTCACTGTGAGGGAGGAGGCGACCCTGGCTACCTTTAGGCTACATATAGCAGGAACCCTGAGCAACGACTCCAGGGTCAAGCACAAACGTTTAAGGGAAGAGGCGATCAGGCGTCAGCCGATGATGGCATCACCCTGCGACAAGGCCCTGAAACAATACTGCTTTCAAAAGCACTACAGCATAGTGCTTGAAGAGGAGCAGTACGACCATTCAGGCCTAAAAGAACTGAGAATTTACACCGATGGATCAAAAACCGACTGCGGAACTGGAGTCTGAGTGTTCTCACACGACCTCAACATAAAAATATCCAGACCCCTGGGAATGCTCAACACGGTCTATCAGGCAGATTGTGTAGGCATAATACAGGCGGCTTATGCCATAGCAGCCAGAAGAGTTGCGGACACCCGAATCCGCATACTCTCTGACAGCGCCTCAGTCCTCCAATCCCTAGGGAAAAAATGCATTACTTCGAATCTAATACTGGAATGTCACAATGCGCTTGAACGGGTAACCGTATCAAACCGCAATACAGTGACGCTACAATGGATAAAAGGACACAGTGGATCGCTAGGTAACGACGCAGCCGATGAGCTGGCCAGGAGGGCATCCAGCACGTCGGTCTGTGGACCGGAACCTATCGTGCCCATCCCCTTCAACCAACTACGCAGGTGGCTACAGGAGTACACCCACACACAAGCAGAGAGCTGGTGGGCGTCGTCACCGGGCTGCAGGCAATCCAAGGAAGCCATGCCATCACTAGACGGCAAGCTAACCAGGCGGTTGCTACGCCTGGACAGGAAAGGCATGCGCCTGGTGACGGGGACCATCACGGGACACTGCTCGCTAAACAAACACTTTCACACAATAGGCATAACGGACAGTCCTCTATGCAGGGCTTGCATGGAGGCTGACGAAACTGTCGCGCATGTGCTCTTCGAGTGCACAGGCGTCGCCCAAATTAGGTCAAAAACCCTCGGGACACCCAGATCTTACACAGATGTTCTTAATAGACCAGGAGACCTAATCAGCTTCTGGAGGGAGGTGGGCTGGTTGGAATAACCACCGACGGCCGACATGGCTCACGCACAATGGTCCACTGAAGGACTAAGTGCGGAAACCAGACCGATAACATAGAACATATTAATTCCCTCAACACACCTATAATACTACACTCGCGAGCAACTAAATCGACTCAACCCATACATATATGTATTTTTATATAAATATATTATTTTTCGAAAAATATATTACTTATTTATAAAATTATTATAGCGTTCGAAAGCTTAGAGCTTAGCTTTAATATGGTACTTTTCATAACATTTATTCAGGACTTTTAAAATTAATGCTATCTGGATGAAAGTAGAGGTAAAATGGGAACTTAAAAAAATGTGTGGTGTTTAGTTTTTTAAAAATAAAACAAAAACTGTTAAAAAAACGTAAAATAATTTATTATATCAGTATTTGGTATTGCCCCCCCCCCCCCCCTCCTCCCCCCCAGCTCTAATCACAGCTTGCAGTCGATTCTTCATCGACCTGATCAAATTTTTGACGGTGACTTGAGGAATTCCATCCCACTCTTCTAATAACGCCGCTTTCAGTTCCTCTATGGTCGAAGGGACTGGATTTCTGGCCCTGACCCTGCTTTTGAGCTCGTCCCATAAGTGCTCGATGGGATTCATATCTGGACTGAGTGCAGGCCAGTCCATTGTCTGTATATTCACTTCATCCAGGTACTGCCGAGTGATACGCGCCGTGTGACACCGGACATTATCATGCATTAAGACAAAGTTCTCGCCGACAAATCCTGCGTAGGGAACAACGTGGTCTTGAAATATGTCGGTAATATACCGATCAGCTGTCAGCCCTCCTCCTCGGCCTCCGCCGGGCACGAAAACAAGCTCGGTTTTTCCGTCTAAAGAGATACCAGCCCACATCCACAGCCGCCGTATGCAACCGTTTCAGCGAAACAGCACTGCGCAAATCGCTCGCCCGGACGCCTGTTGACCCGGCCTCTCCTGTCACTGCCATGCAGACACATATTCTGCACTCGTCAGTGAACAAGACCGACTGCCATTGCTCAACGCTCCAAATGAGATGCTCTCGAGCAAATTGAAGGCGCACTTGTCGGTGGCCTGCAGTTAATTTTGGGCCCGTGGCAGGCCCTTTTGGAGTGAGATTGGCTTTCCTCAAGCGTCTTCTTACTGTCCACTCGCTGACAGCCACCCCACGAACACGCCTCAATTCCTGCATCACTGCATCAACACCCGTTTGGTGCCGATTCCGCAGCGCTGTTGTAACGATGAAACGGTCGTCTTTCTCTGAAGTGAACCGGTCGCGGCTGGCTCTTGGTGTCCGATTAAAGGCACCAGTCTCTTGAAATTTTCTGTATACCCTTGATACAGCAGACTGGCTCAAGTGAAGCTGGGCAGCGACGGTTCGCTGACTGAGTCCTCGTTGCAACAGAGCAACAACTTGAGCAGCTTCTTCAGGAGTAGTGTCCATAGTTTCTTCAAAACAATGAGTGCAATCTGCGGAGATGTGTACAGGTCAACTTCTGATAAGCGACTGATAAGGTAAATCGGTTGTGAGGGTTTTTCCATGGTGGATCGTAGCACAAGTCGTGTGTACCGTAGAGAGTGAATTTTCCTATACACCCGTTTAAATTGCTTAAATAAAAAAGTACTAAATATTTTTTTTATGACAGTGGTGTTGATGTAAAGCTAAAGTCTCAAGCTTTTAATGGACATAATAAGGATTTTATAATTAAAATTGTTTTTTTCGAAAAATAAAGATAATAAATGTATGCGTGCTTATGGGTTGAGTCGATTTAGTTGCTCGCGAGTGTATATATAAATTACATTATTATAATCACGTTATTGTTATAATTATTATGAATACTTTTTTTTACTGTTATTTATGTTTATCATTGAAATATTCATCTAAGGATTAATAACATTTGTTTGTCAGTAATTTTTTAAGTTTTTTTATAAATATACCAGCTGATCCGGCGAACTTCGTACCGCCTTAGAATCAAAAATGATATTATTGAAATTATAATTATATTAACGTTTTATTTACATTAAAGTAAAAAAAAATACAATAATAATGAGAGACAATGACAGCTTCACATGAAATGTGATATTTTAAATTTTACTATTTTTTGTTAATTTTGCGATTCTTTATTTAAGTAAGTATGTTACTTACTACTAACGACTCCTACGGTTGAGTCATAATTTTTTGATAATTATATTCTTCTATTTCTTCCAAGTCTTCATGTTGGAAGTATTGGCGAGAAGCCTTTCTTTAAATTCTTTTGATTTTAAGTTAGCCTTTCCTTCCTCTTTTTGCGTTCTATTTAGATAACGCAAAAAAAGGAAGGAAAGGCTAACTTAAAATTAATTAATTAATTTAATTTCACAATGATTAAAGTTTTGGGATATGATATTAATGGAGTCCATTCAATGCAGCGACTTTTGATGTTCGTTGCCGAATTAAATCGTATTGTTATTTTTTTATTGCAATGCTCACAAAAATATATTTTTTCAAAGCTCGTCGTGGCATCCATTGCCCACAATTGTGGCAATGTTTTTCCACACCCCTTATTTGTTTCTGGATGCAGTTTTCTATACAGGGTTATTGGTAAAACACCATCAACCTCTAAAGGGCTCATTGTACTCATCATTATGAACAACTGTTACTTTGGGACCAAATATGAAATCGCGAAAAAAAAATCTGCTGTTTACCTAGATTTATGTTTGCAGAACTCGTCGAAATGTAGGGACTAATTTTGCTAATTTTTTTTCGTGTACAATGACCCCTTAAGAGGTTGATGGTGTTTTACTAATACCCTGTATAATAGAAACTTATTATAGATTTTTTATATTAATTTATTTATCATAATTTTAATTTACGTGCCTGTCATTGCCTCAATGTTTTAGCCCTAAGGCGTTCGTTGCGATGTTCTTGTCGTTCATTTGCACGTGTGCTTGCGATCTGAAGGCCAATTCCCGTAACTAAAAATTCTCAACATCACGTCGCAATCTCATCTCAGCGACAGTCAAACGTCAAAAATGTAGGTAAACACTATACACTGTTTGACAGATTGAGACTGAGATAAGGATGCGAACGTTCTTAAAAATACGAGAATTGCCCCTCTGGTCTCTTACACTTGCATTTTCCGCTAGTCGTTTGTCTGCGGTTCTATTTAATCGCCGCGTGTAAACCATTTGAGAGTTTTTTGTGCGACGACCAATATTTCCCCCTCGTCCACGACCACGGCGACGTGGCATTGTACCCTAATTTGTACTTATATTATGTTAAACTGTTTAACAATCCATCACAATACATCAACATTACAACAATACATAAATTCAAATCTTTTATAAAAAGGAAACTATGCCAGAATGCCTATTATACTGTCAAAGACTATATTGAGGACAAAAAGGCTTGGGATTGAGTTGCTCCAATAAAGCACAGGCAATGTTAATTTATTTTATTTTGCTAACTATTTTTACTTTTAATCTTTGCTATAAGTATCTATACTTATTTACATATAGGTACAATGACACTAATATTTACTGTATAAAGTATTATATTATTTTAAATTATTGTGAATGTGAGGACTATGTGTGTTTTTGTTCCAGTTTTAATCATGTTCTGGCAGTTTGAGTAGCTGATGCGGCCTATCCAAATGTCCTTTCCTTGGTATTGTTCGTCGAATCAAGTTCTGAGTTGAGCTGCACGGTTACTGACAAATGCGTGCACTGACTGGACAGGTCCACTCAATCTGTGTGGTTCTTTCCTCAAAAGACCATATAAGACAAAAATCTACATGGTCCTCAAAGATTATTATAATATTATTCTAATTATTGTGAATGTGAGAACTATGTCGGTCATTGGTTTTTATATATTTATTTTTGTATTTTTCTCAGCTTAATCATGATCTGGCAGTTTGAGTAATTTATGCGGCCTACTCAAATGTCCTTTCTTTGGTATTGTTCGTCGAATCGTTGAGCTCCTTGAGTCTAAGTTGAGCTGCACGATTACTGACAAATTGTGTGCACTGACTGGACAGGTCCACTCAATCTGTGTGGTTCTTTCCTCAAAAGACCATTTCAGACACCGATCTACATAGCCTTCACATGATCTGACCAAGATTTTGTCTGGACTTTAAAAGAGACTGTGACCTCTGAGTTTGTTTCGGCCTTTCTTCTCAGAGTAGTCAGATAGGAAACGCCGACCTCATCTAGTTTAAAAAAAATATATGATTGACGTGTAAAAGTGTTTGTTAAACCTACTTACAGAAATAAAATCATTTATCAAATTAATCAAATTATTTATTTCGGGTTGCATAGACCCATAGATAAATACCTTAACCTAAGTATACATATTATTATCAACAATAAGTGTTAGTAAATAAAACTTATGCCTATGTTAGTAACACTTCACTAGCACTGCACTACGTCTTAGTGCTGTCGTGTGGAATAGGTCCGCGGAAGCGACGGAACACCACGTCCTGCGGCCAAAAGCTTTCTTCCAACACCAGGTTGAGGTAGCACGTCGGAATACGCACAACAAATGCCTTGAAAAAAAACATCATCATCATTCATAAACGTAAGTTGTGCCAGAAAGCCTTTTATACCGGTAAGGATTATATTGAGGACAAAAAGGCTTGGGATTGAGTTGAGCAACCACAAAAAACAACATTTAGTACCTATTAAATGTTGTTTTTTTTGTCCGGTTACATAATATAAGCTTACTCTGACAATTGATGATAATTATATACACAACGACTTGAATACTAACCTTGAGCAGTATAATATTATTATTTTAAAAATTGTGAGGACTATGTGGGTCATTGTTTCAGTATATTATTCAGTATTCAGCTTCAGTGGGGATCACATATATCATGCCTAGCGGGAAGGCTCAGTTCGGCCGCCTATGCCGTCAGTAAAGTAAGACAATACACTGACGTTGATACAGCTCGGCTAGTCTATTTCAGTTATTTTCATAGCGTCATGTCCTACGGCATTCTGCTGTGGGGCAAAGCCGCTGATATTCAAAATATATTTGTTCTTCAAAAACGAGCTGTTCGAGCAATTTACCAGCTAGGTGCTAGAGTTACTCTGAGAGATTTATTTAAAGAGATTGGTATTCTCACGGTGGCCTCACAATTCATCTTCTCCAACATCTTATATATTAGGCAAAATATACACTTATACACAAAAAACATTGATATTCATAATATTAACACTAGAAACAAGGACAAACTATGTGCTCCCTTTCACCGGCTTCATAAGGTCCATAACTCATTTGTTGGGCTTGGTATAAAGTTTTATAACAAGCTTCCCTCTTCTTTTTTAGAATTGCCTTTTAATGCGTTTAAAGCTAAAGTAAAATCCAACCTTTGTTCAAAGGTATACTATTCAATAAACGATTACTTAAACGATAAAAATAGTTGGTTGCTGTGATTAACTCAAGACAAAGTTTATGTTCTTTCTCCAAAATTAGCTTACCTACTGACAAGTTATACGAGTTCATATAATTGTTTATTTTATTTGACTATTTATATTAGTCAATTTAGTTTAATTGAATTTTTATTTATTATTGACATAATCTACTCATTTCAATGTTTTTAAATGGGTTGTATTGCAATATATGGTTAGCTAGCGACCTCGACAGTTGATCATATTAGTCTTTTGAGTAACCGGCAGCAAGTTGGTCATGCTCCCTTAGATGTCAATGCTTGCGGTAGCGTCAGGGGTCGGGTTGCCTCCTTCCCTCAAATATGGCGAGGGGGGTAATGGCTGATCTTTGCGTTATGCTCGTGAACGGGTGCTGCTTGTGGTGACAGGTCATCTTGTTGACTATGGTTTTGTTATTGTTATTAGTAATTAATTAATGTTTCTTTATTTTACTTCGAAGGTCCTAGTTTATCATTTGTGGCTACAAGTTACAGCTATATATAAACATAATGCAGCATTGCATATGTAAGCGGGCACGCCCTTTATGCCAGGAGGCTTTTTATTATGTATTAAGTTCTGTTTGCGTTTTTGTTTTTATTAGTTATTTCTGCTTGAGTATAGTTTTAAATATTGGCGTGTGCTAGCTGACATATGGCAAATAATTTTAATATTTTTGTGTTTCGTAATGTTAATTATTTATTACTATATAGAATCCAGTTCTTCTAACTGAATAGACAGCAGTGCTGCTGGGGAGTTTGTTCCGCCACTTCTTCTTCCCAGCTAAAGCACTAGGAAGTGGTGAAGGGTAGGCGTTTTGGGGGGACTGTCTTATGTGATTTTGACGTTCAAAAAGTGCTGATTCTCAGCCTAATTTGAATAAATGACTTTTGATTTGATTTGATTAATCATGATCTGGCAGTTGAAGTAGTTTATGCGGCCTACCCAAATGTCCTTTCTTTGTTATTGTTCGTCGAATCGTTGAGCTCCTTAAGTTCTGAGTTGACCTGCACGATTTCTGACACATGCGTGCACTGACTGGACAGGTCCACTCAATCTGTGTGGTTTTTCCTCAAAAGACCGTTTCTGACACCAATCTACATGATCTGATCTGACCAAGATTATATCTGGACTTTACAAGAGACTGTGACCTCCGAGTTTGTTTGTTTCTTCTCAGAGTAGTCAGATAGGAAACGCCGACCTCATCTAGTTTTTAAAATATGATTGACGTGTAAAAGTATTTGTACAAACCTACTTACAGAAATAAAATCATTATCATTTATTAACAGAAATAATATCACACTATTAGAATTATATCACAATAATAAACATTCATTCAATGAATTATATAAATGACATTAAGGCAAGCGACTTGCGCGTGTTTTTAACCGACTTCAAAAAAAGGAGGAGGTTATCAATTCGACAGTATTTTTTTTTTTTTTTTTTTTTATGTTTGTTACCTCATAACTTGCGACTGGGTGAACCGATTTTCATGATTCTTTTTTTATTTGAAAGCTGGTGCTTCCCGTGTGGTCCCATTGTCACCATTTCAATATCTTATGATGGGATCTTGTAGAAATCGGGGGAACTCTTCAATGAATAACAGCAGATTAACCGCGATTGTTGCTATAGCATATCTAAGCATTGTTTACGCCATCACACAACATAATATCACGCCTGTACTCACTACAAAGGTTATAAAAACTATTTCGAAAAAAATATATGTTTAATTACCATAAAGACTCTTATCATGCGCGATTTGTTACAGCTGTGGAAGGTAACTGGGGTATAAGGATTTGTAACTACCTAATCTTGACTTTTGGGACCAACACAGGTTAATGTATGCGACTGAGTTTGAATTGAAATAGATACTTATTAACCGACTTCAAACAAGGAGGAGGTTCTCAATTCGACTGTATGTTGTTTTTTTTTTGTATGTTTGTTACGCGATATTTCCGGCAATTGTGGATCGATTTCGAAAATTCTTTTTTTAATTGATAGGGTATGCTTCAAGGGTGGTCCCATATAAATTTTACTAACTTTGCTTTGGTAGTTTTTCAGTTAACTTATCTTTTTTCACTTCACGTATTTTTTCCACTTAGTGTATAATGATGAAGTTAAAATAACTTCCTCTCACTGTTATTTACATAGCTAGTAGAGGTATACGAATGTGTGTGTGGTAGGTACCACAACTAAAAAGTGAAAAATAAAAACATTTTACAAAAAAAAACAACCGACTTCTAAAAAAAACACTACAAAGTGCAAAATAACTTTAATTTCGGAAGTCGGTGGCAAAAAACGAAAATACAAAACCATAGACAACGACTTCCGAAATTAAAGTTATTTTGCACTTTGTAGTGTTTTTTTTTGAAGTCGGTTGTTTTTTTTTTGTAAAATGTTTTTATTATATGTATACCGTATTTCATCTGCCAAAGCATTAAACGGCCTGTACCTAATTTTTTTTTAAATATTTCTATGCCACAAAATGAATTCACAGAGCTTGAACAGTATAAACATACATATTCCTTGCTATATTGCTTGCCGGCTGTGACTGATCCCCTCACTTATAAAGCTATTTTAATTAGGTATAATAGGTCTTGTCACTTTCTAACAAACGCAAATGACAAGGGAAGTGTCAAGCCAGCCCGCGAAATTCAAATTTTCTTACGTTTTTTTCAATGTGCAGGTCAGTATTAAGTTCTATGTTGATCTAAATATGATTTGCGGCCGTAACAAGTATGTATTAACAGAATTATAATCATTAAAATATGCAACACAATCCTCTAAGTTCATATTGCCCTATATTATGACAATTTCATGAAATTATAACATTTCAGGTCAATTTTAAGATTCACCTTAAGTAAAGGTGAATCTCTCACATAAAAGTGTACCAAATACTCTTGAATACATAAATATATTGGAATTGATTAATAATAAAAAAAATATAAAAAATCTATTGAAATTGGCGGGCTACAGCTTAGGATTCACCTTAAGTAAAGGTCATGAAAGTGTACCAAATACTCTTCAATACAACCTCATAGAATCCCAAGTAATCGCCAAAATGATGCCATAGTTACAACAGTCTCAACAAAATGACCCACTGATATGTTCATCAGAGTAGGTATATTATAAATGACCTACTGATATGTTTATCAGAGTAGGTATATTATAAAATGACCCACTGATCTGTTTATCAGAGTAGGTATATTATAAAATGACCCACTGATCTGTTCATCAGAGTAGGTATATTATAAATGACCTACTGATATGTTTATCAGAGTAGGTATATTATAAAATGACCCACTGATCTGTTCATCAGAGTAGGTATATTATAAATGACCTACTGATATGTTTATTAGAGTAGGTATATTATAAAATGACCCACTGATCTGTTTATCAGAGTAGGTATATTATAAAATGACCTACTGATATGTTTATCAGAGTAGGTATATTATAAATGACCTACTGATATGTTTATCAGAGTAGGTATATTATAAATGACCTACTGATACTGATATGTTTATCAGAGTAGGTATATTATAAAATGACCTATTGATATGTTTATCAGAGTAGGTATATTATAAATGACCTACTGATATGTTTATCAGAGTAGGTATATTATAAATGACCTACTGATATGTTTATCAGAGTAGGTATATTATAAAATGACGTACTGATATGTTTATCAGAGTAGGTATATTATAAAATGACCCACTGATCTGTTTATCAGAGTAGGTATATTATAAAATGACCTACTGATCTGTTTATCAGAGTAGGTATATTATAAAATGACCCACTGATCTGTTCATCAGAGTAGGTATATTATAAATGACCTACTGATATGTTTATCAGAGTAGGTATATTATAAAATGACCCACTGATCTGTTTATCAGAGTAGGTATATTATAAAATGACCTACTGATATGTTTATCAGAGTAGGTATATTATAAATGACCTACTGATATGTTTATCAGAGTAGGTATATTATAAATGACCTACTGATACTGATATGTTTATCAGAGTAGGTATATTATAAAATGACCTATTTTATTTTATTTTTATTTTTATTTTTATTTATTAGGGACAACAAACAGCAGTATATTAAATATTACACATGATTGGAGTACTATACTAATAGAATTAACAAATACACTACTCACGACGTTATCCACAAATTACCATATAAAATAATTAGCATATGTAATGTTAATAATAACAAAACAATAAGGGCAAACTTAAAGATACTCATAACAAAGTTAACATTATTACTCGGTTTGTCATTTTAAATGTATCTCGGAGAGCATAAAATAAAGTGGAAAAAAAAATCTAATAATATCTGCATCTTAATACTAGGGACAAATTTAAGGTTTGGAATGAGATAAAATCGGCATGTAAAAAACAAGTGAAAAAGGAAAAAAAAAAAGAAACAAAGAAGCACGAACTAAAGCTACATAAATACATGAGGTGTGGGAATCAAAATTAAGTAGGTAACAACAAAACTTATGGCTGTTCCTTTAAAGTGGAAATAACTTGATTTTTGAACCTATTCTTGTTCAGAAATATAATATCAATTGTTCCAAACTTTTTATTATAAGTGTCGACCAATCGGTGCAGCGGTGAGCGTGCGCCTGAGTTGGTATGACAGAAATTAGTGGCAAACAAACACCGTGAACGTACTTCTCTAGTCTGTACTGTGCGAGGGACCAGGTAGCACAAACTTCTCACTAGATCAGAACAATCAAACTTGTTGCGGCATATACTGAACAGGGTCATCATTTCTAGGAGTGTGCGTCTAGATTGTAGGGTCAGGATATTATATTTTTCGAGCAATGATTGGTAGGAAATCCTTTTACGATAGCATCTATAGTGCACAGAACGAAGGTATTTACGTTGGACTAACTCCAATATTTCTATATATTTTTTGTAAAAAGGATTCCAAATAGGGACTGCGTACTCTAATTGAGGTCGGATTATCGACTTATATAAATGCAAATAAGTGGAAGGGCGGTGGAATTCTCTAGAAGCGCGCATTACGAAGCCAAACATTTGATAAGCTTTATTGGCTATATTATTCACATGCGCATCGAGATGGAGCTTGGAGTCTAACTGAACACCAAGATCGCGGAGACAAGTAACATTATTTAGCACAGTATTGCCAAAACAATAACTAAACTTGATAATTGATTTCTTTTTGGTAAACGTAATACTATGACATTTAGAATAACTAAGCTGAAGTTTGTTAGAAGAGCAGTATTCTAAGAAACGATCAAGGTCCCTCTGTAAATCTATACAGTCAGAATCATTGGTGATATTTTTATATATCTTTAAGTCATCCGCATATAGGAGAAATTTCGAAGATTGAAAACAATTTTTAACGTCGTTAATAAATAAAATGAATAATAATGGACCTAGAATGGATCCTTGCGGGACTCCAGATGTGACTTTAATGGAGCTAGATTCATAGCCGTTTATCACCACTCTTTGAGTCCTATCCGTGACGTAAGAAACAAACCATTCATTTGACCTAGTGATATGTTTATCAGAGTAGGTATATTATAAAATGACCGACTGATATGTTTATCAGAGTAGGTATATTATAAAATGACCCACTGATCTGTTTATCAGAGTAGGTATATTATAAAATGACCTATTGATATGTTTATCAGAGTAGGTATATTATAAATGACCGACTGATATGTTTATCAGAGTAGGTATATTATAAAATGACCCACTGATCTGTTTATCAGAGTAGGTATATTATAAAATGACCTATTGACCTATTTATCTGAGACGGTATATTATAAATGAACTACTGATATGTTTATCAGAGTAGGTATATTATAAAATGACCCACTGATATGTTTATCAGAGTAGGTATATTATAAATGACCTACTGATATGTTTATCAGAGTAGGTATATTATAAATGACCTACTGATATGTTTATCAGAGTAGGTATATTATAAAATGACGTACTGATATGTTTATCAGAGTAGGTATATTATAAAATGACCCACTGATCTGTTTATCAGAGTAGGTATATTATAAAATGACCCACTGATCTGTTCATCAGAGTAGGTATATTATAAATGACCTACTGATATGTTTATCAGAGTAGGTATATTATAAAATGACCCACTGATCTGTTCATCAGAGTAGGTATATTATAAAATGACCCACTGATCTGTTCATCAGAGTAGGTATATTATAAAATGACCCACTGATCTGTTTGTCAGAGTAGGTATATTATAAAATGACCTACTGATATGTTTATCAGAGTAGGTATATTATAAATGACACACTGATATGTTTATCAGAGTAGATATATTATAAAATGACCCACTGATCTGTTTATCAGAGTAGGTATATTATAAAATGACCCACTGATCTGTTTATCAGAGTAGGTATATTATAAAATGACCTATTGATATGTTTATCAGAGTAGGTATATTATAAATGACCGACTGATATGTTTATCAGAGTAGGTATATTATAAAATGACCCACTGATCTGTTTATCAGAGTAGGTATATTATAAAATGACCTATTGACCTATTTATCTGAGACGGTATATTATAAATGAACTACTGATATGTTTATCAGAGTAGGTAGGTATATTATAAAATGACCCACTGATCTGTTCATCAGAGTAGGTATATTATAAAATGACCCACTGATCTGTTTATCAGAGTAGGTATATTATAAAATGACCCACTGATCTGTTTATCAGAGTAGGTATATTATAAAATGACCTATTTATATGTTTATCAGAGTAGGTATATTATAAATGACCTACTGATATGTTTATCAGAGTAGGTATATTATAAAATGACCCACTGATCTGTTTATCAGAGTAGGTATATTATAAAATGACCTATTGATATGTTTATCAGAGTAGGTATATTATAAAATGACCCACTGATCTGTTCATCAGAGTAGGTATTGTATTATAAAATGACCTACTGATATGTTTATCAGAGTAGGTATATTATAAAATGACCCACTGATCTGTTTATCAGAGTAGGTATATTATAAAATGACCCACTGATCTGTTCATCAGAGTAGGTATATTATAAAATGACCCACTGATCTGTTAATCAGAGTAGGTATATTATAAAATGACCTACTGATATGTTTATCAGAGTAGGTATATTATAAATGACACACTGATATGTTTATCAGAGTAGGTATATTATAAAATGACCCACTGATCTGTTTATCAGAGTAGGTATATTATAAAATGACCCACTGATCTGTTTATCAGAGTAGGTATATTATAAAATGACCTATTGATATGTTTATCAGAGTAGGTATATTATAAATGACCGACTGATATGTTTATCAGAGTAGGTATATTATAAAATGACCCACTGATCTGTTTATCAGAGTAGGTATATTATAAAATGACCTATTGATATGTTTATCAGAGACGGTATATTATAAATGACCTACTGATATGTTTATCAGAGTAGGTATATTATAAAATGACCCACTGATCTGTTTATCAGAGTAGGTATATTATAAAATGACCCACTGATCTGTTTATCAGAGTAGGTATATTATACAATGACCTATTTATATGTTTATCAGAGTAGGTATATTATAAATGACCTACTGATATGTTTATCAGAGTAGGTATATTATAAAATGACCCACTGATCTGTTTATCAGAGTAGGTATATTATAAAATGACCTATTGATATGTTTATCAGAGTAGGTATATTATAAAATGACCCACTGATCTGTTCATCAGAGTAGGTATTGTATTATAAAATGACCTACTGATATGTTTATCAGAGTAGGTATATTATAAAATGACCCACTGATCTGTTCATCAGAGTAGGTATTGTATTATAAAATGACCTACTGATATGTTTATCAGAGTAGGTATATTATAAAATGACCCACTGATCTGTTTATCAGAGTAGGTATATTATAAAATGACCCACTGATCTGTTTATCAGAGTAGGTATATTATAAAATGACCTACTGATATGTTTATCAGAGTAGGTATATTATAAAATGACCCACTGATCTGTTTATCAGTGTAGGTATATTATAAATGACCTACTGATATGTTTATCAGAGTAGGTATATTTATTTTTTTTTTTCTCTCTGTAAGTAGGTTTTTACAAACACTTTTGTGTTTGTAAAAACCTACTTACACACGTGGGTAATCCAAATGTAAGTACCTTTCAATAAATATACTTGTAATAGAAAGTGCACTAAATATTTATTGATAAATGATAAATGATTTTATTTCTGTAAGTAGGTTTGAACAAACACTTTTACACGTCAATCATATTTTTTTTTAAACTAGATGAGGTCGGCGTTTCCTATCTGACTACTCTGAGAAGAAAGGCCGAAACAAACTCAGAGGTCACAGTCTCTTTTAAAGTCCAGACAGAATCTTGGTCAGATCATGTGAAGGCTATGTAGATCGGTGTCTGAAATGGTCTTTTGAGGAAAGAACCACACAGATTGAGTGGACCTGTCCAGTCAGTGCACGCAATTGTCAGCAATCGTGCAGCTCAACTCAGAACTTGAACTTACTATTATAAAATGACACACTGATCTGTTTATCAGAGTAGGTATATTATAAAATGACCCACTGATCTGTTTATCAGAGTAGGTATATTATAAAATGATGTTAGGATGACAATTGTGCAGAGGTCAAGGAAGACAATTTTTCAAAACATGTTAATTTTTGCCCCTATATCTACAATCATATTAATGTATTGTAACACGTCAATTTCCAGAGAAGGAGGAACTCCTGAGCCTGTGCGTATCACACGTGAACAGCGCGGCGTTCCGGCGTCGGGGCTCCCGCGCCGGCGCCAGCCCCTTCAGCTCGCTGAAGGGGCTCACCAGTAACATCAACGACTTAATCAACTCGGCCTTCGACATCCGCAACGGGCCGCACCCGGCGCCGCCGCCGCCCTCGAGGGGATGCGCAAGTAATATCCAAATAGAAACATTTTTAAGTAGTGGTTGAGTATAATCATCAGTCTAGCAGTCCACTGGTAGACATAGCCCTGTCCAATCGCATGCCATTCCAATCGCTCCTCGCCCTAATCCAGCTGTTACCAGCCAACCCAAGATCATCTGACTAGCCTGAGGGCGACGTTCTACCCTAGACTGGTCGATACGCGGGCTCTACTCAAGAACGGTCATCGCTTTTGCGGTTAAAATAGCCGGCCCATTGCAGCTTCAGCTTGCTTATTCTGTGAACTATGTAGACTACTTTGGTGCCCTGTAAGATCACCTCATCACACATTCGATCCCTCAGAGAGATTCCAAGTATAGTCCAGTGACTTTCAAGAACACTGACTGGAGAGTTTTGCGAATCTTTAGGTGTAGTGATATAGGGGTTGACCCTTCTCTCCGCGTTTCCCGACGTAATTTACCTCTATATCTTATCTATTTTACACGTCATGTCATACTGTTTGTAATTGATTCTTATTGTTATTGTAATTCTGATGAAATAATAGAATTGCAATGACTAATCAATTAAATTCTAGGTTAAAGTGTGTATCAGGATAGATAAATGAATATTTTATCAATTGGTCAATGTTATCCACTTGTCAGGGATAAGGTAATAATATACTGTGGTCCCCTTTATCACAAGTCTGTCATTCTTACACGTGGGATGAGTTTTATTATTGATTATTCTGCTGAATCTTAATTGATGTGTTTCCAGGCAGTTCGGCACCCGTACAGCAACAGTATGAGTAGCTGCTAAATATGTATATTTTTCCTTTTAATATAAACACTGCCGGGGAATTTACAGAAAGCATAAAGTCCCCGGCAGTCTTTTTTTCGTTCGCCTAAGCTCGCTAACGTTTAACTGTAATAGGTTTCCCGTAGCCTTCACATTTGCGAATAGAATAATTTTGGTAATTACGTGGAAGCAATAGAAGTATTATGGTCGGTATATGTATAAGCAATAATTTACCATTATATCCGGTAATATCGAATACCGAATATTGTACTGATCCGTATAACTAAATGTTGCAGATAATTGCTTTAACTCGGCCCACGTGCACAATAACACAGGGAACGATGTTCCGCTCAACCGGCCGTGGCCACGTGGAGAACGATTTACAACAACACCAGGTGAGCACACACATAATTAACATTCAATAAGTAGAATAGATGGACAACTAGAATTTAACACTTTGAAATGCTAAATTATGGTTATTTATTCATACAAAAGTCAAGGCTGTGAGCAATCTTTCCATGAAAGTAAAACGCAGAAAATTTATGAAAAATGTTTAATAGAGACTGCATGAATATTGATCACCACACTCGCTCGAGGCGGATTGGCGATTTCAGATTTATATTGATTATAAGTCCAGGTTTCCTCACGATGTATTCCTTCACTGATGTTAGTGACGTCCAACATAAACTTAGATTATACGTATGAAGTGAAAAAGTTACAGTGGTACTTGCCCAGATTTGAACCCACCACCTCGTGCATGAGAGGCGAGGCATTAACCTCTGGGCCATAACGATATCGATAAATTGATGATACCGCATGAAATATCAATAGGATTTCGTCGCCTAACTAACTACATTGGTCAGTAAATTGCATCACTATGGTGTTAGAAACACTGCCTTGGATCTTCTTATTTCTTATTTGGATAGTAGGATCCAAATAGTGGACGTTAACGGCAAGCGATCCCGGGGCTCTATTGTCACTATGGGAGTTCCGCAGGGCTCAATTCTTGGCCCTTTTTTATTTCTCGTATATATTAATGACCTACCATGCCGTATAAATAACAATCATGAAATAGTGTTATTTGCAAATGACACATCGCTTTTATTTAAGCTTAAGCGACAACAGACAGTTACTGACGATGTAAATAATGCTCTCGCTAAAATAGTGCATTGGTTTCGTGTTAATAATTTACTTTTAAACGAGAAAAAGACTAAATGTATTAGATTTTTGACACCAAACGTTAAGCAGGTAAAAACCAATGTATTAGTAAACGGGGTGGAATTGGATCTTGTGGATACCACTGTGTTCCACATATAACTAAACTGTCAATTACTGTAAATTATAATATGTGGGGACCACATATAACCAAACTGTCGAAGCGGCTTAGCTCTGCAGCTTACGCGGTCTATAAAATCCGTCATTTGACTGATGTAGAAACAGCTCGATTAGTGTATTATAGTTATCTCCATAGTGTAATGTCGTACGGCATTTTGCTGTGGGGAAATACAGCCGATATTCAGGCTATATTTGTGCTGCAGAAACGAGCCATTCGAGCAATTTATAACCTAAGTTGAAGGCATTCACTGAGGTATTAAGGCGAGGCTATTCCGAGCGCCGTAGGCATTTAACGCATACCCCAGCTCCCGCAAGGAGTAGCGATACGTAATAAGTTACGATGCGCGGGAGACGCACGCGCCAAACCCACCGCTCATGAGTTCACGAACTCGAGTAGGTACTAAGTTGCGTCACAGAGTAGAGCAATGCAGTAGATCAACTTGAATTGATTAGTATAAGTTTATTTTGTTTTATTTTTCTAGTAGTAGTTATTTTTAAGGTTAGGTAATAGGTAATACGGGCTGGTATCCGCAACTCCACACGTCAATGCGCGTATTTTGCGTACGGTATTTTTAAGGTTATAGATAGATTAGATACGTATTGTATAAACTTGATACTAATTATTATTTAAAATAATTTGGTATACTTTTTTTTATAAGGTGGATTTAAAATCTGACTGACTAAAATCAAATATTCGTGCTACAGTATAAAAAATCAAGCAGTAGGCACACTTACTTTAGGAGAATTGTGTTACAATTCTTGAATTACAATATCAATACATATTGTAATTCAACAAAGCTTAGAGGTATAAATGGTCATCTCGTGTAACACATAATGTGAAGCGTGAGTCGTCAATAAAATAAAAATAGAGTATTTTTATTTTTTAATCAAATCAAAAGTAAACACTTTTATATCTCTAAAATTAAAAATAATTTATGTACAACTGCCTAAAATTCATTGAAATGTAGCTGTCTTGGTTTGCATGGACCTAGCTGAGTAGATTGACTCGGAATTTGGTCCTTGGATTTGCTTGGAACTGGCTGCATAGGCATATCATTAACATTTTCTTTATTACCTTGCAATATTATGTCTCGTATGGGCATTCCGCGAATTTGTCGCGGATCCACAATCTCTGGCAATTTCAAATAAAAATCTATAATTTTTTTCTTCATTCTCCAAAATTCGTCATCTCTTGAAATATGTTCTATTACCAGTGGATGATTTTCACCGGACCATATTCCAAAAATGCATTGATTTCTTTCTGAGACATGGAGTTGACCCTGCACTTGGTAGTACCAATTACTTTGTTTGTTTATGACTTGTAATTCTTTTTATCGTATTTGAATATTTGAATTTTGTTTTCCTTAATAGCAGCATCTATTCCTTTTTTAAATGCCGTTATTGGACATTTGATTTCTACTATTGTGTCGTTCCCAACTATACCGTCGGGTGTAGCCCCAATAAATGGGTATTTTTTGTCAATAAAAAGGCCACAGGGCTCGATCATCATACTTTCTTGTCGTTCCAGTTGTTGTAGCGCCTGTTGTTCGTTTTCCACGCCATGGGCCACTGACAAAATGTGAGATATTTTTTTTTTATATAATACATTTTTTACTGTTGGTGCAGTACTCCTGGACAGTTTTCTTTTACAAATTGTACCAAAATTTGATGCCGTTATTATATTTTTCCTCAGCTCTATCCAATCACTGCAATCCCTTTGTAGGACAGTGCTTCTTTCAATATGGTGCCTATCATTTGTCAAGACTTTTAAATTGTTGAGGAAGTCTTCCTTGGCTTTTTCAAATTGAGTTGGACTCATATCGGGAGCTGAACTAGTAGGGCCATAGTTGTGTTGTGCAGAAATTCCTTCAAATCTTCTTATTTTTTTTGTGGGATGGTCTCTGTTCAATTTTCTTTTTAGTGACCTCTTCTTCTCAATTTCTTTCACTTTTCCTCTAGGACTGCTTCCAAGAATCGCTTTCTGGACAGATGAAACCGCAGATTCACTGTTAAGCCGGCCACCGTAGGCGCGGGCTTGCGAACGGCGAGCAATGGGCAGCTCGCCGTTCGATAAGGACCAGGCCCAGGTCGACGGCGCGTTGTGTTCCACGCGCGCCTCAAAGAGATGTCAGCACCAATGACGGGGTTTGCTAGGACCGATGCATGCTAGGGTTGCAGAAAAGTCGAAGAGGGTTACCGTGGCCCCTGGCACAGGCAACTGAAGGAACACGGGTGGGTTTTAGTCAGTAGGAGTCTGACACGCCCTCTTGCTCTGCCCAGAGCAGGAGAAGTTATTTGATGATTTCCCACCCACAAAAAAAAAATCACTGTTAAAAGAAACCACAGCAGCTGAACATCGTCCTTGATAGCCCCGTCTCAATGAAAAATGTATTCTTTTTCCACCTATAAAATTTGCAATAACGCTATTGAACCGTTCTACTACATTCGTGTCCACATCTTCTATGAGACTTCGCGCTTTACCTGCTACAGTAGCGATAATGGCATTGACCCGGAAGAAGAAAGTAGAGTTTTGAATTTCTCTCATTGTATTGTTATTTAAATTTTTATCTTTGGAACAGTTATAATCATAACAAAGTCGATGATCACCATAAGCATGTGTCACCGATTTAGTGATGTCTTTATGCAGTAAATTTATAGCAACGTTTTTCGAAGTTCCTGCATTTTTGTGAAATTTTATTGATTTTACTATAGCTTTTCGCATGCTCATTACTTTCTCATTTGTAAGTGTTTTTCTGTCTTTTACTGGATTTTTGTCTCTTTTACAATAGCTCGTAATTTATTACAGAAGTTTCGTAGGATATGATTTCTGCATTCAATTTTTTCACGGTATAGTTAAGATGGTCATAGGGTTTTGCTTCCAACACTTTGTTATAAGTAGCTGAGTCTCCATCTCCAATCATTCTTGCATATATTAAACCATACATATCAACAGATGATTTAAAGCCTTCAGCAATTATGTCAGCTTCCATGGCACTAGAGGATCCGTTATAGTTTTTATAACATGCGTGATCTTTAGGCGCAACTCCTTGTTTTTGGGCTCTGGCACAAACCAGACAGTATTTGTTTTTCACTCCCATATAAAGTACTTCACCGAATTGTTTTCCTATGATTGCTGCTGTCCCTGACATTGATCTATAATTATTACCATAAGATCTTAAGCCCCAAGCGCCATCAACATACACGTCTACGAGAGCCAATCCGTTTTTCATTCGACCTTCAGCTATGGCCACTTCTTTCTCACGTTTGGCAGCCCTTTCCATAGATTCTGCTGCGGTTTTCTCCCAATTTTCATAAACAAAATCTTGTAGATGTGTATAAAATGTTTGTGAAAAAACCGGCACATCCATAGCAGAAAGTATCTCCTCAAATTGTGCAAATCCAATACCAGCAGCTATAATGCCAGTGGTTGCAGCAACATTTATACTAACATTTTCTACACTATTACACTTTATTTTATTTATATTTTATTTATTTTATTTTATTATATTTTCTGATTCTATCATAATTACTTTCCGACAGACATTACACTCAAACTTAAATTTTGATATCAACCCTATCCGTTTTTCTCCTATCAACTTGAAATATCCAACTCTGCAGTCAAATAAATCGATATGATGCATTTTTTCTTGGAGCTGTGTCATCATCATCAGGTAATTCATGTCAACAATTCGTCGTCCACTGATGGGTTGATAGTCGTGTTCGATTTCGTTTTCAACGCTTAGAGTGTAGTTTTCAATTTCCTCCATTATTCTAAAAACAGATTATTTTAATATAACTTATTGAATTCCACATAGTAATATAATTATTATGTAAAACAAAAAGTAGCAACTTACTCATTGATATTATTATTAGGTGATACATTATTATGTTCATCTAAAGGCATTTCAGCATGTGTGACATGGGCATTGGCAGCATTAATAGTCGTTCTGTAACAATAAAATATATTTTTTTTGTTTCAATATTCATAGTTGTAAGTAAATGCGATAGTCATCGGATATATAAACTTACGCATCTTATGGGCTATTTACCTATGCCTATGGCATGCCGTAGCATGTTTTAGTCTGATTTTAATTGAATCGGTTAAAACAATATAATTGTTTATTAATAAGTAAATGATAAATGATTTTATTTCTGTAAGTAGGTTTGAACAAACACTTTTACACGTCAATCATATTTTTTTTTAAACTAGATGGGGTTGGCGTTTCCTATCTGACTACTCTGAGAAGAAAGGCCGAAACAAACTCAGAGGTCACAGTCTCTTTTAAAGTCCAGACGAAATCTTGGTCAGGTCATGTGAAAGCTATGTAGATTTGTGTCTGAAATGGTCTTTTGAGGAAAGAACCACACAGATTGAGTGGACCTGTCCAGTCAGTGCACGCATTTGTCAGTACCCGTGTAGCTCAACTCAGAACTTAAGGAGCTCAACGATTCGACGAACAATACCAAAGAAAGGACATTTGGGTAGGCCGCATCAGCTACTCCAACCATTTCAATCATCAGCAATCATCAGCAAATCCAACCTTTGTTCAAAGGCATACTATTCAATCAACGATTACTTAAACAATAAAAATAGTTGGTCGCTGTGATTAACTCAAGACAATGTTTATGTTCTTTCTCCAAAATTAGCTTAGCTTACCTACTGACAAGTTATACGAGTTCATATGATTGTTTATTTTATTTGACTATATTAGTCATTTTAGTTTAATTTAATTTTTATTTATTATTGACATAATCTACTCATTTCAATGTTTTTTAATGAGTTGTATTGCAATATATGGTTAGCTAGCGACCTCGACAGTTCATCATATTATTATTTTGAGCAACCGGCAGCAAGTTCGTCATGCTCCCTTAGATGTCAATGCTTGCGGTAGCGTCGGGGGTCGGGTTGCCTCCTTCCCTCAAATATGGCGAGGGGGGTAATGGCTGATCTTTGCGTTATGCTCGTGAACGGGTGCTGCTTGTGGTGACAGGTCAGCTTGCTGACTATGGTTTTGTTATTGTTATTAGAAATTAATGTTTCTTTATTTTACTTCGAAGGTCCTAGTTTATCATTTGTGGCTACAAGTTACAGCTACTACAAGTTACATATAAACATAATGTAGCATTGCATATGTAAGCGGGCACGCCCTTTATGCCAGGAGGCTTTTTATTATGTATTAAGTTCTGTTTGCGTTTTTGTTTTTATTATTTATTTCTGCTTGAGTATAGTTTTAAATATTGGCGTGTGCTAGCTGACATATGGCAAATAATTTTAATATTTTTGTGTTTCGTAATGTTAATTACTTATTACTATATGTATAGAATCCAGTTCTTCTAACTGAACAGACAGCAGTGCTGCTGGGGAGTTTGTTCCGCCACTTCTTCTTCCCAGCTAAAGCACTAGGAAGTGGTGAAGGGTGGGCGTTTTGGGGGGACTGTCTTATGTGATTTTGACGTTCAAAAAGTGCTGATTCTCAGCTTAATTTGAATAAATGACTTTTGATTTTGATTTTTACTCAAACTGCCAGAACATGATTAAAACTGCAACAAAAACACACATAGTCCTCACATTCACAATAATTTAAAATAATATAATACTTTATACAGTAAATATTAGTGTCATTGTATATGTAAATAAGTATAGATACTTATAGCAAAGATTAAAAGTAAAAATAGTTAGCGAAATAAAATAAATTAACATTGCCTGTGCTTTATTGGAGCAACTCAATCCCAAGCCTTTTTGTCCTCAATATAGTCTTTGACAGTATAATAGGCATTCTGGCATAGTTTCTTTTTTATAAAAGATTTGAATTTATTAAGGCTTAGTGCTTGAATGTGGCTAGGAAGTTTATTATAAAAACGTATACATTGGCATCTAAACGAGCCACCTATTTTCTTGAGCCTGGTAGTAGGAACAACAAATTTGTGCTTGTTCCTAGTATTTAAATTATGGATATCACTGTACTTTTTAAACAGATTAATATTTTTATGTGCATACAAAAGATTTTCATAAATATACTGAGAAGGCACAGTCATTATATTAATCCCTTTAAATTTGTCTCTGAGGGAGTGTCTGGGACTTAATTTATAAATTGAACGAATTGCCCTTTTTTGTAAAACAAATATCGTCTGAATATCGGCGGCATTTCCCCACAACAGAATACCGTACGACATTACACTATGAAAATAACTAAAGTATACTAAACGGGCTGTCTCTAAATCAGTTAAACCACGAATTTTCCTAACGACGTATGCTGCATAGCTAAGCTTCTTTGACAATTTATCTATATGGGGGCCCCATTGAAGCTTGGCATCCAAAGTTATGCCTAAGAATACTGTGGTATTTTCGGGTTTCAACTCTTCACCCTTTATGAGAATACTTGTTTCTACTTGTCTAACATGAGGTATCGTAAACTTAATACATTTCGTTTTTTTCTCGTTAAGAAGAAGGTTATTAACATTAAACCAGTTAACTACTTTAGCGAGGGCACTATTTACATTGTCAGTAACCAGCTGCTGACGTTTGAGTTTAAATAAAAGTGAAGTGTCGTCTGCAAACAGCACTATATCATGTTCATCCTTTATGAGGTAAGGCAAGTCATTTATATAAATAAGAAATAAAAATGGACCTAGAATTGAGCCTTGAGGGACCCCCATTCTTACTACCGATCCGGGAGATCTTTTCCCGTTAACATCAACTCTCTGAATCCTATCACTTAAATAAGAAGTAAGAAGATCCAGAGAGGCGTTCCGGATTCCGTAGTACAGTACAGTTACTTACTCCTCAATCCTAAGGTTATTCAAGTAAACAGGCTCTAAAGTCATCAATGGAGACACGTTATGCCCTTCCGCATGCTCTATTGATCTGTAACACAAAGCTGTTTTTGACTTGTTGATAATTAACAAGTAAAATTTTTAAAAACTTTCTTACAAAATATCCCGATTAAACCAGTCTGTTTAATAAAGACAACCGCATTGAAATCTATTCATCCGTTTTCCGTTTAGGAGCTACAATGCCAAAGACAGATACACACGCACACTGACATACAGACAGATACACAGAAACAATGATACGCGAACAGTAATAATAATTAATAAATAGGTACTTTAATTTTAACAATAAAGTAGGTATGTGACCCCCACATACATACGTACCTACTTAATATATAAGTATATGTATTTAATTTCTTTATGTAATTTTTATGGTGCTACAATAACGAGTGAGATACTATTTAATTCAAATAGTAAAAAATAGAGACAGTCTTTATAATAAAATAAATAATATAAAAAAAACTTACTCGATATTCGCCGAATCATTAGTTGATACATGCGCACTGCGCTTGGCCTGCAACTGCATTGCTCTAAAACATTAAAAACCCACGTAAACATTTCAAGCCAAGTTTCTTTTATTATTCCATTTGGAGTGGCATAATTAATAATAAACATGCAATAACAAAAATCTCGAGTGAATTCTACACACCTTTCCTCTTGCAAATAAATACTGAATAAAATTATGCATTGGAGAACTTCTCTATAGCCAAACTAGCCATTGATTTTTTTTTATGTATTTCTATGCTTGTTATAACTTGAACAGTATTTTAGTAAGGGGATTGACTACTGTACTGAGCATAAACGAGCTTGTGCCTAAACATTACCGAAAATAATAAAAATAATATTCATAGGAAATGGTCATACTGCCATGTTTCTACACTATGGCACGAGTTTGCTGCGCGTAGTAAATGGCATATGATAGACTAAACACCATTCGTTGCAGACACCATAATAGTAGTGAATACGTACTCTCGTACAGTAGGCCGCACGTCTGTTCTTTTATTCTATCGGTCGGTCGGTCGGGGTCGGTTGTCGGTTTTTTTTTTCAGTAGTTTCAATACGCGGGCCAGCTCAAGACCATAGTGTTATCACTTACCACAGACACAGATAATATAATACTACGTACACAGACGATATGTATATAGAGATATATACATATCGTCTGTGTAAAACCGCGCGCGCAAATGGTATAAACCATTATACCATTTGCGCGCGCGGCGGCTTTATTCACTCTGAATAGGGTTCAAATTCAACTGTTTTACACACTTGATGCGGTTGGTAAATATGCTCCGTATTCTATGGTGAGGATTCCGATTATCAAGAAAACAAAGAAGGTACTTACTGTTCTTCTTTGCTGTTTTTTCGAACAAATAAACCTTTTTTATTTCGTTTCATTTTTGAACTGAAACAATAAAATAAGTTGTGGTATTAAAAAAGATTGGGAACTACTGTACCTAAGCGTAAGTACACGGGCGGCGCGGGCGGTGCACGGTGTCGCCCGACATCAAAGGCGTTTCACTACTGTAGGGAAATAATAAATTTGTAATACTGTGAGTGTTGTCAATAGGAATAAATGAATAAAAAATATAACTTACCATATTTCTTTCGCGATTTTTTTTGCCTTCAACCGTGATTTAGCCCTTATTTTATTTCTTTTATTTGCCATTTTCACAAAACAATCACAAATTTGTCTTAAAAGTTGTATACAAAATATTTACACAATGAGAAATAAACACATAAACAAAATCTTAACTATGGTCTATATAAGTACAATAATTATTTACAATTTATTTTCTATTAAAATTATTTAGGTACGGAGCAGAAGAGAAGCGCGAGCGCAAAAATTTGGCACAGGTCTCACCTCGGTAACGTCCCGCGGGACACTGGCAAGCGACGCGCGGATCGAAAATCACTTGAATGATCGATAAAAAATGTATAAATGTAATGAAAAAAAACGATCGGGTAGAATCGATTCCAAAATGAATTACCTACAAATTGATATTTTTTATAGAAAAAAAGGAGTATTAGTACTTGTTTAAAATGAAATTTTGCTTGTAAAAAACCTGCAAATCGAAGTTAGTTCGGAATTTTTTTCTATCGAGAAAATATTATTGTATCGGGTATTGAACGGGTACATGGTAAGGAGAAAGAATGTATCTAAAATATATATTTATTTCAGATTCTAAATGTTATAAATTGCCTATCAAAAATGAATTCTAAAACAGGCAAAAACGGGAACACCTCGCCTTAATTTAAGGAAATAAAAATAATGACAGTCGCATCTCAATATGTAATATGACAACCTGATTTTTGTAAAAAAGAATATTAATCTATTTTCTAAACACAGCGACATCCATAACATAAATACTAGAAACAAAGATTTACTAATTGTGCCCACAACTAGGCTCTAAAAAATTAGTAAATCGTTTAAGTGCTAAAGTATACGTTTTAACAACAAACGCCCAAGCCATATTAAAGAACAGTCTCAGTAAATTTAAATCATTTATTAAACAAAAACTGTCGAAAAGGCTTCTATAACGTTAAAGATTACTTGGATGACAAAAAGACTAGGGATTAATTAAGCTACTCCAATGTACACCCAAGCAACAAACCATTTTATACTAAGTGTTTTGGAATTAATAATATCATTATTATTGATTTACGTGACATAACTTATAATATTTTTGATGATATTTAAAGAGAAAACTGACTGTGAATGTGAGTACCATTCAGGCTAGATTGAATACATGACTCTAGCTGTCTGGCGGTTTTGAGTATTTTATATACGGCCTACGCAAACGTTCTGCAGATCTGGTAGCGTCATGTGGCGGGTCGTTGAGCACGCTAAAATAGGGTTGAGCTACACAATGACTGATGCATGCATGCCGTCTGTTAGGACAGGTCAACTCAAAGTTGTAATGGCTCTTTCTTCAAAACGTCCTACCAGACACATAAAATCCTAATAATACAATGTTTGGACTTTAAAAAGAGACCATTACCTCAAAGTCAAAGTCAAAGCATTTATTTCAAATAGGCACATAAAAGGCACTTTTGAACGTCAACATTTACATTTAAATAGAATTGATTCTAGTCGCCCCTTCCAAAAGGTAGTTTCGTATGGAGAAGAATGGCCAAGAAACTCCATCGTTACTCTTTTAAAATGTGTTACAATACTTTGTATACATTAATTATATAATTATATGTGAAGACGATGCACCTATAATAAAAATTACCCTACCAAAATAGGTAAAAAGAATTTAATAAACGTAGCAATGATAAATAAGTTAATTAAGTGATAGATACATGGTGTTCACATATTTACAAACATTGTAAAAGTATACGATTTCCCAAATTATGTAACCAATTAATATGTCAGTGTGTGAGTTAAAGTAGTCACAGAATGTAAATCAATGTCATAAAAATAACAAACCATACAATCAAAGTAGCAACAAGTTTTAATTTTGTCAAGACCCTAGATTGTCCTGTGGAGCTGGACCAGCATGTTTCCAAGCATTCTTATCTTGGATATAATCCTCTAATTTGTAATATGCTTGTTTACACAGTGAACTTTTTATATGAGTTTTAAATTTTCTTTCATTTAATTGCAATATATTACAAGGTATTTTGTTGTAGCATTTAACACAGTACCCCATAAAAGATGTATGTACTTCAGCTAATCTGAAAAATGGTTGATCTATTTTATCTTTATTTCTTGTATTAAAATTATGTCTATCACTTATTTTATTAAAAAGATGTACATTTTTTTCTTACGTACATAATATTTTCATAAATGAATTGGCAAGGTACCGTCATAATATTAATCCTTTTAAATAGTTCCCTGAGAGTTTCTTTCGGCGTTTCTTCTCAGGGATCAGTCAGCTAGGAAATGCCGGCGTCATCTAGTTTTAAAATATTGACGTGTAAAAGTGTCTTAAAAGACTTACAGAAATAAAATTTAATTTCATAAGTTTGGGAAGACGTGGGTAGTTGATAGAATGATGGCCAGCATCGCCGTTCCCTCTACGCAGGTGGTGAGCCGGATATCATGGTGCCGGTGCCGGAGTCGTCGTCGTCGGTGTCGCGCAGCGCGTCGGCCGAGAGCGCGCGCGTCGACACGGCCGACTGCTTCGAGATAGAGGACATCGACGACATCGGCTGGGAGTTCGTCAACCGACCCGCCGACCCGCTTCCCAACGGTAACCACTACCAAGGACCTTAGTTATTTATGACATTTCACTGCCGGATCCGGATTTCACTTCCGCAACCCCCTTCTGGTGCCGGCCTCTTCGGGTGGGTGGGGGGGGTTGAGACGTTTGACTCCCCCCGCGACGTCTAAGAGGGGTGCGCGTGGAACTTTATTTGGGACACGCACAGGCAATACAAACAGAAAAATAGAAAAGCATTTAAAGTAACAAAATTAACACTAAAAATAACAATAACAAGAAAATATTAAACAAAAGGCCTGTGCGAGATCTAAAAGGAAGAGGGCGTTGTCAGTGAGTGGACAAGATCACCCTCTCCCTTTCAGCACCCTCCGACAAAACAGTGGTCTCGCAAAAGGAAACCACCGCGTCCCCAGGACCCTTCGCTGCCGACCATCGACTCGACTACGGCCGGCAGCGACAAGTCACTGCCTACTTCTGAGATGAGGGCACGGCGCGGCTCCTCCCAAGCGGCACACTCTGCCAGCGTATGCCGCGCCGTGTCCTCCCGGCAGTCGACGCAGTGGTGACACCGGGCGTCCGGCTCCCTGTTTATGCGACACAGGTACTTCCCGAAGCAGCCATGCCCCGAGAGCACCTGCGTCTCCCGAAATGACAGGGAGCCGTGCCTCGTCCCGAGCCAGCGCTGGAGCACCGGCCTGACCGCCTCGATGGTGACGAGGCCGTGAAAGCCTGTCCCGCCATTCCGCCACCAGGACCTCGCGAAGCTCGCCCCGCGCCCTCGCATCCTCACGCCACCGATACAATGACGCGAGTACTTTCGCCTCGAGGTCCCAGCCTAGGGCGGGGATCCGGCCAGTACGCAAGACGCCTCGTAGGAGATCGTGCGATTCCTCCTGATGACTCTGACGGCCATCGCTCTCTGCGGCTTTCGAAAAACTGCGATGCTGCCGGCCGTCAAGTCAGAGGCCCACACCGGGGCCTTCAGTTGCCTGTGCCAGGGGCCACGGTAACCCTTTCGGACTTTCCTGCAACCCTGGCAGGCATCGACTTTAGCAGACCTCATCGTTGTTGCTGACAACTCTTTGAGGCGCGCGTGGAACACAACGCGCCGTCGACCTGGGCCTGATCGGACGGCGAGCTACCCATTGCTCACCGTCCTGCTAGCCCGCGCCTACGGTGGGTGGGAATCGGCCTGGGATTCCCGACTCCCAGGGCGTCTATTGCGGCGACTAGGGGCGTGAGGGCGCCAATTTTGCCTCTCCCTCACACGTTGCGCCTCCTATATCGCGAGCATCACTGCTTCGCAGAAGGAGGCTTCCCATGCCCTCTCGCTCCGTATTACTGAAGAATTGAAGACTTTTTTTTTCATTACGTCACTGGGTTTCTGTCGTGAACGTAAAAAGGATTATAATTGTAGCATAGTTGGAAGATCACATAATTCCATCGTTCGAGACCGCCCGTCGGCGCAATGTGGTCGCGATATTGTTAGCTGAAGTTGATCTTGTCACGAGATCATACAGCACAACTAACCTATCCATCTGTTCCTCAGACTCCGACGTCCTCCTCAGCACGTCGGGCAGTTTCGTGCGTCGTTCGGGCCTGGTGGAGCGCGCGGCCTCAGAGCTGGACCTGCACCGCTCGCCCTCCCCCCCCTCCCGCGGTCGCGTGCACCACGACACGACCAGCCTGCACAACGCGCACCACGACACGGCCAGCCTGCACGACGCGCACTACGACACGGCCAGCCTGCACGACGTGCACCATGAGACGGCAAGCCTGCACGACGCGCCGCTCATGGACGACACCGATAACGGGTCGGACGATAACGGTACCGACAATGATAATGGTACGCACAATATTATTAAACATACATACATATAAAGTAGTTATGTGACAGATTTAAAAGAGGGTGAGTGCGGTTTGAGGATGAACGAGTTAACTGTCAAATGCCTTCTCTACGCAGATGATCAAGAACAGTTGCAAGACATGGTGACCGACATAGATGAAGCATATAAGATGAAAGGAATGAATATAAATGTGAGTAACACGAAGGTCATGGTCTTTGAAAGAGGAGAAGATGTGTCTGTGTGTGATGTGAAAATAAATTATAAGTGTGTGGAGCAAGTGAAGGAGTTATTTGAGAGATCGCATATTTGGGAAGTCTGTTTACAAGAGATAGAAAGACTGTTGAAGATGTGGAAAGGAGAGTTGCAAGATAGCTAAAGCCCTGTACATTAGCAACAAGATCAAATCAGCAAAATATAAAATAAAAACAGTTTGGAAAGTTATAAATAACGAAACGAGTAGAAAAAAAACTAAACTCTAATACACACTGGAGACTTCCCGTGGTACCATAAGCTCTAACTTAGAAGTAGCTTAAGAACTTGTACATTTCTATACTAATATACAGGGTCAAATTAAATTAGCTAGTGAAACTCTGCAGACGTTATGAGTATCGATGTCTTCACACGATAAAACGAAAATAGAAAAGCCTAGATTTTTTTATTATGAGTCAACGACCGCTGGTAATGTTGTTACATGAAGTGAGTTGAAAAATATGTTTTATCGTGTTTAGATATCGATACCAATTATGAATGCGAAGTTTACACAAAAAAAAATGAAGTGAAAACACTAACAGCGGTCGATGACCTCACAAAAAAAAATCATCAAATTAATTCCTTTGTTTATTTATGATGTTTAGATATCGATACCCATGACGTCTGCGAAGTTTCGCTAGCTAATTTAATTTGACCCTGTATACCATCTGAAACGATGGAAGCTTTAAATTCCTTATCCTGTCTCAATTGACTTATTAAGAGCGAACGTTCCAGGCTGCTCGTTTAAATTAAAATTTAAACATAATATAAACCCTATGATACTACGAATAATAAAAGTCAGGAAGCGTAATTGTAAACAAAATCAACGAGAAATTCTGCTTCAAACTTCACTACATTGACAAAATTACCTCGAGTATTCGAACGAAAGAACACACATGCAAATAAACCAATCAGCTGCGCTCGCGTAACGCGTTGTAAGCGCCGTGATTGGTTCTCGGCAGAACATATAATGGTAATTGGTTCGCGCGCCTGCTGCAATGTGCGATGCGTGGACGATGTTATGCATTATGTGTGAGAGGATAAATCATAACAAAAATGATTGTATTTTGAATAACAACACACACTACAACATTTAACATTCTTGAATATACTTATTTGAAAGTTTAAGATTGTATTTTTTCAATGAAAATGTGTTGTAGTATTGTATCAAAATCAAAAGTCATATATTTTAAACTAGGCTGAGAATCAGCACTTATTGAACGTCAAAATTACATAAGACAGTCCCACGGCACGCCCGCCCTTCACCACTTCTTAGTGCTGTAGCTGGGAAGAAGAAGTGGCGCAACAAACTGTCCAGCAGCACAGCTGTCGGTTCAGTTAGAAGAACTTGATTCTATACAGTAGTAAATAATTAACATTACGAAACACAAAACATTAAATTAAATTATTTGCCATAATATGTCAGCTAGCACACGCCAATATAACAACAAAAAAAACATTGAAAAATATACTCAAGCAGAAATAAATAATAAAAACGTAAACAGATCATAATACCTTACTTACTTAAACGCGTATCGTAAGCATCTAAAATTAAGAATTATTTTAATCAGTAATAATAAACTGATTGGTCGCGTCAGGTCAGATCAGGAATTGCGTGGATGGTGTGTTGAAAAATAAGTAAGCTTGTTTACGTGTTTATTTTTTATTACATAACTTTATAACACAATTAAAACAGTTTAAAAAATAATTATGTCCCTTCGAAAATAATTAGTTTATTTAACTTATGACGGGAAGAAATGAATAAAGATAATTTTTTGGCCATATAATGTAAACGATCTCTGAGAAATTTTTCAATTATAGTTTTGAGCACCATAACATCGTGATTGCTTTCGATCAGATGGCTTTCTTTTAGTGGTTTTAAAATGTCTTTTCGTTCTATTATTGGAGCAAAACACTTATCAACTATTATTGGCAAATTCTGCGCTCTAGACAACCCTTTCATTCTTGGTTACCAATTCCCTGAGTAACGTTTCAGATTGAAAACATATTTTGAAAACAATTACTGAAGGATAAGCTAATCCTCCAAAATCATTCGTTTCTTTCCAGACGAACCGCAGTTACCCATTTTTTTCGCTGTACTATATTTTTCGGGAATCTGTGAAAATTTATAATTTTATTATACTAATGCATATTATCTTTCCTTTTAACTAAAAATAAAAACCTTTAAGTTCAAGTGAAATTTCAAAACGTGTAAAATAAGCTTTCATGTTGCTTAGCACTTTCCAGAGTCGCAAGTATAGGATTACAAAATATTTAATGACTAACATAAGAAAAGTGATTCCTGAATTATTATTATGGTTATTATCCGTATGGCTTATTTGCAGTATATAAACAACGCAAAACATAATAACAATCACAATCGTAACTTCCCGGCGAACTGTCAGTATTAAAGCACTTATTTACAGCGTGGGGGAAAACCCAAGATGCCGTAGGAATATTTTGTGACCTCTCCAAGGCATTTGAATGCGTAAATCACGAAACCCTACTCTTGAAACTAAAGCATCATAGGCTTGGTAAACATGCGCTCAGTTTAGTAAAATCTTATAAATTATAGACAACAGAAAGTTCAAATAAATGCTATCAATTCACTTGCTTTCAAAGTAAACATTGGTGTTTCACCAGGCTCGATATTAGGTCCTTTCCTCTTTTAATGATCCAGCCCATTTCTTTAAAAAAACCAACCACCAATGACGTTATTCGCTGACGATACTTCCTTAATTTTTAAGATAAATAGTCGTGCATCATATTATTATGTTGACGACGTAAATAACGCCCTACTGCAGGTACAAAATTGGTTCACTGCTAATAATTTTGTATATTTAATAAGCAAATCTTGCTTGCTTTACCAAAAATGTTAAAAGTAGTGATTGTGACATAGTATTTATTTATTTATTGGATCGCCAACAGAGGCTACACAGTTACATGCATGTTAACATGAAGAGGGACAAATACATTGTGCGCTTCCAATTATAGGCGACCACATCATTCACTTAACATCTAGGCAGGTACAACCAGTTTGACAAGGACACATGAACACAATAAAATACACGAAAATCATAAAAAGGAAAACAAAACAAAATTAAAAGCAAATTAAAGGCAAAACAGTATGGTTACAAAATTAAAATATAAAAAAAATACAAACTAAATTCAAATTAAATAAACCAATAATTATGAAATAAACCAATAATTAAAGAATAACTATAGAAATCAACAGAAATTGGATACTAGGGCTTTTAGGTCTTTTTTGAACTTTGATAGTTTGCATGTAATATCCAATTCGTTATGCTTCGATACTTCGTTATACAGAGTCTTGAGTCTTGAGAGAGATGTCTACAGAGCCTTGGCAAAACGGCGAAGTGTCCGAGGTTTGTTTTGGATCCCGGCACATAGAAAAGGTTATATGTAGTTACCACGGCAAGCGAGATGGTGCACTTATATGCAGCTTTCCAAGGAGCTCGCCACATTCAACAACCCCATTGAACAGTTTGTGAAGAAATGTGAGATCTAGAACTCTTCGTCTATCTATCAACGAGGACATTTTATAATGTTGTAGTCTTAGTAGGTCGTAGCTCCAAATTTTTTTGCCAGACGATCTTTAAAGCAAAGATGGTATAGAAAACGTTTTTGTACACTTTCCAAGCGTTTAAGGCGACATTAACTGCCCGCGCCCTTGAGCGAGTGGGAGGAGTTTGCGTCGCGCCCCGCGACTAAAGTCAGACAAAGTCAGCGATACACTGCCGCCCGTCGCCCGCCAGAGCCCCGCTTCAACGCGCACCAAGATTATTCGAAAAAACAACCCACCTTGATTTATCAAACACAATACAAATAAAAGCCGTATACTAAAATATGGTTCATTAAATTGTCTTTTATATGATTAAAGTTTCATGTAAATACGCCCCATAGTTTTTGCGTGATTATCGTTTTTTTGTCCACGTTAGACAATACTTTACAAATTAATTACACTATGTTATTAAAATATAATTTCACATTTTCACATATCAAATTATGAATAAAATTGTCTAGTATAACATATATATTTTTCAAAGAAATAAGACTAGAAGTTTAGACGTGATGTTCAATATAAAATCATTAAAAGTCGTTTATCTGCGCCTTAATGTAAACATCCTGAGGATTCCATACGGTGCTATTGTATTCAAGTAGTGGGCGAACCAATGTGTTATATAATTTAATTGTAGTCGAGGCTTTAGAAAACCCTTTGCTATTACGCAAGACAAATCCGAGGACCTTGAACCCTTTTGAGGTAATATTTAATATGTGCCTATCAAATTTTAATTTCTTGTCAAATACAATTCCCATGTCACGAACTTCATTTACTTCTTGTAGTGTTTGCTGATGCAATTTGTATTTGTTGGTTTGCACTGTTTTATTAAGGGAGAATTGCATACAGTGACATTTAGTGACATTAACCGACATTTTGTTTACTCTACACCAATCCGCCATTATATCGAGATCAGCCTGTAAAAGTGCAGTTTGTCACTATTGGTTTCATAATTTTATGAATTATGAAATTATGATCTTTTTCTACCCTTAACGGGTAGAAACTTGAGAACTTAAAACATGACGTAATATCGTTAATGAAGATGTTAAAGAGGATAGGGCCTAAGTGCGAGCCTTGAGGGACTCCCGATGTCGCTGGATCATTGAGTTCCCTTCAAAATGGTTGAGCTGAATGGCTGATCCATACGTCATGTTCGTGAACGGGCGCCGTCAGTAGGCACTGGTCATTTCTTAGCTGCCACGGCTTATTTTAATTCCATAATTGCTTTTATCTTTTTATTACGGACGCTTTTAACGTGCACGTCTTTCTACATCGTTCTCACATGTATAATTACAAAATGAATGATGTAACCACTTTATTGTAACAAAATTTTGATTTAAAAGAGTGTCCATGGAGTTTCTTGCCCGTTCTTCTCCATAGGTACCTACTACGCTTTGGAATGGGCAACTAGCTTCATCTTTCTGACTGACCGACCCCTTGACAATAAATTTAAAAGTGCCTGTAATTGGTTTATTTGAAATAAATGCTTTGAGTTTGAGTTTCACACGATAGTTTCGTGAAGCGGCCGTTGCTGACTAGACTTAGTTAGAGATGTGATGTGACGTTTGTGGTTGTCGATGTTTTATACGATCTTTTTAACGAGTTTATTTATTTAGTTACACAAGGGGACAAAATTTAACGTTTTTTTGTTGCATGGAATTTTATGGCTGTTGTTTACTACTCGTGTATCATAGATAACATCGTCATCAGTCACACCTTGCTTTTATTTTAACATTTTAGCTATCCAAAAATAAAAGTGGATAAATGCGACAGGAAGGGGTCCAAACTGATTTTCAACAAAAAGTAACAAAATATGTTCGTCTCACTTTGAGCCAAAATGCTTTCAACCATTGAAGAAAGTTCATCGGTGAGCAGTGGATAGGTCGTGGTGGCCCTGTGGCTTGGCCCGCAAGCAGCCCTTTTTTTTTTCCGGGGTGGAAAATCCTCATGGATGTCCGCCGCCTAGGGGCGGGTGGCGGGGTCTGTCAGACTCTTACTGACTAAAAACCACCCCGGTGTTCCATCTCACACCTACGCCGGGGTTCGCGGGAACGTACGATCCTTCCGCAACCCCCGACTGGTGCCGGCCCGCCGCTGCGGGCCTCTTCGGGTCTGGGGGGGGACTGAGGTGTTTGACTCCCCCCGCGACGTCTAAGAGGGGCGCGCGTGGAACACTACGCGCCGCCACCTCGGGTCCTGGTGTGTGGGTAGTGACGGACGTCCCCGAGTCCGTCGCCCCTGGACCCATTTAGGGGGGCTGAAAGAGGGCGTTGTCCGACCTCCGCCGACGCCCGATGCGCCTTCTGCGGGCCGGGTGAGTGGATGAGATCTCCCTCTCCCTTTCCGCAGCCTCCTTCTGCGATACGACTGTTTCGCAGAAGAAGACCACCGCGTCCCAGGACTTGGCGCTGCCGACCATCGACTCGACTATGGCCGGCAGCGACAAGTCACTGCCTACTTCTGAGATGAGGGCACGGCGCGGCTCCTCCCAAGCGGCACACTCTGCCAGCGTATGCCGCGCCGTGTCCTCCCGGCAGTCGACGCAGTGGTGACACCGGGCGTCCGGCTCCCTGTTTATGCGACACAGGTACTTCCCGAAGCAACCATGCCCCGAGAGCACCTGCGTCGCCTGAAACGACAGGGAGCCGTGCCTCCTCCCGAGCCAGCGATCGAGCACCGGCCGGACCGCCTCGATGGTGACGAGGCCGGCGGTAGGGCGTGAGAGCCTGTCCCGCCATTCCGCCTCCAGGACCTCGTGAAGCTGAGACCGACGCAGCTCCATGTGTCGCTGCATCGGTCCCTCGCCCCACGCCCTCGCTTCCTTGCGCCACTGATACAATGACGCGAGTACTTTCGCCTCAAGGTCCCAGGGCGGGGATCCGGCCAGTACGCAGCCCGCCTCGTAGGAGATCGTGCGATACCCCCTGATGACTCTGACGGCCATCGCCCTCTGCGGCTTTCGCAAAACAGCGATGCTGCCGGCCGTCAGGTGAGAGACCCACACCGGGGCCCCATACAGGGCCATGGATCGCACGACCCCCACGTAGAGCCGCCTACAGACGGCGCTCGGGCCCCCCAGATTGGGAAGCAGCGTTGCGAGCGCGCCAGCCGCGCCCAGCAACTTGGGCGCCAGCCGTCGGAAGTGGGGCCCGAAGTCCCATCGGCTGTCGAGCACCAATCCTAGGTACTTCATAGTGGACTCGACAGCGATCCGAGCCCCCCCGACCACGATGTGTGAGCCAATATTAAGTATGTATCTCTCTGGCATATTTACGCGGTCCGTTCTATCAGCATGATGGATGCCCTGCTCATTATGCTACTTCAGTGTGTGCGTATTTAAACAGTGTCTTTGGTGAGCAGTGGATAGGTCGTGGTGACTGACTTAACACCACTGGATTTTTATTTGTAGCTCGAGATAAAAAGACTAGTTTCTTCCGATTAGCGTACTACTCGAGATGACTTAAGGAGTGCGACAGTAGACGCTTTTAATATTGTGAAAAGTGAAGTGAATAAAAGAGTACCTACAAGTAAGTAAGTACTTACCTACTTAGATACTGTAGAATGCTCGATAATACACTCCCTGCTATCACTATGTATACACAACAGGTATAGAAACGGTTGTCTATTGTTTGCCCGAAGATTATATGCCATAATCATCATTTTCCCGAATTTCATTTACCCGAATTTCATTTGCCCGAATGTTTCATTTGCCCTAAAAGACATATGACATACTTTTAATTGCCCGAATTTTAGATATCTAAGATACGAATGCCATAAGTATTGTTTGCCTTATTTTTATGTGCCATAATAATTATTAGACATAATATTTAAAGGGCATAATATTTATAATATTTAAATGGCATAGCAAGTATTAGACCCCTTCTAACCTAACCTGTCCGAGTCGGGGTGCCCTAAAGTCCCAATTGCATCCAATTTCTCTTGATATAAACAACCGTTACACACCCGATGTCGATGGCAAATTATGTTATGGCATATCATAATTATGGCATGTGATAATTAGGGCTTACAATGATTATGACAAATGATGTTATGGTAAGTGACTTTATGGGAAACAATGATTCTGGCACGTGACTAATATGGCAAATGAGAGTAGGGCAAATGAGTATTATGTCGTATGATATTATGGCTGTTGACTATTATGGCAAATGATATTAGGGCAAATAAAATTCGGGTAAACGGCGGTATACCTATAGAAACACGTCCGCACGCTATGACGGTTGGGTGCTGAATGCCCCCACTTTTCGCTGTATACTACATCCCTTCCTTGTTTTAAGAAAACCACTAATTGTAATTAATCAGATTGTAATTATAATCAAACAATTATTTTCATGCCAGTACCAAAGAACAATCAATCTTTAACTTCAGGATTTGTTTCACTATTCTCATCTTGATTATTAACAACTTTCCAATTATTATTTTCTACCCTTTTTAAATGAATAATATTTCTACGATATTCTTTCCCCGTTAGGTCGTTCCTCACTCTCACGTCTCCGCCATATACATCAGTTACCGTATGCGCTTCTGGGTTAAAGTTTGGTGTAAGTTTATTTTCCTTGGTCATGTTTTTTATATAAACCTTTTCACCGATTTCCAAATTGCTGTCCACGGCTTTCCTTTTCATATTCGCATATTCCTTTCCTTTATCTTTCTTCTCTTTATCTGTATCTCTTACTTCTGAATCTGCTATTTTATGTTCAATATCAGTTGCTCCTGGTATTTTATCACGAAATTGTCGACGAAAGAATAATTCTGCTGGTGTTTTCCCAGTTGTGGTATGCGGTGTACTATTGTACATAATCATATATTCTAATAGTTCTTCTTTCCAATCTTTCTTTTCTAGCTGGCTAATTCTTAATCGCTTAAGTACATCCCTATTCTGACGTTCGACTTCCCCATTCATTTGTGGAAAATAGGGTATGGTAATAATTATTGTAATACCACATTCCTTACAAAATTCCTTAAAATTCTCACTAGTGAATTGGTTCCCGTTGTCACATGTCAGTGTCGTGGGGTATTCAAGACGAGAAAATATTTCTTTAAGTACGTTAATCGTTCCTGTGGCTGTTATATTCTTCATGATTTTTATCTCCTTATACCGACTAAAGTAGTCTACAATGACAAGTAATTAATCATTTGAGGGTAAGGGTCCTAAGAAATCGATCGCCACGTCAATCCATGGCTCAGCTGGGAGAGCTCTTCTTTTAATGGGATGAGGTGGATTTGGTGCCGAAACAAGTGTACATCCTTTGCAAGCTTTAACCCTATTTTCAGCATCCCTGTCAATCTTTGGCCACCATACTTTGGTTCTAAGGCGTGTCTTCATCGCCACTATGCCGGGATGTCCTTGATGTGCAGCTTCGAGAACTCGAGCACGAAGTTTTTCCGGAACAATAAGCTTATTACCCCTCAGTGCTATATTGCCTTGGAAACAAATCTCTGTTTGGAAGGGTTTATAAGCATTGACAGATTCGTCCCACTTATTATCAAAAATTCCGTCTTTTAATGCTGTAATCTCAACGTCTAGTGCACTGGCTGAATCGATCTCATTCAGGGGTACTGCAACCGGCCTGCTATATTCAATGATTGAGTTTATATAGTTTTCACTGTCAAATGGTACCGGTTGATTTGACTGGCAAAGCCGAGAAATTGAGTCTGCGATATTATCTTTACCTGGGCGGTAGACAACTTTGTACTTGTAAGCCTGCATCCGAAGTACCCAGCGCTCAATTCGCGCACAAGGCTTAGATCGGAGTCCAAAGATGATCTCCAAGGGTTTGTGGTCACTAATAAGATCAAACTCTTTACCTAACAGGTATATCTTAAAGTGTTCCACAGCCCATACTAGTGCCAATGCCTCCTCGGTTTGGCAATATCTTTTCTCACAGTTTGTAAGGCTCTACAAGAAGTACGCATGATGTAACTCTGTATACGTAATTCAATCATTCCTTTATGTCTTTATTTTGTATATTAAACTAAACGTTGTTTTGTTGATGTGCTTGCGCAGGACATTCATTGTAATTCATAATATTCTGGTAGCGTGTGTTTATCAATGTTTGTAGGTGACCTAATGCCAAGTAAGAATTTAAACAGCAGCTTAGCCAAGGTGGGTTTATCCATTGTAGGGAGTGGATGATTCTCCCTAATTATTGCCTCATTTGCTCGTCTCATGTCGATACAAATCCGAATCTCACCATTATCTTTTAACACTGGTACCATTGGAGATACCCATGGTGATGGTCCTTTAACCTCTTCAATAATGTCAGCTTCTTTAAGTTCGACAAGCTTCCTGTTTACTTTCTCTTCTAAGGGAATCGGTATTCTCCTATAGGGCTGGATAACTGGTTGTACTTCTTTGTTAATAGGAATCCAAATAGTGACATCTTTAAATTTCGGGAAGGTGCTGATATTATTGACGGGGATACCAATTCGAAGCGCATTAAGTTGTATCGCACTGACTTTACCTAGAAGATTACGGGTACCATTTAGAATTACGTAAAAAGTTGCCGTTTTAATAATTACATCATTAATAGTTATATTGGCGTCAAATGCACCTAAAACATCCAAAGGCTTTTGGCTCCCGTAAGGCAATAATATTTTGTCAGGATTCTTTATTTGATTAGTGACCTTTACTTTATGATTTTTCAGGTATTCCCACGTCCTATCTGTGATAATGTTACATTTACTGCCCGAGTCAATCAACATTTCAATAACAACACCACCGAAATTTGCAGTTAACAGTTTCATCCTCATCTAAATGAAATATGTAATCCACTTTCTCTATATTTTTATGTGATTTGTCAATTCTATGTCTCTTTATTCTATCCGTCTTCTCATCGTTCTTTGATTGTATTTTCCTTTTCTGTAATTTAGTCCTACAATAATCTTTATAATGTCCGATAATCCCACATCTTGCGCATTTCTTCTCTCTGGCTGGGCACTTGTCGTCCAAGGACAGGTGTTTACTACTGCCACACCTGTAGCAAGTCTTTGAAAAGCTCTGGTTTGTAGGGGTAGATTTTCGAGTATCCAATTTATTAATATCTGATTTAATTGTGTCACTTATTTTACTTGAACCTGGTTTGTCAAATGTGTCAAGTTGCCTGTTGACGGTTTCAAGCGTAATAGCGATCGTAATAACCTGCTGAAGAGTTACACTGTCGCCCGCTGATAAAATTTTCTTCCTTAGTTCTGCACTCCGGCTTTTTTCGACGATTTGATCTATTAGATTTTCATCTTTATCAGCATATTGGCATTTATCAGCTTGGTTTCGCAGTCTTAATAAAAATGCTTCAAATCTTTCCCCTTCCTCCTGCTTCAACAGTCGAAACATATATATTTCAAAATATCGGCTTTGTTTAGGAGAGAAGTATTGGTCTAATTTCTCTATTGCAATTTTATAAACATCTACGTCATCAATTTCATCTACATGAGCTCCGGGAAGATTGTAGTATACTTCTTGTAGGGCAAGGCCCCCAATATGCAAGAGGGTTGCTCTCTTTTTCACACCTGTGTCAATGTTAGCCGCTAGGAAATATATCTCAAGGGCTCTTTTCCATTTTTCCCATCTGACTCCTACTGAAACTGGGTCACCTTCGCAATCGAAGTGCTCAAGACCTGGAAGCGCTGATGTTATCTGAGCCATAATGGGGCGATCTGTAACAATCGCATAACTGCTTACAACTTGTTTGGTTAGTTACATTAAGGCTCACATAACCCAACCATACAACCTTTTCGCTCAACCAGTACGATCTATCTTATTGACCGTCTCAGTCTCTCATATTTGACTATATTAACCAAAACGATCTTTTAAAGATCCTTCAATAATACAATATCGTAGCCTTTCTTATTGACTATTTATTCACGACAATGTCTCTCATATTGACCTTTCACCAATAATCTTTTAACACTTCGTTGCAAGTCTGTCTCATTGACTTCCTTTCACACAGGGCCATTCTCATATTGACGTCACAATCACAGTCCTTTATCGACTTTCATAACACTTATATTTGCTAGTGACCTGTCATATTGGTCTTTCGAGAAAGAGAAAAAAAATACCATATACCTAACTTTCCTTTTATTTTGATACTCCCTCATATAATTACGTGTTTACATTCGTGCCTAATGCATAATTGTGATTACGATATTTATTGCATCTAAATCGCTGCCAATATACTTATCAAATACTCTAACACTTTTAATGTACATATATAATCGAAATAGATATATTTAGTATGTACAAATCGGCACAAAACTTCCTGTTAAGGTACGATTTTATTATAATAAATCATAACGATTCAATTGTACTGGTAGGATAGATAAAATTGGATACATTATGTTTTCTATTGAATACGTTCGTCAATTTACGCATTCATTCATTTATTTAAACTTGTTATAATATTAGTTAATAAATTAGTTTAAACTTGTTATAATATTAGTTAACCTCATTAGGAATGCACGATGCAATTTGGTAAACAACGTAACTCAGCGCGGTTGACCAGTAAGTATTAATTTATTATTAAGGCGCGGACCGACTACGATTTTAATCGCTATTACCGCACTCACACAACCGCATCTGCGCGTTTTACGGTAATTATGCACACACTCGCAAACGCTAACACGGGCGTTTGTGTGCTCAAGGAAAGTTGCATAGTATACGTAAGGAAATCAGATGTTTTCTGTTGAATATACTTACTTATGACGTGCGTTCTAAAATTCGATGTAATTACAGTGTCGGTTCATAATATGATACAATAAATAATTACACATAACAATTTAAAAAAAAACATCACTACTGTTTATTTTTATTACAGTACATGATAAACAGGTCAAATATAAACATTCCGAATTTTACCCGACTGCTCTAGAAGGGGAATTATGCTTTTCGGGTGTAAGTCAGTATCAGGGATGGAAGGGTTAATTAAATGGGTAGTTATGCCATTTCAAACTAATGTTTGTGTTTTAGATAGGTACTTAGTGGGTGCGGTAAAAAAATAGAAAACAAAACCAACATAAAGGCCCTCGGACCACTTCTAAATAAATGCAATAATATCACAGCTCCAAAGTGACAAATGCCATAATGTTTCTAAGAAAATGCGGAGCCGGGACGGAAGCTAGAATTCTGAAAAATTTAGACGATAGAGGGATCATCCACGGGAATGGAAGCTGCTGCTGGCTGAATATTAGTTGGTATTTGCTAAAATTGGTAAAACAGTGCGTGAATTGAACTAAAGTTCTGTGGCGGACTACTAAGGCTACTCACTGCCTAATATTGAAGTGAAAATTCAGTCTCAGTGGAAATATGGGCAATAAAAATAAAATGTTGCGAAAGAGTTTTACAAGAAAAAGACGAAAAACTCGAAAAAATGATGGAATGTTTGGGTAAGTAGGATGATTACGGTATTGTATCATAACATTTGAAATTTGTATTTAGTTTAGTTTACTTACGAAACTGTATAAATCTATAGAAACGACATTGATAATTTCTACAAACATTTTGCTAAATCCAAAAACAAATAGGTGCACTCTATTTTGATGTCTATAGAATGCATATTTGAATGCGCCTAGTGCAAACGTCTCTGGTCGAAGCAACCATCGAGGCGATAGCCATATTGCAATAGTAGGTATAAGTAACAAAAACAAACTTGCAGATAAATCAGAGTGCGTTCGTAATTATTATAATAATATAAATACTGCACACTAGTTATATATAAAGCATTTTGATTCTTTTGTAAGATTATTTTTATAATACACACATCAAAAGTGTCTAGGGATCAAGCATTTTTATGCGGATTTCTTGAGATTAAGATGTGGCTTTGTAATAAATTTATGATTTTATAAATTTATATGGATCCTTTTTGGTGCATTTCATAATTTGAATCAGGAACTGTGAATCAAATTCGAGTAAAAGATGAAAATCAGCTGTCAATATTTTCCCTATAAAAACATACAACGCATTGAAGACATTATTAGTGCTACTGTTTCCCTACTACTGATTAAAACCAACGTTATTATGGAGCGGCGACGTCATTTAAGCAGGGAAGAAATGCTCAGAGCCGTGGGAATGATAGAAGCTGGTTCCCGGCAACGTACTGTGGCTTTAGCTCTGAATACAAGTCAGAGTGTTATCAGTCGACTTTGGACACGTTACCGAAGCACTGGTACCGTGGCTGAGCGCCATGGAGGACGGTATCGCTGCACCACACGGAGACAAGACCGATACATTCAAATCTTAACTCGAAGAGCTCCAACAATAACCGCCATGATGTTAGCCGTGAGGCTTCATCACTCTTCAGGGAACTTAATTAGCGACCAAACAGTCAGAAACCGCTTGCATGAAGTGAACCTTCATTCCCGAAGACCGCTACGGGTACCACCTATAGCAATGCACAATCGTAGGATTCGATATCAATGGGCTCTTGAACACAGAAATTGGGCAGAAGAACAATGGCGTTTCGTGTGCTTTTCTGATGAGTCTCGTTTTGGTATGAGACCGGATACAAGACGTATACGACACTGGAGAACCCCTGGACGCCAACAGCGATTAAAATCCTGCCAGGAAGTCCATCCTTATAGTGGTGGAACCATCATGGTATGGGCGGGTATTTGGATTGGCGGAAGAACTGAGTTGATTTGGATCAGAGGCAACCTCAACGCTCAAATTTATGCTGAGACGATTGTATCAGACGTCATCGTTCCTCTACAAGTGCAAATCGGTCCCTTATTTCAGTTAATGCATGATAATGCACGACCGCACACCGCAAGAGTTGTAAGACAGACTCTCGCCGCAGCTAACATCAATGTCCTGCCCTGGCCTGCTCAGTCGCCAGACTTGAACCCGATTGAGCATGCATGGGATATGCTACAGAGAAGAGCTCTGCCGAATATGGAGGGTATCCAGTCGCAAGAAGACCTTTTTTTGTTGTTGCAACGAACATGGGCGGCCATTCCACAGCGTGATTTGGATGAACTCATTTTGAGTATGCCAAACCGATGTTCTTGTGTTGTTAGTGTTCGCGGTAGAAACACGGATTATTAATTGTTTAAGTTACCCAATAAAATTTTAAAGAAAACTGTTATTTCAGTCTTTTTTTCGAACTTTTGTGTTAGTGGTTCAAATGTCAAAAATCCCTTTATTAGGAAAATGGCAAATTTCTTTATTAATGCAAAGGTGACTTGGTTTATCGTTACTGTGACAAACGAAAACACTTTATTTTATGAATCCTTAAAGAAAATTTTAATTAATATCAATCAGGAGAAAAGTTATTGCAAAAATATATGTTGATCCCTAGACACTTTTGATGTGTGTATTTATTGAGTCATTAGACCAGTGCCGATAATTTTTGAAAACGAAAAAAGTCACAGTAGGCTGAAACCCATTGGAAAAGAAAGAGAATATAACTAAAATGAAAGGAAAAATAATTTACGGGCGATCCGAGGTCGGGAAGTGGGGGTTTAAGGGTAAAAAGCGGTTTATCTCGATTTCCGGCAAAACTACAAGTCTTATGGAAAAAAGTGTAATAGCAAAGTTGTAGGTAATAAAAAGATCTACAACTTTTGTATTCACACTTTTTTCAAGTAACCTCAAAATTTATGTGAAAAATTCAAATAACCAAGTTCTTGGTTTTTTATTTTTATCTTTCTTTTCCAATGGGTTTCATCCTACTGTGACTTTTTTCGTTTTCAAAAATTATCGGCACTGGTCTAATGACTCAATAAATATTATAAAAATAATCTTACAAAAGAATCAAAATGCTTTATATATAACTACGAGTAGTGTGCAGTATTTATATTATTATAATAATTACGAACGCACTCTGATTTATCTGCAAGTTTGTTTTTGTTACTTATACCTACTATTGCAATATGGCTATCGCCTCGATGGTTGCTTCGACCAGAGACGTTTGCACTAGGCGCATTCAAATATGCATTCTATAGACATCAAAATAGAGTGCACCCACGGAGCAGAAACAAAGAGGAGGTGTTGTAAAGTCATTCTCCATACAAAAGTAGTGTCGCAGCCTCGCGGGGTGCGGGGGGAGCCCAAACAGCAGAAAGCCATCTAGTGGCTAGTAGCAAAATCAACTCATAGGCAAATTAGACAGATTGTCGTAAGAGTTCTACTATGTTTCATTAAGTGTCACTTTTATTGTAAGGAGCCGGATTCAGGTTTAATAGTTTTATAATATACCGATATAGTTTTATTTCTATTATGTCCGACCGAAATACATTTTTTGACTGAAACCGAAACCGAATTTCGGCAGCGGTTTCAGATTCGGCCGAAACCGAAACTTCCAGAAATTAACAAGTGTGAGGGAAAAATAAAGAAAACGTTTTTATAATCATAGTTTTATTTTTTTTATCTTTAATTCTTCTCTTCTAAATTTTTCTTCTGAACTTAGGTACCGAAACTAAACCGAATTCCGTTTTTTGCCGAAACTCGACATCTATTTGACTTTACTTTTCATATAGCATATATGTAGGTATGTGCTTAACAAAAAAGTCTGAGTCCGGACCTGCATTTTGTCAGTACTTCCGCTACTTGCCGATAGGGGGCGGCAATTACCGAACATTCGAGAAGAAATAAATTACAAATTTAATTATAATTTTACTTACGAGTGGAAAGATATATTTATTCCGTTTGAATTTGATTGATCCGTATAACTTCTGCAAGATAAAACAGCATTTCATGTTAATGCAATGAGTATGGGTCGGGAATACTTTTTAATCGTTTAAAAGACTAAACAAATACATGACAACCTATCCGCTTCACAACGACAGTTGTACTGACGAAAGCGCCGCCTGGTCGCAAGTAGTGCAACTACCGTGTGACGTAACGACTACATTGGTGGCTGATGGACTACTTTGATTGCAACACCTCCTCTTTGTTTCTGCTCCGTGAGTGCACTTATTTGTTTTTGGATTTAGCAAAATGTTTGTAGAAATTGTCAATACCGTTTCTATAGATTTATACAGTTTCGTAAGTATACTAAACTAAATACAAATTTCAAATGTTATTATGATACAATACCGTAATCATCCTACTTACCCAAACATTCCATAATTTTTTCGAGTTTTTCGTCTTTTTCTTGTAAAACTCTTTCGCAACATTTTATTTTTATTGCCCATATTTCCACTGAGACTGAATTTTCACTTCAATATTAGGCAGTGAGTAGTCTTAGTAGTCCGCCACAGAACTTTAGTTCAATTCACACACTGTTTTCAGTCATAAATTACTTGAAAACTACAATCGAATTATGCACAGAGCGTCCGGTGCCAACCATCCAAGTCGAGCGCTGCCCGACGACTAAAGTATGACCGCGTAAACTATTGTCACCACTATGGAGCGTCAATAAGATTGAAAATTGAAAATGATATTTGTGTTGAAATGTGACGTAAGCTGCGAATGGGCATTTATTTTACTGCTTTTCTTTAGATTATTTAAAATATAGACATAAAATTAAATAATGGTTTGGTTAAACTTTTAAAAAAATGGAAAACCTACTAAATTCTTAAAAAAAAAACTGTTGTTATCGCTGGAAATACAGAGATCTTCGACGTCAAAGTTTATTTTTGTGCTACAACTTCCCAATTTTTTATTGGGAATATCAAACTATTATTTATTATTCTGTTCGGTTTAAATTCTTCTTTATACCCTTCTCTGTTCACTGTATTTTTCGCGTTACTTATTTTTATTACATTACGTCATACTCGACGTTCTAAGAAACCAATTTTTGGGAATATTGAGATAACACCCCGCCTTAACCTTTTATTGTGAATGTTGTGCATGCCTTTAAGTGATGTATTTACACAGAACTGAAGACTCGTGATCCTATTGTGACTACTCTTGTAAATATATCGTTGGTGTGCCTTGCTTAATAAATAAATAAATAAGTAGGTCACCGCACGTAATTACTAAAGAAATAAGAAAGATTCCATCTTATTGCCATCTTAGTTACGTTAACGAGTAATATTGTTAAATATTTACCAATCAGATTCGTCTGTTTTTTATTATTATTATTATTTTTTTTTGTTTACCCCCAACCACATTATGTTATTACTTTAACTGTCCTTTTCCTCTTTCTTTTTAACAAAGTATTTGTGCTTTAGGACTTACATTTTTCCTCGTCGCCACTTGTAGAATGCTCGATAATACACTCCCTGCTATCACTATGTATACACAACAGGTATAGAAACACGTCCGCACGCTATGACGGTTGGGTGCTGAATGCCCCCACTTTTCGCTGTATACTACAGATACGTAACATGTACTTACTTATTACTGACGTGACGGTCCTAAGCCCGTAGAAATTATGAAAGAAAAATTAGAGTTATTTAACTGATATGTAGATAAACGCAATTTAAATCAAACAATGGTTATGAATGCGGAATCAAACGATTTATTATTGTCGCGGGTACTTAGGTATCTACAGCAACAAAGTGCAAGTAGGTACTGATGACCGCGACTGGTGACTGAACACCACAGTGAAAGGTGGACTTCTTGTTCATTGTGTAGACCGTGTCCGTTGTCCTCCACAAGGAGGTTCCTCAATAATATCCTTGCTAGCAAATTTCTAGTATTAATGTACCTACTGAAAAAAAAAACTTTTTATTATATTAAAATTCCTGCTTGCCATTTAGACGTACCGCCACTATTTAAACGGATTTAAACTTATTTATACTCTAAACATATGGCCGTTGTACTATGTCTATTTTATCTATGCGTAGGTACCTAGTTCACAGAGGTCGCCGATCGCCGTACCTTTGCCTACGCGCCGACTTCTTTAAACATAAATAAAAACACATACGCAATAGATAAATAGGTACACAAATAAAAATACGAAAAGCGAATTCAGACTTTATTTCTTAACCGTAAACGGTAACAAATAGAAATTACACCAAACTAGGTAGGAAGGTAACGTAGGTACGCAGTTTACTAAAATTATTCTGAGAAGCCACAGAATTGATGCACAACCGAATTCAGCGGTTAACTTTATAAAAATAAGGTCTTAATTGGTCCAATATTTTCATAGAAAAGGGCACCACCAACTTATAATGAACTCTATTTGACAGATAAAACGATTAATTTTTCTGTTTGAATTGCTTGCCTTTGTAGAAGCCGCCGCACCGCGGCCGCAAGCAAACATTGTAAAAATTGGTTTAGGCAGTATTATTTTTATTCATCATAATTAATGTAGGTAGCTGTATGCTTATTAAGTACCTATTAGCTCGATTGGTCGACACTCGATTCAAGGCCTTAAATACAACTCAAAAGCGTACTCGTCATGTCTAGTTGAGGTAATAGACCGTACGATTACTAGTGATTGCTAGATGCGAGAGTAGTGAATAAAATTTCAATTAATTTCTCTCGTTTACGAGGAGATGTGATAGTAGTAAACACCTTGCCGTGCTTCCAATTAAGAAACGAGAGATAACGGAGGTAAATGAACTTACACCAACCTAAATCGTACCTACCTGAAATAAAATACCTACTTGCAGGTACATACTTGCAGCAGGTTATTCGTCCAACGTCCGTTGACCCACCACGAGCGCGCTATCGCACAGCTGTTCCGCGCTACGTCATCACCGAGTGGATCGCGTACAATCTTGCGTTTATGAATGAAATAGTGGAAGGGCTACTAAGATTTAACTCGAATGACAAATAAAAGTGATAAATTTCTAACTTCTATATTAGATGTCTTAAAACAATTATAACAATGCCAATAGTAACTATTAATCGTCTGGAGTTACTGTGTTCCGGCTCCAGAACGATGTAAAATGATTCGTGTATATCATATTTTACCAATGGTATTATAAAAAGTTGCTAACTATTGTCTTACTTCCAATTAAAAATGGATTTCATAATAAACTGGTTTCTTTGGGCAACAGTGGTTTACCGGTGCCAAAGGGGATAGTACTCAGGGCTGTAAAATAGTAATAAAAATAGTCAAACGATGGCGGTATTTAGGTTCAAAATAATCCATATAATCTTTTGTGATATGAGCCAATGCGTCAAAACAAATGAAGTTATTAGTGACACTAAATCATTATGTTTCGGCGTTCCTCAGGGCTCAATATTGGGTCCTACCCTGTTTCTTATTTATTTAGGGATAATAAACAACTAAGTACAACATATTTAATACAACAGTTTAACAAAACTTTAAATAGTAATGTTGCAGTCAACTGCATTATCCACAGATAAAACATTTAAAGACCAGTGGTTGCCACTAGACGAGCATTACCAAAACTAACAAATATTTTGAAATAAATAAATATGTAACTCTAAGCTAGCTATAGCTACAAAACCAAATCAGATCACAAACAATTCCATTTACTTAAATTATGCAATAAATAAATAATAATAATAAGATTACAATTAAGATAAAAGTTTTATAATATTAGATTTAAATTTATTTTTCGAGCATGCAAATATATCGATATCAATGAAATTTGTATATTTTTTATATCGGTAACTTATGAAAAATGTCTTTAGAGACATTTTGCATTTTGAACGTTCAATTTATACTTACGCAGATGATACGGCCTTGCTTCTTCACGGTAGGGACTGGCCTGAAAAGTAAAATACGCGGAACTTGCTCTAAACTCAGTGATGAAATGGCTAACAAATAACATCCTAACCTTAAATCTTAAGAAAACAGTATACTTACCTTTCTCCTTACTATCCACCAACCTCCCTCCATCGGATTCAATGGTGCTTAGAGCTCATACTTGCTCACTCGGTCTATCCTCTTCACAATGCGGCTGGCCACAACTCACAAGATGTGAGTCTGTTAAGTACCTTGGAGTCTATGTAGATAGTTCTTAGAGCTGGAAACCTCACCTTAGCAATCTCATATCGTGAGTCCGCAAGTGTAGTTTTTTTTTTTTAAACTAAGGCACTTCCCGGACTACCATACCATTAAAACTGTTTATTATGCCCTCTGTCAAAGCATAATAAACTACTGCATCACAGTGTGGGGTGGGACTCCCAAGACAACCTTTCTGCCTCTGGAACGAACACAGAGAGCTGTCCTCAAGGTTATGACCTTGAAGCCGTTTAGATATCCCACCTCGACTCTCTATACCGATTGTCTGGTCCTCATTGTGAGACAGCTCTTTGTTCTTGGCACTATTCTTCGCAAACATCCCTCTGGATCCCTTCGGTATACAAGCTACATGATACTAAAAAGCGTAGATACTTCGAGGTATGCTCAACTAGCGAATGTAGAACGGCCCTTGCTCATCGTCATTATGATATTCTGTTTAACCATTTATATGTATAATAAAATAAATAAACTTTGCACTGTTGCTCCCATCTGCCTAAATGGAGGTAAGACCAAGGTCACAAAGTGGCTATTGACACTGAGTTACGATAAGACTGAAGATTTACTACATGTATCAATCGTTTAACCTAATGTAGTTAATAAAGTCATTCAACATTCAAAATTCATTTATTGGCGTGATTTTTGGTACATTTTACATGAGATCTTAATAATAAATAATTAGTTCCTCCAAAATCTACCTTAAAGGTGTACACTCTTTCACATAGTCAGTCATTATTATAAAAAAATAATAGTGAACATATTAAAATAAAATCATAATTACAATAAAACCCAAAATAACTTAAGACAGAAAAAACAAGCAAAAACATTAACAATTAACAAATAATGAATGGAATTAAAGATAATACAATGTCAATAATAGAATATAAAAATAATATAATTTACAATGTCAATTAATAAATATTAATGTCAAATAATTTACAATTTCTCATTAGGGAATTCGTCAATGGTATAATAACATTTTTCCAATAGTAGATGTCTTAATTTGTTTTTAAAATGAATAATGTTTAAGTCCTTAATTCCATTTGGTATCTTATTAAATATTTTTGGGGCCATGCATAGTATGCTCTTGTGCATCAAGGCGGTCTTTGATGGCCGAACGCATAATTCATGTCTATTAGATATTCTGGTCTAATAATTTTATAGCGATTTTCAGATGCTTTTCTGAATAGATGCATGTTCTTTTTATCAAATAAAGCAGTCTCAAATATGTACAAGGAAGGTAAAGTCATTATTTTTAACAATACAAAATAAGGTTTGCAGCTATCAGTTACTTTTATACCGGTAATAGCTATATTTAATAGTCATATATTTATAATGATATTTATACAGACTTACAATAACACAAGTGTTCACCATGTATCTCTTTCTCAATACATACACAGACACACACCCCCACATAGTACTTTAATAATTATATGCATTTACTAGTAAGTAGTTATCTTAATAATAATATGCTGTGCACGTCCTAGAACTAATATAATTATGTTCAAATTATAGGCGAGGACGCCGGCACCCTAAGCACAAGTTAAATCTTACTTTGGGTGCCAGAGTTCATCGAAAACACTTTCCCTTAGTTGTAACGCTAACACCATGCAGCGTTACAACTAAAGACAAGTCTTTTTGTACAGCTAAAGGTTTTATTTTTTTGTTTTTAACCCCCCATATGCTTAGCGTAAAATAAATAAATGTGAAATCATACATATTTTATTTATTAAATAAACAACTACAAATAACATAACTATAATACAAAAGAAGTTTGTAACATAAAAATGGTTAAGATAAGACGCAACTACGGCCTGGTTTTGGCATATTTTTTTTGGCGTAGTGAACACCATCTATACGCCGCATCAGTTTCCCGACTTGAATGCCAAACGAGAACGAACTTCTGTACCCGATACATTTATCCTGAGAAAAATGGTGCCTTGTAAGTTTCGTCGACTAGCTAACTGATCACTAACACGCACGTTAACGGACAGGTACCCCCAAACTGATCCGCCTGGAGCAGTTTTCGCGCGCGTCGGATCTGGACGCGCTCAACGTGAAGCAGCTGAAAGAACTCCTCGTGAGGAACCGCGTGGAGTACCGTGGCTGTCTGGAGCGCCGCGACCTGCTGGAGCGCGCCAAGACGCTGTGGAGGAACCACGCGCAGTACAAGGATGGTAAGCTCACGAACACCGAGCCTACTGTGAAGGTTATGACTACTTTCAAACATTTTGGGGATCCTGGTGCTGAAAATGTAGTCTAAAATCAAAATCCAAGATCCACCAATTTTTTTTTGTCATAAATGCCGTTTCCATTGTGTTCAGGGGTGCCGCATGCCGGCCGATAAACGTGCTGACTCAGATGTTGGCGAACAAATAAACAGTTTTATGTATTATGTATATTTTATAGGCAATACCGAAATTTAAAAATTCAATCATATTTTAACACTCTTTCTCTAACAAAATAATGTTTTAAACAACTTTTTTAAACAAATCCATAAAGTTATTATCACTAATATTTTTTTTATATTGGAACGCGTAGGTATGCGTGGTGCGTCATTTTTATAGTATTACAAAAAGTATTGATTCCAATTTTTACTTGTCTTTGGAAGCGCTCGCTTAGCGCATGCGCGGTGATGTACTGGGTTGGAATCTTTGATCTTTTATTTATTAGGTTCAATCCCAATGTATGAGAGTAAATAAAGTAAGTATGAAACAGCACGTAACTAGGTATTACAATACTCGTGTTTTAATTCACCACAGTATGCAATAGAGCAGCGGTGCCCGAGTGGTAACGGCTGCGACTTACAAGTTGTAGGCTGTAGGTTCGAACCCAGAAAGATGGCTTTACTTTGTGTAAATTATTTCATGACCACTGCTCTTAAAGACGGCAAAGTAAAAAATCGTGGGGCATGTCCTAGAACCAAAAATTCGAAAGACATGACATCTACCAACCCGCACTGGGCCCGCGTGATAGATTACGGCCCACTCCCTCTCACAGAGAGGAGGCCTGTGTCCCAGCAGCGGGAACATTATAGGCTGATTATGTATGCAACAGTTTCATAAACTACTATTTTAGTCCCAGAAACAATTATAATAGTAAACATTTTCATGGTTTATGGGATGTTAATTTTTTTTATACCATTCCCCCTCTAAAAAGCTTATTTTATTCACTGAAAGCAGTGAATAAAAAGCACTTTTACTCACTGTTTTGATGGTTGAAAATGGAACACACCAATGTATTCGACCACAGATTTAGAGTACCTAGGCTAGATACGGCATGTTATTAGATAGTATGAAAACCGAACGTGTCAACTTTTTTATACCTACGAAAGCTTCACCCCAGCCATTTAGTGATGTGCTCAAAGTAAACACAGCACGCAGCAGCAGCAGCAGTTGACAGCACGGTTGGCGCAGTGGTTAAGCGATTGACCGCTGCGTTACGTGTCGCGGGTTCGATCCCCGCGCGGAACAAATATTTGTATGACCTGCAAGTAGTTGTTCCGGGTCTGGCTGTTTGTGTATGTGAGTTTAAATGTTTGTAAACGCACCCACGATACAGGAGAAATTCCTAGAGTGGGGCAACGTTTAAAAAAAAAAAAAAAAAAAAACAGAATTGTTTCAATCGCTAAGCGTCACTGAGCTAACAGATTTTTTTAGTACGAACAGTCGAACATGCAGGGCACGCTTTGTCGTGGCTTGCCGTATCTAGTGTAAGTGTAATCTTTGTATTCGACCTATATTGATGTGTTCTAAATTCAATTTGATTGGTCGACATTTTCGACAAAAAGTTTAGCATTAAGGCGGGGTGTTATCTCAATATTCCCAAAAATTGGTTTCTTAGAACGTCGAGTATGACGTAATGTAATAAAAATAAGTAACGCGAAAAATACAGTGAACAGAGAAGGGTATAAAGAAGAATTTAAACCGAACAGAATAATAAATAATAGTTTGATATTCCCAATAAAAAATTGGGAAGTTGTAGCACAAAAATAAACTTTGACGTCGAAGATCTCTGTATTTCCAGCGATAACAACAGTTTTTTTTTTTAAGAATTTAGTAGGTTTTCCATTTTTTTAAAACTTTAACCAAACTATTATTTAATTTTATGTCTATATTTTAAATAATCTAAAGAAAAGCAGTAAAATAAATGCCCATTCGCAGCTTACGTCACATTTCAACACAAATATAATTTTCAATTTTCAATCTTATTGACGCTCCATAGTGGTGACAATAGCTTACGCGGTCATACTTTAGTCGTCGGGCAGCGCTCGACTTGGATGGTTGGCACCGGACGCTCTGTGCATAATTCGATTGTAGTTTTCAAGTAATTTATGACTGAAAACAGTGTGTGAATTGAACTAAAGTTCTGTGGCGGACTACTAAGGCTACTCACTGCCTAATATTGAAGTGAAAATTCAGTCTCAGTGGAAATATGGGCAATAAAAATAAAATGTTGCGAAAGAGTTTTACAAGAAAAAGACGAAAAACTCGAAAAAATTATGGAATGTTTGGGTAAGTAGGATGATTGCGGTATTGTATCATAATAACATTTGAAATTTGTATTTAGTTTAGTATACTTACGAAACTGTATAAATCTATAGAAACGGTATTGACAATTTCTACAAACATTTTGCTAAATCCAAAAACAAATAGGTGCACTCTATTTTGATATCTATAGAATGCAGATTTGAATGCGCCTAGTGCAAACGTCTCTGGTCGAAGCAACCATCGAGGCGATAGCCATATTGCAATAGTAGGTATAAGTAACAAAAACAAACTTGCAGATAAATCAGAGTGCGTTCGTAATTATTATAATAATATAAATATTGCACTAGTTATATAAAAAGCATTTTGATTCTTTTGTAAGATTATTTTTATAATATTTATTGAGTCATTAGACCAGTGCCGATAATTTTTGAAAACGAAAAAAGTCACAGTAGGCTGAAACCCATTGGAAAAGAAAGAGAATATAACAAAAATGAAAGGAAAAATAATTTACGGGCGATCCGAGGTCGGGAAGTGGGGGTTATCTCGATTTCCGGCAAAACTACAAGTCATATGGAAAAAAGTGTAATGGCAAAGTTGTAGGTAATAAAAAGATCTACAACTTTTGTATTCACACTTTTTTCAAGTAACCTCAAAATTTATGTGAAAAATTCAATTCATGTGAAAAATTCAAATTTGACAACAAACAATTTATGTGAAAAATTCAAATTTGCCGGAAATCGAGATAAACCGCTTTTTACCCTTAAACCCCCACTTCCCGACCTCGGATCGCCCGTAAATTATTTTTCCTTTCATTTTTGTTATATTCTCTTTCTTTTCCAATGGGTTTCAGCCTACTGTGACTTTTTTCGTTTTCAAAAATTATCGGCACTGGTCTAATGACTCAATAAATATTATAAAAATAATCTTACAAAAGAATCAAAATGCTTTATATATTACTAGTGTGCAGTATTTATATTATTATAATAATTACGAACGCACTCTGATTTATCTGCAAGTTTGTTTTTGTTACTTATACCTACTATTGCAATATGGCTGTCGCCTCGATGGTTGCTTCGACCAGAGACGTTTGCACTAGGCGCATTCAAATATGCATTCTATAGACATCAAAATAGAGTGCACCTATTTGTTTTTGGATTTAGCAAAATGTTTGTAGAAATTGTCAATGCCGTTTCTATAGATTTATACAGTTTCGTAAGTAAACTAAACTAAATACAAATTTCAAATGTTATGATACAATACCGTAATCATCCTACTTACCCAAACATTCCATAATTTTTTCGAGTTTTTCGTCTTTTTCTTGTAAAACTCTTTCGCAACATTTTATTTTTATTGCCCATATTTCCACTGAGACTGAATTTTCACTTCAATATTAGGCAGTGAGTAGCCTTAGTAGTCCGCCACAGAACTTTAGTTCAATTCACGCACTGTTTTACCAATTTTAGCAAATACCAACTAATATTCAGCCAGCAGCAGCTTCCATTCCCGTGGATGATCCCTCTATCGTCTAAATTTTTCAGAATTCTAGCTTCCGTCCCGGCTCCGCATTTTATTAGAAACATTATGGCATTTGTCACTTTGGAGCTGTGATATTATTGCATTTATTTAGAGTTTATGTGATTTTTAAGTGGTCCGAGGGCCTTTATGTTGGTTTTGTTTTCTATTTTTTTACCGCACCCACTAAGTACCTATCTAAAACACAAACATTAGTTTGAAATGGTATAACTACCCATTTAATTAACCCTTCCATCCCTGATACTGACTTACACCCGAAAAGCATAATTCCCCTTCTAGAGCAGTCGGGTAAAATTCGGAATGTTTATATTTGACCTGTTTATCATGTACTGTAATAAAAATAAACAGTAGTGATGTTTTTTTTTAAATTGTTATGTGTAATTATTTATTGTATCATATTATGAACCGACACTGTAATTACATCGAATTTTAGAACGCACGTCATAAGTAAGTATATTCAACAGAAAACATCTGATTTCCTTACGTATACTATGCAACTTTCCTTGAGCACACAAACGCCCGTGTTAGCGTTTGCGAGTGTGTGCATAATTACCGTAAAACGCGCAGATGCGGTTGTGTGAGTGCGGTAATAGCGATTAAAATCGTAGTCGGTCCGCGTCTTAAGTAATTATTGTTGCAATTTTAATGTGCATTTTAATTAATTTAAGCTTCCTTTTTCTTTACTAAATGTTTATTTTCGCTTAAATCTTTCTTTTTCTCGTAGTCATGGTATAAAGTATAGTATGCAACTCTTGAATAAAACGGATTTATATCGAGGGCCTTGAATCACTCGCGTCGCTCAGGATTCTAATACTTGAATCACTCGCTACGCTCGTGATTCAATCATCATGAATCACTCCCTACGGTCGTGATTCAGTCGTTAGAATCCTTCACTAGCTCGTGATTCATCTATGGCCCTCGCTTTAAATCCGTCCTTTATTCACTAATTGCATAATATACTATTATAATTATACGCCGTCCATGAACCAAGGCGATGATCCACTGCGAGCGGTAACATTGTGGTCTCTAACAACTCGCTCGCCCGCAGACATAGACAACCTGCCGCCCGAGGAGTGCTGCAAGATCTGCATGGCGGCGCCGCTGGAGTGCGTGCTGCTGGAGTGCGGCCACATCGCGGCCTGCACCGCCTGCGCCAGGCAGCTGGCCGAGTGTCCCATCTGTCGCCAGTACGTCGTGCGCGCCGTGCGCTTCTTCCGCTCCTGAACACCTGGAGTGCGGCCACATCGCGGCCTGCACCGCCTGCGCCAGGCAGCTGGCCGAGTGTCCCATCTGTCGCCAGTACGTCGTGCGCGCCGTGCGCTTCTTCCGCTCCTGAACACCTGGAGTGCGGCCACATCGCGGCCTGCACCGCCTGCGCCAGGCAGCTGGCCGAGTGTCCCATCTGTCGCCAGTACGTCGTGCGCGCCGTGCGCTTCTTCCGCTCCTGAACACCTGGAGTGCGGCCACATCGCGGCCTGCACCGCCTGCGCCAGGCAGCTGGCCGAGTGTCCCATCTGTCGCCAGTACGTCGTGCGCGCCGTGCGCTTCTTCCGCTCCTGAACACCTGGAGTGCGGCCACATCGCGGCCTGCACCGCCTGCGCCAGGCAGCTGGCCGAGTGTCCCATCTGTCGCCAGTACGTCGTGCGCGCCGTGCGCTTCTTCCGCTCCTGAACACCTGGAGTGCGGCCACATCGCGGCCTGCACCGCCTGCGCCAGGCAGCTGGCCGAGTGTCCCATCTGTCGCCAGTACGTCGTGCGCGCCGTGCGCTTCTTCCGCTCCTGAACACCTGGAGTGCGGCCACATCGCGGCCTGCACCGCCTGCGCCAGGCAGCTGGCCGAGTGTCCCATCTGTCGCCAGTACGTCGTGCGCGCCGTGCGCTTCTTCCGCTCCTGAACACCTGGAGTGCGGCCACATCGCGGCCTGCACCGCCTGCGCCAGGCAGCTGGCCGAGTGTCCCATCTGTCGCCAGTACGTCGTGCGCGCCGTGCGCTTCTTCCGCTCCTGAACACCTGGAGTGCGGCCACATCGCGGCCTGCACCGCCTGCGCCAGGCAGCTGGCCGAGTGTCCCATCTGTCGCCAGTACGTCGTGCGCGCCGTGCGCTTCTTCCGCTCCTGAACACCTGGAGTGCGGCCACATCGCGGCCTGCACCGCCTGCGCCAGGCAGCTGGCCGAGTGTCCCATCTGTCGCCAGTACGTCGTGCGCGCCGTGCGCTTCTTCCGCTCCTGAACACCTGGAGTGCGGCCACATCGCGGCCTGCACCGCCTGCGCCAGGCAGCTGGCCGAGTGTCCCATCTGTCGCCAGTACGTCGTGCGCGCCGTGCGCTTCTTCCGCTCCTGAACACCTGGAGTGCGGCCACATCGCGGCCTGCACCGCCTGCGCCAGGCAGCTGGCCGAGTGTCCCATCTGTCGCCAGTACGTCGTGCGCGCCGTGCGCTTCTTCCGCTCCTGAACACCTGGAGTGCGGCCACATCGCGGCCTGCACCGCCTGCGCCAGGCAGCTGGCCGAGTGTCCCATCTGTCGCCAGTACGTCGTGCGCGCCGTGCGCTTCTTCCGCTCCTGAACACCTGGAGTGCGGCCACATCGCGGCCTGCACCGCCTGCGCCAGGCAGCTGGCCGAGTGTCCCATCTGTCGCCAGTACGTCGTGCGCGCCGTGCGCTTCTTCCGCTCCTGAACACCTGGAGTGCGGCCACATCGCGGCCTGCACCGCCTGCGCCAGGCAGCTGGCCGAGTGTCCCATCTGTCGCCAGTACGTCGTGCGCGCCGTGCGCTTCTTCCGCTCCTGAACACCTGGAGTGCGGCCACATCGCGGCCTGCACCGCCTGCGCCAGGCAGCTGGCCGAGTGTCCCATCTGTCGCCAGTACGTCGTGCGCGCCGTGCGCTTCTTCCGCTCCTGAACACCTGGAGTGCGGCCACATCGCGGCCTGCACCGCCTGCGCCAGGCAGCTGGCCGAGTGTCCCATCTGTCGCCAGTACGTCGTGCGCGCCGTGCGCTTCTTCCGCTCCTGAACACCTGGAGTGCGGCCACATCGCGGCCTGCACCGCCTGCGCCAGGCAGCTGGCCGAGTGTCCCATCTGTCGCCAGTACGTCGTGCGCGCCGTGCGCTTCTTCCGCTCCTGAACACCTGGACGTCTGGGCGTCTGGACGCTAGACAGATTCTTAAAAAAACTGTTGATTTAAAGCTTTATTCCATATGAAGATAAGATAGAAGAGAATGTTTTTTATCACGTAATCGGATAATAGAATAGGACACAAAAATAATCCTTCCGTGAAATCAGATATCGTATATTTTTAGAATGTCCTAGCAGTGGCCGTGGTCTGCGACTCGGGGCGTCCTGGTCCTGGTCCTGGTCTACTAGCGCTACTTTATATTCCAACATCGCTTAGCTTTACAAGACAAAGGTGAGGGTGGCGACTGCTGATAATGTGTGGTTACATCGCGTTACTGCGACTCTAGAGTGATGCTCACTACGACTGGCATCTCAGGTCATACTAGAGATGGTTTGCGTTCTCTCAGGCAAGCGGGAACTAATTCCAGCCCTAGTCGGTCGCTAATGTTGTTCACTCGTATTTCTACAGACAACCGCACGCCCTTGGTAAACAAATCGAGCCAGCCTTTATATCGTAGCAGTAAGAGCTGTTTCGTAGTGCAGTTGTTACGAGCGTGCGGTAGAACGCACTCGCAGTCCTCGAAGGTATCGTCTCGACGCACTGGGCGCTGCTCACCAACGAGAGCGCTCACGACAGGTCGTCAGTGGCCTGCAATCGACAATACAACTCGGTGACCACGTCACACAGTCTATGCCAAAAGTACAGAACTGATTGTGTAAATACTATATCTGTTAATATTTTTACCCGTTTTTATAGAAATCTAAACTGCTGTTGTATTCAAATTGTTGCTCTCCAGCCGTTGTAGCCGTAAACAAATGATCTTTATGATTTATATGATTAAGGATTATTCATCAAGGTATGATGAGCTCCGAAGGTACTGATACTATCACTGATTCTATTTGCTCTTTAGGGTTCCGTACCCGAAGGGGGACTACGGCCCTATTACTGAGCGTATTTACACAAGTTACAAATAGCTGTTAAGGTTTCGCTGAATGTTCATCTCGGTGGTCCTCGGGGATCGGACGAGTGCCGGTGTATTCCACGCAGTATACACGTTAGCGTGTTCATTTTTGTACTCGCTTATTTTGGTTAAAAGAAATGAAGTTGAAGTTTTATTATGAAATGCGTTTTATCAGGATAGACTGGCCTGACAATAAGCGCACATTTGTTGATTACAATGTGGCAAGGTCATATTACATATTATTTAATGTACGTTCGCGGCTGTAGTTAGGTGTGAAAATTATATCATTGGTTAAAATTAGCTCAAAATTGTATGTTCAACATACTCGACGGTAGTCGGCCGCATAGTGAAAAGCATCAGAAGTTGACACGCTGCCGCGATGTTATCATATCTGGAGGAGAGTAAGGCCAGCTGGTTCTCTGCATCTGGTTAGTCTAGCGCCGACCGTTGTGTTCAACGTATGAGTGTAAGCGCTGTTAATACTAAGGGGCAAGCCTCTTATGATTTACATTCGGCGCCCGCGCACGGTTGTTTTAGTAAATGATAATAGATTTTTTTAAATTTTAAGATTACACGATTTATATTGGGTAACTACAGTTTTGAGCCGTTTGGGGTTGAAACGCTCGGTTCATGGGGCCCGAGTGCGCGTCTCCTTTTTAAGGAAATTTCTCGCCGACTGGTCGACACTTCACGTGACCTGAGGGCTGGGTTGTTCTTTGGTCAAAGAATTAGCATTGCCATTCAACGTGGCAATGCTGCCAGCCTTCTAGACACGTTTCCGGATGACGGCGGACGAATACTTCGACGCCTAAGGTTCCTTTTGTTTTTGTATGTAATGATAATATAAGAATAAATATTTTTACGATTTTGAAAACGACATTATTAATTTCACGTTATGCGGTCGACTATAATCGCGGAACGTTCTATTAATTTATTTATTTTTAAATTGTTGTTAGTATGCTAGCAAGTGCAGGCTGTGTAATGTTTCGAAAGCTACGTCAGTGCGTCGTCGTACAACTTGTGACGAGGCTACAGACGTACGACTGACGTCAGACGAGCTGTTAGTGCGTCGTCGTACAACTTGTGACGAGGCTACAGACGTACGACTGACGTCAGACGAGCTGTTAGTGCGTCGTCGTACAACTTGTGACGAGGCTACAGACGTACGACTGACGTCAGACGAGCTGTTAGTGCGTCGTCGTACAACTTGTGACGAGGCTAAAGACGTGCGACTGACGTCAGACGAGCTGTTAGTGCGTCGTCGTACAACTTGTGACGAGGCTACAGACGTGCGACTGACGTCAGACGAGCTGTTAGTGCGTCGTCGTACAACTTGTGACGAGGCTACAGACGTACGACTGACGTCAGACGAGCTGTTAGTGCGTCGTCGTACAACTTGTGACGAGGCTACAGACGTACGACTGACGTCAGACGAGCTGTTAGTGCGTCGTCGTACAACTTGTGACGAGGCTACAGACGTGCGACTGACGTCAGACGAGCTGTTAGTGCGTCGTCGTACAACTTGTGACGAGGCTACAGACGTGCGACTGACGTCAGACGAGCTGTTAGTGCGTCGTCGTACAACTTGTGACGAGGCTACAGACGTGCGACTGACGTCAGACGAGCTGTTAGTGCGTCGTCGTACAACTTGTGACGAGGCTACAGACGTGCGACTGACGTCAGACGAGCTGTTAGTGCGTCGTCGTACAACTTGTGACGAGGCTACAGACGTGCGACTGACGTCAGACGAGCTGTTAGTGCGTCATCGTACAACTTGTGACGAGGCTACAGACGTGCGACTGACGTCAGACGAGCTGTTAGTGCGTCATCGTACAACTTGTGACGAGGCTACAGACGTGCGACTGACGTCAGACGAGCTGTTAGTGCGTCGTCGTACAACTTGTGACGAGGCTACAGACGTGCGACTGACGTCAGACGAGCTGTTAGTGGTGTAAGTATTATGTACACTTTTATGTAAACAACACGAACAATGAATGTCGCTCTTTATGTATCATTCAGTAAGTCACTGTTTTATCTAAAGTATTTTGGAAGATTTTGGTCCTTCGATATTTTATCTCATGGAAATTGTTGATTTTGATTTCGTGTTATGTTTATATTCTCGGGTTGTATCTGTGTTGTATACTACAAGTTGTAGATTACCTAAAAGGTTTTAATACGATAGATCCCAGTTTTATTAAGTTAGATGGCGCTGCACGACTGAGTTCCAAAGTGTATTACTTACTTATTATGTATATTATATTCGTTATATTTAAGTATTCGTAGACCTGTTTAGCGACGTCACCCATATTTAAAAGTTCTCCTATTTCCATGAAATCTTAAAGGTTTGTAAACATAAAACAAAGCTGATGAAGAGGCATTTATGCTGGACGTCGTTTTAATAGTTTTTAGAACGTTTTACACAAATGTTGAACCTTCCGCCCGCCGGTTGTAATAATCTGACGAGATATAATAGACACGCCGCGGGGATCGCGGCCGTCGTGTAACTGTATATAATATATTATGTACTTTATTTTTGTATGTAGGTGAGAGCCAGTCTCTGCGAATGTATGCCCACAGACGATGGCGAGAAACCGTCTTCAGTCGTATGGTACAACGCGCGCCTGTACAGCATCCGCTATCAGTCTGAAGGTGCCACTTAGCAACGTGTTCCGGCTGCCACGCACCACACTGGGTCCAAACGGTCGGTGACATCGATCGCACACAATCTAGTTAAACCTTAAGATTTTTATTCTTAAAATCTATTATTCCACGGATGTTCTTCGAATCTCCAAAGAGCATGAAATATCTATGAAACAATAAATAGATACGCCTCACTAGCAACATACAACAAACGCCAAAGAGATTATATTGAGGTTGCGTGAAGTTGTAGCCTGTTGTGTACACGGGAGGAAAACAATCAGTTGTGAGCGCTCGAGTGGAACACAAAACCTAGGAGCACAGGGCACAGAACCATATACTTGGGGCGCGTACTTGGGATGTAAATAGATTTTGGATTCCTGTAGTTTTATATTTCAACCAGCAACCCGTGTTGAGCGCGCGTGGAGATCAATGCTCGTGCCTTCTCTGTGCGAGAACAGTTGTTTGCCCTGCGGTGGACAAATAATAGGCCGGTGTTATTTCCTTCGTAACTTTATTAAATAATAAAACTTGCCAATGTGCCCAGCGATCCTATTTTATAATTTGTTCTCATTTAAACGAATTTAAAGTATCTTTGCGACCCTGTGAAATATATTTCAAAAAATATTTCTGGCTTCTATTTCTTTGCAATTTTATAATAGCCGACGTTCGTTGTACCATACGCCCAATTTCCATATATAATTAGAAAACAAGTTCCGTGTAAATAATGAAACGAAAATTGCAATCATTTCAATAAAATTGTTACATAGATAAGTTGAATACACGGTAAAGCCTTAACTGTCATTTTATTTTATAACCACGCACGACACACTGTACCTTAAATTAATTGGGAAAAAAGTGGAAATCGATCACAATCGAGAGAGAGGCAAATCTGGAGATATGAATCAACGTGTGAGTACGATGCTGTCTCAATTCCCGCGAAAGTGTAATCTCTATGATACTCGTTATGTGTATTTGCGTTCGACGCTCCGCCACTCTCACGAGTAATAAAATATGAAAGTCATTTCATTGATAAGTCCGGAAAGTCGGAGTTATACGGGTATCGACACTTGCGCTTTATAGGTATTGCTGATGTTACAAAGAAATATTAAATTATTAATTTCTATTGTTTCTAATGTAGCGTTTAGTAACAAAGTCATGCAGAGTATTAACAATTTATTTAAAAGTTTATACCTCAGTTGATACAAACCAATATTTGAAGTCGAATTCTGTATCAAAACTATAGACTGACCTAAATGATACACAACAGCCTTAGTAGTTATTTATTTTACAAAAATAAATAAGTATAACATTAACATGTAAGTAAAGCAAGGCACTATTTTGATCTTTTATAATCATAAAAACATCAATTAATAAGTACAATCCAGAACGGAAATGAGGTCGTCGTGATCTGTTCAACAATCGAGCAATATAAATGAATAAAGTGACCAAGTCTTCATTCGAAGGTACACAAACTTCATCTCTAACCAAAGTGTGTTAAGGATGCTTTTTTAATGTCCCTCGTCACTTTATCTCTGAGGGTCGGTGTAGACTAGTCTCGTCCAACGGCGTGGGTCTCCTCGGGCGCGTCGACGCGGATGATGGAGGAGGCGAGCGCGAAGTACCCCTCGTAGTGCACGTCGTCGGGCGTCGTGTCGTAGTGGTAGTGCCCACCATCGCCGTGCTCGCTGAAGCCGTGGAAGTGCTGCACGCGCAGGTCCAGGCCCTGGGGAGAAGGTGGCTTGGTGTTAAAACATTTGTAGCCGCCCAGGACAGGGATTGTTCTAAGTTCGATAGGCCACGGAGAGTTGTACTAATACTACTTAAAGCACATACTCGTACCTATCAGACGAACAAAAAAGGTGTTGCAATAGGTATTTCTGCAGCCAGGCAGCAAACGCGATTATGTAGATACAACGTTAAATAATTGTGGTACTGATGGATGAGCATGTGTGCAAATATTGGGATTATTTTGGCTTTTTTTGTTGCATTTTTCAAACAAGTGCTCCAGAGTTCGAGGAACCACGGACCATCACCAGTGTTCTAGCCGAGCTACGTTAGGTAGGTGTAGCTGGTTGGAATACTAACATGGTCTCCAGTAACGAGGGTGCCGACATGTGTGATGGGCGCGCGCATCTCGAAGAAGTGCAGCCAGCCGTCCACGTCGGCGTCAGTGCACAGCCGGCTGCTGGAGAAGTCCGGCATCACGTGGAACTTCACCTTGCCGGCGCGCAGCATGAACATGCCGCCAAGACCTAGAACACAGAAGGTCATAAGTCTGAGATCAAAAGAGATGTAAGCTTAGAGAGAAGGAATAAACTCGTTACGTACCGACAATCTTATCGCCATAATGGTTTTTGAGCGTCTCTCTGATGGCCGTGATGAAGTTTGATGGACCGATACGTTTCTTAGCTACTACTTTGATTACCTGAAACATACATGCAGTGTTTTATTTTTAATGATTTCATTGGCATGAAACTAGTTACACGACATGCAAGCTTATTTGTGTTGTTGCTAAGGAAGGAAAGAATATATTACCTAGAATCCAGCCCTGGCGTACACCCATTTGTGTTAGATTACCCCAAACATATTATTTATCGTTGCTATAGAACTAAAGTTTTCTTTACGCAGTGAGCATATTAAAACCTCTAAAATTACTCTCAGACCCCGGCATACCCGAGTAGGAGGAGAGCAATGGTGGCCCAGTGGAAACGGCCGCCACATACGGGTTGTAGATCGGTCACAAACCTTGCCAGGTCTTCCCTCGCTGAGCAGGTAGTTCCCCAGCAGTGCTGTCCTGGTCTCGGTGTTCGGTAGTCGCTGCTGCAGGTAGCCGCCCTTGCCCTGGGCGGCTCCAACCGGCTCTACAGACACTATCCGGGTACCTTGGTCTATTGTGCCGTTGCGGATGCTCAGGTTTATTATACCCTGGAAGTATAAGGGAAAATAAAGATGTCAGTTTTATCTTTTCAATATTAACTTTCAGCTATCAAAAGCATTGCTTATTCTGTTATACGCACGACTCAAACTCAAACTCACAGCATTTATTTCAATTAAACCATTTACAGGCACTTTTGAATTGTCAAGTGGTCGGTCAGTCAGAAATATGAAGCTAGTTGCCCATTCCAAAGCGTAGTAGGTACCTAGGTAGTAGGACTACATATCAAGCTTATATATAGATTCAAGTAGGTATAAGCAGACTTCTCATTGTACGAAAAGCCTATACAATGCCAGGTCAGCTGGAACTGGAAATATATAGCTTGATATGTCGTAGTGTGTACCTAAAGAGGCTACAGAGTACAGACTTTGATGTAGTAACTTGAGTTAGGTTTTTTGGATTTTAGCAAACCAGCCAGGCTTTGTATGAAGTGGTTGTTATGTTTCTTAGACGAATTGGTTTAGTCTCATGGTCATACGCAACTAACCTCGCAGTTGACCCCGAGGTACGGCCAGGGCCCTGCGCCGGCGCCGGCCACGAGCGCGGGCTCGCTGTGCAGGTGGCGCGCGAGAGCCGCCAGGTCGTAGATCTTGTTGCGCTGCACCAGCGGCACCAAATATGGCGGACCGCCGATCTCGATGAGCTTTGCATTACCAGTCAGACCTGAATATATAAGACTACGTTATGAATATGTACGGTACGTATTTGCGAAATATCGTGCTTATATTAACCAAATCTGTCAGAAAAACTTGATTTCGATCTGGGAATCGAACCCACACTTTTTCTCACAAGAGACACCTTCTAAGTAATACAGCCACACGGATCGATCGATCAGCAGGCTTAGCAGGAGAACCGTAGAGAAGCGTTTTGTCGACGGAAGAGTAGACAAAAATGGTGTAGACAGTGGAAAGTTTTCTACTGTCATGGCGACATGGCGATGTGTCCCATTTTGGTCCCATTGGTCCCATTGACTTATAATGAAGTGTCCGCACTACAACGTCAATCATGACGTACAATTTTTCTCAGATTTTAACAGTTTGGGTTAGAAATATTTCTTCCGAAATAGTCAACATAAAAAAGAACCTAGACAAAGATTCGTTAGTGGTTTTTCGTTAAAGTGAGTTATTTTAGGCGGTACTTTGTTGCTTTTATCAAATAATAGGCAGCAATAAACATGTTGGGTTCAAATCGCCGATATTATTTAAGTTCATATATAGAAAAACTTGAGCGAAGATGGGAAAAGAGCCCGAAAACTCCCCGTTAGCGAAGTGTTGATGGGTAGGTACATACAGTGGGACACACAGGGTGGCAGGGACATCGAGTCATCGACGCGCAACCTGCCATGTTACCATGGATTCAGTAGGTAGGTACATGATTCTGCACCCCTGCGTTGAAACTTTTCGTCGGTAATTTAAAAAAAAAATGCTGTTTCATACATTTTGACCGCGTAGGTATTGCACTTTTCTATGAAACTGCAGATTTTTTTTATAACTGGCAAATAATTTTTATTTATTATATTTATTTATTCTACTTCTACGCTAGGGGGTCTAGAATTGCCGAAACCCGCGGGGCCGCCCATGCCCAGGGCGGGCGGGACGGCTACACAGATGGCGAGGGCACCGGCCCTGGCTGCAAGACGGCCGCCCCCACCACCTCCTCCTCCTATATCTCCTCCGGCTGGTACTGAATGGCAAGTAGCCGGGGAGAAGAGGAAGGCCAGGCAGGCGGCAAGGGCGGCTAAAAGGAAGGAGAGGCAGCAGCGGCGCAAAGAGCGAAGCGTCGCGGCTAGGCTCCGCGCCCCGAAGTCCGCAGCTGTAGTGACTACACTACAGTCGGAAGCGGTGAAGAAGGGCGTGTCCTACCGCGACGTGCTAGCCAAGGTGGGGAAGGCGGTAAGCCTCAAGGAGATCGGCGCCACCGAAGGCATCCGGGTAAGGCTCACGGCGACTGGGGCCCGGATGCTGGAGATCCCCGGTGCGGCCAGCGGCCCGGCCGCTGACGCTCTGGCCGAAAGGCTTAGGGCGTCCTTAAATGCGGACGAGGTACGAGTGTCCAGGCCCACCAAATGCGCTGACTTGCGCATCCTGGGCCTGGACGACTCTGACGGAGGGAGAGGTGATGGCCGCCGTCGTTAGGACTGGGGGGTGCTCTGCCGAGCAGGTGAGGGCAGGCACCATCCGTCCTGACTTCAAGGGGATGCGAGCCGTTACGGTAAGCTGCCCCGTGTCGGCGGCCAAAAAAATAGCCGAGGGCCGAAGGCTACTGGTGGGCTGGGTTTCCGCGCAGGTGAAACTGCTGGAACCCAGACTTCTGAGGTGCTTCCGCTGCCAGGTGGGCAACCACGTGGGAGCTCAATGCACCTCGGAGGTGGACCGCAGCCACCATTGCTTCCGCTGTGGTCAGCCCAGTCACAAGGCCGGCTCTTGCAATGCCGCGCCGCACTGCACCGTATGTGCAGCAGCTGGCAAGCCGGCCGATCACCGGAGCAAGGCCTGCGCTCCACCCGCCACAGCCAGGGGCATGGGCAAGCCCTCCGCCACCGCCGTCACTGCCACAGCCGCCGACACTGCCGCCGCCGCTGTCGCCTCGACCGCCGTCGTCGCCGCCGTCACCACCGCGGCGGGGCCCTCACAGAGGGCTCGGGAGGAGGCTGACATATTCTCGCCTCGATTTCTCCCTCGAAACCTGTGCACTGCGCTCAGGGGGTTTAATCTCCTTGATTACTTTTGACCGCTCGTCAAACACGGCGTCGCGAGCAACTATTATGCGGCGCGGATTCACCGGGTCGACAAATCTGTAACCCTTTTGCACTTCACTGTACCCAACGAAGACAAGCTCACGGGTCTTGGAGTCGAATTTCCTTCGGCTATTATCTTTCACCAAAACCTGAGCTGTGGAACCAAAAACTTTTAAATTGGTAAGATCCAACTCATGATTTGTCCAAACTTCTTCGGGAACTTTCCCGGCGATTGCTAATGTGGGTGAGCGATTTTTCAAATAGATCGCAGTCCCCACCGCTTCTCCCCAGTACCGTTTACTTAGGTTACTGTCATGGAGCATGCATCTTGCCTTTTCAGTAATGGTGCGGATCGTCCTTTCCACAACTCCATTCTGTTGAGGAGTATGAGTAACGCTCGTCTGGTGCGCAATTCCACATTTGGCCAAATAAGCCTGGAACTCCTTATTGGTATACTCAGTACCATTATCGCTTCTAAACCGTTTAATTTTCTTTTCGGTTTGGTTCTCTACCAGACGCTTGAACTCCTTGAACTTTTCTAACGGTAATGTCTTTTTTATCCTAGCTAACGGAGAGTACTTGCATAGACACAACCTTGTAGCCAGGATAATCCATCAGCAGCTTGCTCTGAAATACAACCTTGTGGAATCGGAGGTACCGTACTACAGGTATGTGCCCGACCCAGTTCTCGAAAATGGTAATATCACATTGTACTGGGATCGATCCATCATCACTGACAGGACTATTGTTGCCAATAAGCCTGATATAGTGGTGGTGGATCCAGTGCCGGTTTTAGTACTAACAGCGCCCTGGGCGAGATTTCTACGGCGCCCCCTAATTGCAATTCAAACCCATACGAAAAAAGGCGAAGGATAATAATGAAATAACCATTTATGAAAAGAAATAAACATTTATTAAAAAAACTAATAAAATTTTACTTTTCTAGCCTTTTTATCGGCGAACTCTTTTATTAAGTTATCAAAGTCGATGTTTTCAGCTATTTCATTTTCGATCGACAAAGTTGCCAAGTTTGTCAATCTACATTGTGATATCGTCGATCGCAGATAGGTTTTTATTAGCTTAAGCTTAGAAAAACTCCTCTCTCCACTAGCAACCGTTACGGGAATAGTTAATAATATTCGTAATGCTATCCAAACATTTGGATATAGTTCTTTTAAGTTGCGGTCTTTAATAAAATTTAAAACAAAAACAGGAGTAACCACTTTCTGATCAGGCAAAAACGATTTCAGACTTATGAGTTCATCGCACAACATACATCCATCTATATCTGATTTGGAATTTACATTTAATTTCAATTGAAGATCACTACAGAGTTTGATAAGGTCGTGTTTTTCTGGAATCTGTTTTAAATTGTACAAAAAAGACCAAGATTCCGAGTACTCACATAACTGTTCAAATCTTTCGTTGAGTGAAGTTAACGTCGTGTCCAAAAGACAGTTGAAAAATTCAACCTCAAATTTTTTTTCTGGAGAAGTTATAGGCTCATCTTGGGCAATTTCACCAGCTTGGCGCTTAACACGTCGAATTCTTGTTGTCGCTCTAAACACAGGTTCTATTTCTAACTCTTCAGCCAATTCCTTCGCAGTTAGAATGGCGCTTTTAAAGCCTGTATTTCTATATTCTTCCAAGAAATTGCAGCATTTTTTCAGCATGTCTGTGCATTTACCGAGATCCATGTCTGTTGATTGTAGAGATTTACTAACGACATTAATTTGAAAAAGTATGTCATACCAGACAACCAATGAAACTATGAAGCCGAAATCTTTTAGTTGTTCGGCTAGAGTAGTAGCCTCGTGAGAGACTTGAACATCAGTTTGCTGAGTTTCGATAGCCAAAGTGATTAAAGCGTCATGGACGGCGCTAATTTGATAACGGACTGCTTTAACACTGCCTATTCTTGCTTCCCAACGCGTGTCACTGAGTTTTTTTATAGTGTACAATCCCAAGTGATCGGTCAGAATTTTCCATCGATGAACAGAAGCTGAAAACAACGTAAACAACCTCTGAAGTACTCCAAACAAAGTGACAGATTTTACAGATGACTTAGCGGCATCGCATAGTACGAGATTGTAGCTATGACAGCCACACGGCACATATACAGCTAAAGGATTTATGTCCAGAATTCTTCTTTGAACTCCAATATTTTTTCCTTTCATGTTTGCTCCGTTGTCATAGCCCTGACCTCTACAATCGTTCAATTCCAGTCCGTATTTATTTAAAATATCAATAATAACTTCAGTCAGCCTTTCACCAGTCGACTCATTAACAGGTATAAATTCTATGAAATGCTCTTTTACTGATATTTTATCGACATCTGATGATAAATCAACAAATCGTATTGTCAGTGAAAGCTGTTCTATATGACTAATGTCCGGAGTACAGTCAGCTATAATAGAATAATATTTCGATTTCTTTGCACGTGATATGATTTCTGACTTCACTTTTTCACCCATCAGCTCTATTAATTCATTTTGAATGTCTTTTCCGCAGTAGTGGTCAGAAACATCACCCTTTACAGCTAAACGCAAGTGCTCCTCCATAACTGGATCAAATTTGGCTAGTAGTTGTACTAAACCCAAGAACTTTCCATTATTTGGCGTATATAGTTTGTCGGAAGTACCTCTAAACGCCATATTGTTTTCAGCTAAATACAGTGTAATATGCATTAATCTAGACAAAATATTATTCCACCTTGTAGTTTCCTTTCTAATCAAATGTTGCTCTTGACAATCTATTGTTTTTCCCGTTTTTAATCTTAGTTCAGCCTCAATCCATGAGAGGTAAAACTTCTTATGAAAAGTGCTACTTTCATGAACTTTTAACATTTCTGATAAGTGTTTCCAGTCGTTATATCCTTCAGATGCTAAATTCGACGTTGAGCTGCTATCAAATAGCCGGCAACAAAAACAGTAAACTCGATTTTTAGAAACTGAGTATATTAACCAACGACGCTGAATTATTTCATTGTTTGCAAGTTTTTTTGTAAAATGAGAATTTGAGAAATGTCGCCCTGTATCATTTTTTGGATAATTATCAATGTGAGTTTGCACTGGGCCATTAGTTATTATATGATCAATAACTTTGCTATTTCGAGTGAGTGGCCAAGTGGCTGGATCCGATATATTTGGAGCAAGAGAACTAATGTCATCTAGAATTTGTATTTGTTGTACATCACCAATAGTGTCATCCTGAGCAGCATCTGTAATTGTAACACAACTTGTCTCCTCACTTCGGGAAACTTCGTCCACAATCTCTTCAACAGCTAACTGATCTGACTTGTCAGACAGAGACTCCACTACCGATGCATTCGCTTGTATTTCAGATGTAGATGCCACATTAAGGTCTTGATTTTTTGTTGTGATATATTTGCCTATATTCATAAACTTTTTTGTTTTTTCAAATTCCTTCTCTTTTTCTGCTTTTCGCTTTCTATATTTTGATCCAGATGGTTTTCTTTTGAAAGGATCAACGTGTTCAGACATTTTGTACTAATCAAATCTGCAACAAATTAAATCTGCGTAAGTCCGATCATTTCTATAAATTAATTAAATATAGCGCTATTGAGGGAGGACGACCAAAAACGCTTTATATTCAGTAGCCTTACCATGAGTTTGTAAAAACGTTCTCTTCTCGCTATCGAAAACTATCGCTTTGTCCCTGTCATTGTGGTGCACGTGAAAGAGACAAAGCTATAGTTTTCGATAGCGAGAACGTTTTTTCAAACTCATGGTAAGGCCACAGGAAAGCGTTAGCATACACGTGAACTACGATCGAAAAATCTAGGTAAGGTAATATTGTCATGGCAGCGGAATAATTGTGAAATGTTATATTTAAAAGCTTGTGTTACGTGATAGTGCTTAGATTTGTATGAAAAAAATCACGATCATCCACTCGTTCCCGAAAAAATGACTTCTATGTACAGTCAGATGCAAAAGTCGGTGGACACTTTTCACCTTTAACACAAAGGCTTACGAATGAACAGGCTTCATCCACTTTTACACTTGACCGTACCTCCTCGACATTCATTTATTATCTCCGTGTTAAAATTTCATCAACATTATATAGTCAGTTCTAGAGATATTTTATAATATACTAGCTGTTGCCCGCGCAGCTACGCTCGCGTGGTATCCCTATTTAAACCTATAACCCTTTTTTGTCGCATCGCAATCGGTTAAAAAGTAGCCTATAGCAGTCTCATGAGTTCCAACTATACATATGTCAAATTTCATCACAATCGGTTTAGTGGTTTAGGCGTGAAGGGAAGACAAACGAACAAACAAACAAACACACTTTTCCATTTATAATATTAGTATGGATAATTTACTTTAAATAGATTACCCCACTCCAAACATAACAAACAAACAAATGTTACCTCTTTAGTATAATAAGTAAAGATAGTTAAAATAAAATTGTACTTACCTAATTAGTGAAATAATCCGTCATGAAGCAAATACCTACTTAAACACTATTTGAATTTCAACTTTTTGGATAAAACCTATGTCACTCTGTAGTCGGCGACAAAAAGTAAAAAACATGCACTTCGTAACTTAGCGTGGACCGCCTGATTACTGCGTCTGTTTGTTTTAAAATATGTAATTACGATAACTGTTTTTAAGTGCGTGCACCGATTGAATGAATAAGAATGAGCTGTGTTCCGCTCCATCAAAAATAACGTCAACTCTTCTGAACTAAAATGTTAAAAAGAGATAGATAATGTGTTTCTCTGTGGTCGGGGATTCCCAGTTTTAACGGATTGAGCACTGCGTTCCATTCTAGTGTTGCCAACACATCGTTTTTTTTTTTCACTTACAGAGATGGGAATATAAAGGGGCGCCGCTTCACGGCGCCCCTTAAAGTCCGGCGCCCCTGGGCGGTCGCCCAACCGCGCCCTACCCTGACGCCGGTACTGGGTGGATCGATTGGAGCGACGCGCAATGATTGTTGACATAACCATCCCGCATGATGAGAACCTCGTGAAAGCCGAGAAAGATAAACAAATCAAGTATCTTGACTTGGCTCACGAGGTTGTCGACATTTGGGATGTGGGCTCAGCGGTCATTGTGCCGATAGTCGTGACAGCCAATGGGCTAATACCCAAGAGCCTCGACCAACACCTAAGGAGGCTCTCGTTAGGCAGCTGGATCAAGGGCTTGATTCAGAAAGCGGTACTTCTGGACACGGCCCGCATTGTTAGGAAGTTTCTCTCTCTGGAGCCCTGACCGCCGGTAGCTTGGACCCTGTTCCCGATACCGGTGGGCTACTATTTTTTATATTTTTAAATGTTTTTGGTATCTTTTTATTTATAAAAATATTTAGAAATGTAATTGATATGTATGTAAATGAAATAAAGGAAATAACAAGAAACTTACTCATAATTTTAGTAATTGTTCCAATTTTAATGTGCATTTTAATTAATTTAAGCTTCCTTTTTCTATATTAAATGTTTATTTTCGCTTAAATCTTTCTTTTTCTCGTAGTCATGGTATAAAGTAGGTACACTATGCAACTCTTGAATAAAACGGATTTATATCGAGGGCCATGAATCACTCGCGTCGCTCAGGATTCTAATACTTGAATCACTCGCTACGCTCGTGATTCAGTCGTTACAATCCTTCACTAGCTCGTGATTCATCTATGGCCCTCGCTTTAAATCCGTCCTTTATTCACTAATTGCATAATATACTATTATTAGTAATACTGGCTGTTTTTGTGCCTTTGTCTTAAAAAAAAGCGCTGATGCGCGCGCATCGCTAATTTGTGAACATTGAACAAGTAAAAATTATTCCGCGCAGTTTTTCTTTTTTCACTGTATTGTTTTTATTTGAAAATGTCGTCAAATAATGATGAATTTATTAATTCGACACCGCCAGATGTCTCAGAGGCAGCGAAAAAGGCTACTCTAAGCCTCTTGCCCGAAAAATCGACCGATAGAAAACAAGCAAAGATGCAAATTCATTTTCAGAAAGTGTGTTTTTATCCTATTTCGTGCAACTTTCTCAAAAATATAAGTCAAGCTCATTGTGGTGCTACTATTCCATGCTTAAAAGCACTGTGAAACAAACATGGTAATGATATCAAGTCATACTCCAACTTGCTGGCATTTCTAAAAAGACGCTCAAGTGGCCATGTGAGTAAAAAGTCGAAAGTATTTTCGGCTGATAATGGCAAGAAGTTCCTAAAAGAAGCTCCGGATTGCCGTTATTTGGCAACAAAGGTCAGTTGAAACTAAATTATTGAAGTAAAACTTCTTTAGGCACGCTTGGCTTGGGGAGTAAGCTGGCGAATGCATGACGAGAGCGTTACGAAAAGTGTGATCGGGCGAGGCGAAAGCATAAGGATGGAGCTAAAGAAGTTTTACTTCAGTTGTGTGGTCTAAAGCACACTCGTTTTTTTTTATTATTAACTTCTTTCACTTTCGTATTTCTTTACAATAGGTATAAGTGTTTTGTATGCTGTTTTTATCCCTTTTCAGGATGTATTAATATTCACGTCACAATAAAGACGTCAAGAGTTGGCAAACATCACAATTATTGATGTCGAGAACCATGGGCGGGTTCGCTTCTTGTCCAGGTCAAAAACACAAAAAATTAAATTCCAAGATCGTTCACAATACAGGAGCCTTTTCACGACCTAGTGAAGAAATACCTACGCAGCGCTTCGTTCAACAAAAGCGATATCTAACAGATTTTTTCAAAATTACCCAAATGGAAAATGCACTAGCCAACCCATTGGCATAAATAAATTTGGAGCAATGCTGAAACAAATTGCCACTTTCTTAAAATTGGATGATCCACATGAATACACAGGGCACAGTTTCAGAAGGTCCTCGGCTACATTGCTCGCCGATTCAGGTGCGAACTTATTGACACTAAAACGCCACGGAGGGTGGCGGTCGAACATTGTAGCCGAGGGGTACGTAGACGACTCGATGAGAAATAAAGAAGAAATTAGCTCCCGCATTACAAGGAATATAAATTTGGAGCCAAGTGTTGACTCTCGACCATCTACGAGCACACACGCGTACATTCCACCATCGTCGCCGCCGCCGGCGCCGCAGCCGCCTCCGTCGCCGCCACCGACTGCAGAACTCCGTGGTCTCGTTTCTCCTACTTTCACTCAAGAGAGTGAGAGAGAGACTGGTGAAATTGTAACTAATAATACTAACTTGACAACATTAAAAATGCCAACTGGCAACGTAATATAATCAATTTTACAAATTGATAAAATTTTTCTAACTGCTTTAACAAGTGATTAAAGATTTATTCGTTTTTAAGAAAGTCCGAGTTTTATTTATTTCCTCGCAAATATGTTATAAAACGTCGTATGACATAGGTACGTGCGCTTTGATAATTACAGCCTCTGTTTTCTTGTAGCAACATCGCCTCGGCTGTAATTTTCAACTTACCGCGCTTATAACATAATGTAGGTAATTAATATGTAGGTAATTTATAAGCCGTTGGTCCCGGCTGTCATTCGTGGATCTTTGACAGTTGTTAGTTCGTTACGGGTCTTCGATCAGCAGTGCGATTCTGTAACCATCTCACCGTGAAAACTTAGGTGAAGTGAGCGTGGAATGAGCTGTCAGTGTAGTCCCACTGATGCTAGGGATTGACCAAGCATTACATTTACAATGGTAATCGAGATTTTAATCATATTTTTTATACAAATTCTATTGATTGATAATTTTATATTATTGCAAAGCTAGTATCTAAGTGTCCAAAAAAAAACAATATTGTGTTTTCTAACTGAATTTCTGTTTTGCAATTTTATTTGAAAACCCTGAATATAGTAATATTTAGCCACTTAACTATAGGTATACTAACTTTGAAATAATATAAAATGATCAATAAATATTGGATAAAAAATATTATTAAAGTTTCGATTATGATTGTAAATGTAATGCTTGGAATCCATATTCTCTTTGGTTAATCCTTATCATCAGAGTGGGATGACACTGACAGCTCACTCCACGCAAGTCTTCGCAGTGAGATTTTTACAGAATCGACCGGCTGCATTGCGATTCTCTCACTTAGGTGAAGTGAGCTGTCAGTGTAGTCCCACTGATGCTAGGGAATGTAGGGCAATCCCTACATTATATTATTATATTATTTACAATCATAATCGAGTTCTTAATTATATTTTTTAATGTTATTTCTGTTGATCATTTTATATTATTTCAAAGCTAGTATTTGAGTGTCTAAATATTATTATTTAGAGTTTTTTTTTAATAAAACAGCAACACAGAAATTCAGTCAGAAACTACACTCGGCGTCACAAAAATCGCACCTCTTTAAGAATTCCCTTCAAAGTCATTTTAACCCTATTAATCAATGGTAGACATATGACTATAAGGTATCATTGGAAAGGCAGTTTATTTAAATTTCAGAATAAATCAATGGATTTGGTTTTTTGTTTACCAGGGAATAAAAAAAAGCAAGCTAATGCAAATGATTAAAAAGTTAAATTTTATTTTATCAGCAAAAAATTACAACAAAGTCCTTAAACAACTTAAAACCTAGTGTTACCCCCCTAGCCCTGATGACTGCTTCCATGCGTTCTCTCATGGTCCTAATTAATGTGACAACAGTCTCTTGAGGAATGTTGTCCCATTCTGCAACGACGGCATCTTGGAGGTCTTGGAGAGTGGTAGGGGCAGGATCACGTGCCCGTACTCGCAGTTTCAGTTCATCCCAAAGGTGCTCAATAGGGTTCAGGTCTGGACTTCGCGCCGGCCAGCGCATAACAGGGATTCCAACTTCTTGCAGGTAGTCTCTTACAATTAAAGCGGTGTGATAGCGGGCGTTATCGTGCATTAACGTGAACCCACTGCCAACAAAACCCGCATAAGGGACAACCTGCTCCTCTAAGATCTCTGTTATGTACCGAGCAGCAGTCAGCGACCCTTGCCCGCGAGCACTTCCAGTCCGAGAAACACACACAAGGTTCGTTTTACCGTCGATTGACATGCCGCCCCAGAACATGCACGAGCCACCCCCGTATTCCACTGTCTCTTGAATACAGGCTTGTGCGAATCGTTCCCCTTGCCTCCTATACACTCTTCGACGCCTGTCGTTGCAGAAAAGACACACCCTCGTCTCATCCGAGAAGAGCACAGCCCTCCATTGGTCTATTGTCCAATCCACATGGTCACGGGCAAATTGCAACCGGTCTTTCCTATGCTGTGCAGTCAATTTTGGCCCTGTAGCAGCCCTATAAATAAAAAATAAATAAAATAAAATTCGTTTAATTCAGACTTGAAATGCCCATATTTTGTTAGTATTACATTATCTTAAAACTATGTTAGTCACGAGGAGATGCTATTATCCTATGAGCTGCAATTTTCTTCTCCCGCATTCTTCTTCTAATCGTGGAGACGCTTACAGAAGTTCTGCGAGCTGATCGCAGTTGCTGTTGCAGCTCAACAGCATTGGAGAACCGATTACGTAAAGACGTCGAAACAATGAAGCGATCGTCTCTTTCGGATGTGCACCGTTGTCTTCCAGATCCACGTCTTCGGATATAGCCACCAGTCTCTTGGAAGCGTTGGAACACTCGTCGAACAGCAAAACGACTCAAGTTCAGTTGCCGAGCAACATCACATTGCCGCATCCCTGATTGCAGTAGGGCAATGACTTGAGCGGCTTCATCTGCAGTGGTATCCATCTTCTGGGGTATTTTTCTTGATGTAGCTGTTCACGTGTGTTCACTTCAAAGGTTGAATAGCGAATGACCCACATTTAAACCGGGTCGCCCGTTTTATACCCTTGTGCAATTAGTGGTGTAGAGGTGCAATTAGTGGCCGTTGCAATGCGTATTTTGACAACATTTTTTTTAACGTTACGTGCTATTGAGATCTGTTGTGTTTAGGAATTCTAACTGTTGTTAATTTAAAGGTCGTTAAACATACTTTCAATTGATACCAATATTAATTGGGTTTAATGTATTCGTTACTGGCGGGACATGTTTTAAACTTATTTTCGAAGAGGTGCGATTTTTGTGACGCCGAGTGTAGTTTAGGAAAAAAAAATAAAAGTACTTATTTGAGTTTCTGACTGAATTTCTGTTTTGCTGTTTTATTTATAAACCCCGTAAATATAAATTATTAGCCACTTATTTAAGTGGTGTTTTTACTAGCCTTGAAATAATATAAAACGATCACCTGATACCTATAGCATTAAAAAAAAAACTAGATTATGATTGTAAATGTAATGCGTGGTCAATCCCAAGCATCAGTGGATGACACTGACAGTTCACTTCACCTAAGTGTTCACTTCACCTGTACTATTATTGATCGAAGTTACGGGTCGTAAAGCCCGAAAGTCTGACAACCAGTCTCACCAAGGGGTATCATATTACCCAGTAACTGGGTTGTGGTGGTCAGACAGGCAGTGTAAAATACTGGTATTCAGCTGTAGATACCTATACGGTTAGACTGGAAGCCGATCCCAAAATAGTTGTGAAAAGGCTAGGCAGATGAGATGAATACCAATATTTTTTTATTCAATTTCATTCTAATAGATGCTGTGACGACTGTAAGTAACTGTAGGTAACTCATCTGATAGATAACTGTAGCAAAATATTGACTCGCATTATCACTTATTTACTTTAGATAGCGGAAGGTTTGTAACGACAATTAATAGGTCAAATGATTAATAAATAATTGTTTCATTGGCGTCATCATGTGGATGTACCAGTCACCTGTATCTAGTTGACCATTTGCGTCAAGAGGTCAACATTTTAGAAATTCGAACCAATATTTATAGGTTTTTTTTTTTAAATCTGGGTTAATATAATACATCTTTGAGAATCTACTACTGTGAATTTCAGGTGAATGAATAAAACAATACTTATAGCATGCATTTTCATTTTTGTCGCCACGTGACTTGTTCACTGGCCGTTCGGCCGCCATTGCTGTAAGAAGCGCTCAATGAAAGGTAAAGTTCATTCCATAAAAATCGTAGTCTTTTTGAAGTAAATTGTATATATTTTATGAAATTAAGTAAGAAGTTTTTTTGAAGTTAATATATTTATCAGTGTAATTATAGCAGATATATTCGTACATTTGAACAAAATTTTTGTTTTTAATAGGTTTCTGAGACTGGTTAACTACTGGAACGCATGTTGTATAGGTAGGGTGCCTTTAGTTGACCAAATGGTTTGCTACTGGTTATTTCTTAAATTTACGTTTTTTGTCATCAGTAGTGATCTTTCAACAATTCTCTTTGATTATATTGATGCTTAATACCAAATTGACGATTTTAATATATTCCAGTAGGTAGTTGACCAGTGGTTTGGGATAGTTACATTACATTCATAGTGTTCGTGGAGTTGACCAGACATTGGTGCCGATTATCTTGTCACAAAAATCTCTAAACTGGACTAAAAAACACCACAATTTATTTTATTCCTGTCAAACGACGATTTCCCATTCTGAAATTGACTAAAGTGACACAACTTAACTGTATTTTAGTTTGACAGCACTAAGATGGCATTGAGATTATAATTTAGTGAAAATGGCAATGACGTATTATAAATCATTGCCATCATAGTTTATATATCATTAGAAAATGGTCATTTTGCTATTCTGATTTTTACGTTTTTTACCTAAAATTTTGATTGTCTTAACTAAATCTGACTATTTTTAATCGCGATTAAAATGGTGTGGAATAAAATTAGTGGTCATGAACTAAAATTCACACTGACACCTCGACTTTAGATGCAAAAACAGTAGGTACTGTATCTATCTGTTTTTCTTTTCTTTTGTTTATGTCTCGAAAACGGTGTGACTACTGTGACTGTAACTAAATTTTGGTGATTTTTAGTCTAGTAGAATTTTGTGACAAGAGAATCGGCACCAATATTGTCACCAAACCCTAAACATCGCTACAGTTCTAAAGCTATGTTGTTTGGTCATACCTGGTGACGTGAGGTTGTAAGGCGACCTGGTGAGGTCCGGAGAGTCCACCGAAGACACGTCGACGGACTCGAACGTGCTGGTCAGTCCAACAGACAGCACTGCAAATTACACATAGTTTAAAATACACAATCTTCTCCACCCTGGCTCAGTATTAATAAGCAGCTGGACAGTGTTTGTAGTACCTAATTTAGCAAGCGATCCCAGCGTGACGGTTACATATTTTGTCGTTCGTTCGTTAGCTCAAATCTCATATCTTGAGAAGCGAATTAAGTAGGTATTTAGCAGGGATGTTGGCATGTAGGTATTAGGAAGGCAGAAGGCAGTGCGATGCTGTAGCCGGACCAGATAGAAAGGATAACTTACCGTCCACTATTTCCTGCAGCGGCGGCTGGAATAGAGGTTTCTCCTGTATAGGAACATTTTTGTAGTCGACAGACGTCATGCTGAAACAGAATATTTTATCATTTCAGTGCACTATACCTACTGCGGTATTATCACAACGTTCATATTCAAAACAATTATTTGCAAAAAGTATAACATTTTGAAGTGTAACGTAATCATAATAATATTGTATACCCCCCTGTTTGCACCGTAGTACCCAGCCAATTATTAGTTTCGATTGACAACAAACATAGAGATTGTTTTTACTCACCTCGGCGCGTTCAAGGTCGCCGCCTTCACTAGCACAATAAGCGACCACGCGAACAATATGTTTGCGAGCATTCTAACCTTACTCAATGAAGTATTGTAATACGTACGTTATTTTGTAGAGTGGGGGTTCAACTGTTGAGTTTTTGTTGACCTCTGGTGACCTCAGTGATTGTGCGGGAGGGCGGAGGTAAGCGGGCCAGTGGTGGCGTGCGAGTGCGACTGCGAGTACTGCGACTGACACGGCGCGGCTGTGGCGGTCTGCGCTTGAATGTCGCTGAGATTGCGCGCTATCTGACGAGTGCGCTTTATCGCTGTTTGAGAGCTTCCAGTTACGTCGAGGTCGCCAAACATCTTATTGTGATGATACGTAATCATTTATTGCTGTGATTACTACTAATTGCTAATGTACTAGTGTGATAGTTACTAATTCAGAACTTTGAAGTATCTAAGTAGGTACCTATATACTTGTAGGAACTTGGTTTGTTATTTACTCGCTGCAAGGTCTTGTGTTCGATTTCCAGGTCTGGCAGATTGTAGGTTGGTTCGGGTGGGTGTATCTGATTGGGAATCCGAACACGACCAGACAAAAACAAGAAATGCTCCCGCTTGCCAAGAACGCCTGTTTCTTTTTTGTTTTTCTTTTTTTATGAAGTTTTCAAGGGTTGTTCCCACTCTTCCTTCCATGAATTCCTTCACGTCATACTGACGTCACGCAAATCCTGCATCGCGCAAGCAGAGTTTACCGCGCGACTAGCATATATACAACTTCCCGACATCAATCATCATCATAATAACGCAACAAAGAGCTTCAGTAAACTTTGCTAAATTCTGGAAGTCCACTGGAAAGTTGGAAGCGAAGCCTAGCCTCCCTGTGAGTGTGGATGGAAAAAGCAATCCATGGGACATCGCAAATATGTTCATGGAAAATTTTAGAGTAAAGTCACCGCTTGGCATTTCTGTGTCCTTGACGGAGAAAGAGTCCACGTGTCGGGGAGAAGAGTCACAAATATGTTTGTCAGCCAAAAAAGTAAAAGAGACTATTATACACATGAGCAGAGGCAAATCTCCCGGACACGATAAATAAATAATAAATAAATAAATATCGTCTGACATTGCACACAGCACCATCTAGTTCCAAGTTAAGCATTAATTAATTACGATGGTCTCAGTATTGAACATTTTAAGTTTGCGGGGTTTCACCTGCCGAGGGTACTGGCCATGTTTTATACACTGCGCATTAGGCATTCATATTTACCATCTGATAATTATGATGAAAACAATCGTAGTACCTATAATTAAGAACAGGACGGGAGACATCGCGGACAGGGGAAACTACCGACCTATATCCCTGGCGACCACGGCTGCGAAGGTGTTGGACAGTGTACTCGATACTTACTTGGAGACTTGTATTACCCTGTGCGATTCACAATTCGGTTTCCAACGCAGATTGTCAACAGAGAGTGCCATCCTCAGTCTTAAGTACATTGTTCAATACTACATAGATAGGAAAACGCCGGTTTGCGCCTGTTTCCTTGACCTCTCCAAAGCATTTGACCTTGTGTCGTATGATATGCTTTGGAGAAAGCTGAGGGACAGGAACGTACCGACGGAAGTGGTAGACATCCTGAAGTACTGGTATGCTAACCAATTAAACCATGTCAAATGGTCCAATACACTCTCAAACTCATACAAGTTGGAGTGCGATGTGAGGCAGGGGGGGTTGATGTCCCCACGGCTCTTCAACCTGTATGTAAATGACTTACTAGTGGAGCTCAGCAGCATGCATGTCGGATGCAGGGTGGGCAGTGTTAGTGTAAATAACATAAGCTATGCAGACGATATAGTGCTGTTGGGCCCTACTGTACGGCCTATAGGAGAGCTACTGAAGCGCTGTGAGGTTTATGCGGTTAGACTCGGACTGTTATACAATGTGATGAAATGTAAATACATGGTCTTTAAGGCCGGCGGTAAATGCCCTGAAATTATACCTGACATTATGTTCAGTGGCTCGAAACTAAATAAGGTAGATTCTTTCAAGTACCTCGGGCAATTCCTCACCGCCGACCTTAAGGACAATGTAGACATTGAAAGGGAGCGCAGGGCGCTATCGGTCCGAGGTAATATGCTGGCACGCAGGTTCTCCCGATGTAGTGTAGATGTCAAAATCACCCTTTTTAAGGCATACTGCCAAAGTTTCTACACGGGAAACCTGTGGGTCGCGTATGCCAAAAGAGCGATGGACGCGCTGCGCGTCCAGTATAATAATATTTTTAGGATGCTGTTGCGAAGGCCTCGCTTTTGTAGTGCTTCAGAGATGTTTGTGCAGAATCGAACCGATGGTTTTCATGAGGTGATTCGCAAAAAAACTGCATCTCTACTAAGCAGAGTATGAGGAACTAGCAACAGCATCCTCAAAATAATAGAGGAGGATATTACCTCTCCAGTTTTTAAGAAAATGGTAAGGACGGTGATCAATAAATAAGAATCACCAATATTGTGTCACTTTACTAACAATAGTCTTAAGTCATTATTGTAATAATAATACCTTTGTTTAAATCAGGTAGTACTACAGACCCCACAAATTATAGACCTATTTCAGTACTACCTACCTTTAGTAAAATTTTTGAGAAATTAATTTTAGCCCAATTGCAAAGATTTTTTAATAAAAATAAATTATTACATAGTAAACAGTTTGGTTTTACAAGGGGTTACAACTTTTAGGACACGTCTATAATGCATGGGAAGATAAATGCGATGCCTTGGGCATTTTTTGTGATTTTTCCAAGGCGTTCGATTGCGTTCAACATGAAACTCTAATCAGGAAACTCCGCCACTACGGGATCCGGAACACCGCTCTGGATCTTCTTACTTCATACTTGAATAATAGGGTTCAGAGCGTTGACGTTAATGGTAAAAGATCTCCCGGATCTATATTAACAATGGGAGTCCCACAGGGCTCAATTCTTGGTCCTTATTTGTTTCGTATTTATAATAAAGACTTGCCTTACCTCATACAGGATAATCATGATATAGTGTTGCTTGCGGACGATACTTCACTTTTGTTTAAACTTAAACGTCAGCAGCTGGTTACTGACGATGTAAATAGCGCGATCTCAAAAGTAGTTCACTGGTTCAATGTTAATAATTTACTACTTAATGAAAAAAAAACCAAATGCATTAAGTTTACGCTGCCTCACGTTAGACAGGTGTTAACTAATGTATTGATAAAGGGCAGAGAATTGAATCCTGAAGATAGCACAGTATTCTTGGGCTTAACTTTGGATGCTAAGCTTCAGTGGGGCCCACACATAGATAAATTATCAAAAAAGCTTAGCTCCGCATCATACGCTGTTAGAAAAATTCGTAATTTAACTGACATAGAGACAGCCCGTTTAGTGTACTTTAGCTATTTTCATAGTGTAATGTCGTATGGTATTCTGTTGTGGGGAAATGCCGCCGACATTCAGACTATCTTTGTTTTGCAGAAAAGAGCTGTTCGATCAATTTATAAATTAAGCCCGAGACACACTCTCAGAGAGAAATTTAAGGAGATTAATGTAATGACTGTGCCTTCACTTTGAAAATCTTTTATATGCCCATAAAAATATAAAATTGTTTAATAAATACAGTGATATCCATAATATAAATACTAGGAACAAACACAACTTCGTTGTACCTACAACAAGGCTCAAGAAAATAGGTGGCTCGTTCAGATGTCTATGTATACGCTTTTATAATAAACTTCCAAGCCACGTTCAAGATCTAAGCCTTAATAAATTCAAATCATTCATTAAACGTAAGTTGTGCCAGAAAGGCTTTTATACCGTTAAGGATTATATTGAGGACAAAAAGGCTTGAGATTGAGGTGTTCAAATTTTCTGCATACTGAATGTTTTTTTTTTATTTCTGTTACATACACTGATAAATTGATAATTATTATAACAGAACGACTTGAATACTTGCCTTGAGAAGTACAATTTATTATTTTAATTATTGTGAATGTGAGGACTATGTGGGTCATTGTTTCAGTTTTAATCATCATCTGGCAGTTTTAAGTAGTTCATGCGGCCTACCCAAATGTCCTTTCTTTGGTATTGTTCGTCGAATCGTTGAGCTCCTAAAGTTCTGAGTTGAGCTGCACGGTTACTGACAAATGCGTGCACTGACTGGACAGGTCCTCTTAATCTGCGTGGTTCTTTCCTCAGAAGACCATTTCAGATACTAATCTACATGGTCCTCAAAGATTATGTTCGAACATTTATATACACATTGACATTGATGAATTTTATACATACAATGACATGAGTATTTACTTTGTAAAGTATTATATTATTTAAATTATTGTGAATGTGAAGATTATGTGGATTATTACTTTTTTTATTTTATTTCTTAGTTAGTTTCACGATCTGGCAGCTTGAGTAATTTATGCGGCCTACCCAAATGTCCTTTCTTTGGTATTGTTCGTCGAATCGTTGTGCTCCTTAAGTTCTCAGTTGAGCGGCAAGATTACTGACAAATGCGTGCACTGACTGGACAGGTCCGCTCAATCTGTATGGTTTTTCCTCAAAAGACCGTTTCAGACACCAATCTACATGGTCTTCACATGATCTGACCAAGATTATGTCTGGACTTTAAAAGAGACTGTGACCTCTGAGTTTGTTTCGGCCTTTCTTCTCAGAGTAGTCAGATAGGAAACGCCGACCTCATCTAGTTTTTAAAATACGTATGATTGACGTGTAAAAGTGTTTGTAACAAACCTACTTACAGAAATAAATTAATCATTTATCATTGGTGCCGATTCTCTTGTCACAAAACTCTCTAAACTAGACTAAAAACCACCAAAATTTAGTTTATTCCTGTCAAACGACGATTTCCCATTCTGAAATTGAATAAATTGACACAACTTAACCAAATTTTAGTTTGACAGCACTAAGATGGCACTGAGATTATAATTTGGTGAAAATGGCAATTTTGCTATTCTGAATTTTACGTTTTTCACCTAAAATTTTGATTGTCTTAACTAAATCTGACTATTTTTAATCGCGATTAAAAAAGTGTGGAATAAAATTAGTTGTCATGAACTAAAATTCACACCAACACCTCGACTTCAGATGCAAAAACAGTACTGTATCTTTTTTTCTTTTCTTTTGCTTATATCTCGAAAACGGTGTGTCCTATCGCAAAAATAATGAAAATTTCGACCCCCTTTATAAAGCCCCGGAACATCTAAAATCCAACGTGTTGATAAAAAAAAATTTTTTTTTTCATATTTTCCATACAAAAAGTGAAAAATTCCATACAAAACATGTCGAGGCTGCAAAAAATGCGCGACGCTGGCTCTAAAAAAAATCACGTGGTACGGCAAACAAGTATCACGTGGAGTCGCAATTGCCAAATTTGATTTTAGATGTGTCAAAATTATTTTTAAATTTAGAGATTTTATTTTGCAGAATAGCGTTAAGATTCTCATAGCCAAAGTAAGGAATTTTAGTGATAGTTTAGTTAGTTTAGTTCGGTGTACAACAGAATCGGCACCATTATCATTTAATTACTAACACTTTGGATCTTAGTTATCTCAAATAAAGAATTATTATTATTGGGCTTATTATTACCCTCCCATTCTATGGAGGTATGAGTGAACTTTACACCCTGTTCCTCGCTCCTCTATATGTACTATGTCTAGGTCTAGGTCTAGTCTAGGTGAGGTTTCTCTGGAGCGGACTGTACAGTTTTGGGGTGGTTTGGGATCTACCTCCTAGTGGTCCACCCCGGGCAACGGCACCACAGGCTTGCCTGTGGTACGGCTGAACGATCCCACTTAGCGGTGGTAGGCTCCACAAGGGGCCACCTGGCTCGCGGCCACCATCCCACCTGAGTCCGGCGCCAAGCAGCTTGCTGTGTTCCGTCGGTGTTTGGGAGTGCCAGTGCCTTTGGGGGAGAAGAAGATTGTCAGTTACGCTGTTCAGAACCGGTCTTGGTCTCTGCGCTTAACTTGCCGGGTAACTCCTCTTGGAGGGTTGCGGGATCAAGCACGGTGCCAGCCGTTGGCCGAACGCAGTCTGCCAGCAGGTGCCCAAGTAGCACGCCAGCCACGTGCCAAAGGCTGCCCCGAAAATTCGCGAAAAATCCCGGTAAGCTCCACCGTGCCAGCCAGCGACTGGATGGGAGGACCCGGTAGCCATATTCGGGGGGTTCAGCGCCCCGCAGTCTCCAAATGAGTTCCCCATAGGTTTGGTGAGCTCTAGTGTCCCACTTGGTTCACTGAGCAGCGCCTCGACAATTCGACTTTTTTCCCAACAACACTACTCAAAATGATGACCAAAGTAAAGAAAAATAGGGTTAAAAAACGGCTGCACTTCCTCCCACTAAAAGTGCACCTTACTGGACCAACATCAGAGGGTTGCACTCTAATCTCGATTCGGTCCATCACCACCTTGAGACCGAGAAGAACCTGTTTTTCTTAACGGAGACGAAGATAGCAACACCGTCGGACGTGGCGTACCTCAACTACCCGGGTTACTCTCTTGAACACAAGTTCAAGAAGCAAGCTGGGGTCTGTGTGTACGTCCGCGATGACATTTGTTGTCATCGTCTTCGTTGCTTTGAGAGATCGGGTTTTTCTGCCATATGGCTACTTGTGGATACTGGCGTGGAGAAATCTCTCTACATCGGCGTCTACTGATCGCACAGCGGTGACCAGGAGGCAACAACGCTCATTAATTTCCTTGGGGAGTCGACCGACGTAGCCCAGCAATGGTACCCAACAGCGAAGCTCATTTTTCTGGGGACTTCAACCCCCATCATAAGGAGTGGTTGTTCCCGTACCAGAAGACTGACCATGCCGGGTTGGAGGCGCGCAAGTTTGCTTTAACGCTAGATCTAACCCAGATGGTGAATGTGGCAACGCGGGTACCGGATGTTGACGGCCATCCTTCTGCTGGCAACTGATCCGGACAGTCATTCAGTTTCGGTTTCGGTCCCTGCTGGGAACGTCTGACCACTGTCTGGTGAAATCCATATCGACCTGTGGTGGGTTATTTAGTGTTACAAATATTGCGGCTGTGAGAAAATACCGAATCATTCTTGCGGGACTTCAATTTATATCTACGTTTTGCGTATACGATTAGGAGCGATTCGTAAGGTTTGGAAATTAAGGGATCTAGGACTGACCTTGATTCGATCTTCAAACCTCGTGGCTGACGATGCGTTTTTCTGGATACCTTGGGCCCAAGAGAATCTTCCTTCTTCACTCAAAAACACTGCACACACAATTAATGTTCCCGGTAATATATTTATGATTAATATGGGGTTATAGAATTTTTTTAGAGGATTACTGCGCTCACGCAAATATTAATGTTTATCGGTCGGCTCCCTCACACGTTATAGCAGTATTGCGGATGCCAGCGCCACGTCGCGGCTTTTCTTCCGAAGCTTGTCGAAAGATCTCGAAGATAATCTTCTTGTCTCTTCATCGGGTTATAGGAGTGAAAAGGATGGAGACAGGAAATAAAAAATACGAAACGCTCGTTCCTATTACTGCTAATTTTAAGGCCTTTGGACTATATGAGTCATATTAAGTATGCTATATTTTTGGCGTCAACATCCTCCGCCGCCTTGAGAAACCGCAGTGTTCTCAAGCAAAAATAAACTATAAGAATAATAGTTATTTGTGCAACACGAGAGCAAAGTCGTTTTTTGCTGCGAGTGCTGATTTTGAATCCTGAGTGTGGCGAGGGATTCAAAGGCACGAGATGCAAAAATCTGTGCTCTCGTGTAACACACAATAACTTTTCACTTCAGCAGCGGGAACACTTTAGGAGATAAAACAATAAACAGGAATAGATTGAAATAACTGTTTATTGTGAATCAAAATAATTAACATTGTAGGTAGAGAGTACCAATTCAATAAAATGGAACATTTTAAAAGTTAAAAGTAAAATTACTGCAATTCTGCAAATTAAAAGTAACAGATTTAAAGAAATAAATTTATTTGGCGACGTTATAGTTGCATTGAGTTGAGTTTGATTATCTGGGGTTAAGGAACTATTCCTTTTTATTTTAGAAAGAGGATTATTAGTGGAACTGAACAAAACGTAAAATCTGATCTTCCTTCTGAAGAGCACAGAAGAGGTACTATGCCACACTTAAAAAAAACGATACATTTTTTCGTACCTAAGAACACAACACCTACATCACACAACTTTAAAATACTCCACCAAAACATTGCAAGTGCTTTATCTAAACAGGAACTGTTTGTTTGTTGTTAAAAATCATTTACAACAAGTTGCACGTTCAAGTGTTGCTACAAATCCTTTGTGTGCCGGACGGGCGTGATCGCTGGGCTCCAGGGTGAGGGAGGTTGTATACCTAACCAGAGCTATCCCAGTATGAGGTCGGGCGTCTCCCAATCCACAGCGGCGCTGACGTCCTACACCTATAAGTTCCAGGTATCTTCAAGAATCCCGACCGCGGCTTCGTACTGATGTCTTCGTGTTCCGGGGTACTTATATGAAAGGAGTTGGAAAATAATAACACCAAGTTCACAGACTAGACTATGACTACGAAATTAGCGGTCTTGACGCGCCCGCTTAGGTGGCTCGAAACTTTACCGTAACGAGGACCGCGAATTTCTCCCTGATTTTATCTTTATTTTTACTACATTTACAAGCTTTCTTACAGCTAAACCTCCCTAGTTGGGCACCCTATCCAGACATGCTATACATCACCAGATTCCTTGCGTAATCCCCTATCTATTGACACTACAGGAGCGACTGTGTGTCTTTCAGCTGAAAAGTTATTTCATGACAAAGGGGAAAACGGGTGAAAAAATACTATAATCCAGTTTGTCAGGTGGATTTCCTGTGAAACCCCTGAACCGATATTCAATTTCTAAACGGGTACCTAAAGTAGGTCTATCGAACTAAAGAAATCTAGTATTTTCACAGTTACATCTAGATTTTTAAGGGCGTGAAGCGCCTCTGAAGACTGTAAGAAAAAACGTACTATTTTGTCCCTGCTCGCAACCTGTGTTCATCAAAAAGGTGGACTTCCCATTTGACTACAGGTCCAAAAATTACGTCCAGGACTAGGTCTTGGTCCAGGCTACCTGGACGTACCAAAAAACTATAGGGAAACTATATACGTCCCACCCTTTTGATGCTCATAAGGTTGCGACCATTGGGTTAAATGAAAAACGACTCAATTTCATCTTTATTAGCTTTCTAGTACATACAATATGATGTCTAGGCTAGAACTATACCTATTCTATCTTATTATGCTATAAAACACAACGTTTAAAAGGTTTTACTACCAATTATTCACTAAGAAAATTTTAGAACTTAAGACCCTATCTGGGTACATGGGCGCAAGTAGTGATACGTCCGCTGCCCATTAAGTTTTAAACATTCTAACTAAGAAATTACTATGTTACATTACCAGATCTAAGTATGGTGACGCTCCGTCGCGAACACTTTGTTTTATTTATTTTTTTACTCACATCCGCATATTATTATCATTCACTTGCCTACTAAGTCTGACCGGTTGGTGCAGTTGGTAGCGACCCTGACTTCTGAGCCGCTCGTCCAGGGTTCGATCCCCGGACAAGTCAAACATTTGTGTGCATGAACATGTCCTTTTGACCTGTGTCTGGGTGTATATATGTGTATAAGTATGTATATCAGCCATCAGGTTACCGTAGTACAGGCTCTGCCTAGTTCGGGACCTGAAGACCCTGTGTGGATGTTGTCTCATATTATTCTCCTCTATCGCTTTATCGTTTAAAGTCCACGGCGGCGTCCAGATATAATGTATTGTCATAAAGATTAAAATACAAGATTAAAGCTGTTCGTGAAGAAACTGAGGTTTTTCATTTTAAAACTTCCAAATGTCCACTATCAGACATTAAATTGACAGGACACGAATTTGCAAAATTCTGATCGAATACCTACGAAGACAAAGAATTCTCATCAAAAGAAAATCTACCAAAGATTCATCGTGGAGGACTACAGACGCAAGAACACTATAATAGAAGACAACTAAGCCAGCCAGGTCGGTCAGCATAACGCGCCGCGCCCAGCCTTAGCTTCTACGACGTCGAGGTTCACCGTCAGCCTGCCACGCCAGTTCGAGGATTCCGTCAACATCTGCGAGCATCTCGTGTAGGTACCTATTAGTGCCACAGCTACCAGCGAGGACCAGTGTAGCCAGAAGCAGCAGTCTCGCCTATCAGTTAAGTGCTTTTCCTATAGTTTACCCTTTGATTATTGAGTTTACCCTAATACCCAAATCTATTTTCCTATACAAAGGTCGCTGTTTGGTACCTTCCACTTGTGTATTTCATTAGTTTAACGAAGTATCTAGCTATTTAAAGCTTATTTCAAATAAATAACCAGTAAATATCCTAAAATAGTAAAATAAGTAAGTAAGTAAAATTAAACTCCATTGTTCAGTGTCACTCTACCTACGTAAATAATTTGTAAAATTGTAAAGTCATTAAAATAATGATCGATAGTTCCCTACATTCCCGATATTTTCGTTCTACTTGGTAATCTGAGGCTCTAAACTTAGACGCCCTCCCAATAGTACGCGTCTAGTTCACATTATTTCAAATACTTTCGGCCGACTATTTCAGATCGCCTCCTGACGCTGTCGGTTACCGCTAGCCGCGTTTCGGGTGACGTTGGCGCCTCGCCACGCGCCGCCGCCCGCGCCGCCGAGCCGCCACCGCGCCGCTGCGCTACCGCGTGGCTGCTTTCGGACCCCAGGTGCCGCCGAGGGAGTATCAGATAAGATTTCAAACATATAACTTTATTCCTTCATTTGGCATTAGTGTGTTACTGTTCTAGATTACCACTCAATCAACTATAACTATTTTTTCTATAGTTCTCAGCGCTAGTTAATCGTTTGTTGTTGCTACTATTAATTATAAATAAACAAGATGCCTTTAAGCGAAGATAAAGAGAGTAATGCAAAACAATTGAAGGAACTATCTGCTAAACGTAGCTAGGTCAAAGGTCGTTTAACGAAATTTAAAAAAAAATATAGATTTGGTATGCTCTTCAAAATTAACAAGAACCCAAATTAAAGAGTTAGAAATTAATGCTGATAAAATACGAGCTATGTCTAGCAAATTCGATGAACTACAGGCTCAGATTGAAGTAATTAATTGCGACTACATGGACTCTGAGATCGACGAACGTGATAAAATTGAGCAGATCTTTGCTTCACATCTTGCAATTGCTGAAGAGCAACTTGATAAGTATAAGAATACTCCTCACGAATCTGATTTGTACAATTCATCACAACATCATCACGATCAGTCATCTCAATGTCATCATGTTGATTTTAAATTGCCACAAATACAAATCGCAAGGTTCGGTGGCGCTTATTTCCGCTGGCTTGAATTTCGAGACACCTATTTGTCGCTCATTCATAATAATGAGCGTATCAAGCCTATTCATAAGTTCCATTATTTAGTATCGTATCTCGAGGATGAAGCCGCGCGAATTATCTCTAATTTAGAGATTTCTGAAACTAACTATGAAACTGCTTGGCAGCTCTTGTGCGATCGTTACGATAACAAGCGCCAACTTATAAATCAAAGTCAAAGTCAAAGCATTTATTTCAAATAGGCACATATAAGGCACTTTTGAACGTCAACATTTACATTTGAATAGAATTGATTCTAGTCGCCCCTTCCAAAAGGTAGTTTCGTATGGAGAAGAATGGGCAAGAAACTCCATCGTTACTCTTTTAAAATGTGTTACAATACTTTGTATACATTAATTATATAATTATATGTGAAGACGATGCACCTATAATAAAAATTACCCAACCAAAATAGGTAAAAAGAATTTAATAAACGTAGCAATGATAAATAAGTTAATTAAGTGATAGATACATGGTGTTCACATATTTACAAACATTGTAAAAGTATACGATTTCCCAAATTATGTAACCAATTAATATGTCAGCGTGTGAGTTAAAGTAGTCACAGAATGTAAATCAATGTCATAAAAATAACAAACCATACAATTAAAGTAGCAACAACTTAAATTTAAAGACCGCAAGGATATTGTGAGCCTCTCTGTTGAGCGGACAATTGAAATAGCCTGTGTAGAATTGGAGCAGCTCATTATATTAAGTGTGTACAGACCTCCTTCAGGATTGTATGATTGTTTTGAAAAGGTTATGGGTGAAGTGTTGCACAAAATCTGTAATTCAAATAAGTCTATCATCATTTGTGGTGATTTTAATGTTAATTTGTTAGAAAACTCTGGTTTAAGTACCTATTAAAATTATAAGTGTGTTTCAGTCATACAATCTTGCTAACCAATTTCTGGAGCCAACTAGAATAACTCCCACTAGTGCCACATGCCTAGATAACATTTATACAGATGTTATACCAACTCACAAAGAAATTATTAATTTAATAGACTCAGATCATTGCGGACAATTAATAACTATTTCAAATATAAACAAAAAAGTTACTAAAAAAGATATCACTGTTAACCCGAAAACGACTTATCGCTTGGATACATTTAAATCTAAACTTTTAAGTAAATTACCATTTTTGGTGACTAATGATGACCCTAATCAACATTATAATGATTTTTTTAATATGTATTGCACACTATTCAATACCACGTTCATTCCAAAGACGTTCTCGGTTAATAGTAACGCTTCCTTTAGTGACTGGGCCACCATTGGTATACATACAAGTAGAAAACGACTTTATGAATTGTATGATGAACGAACTTGTAAAAACACTGCTGAATTTAATTTATATGTTAAGAATATTATTCTAAATTATTTAAAAAAGTTTGTAGTATGGCCAAATCACGTTATTTGAGTTCAAAAATTAAAAATAGTAGTAATGTAATAAAAATGACATGGAGTATCATTAATAGCGAAACGGGAAGGTCATGCAACCGATGTAGTGACTACAGCCTTGCTATTGATGACAATATAATTAAATCTGATTCTCAAGTCGCCGCGGCCTTTGAAAATTTCTTTGCAGAGATTCCCGTATCGACTACTAAATCTCTAAACTCTTCACCCACTGCTGCAGAGTCTTTACTTAAAGAAAATATTCCAGTTTGTGATTCTGAATTTCATTTCGAATATGTCACTTTTAAAGATATAATTAAAACCTTTCACACGTTAAATGTCAAAAAGACTGCAGATTTATGGGGTAATTCTGTGGACGTTGCTAAGTCAATTATAAATATTGTAGCACCTACTTTAGCTGTTATTTTTAATAATTGTATTGACCGTGGTGAGTTTCCTGATCTTATGAAAAACAGTAAAATAATACCGTTGTTTAAATCGGGTAGTACATCAGACCCTACTAATTATAGACCTATTTCAGTGCTACCTACATTTAGTAAAATTTTTGTAAAACTTATTTTAAATCAAATGCAAAGATTTTTTAATGTACATAAATTACTGCATAGCAAACAGTTCGGTTTTACAAGGGGTCGTTCAACTACTGATGCCGGAGTTGAAATTCTAGGGCATGTATATAATGCATGGGAGGACAAATGCGATGCGTTGGGCATCTTTTGCGATTTGTCCAAGGCATTCGATTGTGTTCTTCATGAAACATTAATCAGGAAACTGCACCACTACGGAATCCGGAACGCCTCTCTGGATCTTCTTACTTCTTATTTAAGTGATAGGATTCAGAGAGTTGATGTTAACGGGAAAAGATCTCCCGGATCGGTAGTAAGAATGGGGGTCCCTCAAGGCTCAATTCTAGGTCCATTTTTATTTCTTATTTATATGAGGTAAGGCAAGTCATTTATAGGATGAACATGATATAGTGCTGTTTGCAGACGACACTTCACTTTTATTTAAACTCAAACGTCAGCAGCTGGTTACTGACAATGTAAATAGTGCCCTCGCAAAAGTAGTTAACTGGTTTAATGTTAATAACCTTCTTCTTAACGAGAAAAAAACGAAATGTATTAAGTTTACGATACATCATGTTAGACAAGTAGAAACAAGTATTCTCATAAAGGGTGAAGAGTTGAAACCCGAAAATACCACAGTATTCTTAGGCATAACTTTGGATGCCAAGCTTCAATGGGGCCCCCATATAGATACATTGTCAAAGAAGCTTAGCTCTGCAGCATACGCCGTTAGGAAAATTCGTGGTTTAACTGATTTAGAGACAGCCCGTTTAGTATACTTTAGTTATTTTCATAGTGTAATGTCGTACGGTATTCTGTTGTGGGGAAATGCCGCTGATATTCAGACGATTTTTGTTTTACAAAAAAGGGCAATTCGTTCAATTTATAAATTAAGTCCCAGACACTCCCTCAGAGACAAAGGAGAATGAGTAATGATGGGCCCACCTCTCAATAGGAATAAGACACTCATAAATGAATAGGTATGTTTATGCAGAATAAAACTTATTATTACGACTAAGGTCAAAAGTCAGTACTTTCGGAGTTATACTACTTATTATACTGCCATAAAAGTGACCGTAGTTTACTTCGTTATAAGATAAACTATGGCCAGACTCAAAACGGACGGCACCTATCTGCTTGCTCCTTACCTGCGCCCCCACCCTACCCGCTGCGCCCGCCGCTTGCCCGGGCGCATTTGCAAATGGCGATCAGTCATATTGCAGTGAACATCTTCGAGACGGTTTATACGTTATAGAAAAATGTACAGACAAAACGATTTACATGATTTAATAGAATATAATATACCAGCAGAGAATGTGTGGTTGCTGCGTGGTAGGATACAGTCACGCCACGTAAGAGCAAGAATATACTATTGCTATATATTAATTGATCGAAACCAAGTTGGAAGAAACGCGATATCACAATATTATTGCTCTTGCTTGACCGGACGGCGAACTGTAGGAAGTTGCGCTCACACTATTTCTTTGATTTGGTACCTAGGAGTTGGGAGACATCAGCCATTCGTGGCCCCCGTGGGTTTTTTAAATGATGTAATTGTCTTTGATGTCCAAGACGAATAATAAATCTCTTTTGTTTTAAAGTGTACTTATTATTACTATTTTACCTTATAAGTATCCATAAAGAATATGTTAGACTGACGACTTTAAGACGTCGTATCTCCGAAAGTACTAACATTTGACCATAGTTATATTAGTAACTAATGTTCCACTTAAAAAGCCCTATCCAACGGTATATCAGATGTTACTATTGAAGGGTGGGCCCAGACTCCATACATTCATTTCCCATTGTCCTTTAAAGGGATTAATATAATGACTGTGCCTTCTCAGTATATTTATGAAAATCTTTTGTATGCACATAAAAATATTAATCTGTTTAAAAAGTACAGTGATATCCATAATTTAAATACTAGGAACAAGCACAAATTTGTTGTTCCTACTACCAGGCTCAAGAAAATAGATGGCTCGTTTAGATGCCAATGTATACGTTTTTATAATAAACTTCCTAGCCACATTCAAGCACTAAGCCTTAATAAATTCAAATCTTTTATAAAAAGGAAACTATGCCAGAATGCCTATTATACTGTCAAAGACTATATTGAGGACAAAAAGGCTTGGGATTGAGTTGCTCCAATAAAGCACAGGCAATGTTAATTTATTTTATTTCGCTAACTATTTTTACTTTTAATTTTTGCTATAAGTATCTATACTTATTTACATATACAATGACACTAATATTTACTGTATAAAGTATTATATTATTTTAAATTATTGTGAATGTGAGGACTACGTGTGTTTTTGTTGCAGTTTTAATCATGTTCTGGCAGTTTGAGTAGCTGATGCGGCCTACCCAAATGTCCTTTCTTTGGTATTGTTCGTCGAATCGTTGAGCTCCTTAAGTTCTGAGTTGAGCTACACGGGTACTGACAAATGCGTGCACTGACTGGACAGGTCCACTCAATCTGTGTGGTTCTTTCCTCAAAAGACCATTGCAGACACCGATCTACATAGCTTTCACATGACCTGACCAAGATTTTGTCTGGACTTTAAAAGAGACTGTGACCTCTGAGTTTGTTTCGGCCTTTCTTCTCAGAGTAGTCAGATAGGAAACGCCGACCCCATCTAGTTTAAAAAAAAATATGATTGACGTGTAAAAGTGTTTGTTCAAACCTACTTACAGGAATAAAATCATTTATCATAACAAGTTTTAATTTTGTCAAGACCCTAGATTGTCCTGTGGAGCTGGACCAGCATGTTTCCAAGGATTCTTATCTTGGATATAATCCTCTAATTTGTAATATGCCTGTTTACACAGTGAACTTTTTATATGAGTTTTAAATTTTCTTTAATTTAATTGCAATATATTACAAGGTATTTTGTTGTAGCATTTAACACAGTACCCCATAAAAGATGTATGTACTTTAGCTAATCTGAAAAATGGTTGATCTATTTTATCTTTATTTCTTGTATTAAAATTATGTCTATCACTTATTTTATTAAAAACATGTAGATTTTTTCTTACGTACATAATATTTTCATAAATGAATTGGCAAGGTACCGTCATAATATTAATCCTTTTAAATAGTTCCCTGAGAGATTCGCGTTGACGTAGATTATAAATGGCTCTGACAGCTCTCTTTTGCAAAATAAAGATGGATTCAATGTCAGCAGCCCGACCCCACAGTAAAATGCCATACGACATAATGCTGTGGAAGTAGCTAAAACAGACCAAACGCGCGGTTTCTACATCTGTTAACTATCTTATCTTTCTAACAGCATAAGCGGCCGAGCTTAGCCGCCCCGCAAGAGATGTTATATGAGGTCCCCATTGTAATTTCTCGTCTAGCGTGATTCCCAGGAAAACTGTGTGATTAATTCATTCCAGTTTTTCTCCATTCAACATGATGTCACACTCGCTACTTCTTACATTCGGTAATTTAAATTTAATGCATTTGGTTTTTTTACCATTTAGTACCAAATTATTTACCGTAAACCAATCATGGACCTGAAGAATAGAGCTATTCACGTCGTCAAGATTTTGTGACCGTCGGTCTATCTTAAATATCAATGATGTGTCATCTGCAAATAACACCATCTTCGGTTGATTCTGAAGTAATTGGGGTAAGTCATTAATATAAACTAAAAAGAGGAATGGACCCAATATCGAACCTTGAGGAACGCCCTTTGCCATTTCAGACCCTAATGAGTTTATGCCGTTTACTTGAACTGTAACTTTTCTATCTTTCAGGTATGATCTGAGTAAATCAAGAGCTGTATTTCTAATCCCATAGTGCTCTAGTTTCAGCAGAAGTGTCTGATGGTTTACGCAATCGAACGCCTTAGAGAGGTCGCAAAAGATTCCAATGGCATCTTGTGCTTTTTCCCAGGCGTTAAAAATGTTCTTTATTAGGGTGACACCAGCGTCAGTGGTACAACGCCCTTTGGTGAAACCGTACTGTTGTTCATGAAAGATGGAATTTTTATTAAAGTGACGTAACATTTGATTGAGCATCAACTTTTCAAACACCTTACTGAGAACGGGCAGAATTGACACAGGCCTATAATTGTTGGGTTCTTTACTATCACCGGATTTGAACAAAGGAACTATTTTACTATGTTTCATGAGATCCGGAAAGACTCCTTGGTCTACACTGGTGTTAAATATGAATGCTAAATAGGGCGCTATGGTTTCAATGATAGGTCTACAGACTTTTACAGACATTCCCCAGAGATCTTCAGTGGATTTAATTTTTAGATCTTTAAAGGCTTTTATAACAGCCTGGGGGTTTGTATGCTGAAACCTAAACTCCAAAGGGCATGCCTTTACATTCGTTCTAAGTAAAGCAGCTGAAAGCGCGGGCGAGGATTTTAAAGCTTCAGTTGTTTTGAGGGGAATACTACCAGAAAAGTTTTCAAATTCCTGAGCTATTTCTACATCTGAGCTGATGAGGCCATGTGCAGTCTCTAAATTAATTTCCGTATTACGGTGTTTTTTCCTACCTGTTTCATTATTTATTATTTGCCAGGTAGTTTTTATTTTATCATCAGCTGATTTTATTTTATTGTTAATATAAAGAGCTTTAGCTATTCGGCACACTCTTTTAAAAGTTTTCGAATATTTTGCAACATACTGTTCAAAGCTTGTATTATTCATGTGTTGCTTTAGGCCATAAAGTTCAAAAAGTTTCCCCCTGCTTTTAAGAATACCTGGAGTCGCCCAATCACTAAATAAGAACTTTGTATAAATACTTTTAGTCTTTAGTGGAAAAGTGTTATTAAATTGCGTGTTTAATAGTGAAAAGAACTCGGCATTTGGGTCACATATATTATTAAAACCATGAACACATAATTTATTGGCCAAAGAATTATTTAATTTCTCTAAGTTTTTACATGTTATTGGCCTAAACCTTATTTGAATTTTTGTAAAGGCATGTAGGTACAAAACGTTATTGTTTGTCCACTGTGATCAGATGGCAATTTATTTACAATTTGTTTGTGTAAGTAATCACAATTACAAAAAAATATTTATATTATCTATACAAGTGGCAGAAGAAGCTGTCACTCGGGTTGGTTCCATAAAAATATTTGACAAATCAAATGACCTAAAAAGACTTAATATTCTGACAGTATTTGAGTTATTTTCTAATAAATTAATATTGAAATCACCACATACGATTATTGACTTACTACTAGCACTAAGTTTCTTTAGCACATCTTCCATTACAGAATCAAACACAGATAGATTCTGGTAACTTGGAGGTCTGTATACGCAAACTATAACATGCTTATCAAGCTCAACACAGGACAATTCAATGGTGTGTTCAACAGACAGTCCGATGATGTCTTTTCGTTCTTTCGATTTAATAGAATTTTTTATTAATATTAATGACCCTCCATGTATCATAAGTTTTCGGCTGAATTAGCTAACTACACAATAGTTTTCATAACTTATTGACATTACTTGATGACCCTTCAACCAATGTTCTGTTAAACAAATGACATCAAGCAAAGGCATGTTCTAAAAACAATTCTATTTCCAGTAATTTGGAAGAGCAACCTTGGATATTTTGGTGAAATAGTTTTAAAGTATGTTGCTCTCCCTTTGGTTTATTATTATGAGTAACATTGCCAGAAGGTACCGTAATCAACACCTCAATTCATTATTATATTTTGAATCAACACAGCAACAACACAAACGTGAATCAGACAAATCACTGAGGTTTCTAGTTGACCACGTAACTAAAAATTTGCGAGCATTGTCAAGCTTGGCTTATCAAAGTCATTAATAAGTGTTCCCTTCGTTTACTGGGCTCTCCTATTCTTGATGAATCTTTCCCCCTCTTTTTTGAAGAAAAAATTCAAAATTTTTTGCAATACTCGGACCGTTTATTTAAAATTAATACTCACATGGCTTTTACTATAGTTCGGTTTTGTCTTTTTGTTCCAAAATTTACATATATCATTCGTTGTTGTCAACTTTGGAAGCACATAGAGATTGTTCAAAACTTAGACAACATCATAAAAACTACTTTGGCAACTATTTTGAATATAAATTTCGAAGAACGGGCGTGGTTACAGGCTTCACTCCCTGTGAGATTGGGGGGTCTAGGCGTCCGTTCCATTTCCGGTGTAGCTCTCCCTGCATTCCTGTCCTCCATACACAGCACTCAAAATTTATCTAAAAAAGTTCTTGCGGCATCTTTGGACAGTTTTGAAATAACCTATTTTAACGAGGCCAGGAATGCTTGGTTGTTAGCCTGCCCAAACACCGAGTTCCCAAAAACGCTTACATCACAGAGGCTGTGGGACGGGCCGCTCTGCGAACAAGTACGGAAGCAACTTCTATACACGTGCTTGAACTCCGCAGATCGTGCCCGCCTCTTAGCCGTTGCCCAATGGGAATCGGGTTTGTGGCTCCAGGCTCTCCCGTCACCGAATACCGGCACCTTAATGGACACGTCGGCCTTCCGTCTCGCAGCATCTCTTCGCTTGGGCGCTTCGTGTTGTGCTCCTCACCGCTGCCAGTGTGGCACTGCTGTCGACCGCCTCGGTCACCACGGCTTGTCTTGTACAAGCAGTGCTGGACGAATTCCCCGCCACGCTAGCCTTAATGATATCATCCGTCGGGCTTTTACCACCGCGAACTATGCGGCTATTTTAGGACCACGTGGTCTCTCGCGTGACGATGGTAAAAGACCTGACGGAATGACCCTTATTCCGTGGAAGATGGGGCGGCCTTTAGTGTGGGACGCTACTTGTGTGGACACTCTTGCGCCGTCACATCTTCCTAGAACACAAAATAGGACTGGTGCGGCGGCCGAATCAGCGGAGAACCTCAAAAGGCACAAATATAGTTCCCTTGATAGTGGATACATATTTGAGCCATTTGGGGTTGAGACGCTGGGTCCGTGGGGACCGGGAGCACATAAAATTTTCAAAGATCTTTCGGCACGCCTGATCGAAGCTACACGTGACCAAAATGCTGGCCTGTATTTTGCACAAAGATAAAGCCAGCATTTTGGGTACGTTGCCAACTGGTAGCGGTTTCTTAGATTAAAGTAAGTAATACATAAGTTTAGTTTCTGTTATTTGATATTTAGTATACATAAAATGTAACAACTAGCTTGGCTAAACAAGATGAACTGTTTGACATGATAATTATTAAAATTGTTATACCAAAATTAGATAGGTAGTCGTACTGCCATGAAGTGGGAAGAACATCGTAATAGTTTGTCCGATCTCCCCGCTCTAAAGGATTTTAATAAGTTCCTAACTGATCGCGCAGATGTGTTAAAAACTATGTATCAAAACAACTGTGATATACCCAAGCCAACACAATCACGCCAAAGTAATAATAATAATTCTCGTAACACTAAATACCTTTCATCTACAGTTCTGAACACCGGCTCTGTCGCTAAGCAGTGCGTTGTCTGTAAACGTGACCACTGGATATATACGACTGCCCTATTTTTCTAGCGAAGAGTGTACAGGAACGACGAGATAAAGCATTTAAGTTGCACTTGTGCTCCAATTGTTTACGAACTGGGCATCGTGCACGTGATTGCAAAATGGGTCCTTGTCGTGAGTGCAAGCGTAGACACAACTCACTCTTGCATTTACCTAATTCTAACAATACTAGTACAAGTAATGCTAGTACAGTCAGCAGTAATAGTAGTAACACAGATCGCGATTCAACTGAAATATCAGTCAATAATATTCAATTAGTAATAATTTCATAGAAAATCACATTATTTTGTCAACAGCCATGGTTAATGTTATTAATCCTCAAACAAAGAAACAATTTCGAGTGCGTGCTTTATTAGACTGTGGAAGTCAGTCCAGCCAGTCACTTATGAACAAGTTATCATTACAGATATGTGCCATAAACACTATAAATATTATTGGCATAGGCAACAAACAACTTAGCAGCACATGTAAACAAAAGTTGCATTGCCCAAGTAAATTCATTTAACAATGACTATAGTGTCGTACATAGTCCGGTCAATTTAGACATTCGAAGTTACATAAAGTCCCAACAAGCTGAATTTCTGTGAAATTGTTCAAAATATAATTATAAACAATGTCTAGAAGTTCCCCATCATTCCCCTGTAAGGAAAAAAAAATATTCAAGGTCAAAGGTCAAAAAAATGAGTTTTTCGCGATTTTCAGCAAAATGGTAAGTTTTATAATAAAAGTACCTCAGACAAAAATTGTAGATCATAAAATTATCTATAAAAAATTTATCAATACTTTTTTCTTACGAGCCACCGTTTCTGAGATATCCAACCAACCAACTTATAAATCAAAGTCAAAGTCAAAGCATTTATTTCAAATAGGCACATATAAGGCACTTTTGAACGTCAACATTTACATTTGAATAGAATTGATTCTAGTCGCCCCTTCCAAAAGGTAGTTTCGTATGGAGAAGAATGGGCAAGAAACTCCATCGTTACTCTTTTAAAATGTGTTACAATACTTTGTATACATTAATTATATAATTATATGTGAAGACGATGCACCTATAATAAAAATTACCCAACCAAAATAGGTAAAAAGAATTTAATAAACGTAGCAATGATAAATAAGTTAATTAAGTGATAGATACATGGTGTTCACATATTTACAAACATTGTAAAAGTATACGATTTCCCAAATTATGTAACCAATTAATATGTCAGCGTGTGAGTTAAAGTAGTCACAGAATGTAAATCAATGTCATAAAAATAACAAACCATACAATTAAAGTAGCAACAACTTAAATTTAAAGACCGCAAGGATATTGTGAGCCTCTCTGTTGAGCGGACAATTGAAATAGCCTGTGTAGAATTGGAGCAGCTCATTATATTAAGTGTGTACAGACCTCCTTCAGGATTGTATGATTGTTTTGAAAAGGTTATGGGTGAAGTGTTGCACAAAATCTGTAATTCAAATAAGTCTATCATCATTTGTGGTGATTTTAATGTTAATTTGTTAGAAAACTCTGGTTTAAGTACCTATTAAAATTATAAGTGTGTTTCAGTCATACAATCTTGCTAACCAATTTCTGGAGCCAACTAGAATAACTCCCACTAGTGCCACATGCCTAGATAACATTTATACAGATGTTATACCAACTCACAAAGAAATTATTAATTTAATAGACTCAGATCATTGCGGACAATTAATAACTATTTCAAATATAAACAAAAAAGTTACTAAAAAAGATATCACTGTTAACCCGAAAACGACTTATCGCTTGGATACATTTAAATCTAAACTTTTAAGTAAATTACCATTTTTGGTGACTAATGATGACCCTAATCAACATTATAATGATTTTTTTAATATGTATTGCACACTATTCAATACCACGTTCATTCCAAAGACGTTCTCGGTTAATAGTAACGCTTCCTTTAGTGACTGGGCCACCATTGGTATACATACAAGTAGAAAACGACTTTATGAATTGTATGATGAACGAACTTGTAAAAACACTGCTGAATTTAATTTATATGTTAAGAATATTATTCTAAATTATTTAAAAAAGTTTGTAGTATGGCCAAATCACGTTATTTGAGTTCAAAAATTAAAAATAGTAGTAATGTAATAAAAATGACATGGAGTATCATTAATAGCGAAACGGGAAGGTCATGCAACCGATGTAGTGACTACAGCCTTGCTATTGATGACAATATAATTAAATCTGATTCTCAAGTCGCCGCGGCCTTTGAAAATTTCTTTGCAGAGATTCCCGTATCGACTACTAAATCTCTAAACTCTTCACCCACTGCTGCAGAGTCTTTACTTAAAGAAAATATTCCAGTTTGTGATTCTGAATTTCATTTCGAATATGTCACTTTTAAAGATATAATTAAAACCTTTCACACGTTAAATGTCAAAAAGACTGCAGATTTATGGGGTAATTCTGTGGACGTTGCTAAGTCAATTATAAATATTGTAGCACCTACTTTAGCTGTTATTTTTAATAATTGTATTGACCGTGGTGAGTTTCCTGATCTTATGAAAAACAGTAAAATAATACCGTTGTTTAAATCGGGTAGTACATCAGACCCTACTAATTATAGACCTATTTCAGTGCTACCTACATTTAGTAAAATTTTTGTAAAACTTATTTTAAATCAAATGCAAAGATTTTTTAATGTACATAAATTACTGCATAGCAAACAGTTCGGTTTTACAAGGGGTCGTTCAACTACTGATGCCGGAGTTGAAATTCTAGGGCATGTATATAATGCATGGGAGGACAAATGCGATGCGTTGGGCATCTTTTGCGATTTGTCCAAGGCATTCGATTGTGTTCTTCATGAAACATTAATCAGGAAACTGCACCACTACGGAATCCGGAACGCCTCTCTGGATCTTCTTACTTCTTATTTAAGTGATAGGATTCAGAGAGTTGATGTTAACGGGAAAAGATCTCCCGGATCGGTAGTAAGAATGGGGGTCCCTCAAGGCTCAATTCTAGGTCCATTTTTATTTCTTATTTATATGAGGTAAGGCAAGTCATTTATAGGATGAACATGATATAGTGCTGTTTGCAGACGACACTTCACTTTTATTTAAACTCAAACGTCAGCAGCTGGTTACTGACAATGTAAATAGTGCCCTCGCAAAAGTAGTTAACTGGTTTAATGTTAATAACCTTCTTCTTAACGAGAAAAAAACGAAATGTATTAAGTTTACGATACATCATGTTAGACAAGTAGAAACAAGTATTCTCATAAAGGGTGAAGAGTTGAAACCCGAAAATACCACAGTATTCTTAGGCATAACTTTGGATGCCAAGCTTCAATGGGGCCCCCATATAGATACATTGTCAAAGAAGCTTAGCTCTGCAGCATACGCCGTTAGGAAAATTCGTGGTTTAACTGATTTAGAGACAGCCCGTTTAGTATACTTTAGTTATTTTCATAGTGTAATGTCGTACGGTATTCTGTTGTGGGGAAATGCCGCTGATATTCAGACGATTTTTGTTTTACAAAAAAGGGCAATTCGTTCAATTTATAAATTAAGTCCCAGACACTCCCTCAGAGACAAAGGAGAATGAGTAATGATGGGCCCACCTCTCAATAGGAATAAGACACTCATAAATGAATAGGTATGTTTATGCAGAATAAAACTTATTATTACGACTAAGGTCAAAAGTCAGTACTTTCGGAGTTATACTACTTATTATACTGCCATAAAAGTGACCGTAGTTTACTTCGTTATAAGATAAACTATGGCCAGACTCAAAACGGACGGCACCTATCTGCTTGCTCCTTACCTGCGCCCCCACCCTACCCGCTGCGCCCGCCGCTTGCCCGGGCGCATTTGCAAATGGCGATCAGTCATATTGCAGTGAACATCTTCGAGACGGTTTATACGTTATAGAAAAATGTACAGACAAAACGATTTACATGATTTAATAGAATATAATATACCAGCAGAGAATGTGTGGTTGCTGCGTGGTAGGATACAGTCACGCCACGTAAGAGCAAGAATATACTATTGCTATATATTAATTGATCGAAACCAAGTTGGAAGAAACGCGATATCACAATATTATTGCTCTTGCTTGACCGGACGGCGAACTGTAGGAAGTTGCGCTCACACTATTTCTTTGATTTGGTACCTAGGAGTTGGGAGACATCAGCCATTCGTGGCCCCCGTGGGTTTTTTAAATGATGTAATTGTCTTTGATGTCCAAGACGAATAATAAATCTCTTTTGTTTTAAAGTGTACTTATTATTACTATTTTACCTTATAAGTATCCATAAAGAATATGTTAGACTGACGACTTTAAGACGTCGTATCTCCGAAAGTACTAACATTTGACCATAGTTATATTAGTAACTAATGTTCCACTTAAAAAGCCCTATCCAACGGTATATCAGATGTTACTATTGAAGGGTGGGCCCAGACTCCATACATTCATTTCCCATTGTCCTTTAAAGGGATTAATATAATGACTGTGCCTTCTCAGTATATTTATGAAAATCTTTTGTATGCACATAAAAATATTAATCTGTTTAAAAAGTACAGTGATATCCATAATTTAAATACTAGGAACAAGCACAAATTTGTTGTTCCTACTACCAGGCTCAAGAAAATAGATGGCTCGTTTAGATGCCAATGTATACGTTTTTATAATAAACTTCCTAGCCACATTCAAGCACTAAGCCTTAATAAATTCAAATCTTTTATAAAAAGGAAACTATGCCAGAATGCCTATTATACTGTCAAAGACTATATTGAGGACAAAAAGGCTTGGGATTGAGTTGCTCCAATAAAGCACAGGCAATGTTAATTTATTTTATTTCGCTAACTATTTTTACTTTTAATTTTTGCTATAAGTATCTATACTTATTTACATATACAATGACACTAATATTTACTGTATAAAGTATTATATTATTTTAAATTATTGTGAATGTGAGGACTATGTGTGTTTTTGTTGCAGTTTTAATCATGTTCTGGCAGTTTGAGTAGCTGATGCGGCCTACCCAAATGTCCTTTCTTTGGTATTGTTCGTCGAATCGTTGAGCTCCTTAAGTTCTGAGTTGAGCTACACGGGTACTGACAAATGCGTGCACTGACTGGACAGGTCCACTCAATCTGTGTGGTTCTTTCCTCAAAAGACCATTGCAGACACCGATCTACATAGCTTTCACATGACCTGACCAAGATTTTGTCTGGACTTTAAAAGAGACTGTGACCTCTGAGTTTGTTTCGGCCTTTCTTCTCAGAGTAGTCAGATAGGAAACGCCGACCCCATCTAGTTTAAAAAAAAATATGATTGACGTGTAAAAGTGTTTGTTCAAACCTACTTACAGGAATAAAATCATTTATCATTTATCATAACAAGTTTTAATTTTGTCAAGACCCTAGATTGTCCTGTGGAGCTGGACCAGCATGTTTCCAAGGATTCTTATCTTGGATATAATCCTCTAATTTGTAATATGCCTGTTTACACAGTGAACTTTTTATATGAGTTTTAAATTTTCTTTAATTTAATTGCAATATATTACAAGGTATTTTGTTGTAGCATTTAACACAGTACCCCATAAAAGATGTATGTACTTTAGCTAATCTGAAAAATGGTTGATCTATTTTATCTTTATTTCTTGTATTAAAATTATGTCTATCACTTATTTTATTAAAAACATGTAGATTTTTTCTTACGTACATAATATTTTCATAAATGAATTGGCAAGGTACCGTCATAATATTAATCCTTTTAAATAGTTCCCTGAGAGATTCGCGTTGACGTAGATTATAAATGGCTCTGACAGCTCTCTTTTGCAAAATAAAGATGGATTCAATGTCAGCAGCCCGACCCCACAGTAAAATGCCATACGACATAATGCTGTGGAAGTAGCTAAAACAGACCAAACGCGCGGTTTCTACATCTGTTAACTATCTTATCTTTCTAACAGCATAAGCGGCCGAGCTTAGCCGCCCCGCAAGAGATGTTATATGAGGTCCCCATTGTAATTTCTCGTCTAGCGTGATTCCCAGGAAAACTGTGTGATTAATTCATTCCAGTTTTTCTCCATTCAACATGATGTCACACTCGCTACTTCTTACATTCGGTAATTTAAATTTAATGCATTTGGTTTTTTTACCATTTAGTACCAAATTATTTACCGTAAACCAATCATGGACCTGAAGAATAGAGCTATTCACGTCGTCAAGATTTTGTGACCGTCGGTCTATCTTAAATATCAATGATGTGTCATCTGCAAATAACACCATCTTCGGTTGATTCTGAAGTAATTGGGGTAAGTCATTAATATAAACTAAAAAGAGGAATGGACCCAATATCGAACCTTGAGGAACGCCCTTTGCCATTTCAGACCCTAATGAGTTTATGCCGTTTACTTGAACTGTAACTTTTCTATCTTTCAGGTATGATCTGAGTAAATCAAGAGCTGTATTTCTAATCCCATAGTGCTCTAGTTTCAGCAGAAGTGTCTGATGGTTTACGCAATCGAACGCCTTAGAGAGGTCGCAAAAGATTCCAATGGCATCTTGTGCTTTTTCCCAGGCGTTAAAAATGTTCTTTATTAGGGTGACACCAGCGTCAGTGGTACAACGCCCTTTGGTGAAACCGTACTGTTGTTCATGAAAGATGGAATTTTTATTAAAGTGACGTAACATTTGATTGAGCATCAACTTTTCAAACACCTTACTGAGAACGGGCAGAATTGACACAGGCCTATAATTGTTGGGTTCTTTACTATCACCGGATTTGAACAAAGGAACTATTTTACTATGTTTCATGAGATCCGGAAAGACTCCTTGGTCTACACTGGTGTTAAATATGAATGCTAAATAGGGCGCTATGGTTTCAATGATAGGTCTACAGACTTTTACAGACATTCCCCAGAGATCTTCAGTGGATTTAATTTTTAGATCTTTAAAGGCTTTTATAACAGCCTGGGGGTTTGTATGCTGAAACCTAAACTCCAAAGGGCATGCCTTTACATTCGTTCTAAGTAAAGCAGCTGAAAGCGCGGGCGAGGATTTTAAAGCTTCAGTTGTTTTGAGGGGAATACTACCAGAAAAGTTTTCAAATTCCTGAGCTATTTCTACATCTGAGCTGATGAGGCCATGTGCAGTCTCTAAATTAATTTCCGTATTACGGTGTTTTTTCCTACCTGTTTCATTATTTATTATTTGCCAGGTAGTTTTTATTTTATCATCAGCTGATTTTATTTTATTGTTAATATAAAGAGCTTTAGCTATTCGGCACACTCTTTTAAAAGTTTTCGAATATTTTGCAACATACTGTTCAAAGCTTGTATTATTCATGTGTTGCTTTAGGCCATAAAGTTCAAAAAGTTTCCCCCTGCTTTTAAGAATACCTGGAGTCGCCCAATCACTAAATAAGAACTTTGTATAAATACTTTTAGTCTTTAGTGGAAAAGTGTTATTAAATTGCGTGTTTAATAGTGAAAAGAACTCGGCATTTGGGTCACATATATTATTAAAACCATGAACACATAATTTATTGGCCAAAGAATTATTTAATTTCTCTAAGTTTTTACATGTTATTGGCCTAAACCTTATTTGAATTTTTGTAAAGGCATGTAGGTACAAAACGTTATTGTTTGTCCACTGTGATCAGATGGCAATTTATTTACAATTTGTTTGTGTAAGTAATCACAATTACAAAAAAATATTTATATTATCTATACAAGTGGCAGAAGAAGCTGTCACTCGGGTTGGTTCCATAAAAATATTTGACAAATCAAATGACCTAAAAAGACTTAATATTCTGACAGTATTTGAGTTATTTTCTAATAAATTAATATTGAAATCACCACATACGATTATTGACTTACTACTAGCACTAAGTTTCTTTAGCACATCTTCCATTACAGAATCAAACACAGATAGATTCTGGTAACTTGGAGGTCTGTATACGCAAACTATAACATGCTTATCAAGCTCAACACAGGACAATTCAATGGTGTGTTCAACAGACAGTCCGATGATGTCTTTTCGTTCTTTCGATTTAATAGAATTTTTTATTAATATTAATGACCCTCCATGTATCATAAGTTTTCGGCTGAATTAGCTAACTACACAATAGTTTTCATAACTTATTGACATTACTTGATGACCCTTCAACCAATGTTCTGTTAAACAAATGACATCAAGCAAAGGCATGTTCTAAAAACAATTCTATTTCCAGTAATTTGGAAGAGCAACCTTGGATATTTTGGTGAAATAGTTTTAAAGTATGTTGCTCTCCCTTTGGTTTATTATTATGAGTAACATTGCCAGAAGGTACCGTAATCAACACCTCAATTCATTATTATATTTTGAATCAACACAGCAACAACACAAACGTGAATCAGACAAATCACTGAGGTTTCTAGTTGACCACGTAACTAAAAATTTGCGAGCATTGTCAAGCTTGGCTTATCAAAGTCATTAATAAGTGTTCCCTTCGTTTACTGGGCTCTCCTATTCTTGATGAATCTTTCCCCCTCTTTTTTGAAGAAAAAATTCAAAATTTTTTGCAATACTCGGACCGTTTATTTAAAATTAATACTCACATGGCTTTTACTATAGTTCGGTTTTGTCTTTTTGTTCCAAAATTTACATATATCATTCGTTGTTGTCAACTTTGGAAGCACATAGAGATTGTTCAAAACTTAGACAACATCATAAAAACTACTTTGGCAACTATTTTGAATATAAATTTCGAAGAACGGGCGTGGTTACAGGCTTCACTCCCTGTGAGATTGGGGGGTCTAGGCGTCCGTTCCATTTCCGGTGTAGCTCTCCCTGCATTCCTGTCCTCCATACACAGCACTCAAAATTTATCTAAAAAAGTTCTTGCGGCATCTTTGGACAGTTTTGAAATAACCTATTTTAACGAGGCCAGGAATGCTTGGTTGTTAGCCTGCCCAAACACCGAGTTCCCAAAAACGCTTACATCACAGAGGCTGTGGGACGGGCCGCTCTGCGAACAAGTACGGAAGCAACTTCTATACACGTGCTTGAACTCCGCAGATCGTGCCCGCCTCTTAGCCGTTGCCCAATGGGAATCGGGTTTGTGGCTCCAGGCTCTCCCGTCACCGAATACCGGCACCTTAATGGACACGTCGGCCTTCCGTCTCGCAGCATCTCTTCGCTTGGGCGCTTCGTGTTGTGCTCCTCACCGCTGCCAGTGTGGCACTGCTGTCGACCGCCTCGGTCACCACGGCTTGTCTTGTACAAGCAGTGCTGGACGAATTCCCCGCCACGCTAGCCTTAATGATATCATCCGTCGGGCTTTTACCACCGCGAACTATGCGGCTATTTTAGGACCACGTGGTCTCTCGCGTGACGATGGTAAAAGACCTGACGGAATGACCCTTATTCCGTGGAAGATGGGGCGGCCTTTAGTGTGGGACGCTACTTGTGTGGACACTCTTGCGCCGTCACATCTTCCTAGAACACAAAATAGGACTGGTGCGGCGGCCGAATCAGCGGAGAACCTCAAAAGGCACAAATATAGTTCCCTTGATAGTGGATACATATTTGAGCCATTTGGGGTTGAGACGCTGGGTCCGTGGGGACCGGGAGCACATAAAATTTTCAAAGATCTTTCGGCACGCCTGATCGAAGCTACACGTGACCAAAATGCTGGCCTGTATTTTGCACAAAGATAAAGCCAGCATTTTGGGTACGTTGCCAACTGGTAGCGGTTTCTTAGATTAAAGTAAGTAATACATAAGTTTAGTTTCTGTTATTTGATATTTAGTATACATAAAATGTAACAACTAGCTTGGCTAAACAAGATGAACTGTTTGACATGATAATTATTAAAATTGTTATACCAAAATTAGATAGGTAGTCGTACTGCCATGAAGTGGGAAGAACATCGTAATAGTTTGTCCGATCTCCCCGCTCTAAAGGATTTTAATAAGTTCCTAACTGATCGCGCAGATGTGTTAAAAACTATGTATCAAAACAACTGTGATATACCCAAGCCAACACAATCACGCCAAAGTAATAATAATAATTCTCGTAACACTAAATACCTTTCATCTACAGTTCTGAACACCGGCTCTGTCGCTAAGCAGTGCGTTGTCTGTAAACGTGACCACTGGATATATACGACTGCCCTATTTTTCTAGCGAAGAGTGTACAGGAACGACGAGATAAAGCATTTAAGTTGCACTTGTGCTCCAATTGTTTACGAACTGGGCATCGTGCACGTGATTGCAAAATGGGTCCTTGTCGTGAGTGCAAGCGTAGACACAACTCACTCTTGCATTTACCTAATTCTAACAATACTAGTACAAGTAATGCTAGTACAGTCAGCAGTAATAGTAGTAACACAGATCGCGATTCAACTGAAATATCAGTCAATAATATTCAATTAGTAATAATTTCATAGAAAATCACATTATTTTGTCAACAGCCATGGTTAATGTTATTAATCCTCAAACAAAGAAACAATTTCGAGTGCGTGCTTTATTAGACTGTGGAAGTCAGTCCAGCCAGTCACTTATGAACAAGTTATCATTACAGATATGTGCCATAAACACTATAAATATTATTGGCATAGGCAACAAACAACTTAGCAGCACATGTAAACAAAAGTTGCATTGCCCAAGTAAATTCATTTAACAATGACTATAGTGTCGTACATAGTCCGGTCAATTTAGACATTCGAAGTTACATAAAGTCCCAACAAGCTGAATTTCTGTGAAATTGTTCAAAATATAATTATAAACAATGTCTAGAAGTTCCCCATCATTCCCCTGTAAGGAAAAAAAAATATTCAAGGTCAAAGGTCAAAAAAATGAGTTTTTCGCGATTTTCAGCAAAATGGTAAGTTTTATAATAAAAGTACCTCAGACAAAAATTGTAGATCATAAAATTATCTATAAAAAATTTATCAATACTTTTTTCTTACGAGCCACCGTTTCTGAGATATAACGATTCAAAAAGTTATAAAAGTTGTTATCGTCATAATATGCACACGTTTCCACGCCACCTATAAGGTAGTGTACTTAGCGCGTTTTTTTAACGTGGTTTCCTCAGTAAGCCTACTCCACGGGTCAGTTGTGATCCTGTTTAATGTAAAACTATTGCATAATAACGGAAATTTTCAAAGATTGGGAAAGATAAAAGCGATGTAAATTAAAAAAAAGTGTTGAAGTTTATTCGTCTTATTCGTAAGTTTCAAATTCTTGTTCTTCTTCTTGATCTTCTTCTTGTTCTTCTTCTCCTGCTTCTTCTTCATCTTCATTTTGGATGCAAGTAAATTGCGTCAATAGCGATGTATCGCATGATACTTCGTCGGAGTCAAACGAATCCTCCATTGTTTGTGATTCAATATTAGAGCACGACCGGCCTTGACAATTTGTGCATGCCAAAGAACAAGACAGTCCGACTTTTTTGCAACCACATTTAGCACTGCATCCCTTTTTGCAGTTGCAAAAAATAGTGTTCAGCAGTTTTTCCGGTGCAGGTGGAAGTAAAGTTTGAACTGGCTCTAATATATTGTTGACCAACTTCCAACCCCAGTCTGTGAAGTAAAACTAAACTAAACTAAACTAAACACACACACACTCTAACTAATTACAAATTCCACCACCAATTACAAAATAAGTATAATAAATCTAAAATGCTACATCGATATCATCATCTTTTCCTTCCACCTTTATTTTGAGAGTAGAATATATGTCATATCCATCAGCGCCTATTAAGTTAATAAGCAAACTGGCTTGTACATCCTTGTCTTCTTTGTACACTCCTGAAGCCTTAAGAAAAACCTTAAATTGTTTGAGCCACTTTCGCCACGCGTCAGCTCGGTTGGCCGGGCCGCCTTCTAAAACTAATTCTGCCGGAGGTCTTGCGTGTTCCATAATAACACGTGCTGTCTATCACCAAAAGACACTAACACCACTTTGATTTCGGCTAATTATTACTTCCGAAAGCGTAATTCGTATTTATCGCTGTCACCATGAAGTAAAACACGATCTTGCTAGATAATGACTGATTTATTTTACCGTACGGTATATGAACAAACATTATTATGAGGTTACCCTCAATGTTAATATACAACAGTCTGTAGGGTCTAGCTGATAACCAAGCCACACTTGAACTTGGTAATATACTCGAAAAAGATGTTGGTGAGCAGCAACTGAGGTTGGAGGAAGACAAGCTAATTGAACTTGTTTTTTATTTTTAGTATTTTTAACGAAACATGCATATCGATGCTTATCTAAACAGGTAGTTTTTTTAGGAGCTCCGTACATAGAAAGAAGAAAGCGGATGCCGTTGGTAATAACTTCTTGTTGAGTTGAATTACTCTTTTTAAAAACTTCAGCACATTGAATTAAATCTTGTTTTTCAAACATTTTGAAAACTGCTGTTTTACCCCTCCTGTAAAATGCAGATGTCGTATCACAGCCAGTTATTGCGTGTAAAAATACAGAGTGACGCTCAAGACTAACGGTATTTCATTTATTATAGCAGGTATAAGACCCTAGCCACGCACACAATAGAACAAGAGACAGATGTCTCGAAGTTACACTGGCTTAAAGATTAAGGGACTGGGTTTCATTTTACCTGATATTCTTATAGTTAAAACTTATATATATTTTATATTGTAAGTATAAGTTACAATGACCGATAGAAAAATATTATATATAAAATATAACAACTCTAGATGTATATACGTGGCGTACTCATGCATATTATGACGATAACAACTTTTATAACTTTTTGAATCGTTATATCTCAGAAACGGTGGCTCGTAAGAAAAAAGTATTGATAAATTTTTTATAGATAATTTTATGATCTACAATTTTTGTCTGAGGTACTTTTATTATAAAACTTACCATTTTGCTGAAAATCGCGAAAAACTCATTTTTTTGACCTTTGACCTTGAATATTTTTTTTTCCTTACAGGGGAATGATGGGGAACTTCTAGACATTGTTTATAATTATATTTTGAACAATTTCACTGAAATTCAGCTTGTTGGGACTTTATGTAACTTCACTCTCATTTTTTGGTCTAAATTGACCGGACTAACAGTAATTTTATGTATTGAACCAATTAACAGGTGCTATTCCTAAACAATCTATAGATATTAGTAAATTAAATATTCCAAGAAACATAGGTACAGTTAGCTGATCATAATTTTAATCAGCCTGCGGCTATAGACGTCTTAATAGGTGCGGACTTATTTTGGGACCTATTAGGATGTGATCAGCTAACATTAGGTCATAACATGCCCAAGCTACGTAGCTCAAAGCTACGTAGGTTGGCTCGTTGCCGGCCCTATTTCTCCAAGTTTAAGGAATCGTTCGTCACCTAAAAAAGTTTCGTGTCATGTTTCAATTAGTGATAGTGACGAATGCAATGATTCCAATATTACCTAATTCTCAATTGACTAAGTTTTGGGAACTGGAGCAGATTCCAGATAAGCAATATTTTAGCAAAATTGAGCAGGCATGTGAAAACCATTTTTATCTTAATACTTACCGTTTAGAATCGGGTAGATTTTGTGTTAGGCTGCCCCTAATTGATACTCCAGATTGTTTGGGAGAATCTTACGCAATGGCTAAGAAACGATTGTTGTATTTAGAAAAACGTTTCCTAAGAATCCGGAATTAAAGTTACAGTATTCAAATTTTATTCAAGAATACTTCGAGCTAGGCCATTTAGAGGAATGCCCGACTATTCATCACGTTCCATCCTATTATCTTTGCCATCATGCAGTGTTTAAACAAAATAGTGAAACGACAAAGACTCGTGTTGTCTTTGATGGTTCAGCACGAACTTCCTCAGGTTTATCTCTGAACGACCTATTGATGGTCGGCCCCAATGTTCAAGATTCAAACTTTTCTATTTTGACGCTATGCGAAGCTCCTAGTTATATAGAAATGCATACCTTCAGTGATGCTTCCCAAGTCGCTTACGGTGCATGTGTGTACCTGCGGTCACACAACTTAGCTGGTGATGTAAGGGTAAACTTACTGTATGCTATGTCCAAGGTGGCGCCGTTGAAGCCGACGACAATACCGCGTCTGGAACTTTGCGCTGCTCTATTAGCTGCAGAACTGTGCAAGACAGCTATCAATTCTCTGCGATATGAAGTCAATCGCATTATTTACTCGTGCGATTCTAGCGTTGTCCTCAGTTGGTTGAATGGCAATTCTGCAAGGTTAAAAACGTTTGTAGCCGAAATTAATGAACTTACCGATAGTTCGTCGTGGCGCTATGTGCCGACTGATCAGAATCCGGCTGACCTGATCTCAAGGGGCGTAAGTCCAGATAAAATCATCAATTTTAGTTTGTGGTGGTCAGGTCCCGACTTTCAGATACAGCCTGAATCTGACTTACCTGAGATAAAATCCCCTTCCACTGTTGTTCAAGAACCAGAAACAGGAATTCTAAGAATAGATAAGTTTTCATCATTCTCGAAACTGAGACGCATAGTTGCGTATGTCAATAGATTTATACCTACCTACATAACATTAGACACAAATGTCCTAAAGATTAATTATTTGGTTAGTTTACAGTTAGTGAATAGGAATCATCTTTTATTAGTTTATGTAAAATGGCTCAGAAAGCTTCATTTGCTCCAGAGTACAATATTTTGTTAAAAAATAAAACATTAAGTAGCAAGTCAACACTCTTGTCACTTTCACCCTTTTTGGACGATGACAAGGTAATGAGAGTCGGTGGTAGAATAGAATTATCTAATTACAACTATACCCAAAAACATTCCATACTCTTACACGCCTGTCATCCGCTCGCCAAATTATATTTTATATATGAACACTTACACAACATGCACGCTGGACCCCAGCTGTTGCTAGCCTGTGTAAGAGAGACTGTGTGGACTATAAACGGTAGGCACTTGGCCCGCCGCACAGTACATGCCTGTGTCAGGTGTAAACATATACAAGGTAAAACATTAACTCCCATGATGGGAAACTTACCTGCACAGCGCATCGCACCCGATCTTCCATTTCGAACTGTTGGCGTTGACTTCGCTGGTCCGTTCCTCACGCTAAATAGAAAGGGTCGAGGTGCACGATTAACCAAAACTTATTTATGTCTGTTTGTATGTTTCCGGTATAAATGTGTGCACCTGGAAGCCGACAGTGATTTGTCTAAAGACGCGGTCATTATGACGTTACGCAGGTTCATATCGCGACTAGCGCGACTATCGCGAATAGCAGGTAAAAAAATGACGCGGTTGCATTTGAAAAACAACCATCCTCAGTACGTTGTTACACATCGTAATAAACGCACTATCCTATCTCACATTTTCGGAATACTAATACTATTTATTACGTAAAAATGTTCGATTTGGTGCCAAATATTGATATTGTTGTGCTATTAAAGAACAGTGGAATTTTTAAAAATAATAGTGTTTTATATAGTACTATTAAATCTAGATTAGTCCCCACTGTGTTAAGTGATAAAAACAATAAAGCGCTAAAAGCGTTTTGTGAAAAATATTGCTATAATCTGCAAAGGAGATGGCAAAATGCTCATAGCAAAGAGAAATTGTTTAGCAACAATAATAGCGAATGGTTATCATCGGAAATAAACTAGCCTGATTTCATTGTAAGTGCATTTGAAAGAAACCAAGACTCTGTTCCTAGTACATCAAGTGAACATGAATCTCCAGCAAGTGTCTACTGCCACGTCAACGAATTTAAGTCCAAGAAAACCATTTTGTGAATTAGGACCTAAGCAAAAAAAGAGACGTACAGAACATATTCATACAACTATGACTACAGAGGAAATATCTCATGCATATATTATGAAATTACGAGAGGATGGTAATCAAGGAATAGCTGAAATCCTCGAACACCTACTTAAAAATCCACAGGATGTGCAAAAAGCCAAAGATAGTCTTTTAGGTAAAAATGAGAAACCTAAATTTACTCCAGATGAAGCTTTGGGACTTGTTTTGTCCCTTAAATTAACAAAGTGGCATTACAATACTTTAAGAAAATTAGTATCAAAGAGAAAAATGTCGATATGTTCCCTTCCTACTACAAGGTGCAAAAAGCAAAACAAGAATGCTACCCACCAAAGGATGATATCACCTTAATAGATACAACTGCTAGAATAAAATTGCAGCCTCTATTAGATATAATCGTCAAAAGGATAATCAAAGCAATCAATATTGATAGCACAGACTGTAAGGAGTTGACAATGATAAGCAAATGGGGAATAGATGGAGCCTCGAATCAAGCAAACTATAAGCAAAAAATGACAACGGATGACAATGAGGACAGTGCTTCGACAGATGATTCAAGTATTTTTATGGGTAGTTTAGTACCAATAAAAATTGTTTCCGAGGAACAAATTATCTGGGAAAACGACTCACCAAATTCAGCATATTGGTGTCGTCCAATATTTTTCAAGTTTGAATAGGAGAATAAATCAACGATTTTAAGAGAGAAAACCGAAATTGAAACGGAGATAAATGAATTGAGGGAAACAGAAATTGGAGAAATAAAAGTCTCACATTTATTATTGCTTACCATGATAGATGGTAAAGCAACATCAATCCTCTGTGAAACTTCAGCTCAACGATGTGACATAATATGTAAAGCTGTTCCTACAGAAACGAATAACTTGTCTTTGTTATTGACTAAACACATTTGTACCGACTTGTACAAATATGGTTTATCATCGCTACATAAATATGGATACGTTTTATGGAATGCATTCTTCACATAGCCTATAGACTGGATTTCAAAACATGGGTTGCAAAAGGTGAAAACAAAGTTTTGATGGAAAATAGAAAAAAAAGCATTCAGAAAGCTTTTAAAAATCAAACAGGCATTTTAATAGATGTTGTAAAGCAAGGACATGGAACTACTAATGACGGGAATACCGCTCGAAGATTTTTCACAAATACAGAGATTGCTGCTGCAATTACTGGTGTCGATGGCCTAATAAAACGGTTTTCAATCATTTTAGAAACAATATTTTCAGGTCATAAATTTACACAGTGAAGTTTAATGAATATACGGAAGCCACCATAAAATTATACGTAGATTTATATGAGTGGTATCACATGCCCTCCAGTGTGCATAAAGTTCTTGTTCATGGAGCAGCTATAATTGAAAACTTGGGATTAATTCCGATTGGAAAGTTATCGGAAGAAGCGGCTGAATCTAGAAATAAATACTTTAGGCGATATCGCCAACACCATTCAAGAAAATTCTACAGAAGAGCTAATAAAGAGCATAATTTGAATAATTTAATAATTAGTTCAGATCCTTATATATCATCAAAACGTCATAAAATGATACGGAAACACAAACCATTATCAGAATAAGCGAAAGCCATGCTTCTGTTATCTCCAAAATTTGAAGATGATGAGCGGGAAAATATAGAATTTGTAAATGTGGAACATTTAGAGAACGAATCTGAATCAGAATCTGATGAAATTGTCTAAGTGATAATTTTGTGAGTGCGTGTGTGAGTAAGAGTGTGCGTATGAGTGGACTAGGCCTCCTGGGGACACCACTGATAATAAAACGCGCTTAGTTCTCTACCTCAAGGGTGGTGTGGAAAAGGGAATGAAAAACAATTTTCTCCAAAATCGAAGAAAATCGAAGCAAGTGATATATCGGATAATTTGCCTAAAAAATAGCACAATCGAATACCGAAAGCCGTTTTTAGAGAACTCTTGAGAATTAAAAGTTATTCATATAAAATCAAATTTCTCCATACAAATATAAATTCAAATCGTTATAACTTTAAAAATATTAGGTATATACAAAAATCGCAGAATAAAAATGTCTTGTATTTAGTGGTAGATCGCAAAGCAGTTATTATTTTTTTTTAAATTGCTCATCAATCTTCGTGAATCCCTAAGTCTATGAAAGCTTGATTTCAGCCCACCGTGCGGCGGCGTCCAGATATAATTCGTTTGTAATAAAGATTAAAATACAAGATTAAAGCTGTTCGTGAAGAAACTGAGGTTTTTCATTTAAAACTCACTATCAGACAACTACTAGTAGGAATAATGAGAAGAAAATTCACAATATTCCTACTGGTAAGTACTCTTGGTAGGAATAGTGGGAACAAACCGTTTTCAACTCCTATACATATAATTTATTAATTTCATGCAAAATGTATTTTGTTCTGGATCGATGAAAAGGAAGTCGGGTTCATTGGATGACATCTGACATCGCAGTTTGTAATAAAACAAGATATATTTGAAGTTTTTATTTCTATGAAACTAAACCACAACAGTTGGTATTAAATAAATAAGTGTTAACTCCTATCACTGTCATACTTGTAATAAATAAATAAATACAAACAGAAACCTTCTCCACTTATAGTTTAAGCCGCACTTTGGTAATGTTGGGTTAACTAAACTAATTACTACTAAAATTTACTCTGACGTCAGGACGTCACATTTGCATTTTTAAAACAATCAAAGTTAAAAGGATAATATGGTACATTTGATGTACCTAAAAGATAAAATTTTCAATTTGCATGGTCAAATGATATAATTATATTAACTATAATGATTAACCCATTCGAGAAAAACAAAGCTTGGAGCATTACAGTATAATAAGCGTGCAGTTCCACTAAGCTATTGCACTTGTTTCTAATAAACTAATACAACTGTTTTATGCATAACTGAAGACTATCTTACACTTTGATTATTCTAAAAGATCAGCAAATAAGAAGTGTTCATGTAAATAAAAGTTACTTTCAATACGTTAAGTACTTGTACTGACCAGTTGAACAAAGCAAAATGTAAACGGGCTTCCGGAGCGCGGTTGTGATGCTACGTCAGAAAAAACGACTTCGCTTATAAAATAATTAGCAATCTCCAACGAACTCATAGCCTGCACACAATATTAATTAAGAGTCACGTAACAGACAAACAAACCAAATTATTATAAACATATAATCGCTTCTCGTTATTTGTAATTCCATCTTTTATCAAAAAAGCCAATTCGTATTATTTTATAGACAATATTAATTAAATTATTACTGGCAACAGTTTTCTTCCAACTTCCTTATAGCGTTCCGATAACTGTAGTTATCCGGAACAATTAACAATTTATTTCCATCCTAACATATCAGGCGTTCACCATTATAAAACACAATCTTAAACAATTTTCGTTTCCCACGACACTATAGTAGAATAGCCGTTTTACTGCAGAAACTGGCAACACTTCACAGGGGATACGCGGTCTACCCGTAATGTAGTACTACCTCCTACATTGCTCTATCGCTGCGACGTAATGGAGCCGACACATCAAGAAACCTGCAATGGAATGTATGCGAAAAGGAAGTGATGCCTGGTTCCGAAGTTTGGCTCATATGTCGACTTGTCCTAGGTTTATATCACAGCCTAAGATAATTTAGATCATTCTAGACTCATCATCTCTCCTCGCATACGTATACAAAATATATTAATCTGGAGTTATATTAAATTATATTAGAGAAATGTCCATAACGCGTTCTGCCCCGACAGTCTACAACTTGGGATTGACTTTGGAAATAGTATCCTTCGATTCTGTTCAACGTTTTCTTTCTTTATTGTCTTGATTTTGATAGTGTCGTTAACAGCCCATCTGTCTCTGCTAGAACGCGTTAAAAAGATTCTCTCATTTTACACTAAATCAAAGACATAGTCACCCATATAGACTCATACAAGTATCACACATGAAGTAGTTCGACACGAGAGCGTCACGACTTCATCGCAAATCATTACACAGAAGAACATACAGCACATGAACAGCGGACATTGCCCGGGTGTTTCTAATATTAGGTAAGCAACATTTTTGCTGGGCATTTTCGACACAGTACCTCTTATAGCCCCCGTACCCACGGGCGACTTTTTATCCCGCATTGGATGTTTAACGCACTGCTTTGCACCAACAGTTGAAAAACGAACACTGTATTATTCGCCCCGCTGGGATGCACTCTGTTGGATCCTCAATGCTCGGCTCAACACCGACAGTTGAAAATACAGTGCGCGATAAAAATCGCCCGTGCGTACCTCGGCTTACTTATCATAAATACTAGAAAATCACAACGAAGTTGCTGCGTTATTATGAATTAGAACTAATATATATAATTATAACCAGCTAATGTGTGAAACACTGTGCTGTAGGCAGTGTATTCATATTGCTTCTTATATAAGGTGTATCTATTCATACACGAAATATCTGAAGGGGTCATAGGGGGGTGTAGTCATCATTATGAACAACTTTTACTATGGAACTAAACCAGAAATCGCGAAAAAAAAATTGCTGTTCCCTACATTTATGTTCGCATAACTCGTCAGAATGTAGGGGACAGCTGATTTATTTGCTGACCCCTTCAGATATTTCGTGTATGAATAGATACACCTTATATTGAAGTAGTTTCATAGTGTATAGTTTTATGTATAAAGTTCCACATCACCGGGTCAATACTAAGTTTAAGAGTCCACAGAATTGGAACACTAAGCCTAAGTACTATGATATTTATTTGATAGTCTATGATTATATCACCATTAAGAGTTTAGTTTTAAATAAATCAGTATTATTGTATTAAAATGTTACATTTTATAGAAACTTGTAAAACGACTATTATATTACTGTTGGTGTATACTGATTCGGTAAAGTAGGATAAGTAAATGATTGCATATCAATATCATAAAACGGATATGCCTGCATAGTCCAGATAATATAAATCTAAAGTAATATTATAAAGCGAAAAGATTTATTTTTTGTATGTTTGTTTGTTTGTGACGCTTTCACGCTAAAACGGCTGAACGGATTTGGATGAAATTTGGCACATGGGTAGACCATGGCCTGAATTGGGACATCGAATACTTTTCATATTCGATATACTTTTTCTTCCGATATTCCCACGGGATCGAGACTTATGCGGGTGAATCCGCGGGCACAGCTAGTATTTCATGACGTCAAGTTAAATATTTATTTTTACACGGCATTTACAGTCGGTTTTCGGAATAATGTTTAAATGATTGTCATCATTCATTTGCGAGTCCTTAGAAATGTCAGTCGACGTCGTGTGAGCGGACTGATTACTTGTGATGTATAACATGAATAATAATCCTTTTTTATAAAAATCAATGCCACTTCTCGTTGTAATTTTATAACTCAAGAACGGATGGACCGATTTTGCTAATTCTTTTTTTAGAATATTCCTTGAAGTAGGTACGAGGATGGTTCATACGGAGAGAAAAATAAAAAAAAAATGAAAATCTTAGGGGGTACGAAGTTCGCGGGGTCAGCTAGTATAATATAATATAATGATATATTCTAAACGCGAAGACTTGTAATGGCTGTCTGTCGACTATTGTTTCCTTTTTTTGTAGGTTTTTTTAGCTGTAAGTCTTCCATGAATAAATAAAAAAGTACGTGAAGAGATTGTTATACTATCATAACTTGTAGATAACTCAAATAGTTGCCTCGCGGTGTCTTTTACAATAATACTTACGAATACCTATCGATATCTCTACTACGTAATTATATAATTAACTTCAGGAAGTCGTCAGTCTAATAAGGTTTTGGGAGGTCTTCGGTCCAAATGGAATTTCAACTACCTGAAATACATTCATAGAAAGGGACAAACACACACATTGATATATTTGTGCATGTATATTCTATATTTTAAGGTCATAGTTAAAGACCATTTGCTGTTAAGCTCATTTTTCGGATGACACCATTTTTCTTTTAATATTATTGAAAAATATGTCGCTCGTGTCGTATTGTAAATCTTAGCTATGATTTCACAAATGTTAACCGTTTAGCTATCAACTTATCATATTAAGCAATGTCAATTAGTCGCATCATGTTTATTCGTACATCCATGATTTGTTTTTGTAATCGTTCGCAATTAGTTCATTACTGTAGCCTAAACCTTTTGCTGCAATTTACTCATAAATCAATTTGAGTAAGGTCAAACCAAAAAGAATATCGATGTTGTGAGTATTCATTCCGTAGGCGTAGAAATAATATCGTAAGGACAAGATGAAACGTTGTTAAATATATTTGATTGCTGCTCACACACGCACGATACAAGATACTTCCTAAAGGGAGCCAAAGTTTCTTAAAGATACAACATATCGAGGCAAAAATGATGCCTGGTTCAAGAGCCGTCTTCAGTTTAGTCCTCGAAGTTGTATGGATTGTGTTTCTAGCCTCGTCGCACTAGTCGCGGAGTGTGTGCTGTGCTACAGGTCGCTGCTGGGCAGCAGCGTGTGCACGTGCTCGTGGTACAGCTGGCGCGCGTAGGCAGCGTGACGCGCCACCCAGGCGGCCAGCTCCTCGCTGTCGCACTGCACGCGCGGCCTCCGCACGCCCTCGGCACCGCCACCGCCGCGCACGCCCAGCTCCACGAAGTAGGCCCCGTCCACCGACACCACCGTGCAGGACACCAGGTTGCTGGGGAACGAGGCCTTCATTACTAAAAGATTCGCTATGAGGTGGACGATCTGCGAACCGTCCGTCCCGGACGGTTCGCAAGAATAGACAACGACATATAAAGTTTTAAATAGACGACAGAGCCAGAAGGCGTACCTGAGATGCGTCTCCATGACGACCTGCGGCGCCTGGTGCTTGCAGGTGATGATGCGCACGTAGCAGTCGGACAGCAGCGCGCGGATGTCGTGCGGCGTGTCGCGCACGGCGCGGTAGGCCAGGAAGTGCTCGGAGTAGTCCGTGCGGTTGAGCGCGTACAGCAGCGCCGCGCCCGCCGCCTGCGCCGGGCAGTAGCGCGGCAGCAGCCCGCCGCAGCCCGCCACGCAGCGCGGCCCGCGCACGCGCACCGGCACCCACCTGTCGGACCTGGGGGCGGCCGGCGTGAGCTGAGCTGGGAGCTAGGTACAACGAATGTGGCCATCGCGAGACGTATTTCAAAAGAGTTTTCATCCCATCTATTCGAAAAGGACGACTTGGTTCGCCTTTAAGTACACCCAAAGCTGGTGTTTTCTATAAGAAACTTTTAGCGGGCAGTAATGAGATTTTAATCCTCTTTTTAAGTGCGCCGCAATTATCTTTGCCGCACACTTTTTGAATTTGGAACATCTTAGTGTTCAGCGCCAAATAAATCGAACGCAAATATCGTTTTTTTTTTTATTTTTATTAAAGACTGGCTGGTACGACGGCCCATAGTCGCGCCGCCGGATGAATAATAAAAAAAAGAAATCAATTTAAAAACGCGCGAACTACAACTCGCGTTTTCGTCAATTTTAACGGATTGTTAATAATTCATGGTTTTGTTTTAAAAATGAGTTCTTCAAGTGACAGTGAAAGTATAGAATTAACTCCTGAAAGTATTAGAACTGACGCAAGAAATGTGATGGATACCTAATCTATTACCTGCAAAATCCCGGGAGAAATATATGAAAGCCTATGGAATGGAGAAATTCAAGAGACGCCAAGAATTTTTCAGAATCTGTTTTTTTGGCCTACTTCCAGTAGGTACTTAACCAAAACTAAACAACCTTCCACTCTTTGGAGTACCTACTCAATGCTAAAATCAACAGTCCGTTCTAACAACGACGTAAAACTGGACACATATTCGAAATTAATAGCGTATCTGAAGAGGATGTCTGATGGACTTAACACTAAAGAACCCAAAGTTTTCTCAGTCAAACACGTGGAGACTTTCCTTAATGAGGCACCCGACAGAGTCTTTCTTGCCGTAAAAGTAAATGATAAATTTATGATTTTATTTCTGTAAGTAGGTTTGTACAAACACTTTTCATATTTTAAAAACTAGATGAGGTCGGCGTTTCCTATCTGATTACTCTGAGAAGAAAGGCCGGAACAAACTCAGAGGTCACAGTCTCTTTTAAAGTCCAGACATAATCTTGGTCAGATCATGTGAAGACCATGTAGATTGGTGTCTGAAGCGGTCTTTTGAGGAAAAACCATAGAAATTGAGGGGACCTGTCCAGTCAGTGCATGCATTTGTCAGTAATCGTGCAGCTCAACTCATAACTTAAGGAGCACAACGATTCGACGAACAATACCACAGAAAGGACATTTGGGTAGGCCGCATAAACTACTTAAACTGCCAGATCATGATTAAAACTGAAACAATGACCCACATAGTCCTCACATTCACAATAATTAAAATAATAAATTATACTTCTTATGGTAAGTATACAAGTCGTTGTGGTATAATAATCATCAACTGTCAGTGTATGTAACAAAAAAAAAACACAAAAAAAAAACAACTTCAGTATGCAGAAAATTGGAGCAACTCAATCCCAAGCCTTTTTGTCCTCAATATAATCTTTAACGGTATTTTTAAAAGCCTTTCTGGCTCAACTTACGTTTAATGAATAATTTGAATTTATTAAGGCTTAGATCTTGAATGTGGCTTGGAAGTTTATTATAAAAGCGTAAAGTCAAAGTCAAAGCATTTATTTCAAATAGGCACATAAAAGGCACTTTTGAACGTCAACATTTAATATAAAATATGAGGCGCCTTTTATTTTGTCATAGTGGGTGATGAAAAGTAGAGTGTTATCACTTGGGCGCTAAATATATTTGTCGCTCGGGCGACGTACTTTGAATCTCTCGCTACGTTTAGGATTCTACTAAAGAATCCCTCTCTACGCTCGGGATTCTACTCTAGAATCCCTCACTTCGCTCTGGATTCAAAAAAGTGCCCTCGCCGTAAAATATTATTTTGCTCCGTTATGATACAATCTACTATTTAATGACAAAGGTCATATTCGTGTTTCCTGGACATGTCGCTACCGACCTGCGACTGGTGTCCCGGAGCGCGGACGCGGTCTCTGCGGCCAGGTCCAGCACGCCGATGACGGGCTTGGTGACGGTGCCCACGAGCCCCTTGCCCACACCGGCTAGGAAGCCCCCCAGCCCCTCCGACGTGGCTCCCTCGTAGCTGTGCTTCACCAGCGACGTCATGCCACCTGGGGATGACGGCAGTTAGCTATAGTGCTTCTGTACGATACAATATACAAAATTTACTTCACACTACTGCCGACTAGTCCCGATTCATTTCGGACTGTAACAAATAGTTTTGTACTAGTATCAAATAGTTTCAAGTCTAGTCTTGACTACTTTCGGACTAGTCTTGACTGATTTCGGACTAGTATTGACTAGTCTTGACTAGTTGCGGACTAGTGACGACTAGTAACGACCGACTGAATGCCTTCCTTAGTCAGACTTATCGATATTTTAAAACAATATAACTGTCCGTAGGAAAACTTGTGCTTTGTGAGAAATATAAATCAGAATGAATATGTCGTGGTCCCGGCGAGCCCCGCGCCGCGTGACGTACCCAGCAGGCCCAGCCCCAGCCCCCGCAGGCCGGCGGCCAGGTGCGCGCCCGGCGCGGCGGAGCGGATGCGGCGTCGCGTCTCCTCGTGCGCCTCGTCGCCCACCACGCGCTCCAGCCCGTCGCCCAGAGACTCTGTGCGCAGACGAAATTATGTAATACGGTTATATCTACTCGAATCAATACCAATGTTGGCTAAACTGTGCTCATTTCATGGTTAAGTCTGGACCAATATATGCTTAATGTTAAAACGGGCGTTTATAGCTGCGATACAGTTATTAAATTTTGTAGCTATCATCGTTTCTATTGTCGTTATGCCAATTTGTTTTTGTTCCAAATAAAAAACTTTTACTTTTACATACTCATTATTCGGTATATCGGTATCTTAACGCAGCCGAGTCACTTGTACTCCGTCATTGTAATTTTCTTTTGTACTGGACCATACTTGAGAACCTTAGGGTTATGGAGGTATTGAAGATCAACATTCGAACTTTTACTGAGGTTTTTTTTATACGAAAACAAGTTTTTAATGTTATAACATAACTTTAAACACCCCCAAGACCCCTGTACCGTTGCATGCACCCACCCATAAGCACAATGTTTTACGTGTGTTACATCGCGCACTACCGCTAACAGCGAATATTTCACTTCAAAAATAAAAGTCCATTCCCATTCCATTATTTTTGTTGTATTTAATTAATTAAATTTATATTATTAGCAGTAGAAATAAATGGACAGGCAGATTATGGAGAGACCAATGTACACATTATATGTTATTAGAATTATGTACACATTTTCGCAATAAATGAACTTGAACTTGAGCACTTATTTTTGTACAATGTTACTTAGTTTGATGTACAATATGCGTAGTTGACGGCTAAGTGATGGGTATTTTTATAGTCTGTATATGTGTACCCAACATTAACAAATTCCTTTCAGTTTTAATCGTATAATGGAAATAAAGCAAAAAACAAAAGTTGGGTGAGGGAAATTCAGTGAAGCGGTATTCGTGAAAATGAACATTTCGTCGTATCTAAGTGAACTGAGCGTGCCACTCGCCTTCAAGCTGTGAAATTATGTTAGGCGTGTTTGAAGCGTCTCGGTATAATTATTACTGCTACAAAAATAATTATGCTATTTGCAACGCGTTCGAAACGATAGTTTTAATTGTATTCAAAGTAATAATTCAATATTTTCCTAGTGCTGTCACCTACCTGTAACTTTAGCAGCGGAGTTGGATATGCCGTGGGTGACGTTCTTGAACAACGCGCCCACGTTGCCTTCTAGCAGTAGACCAGTGACTCCTTCCGACACGTCTGCCACGAATCCCAACGGGTTGCCCAAAAAGTCTACTGACCCCAGGATTTTCGCTGCTTGCCATTTTAATTCCTGTGGGATCATTTATTTATTTAAGATCTCGAACAAAAGATATACGCAATACATTACCCATAAATAAAAGGCAACATCAGGTACTCAGTAAGTGTACTCCTTCACTTATAGGAGAACACAGCATGCACAATAAAGTTAACAACTAAGCTAACAAAGTTAAAATATTGATAATAGTTAAATTTTGAAAAAGCTAATAAAGTTTTAAACTACATTAAGGGCTGATTTTTCAATAGTCAGATATCTTTTATCCGAGGAATAAATATTGTGATCTGACAGCTTTTGTATAGAAAATATGTCAAACTGGCAGATTTATTCATCAGATAAAAGTTATCTGATTATTGAAAAATCAGCCCTTAAGAAAATATAACATTAGGAGATACTTAAATCTGTTAAACAATTCTTATATTATTAGACAGACGCACAGCGGGGCGAGCATGGCCTACTGTGACATGACTTGAGCCACACATTTTATCACAGTTTGGGCGATATAACCATTTTGTCTTAAATGCTAGCACGGCGGCGCACTGTGGTCCGGATTTTCAAAAAGGTGGACATAGGATCGAAACTGCATATTTTACTTAACAAAAAATTGTTTTGTATAGGAAATTTAACGCTGGATAATACTTATTATTACAATTTTTCAAATAAATTGCTCCTTCACGTCAAGAAATAATATTGAAAATAAAAATGTATGGGAGAAAATCTTTTATTTTTTTTTCATTTACTGTGTCACACTGTGAAGTCAGCAACAAGAAAGGCATGTTGCACCTCTAGATTATGTCGCATGATTGAACCGCGCTAAAATTTTAGACATGACATAATTTATCATGTCTAGTCATAAACGTCTTGGGTACGGCAATGTTCGACCACTGGAGCATTTTAGAATCTATGTTACTCTGAATTCATTCATTATCTTGAAATCGTCCGCAAACAAATAAAAAACGGGAGTGATGGAAGCACTGAGTTATGTCATTCATGAAAACATTAAAAATAATCGGACCCAAATGCGATCCTTGCGGGATTCCAGAGGTTGCTAGATAGTTTTCAGAGAAATGACCGTTCACCACCACTTGATTCTCTATGTTTTAGGTAAGATTTACACCACAACAACATTATAGTTGCGCCAATTTATTAATAAGAAGGCAGTGATTCACTTTATCGGATGCCTTGCTAAAATCCGTCCACATCCGTACATTGCGTCCTCTGAAGTACGATTGTCAAGGCACTTAGATAAAGCCGACGTGAAACACAGTAGGTTAGTATTGGTCGAACTGAATTTAACCAAATCGTGCTGATATTCAGTAATGTGTTCTTTGAGGTACCACATCAGATGTTAGCTAACAAGTTGAATAAATCATTTTGTATTACAGATGAATCGGCATCGAAAAATGTCACTAGCGACGACGCTTAATGATGTCGACTGCTGTGCACATCGCGTTTGCCGAAGGCGGTGCTCATCAAAATTACACATTAATTTAAACATTCAATTTTCAATTCGTATACTTACATCCTTGAAGTGCGCTAGCATCTGCCTGCCCAGGTAGGAAGCGGTATCGAACACGTGCGCTCTCACAAACGGCTCGAGCTCGACTGCCGCGTCTTCAAACTTGATAAACGTCAGTCCTAGTCGGCGCTTCAACGCACTCAGCGATCCTTCCAGCTTGTTCGCTGTACACATCGAGAGGCGGATCTGGGGAGGTGAAGAGAAGATAAAGCGCTGAGCGATACATTTTCATCAAAGCGTAATTATTTATAACTTTAGTATTATGTTTTACGTATGTAACGTTACGACGGGCTTATTTTACTTATACATTCATGTGCACGTGTTCACGTGCATGTGTTTATTGCACCAAAAAGCATGATACGTTGAGCTTCAAATTGTTAAAGGAATCGGTTCGCCAGAATTGATATCAACTGATTGAGGGGGATACTACCAGTAGTTCTGTACAACATTCTGACGCCTTGCTAAAACTTACTGGGGACTAAGTCGTACGCACTTGGGTAAGGGTCTAATAATAAGGTGGGCTTTGACTAGAGATTCGATATTTGGATGCACATTCACCTAAAGTTGAAATGTTGGCTAATATGGAGTGCACTTTTGTATCGAAAAAATCCCGCGGCTCCGGGATCGACAAATTTAGGTTTCTGATTATAGAATCGGATGCTTCTCTACCTACCTAATATTGTAAAGTAGGTAGGATACCAAACTGCGATAGCAAACAACGTCAAAATAAGATAACGGACTACATAATATATTTAGAATAATTAATGTAGGTACCTACTGAAATCCCTAGTTTTTTTTTTAAATAATTATTTTTTTAGAAGTCGCTTCCATACTATACACCCGACTAGCTATGCTTTCCATAATATGTGTTCCTGGCAACCAGTTTAAAAAAAAAAAGCCGCTTCCATACTTTCATAGCTAAACATTAACTTTAGGTAGGTAAATATGCATCCGAATATCCGATCTCTGGTTATGACCAAAGATCGGAATAAGTAGAGTATATTTACCTACAGTTCGAGGGAGTAAGTAACATACGAGTGGATAATACAGGAGAAATACCTTAAGGTTTAAAAAAATACCTCCTCTAAAATCCCGGAATCATGATAATGACGTTTATACTACACCTGCTTGGAAAGTACCATGATACTTTATCAAATTTACGGTAGAAAGTACGTCATTGCATATCGAACAAATATGCGGGGAGAAAACGCATCTGAGCGGGAGAGAAAAGTGTATGAAAATCCATTTCTTACGTTGTTTTTCTTTTTTAATTTTGGGTAAGACTATGCGCCGGTAACCTAAATATCAAAATCCAAAAAGTTTTTACAGTGAGTTTTTATCTCCAAGTTCGCAAAATGACACTGGCCACTAGCTGTGCGTTGGATGGTGTCGGGCTGGCAGTGCGACCCTGCGGCGGCAGGATAAACAATTTGAAAAAAGAACATGTGAAAATTGCAGACGCCATTGGCGCCATTTTCAATTTGTGTGTTGTTTGAAGATTTAGTTTTTTATTTTCCTCGTAGGTGTAGTATAAAGCACTATGTATCACTCGAGAGAAAGTGCGATTCCCGATCTCGGGTGTTTTAAAGCCCTCGCCTACGGCTCGGGCTTCAAACGATACCCTCGACGGTGATCGGTCACTTTATTTATTTTATTTAAACTTTTCGCACAAAAGGTACAAAGGCGGACTTAATGCCTTAGGCATTCTCTACCAGTCAACCAAGGGTGGTGAAGAGATTAGATGGCAGGTGCTTTAATTGAAAGGAAAGGATTGATTTTGAGCGATGTTTAACAATGATAAAAAAAATAAACTATCAAAACAACGTACACAAATACATAAATAAGTCGTATACACATACATACTATTTACTATACTATATACTTACATAAATGTATATATATATTTATATACAAATTCAAGGGAGAGAGATGTTGAGATGACTCTACTCTATTTGTTTTGAAAATAACTCTGCAATTTCCGCTTAAATGCATACCGACTGGTAGCCGTCCTGATATCAAGAGGAAGCGCATTCCAAAGAATAATGGACTGAATATGAAAGGAAGAATGAACAAAGTCAGAAGTATGAGAAGGACAGAGTAGAAGAAGATTGTTAGAAGAACGCAGATTCTTAGCGTGAGAAGAACATAGGTATTGGAAGTGAGACACGAGATATAAAGGAGGAGTGGGAGAGTTGAGAAGGGAGAAAAGCGTGGTCAAAGCACGCAAACTTCTTCTTTGGCGAATGGACATCCATTTGAGCTCAGACCTATAGCTCGACACATGGTCATTCATTTTGGTTGGCTCTTTCTCCTCTCGGTGAATAATGTACTATTAATCCCAGGATTTAAGTCACGAATTATTTATTAGATATATACATAGTTACAAGTTATTGATTTGAAGAATCAAAATTATTAATTTGTTTTGGGTTCCATACTAAACTTATGTCAAATTCAAATGTTTTGTTTTAAGTAGGTAAAAAAAATGTGTTTGGCTAGTTTATGTGCTTATTTGTTAAGTGTGCTTGTTAAGTCCACTTAATCAATTAAAACTTATGCTTCAAATACATATGTACATACATTTTGTTGCACAGTTACAGGGTGGCGATTTAGTCACCTGCATCCGTCAAGGGGTGATTCTAATAATAGTACTCCAGACCGAATTTTGGCCATGGCAGCCAATATCAATGGAGACTATCCATCTACGCGGGAGATATTATAGTGCACAATAGAGTGCGCAGACACAGGTGCATTCACTCTTCCACTGTCATAGTCCGATAGGACGGTAATCCGACACTCGCGGAGAGAGATCAGGCGCAGGACATTGCTCCTGCGCCTGATCTCTCTCCGGTCGTGTCGTGTCGGAAAGCACTTTAAGCCATTGGGCTTAACGTGCTTTCCAAGGCGCGGGGTATCACACCGTAACACAAACAACAACACAACACACAATTCGGGTATGAGTTTCATATCGAAAGTTGTTTATAATCACCCCCCATGACGGATGCAGATGACTAAATCGCCACCCTGTATTTGGTTATCCTTACCCAGGTAGCGGTGGCGGTTCCTGTTGTTTTAAAATATATTTCGTTACACAACAATATATGATATAGTTTACTATCACTTTCACTTGATGGAGGAGTTGCTATTTCAAAATCAAAAGTAATTTATTCAAACTAGGCTGACAATCAGCACTTTTTGAACGTCAAAATTACATAAGACAGTCCCACGGCACGCCCGCCCTTCACCACTTCCTAGTGCTTTAGCTGGGAAGAAGAAGTAGCGCAACAAACTGTCCAGCAGCACTGCTTGTTATCTCTTTCACTCAATGGAAAAACTATGTGAAAGAGTTAGCAACTATCGTTTTCCATTGTAAAATGTGCGTGAGCGCATTCCTGAATAATATTCTGTTGAGTGCGAACGTGTGTAAATCAGTGTTGTGGAGCCTCCGTTTTAACCCCAGTTTGTTTTTTTTTTTGTTTTACTTGACTATTTTGGCTTCATTTTACGGGCTCCGATTAATTCATTTCGTTTGGATTTTGATGTTAACTGGAATCTGCAAGTGTACCAATTAATTATAATAATTGTGTGTTTCTTCTGTAGTATAAATAGATAAACAATATTTATTATTAGATATTAGTCTAAAGTTGATCTTGCAACAGAATTTCCAGGGGTGGAATTTATAAAAATCTTTTGTTAGCTCTACCATCCTTCTAATATTCTTGCATGAGTGGTTGCTAACGTCATAAAAAAATGTTTATGCCCATTTCTTGTGTCAGTCAGTCACCTTTAGCTTTAATATATGTATGGATTTTTTTCAATATATTAAATTATAGTATTAAATAGTTGTAATTCCATTGTGGGTATTTTTCGCCATGGAGAATCGAATTATACCTGAATTAGTACAAAACTGTATTGTAAATAACCCAGAATTATTTAATATCACGCAAGTGGTATTATTATATATAGTATATTTATAGCTGTATGTCGATTCTGTAAAAATGTGACCGTGAAGTGAACATTTAGGTGAAGTGAGCGTGGAGTGAGCTGTCAGTGTCATCCCACTGATGCTAGGGATTGACCAAGCATTACATTTACAATGATAATCGAGATTTTAAATAATTAAAATCTAAATTTTTATGCTAATTCTGTTGATCATTATATATTATTTCAAGACTAGAAATGGCTATTTAAGGGTAATGTAAGTGGCTAAAAATTACTATTTACGGTTTTTTTTTTAAATAAAAACGCAAAACAGAAATTCAGTTAGAAACTCAAATAAGTTCTTTTATTTTGATTTTCTAAACTAGTTTCTGACTGAATTTCTGTGTTGTTGTTTTATAAAAAAAAAACTCTAAATATTAATATTTAGACACTTTTATACTAGCTTTGAAATAATATAAAATGATCAACAGAACTAACATTAAAAAACATAATTAAAATCTCGATTATCATTGTAAATGTAATGCTTGGTCAATCCCTAGCATCAGTGGGACTACACTGACAGCTCACCCCACGCTCACTTCACCTAAGTGTTCACGGTGAGATGGTTACAGAATCGCAATGCTGGACGACTTTTAAAAATTCACTGTCCCAATATTATTCACATAATATGTTTGGCACATGCTCTCAACCGAGTAGTATATGCACTAATCGCATTCGCAAATGTAAAAAGTTTTTTTTGAAATTCCCAAACCGAGTAGATCGAGTACCGTGACATTCCGTCGCCTCTTTAGCCGGTAATTACTTTATGGGGTATGTGGTTGGAGGCTGCAAAATATTTTCATCAAATATCATCGTTTTAAATTCCCTAAATAGCACTGTAGCTATCTCTATCAGAAAAGCAAAATGTGCTTTAGAAAGTGCCAATATTCGTTCAGAGTTAAATTTTATTGATGAAAATGTTAAAATTATAGAAACAAAGTTTTTTCGTTAATAGAGTGCACACACAATACTGACCGGATGTGGAACTGGAGAAGTCGTTGTAATTTCCCGATTTCTCTTAATGCCCACGGATTTACCATTTCAATTTAAAAAATTGCAATTTCCAGTAAAACGATATTTTCCAATGACCAAATATTCAATGGATGGTGAAATATTAAATGTTGCAGGTTTAGATTAAAGCGTTGAGTGTTTTTCAGGTGGACAACAGTATGTACCCCTTTTGCGACAGATACCGAGTGTTTATTAATTCACGCCTCTTACCTCCATAGATAATGAGAGATCTTTCTCAACATACAAGAGGGTTCTAAGTGGTCAAAAATTTTTATTATAGACTGAAAATATTGAAAAAATTTTGGTAATCTATTTATTTATTTATATAATACTTTAAGCACACTTGGTAAATGTACAGAGGCGGACTATTTAAATTCTCTACAGCAAAAAGATACAAACCCTGACTCCAACACCAAAGATAAGGATGATGCTTCTGATTGATTTAATTTGTATCAACTTCACTTGTTTATTTTTATGTTGAATGTTACGAGGTACGAGCACTTGTATCTTTGCCCAATGAACGGCGCGACAGCTACAACAGGGTTCTTCATTGTTCGATATATTTGAAGGGTCTAAATTATAACTAGTTTACTGTGGTTCTATGGAAAGTTTTGTACGTAATTGTACGTAAATATATTATTATATTGATTTGATTAGATATTTTGCTTTTTATTTAAAAAATTGCGCATTTATTTTTTTATTTTATTTGGGAAACAAACAATCGTACATTGTATACTATATACAGGGTGTTTGGTAGAACGTTGAACATACGAAAATGGTGGTTAGTTGGGGTCATCTGCTACCTTGATAAATTATTTGACCTTGGCCCCACCGATTTTTTTTTTTAAATTTTCTTTATTTTACAGAAAATAACCAGATTTTTAACTTTAAATTCGAATATATTTTTTTGCGATCGGTAAAATTGGCAGGATGTTGTTTTGTATTAATGTTTAATAGTAGCAGACTCTCATAAAATTACTTTTTGGTACAGATGTTAATAGGAAAAAAAGTTATGAGTCTTTAAAGGTACAAAAAGATGTAAAAAAATGCTTAGAGCATAACTTTGACTTGCATTAAAAAAAAAACTAAAAGTGATCGAGAACTTAGGATTACATCAAAACATCTCTGCTGTATGAGCTTTCTAACGGTATGTAATTTACATTTACTAAATCAAAAAGTCAGGACTTATTTGACAATTTTATCAAGTTAGAAGGTTTTTGACGAAACAGAAAATTAAAATGTTTTGCGAAATTTAAAACTGTAAAGTTGTCAAAAAATGTAGCAATCAATTTAAATGAGAGAAATACTTAAATACCCATTCAAAGGGCCTTTTTCTGTTACCTAAATGTCAGTGGGTAATAAAACAATTAAATTACATTTAAATGAATTTATTCAATTAAGTAATTGCTCAAATTGACGCCCTCCATTTTGAATGCACGCGCGACATCTGCGTCTTATTTCAACGGTTGTCGTCCGCAGCAGCATCTCTCCCCTCATCACTTCGAATGCAGCATTAATTCTGTTGATTAATTCTTCACGCGTTTCTACTACCGTGAAGTAGACAAGTTCTTTGGCTCTTCCCCACACGTAAAAGTCGAGCGGAGTGAGGTCGGGTGATCGCGGAGGCCATGGGATTGGTCCCCCTCTGCCAATCCATGAATTGGGGAAACAATTGTTTAGTAGCTCGCGTACGCTCAGACTCCAGTGAGCTGGGCAGCCATCATGCTGGAACACGATAGGCCTGTCTTCATCAAATGCTTCTTGTAGCAATGGTGGTAGATCGTTGATCAAAAACTCGAAATAATTGCTCCCATTAAGATGTTCCGGCAAAAAATGGGGCCCTATAAGCCTGTTTCCAATCACTCCGGCCCAGACATTGACTGAAAATCTTCTTTGGAACCCCTTTCGTCTCTTCGTATGTGGGTTTTGACCTTTAGGGGCCCAATGATGCAAATTATGCAAGTTGGTAATCCCTTCTTTATCGAACTTAGATTCGTCCGTCCACAGTATGCTCCGCAAAAAGTTGACATCTTCTACATCAGTATGCAGCAAATGGCGACAGAACTGCATTCGCCTCCCAAAGTCATTATCTTCAAGATCTGTAATACCCCAAACAAGTCTTAGAACAATAAAAAAATTTACCTAATGGGTTAATTCTTAAAGATCTAAAACTACATTCACAAAAGGGAATGCAATGCAGTGCAGTGCAAAGATGCCTGATTGATACATAGCATAAGACACAAATAAAAAACTGGCGAAGTCAAGGTCAAACTAATTTAAAATTTTCTTTTTTATTTAATTCTAGAAACTTACTCATGCCACAATTTTGTTTCGGATCAAAACAAATGCTTCAATGTGTAAAAATCTTACCTTGCACTGGAGTGTGGTGAAAAGCATGCCTCCCATCTGCCCGGAGAACAGACCACACTTTCCAAATGGACAAGCCAAGTCGTCTAGCTATCACCCTTATGCTAGTGTTAGGGTCTGCCTCAAACTCAGCTAGAATTTGCTCGTCAACGGCGACATCGTGAATTCCCCGGTTCACTCTTGGCTCTTGAAAATTTAGATTACCGGTAGTTCGTAAACGTCGGTAAGTGCTGGCAAAAGTTTGATGACTTGGTACTCGCCGGTTAGGATAAGTTTCCTGGTAAATCCTTCGCGCATCACGCGAATTAGTGTTGGCGCGTCCATACGCTAACAACATGTCAGCGTATTCTTCACTGGTAAAGGTAGCCATTTTTCACCAAGAAAAACGTAATAGCGCACAGTAACAAGAAACTTAACAGTAGGTACAGTAACGTAACATAAAACTTAACAGACAGATAACACAACAAGTAATTAATAAAACGACTCGGAACGAAAACAGAAGTGACGGGCACAAACAATCGCAGAGGCAGTTAAGTCTCGACTGATTCAAATTATTCAAAATCATCGTTTTGGCCTCTTCAGCGGGCCCCGCCGGGAGCGAAAGAGAAAAAAACATGCCTTATGACTGCGCACGAGTGAGACAAAATGTTTACCTGCTTAGTGCTCCAGACCCCAGGTAAAAAAATGTAAGTGGTTTAGTTTTCCTAGAAATTTCGCAACAAAGGAGTCTGTGCAGTGACTGGTAACAGAAAAAGGCCCTTTGAATGGGTACTTTAAGTACTCCTCTCATTTAAATTGATTGCATTTTTGACAACTTGACAGTTTCAAATTTCGCAAAACATTTTAATTTTATGTTTCGTCAAAAACCTCCTACTTGATAAAATTGTCAAATAAGTCCTGACTTTTTAATTTAGTAAATGTAAATTACATACCGTTAGAAAGCTCATACAGCAGAGATGTTTTGATGTAATCCTAAGTTCTCGATCACTTTTAGTTTTTTTTTAAATGCAAGTCAAAGTTACGCTCTAAGTATTTTTTTACATCTTTTTGTACCTTTAAAGACTCATAACTTTTTTTCCTACTAACATTTTTACCAAACAATAATTTTATGAGAGTCTGCTACTATTAAACATTAATACAAAACAACATCCTGCCAATTTTACCGATCGCAAAAAAAGATATTCGAATTTAAAGTTAAAAATCTGGTTATTTTCTGTAAAATAAAGAAAAATTAAAAAAAAAAAAAAACGGTTGGGCCAAGGTCAAATAATTTGGGCCAAGTGGGTAGCAGATGACCCCAACTAACCACCATTTTCGTATGTTCAACGTTCTACCAAACACCCTGTATAAATACGCCGTATGCAATAAGTAAGTGTACAACCCACTACGTTTCCACATGCGTTAATAATAATAATTAGTTGCGAATGTATTCAAAGTGCAATAAATAATTCGCAATTACTTAAGGCGGGGTGTTATCTCAATATTCCCAAAAATTGGTTTCTTAGAACGTCGAGTATGACGTAATGTAATAAAAATAAGTAACGCGAAAAATACAGTGAACAGAGAAGGGTATAAAGAAGAATTTAAACCGAACAGAATAATAAATAATAGTTTGATATTCCCAATAAAAAATTGGGAAGTTGTAGCACAAAAATAAACTTTGACGTCGAAGATCTCTGTATTTCCAGCGATAACAACAGTTTTTTTTTTAAGAATTTAGTAGGTTTTCCATTTTTTTAAAACTTTAACCAAACCATTATTTAATTTTATGTCTATATTTTAAATAATCTAAAGAAAAGCAGTAAAATAAATGCCCATTCGCAGCTTACGTCACATTTCAACACAAATATCATTTTCAATTTTCAATCTTATTGACGCTCCATAGTGGTGACAATAGTTTACGCGGTCATACTTTAGTCGTCGGGCAGCGCTCGACTTGGATGGTTGGCACCGGACGCTCTGTGCATAATTCGATTGTAGTTTTCAAGTAATTTATGACTGAAAACAGTTGAACTAAAGTTCTGTGGCGGACTACTAAGGCTACTCACTGCCTAATATTGAAGTGAAAATTCAGTCTCAGTGGAAATATGGGCAATAAAAATAAAATGTTGCGAAAGAGTTTTACAAGAAAAAGACGAAAAACTCGAAAAAATTATGGAATGTTTGGGTAAGTAGGATGATTACGGTATTGTATCATAATAACATTTGAAATTTGTATTTAGTTTAGTATACTTACGAAACTGTATAAATCTATAGAAACGGTATTGACAATTTCTACAAACATTTTGCTAAATCCAAAAACAAATAGGTGCACTCTATTTTGATGTCTATAGAATGCATATTTGAATGCGCCTAGTGCAAACGTCTCTGGTCGAAGCAACCATCGAGGCGATAGCCATATTGCAATAGTAGGTATAAGTAACAAAAACAAACTTGCCGATAAATCAGAGTGCGTTCGTAATTATTATAATAATATAAATATTGCACTAGTTATCTAAAAAGCATTTTGATTCTTTTGTAAGATTATTTTTATAATATTTATTGAGTCATTAGAACAGTGCCGATAATTTTTGAAAACGAAAAAAATCACAGTAGGATGAAACCCATTGGAAAAGAAAGAGAATATAACAAAAATGAAAGGAAAAATAATTTGCGGGCGATCCGAGGTCGGGAAGTGGGGGTTATCTCGATTTCCGGCAAAACTACAAGTCTTATGGAAAAAAGTGTAATAGCAAAGTTGTAGGTAATAAAAAGATCTACAACTTTTGTATTCACACTTTTATCAAGTAACCTCAAAATTTAAGTGAAAAATTCAAATAACCAAGTTTTTTGTTTTATATTTTTATCTTTTACACAGCATTTTTTTTTTCGCGAAATTTGCCGAATACTTACCTTTTTATGTTTCAAGCACACTGTATTTTTATTGATTTAAAATATTTGTTTTTTTCACCTTATTTTGACCTAATATCGAAAAAGCACCCTAATTTTCAATCGAAAATTCTCACGTGAAAATATCTGCTTTTTTAAAAACTCGGTAAAAAAAATAATTGCTGTGTAAAAGATAAAAATAAAAAACCAAGAACTTGGTTATTTGAATTTTTCACATAAATTTTGAGGTTACTTGAAAAAAGTGTGAATACAAAAGTTGTAGATCTTTTTATTACCTACAACTTTGCTACTACACTTTTTTCCATAACACTTGTAGTTTTGCCGGAAATCGAGATAAACCGCTTTTTACCCTTAAACCCCCACTTCCCGACCTCGGATCGCCCGTAAATTATTTTTCCTTTCATTTTTGTTATATTCTCTTTCTTTTCCAATGGGTTTCAGCCTACTGTGACTTTTTTCGTTTTCAAAAATTATCGGCACTGGTCTAATGACTCAATAAATATTATAAAAATAATCTTACAAAAGAATCAAAATGCTTTATATATAACTAGTGTGCAGTATTTATATTATTATAATAATTACGAACGCACTCTGATTTATCTGCAAGTTTGTTTTTGTTACTTATACCTACTATTGCAATATGGCTAGGGGGTCAGTCGCCTCGAGGGAAGCCAGTTTTCGCCAAGCTGGTCTAAATTTGCGAAATTTTTTGCAATTTGGCTATCGCCTCGATGGTTGCTTCGACCAGAGACGTTTGCACTAGGCGCATTCAAATATGCATTCTATAGACATCAAAATAGAGTGCACCTATTTGTTTTTGGATTTAGCAAAATGTTTGTAGAAATTGTCAATGCCGTTTCTATAGATTTATACAGTTTCGTAAGTAAACTAAACTAAATACAAATTTCAAATGTTATGATACAATACCGTAATCATCCTACTTACCCAAACATTCCATCATTTTTTCGAGTTTTTCGTCTTTTTCTTGTAAAACTCTTTCGCAACATTTTATTTTTATTGCCCATATTTCCACTGAGACTGAATTTTCACTTCAATATTAGGCAGTGAGTAGCCTTAGTAGTCCGCCACAGAACTTTAGTTCAATTCACGCACTGTTTTACCAATTTTAGCAAATACCAACTAATATTCAGCCAGCAGCAGCTTCCATTCCCGTGGATGATCCCTCTATCGTCTAAATTTTTCAGAATTCTAGCTTCCGTCCCGGCTCCGCATTTTCTTAGAAACATTATTACTGAAGACCTTGTGTGGATGTTGTCCCATATTATTATTATTATTATTATTCCTTTATTTCATTTACATACATATCAATTACATTTCTAAATATTTTTATAAATAAAAAAATACCAAAAACATTTAAAAATATAAAAAATAGTAGCCCACCGGTATCGGGAACAGGGTCCAAGCTACCGGCGGTCAGGGCTCCAGAGAGAGAAACTTCCTAACAATGCGGGCCGTGTCCAAAAGTACCGCTTTCTGAATCAAGCCCTTGATCCAGCTGCCTAACGAGAGCCTCCTTAGGTGTTGGTCGAGGCTCTTGGGTATTAGCCCATTGGATGTCACGACTATCGGCACAATGACCGCTGAGCCCACATCCCAAATGTCGACAACCTCGTGAGCCAAGTCAAGATACTTGATTTGTTTATCTTTCTCGGCTTTCACGAGGTTCTCATCATGAGGGATAGTTATGTCAACAATCATTGCGCGTCGCTCCAATCGATCCACCACCACTATATCAGGCTTATTGGCAACAATAGTCCTGTCAGTGATGATGGATCGATCCCAGTATAATGTGATATTACCATTTTCGAGAACTGGGTCGGGCACATACCTGTAGTACGGTACCTCCGATTCCACAAGGTTTTATTTCAGAGCAAGCTGCTGATGGATTATCCTGGCTACAAGGTTGTGTCTATGCAATATTATTATTATTATGGCATTTGTCACTTTGGAGCTGTGATATTATTGCATTTATTTAGAGTTTATGTGATTTTTAAGTGGTCCGAGGGCCTTTATGTTGGTTTTGTTTTCTATTTTTTTACCGCACCCACTAAGTACCTATCTAAAACACAAACATTAGTTTGAAATGGCATAACTACCCATTTAATTATCCCTTCCATCCCTGATAATGACTTACACCCGAAAAGCATAATTCCCCTTCTAGAGCAGTCGGGTAAAATTCGGAATGTTTATATTTGACCTGTTTATCATGTACTGTAATAAAAATAAACAGTAGTGATGTTTTTTTTTAAATTGTTATGTGTAATTATTTATTGTATCATATTATGAACCGACACTGTAATTACATCGAATTTTAGAACGCACGTCATAAGTAAGTATATTCAACAGAAAACATCTGATTTCCTTACGTATACTATGCAACTTTCCTTGAGCACACAAACGCCCGTGTTAGCGTTTGCGAGTGTGTGCATAATTACCGTAAACCGCGCAGATGCGGTTGTGTGAGTGCGGTAATAGCGATTAAAATCGTAGTCGGTCCGCGCCTTAAATCCCGGGACTTAATTGTCATGTTTACGACTTGGGATTTTAGAAGAGGTATTATGCACTCTGTTACTTACTTCCTCGAACTTTAGGTAAATATGCTCTAACTATTGCGATCTCTGGTTATGCCTGCTAACTATTTTGTCCGTATGCCACGTAGCGGCAGTTAAGCAAAGAATTTGTTACTGTAACATCAAATCTGACCCGGTTGGACGCCATTGGCTGAGCGCGATGATAACAAAACAAGTATTGTAAGCGCTAAAACAGCAAAGCAATCGTTGTAACTTATTGTTACTGTTGGAGTATATCCTTATATAGACAAACTTAAGACTTCGCACTAAGCATATTTCCAAAGCGGGCGGCATGGACGTTAGCTGCGTAAGCGTCGAGAGACATTATTGAATCGAAAATAACAATACACAGGGTGGAAGTTCATACTAACTTCCATCGCGTATTCGTGCTAATAACTTGTAGTGATAATTATTTCAGTCATGTATGCTGCTCACCTGGCTTGGTATGATCTTGATGAGCGCGAAGTAGTATCGTGTGCTATGTAGCGCCGTCAGCTCGCTCAACATGCGTTGCGTCTCGTAGTCCGCCTCGTCCGGCTGCTCACGCGCACTCTCCTCCTCGCCACGCCACGCCCACGCCCACAGCTGGAGGATCAGTCTACAGAGAAAAAGAACACTTTAATATAGCGATACTACCAATTGTGTTAATTTTGGTCAAGTAATAATAATTAATTAATTTAGCTTTGTTACACTGGAAAAAGAGATGAAGCCAAACAGAACGAATAGCTCGGTCCCTTTTTTTGCACGAAACAATCGTAACTGGAACTCCACTCCATCCGTTCCTTGCGGTATCATGTTACCCAGTAACTAGGTTGGGGAGGCGTAGAGGTCAGACAGGCAGTCACTGCATGTAGAATACTGGTATCCAGCTGCATCCGGGGTAACCGGAAACCGACACCAAAATAGTTGGAAAGATACTCTGCACGCTAAAAAAGGCTAGGCAAATTGATAAATGTGACATCATTAAAAAAACATGTAGGACTTTAGCCTATTGTGACATCTACTGCATTTTTGATAAGAAATTATGAGTCGTTCACTGAAAATCGATTTCCATTATTGTGTAAGTAGATCATGTTATATTTACCTTTCTTCCAACCTGATGGCGAGCGGCCGGAGCGCCACCACGAGGTGCCTGAAGAAGTACGCGTTGTACCTCCTGGCGGGCGCGCGCTGCAGCTCCAGCGCCGCGTGCAGCGCCGGCAGCGCGCCCGAGCTGCCGCGCGCCGGCAGGCAGTACAGCAGCACGGGGCTGGGGCTGCCCAGCAGCTGGCGCCAGGGGAGATCACACCGTTACTATTTATGCATCTAGTTTATACCGCATTGTGGGTGACTTTATATGTAACTGCCGCGCGCCGGCAGGCAGTACAGCAGCACGGGGCTGGGGCTGCCCAGCAGCTGGCGCCAGGGGAGTACACACCGTTACTATTTATGCATCTAGTTTATACCGCATTGTGGGTGACTTTATATGTAACTGCCGCGCGCCGGCAGGCAGTACAGCAGCACGGGGCTGGGGCTGCCCAGCAGCTGGCGCCAGGGGAGATCACACCGTTACTATTTATGCATCTAGTTTATACCGCATTGTGGGTGACTTTATATGTAACTGCCGCGCGCCGGCAGGCAGTACAGCAGCACGGGGCTGGGGCTGCCCAGCAGCTGGCGCCAGGGGAGATCACACCGTTACTATTTATGCATCTAGTTTATACCGCATTGTGGGTGACTTTATATGTAACTGCCGCGCGCCGGCAGGCAGTACAGCAGCACGGGGCTGGGGCTGCCCAGCAGCTGGCGCCAGGGGAGATCACACCGTTACTATTTATGCATCTAGTTTATACCGCATTGTGGGTGACTTTATATGTAACTGCCGCGCGCCGGCAGGCAGTACAGCAGCACGGGGCTGGGGCTGCCCAGCAGCTGGCGCCAGGGGAGTACACACCGTTACTATTTATGCATCTAGTTTATACCGCATTGTGGGTGACTTTATATGTAACTGCCGCGCGCCGGCAGGCAGTACAGCAGCACGGGGCTGGGGCTGCCCAGCAGCTGGCGCCAGGGGAGATCACACCGTTACTATTTATGCATCTAGTTTATACCGCATTGTGGGTGACTTTATATGTAACTGCCGCGCGCCGGCAGGCAGTACAGCAGCACGGGGCTGGGGCTGCCCAGCAGCTGGCGCCAGGGGAGATCACACCGTTACTATTTATGCATCTAGTTTATACCGCATTGTGGGTGACTTTATATGTAACTGCCGCGCGCCGGCAGGCAGTACAGCAGCACGGGGCTGGGGCTGCCCAGCAGCTGGCGCCAGGGGAGATCACACCGTTACTATTTATGCATCTAGTTTATACCGCATTGTGGGTGACTTTATATGTAACTGCCGCGCGCCGGCAGGCAGTACAGCAGCACGGGGCTGGGGCTGCCCAGCAGCTGGCGCCAGGGGAGATCACACCGTTACTATTTATGCATCTAGTTTATACCGCATTGTGGGTGACTTTATATGTAACTGCCGCGCGCCGGCAGGCAGTACAGCAGCACGGGGCTGGGGCTGCCCAGCAGCTGGCGCCAGGGGAGATCACACCGTTACTATTTATGCATCTAGTTTATACCGCATTGTGGGTGACTTTATATGTAACTGCCGCGCGCCGGCAGGCAGTACAAAATCAAAATCAAAAGTCATTTATTCAAATTAGGCTGAGAATCAGCACTTTTTGAACGTCAAAATCACATAAGACAGTCCCCCCAAAACGCCCACCCTTCACCACTTCCTAGTGCTTTAGCTGGGAAGAAGAAGTGGCGGAACAAACTCCCCAGCAGCACTGCTGTCTGTTCAGTTAGAAGAACTGGATTCTATACATATAGTAATAAATAAATTAACATTACGAAACACAAAAATATTAAAATTATTTGCCATATGTCAGCTAGCACACGCCAATATTTAAAACTATACTCAAGCATAAATAAATAATAAAAACAAAAACGCAAACAGAACTTAATACATAATAAAAAGCCTCCTGACATAAAGGGCGTGCCCGCTTACATATGCAATGCTGCATTATGTTTTTTTATATGTATATAGCTGTAACTAGTAGCCACAAATGATAAACTAGGACCTTCGAAGTAAAATAAAGAAACATTAATTTCTAATAACAATAACAAAACCATAGTCAGCAAGCTGACCTGCCACCACAAGCAGCACCCGTTCACGAGCATAACGCAAAGATCAGCCATTACCCCCCTCGCCATATTTGAGGGAAGGAGGCAACCCGACCCCCGACGCTACCGCAAGCATTGACATCTAAGGGAGCATGACGAACTTGCTGCCGGTTGCTCAAAAGAATAATATGATGAACTGTCGAGGTCACTAGCTAACCATATATTGCAATACAACTCATTAAAAAACATTGAAATGAGTAGATTATGTCAATAATAAATAAAAATTAAATTAAACTAAGGTGACTAATAAATATAGTCAAATAAAATAAACAATTATATGAACTCGTATAACTTGTCAGTAGGTAAGCTAATTTTGGAGAAAGAACATAAACATTGTCTTGAGTTAATCACAGCGACCAACTATTTTTATCGTTTAAGTAATCGTTGATTGAATAGTATGCCTTTGAACAAAGGTTGGATTTTACTTTAGCTTTAAACGCATTAAAAGGCAATTCTAACAAAGAAGAGGGAAGCTTGTTATAAAAGTTTATACCAAGCCCAACAAATGAGTTATGGACCTTATGAAGCCGGTGAAAGGGAGCACGTAGTTTCTCCTTGTTTCTAGTGTTAATATTATGAATATCACTGTTTTTTGTGTATAAGTGTATATTTTGCCTAATATATAAGATGTTGGCGAAGATGAATTGTGAGGCCACCGTGAGAATACCAATCTCTTTAAAAAAATCTCTCAGAGTAACTCTAGCACCTAGCTGGTAAATTGCTCGTACAGCTCGTTTTTGCAGAACAAATATATTTTGAATATCAGCGGCTTTGCCCCACAGCAGAATGCCGTAGGACATGACGCTATGAAAATAACTGAAATAGACTAGCCGAGCTGTATCAACGTCAGTGTATTGTCTTACTTTCCTGACGGCATAGGCGGCCGAACTGAGCCTTCCCGCTAGGCATGATATATGTGATCCCCACTGAAGCTTGGCATCAACTGTTATGCCCAGAAATACTGCCGAGTCTACAGTTTCAAGTACCTCTTTATCTAAGACGATGTTGGGTCCTAGATTTCTAACATTCGGTAAGGCGAACTTTACACATTTCGTTTTCTTGGCATTGAGAACTAGGTTATTTGTGGTAAACCAATCTGTAACCATTGATAGTGCACTGTTTACGTCGTCAAAATTTTGTCTATTCCTGTCTACTTTAAAGATAAGAGAGGTATCATCAGCAAATAGTACAACGTCACAGATGCCCTTTAAATAGAATGGTAAGTCATTTATATACACCAAGAATAAAAATGGGCCCAGTATAGAGCCTTGAGGTACACCTAACTGAACTGTAGTGTCCGACCGAAGGTGCAATTCTGGCCGAAGCCGAAGCCGAAGCCGATTAATCGGTATTCACCAAAACCTTCGGCCGAAGCCGAAGCCGAAGCCGAAGGTGTCATTGACCTTGAGAAATACGATAGTTACTTTGATCTCAGAATATACTAGATACATATTGTGAGAGCTTTAGAGATTTAGCCCAATAACGAGCCGAGTGACCAACATATACAAGTAGGTAATAAAATATTGTCTAAAATAAAAGTTTCAAATATACAATGTTAAACAATGTGAAACAAATATGAAATATTTAAAAACAAAACACTTATTAGAATTTTAAGACGCGCTCTCAAACTTGTTTTGACTCGTTTAGTTTACTAACTGCGATTCGTTTGGTCCGGTGCGGCGGCGCGGCGAAACTCTGCTGCTCTGCACACTCTCCGTCTCGCTCTAGCATCGTTCAGTAAATTTCAAATTTTAACAACTAGCAAACCTTCGGCTTCGGCCAAACCTTCGGCAAATTTTTGGCCGAAGCCGAAGATTTGGCCGAAGGTGCTTTTTTGGCCGAAGGTGGCCGAAGCCGAAGCCGAAGCCGAAGCTTCGGTCGGACACTACTGAACTGATAGCCCGGAAGATTTCACACCATTAACATCTACACATTGGTGCCTATTATGTAAATATGAATCTAATACGTTAAGAGCTTCGTTTTGAATACCGTAATGAATTAGTTTACGCAAAAGCGTGTCATGGTGCACGCAATTAAAGGCTTTGGAGAGATCACAGAAAACTCCAATAGCATTTTGCGAGCTCTCCCATGCGCTAAATATGTGTTTCAGCAGAGCAACACCCGCATCTGTAGTCGAACGACCTTTTGTAAAGCCATATTGTTCATCATGAAGGAGGCTATTTAAATTAAAATGTCTTAGCAACTGCTTGAGTATTCATTTTTCAAATATTTTACTAAATGCAGGTAAGATAGAAATAGGCCTAAAATTGGCAACGTTATTTTTATTACCCGATTTAAATAATGGTATGACTTTACTACTCTTCATGAGGTCAGGAAAAGTTCCTAAATCAACACATTTATTAAAAGTAACAGCTAGATAGGGGGCTACGATGTCGATTATATTACTTACAAGTTTAATTGAGATGCCCCAGTAATCACCAGTGTTTTTTGACTTGAGTGTGTTAAAAACACTAATTACATCACGAGGTGTTACATGTTCGAAGCTAAATAAGCGACTACATTTAGGCACACTATTATGCAAAAGGTTTTCAGCTTCAGATGGGGACGAATTTAAGGAGCGAGTCGTAGTTATAGGTATGTTGGCAAAAAACTCATTAAATGCTTCAGCTACGTCAGCTGCTGTATTAACTAATTTGTTGTCGACCATAATCTCTAATTGTTTTTCTTGTTTAACCGACTTACCCGTCTCATTGTTAATAATTTTCCAGGTGGTTTTTACTTTGTTATTCGAATTTTTAATTGTATCGCTTAAAAATTTAGATTTAGCAAAAACACAAATCTTTTTAAATAATTTTGAATAATTTTTGACATACTCTAGGAAAGGAGTATCAAACCTGTAATTTTTCAAACCATATAACTCGTATAGTCTCGCTCTACTTTTATAAATACCTGGAGTAGCCCATTGGTTGAAGCCAGCGGAGGTGCCACTAATATTAATAGTTTTGGCCTTGAAAGTAGATTGGTATTCTTTTTGCACAACATCAAAAAGGGCTCCATAGATTACATTAGGATTATCATGTTCTACAATCGACGGTTTAATTCTAAGGGCTATATTATTTTTAAACTTGTTGCAACGACTAGCTGTATAAGGCCTGCATTCTATTTTATGTGGCTTTTTATGTATTGGCATAGGGAAGCTAGCTAATAATCCACAGTGGTCAGACGGTAAGTCACTTAACACTAATTTATTTTTGGCATCGCAATCACTAAAAATGTTATCAATACAAGTCGATGAAGATGCTGTTATCCTAGTAGGTTCAAAATACAAGTTAATTAAATTAAAGGACCTAAACAGATTAAGAAGTCTAATACTTAGTGGAGTAACCTCTAAAATATTAATATTAAAATCACCACATAAAATTATACTTTTATTACTTGATTTTAATTTATTCAGTGAATCCTCCATTACCGATTCGAAACGAATAAAATCCCCAGAGGGGGGTCGATAAACGCAAATTATAACGTATCGCTCGAGTTCAACACAAGACAACTCAATAGTGCGCTCGATGGAAAGATTAACTAAATCAGAACGTTGTTTACATTTCAACTTGTTTGAAACAAGAACTAAAGATCCACCGCGAATAGCACTTTTCCTTACAAATGCACTTTGAATGGTAAAATTATCATCATTGATAAACACTACTTCATGTTCTTTCAACCAGTGTTCAGTCAAACATAGCACCTGAACATCATAGTTCTCCATAAATAAACTTAACTCTAACTCTTTGCCGGACAGACCCTGCATATTTTGATGTACAACATTCAACATTATGCGGCTGACCCGTTGTCGCACCTAATAGTTTAAACTACAAGGCGTATCAATAGTAGTCTTAGTACCACTACTAACAGTAATCGACGGTAACCTACAGGTACCGGTGTCACTGTGTATATTGTATGCTAATAGGTTAGCAATGTGTCTCCTACAACTAGGTGGCAAATACATTGTATTATTTGTCAGTTTGTAATCAGTAATAAATTGATTACAATCAAAATATAAAATAGTGTCACTGTGTCGACAAGTCCTATTATAAATGAACATATTTAAATTATAAATGTGCCTATTTTGCTCATCAGACAAATATCTAGAATAAGGCAGAGCACATAAAATAAATTTACAGTTATTGGTCTCATTGAGATATAACATCAAATGGACACATTCAATTATGTCCTTTTTCCTTACAGTTAAACTATCCCCATACAATAAAATAACAGTTGAACTGGGGTTTATTTTTGTCAATCTAATATTATTAACTAATTGGCTAATACTGGCACCAGGTAAACAATTATTAATTACATATTGATTCGAACACTGATTAAATATACTACCAAAACCTTGACCAAATTTGTCAGAAAATACATAAGTAGTGTTAATCAAATTATTCATACTATTACTACCAACATTATTACTGCTACCTACTGGCAGAGCCACTGAGGGTGTGGGTGTAATAATTTGAGGCTGGGGTGCCAGGGAGCATGCACAGCTAAAAGACATGTTATTTGTCAGAGACTCATACCTCTCTGCATTGTGCTTGACCAGGTCAGCTAACTCATTAGCCTCCTGCATGCGCTTACTCAGGTCTTGTTGAGTAGCCTCATATTTGCTAAAGATATCTTTTAGAGCATATTCCCTAACAAACAATTCATCCTGAAGGCGCTGAGTGTCAGTGTCATACATAGTAGTACATAATTCTAGTTCACTATTACACTTCTCTAATTCTTTTATTAAATTGAGATATTTATGCCTAAGTATTGTGTTTAATTTGTTAACTTTATGGCATTTTAAAGATTTCTGATATCTTCTAATTAATCTATTAATTTTAATATATTTTTTTAACTTATTGTGACTAGCAAACAATTTGCTTTTTATGACAGTATCATCAGTTAAGTCTATGGTTATTGGCTCAACACACATGGGACCGGTCCCGTTACCAACCAACTCATCATAAAGACTGCAGGTGATCGCAGACTCTTCACTGGCTTTGAGAGATTCCAAATGGGTTATTGTGCTGTGGGCCCTACAGCAGCGGGTACTGCGGGTGCTGTGGGTACAGCAGCACGGGGCTGGGGCTGCCCAGCAGCTGGCGCCAGGGGAGATCACACCGTTACTATTTATGCATCTAGTTTATACCGCATTGTGGGTGACTTTATATGTAACTGCCGCGCGCCGGCAGGCAGTACAGCAGCACGGGGCTGGGGCTGCCCAGCAGCTGGCGCCAGGGGAGATCACACCGTTACTATTTATGCATCTAGTTTATACCGCATTGTGGGTGACTTTATATGTAACTGCCGCGCGCCGGCAGGCAGTACAGCAGCACGGGGCTGGGGCTGCCCAGCAGCTGGCGCCAGGGGAGATCACACCGTTACTATTTATGCATCTAGTTTATACCGCATTGTGGGTGACTTTATATGTAACTGCCGCGCGCCGGCAGGCAGTACAGCAGCACGGGGCTGGGGCTGCCCAGCAGCTGGCGCCAGGGGAGATCACACCGTTACTATTTATGCATCTAGTTTATACCGCATTGTGGGTGACTTTATATGTAAACCAATTTCACAGACATAAAGCGCCACACACCCGAAACAATTATTTGCATGCCAAACAATCATTTTTACCGCAAGCAGATTGAAACTTTGATAGGAATAGTCTGTTCCACAAGTATTTAAAGAAAATGTAAACAAATGGATCAGAAACCGTACCTGTGGATGCCAATTTGTAGAGCTTACAAATTGAGTGCTTGGCTTTGATTATTTAAATGCTTAAGAGCCCCTAACAATTTCGACGCGCTACTAGTTTAGGTAACTATCGGAACGCAGTGTGTCTCTGTGCGTTCGAGCTATAGCTGACAATCGTAGAGTGCGTTGTCGTACGGTAAAGCGGGAACAAAATAATCTTGGTCCGTAACCGCTATTATCAGTACTCCATATTTTTTACTTACTAGGTTCCGTAATACTGGATGGATTTTATTGTGATTATGACGTGTTATGTTTAGGTACCCTATAAAAATAACGTTACCTAGTACGGCATTCACTATAGTAAAAGCAACCTATAAAGTGTGACCAGCGTATATATTAGGTCTTTACATATGAAATTGCCGTTTTAAGACTAAAGAAATAATATTAAATTATAAAAATTTTCTTAATTAAGATGATGGCAACAATTATTACCTAAGAACTGCACATGCCTTTCGTGTTTTTTCAACTTTTTCTTTTTACCTTTGATTTTTTAGTGATAATAAACTTCACATTTTCGACCCATTATCATAAAATTTATCACTATTTTACTAATAGTACAATACAAAACATTAAATAAAATGTATGAATAACATTAACAACTCACAAAGTGTAAAACACTTTACATGAATAAAATAAACAATACTCAGGCTCAAAACTGGTTAGGTCTAGTATAAAATTTCGCGCGATTCGCAAGTTACGTCGGGAGCGGCGAACATCATCCATCGTCGAGAAGCCTTCGGGCGCGACCAACTATATTGTAGTCTGTGGGCGCGACTGAATGCCTCGCGCAAGCGCATCAGTTTATAAGGCATTATTTAGATATTTTATTACAATTAATTATGTAGTCAAAAATAAAATATAAAAATTGAGTTTGATAGATAAATACCTCAAGTTTTATTTTTTTTAACACTTATTGATATTTTCAATAAATTTATACGACGGTTTAGCACATGATTTTATTGCGTTTTTTCAACGCGGGTCACAATTTTTTTAAAGTACTAATTCATTAAACTTTATAAAAATAAATCGTAGACTTACTATTATACCACATTCCCAGTATTTCAGATTTTTCTCAGATTGTTATTTGCTACCAGTAAGCTAAAAAAGCATTTGAAAAACCTGGTGTTTCGTGCTTACGTGAAAACGTGTGTTAGATTTCTTTTTTGTAATTTATATTGAGTACTTAGCAAAATTTAAATTCGTAGACTTACTCGATAAATAGGTGATGAATAATTGTGCATTCAAAAATATACAGATACCTTAACGTTATTGAGAAATTTGCGCTGAAAAAACTTGATTTTTTGGTTTTTAGACCGCGAAACTGATAGGGGCTCTTAAAGTGAATCCTCAGTTGACGCCCGCCAAATTCAAATTTTTCTGGTTTTTTGGCAAATTGCAGCCCTGTTTTACGTTGTAGGTTGATCAAAATGCGATTCGCGACTGTAGGAATGATATTTACTAAAACTACTTAAACTTACTAAAACTACTTAAACTTAACTAAAAAACCAAAGAAAATTTGAATTTGGCGGGCGTCAACTGAGGATTCTCCTTAAAACCGAAATTCTAATTTAAAATCACCTCATTTTTTTTCATTTAACAGTTGTTCATTTTCTATCCTCAATTTATGTCAGTGATTTTTAATAACAATTTGGGTTTAAAGACATTTATTTCTCATAAAAGAACATTACGGTTCACTTACATATTGAGAAATGTATAGAAAATATATAATAAAAGTAGATACAGTCTCTGTGATCACATACAGATAAACAAAACAACAGAATTAGAAGATATAGGTGACATTCGGTGTTAGTACTTCAGTCTAACATATTCCTCTAGGGCTTTTTTATATGTATTACAACTGTTACTGTTAAACACATCATCAGGTATTTCATTATAAAGTTTTGCTCCCTCATATAGTATATTTTTCCTACCCTAGTTAGTTCTAGGTTTTCTTAATTCTATTTTGTCTCGTCGTCTTGCGTTAAATGTGTAAGTTTTCTTTTTAAAGTTAAGTTGCGAATGTGGGTCTTGTGTTATGATTTTGTTTATTAGAGTGCATGTTTTAAGTGTATAGAGTTAGTTAATTTTAAGTATTTTAGTGTCATTGTAGATTTTGGTGGTTGGTGTAAGGTAATAGTAGTTGTAGAGTGCTTTTATTGCTTTATTTTGTAGTATTTGTATATCCTGGATTACTGATTTTGCTGCAGTTCCCCATATTTGACTGACTGGTTGGCGCAGTTGGTAGCGACCCTGCCTTCTGAGCCGCTGGTCCCGGGTTCGATCCCCGGACAAGTCAAACATTTGTGTGCATGAACATGTCTGTTTGACCTGTGTCTGGGTGTGTATATATATATAAGTATGTATATCAGTCATCCGGTTACCGTAGTACAGGCTCTGCCTAGTTCGGGACTTGAAGACCTTGTGTGGATGTTGTCTCATATTATTATATTATTATTATATCTCAATGAGATATTCTATGTGAGGTCTTACGAGAGACTTGTATATCATTGCGCGAGCGTTTTTAGGAATGCAAGTAGACATTCGACGCAATGCTCCTACCAGAGATGATAGTTTGGACTTAATGTAATCAATATGGGGTTTCCATGTTAACTTAGTATCTAATATGAGACCCAAATATCTTTCACTGCTTGATTTAGCAATGTTTTCGTTATTTATTGTTAGTTGGATTTGATTGTGGATTTTCTTATTTTTTGCAGCAAATATCATGTATGAGGTTTTTTTGTGTTAATAGTTAGCAAATTAGACAGAAACCTTGTATTTAAGATATTCAAATCATCTTGAGCTTCTTTAATTAAATTAGTTAGATTGTGACCAAAGTAGAACAAACAAGTATCATCTGCGTAAAGTGTGATACTGCCCAACGTTTTAACACTGCTGATGCTATTGATATAAATCAAAAATAATAACGGTCCGAGAATTGATCCCTGTGGGATTCCGTAGGTTAATTTACAATGTGAACTTTCAAAATTATAAATTTTCACTATTTGTGTCCTATTTTCTAGATACGACTTAAGTATTCCAAGTGCGGATCCCGATATTCCTACGTCAGTTAACTTTATTAAAAGCAAATCATGACTAAACGTGTCAAATGCCTTTTTTAGGTCAATAAAGATACTTAGGGCATATTGTCTGTTGTCTATAGCATTTTTTATTTTAGTAGTCTAAATTTAGTCTAAATCCATATTGTTGCTCAAAAAAGAAGTCTATATCTGTTAGGTAGGTGTTAAGACGAAGGTAAATTATTCTTTCAAAAATCTTGGTGATTACTGGTAATACTGATATCGGACGATAATTGCCTGGATCAGTCTTGCTTCCAGATTTAAATATTGGAGTTACCTTAGCAACCTGCAGACTTTCAGGGAATATCCCTTGTTCAAGGCATTTATTTATACAGTCAGTTAAGTGGTCTAATATTAGGTTTTTAATGCATTTTATTTCTTTAACAGTAATTCCATCAATTCCACTACTTGTATTAGCGTCCAGGCTATCGATTATAGTATTAATTTCTTCCTTTGTGGTTAGTTCAAATGTTTGTAGCATATGTGTTTGTGATAGTGTTCTATTTAATGTAAAAGTTTGTGTTTGAGTTATTTTATTGGCTATTATAGAACCAACTGTGGAAAAGAAATCATTAAAATGTTGGCAGATTTGTTGCCCATCCGTTATTACGTCAGTTTCAGTTTTTAACTTTGAAGGAGCACAACTGTTTTTGTGTTTGTTATGTGCTAGCGTATTAATTATATCCCACATTTTTTTTTAAAATTTAATAATGTTATTTAAACAATAATTGATGAAAAAAGTGTTGAGATATAAAGTTGAAACCTTCTAAATACAGATGAATGTGTAACTAGCTCCCCTTAGTGAGTGAATGCGTACGATATTAACCTGAACAGTTTGTTTACACTTTCGTCAGATACTTTTCCATTCGAGGCTGAGCGGGTACCGACCTGGTTGTCCCACTGCATGTGCGTGACCTGCAGCGCCAGCGCCAGGCTGGCGGGCGCCAGCGCCAGCTCCAGCAGCACGTCGTCCAGCAGCGCGTGCACCAGCTCGTGCGGCGGCGCGCGCGACACGAGCGACAGCGACACGCCCGCCAGGCGCACGCGCACGCCCCACTCGCGCCGCGGGCCCGCGCTGTGTTCGGCACTGTCATCTTCATCGCCGCCCTCGATCCAGCCCGAGTCCTGGGAAAACAATGATAAAATCAAAATGAGCCCAAAAACCATGTTTCTGGCAAATAAATTACTGTGACTTTAACTTTTGACTTTGACCTTATCGCTTAAAAGCTTAAAATATCAGCTCAACGCAATTCAAATTAAAAACAAGCATGAAGGAACTGAACACTCAAAAGCATTTAATTCAATTAAAACATTTACAGACACTGTTGGAGGAGTCGTCAGTCAGAAAGATGAAGCTAGCTGCCCATTCGAAAGTGTAGTAGGGTTATACATAGAGAAGAACGAGCATGAAACTCCACGGACACTTTTTAAATTATAATTACATCATACATAGGTATATTGAATTTATATTTATATATGAGAACTACGTAATAATACGTGCACAAGAACAGCCTAGAGAATACATACAGGGTCCTTATGATCGTGTATGCGCACGACGCGCGTGGGTCCGTCGGCGCACAGCGTGACGTCGAGGCGACCCGAGCCGGGCCGCAGCGTGTGCCACGACACGGCCTGCTCCGCCGGCACCGGCGACGTCGGCGACCAGCCCGCCCGCCCGGACGCGGGCAGCCCGAGGACTACGCGGGTACCTGTGAATAAAAAGTCATTGATATACAGGAGAGTCTAAGCTTGTGTAAGGAAACGTTCAAAAATGTTTGGGGTCTGGTTTCAGACACGAAGTAAATAAATCGCTGTTTTTATTTTACGTTGTATTTTTTTTCGACAGACAAAATCCAAATATTTAATTTACATGAAACTACATGGGTAGTTATGAAACGTCAGAAGCTAGATTCACGGTTCACGTACCAGGTGTAAGCGCCATGAGGGACAGCCCATCAGGCTGCACGCACAGGTTGGAGTGCGCGCACGCCATGCGGCCCGGCGGCAGCAGGCGCCAGGCCTGCGTGGACGCTCGCCGCGGGTCCGCACGTCGCAGCACGAGCGCGCACGCGCGCCCGGGCCGGGGCGCCGCGTCGTCGATGTCCAGCACCTGCGGGCAGACAGAGTATGTAATGTACTGGCCATCGTTGGCAAGTGTTGTTGCACTATTTCGTATGCATTGTTTTGCATTATTTTGTATGCATTTCGAAAATTTTAAGTGAAGTAATCCGGTCTCTAGTGGAAAGTAACAGTCGTTTCTTTGTAGTAAAACTCGAACGTGTGTCATGTTTCTCTTAAATACATTGTTATTCCTTTACATACACTATCCATCTTATTACAAAATACGGTCTAACTTTAGCCCGAGCCTTAACCATCGAGTCAGTTTTTGTATTTCGAACTTTATGCCGACTATAGTAAAGTTCTTAATACAAAATTGACAATCTAAGACCGGACTAAGTTGACAGTTTTGTAAAAGGAACTGTATTTCGATTTCAGTTATTTTCTTATTTCAAAAACAAGCTCGATGGTTTAAACCATGTCAAAAGAAAAACCTTGTTTTGTAATAAGGCCGATTAGGTTTAATTTACAATGATCGACACGCGCTAGTGACATGTGACTATACTATGTACTCAAGGGCGGATCCAGGCTATATTTCTGAGAGGGGCACATGGGACAGGCGGATAGGATAGATACCTACAGAAATAAGAGTTACTCTGTCGACATAGGTAGCAGTGGCGGACTAAGCCTGTCGGGGGGCCCGGAGCGGCAAAACAAAATGAGGCCGCCGTCTTCGCAGTTTATGTAGGTATTTCTAGTAACTTTTTGGAACAATTCTCAGAATTCTCGGTTAGATTTTTTTTTTAACAATCTTTTTAGAATAAGAGTTAGTTTGTAGTTAGTCGAGTTACTCATGCAAAGTTTGAGAATGTAGAATGCAAGAGTGAGCAAAGCGACGAAAATTTTAGCACACCGCCTTCTTTAAGTTATAGGTTTTCTTTTGACTATTCATACAGAAAAAGGAGTCGCTTGGTCGACGTATGTAGAAAAATTTATAATTAAGATAATGATTAGTGATTTTTATTTCTGTAAGTAGGTTTGTACAATCACTTTTACATGTCAATCATATTTTAAAAGCTAGATGAGGTCGGCGTTTCCTATCGGACTACTCTGAGAAGAAAGGCCGAAACAATCTCAGAGGTCACAGTCTCTTTTAAAGTCTAAAGTCTAGACTTTAAAAGAGACTGTGACCTCTGAGATTGTTTCGGCCTTTCTCATGATCTGACCAAGATTATGTCTAGACTCTAGACATACATGTGAAGTCTATGTAGATTAGTGTCTGAAATGGTCTTTTGTGTAAAAACCACACAGATGGAGTAGACCTGTCCAGTCAGTGCACGCATGTGTCAGTAATCGTGCGGCTCAACTCAGAGCTTAATAAGGAGCTCAACGATTCGACGAACAATACCAAAGAAAGGACATTTGGCTACGCCGCATAAATTACTCCAACTGCCAGACCATGATTAAAACTGAAACAATGACCCACATAGTCCTCACATTCACAATAATTAAAATAATAAAATTTACTTCTCAATGTAAGTATTCATGTCATTATGTATATAAAAATTATCCAATGTCAAATTGTATATAAAAACAAAACAAAGTCAGTATGCAAAAAATTGGAACAATTCAATCCCAAGCCTTTTTGTCCTCAATATACTTAATCCTTCACAGTATAAAAGCCTTTCTGGCACAACTTACGTTTAATAAAAGCGTATACACTGACATCTGAACGAGCCACCTATTTTTTTGAGCCTTGTACAACGAAGTTGTGTTTGCTCCTAGTAGTTGTGTTTGTCCCCCCCCCCCCCCCCCGACCCACCCTTGTAATTAATGCACTAAAATTACGTCTATATTTGCATATTACGAGCCGAGTGACACAAAAAATACATACCATAGCATGAGGTGAGAGCGGTGCATCATCAGATAACAGTGCGTCTGTAGGCTGTGGCGGCGAGCTGCCTTCGTGGATCAGCTGGTCGTTGGGGCCGCGACGCCATAGTTGAGATCTGGATACCATTGGAAACTGTTGTAAATGAGATGTCACGAAGTGACGGCTTCTTCGGGAGTCTCCAATTAGAATGTAGAAGGAGTACTATGTAGTTATTTGAATAACGTTTTCATCAGCCTAAGAAGTCATTTGTGAGTTGTCTATGGGTTTTCGATTAGTTACCTGTCTCCAAATCGCTTCCTGGCGAGCACGACGCGCGTGGTACCGAGCGGCACTTCCAGCACCAGTACGTTGTCGTCAGGCGTGGCTGCCGACTGCTTGCCGCTGCTGGTCACGCCGCTGTCTCTGCTGCACAAGTTATAAACATTCTCACGACATGTCTTACAACTTGTTCTTTTAAACAGGCTCCAATTAAACAATAAAAATCAGACCTGATGGGTATCGATATTATAATGTTGATGAAACGCAAAAAAAAAAGATTTTCAGAACTCATAATATCAAGTTATACACTACCAGCCGCCGTCGACGTGCTCTTCGTCTACTTCCATTCTCTTTTATTTATTTTATGAATAGTGTTAAATCATCAGTTAACTCGCAGTTTGTAGACAGTAAGACATTAACTATAAGTATTTTGTCAGGCGTTAATCTTACTGTCCTTGGATGTATTGAAGGTCAGTCTTGTCAATAAACCTTTTTTAATTTCCTAGATTCCCAAGAAGTTCCTCCAGTTTTTATACAAATAGCTTCGACCAGAATTCGGCCGCTTCGACAGCGTTAGCATTGACCTGCACTATGCACTATGGAAGACCTTTTCTTCCATAGAAGCTGCAGCGACCCACCTGGCTTCTTAGTCGGTTGAGAGATTTCCAGGTGGGCCATGGTAGTTGGTGGCCCGCTGGGAGATTTTCAGCAGGCTCAACATACTCAGCTGGAGGGGGAAGTTTAAGCAGCCCCAGTTTTAATCGTGCCGCACTAGAGCGGTCGTAGAGTGAATGACGTTTGTCTTTCTCACAGCTTTTCAGAAGCACAGGCAATTTCTCTTCGAACCTCTGAAGAGTGATGTTGGTTTGCAGCACCCTGTAATTATTCTTCATGGTTCATTTAAGGCTATATCTACTTTTCGGGCATGAGAGGAACGATGCGTAGGCGCCCCAGGCGGTGGATGTTAAACGATGCAACAAGTTACTGCGAGCGCCGACTTTCAGTTCAGTCTTGATACAGTATTGCTTATAGGTCAGTGGACGGTCTAATGTAACTCCCAAATATACGGATTTGTTGTTGTGTTCAAAGTCAGTGCCTCGCCATTTTATTTTAAGTTTCCTGTTGGCCTGATGATTTCATAGGTGAAATGAGCAAGATTGCGTTTAAGAAGGAAGCCTTAGAGCATTGTTTTCGTAATGTGTACTGAGATTATCCAGTCATTTCGAGATTGGCTTCGGCATTTTCAGCAGTTTTTTGTTCTTGTAGCTTGTAGCTAAGGCCTGGTCGTCTGCTTAAAGAAATCTGTCAGTGTTTTGTCGTTTTGGACTGATTGTTAATACATACATTTAATAAAATAGGAGCCAGGACACTGCCTCGGGTAAGCCTTTTATCAAGATGCACCATCTGCTCCTGTCAGAATTTAAATGGACTATGAAAACGTCACGATCGGTTCTGTAGCATTTCTCCCAAGATGCGTATAAATGCTTGATCGCCTGTTAGGGCAGTTAGGTTACAAAGAAGTCTCTTAACATTAACGGGGTCATAAGCGGTTGATGGTCGACTTGGACGACGCCGGTTATTTGGTTGGCTTCATATTTATCCTCGATATATTAGATGGAACAGAGGATTTGCCCAGTGCATGATTTTCCAGGACAGAAACCAGCTTGTTCTTGGATCAACCCAGGGTTGATCAGAGCCCGCAGGCAGTTAAAGATTAGCCGTTCAAACAGTTTAAATATGTAACACAGAAGGCAAATTGGGTATTAGTTTTTGGTCCCGTTTAGCTGTTCTCCATTTCTTGGGGAGTTTAATGTATCTGAGACATGAGTCAAAAAGGGCGAGCAACCACGATACCGCTTACGGCCCCAGGTGTTTGAATTGCTCCACAGAGATGTCGTTCAGCGGTTTTCCGTTCTAAAATCCATTATTGCTCGGATGACATCAGAACGCGTAAATGGTTTGCTTATATCTGTGCTGCCGGTCGACTGTACTAAAGTTTTGGGCATTTTAGGTAGTTTTTCTGGGGGTTTGCCATTTAAAAGAAGTTGTTGAGCTATCTGATTGGCAGTAACTTGGTTTTGTGATTTGGGCTCATGGGGGTCGCCAGTGAGCTTTCAAAGCGTGGACCACGCTTTTTTGCTATTTCTGGACATGTCCATGTTTTTCTAAGGTGTTAATCCACTTTTCCTTGCGACTTTTACTGACCTTATTTAAAAGTTCCTCTACCGCTACGATGGTTTGAGAGAGTAAAGTTTTTCAACTAAGCTCTCAGAGAAGCGCTGCCGGTTATCTTTAGCGTAGGTAACCCACGCCTAAGTGTAACTATGGTTGGTTTTACAGCAGAGTGTTGTGTACGTGGAATCGGAGTTTCAACTGTTTTACGGCATATGTATATGGCTGATGTTTGAACTAACAAAAATAAGGTAAAGATGTTTTTTTTTACATCCACGCTGCTTTCGACCGCTGTTAAAAGATGCAGTTTGTTTTGCCCATTGTTCTACCGCCGCTCTATCGTTGGTTGTGGTCTGTCCAATTATTATTCGACTGTCGCGGTCGCGGTCACGGTAGTTGGATGTGTGGCAGAGTTGGAATGGATGATTAGGTAGTTTATACAGAGTTGATGTGTCAGAGGGGCTTTCCTTTAAACTGCCTATACTAGGTACCATTTTCAAGCTCTGTACCAAAAATCAATTAAATAGGAGAAGTAGTTTGGTCGCAAATGATTTTTTAAGTTTTTGCCCCGTTTGAATACGATGTATCTTTCCTAATTATGTCTATACGCATAGATCATGCACCTTAAAACGATAAATCTGAGTTTATCCTACGATGCGTTGTTGCCGCTCTGACGCAAGTCACAAGTACAACCAAATATTTTCGCAAAAAAAAGCAATAAATACACACACAGTTACACTTTCATTACGAGTACCAATCATAGCAAAACAACCCACGCGTAAAAGAAATAGAAATAGGTCAGTGTGTCGCTATTGAATCCTAGATCCTCGCGATCGGCAAGTGGGGCCCTCAGTGCGCCGACGGCCGGTATCCTTTCGGAACGTATGTTACGTAACACGGAAGCTCCTGCGCCGCTTTTATTTTGTCGAGCTCCGCGCTGACAATTGCGATTTTGTTTTGTTATTGTTATAGGACAATAAATAAGTTTACAACCTCACTCCGATGGACTTCTTTTTCTGGGGGTACATTAAGGGTGAAGTGTATGCCTCAGAGGTAAATACAATTGTTGAACTAAAAAATTTGGTTATTTTAGCATTTCACAAATTAAAGTGCTTAGCAACGGACAGTGATTTATTTAATTAGAAAAATAAATAACAATATGCTCCGTCGGTATAATTTGTGCATTAATGTGAATGGAGGACACATTGAGAATTTAAAAATTTTGTGTTTTTGTTGTGATTGTTGTTGTGCGTACTTCAAAACCTTATTAACATAAAAGCCAGCGCGAGCGGAGGCCTCAGCCGCCCGCTTTGACACGAGGTAACACTCGCCGCACTCCAGCGCGCTCGCGACGTTGCCGCTTTGTTACCTAGGTATCTAAGGTCATTAAATTTATTTACAAAGGGTGGTTGCGTTTTACTCTGATTTGTAAGCTATTTAGTTTGTTTGAAAAATAACTAATTTTTGGTGCTTTTTATTTTTATACCGTATCGAATTATTGTTTGTTTAGTATTAAAACACGTATAGTAATTTAATGCCCCTCTGTCATAACAACTCTGTATATAGAAGTGACTGTAGAGTTTCCGGTGTAAATAGTTATCATAGAGTAAGCTTGTCATTGTGAGGAGAAATAAAGATTTATATTATATTATGTCAGTAGAGTTTTCAGAGTTGCAGGGAGTGGTTACCAATGTAACATAGCACTTTTGTAAACATAGCACTGCCATATTTAGGGTGAGGTATTTCAGCAACCAGGATTGGTCCTGGTTTTTGAGGCCTAAGTTGGTTGTGAGCTCCGTGAGTTTCCTGGACATAGATAATGTCGCTGTATGCGATGTGTCAGAGTTCAGAAAGAACCAGGGCTTTATCTGCAGGACACCCCTCAATGTTGACCGACATGGCGCTCCAGGCAAGCTTACATAGTAAGCGTTGAGGTCGAGTCTGGGCGCAGTTTTTGGTGGAATTTAAGTATTCCGGTAGTGGTGGCTCAGAAAAGCGCCTTTGGTGACGGTCCTGGGCCATAGACCATAGAGGGGCCATAGAGAATGATCGTGGTGAGAAGATTCGCCAGCTGGACTCTGCGTTACCGACTGCCAGCTGTTACCAGGATGCGTAGAGCGGTAATCAGCTAAAGTTGCTTGAAATGATGAATTAAGAAAATCTTTTTTGGTTTAGCGTCATTACATACCACGTCACGACTGTGAAGATTCCCTAGGTAATTTAATTTGACCTTGTACACAAAAATCTTAATTCCATTCACTGACACAAGCCACAGCTTAAGCCGCTGGGTCTAGTAGCATGACATTTTGCACCCGAGTACATTATACCGAGAGTGAGCACTAAGGAAGGCTTTTTGAAATTAGTGGAATTTTAAAAAACCCTTCGTTAGTACTCACTAAAAGGGTTAACTAGTGTAACGTCAGGATTAGCCGGAGCTAATTGTAAGACACATCAAAAAAAAATAACAGTACATTACATAAACATAAATAAGTAGATGATAATAATAACACATAAATGAGTAGGAGCTAGTAAATCCAAAAAAGTATGGAGGCCTTTGAGCTAGTCGCCGGCGCTCACCAGGATGATACAACTACCCCACCATGGGGTATAGATGTCCGAGGGAGGCCTTTGTGCTAGTCGCCGGCGCTCACCAGGATGATACAACTATCCCACCATGGGGTATAGATGTCCGAGGGAGGCCTTTGTGCTAGTCGCCGGCGCTCACCAGGATGATACGACTATCCCACCATGGGGGTATACATTTCCGAGGGAGGCCTTTGTGCTAGTCGCCGGCGCTCACCAGGATGATAAAACTACCCCACCATGGGGGTATAGATGTCCGAGGGAGGCCTTTGTGCTAGTCGCCGGCGCTCACCAGGATGATACAACTACCCCAACATGGGGTATAGATGTCCGAGGGAGGCCTTTGTGCTAGTCGCCGGCGCTCACCAGGATGACACAACTACCCCACCATGGGGTATAGATGTCCGAGGGAGGCCTTTGTGCTAGTCGCCGGCGCTCACCAGGATGATACAAATACCCCAACATGGGGTATAGATGTCCGAGGGAGGCCTTTGTGCTAGTCGCCGGCGCTCACCAGGATGATACAAATACCCTACCATGGGGTATAGATGTCCGAGGGAGGCCTTTGTGCTAGTCGCCGGCGCTCACCAGGATGATACAAATACCCCACCATGGGGTGTAGATGTCCGAGGGAGGCCTTTGTGCTAGTCGCCGGCGCTCACCAGGATGATACAACTACCCCACCATGGGGTATAGATGTCCGAGGGAGGCCTTTGTGCTAGTCGCCGGCGCTCACCAGGATGACACAACTACCCCACCATGGGGTATAGATGTCCGAGGGAGGCCTTTGTGCTAGTCGCCGGCGCTCACCAGGATGATACAAATACCCTACCATGGGGTATAGATGTCCGAGGGAGGCCTTTGTGCTAGTCGCCGGCGCTCACCAGGATGATACAAATACCCCACCATGGGGTGTAGATGTCCGAGGGAGGCCTTTGTGCTAGTCGCCGGCGCTCACCAGGATGATACAACTACCCCACCATGGGGTATAGATGTCCGAGGGAGGCCTTTGTGCTAGTCGCCGGCGCTCACCAGGATGATACAACTACCCCACCATGGGGTATAGATGTCCAAGGGAGGCCTTTGTGCTAGTCGCCGGCGCTCACCAGGATGATACAACTACCCCACCATGGGGTATAGATGTCCGAGGAAGGCCTTTGAGCTAGTCGCCGGCGCTCACCAGGATGATACAACTACCCCACCATGGGGTATAGATGTCCGAGGGAGGCCTTTGTGCTAGTCGCCGGCGCTCACCAGGATGATACAACTACCCCAACATGGGGTATAGATGTCCGAGGGAGGCCTTTGTGCTAGTCGCCGGCGCTCACCAGGATGATACAACTACCCCACCATGGGGTATAGATGTCCGAGGGAGGCCTTTGTGCTAGTCGCCGGTGCTCACCAGGATGATACAACTACCCCACCATGGGGTATAGATGTCCGAGGGAGGCCTTTGTGTTAGTCGCCGGCGCTCACCAGGATAATAAAAGTGGTTGTTGCGTTTGAAGATAAAAACTAGACAGCCTTTGTTTGGCTGAAGGCCCATATTTATACTAAAAATATCAAAAAATAATTCAACTTAATCATAACTGATGGTCCGTCAGAAACAATAAAGAATTACTTTCAGAGAGAACCTGACATTATTACACTAACTGGCCATAACATAAGCTTCATAGAAAAAGTAAACTGACTGATGACAATTTACGAGAAAAATGTCAAAGTATAAAAATATTCAAATATTTTATAAAATAAGGAAAATAATAGTATGACACACCGTTTTGGATGTAAAAACAGTCAAAGGTTTGCTTTTCAGAGGTAACAGTGATCAAAAACATATAAAATGTGAGTTATATGAGTGTCATATGATTTCACATCTGAAAACAGGTACTGAACAAGAATAATTTAACAAAAACGGCCTTTTCAGTGCTAAACATATAAATAGACACAAGGATATGGGTTCTGTGAAGCGAGTGGTATATCGGTTCACAGAAAGCACATCCTTGTGTCTATAGGGGAAAAAAGTTTGTATGGAGGTTCGTCATATTTGCCGATGGGAAATCGGCTTGTAAATAGATAACAGTGTATGTACGTACGACGTGTGCGTGGCGGTGAAGGCGACGTAGATGAAGTTCTGGTACAGCAGCTGGTGGTGCGCGGGCAGCGTGTCCAGCGGCAGCGAGGTGCGCGGGCCGCCGGGCGCGCGCAGGGCCAGCGCGCACGCGCCCTCGGGCTGCGGCAGCGCCCAGCGCGCGCGCGCGCACGCGCCCACCACGCACTCCTCGGCGCTGCCCACCTGTGAGCCAGGAGGACATATTATAACGATCTATTCTTATGCGGTCGATCGACGTCGATCGTCGGTACAAAAAATGTGTTGTGGTATGATTGTATGTTCTTAAAGTATTTGATGAAGGTGTAAACAAACCCTCTTGTGGTTAAATTCTTACGCAATTACTCACTAAAAGTAAGACATTCATCTGTATTTAGATGACTTCAACTTTATATCTCACATTAAAAATTGAGGGTATAAAGTTAGCCTCAATTGTCAAATGAAAAACATCTTAAAGGTGCTTTTTTTTTTCGGGTAAGTAATCAAATTAAAGCACTTAACTGTAAGTGGCACTGCAAATTGGCACCCAGAAGTACATTTTCTAATGCATTTGTTTACATTTCCATTAAATACTTTTGGAAGAAGTGCAAGTACAGTGGTAGGAGCAGTGGTAGCCCAGTGGTATCGTCCCCGGTCGTAAGTTCAAACCCAGGCAGGCACTTTACTTTGTATATTTAATTTCATCACCACTGCTCTCAAAACGGTGAAGGAAAACATCGTGAGGAAACCGGCAGGTCTTAGAACCAAAAATACGAAGACATCCACCAACCCGCACTGGTCCCGGGTGGTGGATTATGGTACTTCCTTTCATAGAGAGGAGATCTGTGTCCCAGGAGTGGGAACATTATACGCAGGTTATGCTTCACTGCCACTCACACAGCACACACATCTGGTACAGTCTGAGAAAGTTGTATGCTTTCCTTAAATTATGTCTCTCGTCTAAACGAACACACTGTATTTTCTTTGAATGGAATAAATATGGAACCAGCATTCGAAACGTTTCATTGTATTTGGTTCCCGCATTTTTGGAATGAAGCTCTATAACGCATGCGGTTGGAGTAAACTGATAGAAATTGTTACGTAACAAAAAATCGTTATGCCGCCCTCCATGCTACTTGCTCTTTCTCTTTCTATTGATTAAATTTAGAGGAACGAAAAATAGGTTTAATTTATCCTGTTATAATTATCGTGCGTACTAGCCACAATCATTGGTAAATGCTGTTAAAATAAATAAAATTGTAATATTTTTTTTTGAATATCATTTGTTTTTATGTAAATATTTCGTAATATTGCGTTATTTCATACTGCGATATTTTTTTGCCAACTTTTGAATTTGAATTAAAGTTTTGTTTAAATTTGTGAAAGTGTGAATTGTTGCTGCAAATAAACTGAGAATGCCAGATGTAAACGCCACTCAAGTTGCTAGGGCGGTTACTTTCATTGAAACTGGGCACACCTGCAAACACGTGGGCCAAACATTACGAGTATCAAAATCTGTGGTGAACCGAGTTGTCAAGAGGTATCGGCAGATCGGACAGTATACGAGACTCGCAGGACAGGGACGTAAACGGGAAACAGTCGCCAGACATGACCGGTTCATCGTAACCAGCGTGGGTTTTAAAATTTACCCGGTGGCTACTGTAGCGCCACCTATATGTAGCACATTTTGACGGACACTTTTCATACACAGAGATAGTTCTCCTTGTCTCTACCCTCCATACTATAAATAAATTAAATTATCAATGCAAATATTATCTAATAAATATAAGTACCTAAATGCTAAAACTACTAACCTAATTAATTAAAGTTATATATTAATAAAATTATGAGAAAGATAAGCGCATAAATATTTGAAGAAAAAAAAAAAGAAAAGAGCATTTTGCATGTGGTGTTTGCCTGTAATTGGTTGTGCAGTTAGTTTTAAGACACAATTACTTGTATGTTCCTATGTATCTGTGTAATGTCTGTAACAACTGTTGGTGAACCTTAATTAAATAAATAAATAAATAAGAAAGTATTGACTGAGCAAACGTGTTATTAAGACAAAGTAAACCATTTTTTTTAGGGCATCTCTTTTTTGGCCTTGAGAGGTCGTGACTACTTAACCGGTCAATCCTGTGGTGCCTTAAGCGAACGCAAAGCCTCCAGCCAGGGGCATAAAATTACTTTTCGTACCACTTGCTCAAAAAAATGACATTCTATGCCACAAAAAGCGAACATAACAATAGTCATTTTTAATCGGTTAAAAACAGGGAAAGAAAATTGTACTGAATTTCATTCATCTTCTAGGGGGAGAATGTGATTTAAATTTGGAATACTTACCGAAATTTATACTGAACTACATCTGTGTTTACACCATTGAGTTTGTATATAAAGCATTATACATATTTTTGAAAAAGAAATACGCATTTATTATGCAGTTATGATTATTAAATAAAATTACGAAAACCGACGAGGCCGTATGAGCTTGATGCCTTTGCTTTTCCGACAAAAAATATTAGTCTAGGAATTTGCCGCGTTTTTGTTTTCTTCAAATACATAAACGTTATAAATAAGTAAATGTTCTAAAAATACATTTAATGGTCATTATTTTTAATAAATGCTTATCTCATATTATTATTGTATTAATTTTTTCGCAAATGGTACGAAAAGTAGAGTATTTTCCTCGGTGATAAAGCTGTCTTAGTCTTGGGTGAACTTAAATCCCTCGCTACACTCAGGACTCGTCTTAAATCCCTCGCTTCGCTCGTGATTTAAGTTTTTAACACCCTCGCTGCGCTCGGGAGTAAACCTCGAGTCCTTTGTTACGCTCGCGATTTAAATCGTCACCCGCGACAGAAGACACTGCTTTATCCCCTTGGTTAATAATCTACTATATAAACTAAGCGACCATCACCTAAGGGCACCCCCTGTGGGGTACAAACCTCGGCTTAGGGCGCCGCTGGGGGAGGACAGCAACTTGGGGACAGGCTGGATCAAAACAGTTTCATTATTATTGTCAGGGGAATTTAAAGTTACAGGCTCAGCTACGTCACCAGCTGGCACGGATCCGATCAAGGGACAGGGAGGACAATTACTTTGGGGTAATCGCGAACGTGTGATACCTCAACTGCGAGGTCGGAATTTCGATTTGTATCTGTGTTTTAATACTGTGCTAGTGGCCCTGTAGCGGTAACTACACCATACTAAAATAATAAAATAAAATACGTCATACTGACGTCACGCAAATTCTGCATCGCGCAAGCAGAGTTTACCGCGCGACTAGCATATATACAACTTCCCGACATCAATCATCGGGCAGTTGACCACCAGACACGAGACCCGTCTGGTCGGAGGATCCTCCCTTTTCTATGGAGGTATGAGTGAGCTTTACACCCTGTTCCTCGTACCTCTATAGCCCTACTGCTTTCCTGGAGGAGGGTAATGGGGTAATCAGGGTCGGTCAGGACATGCCTAGGACGGCGGACTTAATTAATTTTAGAGGGGACATAGCTGGCGGCCTTCACAACCAGAGGGTTGCGATGTTTGCCGGCGGTATCAAAGAAACGCTTGTAAGCGCTTTTCATGAATTGCTGAATGGTGGAAATTTTGAGGTCTAAATGGAAGCGCGTGCGGGCTTCGCCGCTCCAATTTATACCCCGCTTTCCGCGACGCTGCGAAGAACATTGTCGCTGTCAATTTTACTTTCGTGTATAAACTAAAGTCACACAATTACTCACTGAACGAACATACACATGCGTACATGTTAGTGCGTAGAGTGTTATAGTAGGTGTGTGCCCAATTCCTTTTTACCTATTCAATTGAATATGTAATAAATAAAGAATAGTTAGTGTACTAAGTATTTAATTTTATTTAATACAAATACAAAATACAAACGCGTTTTTTACATTTATACTTACATATAACTTGCAAATACACACATCAACACGGTCTAGGGATATTTCATACTCAATTAAATAACTCGAAAAGTACTGGCCGCATTGGAATTTTTATACACCGATTTGTTTCTAATTTATCTCAGACTAATTCCAAATTCAAATTTTTGAAAATTCTTTTGTTTCGGTGGCATAAAAATGTCTTAATGTGTAGGAGAGGGAATTTTCATTTGTGCGAAATTTAGAAAACAATACGAATTACGTTTAGTTACAGTTTTTTTTCATTTTTAAACGAAATATAAAGTTAAAATTGAGGTATTGTAGCTATGCAACGCCAACGTTTGACGAGGGCGGAGATGTTACGAGCTGTGGGAATGCTGGAAGCTGGGTCTGTTCAGCGTAATGTTGCTGAGGCCATAGGGACCCACCAAAATGTAATTTCAAGATTGTGGACACGCTATCGTGCCACAGGTGAAGTAGCGGAGAGGCACCGGGGGCCAAGTCGCATCACTACCCCCAGACAAGACCGATTTTTGCAAATTACTGCGCGAGCTCAACCAAATGCAACGGCGACTCAATTGGTCCAACGGCTGCGAGTGGAACACCAAGTGCTTGTGAGTGACCAAACTGTAAGAAAGCGACTGCATGAAAGCAATCTACGCTCTCGTAGACCACTCCGGGTCCCACCTTTACGGAGAGGCAATCGTGGACGACGATTAGAATGGGTTCGGAACCACGTGGACTGGGGCCGTGAGCAATGGTCCAATGTGCTGTTCACGGATGAATCCAGGTTCGGCTTCCATCCAGATTCACGAAAGACGCGTGTTTGGCGAGTTCCTGGACGATGGAGCCGTCTTTAGAACCCTCAGGAAGTTCACCCATACCAAGGAGGAACAATTATGGTTTGGGCAGGAATTCGTCTTGGAGGACGGACGGATCTCGTTTGGGTGCGGGGCAATATGACGGCAGAACGATACGTCCAACAGGTGCTGGGGCCCGTAATCTTGCCCCACAGAACACAAATGGGGCAAGATTTCCTGCTCATGCACGAAAATGCCCGGGCACACACAGCGAGAACGGTAGCAGCTTGGTTACATACACACAATGTTAGGGCCTTAGACTGGCCTGCTCAATCGCCAGATCTAAATCCCATTGAGCATGCGTGAGATATGCTGCAAAGAAGAGCTCTGAAGGAAGTTCCTGAAAATCTGGCTACAGAAGATCAACTTTTTGCGCACCTCAGAGGGACATGGGACAATATTCCGCAGCAAGACATTGACAACCTTGTCCTGAGCATGCCGAATCGTTGCCGATGTGTTATGAACATCATGGGCGCTTTCTCAGACTACTAACTTCAAGTTTATAAACACAAATTAAATGATTTTTCTATTTTTTTCAGTTTTTACTCACAAATTAAAAGTTAATTCATATACGGTTTCCGTCTATGCTTCATTTTTTTTTCCATAAAATCCTGAAATTTTAACCGAAGTACCTTAACCATTATTTAAAAATGGTAGAATATTAAATAACGTATCTTTTAAATGTTATTATCTTTACATGTCATATAAATAATTAACACATTGATAGTAATTCGCTTTTTTAAAAATATCCCTAGACCGTGTTGATGTGTGTATTAATTCATCATAGCATCAGTTACATATTTGATACCTTGGTTGAGATTGGACCCCAGTGACGACAATGATTCATTAAATTTATTTAATATCAATGTCGCATATCACGAGCCAACGCGAAAATCGGGCCTTATTTGACTCTGTTGGGCGTGATTTTAGAAAACTGTGATACATGTGTCTCATAATTTTAATTGAACAGTACTACTTGGTCGAATTAACTGTGCACCTCGCTGGAATGCCATTTCTCCCCCCGCAACACCACTCACCTCCCCGCGCTCACCACGTCGCAAACAAAGCGTTGAAATTACGTCATCAACTCCAGGTGCACATTTAATTCGACCAAGCCGTATGTGTACGAATTTTCGAGTTAATCGACCCAGAAAATTATAAGTTTCACAGAAAATTCAAACCCCGTTTCCCCCCTCTTCGGGTAGGAATTTCGAAAAACCCTATCTTAGTGGATACCTACTCTATACACAAACCCTAAACAAAACGAAACCACCTTAGATCATATAAACACAGGAGATATGGCAAGGAGGCGTGGCGCTTGCGAACTCATCCAGCCGGAAAGTGTCATGATGCCAGTTTCGGCCATTAGTCGAATGTCAACTTGCAACGTCTTCGCTGCTCATGATTTTTGTCAAAATGCCGCGTTGTTCAGTGATTGTTTGCAAAAGCAACAGCTGTATTGTGAATTACATGAAAGATGGCATCTCATTTCACACGTAAGTACTAAAATATTATTGTTTTTCTTATCAAATTTATTAAAACAGATGAAGTACCAAAAGCAATTATTTTCATTGAAACCAAAACCATTGTTTGCTTAGTACACATCGATCAATGAATCAGCTGGTCTAATAGCGAAATTGATAAGTGTTTTACTGATACTCTCACTCACACGATAGTTTCGTGAAGCGGCCGCTGCCGACTAGACTTAGTTAGAGATGTGATGTGACGTTAGTGGTTGTCGATATTTTATACGATCTTTTTAACGAGTTTATTTATTTAGTTACACAAGGGAACAAAATTTAACTTTTTTTTTGTTGCATGGAATTTTATGGCTGTGGCTACTCATATATCATTGATGTCATCAGTCACACCTTGCTTTTATTTTAACTTTTAAGCTATCCGAAGGATCCATTAATTAAAGAAAAGTGGATAAATGCGACAGGAAGGGGTCCAAACTGGTTTCCAACAAAAATTAACACAACATGTTCGTCTCACTTTGAGCAAAAATGCTTTCAACCATTGAAGAAAGTTCGTCGGTTCTTCGAATAGTCGGTCCACTATTTAACTAAGAACACAACACCTAAACTGTCAAAACGGCAAGTTTTAACATATACATATTTACATTTTACTGGTCAATAAAATCCATATCAATAAATATCTTGAAGTTTTACTTGTGTTCTCCTAATCTAGATTCGAGAAGTCGTTATCCTAATAGTTTCTTGGTAGTTTAGATTAGTTGTTATATGTATCTTACTAGCTTTTGCCAGCGGCTTCGCCTGCGTGGATGTCGGAACTGATCCCACGGGAACCGTAAATTTTTCCAGGATAAAGTATAGCCTATGTACTATTCCGCCTATAATATATCCAGGTTATAATATATCTATCTTTATATATCCAAATTTCATCCACATCCGTTCAGCCGTTCTGGCGTGATTGAGCAACAAACATCCATACATCCATCCAGACTTTCGCATTTACAATAGTAGTAAGATGAATAGCTGTGCTTTTGTAGCATGTCCTGACACATACTTTAAGAGGAGTTTCCGTTGCCCCCGAAAGTGCTCCATACAAACGAAGTTTGATCATAATTTGAATATTAGATAATTAGAATTCTAGAGACTAATATCTATATCCGTCATTTGTTAAAATATACAGTTTTGAAGTTACACTGATTAATATTAGAAGTTAACTGGAAATTTGTCAAACCACAGAAATTGATATATTGTGGTTGTGTTATTGTATTTTATAGGCTCTAGATCATGTATTGTTTATTATGACAAAATTTTACTAACTTTAGTTAGTTAATATTCCAATTATGATCGAACTACACTTGTATAGAGTACCTATGTTCGAGGGAAACTCCTGTATCGTTTTATTTTCACAGTCAATAAAATCTTTAGGAAAAAGAGCAGATATTAAAGGTAACTGAATTTCATCGAAATTTTTCTACGATTACAACTTAACAGTCTGTAGCTACAGGTAGAAGCGCCGCCCCCTGTTTGCATGTGTTCTATTAGTGAGTTAACTAGTGTTGCTGAAAGTTTATTTGTGTGCGTGAGAGATGTGAGCTCGTGTGCCGTTCTTATAGTTTTTGTTTTTGTGTTAGTGAATTAAGTGGGAGAAAAGCGGAGACATCGGACCAGGAATACATTTGTTTACAAAGCATATCTCTGTGTTTATATGATCTGAGGAAACCACCCTCCAAATGTTAAGTCTCAAGGACCAGCGGTTTAGGCTGTGCGTTTTTTTTTGACGACACGTTTGGTGTAGTGACTACAGTGGCTAAGTGTAGTCAGCGAAACCAAATGGTCCTGGGTTCGAATCCCGGTAGGGGCAAATGTTTGTATGATGAAGATGGACATTTGTACCACCCGAGTCATGGATGTATATTTATAATATGTATGTATTTACGAAAAAAAAAATTATTTAAGTAGTGTATCAACCAACTGGTATCCATAACACAAGCCTTAAGTGTTAAGTGCTTAACTTGGAACTAGATGGTGCTGTGTGCAATGTCAGACGATATTTATTTTATTTATATCAGTCAATTAGTCAGTCAGGACTTTGAATATATACATATAGCATAGATAGGTCTTCGTGCACGATAATGCACGCCCCCATACTGCGGCCGTAGTTGTCGAATACCTTCGAGACGTTGAAATCATGCATCAATGCTATGGGGCGGCCAGCGTGCTCGGCCGACTTAAACGCCATAGAGCATGTATGGGATAAACTTGGAAGACAAATTAAGAAAAGAAATCCTGGCCCCGCTATTTTAAGAGATCTTAAAAACACTAATTACAGGAAGAATAGAACGCAATCTCTCAAGACTTTATTGATAACTTGATTAAGGAGCTTCGTCATGGGTGTCATTTTCATGGTTTTCGAGGGTGCTAAAGCCAATTTATATAGTGAGGTCAAAATTAAAATCAAAGGAGACTGCGAAAATTTTCAAATGTTTTGTCATACGTGTCGTTTTCTTGGTTTAGAGGGTCCTAAAGCCGATAGCGAGATCAAAATGACAATCCAAGATGGCGTACATTCTATGAGAGCTTCTAAAAACTTATATTACGAGTAGATGGCTCTGTATTAAAAACACGTATTAAATTCATACTTTCTCTCGTTCTCGGTTTCTTTCTGTTCTGTACGAGTGTGTGTGCGTGCGAGTATTGTGTAAGGAACTTAGTTCCAGACGGGGGTCCTAAGTTACTAAGCTAAGGGTCAGTACTTACACCCCAATCGCCAGTATTTACACCTCGATGGTAAGTAGTTAGCTTTTTTTCGAGTTTTCCTGTTTTGGCTCCCCGCTTTGAGTATTGAAAGGCCTCTGTACCTGGTGGAACATGATGGACACCGGCGAGTAGTTGTCGATGCGCAGCGGCGGAGGCGCACAGTCGGCATCCGTCAGCACCACGAACATGCTGGCGCCCTGCGACACCACCTCCACGCGCACGAACTGGTAGCCGCCGCCCGGCTCTCTGTGGGACCAGTCAATATACTATCTCTAAACACAAAGCAAAAAAAATAACTTCACTTCATTTTAAACGCGCAACGAACCAGGTAGTCAGGCTACTTATCTCTGTCTTACTTTAAGAGCGTTTATACCTTATGAGTGGCAACGTCGCAATTTAGTGTCATATTTCGTGGTTTTCAATTTTTATCATTTAATCGGAGCTATATATTAAAAATCTGTTTAATTAACTTTTTAGAATTACGTGAAAGTGCTTAAAAAGTAAGTAACCGTAATGCTTACAGTTATTTTACAATGAAAATAACGCCCTACAAGTTTCCAATGTATTATTTGCATATAAATAGAACTGTAAACGCAACGATTCCTTACCTTTTACACAGTTTTCACATAATTCTAAAAAGTTAATTAAACAGATTTTTTAAATATAGCTCCGATTAAATGATAAAAATTGAAAACCACGAAATATGACACTAAATTGCGACGTTGCCACTCATAAGGTATAAATCCTCTTAAGCGAATCACTAGTACCGAGCTTTTCATCGTCTTTAATATATCGGCCATGTTTTTTTTTTAAATTTTTCGGCATCAGAATGTAGAAGTTCGTTGCTGTACATAGCATTTATCGTCGTCGCCGTGCAGTGATAACCTCGTTAAGTTTTTTTTTTTTAAATTATAGATTGGCTGGAAACTTTTGTACTTAATGTATGTTTAGAACATACTTGCACAGCTCTAAAATGGTTCTTATGCCCTCTATTGATGGTAATGACAACCTCGAGATACGTCTATGTCGGCCATTTTTGTGGGACAGTTTTTATCTTCCGCTATAAAATAACATTTATGATTGCAAGTACGAGTTTCCCTTATTGCACGGCGACGTCGTGCGTACCGCGCGCCTCACCTGCAGGCCACGTGCAGGCTCCTGGTGACGTCGACGCGGAAGCCGCCGGACCAGAGCGTGAGCGGCGGCGGGTCGCGGCTGTGGGCGGGCGCGAGCACGCGCACGCACAGCAGCTGCTCGCGCTCCCAGCGCGCCCAGTGCCACGGTAGGTAGCAGCCCGATACAGCAGACACGTGCGTCGCCATCGCGCCCGGGTCGTTCTGTACACGAATAACAAATTCACACAAACTTAAAGTAAATAACCATTATTATTAATATTTATTCAGAATTCAAATTGGTAAAATAGTAACAAAAATCATAAAAATAATTTTCAAAGGTATTGCAATGTTAGATCAGATGTCTGTACAAGGATAAATCGGTGAAAGTAACTGTTGGCATCCCCAACATTTTATGTTTATATTTTTTATAATTCCTTGCAACACTGCGTGCATGTTGTCAAAAATCAGTTTTCATTATTAAACTCGCTCTTAGATTTACTCTCTAGAAGAACAACAAGTGTTTTATTCGCCACGAGCCCTTTCCCTCAATCACCAGCCCCACAGCTTCATACAACATCAAACAGTAACTAGTAACTGCACTCAGCACATGCCGGTCTATTTTGTAAATATCTCACTGCGACAACGTAGGTGAAGTGAGGCAGTTGACTCGTAAGATAACAGTACAAGCCTCTGACCTCTCTAACATGCAGCAGTGAAACGATCGCTGTGTCATGGGCCTTAATAAACATGTATTTTATCCCTCAACTGGTGCACACCTACTCGCAGTGGCAATACGCATAATTATGATGTCGTGCACAAGTTTCATGTGAACATTTGTTAACTACCCTTTTACTAAAACTGTTACGAAATCCTAATGTAATTTTGTCATAATACTAACCCTCTATGCCATTCGGCTGTATGTCTTTATAAGTTATAATATTGTATTCTCTCTGTAAGTGATTGTGTAAATCTATTGATAAAAAAATAAAAAAAGTTTATTTTAATGCGGGACATTATCTTCCATTAGCAGCAGAAATAACCTAGTGTATTTAAATAAGTGTGTTTTAGAGTCTCATTGTTTGCACAATATTTTCCACTTCGTCTTAGGTCTTTAACTTAAGCCATTTTGATAATGCATTAAACCGTAACCGTAACATTACGATTCGGTCGTCCTAGCTTGATAGCTAGGACCTACCTAGTAACGGTTACTTACTACGAGCATGTACCGTATTATTACTTACTACGAGCTTAAATATAATAATAAGATGTTGAAGACGCAATAACTCACGAGCGTGGTTGCGCAGCACTTCTGCGCGAACTGCAGGTGGTGCGAGGTGTTGTTGTGCAGCTGGTAGCGCGGCGTGAAGGTGGCGATGTTGGTGTGGCGGTAGCGGCCGCGGCCGCAGCGCACGCGCACGCCCACCGCGAACACGCGCTCGCACGCGCCGCCCTCGCCCTCGCCGCGCACCTCTAGCTTCTTCACGCCCACGCCCACCCCAAGCCCAAATGGCGAACACCACTGGAAATGCCACAGATATTTAGCAAATGGTCTTATCTCAATGGTTTATTTCGCATGATTGACATGGTTCAGCACAAATATGGTGGTATATCACAATTTGGTCTCTGTAAAAGACACTTGTAATTTTTTTTTTACCTTTTAATTGTAGTTGAAATCCTCCTCCTTCTGGTGAACTAACGCTTATTAGACTCGCTTTCTGCCTTACATGTTACCTAGCTGAGCTTTTTATTGTGACATATTATTGTCGAATGGTTGAGTTTTAGTATTTTTATAGTACATTACTGCAGCGACCAGCAAGAGGCATTGATGGACGAACGTGTAAACGTGGGCCGAGGCGAAGCCGAGCACACATTCGTAAGTCCATCAATGCCTAGCTGTGGCCAAGGCTTGTATAGTACTTTTCTCATATAATGCGCGGAAATTAAAATACAATTACTTTTCAGAATCAACCACGAACAACAATATTATTTCCCGCGTTAAAGTGTTATTTGTTTTTTTTTTTTCAATAAACAGTTTTCTATTGGCAAGCCAGTTCGAAATTTAAATAAAACCTTTGATAAGTTACCTCCTTGGTTGCCATGTATACGAGTAACAGATCGTTCCATTTTTAAATTATACGATAGATATGAGTTTACTTTGTAATTTATTTGGCCGCTAAACCACGACAGATATGGATTTTCATACTACTTTTGCCGTCCGCTGCTCGCATGTATTTGGCCAGTACAGCAATTTAGATTTATCTCGAAGAAGGTTGTCAAAATAATGCTCAAATTCCAAGCATGTTTGAGAAAAGAATATTATTGAAGATTTCTAATACAGCTTATTATTTATTTGCACAATGTACACACAGCTACAGACTAGGCTAAAACTTAGGAGTACATGCCCCTGTTAGTGCGCAACAAGTATTATTACATCTAACTTATAGCTAAGTATTTACATTTTACATTATATTGCTTACCTATATTAATATCACAACATTCATTATTACAATACTTATACTCTTTCTAACCTATTATACAGGACGGCAGGGACATCAACGCGCAAACTGTAACCGTGAAGTCACCACATTGATTCTAGACTCTAGATTTAAAAAAAATATCCCGACGCAAAATTTCAACGCAGGGGTTACCGAACTATGTACTGATTCAGGGTAACAGGTTGCGCTTTGATGCCACGTTGCGATGCCTGTCACATTAAAGTATACATATTATTATATTATATTTAATTTATAATCATTTAAGTTTTTTGGTCTTAAAAGTGTCATCAAACGTCGTTTACCTCGGGCTCGCCGGGCAGGCCGCGGCCCAGGCGCGCGGCCAGCGTGGGCCCGCCGTCGGCCTCGGCGAAGGAGAACAGCAGCGGGGCCACCATGCGCGCCAGCTCGTGCTCCGCGAACTGTCCCGCCGCCTCCGCCGCGCCGCCCGAGCCGCGGAACACGAGCGGCAGGCCCGTGCGGTTCACTAGCCAGTACGCGGCGGAGATCGACACCTGCGCGACCACACGTCGTTTAAACAAACATTGAACATTGAACTTTGATTGTATTTAAAACATCATTCTGTCTTTGTCATATTCGTACGACTGACAGAAATAGAACGATGTGTTCATTATTTTGCCGCTAATCGCATTTAGTGATTTGTGATGCAATTTGACCTTAAAGCCCATGTACACCAGTGAAGGGATGGTCTCACCCATTCTGTGGCGACAATATTATGCATAATTAACACTCGTCAAGCGAATATCGCCCTCATAATATGTACAATCTCTTTCTGATTTTGTAAGAATACGGTGAGGTTATTTTGTCAATTCGTTGCCTTTATCAAGTTTGACATATCAAAGCACAATTTTATTTAAAAAATAGTTTTATTATGTTTTACAATAGACCCGCCCCATATTAAATGGTACCTAAACATAACTAAAGACGTGTGGGAGTTACTACAGGCGTGATGTTAGAATTGTTTATTTACATAACTCTTCAGTCATTCTGCATTTACCTTGATGCCATCGGTCTTCTTGACAGTGACCCTTGCATTGAGATACAGCCTCCTGCCCCTAGTGTCCCTCAGCTTGAGCCTGGCACTGAAGGACCCGTTGCCGCTGCTACCCACGGCCGTACTACTGCTGCTTGCGCCTCCAGAGCCGCACACGCTGAGAGCGGTGGACCAGCCGAAGCCTTCCAGTTTAACGCTAACTTCTACGCCTTCTTCAACGTTCACCTGGGTTGAATAAGTAAGCATGTTTTAAGGTGTGGCACAAACATTTTAACGTAGGAAAGGTTTTAAGCGATGTCTGCGGCATCATTTTGGTACAGAACCCTAAGCTGAGGATTAAAACCGAAGAAAAAGCATCGTATCATGTAATAATTAATTGACCACTATGTTTTGGTTCGCGTGGCTCCGCCCGCGTGGAGGTCGGAAATTATCCCACGGGAACTTACTATCGGGATAAAAGTATCTTATGTCTTAACCCAAGTTATGGTCTCCCTGTGTGCCACATTTCATCGAAATTAGAACAGCCATTAAGGTGTGAAAAGGTAATAGGCAGACAGAGTTTTCTCATTCGTTACATTACATGGATGTAGGTTACTTACCTCATGGAAAGGCATGGTATCTCCGGGCGGAATATTGCCAGTAACACTAGCTGTTGCAGATCCCGGAGCAGCAGGATTAGTTCGGTACTGCAACTCTAGTGGCAGTAGGTTTTCTAGCCTTAGGGCAGGTACTAATGTGAGCGTGTGTCCGGCTATCGGTGAGCCTCTGTCTGGAGGGAATCTTTCCCGGATTATTACGCAACAGAACCTGCAACAGAACAGTAAAGATGAGGTTATCATTCAATCAAATTCAAATAAAGTGATTCCACAATTACGCGCTTAGACAATGCTAATTTAAAATTGAGTTTGAGCTATTGTGGTATTCCACCGATGCTGTTGGTGCAAGGTTTTGTTTTTGAGTTACAGTCAACTCTGACGATGACGAGCTTATTGACATCGCGGGTAGAATCTGGACGAGGTCGGTATAAGAGCGTGGAGATCGGCACGAGCAGAGAGAGGCTCATGCCCGGCAGAAGTCGGCTTGAGGACGATGAGGACAAGCTAAGGATTTTATTGATTTATTTAAATACCTTAAATCAATCATTAAAGGTTCCCTAACGCGTTAATGTTTAACAAGAAGTAAAATGATTGATCGTAACGTTACGTTAAGGGCCTTACTCCCGTTTAGTATAGTAACAGGTGACTTAATAAAGCCTACTTCTTATTAACAAAAAAGTATTTTTGTTATAGATTCATGTACATCATTATTATAACAGGATGTTTTCGCTGATAGTTTTGCCTTGAAAAAATATTGACTAAAACGCAATTTTTTGGCTAATATTCCCGACTCCTACTAAACGGCCTTGTTGTTTGGGAATATTTTGAAGCCTTAAAAGCTCACCTGTAGATATGATCCGGCGGAGCCCGACACTCGTAGTGCAGCAGCGCGCGCGCGTGGGGCGCGTGGGGCGCGGCCCGCCAGTCCAGCGGCGCGGGCGCGTGCGCGGCGCGGAGCAGCGGGCGCGCCCACAGCGCGGCCACGTGCGCGCCCAGCGGGGCCGCCCACAGCGCGCCCGCCGCCACCGTGGCGCAGCGCACGCTGCCGCCGCCGCTGCTCCACTGGGCTGGGGGGGACGATTACCCAACTTTTGTTAAGCTCTATGGCCGTTTCTCTCTTGTTCATTTATTTTTAGTATATACACGATGTGTTCTTAATAACGCTATGTCTCCGGTGGCGAACACTAAAAATACAGCATACAGCCTTTTAACTGTACAATTCACCGCCGTACAGAAGTAGAGTTGATCGAAAAAACCAAACGTGTGAAAAATATCACTTTCACGCATTCTGGCAATAGAGATGCGGGGGGCGGTCAATGTATTCTCGGTATCCGCATGAAAAAAAAACCGTAAATCCAATTAAAATTATTTTTATTTCTTAATGTAATCCCCCATTACCTCAATACATTTATTACATCTCGAAATTAACTTTTCAATACCCTGGAAAAATAACTTTCCTCTTTCTCTGAAAAATCGCATTTATTGCCGCTTTGAGCTCTTCATCGTTAGTAAATCATTTCCCACAAAGATCTTTTTTAACTAATTTTTATTAGCTTGGTATGTACCTATGAATCTATGTAACGGAATTTTTGAACTCGATTTTCATCCCCTTCAAAACGTCGGATTGATTTGAAACTTCGCACACTTATCAAGGACCGATGACAATGTAATAATTTAAATCGTTTGTCCCATTATCCTTGCCAGGATCCTCAGGATTAACAATTTTTTTGAAGTTCTTTGCGATATTTTTTCAACTCAAACTTGTTTTAAAATGTAGATTTTCATTGATTATATTACTGTATTGTTGTCACACCAAAAAGCGCAGTTCTCCTTTATTGAACTCTCTCTCTCATTTGTATATTTTATGATATGTTTTTTTTTTCAATTCGAAAATGTTATGGTAGTACTTCCGCCAAGGCGTTTTCTTGGGTTTTTTTTTATTTTTATTTAGACAGATTAATCTTCAAATAAATCTGCATCGATTAGTGCAGAATTAAATTTTTAAACAATACAGTTTCGGAGATATGATTAATAAATTAGTTAAGTATTCGAAAATACTCATGAGGGAAAGTAAATGAGAGATAATAAACGAGAGAATAAGAAATAGCAAATACTATACCATATTCAGCGCGTTATAATGTGTGCAGAGGAACTTTAGTAAGGATTTAAACTAATAAATTTAATTTAACATTTTAGGAAAATAGTTATTTATTCAAAATTAAATATAAAATAGCGAATTATAAGATATATATTAAAAAAAAAAGAAATTAGATTAAATTATATTTACATGTGTATAGAATTGATGTTATTTCGTTGACCGTACACAATGCTTACGATAAAATATCAAAACTCGCACACTCACACACACACATACAACCGTATAAAATAGAAAGAAGAAGAGAAAGAGAGGAAGGTAGCTTGGAGGGGGCATAACGCTTTTTCGTTACGTGACTATTTCTGCCAGTTCCAACTACTGTAAGCCGCGTAAAAGAACTTTTTCCAAAAAAAAAACACGCTCTTGTAGTTAGCCGCACTAAAAAATTTAAAATAAAAAATAGTTAAAGAGCGTTGGTTCGATTTAGCCCAAGTCAAAATGTACACGATCTATCGAACGGCGTACGCGCTGCGGCACACTACAATAGTACAATGGTTTCTCTGTGTGCATGAGCGCTAAACAGCTAGCACGAATAATTTTGATACTTTTATTTATTTACGATATATTTTATGATTTTATTTTTTGGATCGAACTGTTGTAATAAATTAAAACAAGCTAACTTTAGAGTAAGTATTTAATTTTAAAATCGCACATCTCTAATTGTCATTGACCGACTTTTTCTTGGGTCGATCATCTCAGGCAATAGACATTTATCGTAGAATTCCAATAACTTGAATTCCATTTTTGTTTTCCAGTAATATTTGTGGTCTTCACAGCGAATTCCTGTCCTGTCCACACCGCAAACAACAAACATTTTTTTGACCGAAAAAAAAAATTAAATGCATTTCTATCAATGACTAAACGTAATTAATCTACGTAATACGCACAGTCAACCGAACGTCAGTCCTTACACTTGAACTATAATCACACATCGGACACTTCATACAACGCTCGTAAAATATTATTTATAATATCTATTACTACTACTTAATCAAATACACATCAAGTACACGTGCAAATGTGTGCGTGAACTCTAATAGGGTAGGTAGGCGTGCGTAGCGTTTTTAATTAACATAATTAGCGTAACTAATAGTTATCTACTATGTTTCTGCACTATGAACAGGGGGGGGAACAACACAACACCCATGATGAAAAAACCGAAAGTTTTCCTCGGCGACTTCTTGGATTTTCATATTGACGTCATTTTCGTAATCAACGGCCCCAAGAACCATGAAAACGACACCCATGATGAAAAAACCGATTTTTTTTCTCGGCGCCATCTTGGATTTTCAATTTTACCACATTTTCGTTATCAGCGACCCCAAAAACCAAGAAAACGATACCCATGATGAAAACACCGAAAATTTTCGTCGGCGCCATCTTGGATTTTCATTTTGACGTCATTTTCGTTATCAGCGACCCCGAAAACCATGAAAACGACACTCATAACGGAAAATCCAAAAAAAAACCACCTTCAAGTACATAAAAATAACAGGCGTGATGTTATGGTTACTCTACAGACTGAGTAAACCTCGGTGGCCATGTCACGCAAAAGTCCATGCGCGCATTTGTCTTTTCGCGCAAGTGTCCTTCGCGCCATCAACTGCCCATAATAATCTGTGGTACAGGCGCTTTTGACTAGTCGAAAATAAGTACATTTCACGCGGTTGAAAGTCGCGGGTAGAAGCTAATATAACATAACCAACCTTTTAGCTCTTGCCTTAGTCATACTTTCAAAAATTTTCCATTTTCTCTTTCTTATAGTTCTCTTTGATTTATTTCCCATTCCGTGTGAATACTACACTATCAAATAAATTCGGTTATATGTAGTAAGGAAGTACTTACGATCACACAATATTGCTGGTCATCAAAAATAAAATAATTTACTTACCAAAGTACTAAGATTTGACGATCACACTTTGCGTTTGCTATCCGTGTACGCACGACAAAGGTCAACAGGGGTCAGGGAGACCGCCCAGCGACGTGTCCGCTCTCTGGAAAGGCTCACTGCCGACTGATTTGAATCGGTTCGTACGCAGAGTTTTATAGTAGTTTTAAAATATTTATAGAAAAATAATAGTTATTTTTCTTGATTTTTTTAGGTGTCAATTATAAAGAAGACATTCTTCTATTATAAATAAGTATAAATTATATTAAATTAAGTAAGGTAGATGGTGAAAAAAATCATTTTATCGACTGCAATTTCTAAAAAAATCATATTCTTTGGATTTTTATTTCTTAAGATATGAGTCTAAAATAAAAAATCCTTCTAATTATTTTGTTTGTTAGATCTATCAGTAATTTCAGATATTACTAGCTTCGAAATTGACACTGAAAGTGAAATCAAGTAAACCTTCTGTTCAGTTATCTTGATGGTATTCACAAATATTGTATTAATCGAAAAAACCTCTTAATTAGAAAAACAGACAACAATATTTCCTAAAGTTATTAGTATTTCTTATGTTTGTAAGATTAGTGGTTGTTGGACAATCTGGTTTGAAAAATCACGTTTTAAGCCAAGCAGCGCACGAACCGAGTAAACGCTCTTAAAACTAAAAAAAAACACGCTTTTGTAGATAACCGAACTCAAAAGTAAAAAATGCCCTCAGCAGCCGCTCAAGTTATTGTCTTGCTTGAAGCAGAACAAAATCAAAGTGAAGTTGTTCGACACCAATTTTTTAGTCGCTACTCCGTTTGACGTGTATACCAGATATTACAAGAGACCGGTGGCTACATTCGACGACCAGGATCGGGACGTCGGCGCACAACATCAGAGCGTGATGACCGCTTTCTGGTGACCAGTTTTTTTTTTGAGAAATTACAGCTGAACTCGGTTGAACTGGGACTTACACTGACCTCGCTAATTTCTTGAAACTGGTGCTTCAAGAAGTTCGCAATGTCAGTGTAAGTCGGTGGACAGTTAGCAGAAGATTGGCTGTAGCAGGATTGACTGCACGTCGACCAGCAAATGGACCAAAATTAACCACAGCTCACCGACAAGTCCGACTACAATTTGCCAAGGAACATTTAAATTGGACGTATGAACAGTGGCGGGCTGTTATTCTCTATGATGAGTGCAGGATCAATGCAGGAGTCTACAGAAGATCATCAGACCGATTTTCGCATGCTGCATAAGTGAACGTGTTGCTTTTGGAGGTGGATAATATATGTTTTAGGGTAGCATAATGCTGGACACTAAAACTGTTATTGTATTCGTCACTGGGGCAAATACCGACCCGAGTTCGAGAGGACTGACAGCTGTACGATACGTCGAAGAAGTGCTCGAAGGACATGTGAGATCGCTTGCGTGGTTTATGGGATAAGAATTTCTCCTCATGCACGACAACGCCAGACCACATGTCGCCAGAACAGTTCGCGACTACATGGAAGATGTTGGAATCACCGCGATGGGGAGTGGCCAGCTCGTAGTCCTGACCTCAGTCTTATTGAGCATGTCTGGGAAGAGCTTAAAAGAAGCGGGTAAGAACCCCGGCTCCTACGCGTCCCAGAGCATCAACTTGTCATTGAAGAGGATCGGAACGCTATACCTCAAGGTTTCGTAGTAAAATTAATACGGTCCATGAAAAACCGACTAAAAGCTGTAATTAGGGCAAGGGGAGGGATCACACTTTATCAATAAACATTCTAAACAATAATTTTATGTTTGATTTTCATTCCCCTAAAAGTGAAATTTGGCGAATAGCGAAATTGGGTTTTGTGCACTAAAACCCCTTATGGGTATTTTGTATTCTGTTTTTGATATCATTAGAAAGGTACTGAAATAATATTTCAATTAGCATTACCATTTTTTCAATGTTACATTATATTCATGAAAAAAAAACTTTACTGGAAAAATCATGGTGTGCGATTTTATTGCTCTCAAGTGTATATTAAATTGTACCTTTATACCATTAGATAATGTCATTAATTATTTAATTAGTCATATTACCCACATCATTAGTAATCATACCCAGAATACATTGAACGCTCCTCGTACACATGGATACACATACAGCTAAGTATACCATTCCAGTTCACACTGACCTCTCATTGTAAGGAAATCCTATACAATGCGAGATCAGCTTATACTGGAACTGGAACTGTATAGCCGTGCGTACTTTATACTTTTTACTTTATACTAATAAACTTAAATTGTCATAAATAAGACTTAAGATATTATAATTTTTTTTTCAACAAAGCAGTATTATTATATGTTAGAAAAGCAATTCATATATGTACATATAAACAACAAAAAAATTACAATGTCATATACAGTTTACTGACAAAATGTAGGTGTACTGCAAGTACACCTCTACCTACCACCCCCCCTACCCCTCCCCCCCTCGGGGCATTACAGATGTGATGTTATGTTAATTTACTATTACATAACCAACACACACGACAGACGGCTAATAAACATGATGACACGATGATTGCAATAAATACAGCTAATAAGTATTACATTAAATAATCTGATATGGGGTGCACTACAACAGTAAGTAAGGATAAGGGAGGGTACCGCAGTTGACAAGTATAGGGTGTAGCGGGTAGTACGACGCCGGCGCGCGCGTCGCATGCGCAGACACGCGCGCACGACTCAGCGCCGCGCACCACGCACGCACCGACAGCTGCGCACGCACCAGTGCGTACACGCGCGGCACGACACACAAGTCTGTTAACGTATGGCACACCCTATCGTTGTCAAGTGCGGTAACAGACGCTACTAGATCTACGCATCGTCGGCTATATTACACTGGGACTCAATACTGGCAATACTCCATTTATACAGCTCTATGCTGGATTTCGGGTGTTAAACGGTTCAAACAAAAACGGGTACCGCTCGGTGCGGGTGACATAGTCCCGTGTTACCTTGTGTGCTCACACAAATAAATTGCATGCCGCCCATGTGACGGTACAACATGGAACACTATTTAATTATAAAAGACAAAATCTATGTACTAGTTACCCATGTTTGCAATCGAATAAATTATTTCATTTGACTTGAAACAGCTAAAACATAACCGTGTCGGGTCCGAAAACCCGCTTCTTTATACCACACCCTAACCTACCATACGCATTGCCACGCAACCAGTCAGACGCGTTGTCAATATTTAGTTGGCAGCGCGAGCGACCATGATTGTGCAAACCAAGGTGTCCCAATGTAATATAAGTGAGGAAACGAGATCATGTGACTTTGGGAACAGACCAGACTTGGGAGAGTTAGAATAACATCGTCATGTCGATGAATATGAAGATTTTAGGTCTGTAAATGTAGACAAATTTTTATTTTAAAGGATAGTCGTTTGTTGGCAAGCTGCATTATCACGGTAAAACCTGTAGCAACAACAAGGGTATTCTCACCTGCTGAAGGTGCGTGATCCACCCTGACTTCTACAGGATGTGGCAGCTTGTTGACTAGCTGCAATGCTGACCGCACCGTCACCAACTTGCGAGCTGATCCCTCAAGGGATACCTCGAAAACTATGCGAGCTTCGGCCCCAGATTTCTGTAATCAAAAATCAAAAATGTTTTATTTCATTATTTCACGTTGTACATACATTATACAGTTGGTGGCGTCTCCTTTTAAGCATATAGATGTCTGTGCCAGGAGGCGCCGCTCTTTTATATCTGAGAATAATTAGTGTCACATGTTACTAAACAAAAGATTATTTATTATAATAATTATATATATTATCTTAGTCTGTTGGTGTGTGTGTGTGTGTATATGTATGTGTGTATGCATGTGTGTATATAACGGTGTGTTTGTGTATTTGTGTGTAGTTGTTTTATATGGAAGCGGATTTACCTTATTATTAGTAGAAGATTCTCTGCTGCATCGAGCTTAACTTATTTATCCATTTAATCAGCAACGATTTGCATTCTTTAAACGGTTTAGTATGTATATCTATGTGTTTATCTATGTGTCTATGTATTGTTCGTCGAATCGTTGAGCTCCTTAAGTTCTGAGTTGAGCTACACGGGTACTGACAAATGCGTGCACTGACTGGACAGGTCCACTCAATCTGTGTGGTTCTTTCCTCAAAAGACCATTTCAGACACAAATCTACATGGTCCTCAAAGATTATTATAATATTATTCTAATTATTGTGAATGTGAGAACTATATCGGTCATTGATTTATTTATATTTATTTTTGTATTTTTCTCAACGTAATCATGATCTGGCAGTTTGAGTAATTTATGCGGCCTACTCAAATGTCCTTTCTTTGGTATTGTTCGTCGAATCGTTGAGCTCCTTGAGTCTAAGTTGAGCTGCACGATTACTGACAATTGCGTGCACTGACTGGACAGGTCCACTCAATCTGTGTGGTTCTTTCCTCAAAAGACCATTGCAGACACCGATCTACATAGCTTTCACATGATCTGACCAAGATTTTGTCTGGACTTTAAAAGAGACTGTGAGCTCTGAGTTTGTTTCGGCCTTTCTTCTCAGAGTAGTCAGATAGGAAACGCCGACCCCATCTAGTTTAAAAAAAAATATGATTGACGTGTAAAAGTGTTTGTTCAAACCTACTTACAGAAATAAAATCATTTATCATTTATTTAGTTTATTATATAAGACGAGCGTTTGTCGTAGGTACTGAATATTAGCAAATTCTGTTTTTACAAAAGGGGTGGAAGCAATATTGTGTTTCCTTCTTCTAGCCAATACATTAGGATCTAAGGGAAGCGTTTTATATTTGTTTAATACTATGTGTATAATATATGATTTTCAAACTGATAATAAATTACTTATTAATTTGGTATAGCTCATAGGTGGGGAAAGTCCTATTTCTGAAGTACATTACTTTTATTAATGTCCGTAGCGCTCTTTCAACATCACGGAAACGAGTTTTACGCGCGCCCCCCAAATGGAGATACAATATATTATTACAGATTGAACTAGCGAGATATGTACACTAAATTAAGTTTTTTTTTTGCTGAGCCCACTACTCGGGACTATGTGTCGCAATGTTTTAAAAATCCAAATAAATTTTCGTATTCTCGAAGTAATTTGTTCAATTTGAGGATACCAGGACAGGCTTTGGTCCAACAATATACCTAAGTACTTGACGTGGTTAACTTTACTCATGTTTGGACAATCGCAGTGGTCATCAACCGTCCTCCTACACTCATGTATTTTAATGTTGAAATTCGGTTCTGGTTGGACATTGTATATATTGAGACATACAGACATAAACTCAAACTCAAAGCATTTATTTCAATTAAACCATTTACAGGCACTTTTGAATTGTCAAGTGGTCGGTCAGTCAGAAATATGAATTGCCCATTCCAAAGCGTAGTAGGTGCCTATGGAGAAGAACGGGCAAGAAAGTCCATGGACACTCTTTTAAATTGTATTGTTACATAAATATTAGTTACATGTTACATCATTAATGTTGAATATAGGTATAATTTTATGTGAGAACGATGTAAATAAGACGTACACGTTGAGTGTCCAGAGTACAGCAAATAGAAATTTAAACAAAAACTTAACTCAAACTCTAACTCAAAGCATTTATTTCAAATAAACCAATTACAGGCACTTTTGAATTGTCAAGGGGTCGGTCAGTCAGAAAGATGAAGCCAGTTGCCCATTCCAAAGCGTAGTAGGTACCTATGGAGAAGAACGGGCAAGAAACTCCATGGACACTCTTTTAAATTATATTGTTACAAAAAAGTGTTTACATCATTCATGTTGTAATTATACATGTGAGAACGATGTAGAAAGACGTGCACGTTAAAAGCGTCCGTAATAAAAAGAAAAAAAAACAATTATGGAATTAAAATAAGCCGTGGCGGCTAAGAGATGACCAGTCCCAACCATCCACGCGTCATGTTCGTGAACGGGCGCTGTCACCGTTCACGAACATGACGCATGGATCAGCACCATTCAGCTCAATCATTTTGAAGGGAGCTAAATGATCCAACACACGCGCCACCGTCAGCGAGACATTTGAGTGAGCATGACATCTATCAGCCGCCAGGGCACATTCATGTCAATGAAAGACATTACCCGGTAAATGGTAGCTCGATAGTACATAGTACTCACACTTGTCTTGTCCTGTGCAATTATTAATACAAAGGAGATTGAGCTTATACAAAGCAAAGGTAGTCTTACAATCTTTAGCAGCTCCAACAGTAATTTCAAATGTTAATCAATTAGTTGTAGTTGTGGAGGACAGGAATGAGCCAGGCATTTTTATCAGCGATATAATCCCCCAACTTATAATATGCCTGGCTGCAAAGTGTGCGTAATTAGCTTTGATCGTATTTAACGTAAGGAGATTTGTTTTTAGCCATGAAGCCACTTGTAACATACCTTTTCCTGTGTTGGTTTTAGTTTCAGCCCAGGTTGAGCCAGTGAAGACGATTGCGGTGTCGTCGGCATACGAAAAGATTTTAGCTTTATTGATTGTCATATTAAATATGTCGTTAATATATATTAAGAATAGGGTAGGACCCAATACGCTTCCCTGAGGTACGCCGCATGTTACATCAACGTCCTCGCTGACAAAATTATCTAGCTTAACCTTCTGCTTTCTATTTGTTTAGTACGTGTGTGTGTCTCTAATACCATTTTTTTTTAATTTTTGGACAAGGATGGTGATGGAGACCGTGTTTAAGGCCTTTTTAGGTCAATAAAAACCGATAAACACCCAGTTCCTTTGTCGAGTTCTTTTGTTAATACTGTAGTTAAAGACGTGATAGCGTCTTCCGTAGAAGTACTGCGTCTAAAGCCAAATTGAGATGGATATAAAATGTTGTTGGTTTGAAGGTAGCTTAATAATCTGGAGTTTAAAAGTTTTTCTAATATTTTTGCTATAACAGGAATTGGTCTACAATTATTAACATCACACTCCTGCCCACCCTTGTATATGGGAGTTATAATTAATTTCTTTACAGAGTTAGGGAAGGTGCCTTTTTAAAACAAAGATTAGCTAGATGCGTTATAATTGGAATTATTTCATGTTTTACATGTTTAAGATACCTAGTGGAGATAGTATCCTATCCTGGAGCACTATCTGATTTTAGAGAGTTTATTATACTATTAATTTCATTGATATCTGTATCCAGGAGAACAAAAGATTTAGAGAGACTAGGTAAGCAACGTGGGTATATATTTAGGTCATTCTGTGATATGGTTTGTTGGATGTCATTTGCCAGTTGGCAATATTTGCGAAAAAAATATTAATGAAGTTTACTGATTCCGTAGGTAAAGCTTTTAGATTAGTTAATTCAGAATTGGTTCTAGTAGCTTTATTTGTATACGTGACAGTTTTCCGGTTTTTCCAGAGTAGTTTGTTGTTGTTCAACGATTTAGTTTCTTTCATATTTTCTTTTTAGTTTTTTTATACGGTTATTGCAATGATTTCTGTAACGACGATATGTAATTTTTTTAAATTCATTTAGGGGTTCGTCTCGGGATGGTTTTTGGAGCTTATTACGATTATTTATACATCTTAATATGCCTTCAGTGATTGGGCTTAATTATTCGTTTACTTTTAGGGATCTTGTGAATAGTAGTATTTATTTTTAGTGACTCAATAAGTCCTTGTGTTAAACATTCTGTTATGTGATTTGGTTTTCACAAAAAAGTAACGTCGATAGGTTTTTTTCTTCTAAATATTGCAAGGCACTTTCAAAATCAATTTTGGTAATAATTGTTGTTGTAGATTGGTAATGTTTTGTTTTAGATAACGATAGAAAGGTTGTACGGTGGTCTGTAACAGTAGTGCGTAGTATGGCAATAAAAGCAGAGTGCCGTTTCCTGTTTATTTTTAACATAAAGTGATCAAGACAATTGGTTTCCCTTGTAATTAAGGTGTGACCAGCGAGAATACCATACCCCGATAACATATCCAGGTATGATGTTCTATTTTTAAATTCATGTTTGTTCAATGTGTTTAGGTCTTATGTTGTTATTGATGTCACCAGCAACTATAATATTTCGTTTTTGAGAATTTAGGATATCTAAATGGAGTGCCAAAGAATTTATAAAAGGTTCCACGTTAGTATTTGATGGTGAACGATAGATACCTAAGATGATATTGTTCAATATATTTAATTGTAGGCATGATGCGTGGCTTATGATTAATTCTGTGATACAGGCTTTTAAGGTGTCCTTGATATATACTACAACACCTTCATTTTGATTTAGTTGACGAGTTGTAGCTTAATAGCGATACTTGGATAATGTCGGTATAGGTCTATTTGGATCAAGTCGACATTCAGTCAGAATTATAACATCTGTTTCAAAATTGAAGCAAGATATATTTGCTATGAAGTCATTGAAATTGCAATATTTGCTCCTAATATTTTGGGAAATTATGGTCATTTTTATTTATGTTATAGTTGTGAGCGAGTTCACTACAATCGCATTCTATCGATCTTGCAATACTCAAATGATCGATGTCATTTAAAGTTTGTAGTAGATCACCAAATATTATGTTTTATAAAATTCATGGTACTTACATTTTTGAATCGGGGTATTATTTATATTATATATAGTGTTTAAAGCCGAAAGAACACATGCCATACGCATAATAATATGGGTTTTAGGGTTGTATAATAACTATGTTGCAGTATTTTTTTTTTTGTAATTTTTAATCAGTGAATTTGAATTTGTGAACTGTTTAGTTTCCTGTAATGAATTAATATTGACTCAATTATAAATAACTTATTAGGTGTATAATATGTATGATAACGATAATGTGTGTGTTTGTTTATTGGTGTATTTGAAGGAATAAAAAATAAAGTAATTTGTGTAAGTGTCGAGTCGGTGTAACAGACTTTACATACCCAGTTTGATAAGCACAGAAAATAAGCAAAAAAGCAGTGAGAACAGTACTGAAATTCGTTATGATAATGTAGTAATTGATGGATTATCAGCTGTTGGATTTGTGCTTCGCTTTTAATTATAATGGATGGAGAGTCGTCTTCTCTTTTGAGACATACCCGTCCATATGCAGTCCAGCAGTATTTGTAAGTTTTTGACTTCACGAGGTCACGTGCAAGGAAGTTAAGGCGTGCAGCCTTTGCAGTAAGTTGCTCAGCGATAAAAATAGGTGTATCCTCGTTCGTGCGCATGTCCAGGTGTTTGGCACATAGTTTCGACTTTTGTTTAATGTTATATACCTTATAAGATTTCAAAATGTTATTTTTTATCAAAGCGGAGTTCGTTTCCACTGCAATTGGTGTGTTACTTGTATCATTCCTTGCACGAACTCTGTTTATATCACGGATAACCGTCTTTTCGATCGGACAGCTCACCGAGTTCGAGAAATGATAAATGATTTTATTTCTGTAAGTAGGTTTGTACAAACACTTTTACACGTCAATCATATTTTAAAAACTAGATGAGGTCGGCGTTTCCTATCTGACTACTCTGAGAAGAAAGGCCGAAACAAACTCAGGGGTTTCAGTCACTTTTAAAGTCCAGACATAATCTTGGTCAGATCATGTGAAGAACATGTAGATTGGTGTCTGAAACGGTCTTTTGAAGAAAAACCATACAGATTGAGCGGACCTGTCCAGTCAGTGCACGCATTTGTCAGTAATCTTGCCGCTCAACTCAGAACTTAAGGAGCACAACGATTCGACGAACAATACCAAAGAAAGGACATTTGGGTAGGCCGCATAAATTACTCAAGTTGCCAGATCGTGAAACTAACTAAGAAATAAAATAAAAAAGTAATAAACCACATAATCTTCACATTCACAATAATTAAAATAATATAATACTTTACAAAGTAGGTAAATACTCATGTCATTGTGTGTATAAAATTCATCAATGTCAATGTGTATATAAAAGTTCGAACATAATCTTTGAGGACCATGTAGATTGGTATCTGAAATAGTCTTCTGAGGAAAGAACCACGCAGATTAAGAGGACCTGTCCAGTCAGTGCACGCATTTGTCAGTAACCGTACCGCTCAACTCAGAACTTTAGAAGCTCAACGATTCAACAAACAATACCAAAGAAAGGACATTTGGGTAGGCCGCATGAACTACTTAAACTGCCAGATCATGATTAAAACTGAAACAATGACCCACATAGTCCTCACATTCACAATAATTAAAATAATAAATCGTACTTCTCAAGGTAAGTATTCAAGTCGTTCTGTTATAATAATTATCAATTATCAGTGTATGTAACAGAAAAAAAAACAACATTCAACATGCAGAAAATTGGAGCAACTCAATCCCAAGCCTTTTTGTCCTCAATATAATCCTTAACGGTATAAAAGCCTTTCTGGCACAACTTACGTTTAATGAATGATTTGAATTTAGTAAGGCTTAGATCTTGAACGTGGCTTGGAAGTTTATTATAAAAGCGTATACATTGACATCTGAACGAGCCACCTATTTTCTTGAGCCTTGTACAACGAAGTTGTGTTTGTTCCTAGTAGTTTAGTTTATATTATGGATATCACTGTATTTTTTAAACAAGTTTATATTTTTATGGGCATATAAAAGTTTTTCAAAAATATACTGTGAAGGCACAGTCATTACATTAATCTCCTTAAATTTCTCTCTGAGAGTGTGTCTCGGGCTTAATTTATAAATTGATCGAACAGCTCTTTTCTGCAAAACAAAGATAGTCTGAATGTCGGCGGCATTTCCCCACAACAGAATACCATACGACATTACACTATGAAAAAAGCTAAAGTACACTAAACGGGCTGTCTCTATGTCAGTTAAATTACGAATTTTTCTAACAGCGTATGCTGCGGAGCTAATCTTTTTTCATAATTTATCTATGTGTGACTGAACCACTGAAGCTTAGCATCCAAAGTTAAGCCCAAGAATACTGTGCTATCTTCAGGATTCAATTCTCTGCCCTTTATCAATACATTAGTTAACACCTGTCTAACGTGAGGTAGCGTAAACTTAATGCATTTGTTTTTTTTATTTTATTAAGTAGTCAATTATTAACATTGAACCAGTGAACTACTTTTGAGATCGCGCTATTTACATCGTCAGTAACCAGCTGCCGACGTTTAAGTTTAAACAAAAGTGAAGTATCGTCCGCAAACAACACTATATCATGATTATCCTTTATGAGGAAAGGCAAGTCATTCATATAAATAAGAAACAAAAAAGGACCAAGAATTGAGCCCTAGAAAAGATCTTTTACCATTAACGTCAACGCCCTGAACCCTATTATTCAAGGATGAAGTACGAAGATCCAGAGCGGTGTTCCGGATCCCGTAGTAGCGGAGTTTCCTGATTAACGTTTCATGAAGAACGCAATCGAACGCCTTGGACAAATCACAAAAAATGCCCAAGGCATCGCATTTATCTTCCCATGCATTATAGATATGTCCTAAAAGTTCAACACTCCATCAGTAGTTGAACGAACCCTTGTAAAACCGAACTGTTTACTATGTAATAATTTATGTTTATTAAAAAATCTTTGCAATTGGGCTAAAATTAATTTCTCAAAAATTTTACTAAAGGTAGGTAGTACTGAAATAGGTCTATAATTTGTGGGGTCTGTAGTACTACCTGATTTAAACAAAGGTATTATTTTACTATTTTTCATAAGGTCAGGAAACTCTCCACAGTCGATACAATTGTTAAAAATAAGAGCTAAAGTAGGTGCTACAATGTCAATAATAGACTAAGCAACTTCTACAGAACTACCCCTGCAGTCTTTTTTTACGTTTAAAGTGTGAAAGGTTTTAATTATATCTCTACAAGTAATATGTTCAAAATGAAATTCCGAATCGCCAACATTAACATTTTCTTTAAGCAAATACTCAGCAACAGAAGGTGATGAGTTTAGTGATTTAGTCTTAGAGCATTAAACCAACCGGAGTGACCTCTGAGTTTATTTCGGCGTTTCTTCTCAGAGATAGTCAATTAGGAAACGCCGACCTCATCAAGCTTAATAATAAGAAAAATCTGATCCAGCCTGTCCCACCTTGCTGTCCCCCCCCCCAGCGACGCCCTAAGCCGAGGTTCGTACCCCACAGGGGGTGCCCTTAGGTGATAGTCGCTTAGTATGTAATAATACGCCCCTGGCTGGAGGCTTTGAGTTTCACTTAAGGCAACCACAGGATAGTCCGGTTAAGTAGTAACGACCTCTCTAGGTCTACTACGAGATGCCATAGTTAGGAAAAAAAAAAAAAAAAAAAACCAACCGGAGTGGCCATTGACAGGCGTTCCCCTCTGCCAAAGGTACGAGACCGCCGGTCATAGCGGTTATATAAAACTAGTTGACGCGCGCTCCGCGCCATTCAGCGAATCATAGTGAGCGCAGAATGACGTGAGCTTAAAATGCCGAATTGCAACGTGTTCTCGTGTAATAAGAGATCAGAAACATCTAGTGTACAAAAGGACAACGTTACTTTTCATCTGTAAGTATTATTACGTTTAAATATTATCAAATAGTGCATTAAATTTGCAAAAAACTAAAAAATATTGTCAATCTAAAAGTGTTGTCACTTAATGGTACTAGATCTACTTTAGGGTAATTTTTAAAGTTGACTGTATATATATTTAATTATAAGTTCTACTTTACATTCGTTATTATTAACACAATTTATCCAATAAAAAATGGTAGGTACTAACCATAAATAACGTGAAATATAATTGTCGATGCTTAATGAATTAATGATGGATTACTGTTTGCAAATTCATTTATTCTTTTATTTTCAACATGTATTTTATTTAATGTTTTAAATATAATTTATGTTTAGGTTGTACTTTATTAATTATAAGGAATTTACGATCGTCACTCTTGTTCCGTAAATAGGCACTTGTAATTTGTTACTCTGGCAACACTACTAGGAAAGTTAGTGATGGGACAGCACAAAAACAAATGTCGATATAAACATTATAATGTTATTCTTATAATTTATTTTTCAGATTCCCAAAAGATGTAATGATTAGGGATGTCTGGATCCGAGCTTGTGGAAATCATGTTTCATGGACTCCTAAACGTAGTAGCACTATTTGCTCCCAGCATTTTGAAACTACCTGTTTTATAACACAATCTAATAAAAGAGGAGATTAAATCAAGGTGCCTTGCCAACTTTGAAATTAGGTACCAAAGGTGAATCTTATAATGTTATTTACTAGTTTTTGCCCGTGACTTTGTTCACGTGGAACTGGTCGCCTTAAAACTTTATCTCGCTTTTTTCAAGGTAGCTTACCCAATGAAAATGAATTTACCTAGTCCAAATTAAATGTGGAAGCTTGCTGATAAAATGAGGCTCAACCTTAGGCGCCTAACCCTAACTTTTGAAGTAACTTATTATACTTTTTATTCATGTTTTATTTTAAACACGTGTCGCCTTCGAGAACAAACTGACCCTAAGAAATGTATTAGGCACATATACACAAAACTAATTCATTTTAAGAATCAATAGTGTTTCCAAAATCATTAATTAACATTTTGCTAATGCGCGCGATGAAGCTGCAATAACTGTAAATAACGCTTAATTTTTACAAATAAAGTATTTTATACAAGTTGTTCTCTGGTTCTTTTTTTATGTTAAATCTCCAAAAGATACAGTGTAATTTTGTCGTGCGTGAACCGAAATTCAGACCAGTCATTCACGTGGAAAAAAAAAATCTGTTATCCTTTGACCGTCTGTCCAAAGATCGTATATTACGTGCATAAAAAGAATCCCTTTTAATAAGTACGTATCATGACATTTCATGTTGTATATACATATATCCAAACCACTCGATACCTCTTATATGATATACTATGGCCGCTTTCCATCTCCATTATCAGATCAGCTCGATGGTACTCGATGGTATAATGCATTGCCATCCGAACTAAACCAACATGTAAAAATTCAACTAATAAACTGATAATGGAAAGTGATTCTAAATCAGTTTGCGTGATTTGTCCTAAACATAGATATACTAACATACGTACCAATACAATCATTGCAAGTTAGTAAAATGCTGGTACAGAAACTTGATATTTAATTATTATTATAATTGGCACAAAACAAAATTCATCGACCATGAGATATCGATAAGTTTATTATTGTCATGTTCCTCGCACTATCGATGTTTACTTTGAGATGACGTCATCTCTTTCACGGACAGGTTGTCTGTACATATGTGTTTGTACACGTTGTACTTGTGTGAGTATAGTTTATGCTGGTGTTTGATAATTTTGTCGTGTGCGTGTATAGTGACGTTATCTGAAAAATGCATTGGTGTTAACACTATTTGTGTGCGTTGCCTCGTCCCCCGCGCCGAAAACGGCAGACTTTTTTAGATAGAAAAGTGTGCGCGTGTCGTCTCCGGTTGGTTTAATGCTCTAAGGATTTAGTAGATGAAACGGGAATATCTGAAAATACATTTTCAAAGGCCGCGGCGACTTGTAAGTCAGATTTTATTATGTTGTCATTAATGGACAGGCTGTAGTCAGTATTTCGGTTACTAGACCTTCCCGTTTCACTATTAACAATATTCCAAGTCGTTTTAATTACATTACTACTGTTTTTAATCTTCGAACTCAAATAACGGGACTTGGCCATACAAAAAACTTTTTAAAATAATGTTGAATAATTTCTCACATATAAATTAAATTCATCAGTGTTTACAACGGTCCTTTCATTGTGCAGTTCATAAAGTCGTGTTCTACTTTTATGAATACCAATAGTAGCCCAATCACTGAAAGATGTGTTGCTATTAACCAAGATAGTCTTGGGAACAATGGTGGAATTAAATTGTTTACAGTATATATTAAAAAAATCATCATATAGATGATTAGGATCAGAATTAATAGATAAAACTGGTAATTTATTAATGAGTTTAACTTTAAAAGCTTCCAAGCGACTTGCAGTTTTGGGGTTGACGGTGATATCCTTTTTAGCCACTTTCTTGATTTGGTTTTGGATAGTAATCCTTTGCCCGCAATGATCAGAATCTAGTAAATTTATTATTTCTTTGTGGCTTGGTCTAACATCTGTATAAATATTATCTAGGCATGTTGCACTAGTAGGGGTTATTCTAGTGGGCTCCAAAAATAGGTTTACAAGATTGTAGGACTGAAACAGATTTAATATTTTACTACAAGAACCTGAGTTTTCTAATAAATTAACATTAAAATCACCGCAAGTGATAATGGACTTGTTCGAGTTGCAAATCTTGTTTAACACTTCATCCATTACCTTTTCAAAGCAGTCATACAATCCTGAAGGGGGTCTGTACACACTTAATACAATAAACTGCTCCAATTCTATACAGGCTATTTCTATTGTCCGCTCAACAGATAGGCTCACAATATCCTTACGTTCTTTAAATTTAAGCTGGTTGCTTACTAAAATTAAGAAGCCACCATGTATAGCATTTACTCTGCTGAACGAACTACCAATCTGGTGATTATTAAAATTGGACAAGAACTGGTGGATTTTAAGCCAATGTTCTGTTATACAAAGAATGTCTATACTGTTAAAGTAGGCTTATAGGCTTGTAACCATATGAATTAGGTCGTCTTTGGTTTCGTTTGTCGTCTTCGATACGTTTTTTATTTCAAAATTAGCCGTTCTACTGTCCTGCTGCATACCTTCCATTTTATCCTCTAAAATTATAATATATTTTTTATCCTCTTTTATTTTGTCCTCTAAAGATTCGACTTTTTTCTTAATTTCTTCGTTTTGTGTCGTCAAGAAGGCACTGGAACTTTCGATGTTGCAATTTGATTGTTGTATTCCTTGAAGTATTGTGGCATTTTTCTTAAATTCATCCGTTTGGGCTACCATCATCGTAGCGAACATAGACTGTATCTCTTCCTCAAATTTAGCAAACTCTTCAACAAAATCTCCGTCTCGCCTTCTTTTTAGACGGGAGGATACAAAGTTAGGGGGTGTTGTTTGCTCCGGATTCTGCAGCCCTAGATTTATCTAAGTTGTACCGTTCCATTCTGCTGTCGTATAACGATTTAAAGCTAACATCCTTTCGTAAACAGTCGTGAGTCACACTAATAACAATCGGTTCGTGTTGCGTTTCGTAGCGATCGCCTGCTGCTTACTCCACCCGCATAGATGAGAGAGAGGGCAATTATGGTGATGGTCTCTTTCGCTCGAGGGTCGCAGGGGACAGGGCGGCCCGCTAGTTATCGGAACCGCCGGCGGCTACTCATTTACTTTCACTTTATACAATAATTGTAATTACGTGTTTATTGCACTAATATTAAAAACGAAACTGGTTTATCCATTGGTTTTCGTTATAATATAATTTTAACAAATTAGCTGCGCACGTCTACTCTCAACAAATATCCGGACGAAAGAGGAACATCAACAACAGTGTAATAGACAACGACTTTGATAAGATTTATTCCAGCAGAACTGTATTAAAAAACAAAAATATAAAATAAACAGTCTTCAGTCAGCGACCTGCGACGCATCAGCTAGAAATAATTACACATTTCACCCGAAGTTTAGTCAATATAAACTGACGTATACTTACAGCATGCGTGAGATTCCTAAAGAAGACGCCGACCCTGTCGACACACACGGGGTCGGGCGGCGACCAGCCGTCCAGCCGCAGCACCAGCTGGTTGAGTGCAGCGGACGGGCCGGCGTGCGGGCCGGCCGGCACGGGCGCGCGGCCTCGGCGCCGGCCCCGCCGCAGGCCGAACGAGAAGGGCTCCGTGTCGCCCGCGCGCACCTGCACCCAGGAGTCGTCGGGGCCCGACCGCGTCGGCTGCTCCCGCAACCTGGGTGCACCACAACACGTTATCATTATGGTCTTTTCACTGCCCAAAATTTTCTAGAGCACGACTGAGTTTTACATCCGAGCTCGCTGTTTTCTGCGAGTTTGGGCAGGTCTCAGCTTTTCATCACCATCATTGAGCCAAAAGCCGCGCACTGCGGGCGCAGGTCTCCATCACGCATCGCGACATCGACCAGCGTTTAGCAAAAATTTTAATAATTACGTACCTAAGAATTATTCTAAAACTCATCAAAAGTGCGGTTGAGTGCAGAATGCGTTTTGAAATGCCTCAAGCATTATGTCCGTCTAGGCACAGTTTTTTTAACTTGTGCATAAAGTTGTAATAAATAAATAGCAGCTTTGAACGCCATTCCAACATTGAACATTTGGAAGCCATTTAAGGGTGCCAGAAATAATATTGAATAAAGTACTCACACGTCAGAAGTGGTGACGAGCGTGGTGAACCACAGCCGGTGGCCGGTGTGGTTGCGCAGCGCGTAGGGCACGAAGGGCGAGCGCCGCCGGTGGCCCGCCGGGCTGCCCTTGGGCGACTGCTCCTGTGTGTGCTGGTGCTGTACTAGCGAACTGGCGGAACTGTGCACGGCAGTACGTGGATGCCAGGACAGATTCAAGGAGACTTGGAGGATTGTAAATCTACTTGTTAAACAGAGTACTAGCAAAATAAACCGAAAAACCCGAAATACGTATAAAGCCCACTTTTCCAAATTTGATAAAGGTACTACACACTTGTTCGGGTCGGCATTGAAGCCGAATACGTGTTGTTATTGAATATATTTGAAGTTGAATGCTTCGGGTCGGCTTTTTTGTTCAACAAATACTGTCAATCTTACGGGGAGATCCCAAGCTATACAATATGTAACAAAAACCCTGTTGTTCCTTTTAGGGACGTATACATTTACCTACAAGCACAACATTGATGAAATTATAATTTAATAAAAATGACCATTGGCTAGTCGAGAAGTCAATAACAAATAACTATTAAAATCGGCACATTCTAAAAATGTTTAGAGTATCTGATTTTACAAGTACATCTTTGTTTCGCTAAATAGCCTACGAGTTCGGCGACTTTCTTTGAAGCGATAGAAGATGCCGCCTACCGCGGCACACGGGCCCCGTGTCGGTACCACGTGCCTACCTACCCCCCTGTATGTATACCGATTCTTAAAACGTAGGTAAACGCAGTGGTTAAGCGATTGACTGCTGCGTTACGTGTCGCGGGTTCGATCCCCGCACGGAACAAATATTTGTATGACCTGCAAGTAGTTGTTCCGGGTCTGGCCGTTTGTGTATGTGAGTTTAAATGTTTGTAAACGCACCCACGATACAGGAGAAATTCCTAGTGTGGGGCAACGTTTTTTTAAAAACTAAAACTAAACTAAAACAGGGTTTTTGTTACATATTGTATACATATTTACACATTTCCTTGAACACATTCTACACGATTATCCCAATGTAAACTAGCACTACTTTAAGGAGCTCCACGATGATGATGATCATGTAGTCACCTGCGGCGCGTAGTAGTCGGCGGTCCAGTTGGCACGCACTAGCTGCCACAGCTCGATGAGCGACGACGTGACGTTGGTGTTCAGCACCTCTGTCGACGCCACCTCCATCTGCACGCGGCCCAGCGACAGCGAGCTCGTCAGCGTGTACTCCCAGGACGTCTCGAACCTACGACATTATAGCTATATGTTATTTATTTATTAGGCTCTTCAACAATTAGTGCACTGTTACTTTACTGCACATTGCAAAGTTAATTCTAAGCGCCCCATTACTTAAAAAATGACATGCATTACATTATGCGCAGATAATAACACAATGAATACATAGTTCGAACACTGTAAGCTAAATTGATTACAGCCGCAAATAAAATAAAATTATTTTAATTAATTGTATCAGTAAATTGGTTAAGTTGTCTTTGTAAGAGTCGGCTTCAATAATCCAGGATACGTACCGGTTAAGCAGATATTTTCAATAAATTCTGTTCTATTGTTTAATCTCAAATTTCAAATCGTTTATTGCAATCCTTAATGTACAATTACAGATGTTATGCCGGTGTCACTTTATTAAAACACATATTTACAGCGTGGGAGGAGGCCCAAGATGCCATAGGGATCTTTTGTGACCTCTCCAAGGCATTTGACTGCGTTGATCACGAAACCTTGCTCTTAAAACTTGAGCATTACGGACTAGGTAAACTCGCGCTTAGTTTAGTACAATCTTATTTAAATGATAGACAACAAAAAGTGCAAATAAATGGTATCAATTCACTTCATTTAAAAGTACAAATGGGTGTTCCACAAGGATCGATATTAGGTCCCTTCCTCTTTTTAGTATATATTAATGACCTCCCCCATTTATTTAAAACCCAACCACAAATGGTATTATTTGCTGACGATACTTCTTTAATCTTTAAGATAAATAGACGTGCATCAAATCTTGACGACGTAAATAATGCCCTACTGCAGGTACATAATTGGTTCACTGCTAATAATTTAGTATTAAATGGGAAAAAAACGAAATGCATAAGATTTGCTTTACCGAATGTTAAAGGTAGTGATTGTGACATAGTATTGAATAACGAGAAACTAGAATTTGTCGATGAAACTGTTTTCCTGGGAATAACGCTAGACTCAAGGCTGCAATGGGGTCCTCATTTAACATCTCTTGCAGGACGGCTAAGTTCAGCAGCATATGCTGTAAGAAAAATCCGTCAATTTACTAATGTAGATACCGCGAGGCTAGTCTATTTCAGCTATTTTCATAGTATCATGTCTTACGGTATTTTATTATGGGGACGGGCTGCCGATATTGAGTCTATTTTTATTCTGCAGAAAAGAGCTATCAGAGCAATATACAGCCTCCGCAGGCGCGATTCTCTAAGGGAACTGTTTAAAGACATTAACATCATGACGGTACCTTGTCAATATATTTATGAAAACATCATGTACGTAAGGAAAAATTTAAATCTTTTCAGTAAAAGAGGTGAAAGACACAATTATAGGACTAAAAATAGGGACCAATTAGTTCAACCAGGTTTCAGACTGGCTAAAGTAGACTCATCCTTCATGGGGTACTGTTTAAAATGTTACAATAAAATACCTCCCCACATACTCCAACTGAATGAAACGAAATTTAAATCTTGTATAAAACGCACACTATACAGCCAAGCATATTATAAGTTGGGGGATTATATCGCTGACAAAAATGCTTGGCTCAGGGCTGGTCCTGCTCCACAAGGGCGCGTAAACTAATTAATTAGCATTCGAAAATAGTGTTGGAGCTGATGAAGATTGTACAACCTATCTTTGCATTGTATAAATTCAATCTCTTAGTATTGTATAATTGCATAGCACATGTGTGAGCACTATGTACCTACTATAAAGCTTACTGGGTTCGTCTTTCATTGACTTGAATGTGCCCTGGCGGCTGAGAGTATGTCATGCTCACTCAAATGTGTCGCTGGTGGTGGCGTGTGTATTGGATCATTGAGTTCCCTTCAAAATGGTTGAGCTGAATGGTGCTGATCCATACGTCATGTTCGTGAACGGGCGCCGTCAGTAGGCACTGGTCATTTCTTAGCTGCCACGGCTTATTTTAATTCCATAATTGTTTTTATCTTTTTATTACGGACGCTTTTAACGTGCACGTCTTTCTACGTCGTTCTCACATGTATAATTACAACATGAATGATGTAACCACTCTATTGTAACAATATTTTGATTTAAAAGAGTGTCCATGGAGTTTCTTGCCCGTTCTTCTCCATAGGTACCTACTACGCTTTGGAATGGGCAACTAGCTTCATCTTTCTGACTGACCGACCCCTTGACAATTCAAAAGTGCCTGTAATTGGTTTATTTGAAATAAATGCTTTGAGTTTGAGTTATATAAAAGAAAAATAATACAAACAATTATGGACCCTGTCGGGCACAGCTAATTTTTAAATAAGTAGAGAGAGGAAGAGCGCCTTAATTATTTTCTTTGTTATTAAGTTAGAATTTATCTGGTAGCACTGTGTTACTATCCCGAGGTTGATAGTGTCCATCACATTACAACTAGTTTTAAACATCGTTACATGCTTCTCATCAATTAGTGAATTTCGGAACGTCACTTTAGCTATCATTGGTTGTCTGTGCGCGCCGAGTCACCGAGCTGTCAATGTGACATCGGCACTTTGCGAACTTTTCTTGACTAGACAGTATGGTCTAATATATTTTTTTTAAACCCGGCGGCATCCAGCCCTTACCTTGGCCTATTGATGGCGTAGGGCTCTGTTACACCCTCTGGGAAGTGTCGAGGCAACGACCTCCATTTATTTGGTAAGATTTCGTTTCCTTTTTGAAAATGATTGGTCCAAGTACATAGTGCGTGTTTTATTCCAAATTATTGTTTCAGGCCTACATATTTTATAAAAATTGCCTTAGCGATTGTCGCCCACCTGGATTTTGGGTGCGCTGAGGCAGTGTAATTTTTGTTGGAAAGGAACGGTGAGTTTAACTTCGTGGAACGCCACGTGCCTCACGTAAGAGATTCCCAAACAATCCACATTCTAACCCATTTCTATCTTGTTACAGCTGGAACACGGCGTCCTTTTTCCCTTTTCTTTATTCCTTATTTCTCATTTTTCAATTTATTGATATTCCGAGAGGCCAGGCTGATGGGGTGTACGCTTGGACGCCGTCTATGGAGGTTTAATTAATCCATTTTTTTTCTCCCTTTTATTTAATATCACAAGATGCAATAATAATAATAACAATAGCCATAATGATAATAATAGTAATTTAATATGTTCATTAGTCATAGTTTTACTTACTTGGAAGCTACTGGCAATTAAATGAGGCATTATCAAGGTTATTTCCTTTGTTTTAATTATCTCACATTACAGCTACCTCCGGCAGATTAAAAGTCTGACTCTACGAAGGTAGGTTATCCAGAATTAAAACATAGTGTGCAATCTCCAAGGCGCCCGAAATTCTTTTATTTGTTTTACTTGTATTTTTTTATAGGAGAACACACACTGGACAAGCTCTCTTTACAATCTTGTCCAAAATTTAATCTATTTGTCATAAATCACATTTAATATATTACAACATTTCGTTTATTGCTAAAATCTATTTCTAAATACATCGATGTGAAAGTTGTCTTTAAAATGTTTTAATCATAAAACGAGTTTTTTTCTTTCAAAAAGGCTTAGTCACGTTGAAGCCAGTGTTAAACTACACTCACCTCCACGGCTCCACGACCGGTTCCCACCCGGACAGCGCCCGGTTGTAGTAGTCTACGGTGAGCAGGCCCGCTAGCCGCCCGCCGCCCGCGCCCGCCGAGCGCGGCCCGCTGGCACCCGCCGGGCCCACCGGGCTCACCGGGCCCGCCGGAGTCGACACCAGCATCGGGTCTTCAAATGACTCCTCCGCTTTGCGCAAATCCTGAACACGAAACAATACACGTATTGCAGTACGAAACTAAGGCCTTTACTTTTCATGAACACAGAGGGAGTGAGGTTTTCTATAACATTGAACATTAAATGAAAGTGACTCAACCCATTCATGGAAAACAAAAGCTTGAGAGTAAAACAAAACAACATAAAGTAAGGTCACACCAGTCGGACGCGGGCGGTTTTGGTCGAATACATGGCTATTCAAGAAAAGGATCGAATTAACAAGGTACCTGTTCAACTTTCAGGTCACTGAGCGACACTTCCAGCAGAGGCACGTCGGAGTCCAAGCAGTCGTCGATCACACACAGCGTGATACAGTCAGCTGCAACCTGCACGTCAAAGATTGAATATCAGGAGTGCACCACAATCAAAGGGAAACAAAAGATCGTAAATTCGTAAAATAAAAAATATTTGGACAGCGTTCTGGGCTACAATTACAGTCTTTATATATGTCGGCGCAAGAGCGTCTACCTGTTAAGATTATTACATAATCTTATTCGTAACTAACTAATTATTCCAATTTATCATGCTATAATTGAAAGCACTGAAGTGGCGAATGTGTACATTTTAGGAGTCTTTAATGCTAGTCCTTGTGCGTTGTTTGGAAAGGAACTTCTAAAATTTTGTTACGGGCAGCAATGGGTATGTGCGGATATAGAAAAATTGGGAAGTTCGTCGGACACCTTTACTTTCGTTAGTGATGCCCACGGCAGCACACGCTGGCTTGACCACTGTGTGGTAACGGAGTCTGCGTGGCAGTCTGTGACGAGTGCAAGGGTGTTATATGACTGTACCTACTTGGTCTGACCACTATCCCCTTGACGTATGTAATATTTCTGTAATGAAACCTCAGTTACTATTACTTGAAAAATCTCCTAATGGCATACTGTGGGCCGATAGGGATGAGGAACAAAAACAACGTTATAGTAAGATATGTAATAATCACTTTAGAACGGTAGTTTTTCCATCAAAATTGTCGGGAAGCTGTGACGACTTATGTCACAATAAAGATCACAGAATAGTTTTAGACAAAATGTACAAGGATATTGTTACGACTATGTGTGAAGCGGCTGTGATTAATTCTAATTGCAGAGTTAATTTAATAAAACCAAAACATGTTGTGTTAGGCTGGAATAGGCATGTTCGTGGTGTTCACGAGGTGGCCAGGCTAAACTTTAAAACATGGTTACTATACGGTAAGCCGGCAAGTGGACCATGATATGATAACATGGTGGACTCTCGGCGTCATTTTAAATCTAAGCTAAGATGGTGTCAAAATAACTCCGAGCAAATTAAGATAGATATTCTCGCATCACAACACGCTGACAAAAATTTCAAAGGATTTTGGAAGGGAACGAGAAAACTAATTAGTAAACCCACTGCCCCTCTAAATGTTAATGGAGCAACTGAGCCACGTGACATTGCGAACATGTTTAAGAATCTCTTTCAGCTTGAACCTCCTTCCTGTGTGCCGGGGATGCTCAATACTGGTGAAAGCAGGCAAAGTTCGCGTGGGCCGGCAGTATTACCAGCTTTTACTGCTAATCAGATATCGGTCGTTATAAATCATATGACGAGGAGTAAGTCCCCAGGACACGATAGCATTAGTATCGAACATTTGCGTCATGCGGGGGTTCATCTGCCGAGGCTGCTAGCTATGTTTTTTACATTTTGTTTAAGACACTCATACCTGTCAGATGAATGTATGAAGACCGCGGTTGTACCAATAATCAAAAATAAAACTGGTGATGCGTCAGATAACAGCAATTATAGGCCCAATTCGTTAGCTACTACCGTGGCCAAAGTGCTGGACAGTCTGCTTGATCGTATGTTGAACAGTCACATAAAGCTGAACGACGCTCAGTTCGGTTTTAGACGTGGGCCGTCGACAAAAACGGCAGTTCTATGCCTCAAGCACACTGTCCGGTACTACACTGATAGAAAGACTCCGGTCTACGTTGAGGAGTTCCCTTGACTTTCCCTCGTCTTCATCATCAGACCCCTAATGACCGTCACAACCCGTCTAGGTGTAAAGTTCTCATCAATACAAATTAATCCAGCCCAAAGACCAGGTAATTGCTGTAAATCGTTGAGGAGTTCCCTCGATTGTCTTTCGGCTCCATCATCAGATCGACTAGAGACCTTCATTAAATAGTAGTGCTTTAAAATACCTAATGAAAAAAAATTACAAACGCACTAGACGCCACTACGATTTTCGAAGGTTCTCCACGATTTCTCTGGGATGCCATCATCAGATCCTGGTTTCCTTATCATGGTACCACCCTTGGGATATCTCCTTCCCAACAAAAAAAGAATCATCAAAATCGGTTCATAAACGACGAAGTTATCCGCGAACACACATAAAAAAATATATATTACAGTCAAATTGAGAAATCTCCTCCTTTTTTGAAGTCGGTTAAAAATACTGAAATTGTTATTGTCAAACAAGAAACGTCTGTAACATAATGTTTGGATTTAAAAGAGTGTCCATGAAGTTTCTTGCCCGTTCTACTACATAGTGAACCTACATGGGCGAATAGCTTCACTAACTCAAACTTAACGACTCCTTGTTACACGATAAATTCAAAAGTGCCTGTAAATGTTTCAATTGAAATAAATGCTTTGAGTTTGAGTTAAGTTTTGTGTGTGATTGAAAAGCAACTCCCTATCTACCATTAATGAAGAATTACACGAAACGGGTCGGAGACTACTTCCTTTGGGCTTCTGGTCTTTGTCATATTATATATAATTCTTCGGTTTGTTGTTTGTGACTGAACTCTTTCTAAACGGCTGGACCGATTTTGATGAAATTTTTTGTGTGTTCAAGTGGATTCGAGAATAGTTTAGATTCACAATTGGACCCGGTAGATGGCCCTACGTTCGGGCAGGACAACGTCTGTGGGAACCGCAAATTTTTTATAGGTTTAGTGTATTTATTGTATATTGTAGCTGTTTGTTGTTCCATATCAATAAAATAAAATGTTTGCTCAGTATAGAGTACCCATGTCCACACGCAGTTGCGGCAATATCTCGTGTACAAAACGCTACGCTGCGCTGTGTCCTTGCGCGGTATCTGCGCTGCGCTTGTGATTAAAATTGTTTATCGAAATAATGAATCGACGAATTCCGACGTCGTTCGAACAATAACGAGCTGTGTCCGAGGTTCACCACAGATATACAAGGTATTAACACATTCAGCACTGCCCTAGAATAGTTAAAGCCGTCACCTGCACCGCTCTGAGCGGCCACACGGAGGCGTCGGGCGCGCGCGCAGGCGGCGCGGGCGCGGCCGGCCAGCGCGCGCGACACGCCCACGCCGCGCCGCGCGCGCGCACGTGCGCGCTGTTGGCGGGCTCGTCGTCGTCCTGCTCGGACACCACGGATTTACCTACGCAGACATTTATAAAATAAATAAAATAAAATAAAATCTTTTTATTTCCGACATTTTGGTCCATAATATTTGTTAGTAACGACTTAAAAACTATGTTAGGTACATTTAAAAAAAAAATAGGAGATTACTACTTATTACGTTAAAATAAATACATACAAAAATTTAAACTTTACATTATTAAATTGCATAAAAATTCTTTTATTTTTAAGTAAATACTTTTAAAAATGAAACTTTACATTTAAAAATTAAGACTTAACATAATTACGTTACATTAAAAAAAATTAAATGACGTTATAAAATTTATAAATTACATTAAAGATTACATTGTATTACAAAATTCATTTAAAAGTTTAAATAAATAAAATTAAATTAGAATTTCCAAAATTACATTTAAATTAATTTAAGTATTTGCCCTGCGCCGGGGCCCCAGGCACACGCACTTGTGCTTGAACCCAGTGTCCCAGAAGGGGGGCTGTCCAGCTTGTGACTGAGCACATTAAGGATGTTGTTGGGGCTCCCACGCGTACAGAACATCAGCGAAGCGATGCGACGCCGCAGCACAGTGTGAAAGCCGTCTGTATGCGCGTGTGCAAACATCGCAGACGCACTACAGCAGCGTGGGAGCCCCACCAGCACCCTGAACGCGTTGTTATATTGGACTCGGAGAGCGTTGATGGCCCGCTGCGTGTAGTTGACCCACAGATTGCAGGTGTAGAGAGTTTGGCAGAATGCTTTAAACAAAGTTATCTTTACCTCTAAACTACACTTTGCAAATCTGCGTGCCAACATGTTACAGCGGACCGCCATCGCCCTCCTCTCCCTTTCAATGTCCCCGTCATCTTTTAAATCCTCGTTGACCACATGGCCGAGGTATTTAAACTCAGTCACTCTTCGAAGAGCGACAGCGTTAAGCAGCACGGGTGCCACATCTGCCAGCCTACGACCCCTAGCTTTAAATACCAGGAGCTCACTTTTCCCAACATTATATAGGAGACCGTGTACCCTCGCATACTCCTCACGCACGCTTAACAGCTTTCCGAGCGCGGCTAATGATGGGCTGAGCAACACCATATCGTCTGCATAACTAATACTGTTGATACAGTGACCATCAATTGAGCATCCTACTCCGGTGTCCCTCAGCCCAAGAATAAGCCCGTTCACGTACAAGTTGAAGAGTGAAGGGGATGTTAACCCCCCTGCCTCACTCCACACTCCAACCTGTACTCGTCAGAAAGCTCGCCAAGCCATTTGACCTGGTTAGTTTGGTGGCCATACCAATATTTTAAAATATTCATTGTTTCACCCGGCACACCTGTATCCTTCAATTTACGCCAGAGAATATCATACCTAACCAGGTCAAAAGCCTTGGAGAGATCAAGGAAGGCAGCGTACACGGGCGTGCTCCTATCTGTATAATACCTGACAGTCTGCTTGAGAGACATTACCGCACATTCTGTGGAAAGTCCTGGCCTAAAGCCGAACTGTGCGTCGTTTAAATTTAGGTGTTCTTTAAGCTGTCTCTCAAGCAGGCCATCAAGCACCTTAGCTGTGGTCGTAGCCAATGATATCGGGCGGTAGTTGCACTTGTCGGAGGTATCTCCGGTCTTGTTTTTAATTATGGGCACTACCACCGTCTTCATCAGCTCACTTGGCAGGTACGAATGTCTAATACAGAGCGTAAACAATAGACCTAGTAGTCTCGAGAGGTGCGGCCCCGCATGCTGAAAATGTTCAATGCTGAGGCCGTCGTGTCCGGGCGACTTCCCTCGAGTCATGCCCTTTATTATTAGAGCAACTTGTTTTGCTGTAACACGCTCGGGCACCTCTGACACGACGACCCCCGCATCACGGCTCTGCTCGCCTTTTAGCGGAGACTCCACTTGAAAGTGACATCTAAACACATTCGCAATGTCTTTTGGTTCGCTGATGCCGTTGATACTCACAGGGACGCTAGGTTTTGGGTTTAACTTTTTAGTTTGTTGCCAAAATCCCTAATTTTTTTTCCCTTAACTTTAACCTAGTATTTTGTTACTGTCATAATGAGTTGACAGCGTACGGCGAGTCTAATACGACTTACTGAATCTCATTTCGCTCTAGTACCGTAAAAAGTAAGATAACATTTTAAACTGCGAAAGCTAGTGACTAAAGGTAAAGGTGATTAAGAAAGATACCGCTTTCTCATTATTTAACTTTATCAGTAGATAACATTGTTTTAAAACTTACCAGATAAAGCAGCTCTCGCTTGTACGGGCAGAGACTGCAGCATCGCCGCAAACATTCGCATGTCGTGGTAAGAAAGTCGCAAGTTCAACGTACTCATCGCGATCTACAGGGAAACCGCCAAAACATTAATATCCACTTCGGTAAGACCACAACTGACTTAATAACTACTCCTAGGATATAGTTGTTGTACATCACGAGCTTGCTCTTGAGTTATCATTATGACTTATATGAACATTGACAAATAACAATAAAAGTTTGGAAAATCCAAAAGTGCACTCCTCATAACGCTCATTTAATTTAATTATAATAAAATATTGAATCGTATAAAAAAAAAAAAAAATATGCAAGAAAAGATCGTATGCAAGAACGACTGTATGCAAGAAAAGTAACGGTGGAGTTTCTTGCCCATTCTTCTCCATACGAAACTACCTTTTGGAAGGGGCGACTAGAATCAATTCTATTTAAATGTAAATGTTGACGTTCAAAAGTGTCTTTTATGTGCCTATTTGAAATAAATGCTTTGACTTTGACTTCGTATATTTTTGTACGTGTGTATCATAGTTAGTTTACTAAACAATCTTTAAAAAAAAAACTATGCAAACTAGGCTACTGATATGAAATACGGCACCAGTTCACTGAATTCTGAAACTAATAAAAAAGGCCGGTCTTGATATATAAAACTCCCGTTGGTACATACAAAATAAGCGTCTGGACTTACACGTAAAAAAAAATCGAAACTTTTTTTTTTTAAATAGTAACATAAAAACAGTTTTAGACAATATAAGATGGTTTAATTTAAGTGTTTTTTCGATATACATCTACTCATATTATTGTTTATGTGCAATATAGTTGTGATCATAGAGCAACACGGAAGGGAGTATGCCATACGCAGGCGTCCCCCTCGGCCAAAGTACAAGTCCACGCGGTCCTATGCGTACAATACAACTAGTTGCAGCCGCTCCATTCCTAGACTAAATCTAGCTGCGCGGCTGAATCGACGTCCCACAAAAATGGCAGATTGTTAAGTTTTTTGTTGTTACCGGTTTGTAGATAGTTAGATATCGATAAAAATGGCAAATGCAAAGGACTCTATACAGCTATGCCTCTCGTGCATATAATAATTTTTGAGTTTGTCTTCTGATTTAATTAATATAATTATGTATAGGTACTGTGAGCTTTATTTTGATATTGTCTAATATTAAAATTGCGTCAAATTAAATATAATATAATACTTAGGAGTATTAATACATTACATTAAAACTACTAAGGCCCGAGTTTACCAACTACAACATAATCATTGATTACGTAACCGTTCTGTTAGCATTTAACAGTCGTTTAAACAAAGCACGTTTTTTTCGAGTTCACCATTTATTTCTAACCAACGGTTAAATAACCAAACGTTTTTGAATGAGTGAGTCGAAAGTGACTGAATGATCGAATGGTATAACATTTTTTTGTGAATGTTGAAAGTCAACGTCAATCAATTTCCATTGTCAAACTGTGTGATCAACTCAATTCATAATTCTTTCGTGCTGTCGTGTTAGTTTTCTTTTATAATCAGTAAATATGCAAGATAAACGCAAACATACCGTAAATCCAAGAAATCGGTAGTAACGGAACTTGTAATAAAGTACAGAGACATAATAGAAAATAAAAAATCGGACGCTAACAACAAATGCCGAAAAAGCAAGTGGTTGGAAGCATCTGGCCGGCGAATTGGATGCTCTTAGCACACACTTCAAACTTACTTTCTGGGAAAATATCAAACGCCAAACAAAAAAACAATCAACAAGTCGGAAACGGGAGCTATTTATGACTGCTAAGCAAACGTGGTAATTAAATTACCTAATACTTTGTAGTTCCGGATTGTCGCGATATTTATAACGTAACACATTATTTTTAGGTGGTGGAAGACTACCTCCACCTCCTCCGAATGCCAAACTTCACGTCAAACCAATGGTTAAACTGAGTTGGCTAGTTCGTTTAAGTTAATGATCCGATTATAGCACTTAATCAATGGTTAGTGCTTGGTGAACAGCAAAATATTGTTAAACACCCGTTTATGGTTTAAACACGTGTTTATGGTTTAAACACGTGTTTAAAATTTAACCACCTGTTGGTGAACTCGGGTCTTAGTGTGAAGCTTTTTATTTGTTTATTGCAGTTTTCCTAAAGATCCGAGTATAAGGGATATATGGAATTTAAGCCTGATTTCCCTAACAGAGTTCTCGAATTTATCGATAACGCGTATCGACAGTTGGTACAGCCACGGCTGTACACAACTTGTCAATGTAGTTGTGACACTTCATTACACTGTTGTGACACCGACTGCATCTATGTGTGTGTGAAATTGTTAGTGTATTGTTATAATTGTTATGTATGGGTTTCGTAGTGACAGCCGATTGTTTTTGTGTGGGAGTCTGAGAAAGGGTGCGCGGCGCAGATCCCCCCCCCCCCCCCCACAAAATGACAGACAATTCTGTATCGGGAACACACGCTATGGCTACTCCCCTTCGGTCCGCCGGTGGCCCGTGTTACTCTATGGTTGTGATAGAGGTATTTGTATAACACAAAATTGCTTGATCTTGACGAGTCGGCAGTAAAGCACTACCTCAACCGCTTCGCGTTATGAGGCGTGCAACAGTTCAAAATATAATGACCGCTATGCGTGCGTGAAATGAAGGAACTATTATGAGATATCTTCTTACATGTAGCACCCTATCGGCATCAATGGCGACGTGCATGGCGGCTGGTTCCACAATCGATAGAGCGGTCTCTTCTTCTAAGCCGAGAACGCACGAGAACACCTCTAGTTCGTTTAGCTCACACGACACCGGCTTCTGTGCGTCTGCGCAGCGGTATGTTATTACTGTTGTGCTCTGTAAAGAAATGTAGATGTGAATACACTCGTATCAATTATTATAATCAAACCCCCCCCCCCCCCCTCTTTCCTACGTACATTTGGACTTAGAATAATTGCTTGGTTAAAAAACTTTAGCTACATAATTATTAAAGTTGGTATGTAAATTATATTAGCTTCCGCGCTTACTTACATCGTTCAAACAAAGATAAAGATATAACCTTTATATCATTTTTAAACAATAAAAGTCGTGCGTACTCTTGTTTTTTTTAAACCGAAACAGAAATGAATTCATTACTTGTTTTACTTTATTAATTTTAGCTGTACTTAAGTTATGTTCCGAAGCCCGGGACATTAGTCCCGAAAAAATATTACAATATAATTATAATATAAATATATTATATTAGTATACATACGACAAAACGTCTCCACTTTCTCTCTGTTCTTTTTCGAACTTGTATACAATATGTAACAAAAACGCTGTTGTTCCTTTTACCTACGTTTTAAGAATCGGTATAAATACGTAATAAAGCAAGTAATTTATAAAAAAACTGTTCAAAAAAATTATTAAAATTAATATTTAATTATTAATATTTGTAATGTTTAACTGATTTCTTACCTCTGCAATTCTATATGAAGCGATGGCGCGAAACCAGAAAAAAAAGAACGTTCCCGCCCACTCTCTATGATCGGCGCTGCGCCGGTACACCGCCGCCACTTACCTACCTATTTTGCTACACAAGTTCGTGACCTTGTCAGCTGTTGTTTTTCACATGAATGAATGAATGTTTGAAAATTTTGGTTTACATGGTATTTTTATGCACAATTGATAATTGTTATAACTACATTTAACACTTCACTACATTAAAAAAAAACAAAGTCTCCGCGTCTGTCACATAAAACCTTATGTTTATTTGAATGCATTAATTTATTATGGTGTCTATTTGACGGCCACGGAGATGCTTATCGGACTTGATGTGGTCAAATGCAGCTACTATCTGTGAACGCATTTCGAACTCCGTATCGCACGTTTTTTTGAACAGCTGTTGCTTTACACTGCCCCAGAGGAAAAAATCTAAAGGCGACAGATCAGGTGATCTTACAAGTCCAACGCTTGCTCCTCGGTGTCATGTCTCGAGTCCTCGGTCTGCCTGCGTCAGCTCGATGTTGGTCTCGTCCGTGCACACTTCCGGTATTGTACGTACGTGCAAACGTTAGAATGCGATCGAAGATGGTAATGGTAAACTCGCAAAACGTTCTTGGTAGAGTCTGAGTGCTTCTGCGTGCACATCAACATATTAAAATATTCTACGTTAGAATAGGACATGGTAAATATTTAACTACGTAAACAAATCACAAGTCACTCACTACGTAGGTCAACAGTAACATCCGTTCAAAACTAAGTTACGCGGGATACTAAGGAAGTGATTCGCAGGGCGGCGGGTGGCGGGGTGGCGGGGTAGGTAGGCACGTGGTACCAACACGAGCAGTGCGCCGCGGTACCTTTTGGCGGCATCTTCTGTCGACTTAAAGAAAGCCGCCGATCTCGTAGGCTATTTAGCGAAATAAAGATGTACTTGTAAAATCAGATACTCTAAACATTTTTTTGAATGTGCCGATTTTGATAGTTATTTGATATTGACCTCTCGACTGGCCAACGCTCATTTTTTTAAATTATAATTTCATCAATGTTGTGCTTGTAGGTAAATGTATACGTCCCTAAAAGGAACAACAGGGTTTTGTTACATATTGTATAACCCGTATTTTAGCTCTACCTATTCCAATCACTGATGATAAGCGATAAGTCCCCATACCCTGAGTATGACAGCATTAGTGTCCCAGACAGAAGGGTCTTCGACCAGCACCAGTTGCGAGTCTGTGACGTTGAGCTTAAGCTCCATCTGCGGCTCCTCGTGCGCATGCGCCGGCTGCGATCTGGCCGAGCTGCGGGCCGCGTGCAGGGCCTCCTCTCTAAGGGGACATACATTATCATACTCAATATATCTATTGCATTTCATATGAACTTAAGGTAAGTTTTACAACGACATCAACAGGTCATGTCATGTGTGACATGATCATGTTTGGGGCCTGTTTCGCCACCTACGATTATGTTTCCGTTAACTCACTTGGCAGATAATTTAAACAAAATTCTGTTCGCATTTTTCAATTTATTCGAAGTGTAGTGGCTAGTCGGACACCATGAAACAGGCCCTTACACTGTGTTATTTTAATGCACAGCTCTCATTTTCTTTTGAACTGATAGCGGTAAGTTTATTGCTGCGAATGTATACTGTTGTGGGGAAATGACGTAAATCTGGTCCCCACAACAAAATTGTTTGGAAAATGTAGTGAGGAGTAGGTTCCAGACGCCCTTTCCCTCCACCCTACAGTACTCACAGATGCTGCTGGTCAGGGTCTGCAGGCGGCGGCGCCGGCTGCATGATGAACTGGTTGGCGGACTCCCACCAGTCCAGCACCGCCATCAGGCGCATGTTGTTGATCAGGATCGTGTACGCCGACGAGTCGCGCCGCTTTCTGTTCATAAAAACAATTGCATTGAAAATCTTGGTGAACCGTAATTTCATCAGATACGCTGGATATCATAAGCCGTGGACGTCCCCAAAATGTGGTATTTTCGCATTGGAAAATTTATATGTATAATTTAATTAATATTATATGTATTAAACGCAACGTCCCTTCAACTGCCTGTCCGTCAAGAACCATTTATTCGATTTACGTGATTTTTCTTTTAATTTATAAAAATGCGTTCTCGCAAAATGTTTGTGTAGTAGGTACGAGACCGGAGTAAATAAGCGCATGCGGAGCACCAGTATGAATGTATGGAGTCAAATATCTGTCCACGTACCTGGCATGGACCTCAGCCTGCACGCTGTGTCGTTGCTCGGGCATGGGTTGCACAATATGGCTGAACACGTTGCCGCGCCGGTTCGCTGGCTCCTTGGCGTACCGCGTGTCACTGACTAGGATCTCCTGCGAAAATAATCGGTAAAGAGATAGAGGTTTTTTTCATAGTATCCATAATCAACATTAACTGAAACTGGGCGTATTATACGCCGCAAAATTGTTGCCTAAAGAAGCGATTCTCGAAGAACTCAATCGAACAATACGTTACATCGATCAATTAGGGCTGTACCCTTTATAGTCCTGACTGGTTCAATGTAGCATGGGCCCCGAAACTGACAAAGACACCGCGATTTTGAAAGCTATCAAAGTGGGTAGTTCTTTTATTTAGGTGTGGTGTGATTTCTTATTATTTGCTATAACATACTGAGGACTTATAAAGTACCTGTGACACGAGGTCTATGTCCTGGCTGAGATCGGAGTAGGTCTCCACGACGAGCCTGGACTTGATGAAGTTGATGCAGGCGAGAGACGACACGCCGTGTTCCGGCTCCAGCTTCACTGTTACGTCGTGCAGGTCCAGCTTCAGGGAGCTCGTGGTCCACACCTGGGGAGTAAAGTGTGGGCTTTATCAACTCAGAAATACTGACATAAATTGACTTGCATGAGTAGGATTAGGATTAGTTTTGGCACCGACCAAGAAGCAATAACATTAGAATTGCCTGGGAATAGGGAATCTTACACAACGCTGAGATAGCAGATGGCGCCACATAGACACTATGTAAATAACGGAAAAGGACCATTTTGTTAAATAATTTTCGGCTTAATTTGATCCTTGTTAATGTAATGTAGGTTAAAATAATACCAAAAGATTAAAAACATGCACGTGGGTAATCCAAATGTAAGTACCTTTCAATAAATATACTTGTAATAGAAAGTGCACTAAATATTTATTGATAAATGATAAATGATTTTATTTCTGTAAGTAGGTTTGAACAAACACTTTTACACGTCAATCATATTTTTTTTAAACTAGATGGGGTCGGCGTTTCCTATCTGACTACTCTGAGAAGAAAGGCCGAAACAAACTCAGGGGTCACAGTCTCTTTTAAAGTCCAGACAAAATCTTGGTCAGATCATGTGAAAGCTATGTAGATCGGTGTCTGCAATGGTCTTTTGAGGAAAGAACCACACAGATTGAGTGGACCTGTCCAGTCAGTGCACGCAATTGTCAGTAATCGTGCAGCTCAACTTAGACTCAAGGAGCTCAACGATTCGACGAACAATACCAAAGAAAGGACATTTGAGTAGGCCGCATAAATTACTCAAACTGCCAGATCATGATTACGCTGAGAAAAATACAAAAATAAATATAAAAAAATCAATGACCGACATAGTTCTCACATTCACAATAATTAGAATAATATTATAATAATCTTTGAGGAACATGTAGATTTGTGTCTGAAATGGTCTTTTGAGGAAAGAACCACACAGATTGAGTGGAGCTGTCCAGTCAGTGCACGCATTTTTCAGTACCCGTGCAGCTCAACTCAGAACTTAAGGAGCTCAACGATTCGACGAACAATACCAAAGAAAGGACATTTTATATTGTTGTTATACTCAAGTTTTGGACAAATAAAATTATCTTATCATATCTTAAAACGCCCGCCCTTCCCCACTTCCTAGTGCTTTAGCTGGTAAGGAGAAGTGGCGCAACAAACTGCTCAGCAAGACAGCTGTCTGTTCAGTTAGAGGAACTGGATTCTACACAGTATAATAAGTAATTAACATTACGAAACACAAAACATTAAATAAAATTATTTGCCATATGCCAGCTAGCACACGCCAGTATGCTACCAACAATACTCTGACCTAGCTCTACTCGTCTATTAGTTCCCGTAGCAGACTTCGAAGTACACCTTCAGGTTACTACATCAAGTCAGAAACGAAATATGAATTTAAAAACTTATTCTAACAAAAATATGAGAAACTATGAATAAAACCATACCTTGGTTGTCCGTAGTCCGCACAGAATGCGTGAAGTATCAAGTTTGGTATGTCAAATATTTTGTATTCGTACAGAGATTTTATTCAACACGAGCTGCTGCTTACCAGCGTCAGTGTCGACTCACGACGGCGGCCGAGCGCAGATTAATATAGTTATTAAATAAAAGAAAAATGTTCCCAAACTCAACACGACATCGTCAATGTTTTGTGAAGAGGCAACGGAAATTCACACCATAATATGCAGGAGCGAAGGTGTTCAATCAATCAATCATTCATTTATTTATTTGCAACGAATGTAGATTACATTAAATATAGGTGGAGTAGATTGGAGTGGCTGGGTGTTGCATTTTTACAGATTATTCCTGACGAACAGATAATAGCAAAAAATAATTAACAGTAGATTGTAAAAACACGGGATAACTCATTAACAGTCACCTAATCATAGATATATTTTTGATAATCATAGATGACAGAAGAGGGCTAAACTTCACGTTGTTCTGTTTACGTTATCTATTCGATCACTTACGTCCTGTTGCTGCTGCAGGTGCTGCGGCTGCAGCACCGCCTGGCGCGGCAGCAGCTCGGCCACGTCCTCGGCCAGGTTGTGCGCCAGCACGCCGCGCAGCAGGCGGTACTGCGCCGGCTCCAGCGCGCACTGCAGCGTGCTCAGCGAGCCCTGGATCGTCATGTCCGCCACTGGCAGACAGGTAGGAGGTATCATCGTCTGCCTCGTCTTTTCACAACTATGTTGAAGTCATCTTCCAGTCCAACGGATGAAGTCGAATACCAGTATTTTACATGGAGCGACTGCCTATCTGACCTCCAAAACTCAATTGCTGGGTAACACGATACCCCTTTGTAAGACTGGTTGTCAGACTTTCGGGCTTCCGACTACCTGTAAGGGCTGGCCGTAAGCAGCCGGGACCAACGGCTTAGCCTACTTTTCGAGGCACGATCAGACATGAAATAAGCATAAAGTGTAACCGATCTCAAAAACGACACAAAAGCGATATAGAAAGTAGTGGCAGGTGTTAGGGTGAACTAATTCACCTTTCTCGTATTGTTATGGTATATGTATTTGGTAAAAGTTTAAAGTCTTGAATTACAAAGGAAATAGATTGAATCACTAAAACACTTAGTTACAAGAAATGGTAATAAAATTTTAACTATAAAACTAACTTGTTAGTAAATGTATAGTAAAATGGCAATGGTTTTCTAGTATGTGTCTCCAAAGAGATCTGAACGCTGGCATGCAATTATGAATCTTTGCCGAATGTTCGATTAAAACTTGAACCAGCACTTCGTGGAGAAGGAAGGCTAAGTAAGGAGAGCGTGTTACCGTTGTGCGTCTGTTGCATGTCGAGCTCGACCTGCAGGTCCAGGTCGGCGGGCGCGTGCAGCAGTGGCGCGCCCACACGCCGCACGCGCAGGCCGCGCCCGGCGCGCCCGCCGCGCGCGCACCACAGCGACACGCGCGACAGGCGCAGCGCGCGCACGTCCAGCAGCGAGCGAGTCGCTGAAATTCAATAACGAATTGCTCGTAAAATACATTACAAATTAAAGAAGCCGTGAGTGTCTGCAGGCTTGATAATCCCAATATTGAATCGACGTTATGAGCTTTGAATATTTAAACAAACAATAATTACTCTCCTATATCGCGACATTTATAAAAGGAGGTTACACTAGAGGAGGGAGGAGGTAAAAGGTAACACTTACCACAGTTAGGATCATTCATGGTGCTGACCGTGCCCTCGTCGCCTGCATATTTAAAGCTGTTGTCCAGCGTCAGCTGGTCCAGGTAGGCTGCCAGCGCGTCGCGCGCGCGGCCCGACACCGGCAGCACGATGACGGGCGCGGAGCTGCGCAGGCGCAGCTTCATGCGAGCCGCGCGCGCGCCCGCCGGGCCCGACGCGCCTGAGACTACTGATACCTGCAAAATTATGTTACTAAACATTTTGACGTGAATTAGTCTCATCACTGAGAAACTGGAACTGGCCCTATTGTGGTATAGGGAAGTCTTAAATTCGTAATTATTCTAGTGCGAGATGGAGGTGGGACAAACCTATAGAGAGAATAGAATACTCTTTATTACGTACACCAAAAAATTACAGATATAAATGTAGAAATGTTACACAGGGTGACATAGTGGGCGGTTAACTATAAGGCCTTGATATGGAACGGCGCTGACCTACACGATTATTTTACGGTACAAAGTTGGGACTCCATTTTCCATACGATACGGTTAAAAATAAATATAGTGTAAAACTTTTTGTTCGTTTGAAACGTTTCAAAATGTGGTTTCAAAATGTAATACATAGCGAATGAACAATTTTCTACATTCCACATGAAATAGCCATATTGTATGTTAGTTATATTGTGCATTAGTAAGTGATCGCGTGTAGTACCAAGTCTACCTTCAGCCTGGCCTGCAGTATGACCCTGCGCAGCAGACTGAAGTCGCGCGCGAAGGCCTGCAGCTCCTGCACGAAGCGCTTCGTGTGCACGTACGTCACCGGGCCCATCTCGATGCTCAGGCTTGTCTCGTGGCCGGCTGATGCGGCCTCTGCGGTGCTCAGTCTGTGTGGAAATGGATAAGAAAGTCTAAGGGTCTACTTCACCACCTCATATTGATATCAGCAACGTCGTTCTTTTATCAACCCTGAAAATCTAGCATCGGTAACGCAAAGTGCAGCTGACCAATCCTTTCACCACAATTAATCAAACACTTCGTCACTCGTCGCTAAAAGAGAACAAGTTCTGCAGTTTTTACATCGCTGTCGATGAACAGATCAATAGCGAGGTCGCCGCGTGAACAGCGGACAGTTTATACAAGAGCCCGCGTAGGAGCCAATGGTTGTAGACACTGTACATGATCACTTTGTTAATGTTGGTTCAGTTACGGAGAACACAGAACCACAAGTTGAGTTTAATGTTCTAATAAAATGTAGACGGTTATCAAGTTAAAGCGGTAGCGATTCTTTATCTTGACAAGCGGTTACTTCCACAGTTATTGTCTGACTCGATGTGCATTGCTTAAAACGTTATAATTATAGCATAATATTTGTGACGCACGACATCCGAGTGGGTTGCTGCGTTCGCAAGGTAAATGTACGGTTGATGTGACCGTACACGTAGGCATCCGCACAAAGATTTAAAGAAAATTAATGAAATAATGTCAAGGGAAGAGAGAAGAAACCATATTAAAAAGAAACAAATAATAAATTAAATTATTCCAAGATGAACGCGATGTTGTCTGCATGACGTGGACGTGCCGCTTGCAGTTCTGCTCGCAAAGTAATTGTACGGTTGACGAGACCTGCCCGACCAGCCCGACCAGCCCGTAGTCGATTAGTCACGGGCTCTCGCCAATTTTCAATTCCGAAACCAGTGGTCAATAAAATCATAAGTAATCATGATAAAACCTGCCTAATTCTCCTTATTCTATTCTAATTTTATCTGATTTCGTCTAATTTTATAAAATATAACCTAATTTTATGTGTACCTTCATGTATTGACCGGTAACTTGGGTATGTGTGGTGTAAATTGTAAAAAATAATAATTTGGCTATGAATAAATAAATATAAAAATAATACCTTTGGTACTGGAATGTAAGCGCATGATCGCCATGCGTCCTGAACCGATCCCGCCACAGCACGGAATGAGGCGTGAGGTCCGTGAGCGATATCGCGCCGAGGCTGCCCGAGATGTGGCGCGTGTGCGCACGCGCATCCGCCCGCGCCACCGTGCGCGCGCGCGACACGAGCGCGCGACACGCCTCGCCCCTGCCCGTTACTACCACCACGCTTAAAGAGCGGACTGACATCTCTGTTTGTGTGATGCCGCTTTCCGCTGATAGGCAGTGTGATGCTGTGGAAGAAAATGGCTTGTGTATGATCTGTGTGTATGTATTAAATAAATATTTTTGAATTTTAATGCAATTAAAGTTATAATTAAAAAGTTAACTTCAAAGCTCTCAGATACACTGCCAGCAAATTAAGGTCACCGAGCAAACAAGGTTTAGAAAAAAAAAACTGTAGAAAGTAGTGCTCGGCGCTGTGGTCACCGTTTTCATATTGATATGGTATATTTGGTAAAAAGTTAAAGTCTTGAATCATAAGGGAAATTGCTATTGAATCACAATAACACTTGGTTACAAGAAATGGTAAACTATAATAGAAAGTAAAAAGGAAAATTTATTGATTGGCACACACTCGCACACTGGCACACACCTCGCACACACTCGCACACTGGCACACACCTCGCACACACTCGCACAAACTAAACTAAACACACTCATAGAAACATAAAAAACTTAAAATAACAAATTTATTCGGTTAAAAAGCCAATATGCATAGTTGTATCATATTTATATTATACGTTTTCGCTGAGTGTTCGATTAAAACTCGAACCAATTCCCTATCTGAACCATGTCATTCAATAGAGTCAGTTAATCAATAGTTACCAGTCTGCTGTGGCTCGGGTCCATGCTCGCTATCAGGTACGTCATCGCCGGCTATCCCGAAGAAGTCGAGCACGGCCACCCAGCTGTCGATGCTAACCACCAAGTTCAGGCAGTTGAAGTCCACTTTTGTCAGTTTCGATATCTGCAAAATGTTAAGATTTTATTAAGAAATGACAAAACATAATATAAGTTATGGAATCAGGCGATACTTTGTGGAAATCTACGACATTACTGCCAATTCTCTAGTCAAAAAAATATCTAAACTAGACTAAAAATCACCAAAATTTAGTTTCTTCCTGTCAAACGACGTTCCCATTCTGAAATTGACTAAAGTAACCCAGCTTAACCATAATATAGTTTGGCAGCACTAAAGTCATTTAGTTATTCAATTTAGTGAAAATGGCATTTTTACGATTCTGAATTTTTCGTTTGACACCTAAAATTTTGATTGTCATACTACGGCGCTGATTTACCAAAGTCAGATATATTTTATCCATGGAAAAAAATTACGTCTGCCAGTTCTAGTATGGGAAAACTGTAAAAAATATCAAAAAATTTTGACTTATTTAATTATTGGTAACGCCTCAACGACTTACTCACTAAAACATACACATACAAAAATCACATATAGTTTTAGGTATTGCGAATACGTCACTCACAGAAGTGCACAGCACTAGCAGAGAACTTAATGATTAAAGGACGTTTTAGTAATCGTTGGTTGATTTAGTTACAAATAAAAACATAAAAAGAAAAATTAAATATGTTCACAAATAAGATGGAAAGTACAGAAATATTTAATTCTAACAAATAAGACCTAAAAAGAAGGAAATGAAAGTGTATACAATTGAATGTCTTATTCGAGGTATTATACCGCTCTTTCGGGTGAGGTACATCTGAATGATCGCCAATTTAGATCAGCTTGGCGAAAACTGGCTTCCCTCGAGGTGACTGACCCCGCAGTGTATACAATTTTAATTATAGGCGCTTTGTGTCGCACAGAGGTACTGAGACTCCAAGCTGGTTAAAAGTCTCGTACGGAATTGACGAAAACTTATTCTAGGTATAAAAGACAATTTTAGTCCCGTAGTTACTACACCAATAGATGCAGTATCTGAGCTACCACGGCTATGACGCTGTCAGCCTACCATTGTTTTAGTAATATATTGAGATATCACCAGATGGCATTGACTTCCCGGGCAACAGATAGACGCGCGAAGTTCAGTGCCTTTTTTATTTTAATATAAAAGTAGTATTTTTGAGACAATATTACGCATCACACAAGAATATACAAAAACGAAACGCTTGGAGCCTGTGGTTCCATAGAACTTTCGCGATCCGTGATGGCGCCATCTAGTGACAGTACCCAATAATACGTAACAAGCTTGAAAGTTATGAGTTAGTATAAATTTTATTGTATTTATTAAACTTATAGAATATACCCTTATTTTATGTAGAGAAGGATGTTTTTGATATAATTAGGATACATTGAATTCATTATGGTGTAAAAATCATTCAATCTTCGCGATTATTGGTTCAAATGTTTAGCTCCATAGCTTTTTGACGTGACGTCTTATAATTCTATGGAGACGGGTGCACGCACGAAAAAACATGAATCATGCGGCATTACCTCGCCGCACGAAAAAACGTGACTCATGCGGCGTTACCTCGCTCTGAGGCGTTCCATTTAAGGCTTGAAGTGCAAGCGAGAGCGCGGAACGAGCGACAAAGAGGCACAATCGGCCTCCGCGTTCGGCAGCGTTCGACATCTGTCTCTCTCCTACTTGAGTGAGCGATGCGTCCGCGTGGACAGTTGCTATACAATAATACATTTACATGTTTTCGTCAAGCATGAAGTGCAGAGAAAAGTCATTCACTTTTCTCTGGTGTCAATTGTTTATATCAACGATAATTGCGGCGACGGCGATAAAGGTAAAAAATTACATAATTGTAATTATGCGTACAAATAAATGTAACTTGATCAATTCAATTGTGATTTCCATTTACCTCCTTCTCTATATCCATACAAAATATCAATTTTTTTTTTTTTTTTTTTTGTAATAATTATACGTTGTTCGAGTTGGGAGGCCATGGTTCGGTGTACAAGAGAATCGGCACCAGTATAATGTTATGTAAAAATATTTAGTATTAATTCGGAACTAGATCCAGGCTTTGTGTTCGTGTCCGAGCAGTCGATGCGTCGGTATCTCCTGCGGTTGATCGATGGAGGGGCGAAACATGTGTCGAGTATAGATTTGGGTTATGTTGCATCATAATAACCGCATCTTCTGTATGAGCTTATTTTTGCGGGCAGCATGGCGGTGCTGCATAATGTATCCAAGCTTGGATGTACATAATTATTGCGAAATTGGAACTGAATACTTTTTACATAACATTTTAAACTGTCATGGATTTCCGCAAAGTAACGCTTGATTCCATAATTTATTGAAGAAGTCATCAAAAGAGATTGTAGCAAACTGATATTTATGTGCGGGTTAGTTATTTTCCCAAAAGCATAGATTAATTTTATTGTTACATGGTTAGAAGCTAAAGGAGACGGGGACTTCTGGGCCCAATTGTAATAAGTTGAGGTATGGCTTAAAAAAAAGGTTATGTTTTTCTATTTCAAAGTGTGAAAAATCAACTCAATTTACAATCTGGAAAATGAGAAATCCACTAATTAAGTTAAGGTTACGAAGTAATTGGAATATCGATTCAATTATAATCGATTAACGTTACATAGTTCATACTATTTACGAAAATGATTCCACCACATGATTAATTCAAATAAAATCTCTTAGAATTATACTTTAATAAATTAACTATTACGTTAACTAATTAAATAATTACATAGTTAAGATTAATCGATTCACGTTGACTAATCGATTATTGTATTTTTAATCTGTGCTAACTCTGACTTGACATGCTTGACATGACAATATCAACACTCGTTTCGTATCGTCTAGTGCGTGTGCGTTTTGAGTACTATTTATTTCCTCCCACACTTTTATTGATATCTTGACCCTTGCTTTCCTACGGACTTCTGATCTTCCTTCTTGTACGACCCTTGCCTTGCTATACCGGACACGGAGAACCCAGCTTAAACGTTGAACTTGGACTTGTTATTTTGGATTCTACGACCGGCCTACCGATTGGATATTGATTGAAATCATGGATCGTTGTGTAAATTGTGGCATAGCGACTAGTCGCTGTAATACACTAGGTCGTCGAGCTTTGGATGACGAAATGATATTAGCAGTGATTCGACAATGGCGTGCACTACAATCTGTAAGTACTTACTCACTTTCTGTTTAATAACTCACCAGCGTCTACCACGCTGGCTTGCAATCTTTAAAGTAAGTACCTATATATAGGTAAACCTTTAAAACCCACTTAGAGATACATTACATTGAAATAGGTAATTATGGGGCAGAGTAAATCAAATCATTAATTCGCATAGAACGTAGATATTGTACAATAGAGTTGTTATAAAAATATGGGGTACATTCTGCCTGAGTACTTAAATCGATTTTTTTAAAAAGGAAACATGTTATCTGTTTTTAAAACTTTTTGCATCTTTTAGGTAAACAGCAGTGACCATGTTTGCCAAGCTTGCTGGGACTTGGCTCTAAGGCTTGGCCACCGTAGTGTTTGTCTCCGATGTGGATGTTCTCTTGCATCAAGAGTCAGCCATTTAGTTCACACTGGCTCACCTCGTGAATTGAGAATTTATAATGTTATTCAAGAGTGGATTATGCCTGAAGCTGTAACTTGAATTATAACATTGTGTTTTATAAACGCTTTTGTTGTAATTCAAATTGATTTATTACATACTTAAATGATCATGTATCATTTGTTGCAGATAGAAGAAACCAGTCGCATATGCCATACTTGTTGGGTGGCTGCAGACAGAGCTGCTGTCCATATGGTCTCTCGCCCATCAACTTCTTCCCAAGCAAGCCGATTTGAAGAAATACAGCCACCGGCACAAGTTGTTGCTGCTGACTCTGCAGTTGAGCAAATACATCCACCGGCACAAGTTATTGCTGCTGACCCTCCAGTTGAAGAAGTTCGAAGAAATCAGCCGGAACCTATGATTGTATTACCAGATTACATGAGAGCAATTGAAACAGAAAGAAGGTGCTTTATTGAAGGATGCCAGAGAACAGAGAGATACAGAGTTCCACTTTCTACCAGAAAAATGTTGCTCAATCGGTATAAATATTATGTCCCTGAGAATAATCGTCTTTGTGAACGTCATTTAGTTATAGAAGCTTGGGATTTTCTTAACAGTTTGAGAAATAATTATGTACAGACTTTTACAGCAAAACATATCCAGGACATGATGTCTTTAAAAGAAGTTATAAATTCAGGATTACTTCATTTTGAGAGTATAGATGATATGGAAGACCATGTTGTTCACACATGGATAGGGTTAAACAAAGCACAGTTCCATCAAATGTTTAATGAGGTCCCTCAGTTATTAGAAATACCTAGAGCGTCCCTAGCTTTAGCAGCATATTTAATTAAGCTTAGAACTGGGGATTCTGATGAGAGGTTGTCAACTTTATTAAAAGTCTCTAGGCGAACTCTAGAAAAGTGGTTGCATCAAGTAAGAGATCTGCTGTATGAGTATTTTGTACCTAAACACCTAGGTTTACATCACATTAATAGGCAGCAAATTGTGCAAAGAAATCTATCTATACCTAAAACATTGTTTAGTAACTTTGAGGGAGTTGATAGGCCCATTGTAATATTTGATGGAAGATATTGTTACATTGAAAAAAGTTCGAATTATTTATACCAAAAAAGAACTTATGGCTTGCACAAATATCGTAATCTCATGAAACCATTTTTAATAGTATGTACCGATGGGTATATAATTGATGTGCTAGGCCCCTATCCAGCCACCACTTCAGGCGCTGATATAATGAAAAAAGAATTTTCAAATGAAAGACCATTACGGGAATACTTCCGTCAAGGTGATGCTTTTATATTGGATAGGGGCTTTCGTGATTCATTGCCGTTATTGCATCAATGTGGATATAGGACTCATGTGCCTGCTTCATTAGAGGAGGGTGAGACACAGCTTTCCACTAGTGAAGCAAATAAATCGAGAGCAGTCACCATATGTCGTTGGGTTGTAGAGGTAGTAAATGGCAGAGTTAAAAGAGATTTAAAATTATTACGGCAAAATTATTTAAATGTAGCTAGTAAAAGTTTCGTAAAAGATTTTGAAGTGGCTGCTGCTCTTTTTAAATAATTTTCACCCTCCTATTGTTGATCGTGTAGATACTGGGGAAATATTACAACAAATTAATATTCATATGAATACTGAAAATGAATTAGCAGAATTTATTGTAAGAAACCATTATAATAGGCGTAGGGCTAATTTTCAAACAATAACTGTACAAAATGATAACCTTAATGATTTTCCCCAGCTTACGGATAATGAGCTCATACTAATATCACTAGGCACATATCAAATAAAGCAGGCACGTTCCTATTTCGGTGAACATGTAAGGGACAATGATGGCTATGTAATAGAAGTGTGCAGGGAGGTCAACAGGGACCTACTTCGAGAGCTGTCTGCTTCAAATACCTCATGGCTACTTAGGGGCCGCATTCAATCAAGACATATAAGTCGCAAAACGTATTTTGTTTATGTTTTAGTTGATAGCTCTCGCAGAGGTAGGGAAGCAATATTAAAATATTATTGTAACTGCATCGTAGGCAAACGGACTGTAGGCTGCTGCGCTCATGTTATGTCAATAATATGGTACCTCAGTTGGGCTAGGTACCAAGAAAATATAAGTAGTACCACCTGCACAATTCCTAGATGACGTTCTTGTTATAATTGAAGATGAATAAAAATATTAATAAAAACGATTTTCATTTTTAAACATCATCTCTTTCCCACTCTATAAAATATATTTTACATCTTATCTATTATAAAAAAAAAAACCCGACTGCTAAGCGAACTAAAAAGACGTAAACAAGAAGAAAAGCATGCTGTGCAGTCGATGGATACGTCTGGTTTATATTTGTTTTTGTTTTTGAAATCACCTTTTAAAACCAGTTATTTTGATACCCCACATGATCAGCTTGGAAAAAAAAATGGGGCGCCCGAAAGCCGCAATTTTTTTTCTAAGTCACACTTGCAAGGTTAAACCCGTAGACAGATCTGTCAAAAATCAGCTGCTTAAAGATTGTTAACTTAACCTCACTTTTCCTAAATCTCTTTTATCTCGGCTCTCAGATTGCCAAAATCTGCAAAATTTTCAGTAATTGTTTGTTAATATAGTAGCTATCAATTGACACCAATTTCATCTTTTTACATCCAGGCCCAAAGTTGTATGAAAGCGTATCCGTCTCCTTTAAAAATAAAGCTAAATTGCAAACGCAGTATAGATCAAAAATACCTATACTGCGTTTGCAATTTAGCTTCTAACCAAAGTTACAATTAACTTTGTACTCCAAGTTATATGTAATTTCTTTATGTTGTTTACTGTGTACATAAATAAATAAATAAGGTGCAGCATACCTTGTCGTACTTATCGCTGAAGTGCGGGTGGTGCGGGTCGCGGGAGTGCACGGACAGCCACACCAGGTTGTCGTCAGGCTCGGCGGCGTGGGCGGGGCGGGCGGGCCCACGCTCGACCCGTGCGCCCGCGCCGCACTCGTGTGGTGCGCCCGCGCCGCACTCAGGCGGTAAGCGCGCGCCGCACTCGGGCGGTACGCGCGCGCCGCACTCGGGCGGTACGCGCGCGCCGCACTCGGGCGAGCACGGCGGCGTGGCGCCGCACTTGCTGTCGCGCTTGTTGCGGCGCTCCTTGCTCTAAACAGTCAGATATAGGACAAAAATGTTATATAGGGAAACATTACGACAGCACAATATTCCAATCGCGCCAAAAGATTTTGCATGTATTTTAAATTAAAAGTCCTTTGTATATATCTAGCTTTTATTTTCAATGAAGATCGTTTTTTTTTAACATAAAGCCATCTATCACGCCTGCACTTATTTATTTATTTATTCTCTTCAATACAATGCAAAACAATACAATGTGATCATTTATGCTTAATCTAATAAGAGGCAAGCAGGCAGGCCTCGTAATAGGCAGAGATATTTAGTACAGTCAACCGCAAGTCATTAACGGAATAAAAACGTCTTCAGGGTCAAAATGTCACCACAGCGGTTGACTATACAGTACCACCCCATTTAACCATATTCAAGTTCCATGAAATAGGGGGTGGGTCTTTTTCAATTCTACCGCAAAAACGTAGCTTCATAATCATAGATATCCGAGAGATATGCCTTTACTTTATATTTGTTCAAGTTCATGTTTCGCCACCTTTTCCCCACTCCTGAAACTCACACAGAAACAAACGAAATAGATGCGGCACACATGATGCTTTCGTCGCGCGCACACAAGAAAATATGTGTAACACTTTTGTGCTATTTTTTTGCACACATGCTCAAACGGGGCGGGTTCTAGGAAGTATAGATATAGTCACTGTATATGCACCCATGCAACTGTAGCCTCAACTGGGGTTGGTATAAATTTTTGATCGATAAAAATATCGATGAAAACCGACTGCAAAAGCAGAAGTGCTTTTTGGACGTATACCTATTGTATCGTCTATTTTTTCTGCTTTTTGACGTGGAATATTATAAACACCAATAAAACAAATCAAGTAAACATATAATATAAGTATTTGTTTTGCAAAATGACATTTAAGTAAATCAGTTTCTTCAGTTTCATTCTTACTTTATTCATACTTACATACATACTTATTTATTAAAATACAATACAAAATAATCTATAACTACTCGTATAGTACTGTCAAATTATTGATTAATTAACTAATACAATAAGCGCATTTATCCATCGCTATTTATTGCAATCGACGTTTTGTCTGTTCGTCATCAACATTGAATTCATCGCAGCCTCAGCCATCACATGATTTTGGCATAGAGACTGGTAATCTCTCTCACTCCAGTACATAAGAGTGGTTCAAAACAAAACCCAACTAATTATAGACCTATTTCACTGCTAGCAATATTCTCGAAAATTCTCGAAAAAAATGTAAATAAACGACTCACCTCATACCTAGGTTCCAACAATATATTATCAAATAAGCAGTTTGGCTTCAGACAGGGAACGTCTACAGAATATGCAGTAAGCCTCTTAGCCAATCTTGTAACATCTTATTTAGATGAGAATGAAAAATTCATAGGAATATTCCTAGACCTTGCAAAAGCTTTCGACACCGTTGCCATTCCTATACTACTAAAAAATATCGAGACGATTGGTATAAGAAGACTGCCACATAAATGGTTTGAATCCTACCTTTATAACAGAAGGCAATGCGTGAAAATTGGGGATACCATCAGCTGTCACAGCAGCGTAGAATTTGGAGTACCTCAAGGTAGTGTCCTGGGCCCGACACTATTTATCATATATATTAATGATATTAATCACGCCATCATCCAAAATGCAGAATTCATCTTCATCATTCATCAACAAATCTTGGGAAACAGTCCGCGAAGAAGCTCAAAACGGCCTAACTAGTATCAAAAAATGGCTCGACCTTTACCTTTTTTAAATAATTCTCAAGTTTGTAAACCTCGGGTAAAAATATCACGATCACTAAATTATTTAACTTGATATCCGTCTAATCAATTCTTATTTTTTTGTTGGAGGTCAGTGTTTATTTGACACGAGCAATCGACATTCAGCCAAACAGGAATCGTCAAGTAATCCATATCGAACTATTTTATAGAGTTATAGCACAGTAACCATGAATTTAATATAATTCGACCTATTTATACCGTAAATCTAATTAAAATAATATAATTATGCGTGTCAATATTATTTAATCAAATTATTTTCAAAATGGAAAATGTATCGTAGGCTGTATGAATCAATATGTCCTTTGCCTTCCTGATAGTTTGGCATTACTACATTTCAGTTTTTCGATTGATTACTTGATCGATTCATGGTTTTGCATTTGCGACTTGATTTATATACAGATTGCTTTTTAGGATATTTAACGACGATTGTGGCCATTTTTTAAGGATTTTGATTTTACTTCTGCACACGTTACCCATTTTTTAACACGGACTTTTGGATCCGCCTAAACGACGACTCGCCTTTTTGACGACGGACCTGAACCTGTTTTATTTGCTATCTTGTGATTGCAATGATGAGTCGTAATGTCATAACCGCGTGCCCTCTTACAGAGTCTGTCTGTGCCATTTCAGGATGCAAACCGATGCTTTGTTTCTCTACAAACTGTTGCGCAATAAGATCGACTGCCCCGGTTTATTGAAGCTTATTAGATTCCACGCGCCTTCTAGATATCCTAGGAATAAGATAACAACCCTGTGTCCGCCACTTCGAAAGTCTGTACTTGGTGCAAATTCTCCAATACCTAGATTGTGTAGAATCCTTAATGGCCGCAGTGACCTAGTAGAAGTGCACCACGATAATATAAATAAATATCTACGAGCTTTTGTAAACAATCCAATGACGATTTAATTTTAATATTATTTTTTTTTTAATTTATTTTAATTTTAATTATGTACCTGTTTTAATTTTTTTCAGTGTATTCAATTTATTATTTTTAGTATATTCTTTTAATTTTATTTTCTTATCAATTTATGGTCAATATCTTTATTCATAATCCAATTAATAATTAATCATAATGTAATCAATTTAATCAATTATTATTTAATCAGCCAATCACATGCCAATGATTTTTTAATTAAAATTTTTATTTTTTTAAGTTGTATACGGCAGTGAATGTTATGATATTTTTTCTTTATTATTGTTTTGAAATATTTATTCATTGTATGTAGAAGTTCTAATTTCAATAATTTATAAATATGTTATGTGAAGCCGTTTTCTGTGCATGTGGTGTTAACCTGTAATTAATTGTTGCACTTGTAAATGTTACTCTAGTCATTATTTCAGAAATGTATATAGTGTAAACAATTGTTGGTTAACCTAAATAAATAAATAACAGTGCAAAATGATGCAGTACGTTGTTTAATACAGGCATGGATAACACCACAAGCTGTAAGTATTAAGGTTCCCTAGTTTTCTTGCCTATTTATATGACTTGACCTTGACTTAACCTATATTTTAGAAAAATGGTTGGAACTGGCTTCCACCTAGCTTTTTCATAATTATTGAAATTGTATTGCGTTCCCTACGATTTGTAGTGCAATTTAGCGTATATTTAATTGTTGTTCATTTCAAGCATTTTTTTGTGTGGATGATGGGCATTCTCCTTTCAATTAATGATGATACCATGGTTACATGCTCTGTGTAAATACCTACATTTACAACACAGCACCGTATTTCAAACTTTATATTTTTTTTATTTTTAAGTACTTACTTATTTTTGATTTTGTTTTACGTAAAATTTTCAAGACAATTATGTAATACTTAAATACATTAACAATACAGCGTCGACCCTGAATTTTCAAATTGTTTCAAACTCTCAAGGACTCCACGAGACAGGCTCGACCTAGTGTGGAGTCCACTAGTCAAAATATTAAAATTATGTTTCCCTCGTAACATTAATTTTAGGAGTAGTTCATTTGTACTTTAGTTATAAGGAAATGTAAGAACTTAAACTGGTTAATAAACGATTTATTATTATTATTAATCTGTGGCAACGTAATGCAAGTGCGTCTCTGAACTCTAATGGAGATCGATCGAAATGGTCTTTCTTAGTCGGTATGATAGATAGTCAGTTGATAGGGCAGAGTTTGACCAAGACGGTATCCAAGAGCGTCATTGAGAGTGTCTTAAAATAATCATCTAGAAAGTGGGAAGAACAAATTACACTTTGGTTTGAAGGAAACCAATTATTTTCCCTGCCTGTTGCATCTATCCATTCATTTTTAGTTTCTGAATCTTTCGGGAAACTTAAATAAAATATACGGACAGCGTGGCGCTACAATGGTGACATTGAACAATTGAACACACATACGTTTTCACCTTTTCGTTTCATGAAAAAAAAAACATTAAACGGTATTTATTGTGGATTTATTTAAAATTTTAGAAAATAGCATCTTAGAGCACCCTGTACTTAAAGATCTGTCGCGCAGCGGTCATTTGCCGGGGTCACGGATCATAACTTCGCATCAATGAAATTAAAACGAATAAGCAATACTTTAGGATGAAACAAATGCATAGAGTAGGCGAATTGAACCGAACCCGTGTCCTTGACGCACTTTTTCACACTAGTGCGCATAATTACGTCGCGAAAAAGACGCTTATCTATTGTTTTATTTATTTATTTTTGTGTAATTTGATTATGGTACTGCGATAAAGACGCTTTGATTTGTTTTCGTTTTCTTATCTAGTAGGTACGTTTACATCTCTTGCGATACGGACGCATTTATTTGTGCTATTAGTGCTTGTGTAAACTTGTGGGTGGGCGTTTTGGGGGGACTGTCTTATGTGATTTTGACGTTCAAAAAGTGCTGATTCTCAGCCTAATTTGAATAAATGACTTGTGATTTGATTTGATTTTGTGATCGTGATGGCAGTGATTAGTGATGACAGTTAAAACTAATAGTAACAAGAGAAGGTGATATGATAAGTGTTTGACTAAGCTCCTCCGCTGTAGGTACCACTTGCGCCGATCGGTTTCTTTGATAATATGCCGTCAAAGAATCGTACCGATCACGAGTAGGTACAAGACGCGATGCGCGGTTGCCAGCGCGCGAATCGGCGCATTGCCGCTCCGAGTTAACGTAAGCCAGCTAGGTAAGTAATTTCATTAATGAATTTTTGCAAGGATGATCCCAATTTTAGTAGCTTTTTTAATATTTGGTTTGTTTCAATTTTTTTTTTCTTAAATTTACGAATTATTTTAACCTATACATTATTTTTATGGGCACTAACCCTACCCGTGTGTTAAATTAATGTCACCGTTGTAGCGCCACGTTATATAAATTCTTGTGAAACAGGTTCTTAGTATAATTTTTTATTTCGAACAACTAACAGTTATCGATATCCATACCTCAGCGCTGCGCACAACTAATACATTGTTTTGAAAAAATATTTCACAACTAGATAATTTGTAAAATCCTTAAATATTATAATTAATGCAGTGATTTTTTACTTACCGGTGATAGGACACGCTACTTGTCCTAAGGATTGTTGTAATTGCTCTATTTTTGCAAGTAAGGACGGAACAATTCGGCATTTTGTAGAAGTACGAAATGACACTACACGTTCCGATGCAAATATATGATTGATGATCCGCGTATATAAGGTCAGTTTCATCGCATGGAGGCGACATGTGCCACGCCTCCAAGCCATATTCCTCGATATCCGTGTTCATAATAATATACGTTCTCACCTCTTTAGCCGCCACATTGAGCTGGCTGGGCAGCGAGCAGGACCAGCACTTCATGTACTGCAGACTGCTAACGCTGGACATGTCGTCCACGTACTCCGTCACGAAGTCCGGACACGACTTGGACACGAATACGGCTTTAGGAGGCACTTGCGGAGTGTGCGACACCATCAGCATGCGGTGCTTCGAGTCAGGGTCCTTGGTCAGGTCCTCCATTGTTATCGAGTGGAGAGATACCTGACGATGGAAGATTCATTTAGATAACAGATTATTTTAACGACTACTAGAAACTATTAACGACATGATGAAGTCATCGTGTGCCTTTTCCCAACTATCGGCTCGGTCGGTCGGCTTCCAGTGTAATCGGATGCAGCTGGATGCTAGTTTGTTAAGTGGAGCGACTGCCTATCTGATACCTTTGGTAAGACTGGTTGTCAGACTTTCGGGCTTGTGACGACCCGTAACGACTGCCAAACATCCAAGAATAACAGCCGGGACCAACGGCTTAATGTGCTTTCCGACGCAAGCGTAGCTTAACCTGATCCATCGACCCGTTCAGTTGTTATTATTTAGCCAATTAATATTTTCGCTATCGGAATCAGTTTTAACCGACTCAAAAGTGACCTATGGTATGATGTTGTGGTGTTTATTTATTCAAGTTGATATTCAAATGCAAATAGTTACTTACTTGCAACATATTTTCGTAAGGATGTGTCTTCTGGTAGCTCAACTTGAACTCTCTGAAGGACAGTTCTACAAGACTTCGTTCACCCTCACCTAAATCAGCGCGCAGTTCCACGCTGAATGTAGGCAGCTCAAAGATCACTGTCAACACAAATGCATTATAAAACAAAAAATAATCAATAATAATATTTTTTACATTAAAATAATATGCTGTCGTTGAACTTGTCAAACTGTATGGTCGCCGCGTGGTCCAGGCGCAGCGTGGGCACCGCGCCCTGCAGCAGGCCTGCCGGGCGCGCATCACGTGACACGTGTACATACCTACTCGCGGCGCGGCACGCTGCGGCGGGCGCACGGCGGGCTCCAGGCGCAGCGTGGGCACCGCGCCCTGCAGCAGGCCTGCCGGGCGCGCATCACGTGACACGTGTACATACCTACTCGCGGCGCGGCACGCTGCGGCGGGCGCACGGCGGGCTCCAGGCGCAGCGTGGGCACCGCGCCCTGCAGCAGGCCTGCCGGGCGCGCATCACGTGACACGTGTACATACCTACTCGCGGCGCGGCACGCTGCGGCGGGCGCACGGCGGGCTCCAGGCGCAGCGTGGGCACCGCGCCCTGCAGCAGGCCTGCCGGGCGCGCATCACGTGACACGTGTACATACCTACTCGCGGCGCGGCACGCTGCGGCGGGCGCACGGCGGGCTCCAGGCGCAGCGTGGGCACCGCGCCCTGCAGCAGGCCTGCCGGGCGCGCATCACGTGACACGTGTACATACCTACTCGCGGCGCGGCACGCTGCGGCGGGCGCACGGCGGGCTCCAGGCGCAGCGTGGGCACCGCGCCCTGCAGCAGGCCTGCCGGGCGCGCATCACGTGACACGTGTACATACCTACTCGCGGCGCGGCACGCTGCGGCGGGCGCACGGCGGGCTCCAGGCGCAGCGTGGGCACCGCGCCCTGCAGCAGGCCTGCCGGGCGCGCATCACGTGACACGTGTACATACCTACTCGCGGCGCGGCACGCTGCGGCGGGCGCACGGCGGGCTCCAGGCGCAGCGTGGGCACCGCGCCCTGCAGCAGGCCTGCCGGGCGCGCATCACGTGACACGTGTACATACCTACTCGCGGCGCGGCACGCTGCGGCGGGCGCACGGCGGGCTCCAGGCGCAGCGTGGGCACCGCGCCCTGCAGCAGGCCTGCCGGGCGCGCATCACGTGACACGTGTACATACCTACTCGCGGCGCGGCACGCTGCGGCGGGCGCACGGCGGGCTCCAGGCGCAGCGTGGGCACCGCGCCCTGCAGCAGGCCTGCCGGGCGCGCATCACGTGACACGTGTACATACCTACTCGCGGCGCGGCACGCTGCGGCGGGCGCACGGCGGGCTCCAGGCGCAGCGTGGGCACCGCGCCCTGCAGCAGGCCTGCCGGGCGCGCATCACGTGACACGTGTACATACCTACTCGCGGCGCGGCACGCTGCGGCGGGCGCACGGCGGGCTCCAGGCGCAGCGTGGGCACCGCGCCCTGCAGCAGGCCGTCGCTGCGCGCGACCTGATGGGCGCACAGCATTACGTTACACGTCTACAAATAACTCATTCTACTCATAAACTCACGCACTGGGTAATCACAAGGTACTGATGGCTTCCTTAGTAACGTACCTGAGGGTTCGGCGAGGGCATACCGTGCGGCCCCGCGCCGTCGGGCACGTCGACGTGCGAATCCGTCGTGACCCAGCGCAGAGTCTCCAGTAGCTGTTCGTACTGCTCGCGACGAGCCGACACGTGGAGGCCGCCCACTATCTTGCCGCGGACTTCGCACTGTCATCGATGAAGAAACGAATTAATTACCATAGAATATTATGAAAGTGGAAAATACATCCATACCATCAGTTGGCGGTAGACAGCGAACCGTGCGCACGCATACGCTCGACGCATTCGTATCGACAAAGCTCTAACGGTTTTTTTTTTTTTTAAACTAGTTCAAGCCTTCTTCAAGTGCAAGAGGTGCGACAGTCTAGTCAAATGTACTGCCTGTCATGGTCAGTTTGATTTTCCGTGCGCTGGTATCACTGAAACTAGATGGAGAAAGCTCGGTGATCGTAAATTAACAAGGAGGTGCAATTCCTGCAAAGCTCTGGCTACGAGTCCCCAGGTCGGGTCCGCAACAACCACGGCGACTGATATGGAAGGTGTGAAAGAAAGAAAGAAAAGAAAGAAAGAAAGAAAATGCGTTTATTTGCGGTAAACATGACGCAAAAAATAACACAAACACAGAAAATATGAAAAGGTTGGGGGAAACATGCGTCACATCTACGCAAAACGGCTATCGCTCAGCATTATGCCGCGACCCTATACAAGACAGAGCCCCAGCGCTGGTTTTCAGCGACAGCCGGCGCTGACGTAGTGACGTCGTCCGGTGAGGCAAACAATAGTTAGGACGCTGTACCAGTACAGCGTACTTACGAACGTTGCACTTAAATAAAAATAATATAAATGTTAGGTATAGAATATACTAAACAGACAACATGTAAAAGGAAATATACATGCTACGAGAATATCATCCTCAATAACGTTTTACGCTTTATGGCAACATTTCAAAGCGTCTTATTTGACGTACACCCAACATACATACACCAACCAAAGAAACGCTATGATGTAAGGAATTACAAAATGGCCAATGATGTAATGTGTTACTAATATTATGCAAAAGTTATGTGTCAGTGCTACAAGCGTTGGTGTGTGAATGTGAAAGATGAGATGAGATGGACCCAGTAAAAATACCAAAACCTTGAAAAGTGGAGGGTGGAGGGTGACCCGACATGCCAAACATTTCCTTAAAGAGAGCTTTGGAGCTCCAAAAACAGGAAGTTATGAGAAAATAATGTAAGTCAGAGTCATGAATAGAATTAGTACAACATAGAAAAACATAACTTAAATAAATAATACGATTGTTGGAATTAAATTTGAAATCTGATTATAAATGAATGAATAGAGAAATAATTATTTAGCATTATACATGAACAAGCAAAGATCAAAATGTATTTCAATAAATAGGCTGTCAACACAGAATTAATGTGGACAAGGGAAACGCCGCCAGCAGTCCCGGCAAACGGGACTGAATGCCATGCTGCAGCGCTGCTGGAGATCCAAAACCAAGCACCCATGAGGTGAGCAAAGAATAAAAAATAATAGAATTAAAAACTCATTGTTCAGAGAGTTGTACATGCAACAATAACTTCCTAAGTTGAAATTTAAATGACTGTTTTGTTTTTAGGCCTCGCATTGGCGGTGGAAGGTCGTTCCAGCAGCGCGTGGCCGCAAACCTGAAGCTACCTCTGAAAGCTGCGGTTTTATGTTGCTGCATGTTTAGCGGGCCAACAACAGAACGAAGACCATATTTGTAATGAGCTTGTCGCCAAGTGAGTTTTTCATATAAGTAGTGCGGCTTATGGGTTGTCACAATCCCGAACATTAAATTCGCCAAATGAAGTTTCCGCCTGGCAGCCATTTTTAGTGTCTTGAGTTGATTTATGTACGGTGTCACATGATGCCTGCGAGGGACAGAAACACAGAAACGAACACAGGCATTCTGGATTCGCTGAATTGACCTATCTGTCCTACCAAGCAGGCAGGGCCCATAGACAGTGTCACAGTAATTGAGCTTAGATAGGATCAGACTGTCAACCAGTTGTTTTCTAAGTGGTACGCTAAGAAAATTTCGTATACCATATAATACCTTAAGCCTATAAAAACAATTCCTGAATACGTTTTTTAAATGAGCCTCGAAACGCAGCTCTGGATCTAGGATTAGTCCCAGACTACATGCCTGTTCTACTCGCTCAATGATCTCACCCTTAATCAGAATCTCTGGTTTGGCAGACAGTATTGCAGCAACTTGTTTTTTTGTACCCAGCACCATGAACTTGGACTTCAGGGGGTTCAGAACTAAAGAGTTCTCTTCAGACCAGGTCACCACTCTATGCAGGTCCTCATTTAACTTTTGCACTGCCAACGCTGTATCATCCCCTTTAAAGGATATGCTATCCGAGCTGAGGAGACTGACGGTGCAGATGGAGTCACTACCGGCGTTGATGGAGGACTTAAAGTATCGACAAGGAGTTGGCGGAACTGAAATCCATGAGAGGGGAATCCTCTGATGTCACTAGCTCCATTGCTGGAATGAAGGAGTCTCTTGAATATGTCAGCTCAGTAAAACAGTAGTACACAGCTCAGTAAAAGATCTGGCAGGTAAAGTTTCGGGATTGGAACAAGAAATAGATAGTTTGAAGAAAACCAAAGACCACCTTGCAAGAGCGCTGTAGGAGTCTTGAATTTCAGTATCGTGACAATGAGTAGAAGTCCAGGACTTATAACATTCAGATCAAGGGTGTACCTGAATCGAACTCTGAGAACTTGTTTGACGTCATTGCTAAAATAGGGGATAAAATCAATTGTCCTATCCCTAAGGAACGGATAAATTACATAGCAAGGATTTCCATGCGAAATTACAGCCATAACAAAACAATTATTTGCTCGTTACATAATTGTTATTAAAAAAATGATTTTGTCGCTGCAGCTAGAAAATGTAAGATCTTGAGCCCCGTCGATTTGGGACTCCAGGGGTAACCATAAAATTTACGTCAACGACCACCTGACGCTGGATAACAAAGCCTTACTAAACAATCCAGCAGATAAGTTCTTGATTCTTGGTGATCTTAATCAGCCGAATATTGACTGGCACGTGGCGAATGATGGTGTTTATCTATGCCCCAGTAATTTGCACGGACCTGTCCAGACCTCCTTTTGTGATAACTCTTACCGCTTGCAATTTGTTACAGTACAATTCTCAAAGCAATCTGAATGATAGGATTCTTGACCTCGTATTATCGAATAACGATGTTAATGTTACTTGCTGCCTAGATCCTTTAGTGGAGGAGGACTTACACCACAAGGCACTCTGTATCACTGCTGACTTCGTTCAATTGCATCAGCTGCATTCTCGGCCAAGAGTCAAGTACTTGTACGCTCTTGCGAATTATGACGCCATAATTATCAATTTTATTTAGTATTCTAAGCCCGTTTTCTTTTAGCACTGTCATATATTCTTTAATAGATTTTTCTTTACTTAATAGATTCAAGTTAAAATCTCCAAAAATGATAATTCTTTTCCTTTTGATTAAGTGATTACAGTTGTACAGTGATTAAGTGTTACAAACACTTTTACACGTCAATCATATTTTAAAAACTAGATGAGGTCGGCGTTTCCTATCTGACTACTCTGAGAAGAAAGGCCGAAACAAACTCAGAGGTCACAGTCTCTTTTAAAGTCCAGACATAATCTTGGTCAGATTATGTGAAGACCATGTAGATTGGTGTCTAGAACGGTCTTTTGAGGAAAAATCATACAGATTGAGCGGACCTGTCCAGTCAGTGCACGCATTTGTCAGTAATCTTGCCGCTCAACTGAGAACTTAAGGAGCACAACGATTCGACGAACAATACCAAAGAAAGGACATTTGGGTAGGCCGCATAAATTACTCAAGAAGCCAGATCGTGAAACTAACTAAGAAACAAAATAAAAAAAGTAATAAACCACATAATCTTCACATTCACAATAATTTAAATAATATAATACTTTACAAAGTAAATACTCATGTCATTGTAGGTATGTATAAAATTCATCAATGTCAATGTGTATATAAAAGTTCGAACATAATCTTTGAGGACCATGTAGATTAGTATCTGAAATGGTCTTCTGAGGAAAGAACCACGCAGATTAAGAGGACCTGTCCAGTCAGTGCACGCATTTGTCAGTAACCGTGCAGCTCAACTCAGTGTTTGATTTAAATTGCGTTTATCTACATAACAGTTAAATAACTCTAATTTTCCCTTCATAATTTCTACGGGCTTAGGACCGTCGCGTCAGTAATAAGTAAGTACATGTTACGTATCTAAGTAGGTAAGTACTTACTTACTTCTTGTAGGTACTTTTTTATTCACTTCACTTTTCACAATATTAAAAGCGTCTACTGTCGCACTTCTTAAGTCATCTCGAGTAGTACGCTAATCGGAAGAAACTAGTCTTTTTATCTCGAACCACAAATAAAAATCCAGTGGTGTTAAGTCAGGGCTCCTTGCGGGCCAAGCCACAGGGCCACCACGACCTATCCACTGCTCACCAAACACACTGTTTAAATACGCACGCACTGAAGTAGCATAATGAGCAGGGCATCCATCATGCTGATAGAACGGACCGCGTAAATATGCCAGAGAGATACATACTTAATATTGGCTAACATTGAATCGCCTGGCCGCCATTATGGTACTACGACGTGGGTCGCGTTCGAAGTATTCCAGTATGTCTTCCTCCAATTCCGCCGGTAGACTACCTACCGGTAGTCTACCGCGGCCCTGCGCGTATGTGGGCGCTCGAAACTGTCCATGATCGAGGAGGAGCTGGGTTACAGCCAGGATGGTGGAGGTGAAGGGAACGTGAGGGTCGGTGATTCCAAGTGCGCGCAGTGAGTTCAGGTGTTCCGGCTGAGTATACAAACGTCTGGCCTCTTCCAAGTTATGGTTCGCCATGTCACATAAAAATCCACCATAGCCCAAAACTCCAAGTTTGGAGTACGCGTATTGCCGACTTGCCAAATAATTTTTGGCGCGTAATTAGGTTGCGCGTGCGTGACCTATTACAACGACACGCGAGACAATACTAGGAAGGAATAAGAAAATGTAATGGCGGCCTGTCGGCTAGCCTCTAAGGGGCCGGGGGCGTGGCTTACGGATCATGCTGTCTGATCGATGAATGAATTTTTCAATGGGTACCGTTCGCAAGTGTTGCCGTTCGGCGATACGTTTTACACACATATGCATTGATCGCAAGGAATCGTTACTTCGAGTTCTCACTATTACACAAAAAAAAACAATAAATTAGATTTTTCATGATTTTGTTTTATTGTAACTTATTGAAAATAATAGTCCCAATCGTTTCGAGTTCGATGATCTAGTATATGGCTTTCGGTTCCAGAACGACCTAAAATTGACCGTGTAAAAGTCGGTGTAAAAAAATTTATATTCTGCCTCTACACGAGCGAAGGAAAATTGCAGATCTTGCTTTCTTATTTAGCGTTATGAACGGATCTACTGACGTTCCTGAGTTGGTGGGCAGGATCGGGCTTCGTGTACCGGGCGCATTTCTTCGGAGACTACGTCTTCTCCATGTGCCTTAAGTCAGAGCTGTCTACAGACAGAACTCGTACGTGATAAGAGCTTGTCGTACTTTTAACATGATGTGTCAGGATGTCGAAGTTGATTTAGATTTATTTACTAGTAGCGTTAAGGAAGTAAAGAATAGTTTGAACAATTGTTTTTTCGATGTATAACCATTTTTTTTTCTTTCTCTCTCAATATATTTGTATTTTCTGAGCATGAGATAATTCATTTGCGTATCTCTTACGTCGCTGTTGTCGCGTATTTGTTAATGTTACTCACATTAATCGTTAGTGGAAGCTTGTAATTGGCCATAGTTTACACATTGTACTGGATGTAAAATGTATTAGCTGTAAGTTTTCCTAAAATTAATAAAATAAAAATAAATCACTGTCGACGTCCAACATAGCAACATAAATCATTTAAATTATCCATATAACTCTACCACTACAATTGCCTCAACCACATAGCTTCGTATGATTTTCGTCATGTTCTTTATTTTACGAGAAAAGCTTTTCGTTCTTCATTGGCGTGCGGAAGGCTGGCCAGGCTGTTACCTGGTAGTCGGCGTCAGCGTCGGCGGCGGCGTCGGCGTCGGGCTCGGCGTCGCAGTAGTTGACGGTGACGCGTAGCGCCGTGTTGTGCAGCACGGGCTTGCCTCGCGACACGTCGTATATGTCCGCCATGTTCTCTGACGACAGCTGGTGTAGCTTCAGCTTGTCGCCCACGTCCACCTGGGTAACATACGAGTTAGTTATGGAATCTGTTGCATGCTGCATTATAATAACCGCATCTTCTACATGTCTATAGTTTGGCGGACGGAAGGGCGATGCTGCATTCTGGATCTAGTTATTGCGGAATTACAAAATAAATATTTAAAAAAAAACTTTTTTTTTTACGATGCTATTTATCACTTCGTGCAACCTGTGCAAATACTACGGGCAAAATTAATACCCTATCCGGCACGTACGTATATACGGACGTAATGCGTACGTTTCAAAAAGAACTATATATGAACGGAACTTAGCAGGACCGTTAAGCTGTCTAGCTTTGGTTATTATGTATTCCCACAGCGGCCAGCGAGCTGTCCCGCACACGCACCTTGTAGAGCGTGTGGTGCGGCGGGCCGGGCCGGTTGGCCAGCGCCATGCGGCCCAGGTGCGCCACGAACAGAGTGTACTCACAGCGGCCAGCGAGATGTCCCGCACGCGCACCTTGTAGAGCGTGTGGTGCGGCGGGCCGGGCCGGTTGGCCAGCGCCATGCGGCCCAGGTGCGCCACGAACAGAGTGTACTCACAGCGGCCAGCGAGATGTCCCGCACGCGCACCTTGTAGAGCGTGTGGTGCGGCGGGCCGGGCCGGTTGGCCAGCGCCATGCGGCCCAGGTGCGCCACGAACAGAGTGTACTCACAGCGGCCAGCGAGATGTCCCGCACGCGCACCTTGTAGAGCGTGTGGTGCGGCGGGCCGGGCCGGTTGGCCAGCGCCATGCGGCCCAGGTGCGCCACGAACAGAGTGTACTCACAGCGGCCAGCGAGATGTCCCGCACGCGCACCTTGTAGAGCGTGTGGTGCGGCGGGCCGGGCCGGTTGGCCAGCGCCATGCGGCCCAGGTGCGCCACGAACAGAGTGTACTCACAGCGGCCAGCGAGATGTCCCGCACGCGCACCTTGTAGAGCGTGTGGTGCGGCGGGCCGGGCCGGTTGGCCAGCGCCATGCGGCCCAGGTGCGCCACGAACAGAGTGTACTCACAGCGGCCAGCGAGATGTCCCGCACGCGCACCTTGTAGAGCGTGTGGTGCGGCGGGCCGGGCCGGTTGGCCAGCGCCATGCGGCCCAGGTGCGCCACGAACAGAGTGTACTCACAGCGGCCAGCGAGATGTCCCGCACGCGCACCTTGTAGAGCGTGTGGTGCGGCGGGCCGGGCCGGTTGGCCAGCGCCATGCGGCCCAGGTGCGCCACGAACAGAGTGTACTCACAGCGGCCAGCGAGATGTCCCGCACGCGCACCTTGTAGAGCGTGTGGTGCGGCGGGCCGGGCCGGTTGGCCAGCGCCATGCGGCCCAGGTGCGCCACGAACAGAGTGTACTCACAGCGGCCAGCGAGATGTCCCGCACGCGCACCTTGTAGAGCGTGTGGTGCGGCGGGCCGGGCCGGTTGGCCAGCGCCATGCGGCCCAGGTGCGCCACGAACAGAGTGTACTCACAGCGGCCAGCGAGATGTCCCGCACGCGCACCTTGTAGAGCGTGTGGTGCGGCGGGCCGGGCCGGTTGGCCAGCGCCATGCGGCCCAGGTGCGCCACGAACAGAGTGTACTCACAGCGGCCAGCGAGATGTCCCGCACGCGCACCTTGTAGAGCGTGTGGTGCGGCGGGCCGGGCCGGTTGGCCAGCGCCATGCGGCCCAGGTGCGCCACGAACACCTGCGAGCTGTGCGCGCTGCGGGGCACTACTACCACCGGGGACTCCAGCTCGATGTTCACGCTACAAACAACAAAAGAATTAATGTCAAATAAAGCAAGATAAAATCTGCCCGCGGTCAATTTTGATAAAGCGTATTTTATATTTTTTCTATCACATTATTCACTGCTGTCAAGAAGTTATTAGTTGTCAAGAAATCGGTCAAATCAGAAAGTCAGCGACCCATGGAAATAAACGGGCTAAATAAAATAAAACTCCATGGTTACTTGCCTGAGCACAATGTTGTCGGATTTGAGCGAGGCGGGCTCGTCCAGCGAGGGGCCCAAGCTGACGGTGCGGCGGCGCGGTGACACTCCTTCCATTGACTGTGACAGCTTCGGGTTTGAGTATAATGACTCGCCCCTGAAGAAAAAATATTTACGTTCTAACAACAGACAGTACACGCACCTGACAGAAACATGTCGATCTAAGTAACACACACGACGATAGACGCCAGCCTGTTTTTTTCGGATTCGATATAATTTCGTGCATATGAGTGGGTACCGTAGACATTATCAACTCAATGCAAAGTTGTTTTTCCACACCCAGGCGGAGGAAGTCGCTGGCACAAGTTAGTAAGTAATAGTACATTGTTCACCGAGAGGAGAAAGTGACCGATTACCGTCGAGGGTGTCGTTTGAAGCCCGAGCCGTAGGCGAGGGCTTTAAAACACCCGAGATCGGGAATCGCACTTTCTCTCGAGTGATACATGGTGCTTTATACTACACCTACGAGGAAAATAAAAAACTAAATCTTCAAACAACACACAAATTGAAAATGGCGCCAATGGCGTCTGCAATTTTCACATGTTCTTTTTTCAAATTGTTTATCCTGCCGCCGCAGGGTCGCACTGCCAGCCCGACACCATCCAACACACAGCTAGTGGCCAGTGTCATTTTGCGAACTTGGAGATAAACACTCACTGTAAAAACTTTTTGGCTTTTGATATTTAGGTTACCGGCGCATAGTCTTACCCAAAATTTAAAAAGAAAAACCACGTAAGAAATGGATTTTCATACACTTTTCTCTCCCGCTCAGTTGCGTTTTCTCCCCGCATATTTGTTCGATATGCAATGACGTACTTTCTACCGTAAATTTGATAAAGTATCAAGGTACTTTCCAAGCAGGTGTAGTATAAAGATTATTATGACGTTGATTATGTGAATTCTTCAATTGTGTGTATTTTAAAGAGTGATTGATTTATTTGCAATAATTTTATAATTCATATTGTTGACCAAAATAGTTGTCCAATAAATAAATACATAATAGTTTATTAAGAGTTGTCTCCCAAATGTCCCGTGACCTTGAGCACGTTACCTGGGGTGCACGAGCCCTATGGCCATGTCGGCGGCGGCGGCGCGGATGGAGCGGGCCAGGTTGGCGAGGTACTGCTTGAACTCCGTGAGGCACGAGCGCAGCTCGCGCAGCAGCGGGCCCGAGTGCGTGTACCACACGCTGGCCACGTGCAGGCTCACCGTCGCTTCCACCACTGTGCGAAACAAATTACACTTAATTTCTGCATCTGTAGAGTTAGCTGAACAAATTGACGCTGTTTCATATGGGGCATGCGTTCAGTGGCCCCATCCGCAGTCGGGAAGCAGGATAACGGGTGCCAAATGACGCTTAACGGAACCGAGAGTCACTTGTTCTTCCGTCATTGTGATATTTTTTTGTACTTAACCATACCTGGGAACTTTCTGGTTTCACATGCACAGATATTGAAGGTTTAACTTCTATTTACTATTTTCGAACAAAATCAAGTTTTAAATGTTTTATTTCATAATTGTGGCACTCGCAACGACTAGTTAACAAAAACTTTTACAAAGATTCCCTTGTCTTATTGTATAGGTTCTACAGTGAACTAATAACTATATAGCGTAACTTTAAATATCCCCACAACTCCTGTACCTTTGCATGCACCTATAAGCACAATATTTGCGTGCATTACATTGCGCGCTGCTGTAAACATCAATTTTTGACACCAAAAATAAAAATAGTTTCAAAGAAATAATGTTTGCTCAGTGTTACTTAGTACTTCGTTTGATGTACAGAATGCGTAGATAACAGATTTTTATGGGTCTTTTTACATCCTGTATTTTGGCGGTTTTTTGATTACTCGCCCTAATTCATCCAATGACATTTTACTCTTAAGGGTTCTGTCAAAGTCAACATGTTTAATTCCTAGATCAGATAGGTATACCTGGCGCGTCGGCATCGCTCCGCGTGGCAACAGTGCGGTGTATGGTAAACAGCAGCGCTTTAGCGTCGTCTCCGTCGTGCGTGCGCGCATCGTGCGCGGCATGCGCGTCGTGCGCGGCGTGCGCGTCGTGCGCGCGCGCCTGGCCCGCGCTCAGCACGCGCGTGTGCAGGCCGCCGCCCTCGCACAGCGACACCACGCCCACACCGCCCAGCGACCCGCTCACCTCCACGCGGCTGCCGTCTGATAAGTATGGAATCTTCAGAATTCTGTCATTTACTATGCAAACGAGGAATGTCAGAAGCCGAAGCACAACTCTTGATTTTTTTAAATATGGCTTAACAATGTTCTGACCATTGATCATCTCACTTGCTGTGTGTCCCATAATTTGGTTGTCACCTTAAAGGCTATTTTGTCTGCTCATTGCATGATAGAATCTGTTTTACCGGCTCACCATTTTATACTCCATTAGACAATTTTTTTTTTAAAGACATTTTATGTCATAAAATGGCTAGACCAATAAAAAGGTTTTGGTCGACATTGGTCAAAAGTTTGACCTATGTTATCAAATAATTAAATATAGTTTTCTATTAAGTCTGCTCAGTGCCGTAGCTTCAAAAGGTAATGTGTTCTGACTTAATTAAGGAGTGAATTTGGAAACTGACAAAGCCATAGGCGACCCGAGCGTACGTACCGACGGTGGCCTGTATCTTGGCCTCACTGACGGTGGCGGTGGCAATCTTGCGCGCGACGAGCGTGCCCTCGTGCACGGCCGCGCGCAGCAGCAGCACGCCCAGGCGGTGGAAGTCGAACGTGATCTCCGTGCGCACCTCCCGCTACACAACACACACCATGATTCAGTTATTATTTATTTCACTACTACTCATTTTCGCGGTCCAATGACTTTTCGCATATTTATCAATAAACAGCCGGAAGCCCAGCGCCCTTATTGCGTAACACACTATCAATCACAATCTGAATCATTTTGAAGGATATTGCTGATCCATTGCTTCATATGTCCGAAATATTAGTCAAAGTCAAAGCATTTATTTAAAATAGGCACATAAAAGGCACTTTTGAACGTCAACGTTTACATTTAAATAGAATTGATTCTAGTAGTCGCCTCTTCCAAAAGGTAGATTCGTATGGAGAAGAATGGGCAAGAAACTCCATCGTTACTCTTTTAAAATGTGTTACAATATTTTGTATACATTAATTATATAATTATATGTGAAGACGATGCACCTATAATAAAAATTACCCTACCAAAATAGGTAAACAGAATTTAATAAACGTAGCAATGATAAATAAGTTAATTAAGTGATAGATACATGGTGTTCACATATTTACAAACATTGTAAAAGTATACGATTTCCCAAATTATGTAAAGAATTAATATGTCAGTGTGTGAGTTAAAGTAATCACAGAATGTAAATCAATGTCATAAAAATAATAAACTATACAATTAAAGTAGCAACAAGTTTAATTTTGTCTAGACCCTAGATTGTCCTATGGAGCTGGACCAGCATGTTTCCAAGCATTCTTATCTTGGATATAATCCTCTATTTTGTAATATGCTTGTTTACACAGTGAACTTTTTATATGAGGTTTTCATTTAACTGCAATAGATTACAAGGTATTTTGTTGTAGCATTTAACACAGTACCCCATAAAAGATGTATGTACTTTAGCTAATCTGAAAATGGTTGATCTATTTTATCTTTATTTCTTGTATTAAAATTATGTCTATCACTTATTTTATTAAAAAGATGCAGATTTTTTCTTACGTACATAATATTTTCATAAATGAATTGGCAAGGTACCGTCATAATATTAATCCTTTTAAATAGTTCCCTGAGAGATTCGCGTTGACGTAGATTATAAATGGCTCTGACAGCTCTTTTTTGCAAAATAAAGATGGATTCAATGTCAGCATCCCGACCCCACAGTAAAATGCCATACGACATAATGCTGTGGAAGTAGCTAAAATAGACCAAACGCGCGGTTTCTACATCTGTTAACTGTCTTATCTTTCTAACAGCATAAGCGGCCGAGCTTAGCCGCCCCGCAAGAGATGTTATATGAGGTCCCCATTGTAATTTCTCGTCTAGCGTGATTCCCAGGAAAACCGTGTGATTAATTAATTCCAGTTTTTCTCCATTCAACATGATGTCACACTCGCTACTTCTTACATTCGGTAATTTAAATTTAATGCATTTGTTTTTTTTTACCATTTAGTACCAAATTATTTACCGTAAACCAATCATGGACCTGAAGAATAGAGCTATTCACGTCGTCAAGATTTTGTGACCGTCGGTCTATCTTAAATATCAATGATGTGTCATCTGCAAATAACACCATCTTCGGTTGATTTTGAAGTAATTGGGGTCAATCATTAATATAAACTAAAAAGAGGAATGGACCCAATATCGAACCTTGAGGAACGCCCATTGCCATTTCAGACCCTAATGAGTTTATGCCGTTTACTTGAAGTGTAACTTTTCTATCTTTCAGGTATGATCTTAGTAAATCAAGAGCTGTATTTCTAATCCCATAGTGCTCTAGTTTCAGCAGAAGTGTCTGATGGTTTACGCAATCGAACGCCTTAGAGAGGTCGCAAAAAATTCCAATGGCATCTTGTGCTTCTTCCCAGGCGTTAAAAATGTTCTTTATTAGGGTGACACCAGCGTCAGTGGTACAACGCCCTTTGGTGAAACCGTACTGTTGTTCATGAAAGATGGAATTTTTATTAAAGTGACGTAACATTTGATTTAGCATCAACTTTTCAAACACCTTACTGAGAACTGGCAGAATTGACACAGGCCTATAATTGTTGGGTTCTTTTCTATCACCGGATTTGAACAAAAGAACTATTTTACTATGTTTCATGAGATCGGGAAAGACTCCTTGGTCTACACTGGTGTTAAATATGAATGCTAAATAGAGCGCTATGGTTTCAATGATAGATCTACAGACTTTTACAGACATTCCCCAGAGATCTTCAGTGGATTTAATTGTTAATTTAGTTTAGTCTGCTCAACATCGTAAATAACGCAATGAATGTTGTTGAACTGTCAAAATGAAAGCCGTTCCTACTATTAGTGTGTTACGCAATCACCCCGCTGTCCTACCGGATTGTCAGACCTCGCTCATTTGGACAAGGTAACCGATCGATATACCACAGAGATTCAATACACTACGCAAATGTTGGCAGTAGTGCTCGGCGCTATGGTGACCTAACACACCGTTCTCGTATTGATATATCTCGTTTATCTAAT